>CP149047.1:5922500-8422500 GCA_038024825.1 Polylopha cassiicola | reverse complement strand
TCGGAAGTAGCGACGAGTGGTGTCGCAAGGATGTTCCGTCGTAGATCACAACGCGCCTGTCAGCTGCTTGCGGCAACGCATTGCGACTGCAGTTCTAAATAAACACAAATGTCAGCTAAATATACCACGCCATTCAGCGGGGACCAATACACAGTCAGACATATGCAATTGATTCTGATAATACTACCGACAATAATATAAGTTAATTTTAAAAATATTTAAATAGTAACAGCCTTGCAGAACACTGCCGGGTTCGTGCTTTTTAATTTATCTATATTTATGCAGGCTTTAAACGAGACGAGGAAGACGAATAGGCTCGTAAAGGGGTTCATAAAAGTGATGTTACGAAGTCAAAACAAATTTCCGCACTTTCTCTAACATGAAGGGTTCATGAGGAAATACAGTGAGGTACCTCAAGTACAGCAAATGAAGGAAGTACAGAAGTATAAATTGCTGAAGGATAAAATTTGAGTAGTACTGCTCCAAAGTAAATGACCAGGGACCGTATTAAAAAACTGGATTAAGAATTAAAGTGTCTAAAGTTGGTAATGTTGACATTTGTTAGGAAACACTTCGTTTCAACCAGTAATTGCAATGAATCCGATGAATGCAGCGATACGAGACGCTCTCGGCTATTTAGTTACATGCCCAGTAGTAGTTACTGAGTGAAGTTGGTTTTACTTTCATTGCCTAATGCAATCGACACACATGTGAGATGAATATGTCATGAACGCTACCTACCTTAACTTCATATGTACCTACCTGTAAAAGTTTCTCGGCTTACTTTTACTTACTTTTTACTAAAATAGTAGGTGAGTGCTAGCAATAAAAATCTACCATGCTGATGATAATCATTATTTTCTATATAAGTAGTTAAGCAAGTTTATAAGACTCCAAGAAATAGGATGTGAATAAGTAGGCCTTTATTGAGGGAGATCACAAGGTCACCCTAATACGTGATTTAACAAGGAGAAATGAAATTTAACATGGAGTGTAAGTTTAGTGCAGTGTTCAAACAACCGGGTTGTAAATTAAACAGTGGCTATCTAATAAGATATGCGGTAGTTATCAGATAAGCACCTGCCAGAACGCGTTACGCTACACTGAATGCAGGAGCAAGGTTCTACGGAATGACTTTTAAAGAACAATTAGGTTTAATTATCGAATAGTAGTGAATCATTTACCTTGGCTGTTTCATAATTATGTAGATTCCAAAATAATACTGAAGAATCTGCTCTTTTTGTGAACATGTAAACTGGAATAAGTTTTTATTTTTCTAGGAGACTTATTCAAACACGAGACTACGTTGCAGAAGACATTAGTACTTACCCCATGAGAGCCTTTTTTCGAGTGCGTTAATAAGTAACTATAGGTAGGTTCAAAATTCTGAAAAGCGTTTTTTTCATACTCAGGAACTTCTTTCATGCTATCATTAATCATAGCATAGTGGTGGTCAAGGTAAATGCATGAGCATTTGGTGAATTGGTGCATTACTTATCTCCTCGCGGCTGCATCGCCCGCGCACCGCCGCCGGCGTGCTCTCGCGGCCGCGCAGCCTGTTGTCAAGGTGAACTGCATAAACCTAAAAATAACCAATACTCACTACAACTAGCGTATGAAGCTGCTATGCAAAATAATAAATAAACAATCGGCCAAAACGTCGTGCTGCACTGCGACCCACCGGTGAAAGTGTACGTCGTGCACAAGTCTTTGTTTCCAACCGTATGCAAATCGCGTTAGTTATTCTCGCCTCTTTAGTTAGATATATTTTCTAATTTTAATAATGGATTAACCAGGGTTCGTCAAATACAAGTTTTCTAGTTTATTAACACTGTATGTACCTAAGGCCTAGGGTATTAGGACAACTAGGTTATTTTGAACTACCTACCTATATATAATTAAATTAGCGACATTTAATACAAATACACCCAAAATTAAATTAATTAATCATTCATTTAACGGAATTAAATTAACGGTTCAGTTAGTACTATAGTTATGAAGAAATAAAAATAATAAGTGTTTGCCGGTAAATTACTGTGCATTGTTTTCAGTTTGTTTGAAAAAATTGTGTGTGAATTGTGGGAAGTGAGTGTTTGTTAGTGGCAACACAGTGCAGTATGGTGCCACAATGACGCAGGCGCCGGGGCTGCCAGGCGCGAGGGTCACGTGGGTGGTTGAGCTCGGGGAAGCGCCCGCCTACACATTCGCGCCTTACGAGCAACATCTTCACCATAGCAAGTGTAAGTAACATGATTAGAGCAGAGTACTTTTGAATGTATATAGTAAGTAATTTGAAGATACCTAGTAATAGATAAACTGACACTACGATAAATAAAATTGAGAAGAACCTACTTAAAAAGTAAAATAACATACCCAAACTTTATTTGAAAATAAATACATAGGTGACTACAATAACATTTAACATAATAAATAGGTACCTATCTTAACAATTGAAATGTTATCACTAATCTATGAATATTGGAGTACCTATTTATGCAAATTTTATTTCAAAATATGTTATGAGGTAGGTAACTTAAGTATAATTATTATTAATGATTATTTCTTGATTTGATAGTGCACATGTACACTAATTCATCTATCTAACCATACACCTACTCATAAACATAGATATAATTTATAAAACCATTTTTTTTTATAAATTTGTTACTATAATTTTTTTATCTCATTCCTTATTGAAACCCAAAGATAATTCCTTAATTTTCGGGAGCAATATTTCACCTTGCAACACTGTTGCCTCGCGCCACTACCATGGTTACGATAAATATAATTATGTAGATTCTGAAATCAAAAAACATTATCAGGACCTTATTAAATACATTTATTTTACATATTAAATATTTACCAAAATCGACAAAACCATCATGAGGAACAAAAGGAATATACAGGGATAAACGGCATTTTTATTTGGTAATAATGGTCTTTTTCAAGTGCACTAGTAGACACAAAAATGAAACAATTAATTAAAATGAATTTAAGTCGTGTGTTTTATTTTGTGCGTTGACATTTATAGTTGTTTAATTCCAATACGTAATTAGGAATCTGAATTTATTATACCTTTTAAGGTCTTTCTACAAATTATTTTGACTTTGATTCTATCGTAATCTGTCAAAAATTATATTATACATAGCTTTGTAATAGTTACAAGTTAGTTTCAGTTAGCCGTAGAGCTACAAAAGCATTTGCTGCTTCAATATGAAAATTTAAGAAAATGTTATAATAAACTCAATTTTGTTTTACGTTCTACATTCGAGTGAGTTTGACAATGTTCGTGCGACTGTAGTAGGAGCTGCATCATGCTGCGGTGTTGCCAGCTACGTGCTGTCAGTCGGCACAGTGTCCGTGTGCGTTGTGTAAAGCGTGTGTGCGTGCGCTTCTTGTCAGTTTTGAGTGAGGCTGCTGTTCATGACTTCAATGTTTTCTTCCTTTTCTTAACTAATATCACTGATTTCTGTGCTTTTTTGTGTGTATAAGTGAATGAAAAGTGTAGAGAAGTAAAGTGAGTGACGGCGAATTCGGGTCGAGAGCCCGACGTGCATCCCGTGTGTTTTGAAAAGTTTGGACTAAGTTTCTACTTGGGAGTGGCGGTGTGTGCGTGTTGTCATGTCTAAGGGAAACTTTTTATCATCACAGAAACTCGATTGAAAAGGGATCTTCGAGTGTCGCGTCCGCCATGGACTCCAGTTACGTGGGTGAGTGAACCGTAGTCTTGAGACGCGGCAAATATTCGCTGCAAGTACAGTTGATGATAACTTGGCTGACTGACTTAACTGTGGAGCCAGTCTGTATCCAAACTTAGTGGTACCGTGGGGTAAATGCGAGGAGTCGCTTCAGAATGCTCAGTAGGCATTCCATGGTATCTTATCAGTGTGTACACAACACTGATAGTGTGGAGCTTGCATGAAAGCAGTGGAGAGATAATCTCTGTCTGATAATATCTTTCTAACTAACCACTAAAATCTAATTGTTGACATAGATGTGGTAACATACGGTGAATAATTTTCATTATACCAACAATTTCCATGAACTTGATTTTAAATAACATGGGTAAACTATATTCTAGTTGGAATAATATTATGTTACAATACATAATTTCAATGTAGGTATAAAATATTGCTAGATGATATTTGCTTAAATGGGTTTGCTACTTTGAATATAAGTAAATATTAAATGTGTGATAAAACTGCTTTAGGTATTTTTTTTTATGTTAAGATTAGTTAATGTGAGTGACATTATGTAGCTGGCCAATTGCGCTTCAGTATTCAGTTCGAAAAAAAAAAACCTAACTTGTAAACTCTAGGGTTTACCGATAGAAGTTAAGCACAAAGTTATGAATTTAAAACATCAGTAACAATTAAACTTAATAAGTTTATGGTGACATAACTCTTGATGTCAATAAATCCAAATGATTGATTAGAGGTATAGTTTAAAATTTTAACCATACATTTTTAGATGGCAAGTGATATTTAACACTCCGTTAAACATAATTAAATCTTATACTCTACCTCTAGTTTTTCTATTAATTAAATCCTGTGCTAGCAGAAGTTTGCAAAGACCTAATAATACTCTATAATATAATTATTTATGTAGTAATATTTTGTCTTTTAAGACAAGCTGTTGAATTTTCTGCCATGTTTATTTAGTTTCTGAGGCAGCGCTTACGTTAATGTCAAAAATGCTTGAGATCATCTTTGGAAGATTTGCTCATGTTGAAATGGCATCAATATTCAAGCATTATTTTTTGATACAACTACATACTGCGCTCCTACATGTTATCTGAATTAATCAAGTTTAAAGCTTATCCCAGCTTATTCCTCCAATAATCCGGGCAAGGGATTGACTGAGTTGAAACACCCGAAGAATCACCCATACCTATTGGCTCTTAAATTAGGTTTTATTTTATTTTTTAATACCTGTATTATCAAATTATATTTATATAATTATATACATAATTATGCCTCAAACTGAAAAATAATATTTGAAATTGATTTGCCTATTTCACTTAAGGAGATGAAAATAAGATTATTTTTTCCATATTATGTTTCAAAGTTTAAAAAAAGAATTAAAGATGTGTAATTAATCTCAATTAGTAGTTTAAAACACCTACTAAGACGCAGTTTGTCACTACATGTCGCGCACCAGTTGCGGCGAAGAAAGCCTGCCGCCGGCTCGGCTCGGGTTGCGTCGCCGACACTACGCACTCGCAAACAAATCTTATGCATTTCCTAGCTCCTCATAAGTTAAAATCTTGATTAACAAACCCAACATTGCCAGTACCAGTTCAAAGTCTCAGGCAATAAAATTCGTGAGTTGAAAAGATGCGCCAAGTTCCGTTCGTTGGGCGATTTAAAATAGTTCACACGCCCCGTGCGTCGTTGACGCGGTAGGCCTGTCATTTTAATAAAACTTAAACGATCTATAACGAGCTGCATTAATGAGAGGTTCCGATGACTCGTTTACGTCGAGCCAAATGGCCGGTTCACAGTAGCCACTGGGGAGTGTTGCGAGTACGCGTGCAGATGAAATGCCGCAACCTCAATACTCGCTATTCGACACCGCTACTTTCTTAGGTATCCGGTGGCGGAGGCTGCAGTGAGCCGTGGAGTGAACGCAGCCTTAGATATACCTTCTTATCTAAATTACTGTCGCTAGAAATTTTCAAATGTTGCACGTAAACAACCACGTGTCAAAGCCTATTATTATTAATCGGGCGCGACGGCATTCGACGCTGCATACGATATGAGTTGATGCATTATACGGCGCTAGTCGCGCCCGTGCGGCATCGAGATTCACCGGCTGTTGTGACTCGCCGTACTGGCTACATGTGTGATTTAAAAGCCGAGCATAATTTATATGAACAGTAACGATAAACAAAACAATCTGACGAGACGTTATAATGATAATTTATGTGAAGGGCTCTTTTTTAATCAATTACTGAAATATCGCTTTCTCACGATTCATGTGGGGTAACGGTTATTAACCCCTTATCTGATAGTGCCCGCATTGCACTTAGCTAACGTGCCACTGTTGTATTTTTTAGTTTATATTCATTCTAAGACATCTTATGCAACAATTTGTTTAGATATAACATAAAGCTAATTCAGAAACATATACCTACTATGCAAGAGTTGTAATATAACGAATTCATTTCTTTTACGGCTCAGCTGGATACCTGTATGATTTCCATAATCGATTAATTCGTATGCGGTCAGAATGCAAGCGAGTTAAGAATGAGCGTGAAAACAATGGCTGATATAAACTGTCCCCTCCTTCATGCGCTGGCATGACTTATGACATGACACGCCTGCGCTGCACAATTAGGGGCTAAGATGATCTCATCGCACTAATTTCTTCTGTCTATTCCCTAGAATAGATATGCTTGACTTCTGTTGCAAACTGCTATGTGATGAGAAGATTCCACCTCTCGTAGGCACGGGTGTTATTCTTTTCTTTGCCTATTTTTGCGGTTAGTTTCGGGTGAACCACAGTCGGTGCGCTCGGTTGAGATTACGGAGTCATTAGGTCAAGGCATCTATGTATTCGTTTGCTTACCTATCGTGTTTTGACGACGTTTTTGAATTATATTTGTTTATTCGGTAAACATATCTTGTAACATCAAGTGGTCACTTTTTAGCATAGGCCACACAAATTGTAAACGTGTCAAACGGGTGCTGTGGGAATAGTTCTCTTGCAGGCGCTAATTGAACTGCGAATTGAGAACGACTCGTCGCTCGCTTCTATTTGTGTTTTATTGTCAAATGTATTAATTCTGCAACCATTAAGCCTCGCTTTGTCGTCGACTGCTCAATATAGCATACGTTGTAAAAAGTCGGTTTTCATTAACTCAATTAAGCTAATGGGAACGTGATGATGCTGCCGCTGCGGAGGCTGTGAAATGAAATGTAATTGTTTTGGTCCTGCCCACACTTTGTCTCTTGACCTGTGGCAATTTGTTCTCAGTCGGTTTAATGTGGTCGGCCGTATTCAAGTTATGCAAATCAATTTATTAAATCTAAAGTTCCTACTATACCAATACGCGTCGTGTTAATGCGTTGGGTCACTTCCTTCATTGATGTCATTGATGGCCCTAATTATGATGATGATGGTAGTCATTCAGCCCCACGTACAGTCATAACCGCGACTATTCCGTTATGCTTCATGAGGAATTGTAACCTCATTGGCGTTCACGCAATTTTATTTGACGATATTTAATAATCTCTGTTAGCTATTAACGTTATATTTTGTATAAGTAATATTAACTAGGTATTAAATCATCAATATTTGAAGAAGTTCTAAAGTTCTAACTTCAGCAATTTTTTGGGGACACCTAAGACTTCACAATAAGGCAGGCTGTATATGGACTCACCGGGCTTCCGGGCATCTTCCGCGGGATTTTGTATGGATACAAGATATGAGATACATTACGTATGCAGCTTGCAGCCGCAGCCGTAGGCCGTGCGGGGGCGTCGCCCTACGCTACACGTCTGGTGACGCGATTACGATTGTATTTTTTGTCAGATACCATACGGTTCTGTGACCCAACAAAGACCTATCAATTCATTGGGGTTTTTAATAAATGAACGGTGTATAAAGTTGAATCTACATAAAAGAACTTACCTATATATCTAGAATATTTTCGTATGCGTATGTCTTGGGAAAAAATAAATCAGTGCAAAAGAAGCTGGTAGGTAACAAAAAAAAGATGTACGTCTGTTTTTTTAATCTACAATGATCATGTACGGCATCATATTACTGGTCAACACCGGGTAGCCGGCACGCGCTGCCTCAAGAGAAATTGTCGGAGAGACGGAATGTTTGGCGCACGCCGCACGCTCTATCGCACCCGCACACATCTCCAACTATGCAGCGGATTGCAGCGGCTGTAATCTCATATCCTAATACTAGTTCCAGTTGTTCACGGTACACAAAAAAAAAATACCGGGCAATCGTGTCTCTTCTTGAGCTTATTTCATGTAAGATCACTGGTTTGTGTTCATTTACGTACAATTACTGGTAACGAGCAATGATTGAGCTGATAGTGTTGTTATCGAGTAGTGGTGTGCAGGCGAATAGTGCCGGCAATTGGACACGCAATTGACAGATCACTCACTAATATCTACTGGTCGCGCCCTTTCAATCGAAACTTATTACCCTTTACTGTATAGTAAAGTGGTGAAACTAGCGCGTACTTACTTAATAGTAGAAGTAAATTATTACTAATTCTAAAAATAAAAAATGGGTCAGACCATGAAGTTGATTAACAATTTACACCAAGCCCTATTTGCACGGTATCCATTATGCACCTGTACAGCATTGTACGAGGTAGGTTTTTATGGTAGTTTCAGCGTTGAGAAATAACTGGTAGGCTCTTCACGATGTGACGTTATGTAACTCACTGCGGCTCACCGTCTCGTTAACGTAATCAACTTGCAACCTAAACAAAGATCAATCTGCCCCAACCAAAGTTGACGGCAGTTTAAAATAAATATTATGTTCTGTTACTTGATGTTTGAGTCGTTTTCTATATATAACATTCAAGGTCCACGGTTTGTAATGAAGTAATTCTTAGTTGCATTTTCGTCCCCAATGATGATGAACTTTGATTTTGCACTACCGCGCGTTTTTCATGATTTTACGTAGACTGCATATGTGCGAAGTTTCTATTTTGATTAACGCTTCATAATAAATTAGGCATTACCTACAAAACGAGTGATTTACGCATGTGCATTCGCGAAAAAATAAAATGATTATGTAGTCGGAGATTGTCTACAAAAACTGACCTTCATCATGCACGCGAGCGTTCCGTTGGCCGCGCCAAGTATCATTCTTAACTTAAAGTAGGTATTTTATGTAATCCGCGACTCGGCAGGTGACGTAAGTGTTTATATTATAATCGTAAATGTACGTCGATGACTTGTTGGGAGCGCCTTCCGATGACAGATGTGCCCTAGAGTCGAAGCGGCCTTGGGCTCGCTGATATAAGGCGAGACGGTGCAATAAACCCGCTGAAGCGAGCATAAGGCCTGGACGAGGAGTCAGGATTATCAGGAATAGTTTATATATTTATTTCCACTGTAAAATGAACCGAAACAAAAATACAATACTTACTTACTTACCTACCTACTAGACATATTATTTACTTACATTAAAAACCGGTCAAGTGGGAGTTCAATTCTTATACTCCTATAGATCTAATTTTATAAATAGACCTACACAACCTATAAGCGAGGGATTATATACAAGGTACCTACCTTGTATATACCTACCATTTTTGGTTTTTCATAGATAGGGATTCTAGAACGAATGTAACGTTCTTTGGATTTAATCTACTTATATTTTTGTTAACTTAGTACCTACGTACCTATTTAGTCTGTATTTGTAGAGCTGATGTCTTTTCAAAAATGAAATCTATAAAGACGAGTAGGTATTTGTTGGCAATTGACTCTCGGTCTAACCGCACACCGCGCCCCCGATGACGATCTAATGCTCTTTTCAGTACTGACTGTCAACTATCAGCACGATTCGCATCTCGACAGTCGACTAGTTTACAAACAGATTGCGTACTTACTAGCGTTGCGTATTTACATATTTAATAGATTCCCCGTACTCTACTATGAGATGATTACATTGTTAAAAGGCTGTGAAGTGCTCGGCTCGTTGCTTCGCGTTGAATCTATTCAGGAAGGTACAGCATTAGGGATTCCAATAATCATTTTATACTATAATTTGTTTATGTGTGTGTTTGCTGCAGATGAACGGGAGGACGTCCAGAAGAAAACATTCGCGAAGTGGATCAATTCGCAGCTAGTCAAGGTACGTTAAAAAGACACAAACAATCGTAGTTATGAAGACCAGATGTAGAGACCGAAAGATCTTGCTAATTTCCAAAATGAAGTATAAGCCGCAGGAATAGAAATCTTGGCAGATGTTCTGTTACACGAAGTATCCTCAGGAGATGATGATTCGCTCCATACCGTCAGCACTTGAGTATACCCGCCGTAACAATACTTGCCGTTTTGTCCTTTCTACCAACAATTACGTACGTAAAATTAGTTAACTTGCCTAAATTATGGGCAATACTTTTACCCCTATAGTTTTTGGAGGCTGTTGTTATAAGACAGTTTAATTATATCTCAAGAGCGTTCTAAGATACTAATGGGTAACTTATTGATTGTCAATGTGTTGCAGAATGGCAAGCCGCTGGTGTCGGACCTGTTTGTGGACCTCCGCGATGGGGAAGTACTGCTGTCCCTCATTGAGATACTCACCGCGCAGCAGCTTGTGAGTATTGTGATTATGATCGCATTTTTTATGGTTTTGATGACCACACCGATATCATTTGTGGTGATGACCCCGCCGATGTCATTTGTGATGGAGTCCACGTCAATAAAGTTTTGCGCGATTAGATAGGTTTTCGTCTCTGAAATTTGGCATCCTGGACAAGTCTGGTTTGGACGCTCCCCTGACGCCCTCTGAACTAGGACAAATAATAATGTATTGTATGAATTTTGAAAATAAATGAATCTAATATAATCTAATCCGGGGGAACCCGGATGGATGGCAATCCCAAGTAGGTATCAGGATGATGAATACGATTTGAAAAAATAGGGTGTTAGAACCATTCTGTACCTAGTATGCTCGTTAATTTACCCTGTGATTGTGTGTATACTCGTGACCGTTGTTCCTCCGTCATTGTCGGCATTAACTTCTAATGATGGTGCATTGTTTCATAAAAAAATATACAACACCTATCAATTCTTGTTTATGGTTACTACCGTCATTGTTTATTTTATGTTGGTAATAAAGTAACGGAAGCGACTATACTTTTTTTAATTTGGGCTAAGCAAAGACAACTTCAAACTACCAATTATGAACTTGAAATTAACACTTTGAATCAGTTCTATGAGAAAAACAAATATAAGACATTTTTTTTTAACAACAAATGAAACACTTTTGCAAGATCGGTTTCAAAATATCTCGGGGGTTGGTGGGGTCATGGGGGTCATCACGGGTCATAAAAGAGATTTTTTTTCTAAACTTTAGATCTAATTACTTTTTTTTCGATAAAATTTTACTGCGAACCCCCTGACTACAAGGTTGGATCCGCCCTTGCACCTATATATCAACCATTTCCTAACACTAGCCGAATCGCAGGAGCTGAACGTATTATGTTTTGAATCCTGCATGTTCTCCTTAAGACTATAATAAATTTCGATTTGTATCATTTATTATAGAAGCGAGAACGCGGGCGAATGCGTGTTCACCACGTGAACAACGTAAACACGGCGCTGCGCGCTCTCACCGCCGCCGGGCTGCGTCTCGTGAACATAGCGTCCAGCGACGTCGTCGATGGAAACCCCAAGCTCATACTAGGTAATATACCATCTTAATCACGCCCGAGTGCGCAGAATATACAGCGTGTTCTTATTAGCTCATTTGTCATTCTAGACGTGCGTATTAATTGAATCTGCTTTCTCGAAAACGATCCGTACGCGTGAACGCAATTATTAATTTTCTTTGTGTGTGTAACTCATATTTTCTGTGTCTACAGGACTAGTATGGAGTATAATCCTGCATTGGCAAGTGCAATGGCATCTACGTGGGCTGATGACGTCATTGCGGCACACCAGTCTCGACAAAACTCTGCTGGCCTGGTGTCGTGCTAACACTCAGGTAGGACTGAAATAAGTTTAAAAGTGAAAACTTTTATAATTTTACAATGTACCTATATGTGATCCTCTTTCATTTGATACCCCATTCGGGGAAGTCATATTTGTATATGATTTCCATCCCCTTAATTTGGTTTTAGAATGACGTCGCATAGTTAACCATGCATTGTCATCCAGACATAATTATGTGAACTTTGTACAAAATTACAGTTCAATCGGTTAAAGTTATCTGCTTCAATATTTAGTTGCAAGATTTCACCCGTATATACTTACATTGCAAGTTAAATAAAAGCTTTTAAAAAGTTGACGAGGCTACTAGACTGCACCCTTCATGATTTGTACCAGTACGAAATGATAACTAATTCGTATATTTAACCCTTCTGTTTGTTTGTTCTAGAACTACGAAGGTGTAGATGTAACCAACTTCACATCGTCCTGGTCGGATGGATTAGCTTTTAACGCCTTGTTGCATCGTTGGCGACCGCAGCTCTTCGACTATTCTGCGTTGCTGGCCAAGAGCCCTTCAGAGCGACTCGACCATGCGTTCGGTCTGGCGCATACTTACCTTGCCATTGATAGACTTTTGGATCCCGAGGGTAAGTGTCTAAAATTATCAGTTTTTAATCATTTTTGATGCCTTCGTAGTTATTACACATTGGAGTGAACTGTAACGGGTTTAAATTGCGTATTTTAATTTATTTGCTGATGTTTCGCCTTTACAGTTTCTATATTTGTAGCACGACTGAGCTGACGATAGTCCAGCACTAAGGTGATTTTTACATTATGCAAACTTCAGCAAATGAATTTTAATTATACGCAAGTTAAATCCATTATACTTGTGTCATTCCAATACCAATTTTTAGTTTGGTTTGCCATAGCTTGAAAATTATTATTTTTTAAAAATTAAATATATATATCTTTGTTTCGAAAACTTTCCAGTTTGTATATTTCTAGTAGACTGCTATATATTCTAACAAATTGTGTACATTCTTCTGGCATTTTTTTTAAATAGTTTAATTCCAATGTGTATCTAATAAAGATCTTACAATTCATTGCAACATTTTTTTTATAAATTCATTTGTTTCTAGACGTGAACACCCCGCAGCCGGACAAGAAGTCTATAATGATGTACCTGATGTGCCTGTTCCAATCGTTACCGCACTCCGGAGACGATGTCGCTGAGCTGGACTCTGCGACCGTCTGCGAGTCCACCGAGCCAGTAGCTGGGACTGCCGCAGAGGTAATTTAGCATTATGACGTATTTATATATTGGCAAGTTATTCTAGTGGACAGAGCGTCTGACTACTGGTCAGGTGTATACTATTCTTTATTTTATTACGTGACAACTGTCCTTGGAGCAGTCTTCATAAACAATGTTGGCAAAATTGATTAATGATTACTTGTAATTATCACGGTCCTTTTGATGGTTATCTTAAATAATTAGGAGTTCGATTATTAACTACTATACCGTTATTTAGTAACAGCAATTTCGATTTCTTTTTAAGAAAATGTACCGTAATTTGACTTTGTGAACTGGTTCACACTAAAGCTTGCACGTCAAAGATAATGATTATTTATACTGCAATAAATGAAATATAAAATCATCTTTGCATCCAGTCAAGTCAAACTACTGGGTAAATCCAATTACAAACCCGGTTACTGAGTAATAAAATAAGCAATATGACTTATATTTACTAATTCCAGAGCGGTACGACCAGTCGCCCGCTGTCTACCGCGACGACCGGCTCCGGCGAGCTGGGTGGATACGGCGCGGCGCTCGAGGACGCGCTGGCCTGCCTTCTGGACTGGGAGGAGCGGCTGGACGCACGCCCCGATCCGGACCCCGAGGCAGAACTGCCCGAGCTGAAGGAGTTCTTCCACGCTCATGAGGTATAATAGTTTTTAGTAGACATATCGCGAGAGCTAAGTACCTAATTGTCTGTGCTTTAAGAAACTCTGAAGTATTATTATTGAAAATAATTGTGAAATCAGGTTACTAAATAAAAAAATTATAACCTCGATACTTTTATCTTTTTTTAACAAGAACTTTGACGGCCTGTTGGTCTGGTCAGGGCACCTAACTACGAAGCCGGTAGTGCGGATTCGCAGCCTGCAAGGGGCAGATTAGCGCAATAAGCATGAGCATATGTACCATATTTAATTGGCCAAAGATTTATTTATTTATATATATACTCATTCCTACTAATATTATAAACGCGAAAGTTTGTAAGTATGGATGGATGGATGTTGATGAAACTTTACAATGATACAGCTTACACATCTGAATAACACATCTAGGCTATATTTCGCATTGTGCGTAGATGAAGTCGCGGGCTGAAGCCAGTAATTGTAACAAATCTGCTTACGTAATAGTTCAATGACCTCATAATCACCATCGTTCCAGGCATTTCTATTAGAGCTGGCGGAGCAGCAGTCGCGCATCGGGTCGGTGCTGGAGCTGGGCGCGCGGCTGGTGTCGGAGGGCGGGCTGTCGCGCGCGGAGGCGGACGAGGTGCGGCTGCAGCTGCGGCTGCTGCTGGCGCGCTGGGAGCGGCTGCGCGCGCGCGCCATGCGCCGCCAGGCCGCCGGACACCGCGCGCTCATGGACCGACAGCACCGCGCCAGACATGCCGCTAGGTTTGAAATATTGATATATACAGAATTCTTTTTATTCATACAGTTAGGGTGAGCGCACCTCGGAGCGCTCCCCATATTGTCCGGTGGAGCAGTAACGGCCCCAGGGCCAACTGTATAAAGTCACTACCGAAAAAAAATAATCATACAGTTAAATAATTAAGCTACAAAAAGTAATTCACTCGTATTTTGCTCAACAAGCTTCGTTTAGAATGTATAGTAAGTACATAAATCATATCCGGAACACGCTTCGTTCAAGATTTTATTAGGTTTACTTATATCTGAAAAACCTATATCAATACTAATATTATAAAGAGGAAAGGTTTGTTTGTTTGTTTGTCTGTATTGAATAGGCTCCAGAGCGGCTGGACCGATTTCAAAAATTCTTTCACTGTTGGGAAGCTGAATTCCCGAGTGACATAGGCTTTAAAAAAAGATGATCCGTGTGAAGCCGGGGCGGACAGCTAGTATATATATATATAAAAAGAGAAGATGACTTAATGACTTAAAAACAGCGCTGTGCTGTGCGCAACTACAAGTATAAGTCACAGCATTATGCTGTCATATTCACATCTCTCAATGTCTACAGTCTTTACGTTTTTGTTAGTATCTGTATTATAAAAGATGTACCTGCAATATTTGTTGTAACCATAGCACTAAACAAACTTTTCTTATTATCTATATTGTGCAGGTTGTGGTTAACGGGTACAGAGGAGGAGATGTCCCAGCTGGGCGCGATGGACGGCAGCACGCCGCTGGCCGCGCGGCTGGAGGCGGCGCGCGCGCTGCACGCCAAGCTGCGCGCGCAACAACCCAACGTCGACGCGCTCGCTGACGCTGTACTTGTACTTGATGATACGGATGACACTGGTAAGTTCTTATAATTATGGTGATCGGGTAAAGGAAACGATGTGTTATTGATATCAGTTGGATTATTAAAACCTATTTGGACATGTTTTTTTATCTAGTCTATTACAAAAGTGTGCCCACATGACGTCACGAGCTACCGAACATTCGAAGCGTTAATCTTTGTAATTTTTATTTTGATCGTGAATGTTGTTCTAATCTACTTGGTTAACACAGGGAAAAAATTAAAATATGTAGTCCTTTCATCGATCAAATATCGTCCAGCGTATGTATATTTCTTATTATAGTTTGTTATTTGAGAAAAAAACAACCCTACATTTATCACATTATGCCTCTAGAGAATGCAAACTCCTAATCAGTGTTACGTCAAGGTAAAAATATATTTTAACTCTTATTTAGGTATAAGCGTTGAAAATTATTTTTACATATTATTGGGTTGATTTAATGCATATTTTGTTACTAATAATCGTGCAATCCATTTAAAACGGTGACGTCATACCCCTGTCAATAGACGTAATGTTTCAATGTGTTGTTTCAGCGGGCGTGGTGGAGATGGAAGACGAGCTGCGTGCCCTGGGCGAGCGCTGGTCGCACGCGTGCCAGTGGACGCTGGCGCAGCTGGCGCGGCTCGAGGCGCTGTGGGACATGCAGCCGAGCGACGCCGAGGAGAAACTTAAACAGGTTTGAAACCCTTATTACCCTGATTACCTAACTAGGGTCACTGACTTTACCCCTCCTCCCAACGACGAACTTGCGCGCTAGTCAGCGCTACGCTGTGCTCAGACTTATCACTTTAAAAGCGGCGTTCGAGACAAATACCAGTTGACTGTTACTACCGCGTAATAAAATTATTACCACCGCGGGGGTAATCACCCGGTTAAGAACCCAACGGTAGTTTAGTCAAATGTCATCAAAAATAAATCAATAAAGTGCAACAAAGTATAAATCTACACTAATATAATAAAGAGTAAATATTTATTTGTTAGTTTGTATTGAATAGGCTCCAATTCTTTCACTTTTGGGAAGCTTTATTCCCCAGTGACATAATCTATACTATAATTTGAACAAAATTAGATATCCTTTTTATTTTATTAGGGAGCGAATATTCAGCATATGTCCCGATCATATGTACTTACATATGAAATCGTAAATTCCAGATGGAAGCGAACCCAGTGTCAACGGTCGCAGAAGTCCTGGAGCGCATCACGCAGCTGCAGCAGATAGCGCGCGATATGTCACGGCAGCGCGGCGCGGCGGCGCGGCACGTGGCGCGCGTGACGTCACTGCGCGCGCGCGGCGCTGACGCCGGCGTGCGCTTCCACGATGTCGAGGAGCGCGCCGAGGAGCTGCAGGACAGACTGGACGCGTTGAAGCTGATTCTTGCCGTACAGGCGCAACGGGTACTGACACTTATGTCCTTGTGATAAGACTTATTTTGGTATGGCTAGATTGACTATTTGATGATGATTATGTTTCGACGTTCTTAATGTACTTAAAGAGTTTAAAAAAGGATTAAGCGAGAGAAACTTTTAGGCTGTTAACATTTTGCTGTCTTGTGGATATGGACTGAGGTCGTAGATCTTCTGTTTTTAAAGAATAATGTTGAGTTTTTATTTTTGAATAACATATGCATTTCTTTATTCTAATACAAATTATAAATGCAAGTTTGTTACTCTTTCTCTCATAAACTACTGAATGGATTTTGATGAAATACATATTCTATAATTTATAAGAATATAGTGTAAACTTACAACGTTTAAGACAGTTTTACTAAAACGTAACACATTTCTTTTCGTTCAGTATCGTGACCAAGGCTTTGAATTCGAACTGCCCTCCGATGAAGATATGGATGTGGAACAAGAGTATGAATCGACCTCGTCTGTGACCGTCACTCAGACTGTGACGTCACAAGTTACATCTCAGGATGGGAGTGTTCGGAAAAAGCCACGCCTCTCGGCCGAAGGAGACTTCCAGATTGGATACAAAGTGTTTGAAAACTGGGCCGATAGTGCTACTAAGAGTTTGGAAGAGGTCAGTATAATCAATTTTGATGCCTTCGTGATTATTACACATTGTAATGAAACAACGCGACGCGACGAGTATTTTAGCCACTTTTAAAGTTTTTGAACTGTAAAGTTTTCGAAACGTCAGCGAATAAAATAAAATACGCGAGTTAATTTCTTTATAGTTGTTTCATTACAAGATATTGGTCGTTTTAAAGTTAGTTCGATTATTAATTTATATTGGACATGTTTCCCAAAAAAGATTTTTTTTTCGTTGAATTTCCTCGTGACGTCAAATAGCACCACACTTTAAAAGATCCCACTCTTGAACTGACGCGCTTTATCTTTGTTATTTTTTGTGTTGACCATGTAGGTGTAACTGACAAATTATATTTTTTATTTACACAGGAAACACCTCCTTTATAAACACTATTTATCTTATGCATCTAACTTAATAATACCTAATAAAATATTCCTATATTTCAGTGTATGCGTTCCCTGGAGAATAAGAGCGGGTCCCGTAAAGACATCTCGTCGGTGCTGGAGAGGGTTGAGAAGCAGTTGGACGAGCAACGCGCTGATTTCTCTAACGTCGAGGAGATACAGCGGCGGCTGGGCACGGAACCGGGGCTTGAGGGTATGTTTCAATTACTTCTTTTTTTTTTACTTTAGATTTATATATTTACTACTTAAATAAAACTTTTCTAGAACTACTGGGCTATTTTTTTACTTATTTACAACTATAACTATAGGTTTTTTTGTATTTTGTGGAAAGTCTCGAACTTCGCGCTGATGAAATTGCAGCAATGATGATTATAATTTTTATAACTATCGTAAACGAATCCCATGATATATATATCGATTCATTTATATCTCAATAAATTAGTTATACAATCTACTGATTTCATAAATAATATACAAATCGAGATTTAGTCGCTTATATTTTACCGTTACCTTAGCCAGTCGTTTTTCGCGACCTCGGGTGCATCAAGTAATCTAGGAATATATATAGTTTGTTGTCATTGTTGTGTGAAACATAAATTATTCATAATTTCCCCGTTTCCAGAAGAAGCAAAACAACATGCTAAAAGCATAGACGAGTTGAAAAAGAGATGGGAACATATTCAAAACACGGTTCTAGAGATACGAAACACAATCAACCTCCTAGAAGACAAGGACACCTTCCACTCCGGCGCGCGGGCACTTCAGACCGACTTAGACGATATACACACGTGGAAGGATAAGATGCTTACCGACAAACCGACAAACAACCAGTTAATACACCTAAGAAATAAATTAAGAGCTCTAAAACAGCTCGAAATGAAGCTAAAAGAGTTAAATGCTCAATCGATCATTTTACTAACGAAACCGATCCCGAAAACTTACAAGGACGATATTGAAGAAGCGACTAAACGAATTAACGACAACTTTGAACAACTGTTCAGTTATCTGAGCGGGAAGGAGGTGGAAATAAAACAGGCGATCAATAAGAGGCCTGAGGTCAAGGTGGAGGATGACTTTAGGAATTTGCAGAAGAAGATACAGGATATTGAGTCGCAGGTGAGTGATATAAATAAGTGCACCTTCTTTGGGTATTAGTCACATACATAAATACATATAACTAAAGGTGGGCATTACACACTCACACTCGTGTATCTGATTTGAATGCTGACGTTAAAAAAGGCATGTTGTACTATCGACAGCTCAGTCTTCTACTATTATGTACTGCAATGTTTTCGAAACGTCAGTATAAAATAAATTTACGCTAGTCGAACTAGTGTTATATTCCATTCTATAATAACCGCGGAGGCATCAGAAATGATTAGCTTCAAGAACATAAAGTCAAACTTATTCGGTAACTAGATAATATATATAACATTATAGTTTATTTTATATAAGTATCAATTAAAACTAAAATATGAAACTTGCGATCAGTTTCACAATATCCAAATAATCTATTTCCTACTTTACCAAATTGTCAAGTGCACTCAAAAAATTTTTTTTTGACCTACATAATAGATCGACCTACTAACTAACCATCTTACTGTTGCTAGGTGATAGTAGAACACGTGATGTTCGCGGCCGTCCCAACTATGACCCAGAAGATCTCAGAGCTCAACCGTCTTCGCCAAGAATTGGACAACCTACAGTCCACGTACAATGATGTTGTGAAAGAACGCCGCCAGCAGTACGAGGCGGGTAGCGTCCAAGAGTTGAATGTGCGGAGTAGCTTGGAGAACCTGGTTACAAGATTCGGGGACTCCAAAGTGCTGTTGGAGCAGAAGATTGATAAACTGGAGAAAGGTAGGTGTAGACTTTTAGCTCATGACGACGGACATACAATTATTGTTTTTTTTTTATATACAGCTCCTGCCCGCTACTTCGTCTGCGCAGAATTAGTATTTTACATTACATACGTAATATTATATTATATACAGGTTTTTTATTTTTAAGCGCACGCCAAAATAGCTCACAGTTTTTCCTACTTACTGGACACTTATCGTTATATTTTGGATAATTCAGACTTTTATATACTGATTTTTTTTTATAAACACTAGCTTGCCTTTAGTTATATAAACAGTAACAGTGTTGTAATATTATTGTACAGGTGTGAAGTTGGTGCAACAATTAGAAGACGATCGCAACGAACTAAAAGACTGGCTCGAGCGTGTCGAGCGATTCGTCGCTGACAACGAAGTAGTTCCCATTGGAGATGTTGAACTGCTTGAAAGTCTTTTGGATACTAGCAATGTGAGTATAGAAAAAAACATAAACAATCAGTTCATATTGTCATCATCATCATTAGTCATCTATGGTCATCTGTAGTCTATCTGTGCTCAAATACCACACAAGCGCTATAAATGATCACTTCAATGTTAAACTATCGTTAGATCAGTCTGCGACAAATACAGGAATTGTAAAGTTTTCGAAACGTCTGAATAAAATTAATACTTTCTTCTATCTCATTAACGTGTACGCAGCATAAAAATGTTAAGATTATATTTTTTACAGAAATTTGACGAAGAAAAATCTAAATACGAATCGAAAGTGACCTCCATGGAGTCGACCAAGCAAACAGTGTTGGAAGATTGCGACCAGACTTTCGCCAAAACGCTTAAAGGAGAAGATACGAAGAAACTCTTCAAGGCAGCTGTAGATAAAGCTTTCAAACTCAACGAGAGTTTGCGACGAGCGCTAGAAAGAACCGAGGCTGTCTTCAGGCAGATTGAAGAGACGGAGACGTGGTTGAAGGTAATATGATCTCTCAATAATGCTGTATAAGGTGCAATTTCCTTTGCCGATAACATTTTGTCCGAATCGAGAAAAACAGTTGTGTTACATAAACCTTACATGCTAGTCTGCGTCTTAGACAAAGCATTATAGAAACTTTATTATAGAAGGCATCAGAAATTATTATCATAGAAACTGTTTTTTATACAAAGTGAATGTAGGTTATTTGAAAGAATATTATATAGCTTTCGATCCGGCTCGAAGGACCATTTTGTGTGACTTATTCGCGTCTTGATTGTTTGTAAAGTTTCTGTACAGTCGTAGAGATATCTGAACTCACCTAATAATCGTATAGAAGACTAGCGGCCCGTCCCGGCTTCGCACGGGGGGACTTAAGATTTTTTTAAGGCCTCAGAAACGATACTTTTCCCCCGTTTTTGAAACATTTTCGGTTACTGCTCCGCAACTATAAGACCTAGCGTGATATTATATAGCCTATGTTACTCGGGGATAATGTAGCTTTCCAAAGGTGAAAGAATTTTTGAAATCGGTCCAGTAGTTTCGGAGCCTATTCATTACAAACATACAAAAATACAAATCTTTCCTCTTTATAATATTAGTATAGATATGCGGTTATTAGGTAAAGGCCAATCTCTCATGCTGACTGTACTAATGGCAAAACTTGCTGGTCAGTATATAAAAATATGTTCTGTGACAAGAAAAGAGTATTGGTATGGTATTGCAGGAATGTTACATTGTATTAACTCGTATTTACTTATTACAGGAGGTAGAAAGTCAGATTCCGAAAGAAGAGGACTGTCGAATCTCGGACTCGGGCGAGCTGTATCAAGTGAAACTCAAATTCCAAACTCTAAAAGACAAATGCGATGACAAGACGCAAGAGTTCCGCAATTTGAACGAAGCCGGTAAGTGTTTTTAGGGTTTCGTATTCAAAGGTTAAAATGGGACCCTATTACTGAGACTCCGCTGTCCGTCCATTCGTCTGTTATCAGGCTGTATCTTATGAACCGTGATAGTTAGTCGACATTTTCACAGATGATGTATTATTTCTACAATAAATACTAAAATACAGAATGAAACAAATATTTAAAGATGCTCTCATGACATATAGTATTGCTGTTTTTATAGATAATAGATGCTCGTCCGACTCGCATTTGACGGGATTTTAAATAAATTCTAACGTGTACAGGTAACGATATAATGCTGGCAGCTGAATCTCGGCGGCCGGCGGCTCTAGCACGCCGCTTGACGCACCTGAGCGCTCGCTGGACTGACGTCACGCGCGGCGTCTATGAGAGATACAAGTAAGTATAACTTACTGGTATTGTGTGTTGGAACTTGGATGGTTGGAGAGAGACTGATGTTTGTAGGGATATGATTATTTCTATCAGTCTTGAATGTTACACGATTTGTATGGGGTATCCATAGTATAAGTTTTGCTTAATTAATTAAAAAAAAAAACACTAGATCGTCCACTAAAATAGTTGATTGATTTAAACATTCGCTCGTCACAGTCGTTTTTGTATATTATGAAATACTTGGTTGTACTAGATGTTAGCAGTCACATAAAACTAAAAAACTACCTCAAAAATCTTCTTATGGGCATATTACAAACTCCAATAATTGCTTACATAACACGCGTTAGATTGTACTCTCATTCAACATAAAAACAAAGTATATGACATGTGTTTTTGTGCTGGTCAGAGTGTTGGCGGAGGCGTGGCACGAGACGGGCGAGCTGCGCGCGTGGCTGGCGCAGGAGACGGCGTGGCTGGACGGGCTGCAGCGCCGCCTCGCCAGCCGCGCCGCGCCCGCAGACGCCGAGGAGCTGTCGGCTCAGCTATACGTGAGTAAATTTGCTCATGTACAAACTATTACCTTGTATTTTTGTAATCAACATGTTAAAAAATAGATAACGAGTACATCGCTAGTTTTCTTGTTTGTTAATTTGATGGTTCAGAGTCTAAATGAAATAACGTTTTATCACAGGATCTGGAGAGTTACCTACAAAATCACTCGTCGGTTCGTTTGTCCCGTATCCAAGACGTGGGTCGTCAGCTGTGCGACGCCCACATAATGCCGGGCTGGATCCAGGCGGAGATACACGCTCTCAGCGACCGATGGAACGAGCTGCAAGCTGAGGTGAGAGACAATACTTAAATAGGTTGTTGTTAGGTTATGTCCGTAGTCTAATTTAAGCTCGTACAATCCACGTACAACTAGATTTATTGCAGCATCAAATGATGAGTTTCATTTGTTTTAGATCTTCATAGCAAGAACTTATTTATTTATCCAACAAAGATTGTTTTTTATAAAAACGAATATTCGTTTGATAACTATATCCAGCGAGGCTATGATGAATTGTCGAGTCGACATCTCGTCATGTCGATATCGTCTTATTCTCGCGATGATCTGTCAAAAATCAACGTTGTCGACAACGAGAAATCTTGTCATGTCGATGTCGTCTCTTATTTCTACATGTCGATACCAAAATAATATCGTAACGACGAACCTTTTGCTTGTCGACAACATGTTGTCGACAGTTCATAATAGGCTCGCTGATGTGTATGCCATTTTATGGACATGAAAGTGGGACTACAAAAAGAAAATCTCTTGGGTTGGAGAAGGTTCTTCTGTAAGAAAAAAATAAAATAAAAAAGTTGCACGGAAAATTAGAAAATTTAAGAAAACTTTACGAAATTTTTAATGTAGTATCATTTTGATGACAGCTATCAAATTGTTCGATTAATATTGCACTGCTTTGCCTAGAACTACGTCTGCCGAGATACTACTCCACTTATAAAAAAAACATTGTTTAACCCGCTATCATTAAATAACTATATTATTTTTGCCAATCAGGCGGCGTCACGTACGGCGGTGCTAGAGGGCGCTGCCCGCGACGCAGCGCGCTCTGAAGTGTCCGTGGACCGTCTGCAGCAGTGGCTACAGCATCTCGCCAATCATCTACAAGACAGGACCGGCCCGGGGGAAGACAATCAGGTCACTGGAGTTCCATAAATTATATTCATAAAGAAATCGACTAGTAGGATTTGTACCCATATTTCTGGCATTAATTCCTCAGTGCTTTCGTCAATTGTTCAATGGCTGATTCTACAGAAATTATTCAATGGTTTTTTTATTGATATCAAATTGCTGTCTGACTGTCTACATAAGGGTTGAAGCGGTAGGTATCTCAGTAAAAGCGACGTTCGAGCTAAATCCTAACTAATATTATAAATGCGAAAGTAACTCTGTCTGTCTGTTGTCTGTCTGTAACGCTTTCACGCTAAAACTACTGGACCGATTTAAATGAAATATGGTACAAAGAAAGTCTGAAGCCTGAGAAAGGACATAGGCTACTTTTTAGCCGACTGCAAAAAAGGAGGTGTTCCACGCGGACGAAGTCGCGGGCAGAAGCTAGTGTAATATAAACGATAGTATTCAGACTAATATCATCATTATCATCTGTACGTTTACGTCACAGGTATGTATAATAATAACTACTTTGTAATCAAATCCTATTAATGCATTTTTGTTATCTATAGGAACTCTTAGAGCAATTGGAGGAACAACGCACAGTTCTCCAGGAAATAGAGACGCAGGTACAGTCGTATCGCGATGGCGGCAAGAACGAGGCCGCAGAACGACTGGCAAATCAATTAGAGCTGTTACACGTAAGATATTCATATTTATCTTTTATATTGTATCAATGTTACAACGTAGCAGTAACCCTCTCATTATGTTTTTATATTTAACATTACGATTTTTTTAAATAATTTCATATCGGCTAATAAATATTCACTACGATGTATGAATCGAATTTTTATCAATATCTATGATTTTTTTTCTACTCTTGACTTAGTACAAATATTATTATCATTAAAAGTAATGGCATTGAACCTTAGATAACCAATTTAGATTGAAACATCGAAATAAATATTTTTCTAGTTTTCATATAAAACGTTTCTTGATCAATTTAAGAACAGTTAATAAAAAGTTTGCGAAGTAGCGGGTACCACTCACATCATTTTATATTATAGCGTCAGTTCGCCGCATGCTCCGAACAACTCGCGGCGTCGGCGGGCGATGCTCAAGAGAGCTTGTCTTCGAGGCTGACCCGCTGCACGGCAGCCTTGAGAGCCGTGCAGAGCGGCGCCGAGTCGCAACTGGTGTTGAGCGGCGCCGCTCCTGATACTGTAAGGGCCGTGCTGAGGAGATGCCTGGTGAGTCAGCAAAATTAAATAGTTTTACATATCACGTGCGTGCAGTGAGAGTGGCGGTGGGGTAGGCATTCCATATATTTATTATATTGTGCCGGTATATACCATTGACACGTAGTACGAGCAACCTAAATTTGTCAGTTAAGACAGATTCTATAAAATAAAAAAGGAAAATCGTTGAGCTTAGAAATCATAGTTGAGGCATGAGGTACCTGATGAGGTAGATGTGGAAATTTTAACCCAAATTTTATGAAAAAAATATATTTTCGGGTGAAACTAATCCTTGAATAGCAAAAGTCATGTGGCCGATCCACCGACCCGTGACTCGTGAATGTAGTTTGACGTCCTTGCGACAGATATCAGCTTCCATATAGCTCAATTATTTCAACTAGTCGGTGCTGTGCTATCATTTGATTGCAAACAAATATTATTGTAATACGTCACTTTTCAACAGTCCGTTATATTGACCTGCAGCTTAGTGCAAATGAATAGGACGGGTTACTTCCATAAGCTTTTGTAATATCTGAAGCTGTCAAAATTGACATTTTTGCTTGGTGACATGACAGGTGTGCACCTTGCAAGTTTTCCTGGTTCCTTTTTATCGGCGTCACCAGTGTTTTATATAACTTTTAGTGCCTTATGCATAGTTAGGGGCAGAACTACAGAAGTCGTCGAGATCGCAGGGTTACATTTTTACTACAGTTGTTCATTGATAGAAGTGTGATGGCAGTACCTCCGCAAGTAGAAGCTTGTGTAAGTGTCGCTATAGTCTTATATCGTGGAAAAACTATAACGGATTTAACTTGCGTATAATATTTTTTATGCTGACCGAGCTACGAATATGGGGCTTGTAAAGTTTTTGAAACGTCTGCATAAAAATTATATACACGTGTTAATTCCGTTATATTTGTTTTATTGCAATGTGTAATAACCGGGAAAACATCAGAATTGATTAGTCTAATCTTTTTTTAATCCCCTATACTTATTTCTGTCAGATTGATGCAAATAGTTACCCATAGTGTGAGGATTTTTTTTTAATGCAATGATCGCTCAAGTTGTCTGTACTTTATATAATTATTCTTAGACTAGCTTTCCGCCCCGGCTTCGCACGGATCCCTTTTTTATATGTCACTCGGGAATAGTGTAGCTTTTCAATAGTGAAAGAATTTTTCAAATCGATTCAGTCGTTTGGGGGCCTATTCAGTTCAAACAAACAAACCTTTCCTCTTTATAATATTAGTATAGATAAGGATTGAGGAATCAAATACACATGTGTATATATATACACATATATAGGTCATTGAAATGTATTCTGTAGTGATCAGTGGACCTGATATGTCCCTCTATTATTCATGGCAAGGTAGCAGCTAGTGTGTTGGGACAGGTCGTGTTTTTGTGATGCAAATAGACGCGTGTTCGCTGTCCGTCGCCTCTATTTATAGATCTGGACATCCCTTTGTTTTCATTCATGTTGAAAGTAGTTTCAGAATAATATCGTAATTATTTCTAATGCTTTCGCTATTATTATACATTGGAATAGAATAAGGGATTTAACTCGAGTATATTAGTTTTATGCCGGCTTAGCAGACCGAGCTGACATTGAAGTTAGTCTATCGTCAGCTCATAATATGGGAATTGTAAAGTTTTCCAAACGTCATTATATAATTAATATACGTAAGTTATATCCGTTATAATTTAATCCCGAATAGTTTCAGAGTTTATTAAATGTCATGGGTAAAGTGCAGGTGGTCAGGACGTGATAATCAAATAAAATGAAATTATGCCGTATTGTTAATTAAAAATACCTACATACGTAATAATGTTAAGATTAAATCACTGTAAATATACGTTTTAATAGAAACTCATTCATTGTTGATTTAGGCAAGGTCGTGGATTCAAAAGTGCTTTATAGAATTGTATTATGTTTTATATTGGACTCGTATTATAATGCAAGGCTCGGCGTCGCGTGCAGCGTCATCGCGCCGTTGAAGGGATTCTGTGCGCACAATTATACATAAATATAATGGAGGTGGTAATTTTTAATTGGAATTTAAAGTGTACTTTTGCGTTATTTCCTGGCATTTATATTACATGGACACGAAATCCCCAAGATCCGGAGATTTGGAGATAATGTTAAATATATTATGTCATTACGCTTAATAATTTTGTAATCATATTATATTTGCAATAATTTTCCTAAGAGCTTACAGTTGGAATGATAAATAATTTTATGAAATCATTAGTTTCAGTGCCGCTACTTCGTCTGCGTAAGCTACGCATCTCTGTTTTATTCCCATGGGAGTCGAATTTTCAGAAATCCTTTCTTAGTGCCTCTCTACGTTAGAAAAGGAACCCCTGTACAAAATTTCAAGTTTCTAGCTCTTGTAGTTTATGTCCTGCGTTGATATGTTAGTCATTAACTCAGCTTCTTTTATATGTATACATAGATATAAAATTGTTCAGGGATAGAATCTTTACATCTATTCCTAGTGAATAATTTATAAATGGAAAGCATAAATAAATAGGATATCTAGTTGGATTCATGCCTCTCAGGCTATCATGGTATCAGTGCGTCATTAGGCGCGGCAGAGTGGTTAATCTGTCGCGTTTCGCAGTCGCGGCTGCCTCCGACTGCACGATATCAGTCGGCTGTGTGCGGCCGAGCTTTCCAACCCTTAAAACTATCGCCACAGTGCGACTGCCTTATGGACTGGGACGCACTGTATCTGGGCCTTATGCTCGCTTTAGCCATGTATAAATGGCTTGTAAGTTATTAAACAAGAATACGATTTATCAAGAACTAATTCGTTTTGTAAATGTTACTAATGCCCTTTTTATGTTGTGTTGTGTTTGTATATTTACGAAGTGTTTTTTGTTTTGTAAATACGTTCTACAGTAACAGAATTGACCCCTAACACATGTATATAAAGTTTTTAGTAATAATAACTCGTAAACCACATACACACAGCACATATTAGTTGAGGTACGTAACAATTGTTGAATAATTCTGACGAATATTTATGTGTTTCTGTTTAGAAATTCTACCGGACGCTGAGCGAGATAAAATCGGAAGTGGAGTCCGTTATCAAAAGCGGTCGCAAAATGGTGGAAGATAAGGCCGTGCCGGAGCCGCAAGAGTTCTCCAAGAAAATTGATACCCTCAAAGAATTGTACAACAAACTAGGCGCTCAGATCACAGAGTCCAAGACTAAGTTGGAAAACGCGCTACTCACAGCCCGAGAGATACAAAACGATCTGCATTCTCTAACCAGTTGGTTAGATGGCCTTAATACCAATGTAGGAAAGCAAACACTGGAACTGGAGATGTCACGAATGGAAGCAATCAAAGACAAACTTAACGCTAACCACGTGGAGTATGCTAAGAACTGTGACGAAGTTCACTTGGAAAGCTTGAGAGAACAAATTGAAGATATTAACTCCAGGTGGGACCATTTGAAGAAACACGGTATAGTCAAGCGGGAGAATGAGACAGAATCTCTGCAGAAATTCTTAAGTGATGTCGAAAGGGAGTTGGAAAATACACCCACTTTAACAGAAGCCAAGTTAAGAGTTCTAGAGGGAGAAGTGAGAGCTAAGACCAGTGAGGTTCACGCGTGTGACAATAAGGCCATTACGAAGCAGTGGGAGAAGATTCTGAACAACATTTCGGTAAGTGTTTTTGGTTTTGTGGGATTTAAAGCTTTGCTGTCGATGATGTGACTCACATTTGGCAAATTAAGCAAATGTAAATATTTACGTCAAATGAGTGTCGCAGATTTGACTGAATCACGCGGCTCGCTCTTGATGCTTGTCATTTTTCATTCCGATCATTCGCGTGATATTATTTGGAAGTTACATTTCATGGTCTTGATTGAGCATCCTGGGTGAAGCTTCTATTGTAAAAAAAATGCCTTTACATACCATGTACAATAGCCATAGTCTCCTAAGGTAAGTGGTGTTCATTATACGGTCGCAATGTAAATTCAAGCTTTCGATGTCGACACTATACATACGCACACGGTGAGTACGTCTGTCCGTGTGTACCGTCCAAATAACAAACTAAAAGTACTGACGCGTGTGTGTCCCGATTAACGCTTGTGTGGACCCATCACTGATCAGGGCGGAGTGTAAATAATGTACATACGGTGGGGGCGGAGCACGCTTATCACGCATCACCGGGGTCCGGTTCACGCAAATTGAAGCATGGGGAGGGGAATTCATTGGCTGGACAATATGCCATCATCCGGGAAGGTCGGTTGATAACAACGGGTTTTGCAGACGGTGGCCAGCACAATGGGCGCGAGTTACGAAGCCGTTACTGATACCATCAAGCGTCGACTGGACTCGCCGAGTGCTGACCAGCACGAGTTGAAACGGTCCCGCATCCCCCTCGCTCTTCGCAGCCCTGTCCCCATTCGTAAAGAAGTGAAGGAAGGAGGCAACAGAAGCAGAACCTCGTCGTTAGACAGAGCGAAAAGAAAACCTGAAAGCTCCATGTCCGATAGTATTACGAGCATGATGTCAACGGATTCCGTGGAGGCGATGCCTTCCCCGAGTATCTCGACGCCTACCCCCGGCACCCCTAAAGATAGTAGTACTTTTAATCTCCTAAAGGACAGCGATCTATTTACGCAAATATCAAAAAATAAATTGGAGCCGAAACCGCCGGCGAGACAGAACAAGAAGCCGAGATCCGACCCCTGCCACATGGTTGAAGTTAAAGAGCACGAAATTGTCAAAGCTACAGTGAGTCCCATAGAGCCCCAGGAGGTATACCCTAATGAAGAAACTGTTATGCAGTTCATACCGCAGACGGTGGAAACTGTAGAAATCATTGATGATACTGAGAATGATTCACATAATGAATCTGATACTGAAGAAGTACAGCAAGCCGTTAAGAGACCTTCAGTTGATCTAGGAAAAGAACCTAAGACCTTTGTCATTGAGGTGAAAACTCTAGAACAGCGCATGAAACCTACCCTAGGTATTTTGAAAAGACGTACCGGTTCTGAAGACGAGAAACCCAAAACTGTGAGAGTAACCATGGATGTTCCCGATTTAATCCCCTCGTCAGATAAACAAGATGGTTCTATGAACACGCCGCCGCCTACGCCCATGGATGGAGTGATTTCGGAATGTCCTTTGATGTGTGATCTAGCGACACGTCAAAAAGAAGCTCAGATGAATCTGCACAGAGATGAAGTTAATGAATACCTGATTTTGGACGAAGTTCCGAAAGATCAAGCTGCTTTACCAGAACCATCAGCTACGGGTGAAGTGGCGTCCCAGTCCGCAGAGACTATAGAAGTAAAAAACGATGATGAACGAGCATCTGAGGTTGTTAATGAAGTGAATGATGTAAAGGAGAATGAAGAGGAGAACAAGTTTAGTGGCAGCGGCACGGAGGAAGAAGTCATTTACTCCGAAGTCGAGGACACTCCTCAGGTATAATTTTTGTTTTAACAAAATAGTTTTGGTGCGAGTATGAATGACTTAATTTATGGAAGTGGTGGCATTGAGAATTCATATTTTATTAGGAATATTGTTTATAGTGCGACATCAAAGTTAAAGATAAATGATTGTACGTGCCTATATCATATTTTAGTTTATAAAATATGAATGATATATACTTGGGTGTATGAACGTTTACATCAAAGGCAAAGTATTGAGTTAAGAAAATAATTACAGAATTATTATTATTATTATTAAACTAATATTAAGCATTAATGACGTACGCATCAGAAAACCATCCTCCATCCATCCTTCATTTGCAGTCGCGGGTAAAGACCCCGGAGTACGAAGATAGCCCTCTCTGCACCTCAACGCCGCTCAAACCCTCCCAGCAAGTGCAAGTGGTGGCTATGTCGCCCAAACTGGACAAGAAAGAGTCTGACGCGGAAGAGAGACGAGAGAGGCAGAGCCCCAGCCCACTGCTGGGCAGAAGCCACATCCCCGTGAGCAAGGACCGACTCAAACACATGGAGAAGTATCAGAGAACTGATGACTATGGGAAGGTGAGTTGTGTTTATATTTTTCGTGTTCGTTCTTGCCTTGATTTATATTTTTTTGTTCAGCATTTTTTTATTTTATTTATTTAACACTAGTGATTGAAGTCCATTTCCCCATATAATGTCTATCGAAGAGAGTGACAGTACATATTAATGATTGATTCTGTGTTCGTTTGAATTTCCCACCAGCTTTTATATATACGACAAGCTCACTATTCTGATTGAATTACATGATATATATTAGTATCTAAATTGTTATGAATCAACGGTTTAATGTATATTACGTTAGAAAAATGTTAGCTGCCGTGTCATGAATTCACCTTTGAGACCATCAGTCCCATTCATATAACGCTATAAAAGATTACATTGTCATATGCCTTTAACACATAGTCTGTGGCAAATTGGTAATAAATTAAAAATAAATCGAATATGGAGCTGTCAAAACCAGCAACTAACCCTTCCTTCAGTCCCCACCGGCTTCCCCGTCGTCTCCGCTGGCGCCAGCGTCAATGTACGGCGCATTGCCAGCGGGGGCGGACCCCGAGCTCGCAGCTTACGAGGCCGCCGCCACTGCGGCCGCTCGTCGCATGGATGTTATGATGCTGACGGTGGGAGGCGTCGACGCCGAACGCGACCCGGGAAAGAGGCTAGAGGTATGTTTCATGGATTGAAATGATCATCCAGGTTGGTTAGTGGACTGAATGAACCCGATGATGCGTTTTTTTTGCAGTCTTAAGAAGCGGCGAGAATTATAGTGGTTCCGTTTTACGAATATTTATTAATTGGTATAATTTGAAATTGAGTGCTACCTAAAATATTTTGTTACTCCATTTAAGACTCTAATTTAAGTCTGCTAATTTAAATCTGAATTCATGTGGTGACACATTTTTAAGTAGTTAACTATGTAAATGAAGTGCCTAAGTACTTATCTTTATAACTTATCTAAATATGTTTTGTCTATCAGATTCTGAAGAATCAACTTGGTGCTCTGGCACCAGAAGCTGCTGCTCTGATCTCTCGCGGAGACAGTCTAGTCTATTCCACCCACAAACACAATCCTCTCTTAGCCGAGTATATTCAAACTACTCACAACGACCGCCTCCGAAACAAGTGGGCCATCGTCATGGCGGAGATCGAAACGAAGCGCAACGCCGCTATAAAAGCAGAAGACAACATCAAAGAGTTAAACAAACTCATAGAGAGCTTGCAAAAGTGGCTGAAACAACTAGAAAGCAACATTAAGAACGACGATATGTCAATGATCAAAGAAGAGTTCTTTGATAGAGAGAGTGAGATGGAAAGACTGGGAGAGTTGTGCAAAGAGTTGAAAGCGCAACATGTCGGGTATTCTGAGAAGGCGGTCGGTGACGTCACGCTAGCGTGGGGCCGGGCGAAACAGCTATACGAGACCGCTGTAACGCCTAAAAAGGATAAAAAAGGAAAAGTGGTAAGTATCACAAATTGTATACGTATAATACGATTAGAAATAAGAGTTCTTTAATGTTTTGTGTTTAATAGGATAACTCAGAAGCTCGTTGCGGCGAGTACGTGACGCGTGCGAACAGGGCGCGTGAAGGCACCGCACAAGCCAATAGGGTATTGGTGACAGCTCCTTTGGGCGGACGGGATTATGATGAGTTCCCGTTACAAGAGGACGCTCTAGCTGTAAGTGTACTATATTCTTACTCACCACACGATTAGTCAAACAGTTAAGTAATACTTATTCTGTTGTGAATTTTAAGTCTTATATGAGATTGAAGTTTATTTGTATTTAGTGTTTTTGTATCTCTCTAAGTTAAGGATTTTTATATTTATCGTTGTCTAACAAATGAAAATCAGTTTGGTGCCAAAATCGTATAAACAACTTGTTGACTTGGTATTGATTTCGAACGTGTTAAATAAAATAACGTTACTATCTGTGAAGCATTCATAATTATTACTGTTAGTTATCTATATCAAATATGGATTGGTACATTTTTAACGTATAAAATAAACTATCAACAGAAAGTGAAATCTTCTATCGAAGAACTAGAGCCGATTCTCCAAGATACGGAGAACTCATATGCTTCCCTGAGCAAAGGGAATAGCACCCCAAGCGCGCAGGCGACGCGCGTCCGAAGGAAGCTGCAAGCGGAGTGGACCGCTCTGAATGAAGCGTACAAACAACGACGGGAGAGGTAACTGGCACTATGTTTAAATCTAAATCTATATAAGCGAAAGCTGACTGACCGACTAACTGAGAGATCAACGCAGTAAACGTGTAAACTATAAGGGTTTGAAACTTGGTATTTTGCACAAGGGTTTCTTTTATTACGTAGTAGAGCACTAAGAAAGGAATTTTGTAAATTCACCCCCTAAGGGGATAAAATGGGGGTGCTTATCGTGCGTAACGAACAGAAGCTAGTCTTCTTCTTATATATAAAAATGAATCGCAAAATGAGTTGGTAAGCGCATAACTCGACAACGCCTGGACCAATTTGGCCATTTTTTTTTTTAAATGTTCGTTGAAGTCCAAGGATTACGGCGAGAAAAAATCGAATAATTGCCGGGAAAACCCTAAAAACAGCCCTTTTCTTTTCCCATACAAACGTTGTCTAACTAAAGTTACCTAATTTGAATTTCGAACGGGCAGGATGACGTCTGCCGGGACCGCTAGTACTAAATAAAAGTGGCGAAATGTCACAACAATCGTTATTTTTAAATCGCCCGCATGATTAAGCGTAACGAAAAGGAATATTTCATTTTACTGTTACTGTAGCCGTTAATGCGCTTATAATTAAATAAATAAAATTTCCTAATTATGTATATTTTAGTTCTTTATTTTTATGATTAACCAAGTTTTTAAAATGCGCTTCTGTTTTCTAGGTGGGTAAAATGTCAGACTGTGTGGACACAGCTATATTCCGTACTGGAGTCCTGTGGCAGCTGGCTGGATGGCGCCGAGAGGGCGTTGGAAGCAGCTATGAAGAGCGATGAGCCCGTCAAAGATCTCAAGCAAAAGCTGAGGGATTTAGAGCAACAGGTTAGTAGTCTAGACTCGCATATATGTAATACTGTGCTATTTTAAAAGAGTTTGCGTCTTAGATACAGTTGGCATTGAATTCTATTGAGTTTTTGATTTAATTTTAACTACTCTGTGTGAGAAATTGTAGGTATTTATGCATATATAAAATACTAGCTTCCGCCCGCGACTTCGTCCGCGTGGAAATCCTCCTTTTTGGCAGTCGGTTAAAAAGTAGCCTATGTCCTTTCCCAGGCTCCAGACTTTCTTTGTACCAAATTTCATTTAAATCGGTACAGTAGTTTTAGCGTGAAAGCGTAACAGACAGACAGACAGACAGACAGAGTTACTTTCGCATTTATAATATAAGTAGGGAAGTAGGGATACTGTGCTATTTTTAAAGAGTTTGCGTCTTAGATACAGTTGGCATTGAATTCTATTGAGTTTTTGATTTAATTTTAACCACTCTGTGTGAGAAATTGTAGGTATTTATGCATATATAAAATATTTACAAAATGTATCATAAGAGAATGGCTGACGTATGTAAATAAATAAATATCTTTGGACAATCCGCACCAATTAATCTAGTCCTAAACTAACCAAAGCTTGTACAACGGATAAATATATATAAGACTTATCTTACTGACTGATTCCTGCTAGCGTGGCCGAAAGGGCCGAATACCGAATAGTAGTCGAATATTCGTGGCATGTCTAGTTCTAATCCTTACTATAATATTATAAATGCGATAGTAACTCTGTTTGTCTGTCTGTCTGTTACGCTTTCACGCTAAAACTACTGGACCGATTTAAATGAAATTTGGTACAAAGAATGTCTGGAGACTAGGAAAGGACATAGGCTACTTTTTAACCGACTGCAAAAAAGGAGGACTTTCACGCGGACGAAGTCGCGGGCAGAAGCTAGTAACAATATAAAAATACTGTAGTCGATGTATCTGGAATGATATTTATATTTATTCGCTAGATGTCGTCTCGGTCGCGCGCTGTCGCGGACGCGCGTGCCGGCGGGCGGGTGGTGCTCGGCGCGTGCGGTGGCGCGCTGGCGCGGCTCGTGCAGGAGCAACTGCAACAACTGCTAGCCCGCAGGCTGGCTTGCGCCAAGCGGGCTCAGGACCTTGCTGACAGGTAATCATCATCATCAAATTGCCCAGTAGGAGCTTTTTATTAAAAGTTTTTATTTAACTTGCAATGTAAGTATGTGCAGATGAACCCTTGCAACTGAATTTTGAAGCAGATAATCTTAACCGATTGAGCTGTTATGAATGACAAGTTAACTATGTGACGTCATTCGAAAACCAAATTAAGCGGACAAGGAGGGGTGGAAAACTAAATAACTACAAATACATATACCCGAGACATAATAATTATCTTGGCAATAACTAGTTATTAACTTACTTGAGTGATATTAAAAACTTTAAAGGTACAAATTTCTTAGATTCATCGTGAAAGCCACTTTTTTGTGTGACAGTATATATTTTTTTTATTAATTGTTATTATAAATCAAGGATCAATTCACTGGAGGAGGCTGCTAAAGAGTCGAGCCGCACGTCGAGCGCAGGGAGCGCGGCCGGCGTGCTGGACGGAGTGCGCGCGCTCCTGGACACCACCAGCCCCAACCCCTCCGACAAAACTAGCCTAGCCGTCAGGCTGTCTCTCGTCAAGGTACGTGTTCATTGCACACGGCATATTTGGAAAATATTGAATACTAGCTTCTGCCCGCGACTTCGTCCGCGTGGAACTCCTCCTTTTTTGCAGTCGGTTAAAAAGTAGCCTATGTCCTTTCTCAGGCTCCAGACTTTCTTTGTACCAAATTTCATTTAAATCGGTCCAGTAGTTTTAGCGTGAAAGCGTAACAGACAGACAGACAGACAGAGTTACTTTCACATTTATAATATTAGTAGGGATTGAAATGAATGCTGGTTCAAGTGCGAGCTTAAAGAGAAGGTTGTGTTATTGGAATGAAACAACTATTAACGGATTTAACTCGCGTATTTTTATTTTATTTTATTTGCTGACGTTTCGGATTCTTTACAGTTTCCATAATCGTAGCATGACTGAGCTTTATGGAAACTGTAAAGAATCCGAAACGTCAGCAAATAAAATAAAATAAAAATACGCGAGTTAAATCCGTTAATAGTTGTTTCATTCCAATGTGTAATAACCGCGAAGGCATCAGAAATTATTAGGTTGTGTTATATTTAATAGCGCTAAAGAGCTGTCCTGGCAAACTCCATACCCTCTTTTAAGCAAGGGCGTGCATTCCATACAAGCAAAGTGTATCTCCACTGCACGTGCATGTTTTTGAGATATCATCAAAAAGCTGTTCTATACAAAATGTATGAAACCCAATTTTCTTCGAAATTTATTCTGCTATTTACGCGGATATATTCAACAAAACGAAGATCATAAAAATCGCTCCAGATATTCTTTAGTTATAAATGGTGTAATTAATACGACTTTACTTTATAATAATATGTACCTAACTAACTATATAGATGACTAGCTTCTGCCCGCGACTTCGTCCGCGTGGAACTCCTCCTTTTTGCAGTCGGTTAAAAAGTAGCCTATGTCCTTTCTCAGGCTCCAGACTTTCTTTGTACCAAATTTCATTTAAATCGGTCCAGTAGTTTCAGCGTGAAAGCGTAACAGACAGACAGACAGACAGAGTTACTTTCGCATTTATAATATTAGTATAGATATATGACGAAACAACTGCTTGTGTCATTCGTCACGAACAAATCCAATGACATCTTGTTTTTAAAAGAGTCCCCTTTTGCTGGACCGTTGGTGTTAAAATTATTAACTTGTAAGCTTACCACAGTCTTTAAAAACAGTTTATCATTAATACGTTTTGTTAATTTATTTCTAGTAACATCATTCGAAAATAACTTTCTACACACATTTACAAAACAACACAAAAATACCTACAAACTTTTTGCATTCGCAAAAATAACATTGCACAAACGTCTCTCGTAAGTTGACTCCCTCGTAAACAATCCGTTTGTACCGCGTGCCCTGGCAGCATTCCAATGCCGTTGCACAATCCAAAACCTACCCTAAGCACTTGCAATAGAGTCTATATTCAATGCGCTATAGTAACTAGACAAGAAATGCACTTAGATGATACGTACACGCACTTAACGCTTGAGGCATGTACACCTTAAGTGAAGGCAATAAGGATTAGTTTAGCGTCGATTAGTTCGTTTGTCGTGTAATTGCTTCCTCGTTTGTTTGCGTCGAGGGTCGGTTATAGATCGCGGCGGCTTTGAGGGTATCGCTCTAGCTAACACTCCTACGTGCTATTGAATTGGATGTCACGACTGTCTCCCAAATCAATTTCTAAGGAATTTGTAAAGGTATCCGGTGGTGAAAAATCGGCTCTATTTCTGGGGTAAAATTGTTTCCTATCTTATCTACACTTCTACACTACTATTATAAAGAGAAGATTTATATTTTTGTGTGTGCGTGTGCATGTTTGTAATGGATAAACTCAAAAAACTACTGTGCCGATTTCATAAATTCTTTTCACCATTGGAAAGCTACATTCCAATGGTGAAAAGATGATAGAATTGAGTAACGTAGGCTATATAATATTTTGAAAGAAATTAGGGATCCGTGCGAAGGCTGCTAGTGTTTTATAATTATGTATAATAGTCTGAAAGTCAATATAAAAACTAACCAAATACTTTTAATATGCCTCCAGAAGACAAACAATCTATCCTGCATTAAAAACGAGTAAACGGTTGTAATAAGTAAACTCTTTAGCATAATGCACTATATTATTTTGTAGACAAGAAAATAAAACACGTCTTTCTTTCCTCGTAAATTATGTTTCGTTGTTTATCATTTTATAAGGTTGTGACCTGATTTAGCACTGCATTATATTGTTAATGTAAGCAACTGACATTTTGCCTGGTACTTTGAAGTAAATGTTACCCTCTTTCGTCTTTTGTTGACGAAAGTTCACCACAAATAATAATATGCCTTATAAAACAACAAGACTTTCAGTATTGACTTTTCCTTATAAACAGAAATGCTTGCAAATACAGTAAAACTATTTCTACTTGAGAGTTTGAGACTGTTCTTTAGCAAATAACTTTTTATTAAATCTAGACTTTAAACGCGTATCGAAATTTCAGTTTAAAAATCAATATACAGTTGAATCCGTCGGATTTGAGTTTCGAAAGAAAACTTTTTTCATCGTGGAATAATTTATTTTAGAGTAAGATCCCAGAGCGATCTGACGTAACTTATTTTCTGACGAATGAAACCTTAAGATTTCAGTAGCGTCTAGAGTGCCTTGAATATCTACGGGCTTGTGAAAACTGTCAGAGTGACACCAGGGCTGGTACCAGGTGAGAAAGGTGACTAAAAATAAGAGTTATCTTACTTATTTTCTCATGGCTCATTTTTATATATATCATGTAGAATATTATTTTAAAGTAATGGATATAAGTGTCAGACACTTGAGATTGACCAGAACTTTTGTCAGACACTTTTAAGCTACCCAAAAAATGGATCTCAAAGATGGATGAACATAAGCATATCATGTTTAGGCTCATTCGACTCGGTATGACGAGCACTTTCTAAATAGAATATGATGATGGTAGTGCTGATGATGAATCCTGAGGACTACTATGGATCTCGAAGTTGGATGATCATAGGCATATCGTGTTTGGGCTTATTCGACTCGGTATGACGATCACTTTCTAAACACATGATGATAGATACCCCACATGTAAAGGTCTCATGAAAAAAAAATGCTGAGTTTCAGTTCAATGTATGGGGAACCCCAAAAATTTTGTTTTTTTTCTGATTTTATTTTAAAATCTTAATGCGGTTTACAGAATACATCTACGCACCAAATTTTAATAATGTAGCTCTTATAGTTTCGGAATAAACTGGCTGTGACTAGAGTACCCGATTACTTGAGTAATCGGTTACTGAGTAATCAAATTAGTAATTGGATTACATTTGTAATCGATTGACGCCAACACTGATTGAAACAGATAATGCTCGTCATAGCGAGTCGAATAAGCCCAAACACGGTATGCCTATAATCATCCAACTTCGAGATCCATAGTAGTCTTCAGGATTCATCATCAACACTACCATCATCATATTCTGTTTAGAAAGTGCTCGTCATACCGAGTCGAATGAGCCTAAACATGATATGCCTATGATCATCCAACTTCGAGATCCATAGTAGTCTTCAGGATTCATCATCAACACTACCATCATCATATTCTGTTTAGAAAGTGCTCGCCATAGCGAGTCGAATGAGCCTAAACATGATATGCTTATGTTCATCCATCTTTGAGATCCATTTTTTGGGTAGCTTAAAAGTGTCTGACAAAAGTTCTGGTCAATCTCAAGTGTCTGACACTTATATCCATTACTTTAAAATAATATTCTACATGATATATATAAAAATGAGCCATGAGAAAATAAGTAAGATAACTCTTATTTTTAGTCACCTTTCTCACCTGGTACCAGCCCTGGTGTCACTCTGACAGTTTTCACAAGCCCGTAGATATTCAAGGCACTCTAGACGCTACTGAAATCTTAAGGTTTCATTCGTCAGAAAATAAGTTACGTCAGATCGCTCTGGGATCTTGGACCATTTAGGATATTTGGTCATAGAGTAAATTCTAATTCTAAACCTGATTCTGACCACTGCACCAACAGGACGTTAAACAATAGCCGACTTACTTGAATTTATTGGCATTACGGGTTTAATTTTACTACATATTCCCTTCCACATCAATTCAATTAAAATAGTATCTATTTGTTTGACAACGGTTACCCACTACGCGTAGTTGCGACCATTATCGCATCCCGCTTCCAACGAACCGCGACCACAGACTCGCGACCACTGTGACGTCACATTACGTCACTGCGCACCGCACGACGCGTTGTGACGTCACACTTCGCCGCCGTGAATAGAGACGTTTGTAAACAGATGGTTTTTATGCTGTTGATGTTTATTTAGAGGACTGTCTGTTTGTGTCTGGAGGGTGACTTTCTCTAACGGCTGTTTAGTACTTCTGGTTATTTTTAATTCTGATATTTTCAGTATTCTGTGTGACATCAAAAGAAACCATTATTTTTAATATTAACTGTCAATTGGACCATAATTCAAAGCCGTCTTTGATATGTGTGAAATCAAATTACTATAATCTAAAACAATCAATATGGATCGAGTTATTTTTATTATTACTTTTGTTATTCACGAATTGTGTTAATTTTGGTGCTTAGAATAACATAAGTATTTTAAAATGAACACATACGTATACATGACTAACATGAAATGTTTATCGATAAGGTAGTTAGCAAGGTCAATATAATTCATCTAACACATTTATCTGTCTTCACTTTCCATTAGAGTGAGAGGTCCTACTTTGCTGTCATAGGTCAGAGCAGTACGGCGATATTAAGGAAATTTGTATTCCCTTCCGCCGCTACCGCAGCTGAAAGCAAGTAATTTAGAAGAGGGGAGCTATTAAGTTATATTTGTCGAAGAAAATAACATCCTAGTGGGGATTGTCGCTAGCTAAATTTTTATGTCAATGAATCCACAGATTCACCAGGGATAAGGTCTTCAATGTTCCATTAATAAATATTGTCATTTTATATTGTATAATAGACTTGACGAAGAAGTTCGGCAATGTTGAGTTGCCGGCATTTGTCAAGTAGTTAATCCATAATAAGTTCACGTTAAAATAATTATGCCAAGCTATAATTACATCATTACTTAGGCACTACTTACACTATCTCCAATTGGAAAAGTTCGGTCCTTTTCCTGTTAAATGTTATTTATATTCAGTAAAAAATATAGAACAAACTAGTAATCACAGATTTACATGAATCCGTATATTTTATCATTTAATACAAAATTCCAGTTCGTAATATTACAATTAGAAAGTTGATAAATTCTTCGTAGATTGCAGTGATGTAATTATATAAATCTATCCACGTAAGGATAACGCGCCGGTCTATTCCCCGGCTCCGGTGGGCGCGTGACTATTTCTGTCTATGAAAATATTTCCGTCGCATCACTTGTGTACATCCCACTGTCTAAGAGACACAACTCTATCTCGCTTCTCAAGCCATTTTCAGCCTTACACAATACTGTTCAAGTTGGTTTTTGAGTGATGTCCCATTTGTTTCCCGGTTTATTGCTGAGGAATGAGTGTTAGCGCGTTTCCCTTGCGTTTCCGCGAGTTTGTTCTCTGCTCCCGCTCTCACTGTTTGTCCGAATCGTATCAGGGATCAATTAAACTATAACATATCAGTGTTAATTCAGTGGGCTGCTTCGATGAATCTAAGGGAAGTGCGAATGTCTTGGGTACGTGGTTATTTTAGTTTAAATTACGATTGCCGACCGAAATAGCTGTTATTAATATTTACGCTAGATATCTTCGTATCTGAGTGAGCTGTGTTCCTAGTGAATAAAATATATTTCTCGCGCTATAATTTATTTCTTATACGACACTTTATATACATTGCTTCGGTTATGTTTGGTGCATTGGAACTTTTAAAATATATCAAGTCTTTAAAATTCAAGAAGTAATATTTGTAGTGACCATAAGAATTTCATGTAAAAGCCGTTTATAGAGAAAGCTTCGCCACGTGATAGCTGTCTAAATATGATTAAATATGAACTTGGTATTACTTTTATTTACTATGCTTTCCTCGGTGACGTTTATAGTGCATGGGCCGCGCGATAAGACGAAGACAAATGACAGTTAGCTGTACGGGGGGACAAGTTGGTAATGTTTTCCTGCTGATTTCGTTGGAAAACACTTTGTGGCATTATGCGGGTTGCTAAAGTCAGATTGGTACTATTTATTTGTTTTGCATAGATAAGTAGCATCGTTTCGTGGCATTTCGTTCAGAATTGTTAATTCTTTTGTTTTTAGGATAATTAGAAAACAATTAAAAAAAATAAAGTTAGTTACGGCTAATAATTTTGATAAAATAGAAATTGTATTATTATATTATGTATGTATGTAACGATTTTATTATAATATATTTGTATTTAAGTTTCGTTGTTTGTAACCAGGCGCGGTCGGAAGAGCTGAGCGCGCGTCTGCGCGAGCTGCAGGGCCGCGAGCGCGCCGCTTTACATCACCAGATTGAAAAGGTAAACTGTTACATGTACCATGTTATTTGTATTATGCCTAAGTTCTTAACCTGGGGGTAATGACCGCTGCGGGGGTAAAACTTGTATTTGGGGCTAACCATCAGCTGGTAGTTGTCTCTAACGCCATATTTCAAAGTGACAAGTCCGAGCACTCCGTAGAGCTGACTAACGTGCGAGTTCGTCGTTGGGAGGAGGGGTAAAATCAATGACCCTAGTTAGGTCATAACTAACAATAGTTAAGGTAACGATCCTAAAAAGGAACCTATAGGTGTAGTTGTAGGTTCAAGTCCTATAAGGTCTCGATTTTTTTCTCTTAGTACAAATATCATTGAGAATTTATCGTTTTGTTAAAAGCAAAGTAACATACCAATGCTTCCATTTATAACAACGTTATGACGCGAGTTAACATCAGTCCATTAAATTTCCCTTGAAACAAATTATTTGAGGGAGAATGCCCGACACGTGTCGGACCGGAACAAAACTTTGTTCCGACTCGTTCAGTTGTGAGTAAATTATATAATAGAAGGATGATAGAGAATGTATAATTTTAGCAAATGTAAATATTTTTGAGACTATTCCCTTCACTACATAGTATAAAATAAAGTCACTGTAGCTGTCTATCCGTCCCTATGTATGCTTAAATCTTTAAAACTACGCAATTTTCAAGGGTTTTTTTTTAATAGATAGAGTGATTCAAAACGAAGGTTTATATCACCCGTTTAAGCCGAGGAGGACATAAAAATGATTAAGTATGCGTTTAACAGAAAACTAAAAAAAACATTTTTACACAATAACCTTACACCATGTTAGGAATACCCACTCAAATAAAAGTTGAAATTCAATTATACGTACGAAACGTGAACAGCAGTACAGTTGCGCTTGCAATGTTGCACGGGAAAAGTGCAATTGGTCCGTGTTTAGCATTAGTGTTTCAACCCACACCAAGCTAGTTTTGAGATATCGGCGCTTAAAGTTTTTTGAGAACATTCTTCTTTTTCCGCTTATTTTAAGCAAAAAAAGTATTGATATGTGGTATAATTTTTTTTGTTGAAATGCATAGATTAAGGATATAAATGTATTTATTGGAATAAATTCAAAATTTAAAAGAAAAAGCAGAAAAATGGTTAATGCTTAATGGCTATAAGGTTTATTACATTTAGCATTTATGTGCTAACCCACATAACAGTATGAGAAATTCTCATTTGTTGTTTTAAAATGAATATGTTTTACACAAATTTTTGGAAAACGTAATAAAATAAACTACTAACGTATTAAAACTTTAATGTAAGTACATATTTATGGAGTTTTTATTGTTTTAACATGTTTCAAATAACATTATAAGTTCTGCTAAAAATCTGAAATAGGTACAACAAGTTAACACTTATATTATTTAAATTACTTAAAAATCTTAACCAAATTGATTTATTATTATTATTTTATCATATTGAATTAAACCAATAATATATACTTCCGTACCTAAAAGCTTAATAAACCACCTAAAAACCATTTTTCGAATAGTTGATAAATTGTGGAGACAAGTCGGTCTGCCATTCTATAATATTATTATGTGTAATATTCTAATTTTTGTCACACACGTTTTAATCTAATGATGGATATAAAAAAATATCGGTTAAGTGCGAGTTAGACTCGCGCACCAAGGGTTCCGTACTATAAATAACCTGTAGGTAGGTATATATTTTTTAATGATGTCATTAAAAATGTATGGTTTTCGTATTTTTTTCTTTATGTGTGCTATATGACGTTACCTCGTACTAAATTAATTCAAGATCCTGAGTTCACGAGAAAACTTTTGTCAATTCGCGGCATAAACGGCGGTTCTTTTGATTGCGTTGGCGATTTTTTTTGTTTTTTTATAATTCCAAGGGACGGTAGTCCTGAGTATTTGACATTACTCTGAATTTTAGTTTGATACCTACCTCCACGCGTTACTGAGGTAAAGGATCACACAGACAACAAAGTAATCCTGTAAGGGTTCCATTTTTTTTCCCTTTAAGATACGGAAACCTAAAATGTGTATTGATTTTATTTAATATGATAAAAATAATGATAATAAAAAAATAGGTTTGGTTAAGATTTTTAAGTAATTGAAATAATATTTAAGTGTTATTTTGTACATTTCTCATTTTTAGCAGAACATGTAATGTTATTTGAAACATGTTATACAACAATAAAAACTTTAAATAAATGGGTACCTACTTACATTAAACTTTTAATTCGTTAGTTGTTTATTTTGTTACATTTTCTAAAAATGTTTGCATAGATAATAAATGTATATTCATTTTAAAACAACAAATTAGAATTTTGCATTAATGTGTTAGGTATGTGGCTTAACACATTAATGCAAAAATACAAATCTGACATAGGAAATAAGCAATAATGTGTTATATGTGGCTTAACACATTAATGCAAAAATACAAATCTGACATAGGAATTAAGCAATAACCGATTTTGTGCTCTAGAATATTCTACGATTTTTTTAAAAAAAAATGGATTTCACTGCTGTATTCCTCATGATCTATTTAATAAAACTGCATTCATAACTCAAAACCCGATTTTTTGTGGGTTGACACACTAATGTTAAACACGGTCCAATTTGCATGGCGTTAATTTAATACCCTTTCAAGGTGCACTGAGACAAAACACTTCGTATTTGCAGACCAACGACAATAGGAACAGGGGGGGGGGGATAGTGGGGGAACGCCGAGCGAGTGCCGCACCGCATTCGCTTTTCAGCGCTCGACTTTCGTACCGTACCTAAATGCTTCCTAACTTATACGAATTTAAAGTTTTCTGTATTGACTCTATGTAATTTATCTACTTAGCTACTGTAATGAATGAAATCATTTATATCTTAGTATCTATAACATTATTTTAGTCGTTGGTCTCTTGTCATTTTGGTTGGTTGGTCATTTTAATATCTTTATTATAAAATATATAACATAAGAGTACCCTTCTCGAGATCTACCTTTATATCGCTGACGAATAAGAATTTAAATTAAATGAATTTCCTATTTCATAACATAAATATTATCAACCACCTTCTGCCTGCGACTTCGTTTGCGTGTGAATTTAGAAAAAATATTTATGCTCCCTTGCGTTACAAAAAGAACCTCAGACCTCAGTGCACAATTCCAAGTTTCTAACCCTTATAGTCCAGCGTTGATATTATGTTACTCATTGAGTCAGCTTCACCTTTCATATACCTACTTAGATAAAAACAGTAATTCATTACCTTCAAAAATAAATGAGCTCGTACATGATTTATTTCACCTGAACGCGGTTGATAAATATACCCGGTATGCAATATGTAAACATTGGTAACTCACTCGCTCCGTAGCGTTCAGTACGCTCCTACTAAACGCATGCTTGCGCCTGTCTCGTCATAAGCATGTTAGCTGGTGCGTGCAGTGAGGATTGAGGGGGGTAGGCACTCCAAAGATTTATCACAGACTTTATAGAATGCACGCCCTTACATGTTACTCTACTATATGGATTATGCAAATTGTCATATAACGCTGTCGAATTCTGGAATGTTCACACAAAAATATACAATATCTACGCTGCGCTGTTTCTAAATTTCACCATATCAGCCATTTTGCGTGATTAGATAGGTAACAAATTTCCAAACATAAGACGTACGTAGATAAGTAATATCAAGGGTCAGGAAATGTCCCGTTTTGAATTTCCTGGCATAAAGCGCAGTGGGACCTTTTTGGCTCAAATAGCACTTATCCCTAGTATAGTTTAGGTTATATATCTAAATTTAAAATCCATTTTACTATCACTCTTTTGTTTTGCTTTACTGCAATTGAAATGAAGGTTTTCTTATTCTCATGTTCAAAAGTCTCAATTTACTTATATTCATAAGTAGGGAAGGGTAGTATTATAATATCTATATTCCTACTCTGCAATAGGTACTTCAAGTCGAGAATTCGGATTCCTCCAAGGAAGAATATTTTCGTAATGGTTATTATAGCGACTGTCGAATATGATGGCACGTGCTTGTGCCGTAGGTGTCTAGACAAGGCGTAGGCTACGTGCTGGACTGCAATTGCACTAGTGTCATGACACGTGCCTGGCTTGTGCGGGGTGCTTCATTATTTTAATCATGCATATGCTACATATAGATAAATTATATTATAGGTCTTCTTTTAAGGATTTGAAAAATATTCTTTACCTACATATCAGACTATGCCTAAAATAATAAGGCGGTGCATTACCATAAGTGTGTCTAATAAAGTGTATAAATTGTCACTACATCTTACGCTACTTATTTAATTTTAGTATTATGTGAAGAATATAATACAAATTAGGAGATATTTGTGAAACAGATCAGAATTCAATGTCTAGCGTCCAATTTCGCTAATGATTTGTTTGAAATTTAATAGGTACCTACTTTATTGTTTTTCCATCACTGAAAAACAGAATTAACGTAGAAGGTACAGGTATCAGATAACATGAGGATTTTCCAGATAATTTCTATCTGAAAAATCCTCCCTAATTACGTATGTCATTATCTCGAGTTTTGGGTACAAAATAAAATATTGAATGGGTATGAAGTAAGAGGGAAATTTAATTATAATATCGACAATGTTCATCGTAAATATGTTATCAAATCACCTGACAGGTTGTATACATATTGTATATAATATAATATCATATACAATTACTTGTATATGATATTCTACCTTATACTTCACACTTTAAAGTACAATTTTTTATTATTTTAATTTCGTTACATAGGCGCAGTCGAACCTGAGTTCACATCGTGAGCTCCTCGCTCAGAAGCTGGCTGCGCTCGGCAAGTACTCGGCGCGTCTTGACTCTGCAGCCGCCGCCGTCGCCGCGCTGCGTGCTCGTTCAGCCAATGAAGATGTCTCAGTAAGCAAAATATTAAACGCGTTATGTAAAAAATATTTGTGTAATTATATGTACATTATTTATCTTCTCATATTTCATAAACCAGGAGGCAGTGAAGGAACTCGAAACCGAAGTTAACGAGGTGCTGGAGAACTTCAACAACATCGAACGTGAGTGCGCGGCCGCACGGCAGTCCGTATCAGCCGACATACGCGATCGCGCCGCGCGACTTCGCGACGATTGGGCGGCCGTCCGCGTTCGGGTATCTCCGGACACCGCTCGGGTGTCTTCGGAGTCCGCTCGGGCGGCGCCGGACGCCGCTCGGGCGTGTTCGCCGGACACTCGGGTGTCTTCGGCGCCGGGACGCACCGTATGCGAGGAGAACGGCCGCCCCGTAGAGAACGAGCGCAAGAGTTCCGTCGACAGTCAGGCTAGCGGTGAGTGCGGCGGGAGAGGTGTCACTTGAACAATTATAACAATAAGATCGTTGATACATTCACGCCGAATATTACTATAATCATGATCAGTCGCGGGCATTGTTGGGTAGGCACTCCTTCACATATTTACCACATTGTGCCTGTATGGAATGCACGCCCTTGCTCATGTGTTGCCATTTGTGACGTTTTATTTTAGTGACTTTATGACATTCACTGAATGGACATACTTTAGTTCGGCTTGAATGTAGATCGGCCTTTAATAAGATACCTGCAATGACCATATCAATCTGGACTGGATTGCGATGATTATGAAAATATTATTTTTTTGTGGAAAGTCGTTAAAAAGTACAAGTTGCAGTTGTCTTATTTACACACTAGAACTATGGTCGCACTTCTTGTTGTACAGAGTTGTCTCGTGTGAACTGTTGGTTGTGGCAATAAATGTTGGGAGACTAACCGCTCGTTTCATTCACTAACTTCACTAAACGCCTGCTACTTGTACAAACCCCTATCGATGTTGAATCCACACCATTAAAATTTCGAAATAAAGTCACAAAGCATTTTTATTGACGTGGATGAAACTGAAAATTAATAGTTTTTCATTTAAAGCTCGCTCCACATGTTGCTCTAGTAATGGTTTCATTCGCTGACCATTAAAAACAGAAGCATATTTTTTCAGCAAAATAAATGTTATTTGTTGTGGAAGAGCTTTTAAAAACACCCGTGTCGTTGCGTGTGTGTGAATCGCACATAGGTGTGTGCGTAGACGTATGTAAAGAACAGTAGAACTAACAATGTAGATAATGAATGATAAGTACTAATGACTGACCATGGTGACGGTACTAACGGTGGCATGCTGGCATGGTGGTGGGACACTGTAAGTAATATTAAAAGTAAGAGTATTATAAGTGAAAGAACTGGGAACTCTTTGACTAGTCGCTATACAACACGTGTGCGCACGAAGTGTCGCATACTAAATGATATTCATATTATAGAATTCCAATAGGTATATATGTATGTATAATAATACTGTATGTATGCGGTAGCATTCAAGATAAAGTAGAAGTATTTTCTGTTTATAACAAGGAAAATTATTCAGGTCTCTTTATACCTTGTTATCAGATAAAATCAATAAGTTAAAATATATACAGACTTATTTAAGTATAACATTTGACGTCTGGGGCAGTGAATGTCTATATCCCAGACTATAATTAAGCAAATAATCGACGGTAAATTTAAATACCAGTAGGTACATATTCCTCTGAGCATTGCAAATGGTGGGCCGAAGTTTACAAGAACTGAAACCATTAATTAAAGTTACACACGAAGTAAAGTAATTAGCGTTTCTTTTAATTCGGTCTCACGGGGTTGCCAGCTGTTACTCGTCGCGGCCGACCGTCTCGGTGCAGGGCAGCTGGGATATTTAATCAAAAATGTTATTAATTATTCCTTAAGCAGGCCCACGAAGGAATGAATTTCTTACTTATTTGTTTATTTTTAAGTCGGTTATGTTGAAAATTAAGGTGTTTCTTTGTTTGTGCCAAATAACTAATATTTAAACATGTCATATATTCAAATTGGTAAGCATTATCAAAACGTTGTTACAATTAATTAATCGGCAAATATTCAACAGCAGTTACTAGCAACGTAATTTTTGATAAAACTTGTTTAAAGATGTACAAAACACAATTGAAAATAAGTGTTGACATTTGTTTACTGCGACCATAAACAGTTTTTGTGCGACCGGCAACACTCGTAGATATAATCTGTCAACTCCCTGGTCGACCGTCGTATATGCCGAGAAACTTCTATCACAGTTCCTCGGGGAGTGATAAACAAATGTGTTTACAACTATTGGCTTTTTCTTAACACGTGTAGTTACTTATATATTAGTTTGCTATGTATTCTGCGGGAGATAAATGCTGAATTACTGATAATTGGTACCGTTATGTTGGCATTATTGTATACTAGACTCCGTCCGCGTGGTAATAGCAATTAAAATAGACTATGTACTTTCCCATACCGAGAAATAACTGATAACCAAACCGTAGACTTGTAATTAAGGTAACTTTTACTAAGTTACTTTATTATAATACTTCTGAACATATTAGCGCTGCTTGTCAATCTAAATATTCTTCCATTCGGTATAAACAACTCGACTTTCTGAAACCTCATTAAAGAGTAGTAAGTAAAAGTAGCAGAACATTCTCAAAAGCGATTTGCCAGTAATATCCGTTTTAACATAAAACTTCTAAGGCTGTTAACTTAGTGATAATTCTGTCAAAGCATTCCGTCGTCTCAAAGCGCCGGGATTCCGTCGAAATTCCCCGGAATCCACGAATTCGCGGCAGATGAAAAATATTTTCCCTAAGTTATGACTACGCTAGTACTAGTTTAGAGTGCTGGCGACGGGGCAACCTAGTTCGGCGACAATGCTACATTCAGTAGTTGCTATCGCTGTATGTCTTGATTATTCAAGTTTAGTCTCGAATTATGACTAATATCTAAGAACTGAAATGTTAACATTAATTAATATCCATATGCAACAATATCACGTTTATAGTCTGTACCTGGTAACACTTTTACGATGCACAATTACATTTTAAATGTAATGAATCTATTCGTTAGATGTCTGAAGTAGGTATGTAATAGAGATGATTAAGCTTCCATACTTTGTATTACACTAAACCTTTAAAAAGTAGTATCTCGTATATTTTATTTTCCAACGACAATAAATTCAGCGTGTCTTATTCTACTGCAATTGCTCATAACCGATGCGAACTGCAGCCCATTCCCGACACGTGTCCGCGAAAATATACAGCATTCGAGAACAAACCAAAATCACCCCTAAAACTAGGGCTTTAAATCCTTAAATGGCACAATAACGCTTATGGGTTCGCCTGCAATGCGACGCGTGCAGGAATTCTGCTGCAGCGTAATTGCACCAGCCATTGCATTCGTTGTGAGCAATAATTTTACTTGCTGAAATGCTAATATTTCGAATTTTTTGAATCCAAAATGTCCGAAAAGATTGAGTCACATTTACAAAATAGTGTTAGTGTACAGACTTTGTCCAATACTTGCCATTTCTCATTGCATTCAATATGGTTTTTAAATCCATTCGATCATCCCGTTCCATCATCCATAGGACAAGTACGACTACAACTTACCGTTATCAATTCATGCAAATGATCTTCAATAATTTTGTAGTGTCTCCACTATTGTTTAGTTTGTGTTTGGTGTCGCGTCGGGGAATGCACCCACTCAGTGCACCGAGCACGCCGCGTAGGGCACTCGGCGGAGGGCCGACTTCAATTCAATGCGTCTGAGGTTGTCGAGACGACGCCGCTGAAGGAACATGCTTTTTTGAATTCCATTTTCGTACCTGTTAACAAAAAGAAAAAAGAAATAGGTATTCATATTTTCTTCGGTGTTCTGAAAATGTACAAATAGAGTACCTAAGGCCTATTTTCATTTAAACAAAGAAGCTTGGTACATCATCTGGTTATATTTTATACGTAATACATTTTTACTTTATATCGCCTGTGCTGTCTCTCGAGCAGTGTTTCTCTTTTCTATTTCCGCCGTCGCGTCCGCCTGGAGCGAAGTAGCGCTATCACTGATCCACTACCGACACGCGTATTTTACATGATATCACACAGTGATATCGCTGCTCGACTGCCAATACAACTATATCTTAATCAAAGATCGCGTATCGTAAACCATGGATAGAACTTTATTATACATTTGAATAAGTATTACATCGGCTGACTATGGTATATAACGTTTTATGTACTTAACACGATGGAAGAAAGTTTTTTCAAACTTTTATTTATTTAATAATTTAGTTTCACATCTTTAGCGCACATTAATTAATTCATCACAAATATGCATTACAATTTACACGCTAGATACAAATTTTGCCTCAGTGGCTTGGCCGTAAAAGCGCGGAATGTATTTGCTCACGAGCTATAACCTGCAACTTGCAGCACACTCGATTACAATACGACCTAATGTAGCTTAGTAACTTCGACTACAATAGTCCACGTGTCTTGGAAGTTTACGCTGTAACACAGCTCCAAGGTACAAAATGGCACGCTGGTGTAATAACGGCGAATAGCCTTCAGCGAAGGGGCGTTCTTCTATATCCTTTGCTTTTGTTATGTGGACTTGGCATTTAACTTTTACCCCTTTCCGAGACTTGCCGCCCGAGGAGATGCCTTTGTTAACATTCATTGTGAAATTCGGAAATGGCGTTTGACAAATTATGAAATTGGGAAATAAATGTTCTTTTTTGTATTTTCAATAATAAAAATCAGTGAGATGTATAAGATTTGTGTTCCTACTTATTCTTCTTCTTCAAATTGCCCAAAAAGAGAATTTTGTTCCAATTATCGGAATGGAAACCCCACGTCCAGGATTCAATAAGCCCTGGCGTCCGAGCTACCCGGTTTACGGCCGGCTCGTAACCGGCGCAGCACGCCGGCGCGATTTATCACCGGCGTGACAAGACAACCCGGGATTTATATTCGATTTTGTTGCAACAACTAGACACGTTATTGTTCTAGACTACTAAACTAGAGATTAATAGAGGTACACATAGATTTTCAGATGTTAGATGAGGCTGTGAAAGTGACTTATTGGGACACTGATTTTCCCTTTAAACTTTTTAACAAACTTATTTGCTCAGGTAAGTGCGACCGACGAATAGCTATATAAAGAATAAAAGAGAATTACAACAATAAGGCACAAAGAAAATGATTTCATTTCACGCAAATAAAAAAGTTAGAAAGAAATACGCCCGCCGCTAACTCGTTTACATACAAAACAATATAATGCAGAGAAGTGAAAGAAATGAGTCTCGAAAAAGCCGTCCATTTCATCACTAAGGCAGTTATTATAAGAAACATTTTATCAGACATAAACATATACAAACTAGTCAAACTAGTTGTTTTTGATTTGAATACTTATTTAAACTTTTAACTTGAATTGGAAACCAATCAACTGGCCCGCAACTGGTGCTGCAAACTTCCCAAACCGGCAGTAAATAACAAAGGCGTGTTCTCACTTTTAGTTCGGTACAAATTATTTTAGTCTGCTGTTAACTAGACTGGTCATTAGGTCTCTGGTGAACAAACTTCTGTAGACAACGGAGCACAGCAACCGGTGCCTTTTTGGCATTCTCAGTGAGAATTACGTGCCGGCTTAGAGTACTAGTTAACTTGGACGTAGTCTCGGAATACGGAAGAGAGTTGTACCAAATAATGAGGTAGGTAGATCAAGGGCTTTGAAATTTTCCCTTCTTGTTAAGTTGTGTACTAGGTGCTTACCTCTAAAGGTCTCATAATTAAAATATTCTATTATGTATCGATCTTGTGATTAATAAATATATTCTTTAAGCAATCTTTTTTTCTAAAACGGAGTCATGTAAGAATTAAGATTATGTGCTCAACATTTTTATATGACATTTTTATTATGAAAAGCGCATTAGCGCTTTGGGCGTTGTCCACTCCGAGCTTTCAACAACAACAGCAAAGTGGAGCTTTGTAAACTGGCAGCGTCCATAAGCCCCGCAAAGTTCCGAGCTTCTTCTAATAACGCGTAAAGCTTTGCCGACTTGCAGCTTATATTGAACTTCGAGTATGCAGTTGAGCTTTCAGCGAACCGTCGCAAGTTGAGTGAACTGGCAAGGATTGCTGACGTTAAGTCCGCCCCATACATGCGTAATGTATGCATCGAACCATGTAAAGGAAAATCGTGTTTGAAACGGACCCCGGGTTTCCCTTTCTCGTTGCATGTTATCGGATATTCTACGTTGAAAAATGGATCTCACTAGAACATAAATTTGAAAAAAGGGACCAAGTTAGGTCAAAGGGACATTTACAAATGTTAGGAATGATTAGCATTGCCAATAAAAACTTGAGAAAGTTACATGACAAGTAGTTAGATACCTACGTTAAAAATGATGAATTGTGTGTTGTAATTACCATATGAGAAGTTATCTCAACTTACATATTGGAGTATTTTACTGAGAAGGATCTGTTCAGTTCACGTCCATTAGCTAATTTCGCTTAAAGGGTTAATTAATTAAAATAGAAAATGTATGTTAGTATTTTTATTTTCAGCGCACAGAACTACTTAATCGCAATAGATTTCCAGTGTACCCAGAAGTGGCAGTTGTTTGCCAAATGAAAACGAATTTGCGGCAAAATGCAGAACATATTTCAGAGTTTCTCGCAAATAAGTAAATTCACTTTATTTGCCGTCGCGGGCTATGCCGGGAAGTAGCAACGTCGGTATCGCTAGGTTGCTCGTAACTTTAGTACTTTTGAGATGAAATGAGGTGATAGCTATTTATGTAAACATTGAAGCGGTCGAGATGCCTCTTATAAGGTTTCATTTCTACCTCAGATATGGTCTTAAATGAAAATTCCGTGTACAATTTAAAGGGCAAGGTAAATTTGTCTTATAAGGTTTAGTTTAATTTTCTACCTTAGGTATGGTCCTAAATAAAAGTTCCGTGAACAATTTAAAGGGCAAAGTTTGTCCAGTGGTCATTATTAATAAGACTTACCTACGTTAACAGGCAATTTGCGTGTTAAGACGTTAATGTTCGAACACGTCGTTAACGGTGTTAACGTTAACCGTCGTTACACGCGTCACGTTGCAAGAGTAATTAAATGTAATATATATATAAATGAAGTGGCTAATAAGGATTTAATTAAATTGAATTGCAGTACTGTTTAATATAAAAAGAAGTGGTTTTATTATTTAGTGATACCTTGCTAGCATTGCTCAGTACTTTTTAGAGGTGGGAGTGAATAACTAAGTAGTAGGAAATTAAAAATGCTTTTTATTTACGGACTGATATCTGAAATTATTTACTGACTGGTTCAGTTCAGAGAGAAGGCGCCCAACTGACTGAATTTGCTCAACCATAAATACGCCCAGTACCTATGCCTTCTGGACGGTATTTATAAATGAAATGTATTGTGATACGATCCTGTGAATGTTATTCGTACCTGTAGGCAATTAATTAAAATGGCACCCTCGTTCCTGATTTAAAATGTATGCAATCTCATTCAACACGGTTAAAAAAAACGCTGAATCGTAACGTGACCGGGCCTTGCTTACAATTTCAAAAGCATTTTTAATGTTCCCTTTAAAAGAAGGGGCAGTTTATTAAAATAATGAATAGCATGACAATCTGGTGGCAAATTATGATTCCGCGCGGGGCGCTGGCGGAATAAAAATTAAAAGGAATAATATACTTGTGTTTATGACAAGCCTCCCTCCCCTTGCGATCTCTTTTTCCAGCTCCGTCCTGAAAAGCACTTTACTACAAATGCATAATATTAGTGCGATCTGCATATTGCAAGATGCACCTGACGCCGCAAAGATAGACAACAGTATTTAAATTGAACTATTTTTAGGTAAAAATTGTTATTCATAGAGTCTTAGGTAATTTTTTTTATTTAACATACCTACTGTCAAACATAATTCATATAGACTAATGGCATTTTTAACCAAACTAAAAGTCAATAATTAATATTAGATTGTGTAAGCACATTTTTAACCATATTCTACTAACAAAAATGAACTGTTTCCACTATCAATTAAATGTAGATCCAATCAGCTTTTGACTAATCTGCAAACAAAAAGTTAAATTAAAATAGACAGCTATAGTACAGATGTGTAAAGTACAAGAGTAACGAGAGAACACGATCGAGACGACATGTGTGAGATCGATTAGCAATAACCGCGACTCACTCGACTGGTGTCACGGTTAGAGCACGTAAAACAAATTGGATGACCTGTACGAACGACTCCGAGGTTAAAGGACTAGATCATGTTCCGACTATAACTTCTGTACTAAATAATTTTATGAATAATAATGTATGATGCTCTCGCGGTTATTACACATTAGAATGAAACAACTATGACGTACTTGATCGGATATGAATATGGGGACAGTATTTTTAAAACGTCAGCAAATAAAGGAAAATACACAAGTTAAATCCGTTATTCTAATTTCCAAAACAAAGCAAACGGCTCAACTTTCGAAATCATTATGTGCAATTTAATTTCTGTTTGTCGTATGATCCTACAGTACGTAATCGATTTTGTCTTAAAAGACAATGCTAACTGCTTGGTTGTGCACCGAACTTCGGAAAGTCCTTATGACTTTAGCATAAAGTTGTTTCATTCCAATGTACTATAATTGTATGGAATTAATTCATTTTCTCGCTGCTCGGAGTAGGTTACCGACATGTCTGGACCTCGTCCGGTGCGGCCCTAAACTTTTACCGACACTTGCTTTGCCATAAAGACGCCGGTTTATTTCACCTATTGTAGCAGTAATAAGAAAATAACTGTTGGTACATATTGTAGTAGATTGAGGTTTGTGGTTCACATCAAGCGATGGAATAGTGTTTCTTCAAGCGCTACCAGTAACAAGTGATAAATTCAGTGAAGTAATTTTTTTTTATTTCCTAGGTATTGATCACATGGGCGTAGGTATCCAGTATTTTTATGTGGTGGGGTAGAACTAAATAAGCTGAAACAAAATCAATAACTATTTTTATTTAGGTACTAGCGGTTCGCCCCGGCTTCGCACGGATCCCTATTTTTTTCAAAATATTCTATAGCCTATGTTACTCAGGGTGAACGTAGCTTCCCAACAGTGAAAGAATTATTAAAATCGGTCCAGTAGTTTTTGAGCCTATTCATTACAAACATACACACACACAAAAATACAAATCTTTCCTCTTTATAATATTAGTATAGATTAGTATAGATGTACTGCAATGTTTCGTGCGGTAATTTTTAAATTTAAGCTAGTACCTAATAATCAGAATTATATAGGTACTTATGTAAATAAATAAATGATAAGTGTAGTAGGTAATAAATTAACAAATATAACAGCCGATTTTCACTTCCATTATTTTGGAAACACCGCATTCCGGCCTATGTCGTTACTTACAGAGTGCCGGTGCCCAACAGTGGGCTTCGAGGGTCGCTGTCTCAAGGGAACGTGGTATCACGGTTTACGACCGCAAGGAAATAAAATGGACAACATTATTCTATGAGATTGGAATGTTGTGTTTGAAATATAGTTGTCAGTTGTAATTGGGTACAGAAAATTATGGCCTAGTATATATATTAGTAGCATGGCTACTTCAGCTAAGCCGACACGTTATTCAGTAAAGGTTTTATTACAGACCAAAATAACATTCTCAAAGCGACAAGGGCGTAGCGAGGTACGGGCAGTAGAAGTTCCCTGTAGGTTTTGATTCCTTTGCGAGTGTCGAAAATGAGTGTGTTTAAGCCATTACAAATTCCTGGATCTCCGTCCCCCCCTCATAACAAAATATTAGCTACGCCCTTGCAAAGCTACACTCGGCTCTAAAATACTTAACATATAACTCCAATTAGTGTCATTGAAGTACCGAGTAGCATGCAGACTCCCCGTAGACGCTAGTGTCAAAACTACCCCCGTTCGAGACAAGTCCGACAAGTTGCGGATGTTGTGATCAAGTTCTAACGGAGTTCACAGCGTTGTGCCTAGTTAATGCATTATATTGTTCGGAGAAAGACAATGCCCTAGCACTATTGCTAGAATTTGCCGCTTATTTAACTACTTGACGAGTTTCACTTGTTTTTTTTTTCGATTCCGGCAGACCTCGTCTTGTCTGGCAAATGCGCTACATTAAATGCGCTCTAAGAAATGTATCATATTTTTTGCTATTTGGGGAAATCAATCCAGAACATCGTTGATGAAAATTTGTTAAGCCGTTCTTAAGTTATAAATGGAGTAACTAACTTTTTTGTTTAAAGAAGATATAAGTATTTATCAGTTTTATAACTAAAATAATTCTTTTTTTCAACACTTCCATGTATAGGTATATAAAATACCTCCACATTAACTGTTGTGGCCACTCGGATGCCCAGAATTGTCATGTTAGCATACAATTAGAAAGCGAATAAAAAAGATTTTAATTTCCGTACGACATGCAAAGTCATAGGATTACTCATAGCCATGACTTGCTATGAAGCCCTTTAGTTTAGTAGATACTATTATTATTTAGTTGTATACCTGCTATTGACGAAGTGTCACTTAGGTACTTTAGGTAAGTAAATAAGTAGGTACTTACTGTAGGTACCTAAAGAGAAAAACGGAAACCTATTACTGAGACTCCACTCTCTGTCGGTATGGATCTATCAGAACCAATGTATTTTATAAACCGTGATAGTTAATCAATTGAAAATTGCAAAGGTGGTGTATTTCTATTGCCGTTATAATATTAAAATGCAGAATAAAATAAATATTGAAAGGGACTCACATACCTACAACAAACGTGTTTTTTGTGCAGTTCTTGATCCAATTCGTAGTTGAGCAATCGTTATCGTTACCTAAGTGTATATTTTGTATTTTACACACTTTTTGTAAGGTCGACCAATAACCAAGTAAATATATACTTAATGGAATCTTGGATGCTTAATTTGGCTTGTCGTAGTTCTGATGATGGATAAGGTACATTATAAGAGTATTTTTAGTTTAAAATAATTTGAATAGTTCACGTAATTAAACACGATGTATGAATGTTCAACCAGTGTTGTCTAAATCCGTGACTAGGTTGTATACCTACTAGTATTTAGGTATAGGTACCTACACCTGTAGGTGTATACATACTATCGAGGAATGCGTAATAATGAGCGTGGCGGGTTAACACCCTCTATTGTAAATCTTGCCAGAGTTAATACTTACGACACGGCTGTATCATCACCATGGTAATTTTCCTTTACTAGAATCGTGACATAACTCGAAATGTCTTATCACGTGAATTAAAATTTAAATGTAACGGATTAGAATCTAAAATGGAGTAACGAAGTGTATCGGTTTGGGTCATTATTCTTGTAAGCGGCGATTTGTTGCTTGTTAAACGTAATACAAGAATATTGTTGGATTTAGAATACGTATCATAATAGGTATAGGTAGGTACGTGTATCTTTGAAAGATGCGTTTAAGTACCTATTTAATATTTAAATGTGAAGTAAGTAATTTAATTTGTTATTTTATATAAATAAATAAATTATAAATACCTTGTGATTCTATTACTACTTCAATTGATCAATCTTGAATAGAGCGAAAACTAACCATAGTTCGCGTTTGTCAATTTCATACAATTTTGCATTAGTTTCTTATCTGTACTTTTACTACAAATCTAGTTAGGTACCTATAAATAACTCTGCATTTTCGGAACTCGATTAGATACTGTTTATTTATAATTTCAATAAATACCTCTAAAACTTGTACGATTGATTTGGAGCATTGAATCCCTACTAATATTATAAATGCGAAAGTAACTCTGTCTGTCTGTCTGTTACGCTTTCACGCTAAAACTACTGGACCGATTTAAATGAAATTTGGTACAAAGAAGGTCTGGAGCTTGAGAAAGAACATAGGCTACTTTTTAACCGACTCCAAAAAAATAGGAGTTCCACGCGGACGAAGTCGCGGGCAGAAGCTATATAACATATACCTATCCAAACACTAACAAATAAAACTAAGTAAATACCTATGTAAAGGTAATAGAATTCCCGGCAACATTCTGTAGCGGGCTAACTTCGAGAGCCCGACTACATCTCCATTCACCATCACCGTTCACCTCATTCATTCACTTCATTCATTTTGACGGCCAGCTCGCCCCGGACTCTACAGGTCCAAAGTCAAAGTTGACAACCTTTAGACCTCGCGTGTGTCCTATCTCTGAAGACCTACAAGAAGAAACTAAATCTAAACCTTAATCTAAAAACTAAAGTCTTCAAAGTCACCGCCGCGCACATCTTCATCTTCATATCGTCAACCTTCAACCGTCACTACCTGAGGGGTAGTCCTACTGCACCCACCTGCTGCACCTATCTGCTGCACGGCGCTTCATCTACCTGCGGCTGCAGCGGAGCTCGACCCGGGCCCTTCCAGTCCGCCCGGCTATCCTAATTGCCGAGGCGGCGGGCCTGGTACGCCGACGACCCGAACCCTGCCTGCTGCTGTGTCTACGCCGAGCCACCTCTTCAACGCTCATCCCTCTCATTCACTCATACCTTCACCTATCTACTACACACACATACGCCAACATCTTCCTTGTAAATATTCTTATAATTTAATTGTTAATATTTTTATATCAACCTTGTACATACTTATATTCCTATTGTAATAAACCCTTTGGCTGCATATTTTGGTTATTATCATTCATTCCTTTTCAACTGCCGCTTCCCGACAGTTTGGCGCCCAACTTCTCTCTCTTTCTAAACCTTCACTAAAATAGTCTGTCCCTTTCACCTCACCTTCTCTAAATTCTAAAACAACACTTCATCTAGTGTTACACCGTTTTGGCTAAACCTAGGCACTTCACCTTCTTTCAATCATATTTTAAAAACATTACTGACATTGTCACGTCACTTTTCATCACGTCACTACTACATTCACATATCATTATTTTTTTAATAATCTGTAAACCAAAATTTCAATTTCGACTCTTCAATTCTTTCTAAAAAAATATAAAGTTCCTTTTACAACTAACTCGCCATTCTACTGTCCTCAAGCAAACCCCACGGAGAGATACAACAGAACGATTAGTACTGCTCTGGCTTCCTTGGTTGGCGAAGATTATAGAACTTGGGATCTACACCTACCGAAAATCAAATACGCTATGAATAATTGCGTCAACGCTGTGACGGGATTTACCCCATCTGAATCATTCCTGGTACTTGGACGTGAAATGTCAAGGACATTTAATCGTAACTTTATTCATTCATAATTCATGTCTGCTTAACATTATCACTTCATTCATTATCATTCATATACATCATTTATTATTTTTATTTATGTATATACAAACCAAGCTTTTAAGCTTAAACCTCTTTTTCTTTCTCTCTTCTAAGTCTAAAATACTTACCAGTGACGATCTCGTCCTGGTTATTCTTCACTCAAGCCCTAAAGCTTGTTACTAAACCTGAGACTATCTCTAAGTCTTAATCTTAAACTTCTTACTATAAGGTAACTACTTGCTACCTCTTCGAGGCAGCTGACTACTCGCTAAATAAGCCTTAGGTCATAAACTAATTTCATACATCGAGCGGCTGACTACTCGCTAAATAAGCCTTAGGTCACAAATTTATTTCCATACATGGAGCGGCTGACAACTCCTTAAATAAGCCCTAATCGTCACATGGAACACCCTTTTGGAGTGATAGTCATTGAATGTGAACTTCACCCCTACCAGTATGACAGGAATAGGATATGAGAAGAAGAATGCAAGGACATGTCTGTGGATGGATATATTTGTAAAGTAGTGTTCCCTAAACTTCTTTAGACCAGCAAGTTCAAAATTTTCTCTGAGTCGAAAATTTTCTGGGGTTGTGGGGGAAATGTAGCGGGCTAACTTCGAGAGCCCGACTACATCTCCATTCACCATCACCGTTCACCTCATTCATTCACTTCATTCATTTTGACGGCCAGCTCGCCCCGGACTCTACAGGTCCAAAGTCAAAGTTGACAACCTTTAGACCTCGCGTGTGTCCTATCTCTGAAGACCTACAAGAAGAAACTAAATCTAAACCTTAATCTAAAAACTAAAGTCTTCAAAGTCACCGCCGCGCACATCTTCATCTTCATATCGTCAACCTTCAACCGTCACTACCTGAGGGGTAGTCCTACTGCACCCACCTGCTGCACCTATCTGCTGCACGGCGCTTCATCTACCTGCGGCTGCAGCGGAGCTCGACCCGGGCCCTTCCAGTCCGCCCGGCTATCCTAATTGCCGAGGCGGCGGGCCTGGTACGCCGACGACCCGAACCCTGCCTGCTGCTGTGTCTACGCCGAGCCACCTCTTCAACGCTCATCCCTCTCATTCACTCATACCTTCACCTATCTACTACACACACATACGCCAACATCTTCCTTGTAAATATTCTTATAATTTAATTGTTAATATTTTTATATCAACCTTGTACATACTTATATTCCTATTGTAATAAACCCTTTGGCTGCATATTTTGGTTATTATCATTCATTCCTTTTCAACTGCCGCTTCCCGACAATTCTTGGTATAAAATATTCGTCTGCCTCAGCGTCGCGTCGCCAAAGCCGGCGCTTTATCGCTTATTATAATATTATTATATTATAATAATGCAGAATAATACGACACCGAGAAAGAGACGCTGTTATGGCGGTCTCCTCGAGTCGTAAACGCTTCTTACGATAACACTTTATAACTCAAAGTGACTTCCTTGACAGGATTATTTATAGAACTTTGTTGTTCGGATGAAATATAATGAATTCTTTAATAACTTACCGCATTTTCATACAAAAAAGTTTTTAGTACTCCCCTATTTACTTACCCTGGCACCTATGTTTTTTATGTTAAACAAATGCTGTATATAATATGATGTCTTGTCACTTTACAGCCTTTGTAAAGCTTTATGCAACTTGTGCACTTATTAATTACATTCCAAATTGGTTATACATAATATAATCATGAATTGATTTATAAAATATAAATAATATGTTTTATAGCTACTAGCTAATGTTTTTAAAAGCCATTGTTTATTCAAACCATACCTGTAGCTATATAAAAGAAACAGTTTTTTCCTAAAGGGTCGTTCTAATACCCATTGAAATCTGCCGCCAAATCAAATTCACGCTCACGGCGGCTCTTCGATCGTTTTACATAAAATAATATGCGAAATGATGATTGCCCCGTGTGGCGGGTGCTTTCATGGTAATTGGAGGACTAGCTGTATTTATTTTTGATGGTTGTTTTAGATGCATACATAATGTTTTGAATAAAATACCAGTTTTATAATTAGTTTAGGGTTAAAGGTTTGATATGTGGTAAAAATTTTTACTTTATTTCGTGTTTTAGTAGATATATATGTAAGCTAGGTATAGAGAATGCCCAAAGGCATTTAGTTCGCCTTTTCTACACTAAGTTCTGTGCATGTATAAAAAAATACAATTTAAGAAATATTTGTGTAATATACCTTTAGATCACAGGGTAGGAATTATTTGTACAGAATCATTAACCTTTTCTATGCTTAAGCATATATCAGTGTCTAACCAAATGCATCGTTTCATATTTTTTTCCGGTAAAAAAAATATTAGCTGTATCAGAATCCATCGATGCCTGATTGTAATTTTTCCTAATTAAGAGGATTGTGAACCTGTTAATTTTCATACAAAAGGCGATAACGTTTTACACCCAGTAAATATAGTTAGATTTTTATAATTTTTGGATATGTTGTAGATATAATGAGAAACTACGTCTGTACGTTTTGATTTTTAAGAAATATTGCTTACGCTAGATCTAAATATAGATTTTTAGATCTATATATAGATTTTTACATGCTAATAAATTTTAGCGTAAGCAATATACCAGTTTTATAATTAGTTTAGGGTTAAAGGTTTATAAATATTTTATAAACCTTTGATATGTGCTAGAAATTTTTACTTTATTTCGTGTTTTGCATTTAGTTCGCCTTTTTTACACTAAGTTCTGTGCATGTATAAAAAAATACAATTTAAGAAATATTTGTTTAATATAGGTACCTTTAGTTCACACGGTAGGAATTATTTGTACAGAATCATTAACCCTTTCTATGCTTAAGCATAGATCAGTGTCTAACCAAATGCATCGTTTCGTATTTCTTTCCGTTAAAAAAATATTAGCTGTATCAGAATCCATCGATGCCCGATTGTAATTTTTTCCTAATTAAGAGGATTGTGAACCTGTTAATTTTCATACAAAAGGCGATAACGTTTTACACCCAGTAAATATAGTTAGATTTTTATAATTTTTGGATATGTTGTAGATATAATGAGAAACTACGTCTGTACGTTTTGATTTTTAAGAAATATTGCTTACGCTAGATCTAAATATAGATTTTTAGATCTATATATAGATTTTTACATGCTAATAAATTTTAGGTTCACAATCCTCTTAAGAAGCTTAGTACAAAATTTCAAACAAATATGTCTACAATGCCAACAGTCAAAATACCTTCGCATATTCACGGATGAAACCCACAGACAAACATTGCACTCGACCCGAGCCTAGTCCTCATTACACTTCACTACATACACTACAACGTAGCGCGAGTACCCTCGGCTCTCTGCAGACTGCGACAATTACAGGCCAGACATACAGACGGACCGAAAACCGATACGACACGCCGGCCGTACTGAACTATACATCGCGTGATCATTTGAACTATCGAAACAGCTCACAAGTTAAGACTTGTGATCTATACTAGTCTATACTTGTTACTAGTATTATAATGAGGAAAGGTTTGTTTGTTTGGATTGAATAGGCTCCAGAACGGCTGGACCGATTTAAAAAATTCATTCACTGTTGGGAAGTTACACTATTCCCGAGTGACATAGGCTATAAAAATAAAGGGATCCGTGCGAAGCCGGGGCAGACAGCTAGTAAGCTATATAAATACTATTTGGAATGACACAGCACAACTGAGCTGTCGATAGTCTAACGCTAAAGTGCGTTAAGTTAACTTTAGCGTTAGAGTAGTTAGCAGTCGTGTAACGAATATGGGTATTGTAAAGTTTTCGAAAACGTTGGCAAATACAGTACAATAGGTGTATATAGTGTACTTACTAACACTTTTGTGCTGCATGGCAACGATCAGAAATGCAATTATACTAACGTTTCTTTTTAAATTGAAATAGTTTTCAAACGATTTCTATTTGTCAACATCATAAAAATAGAAGTACCTACTGGCATGAATGATGAACACATGTCATAAATATTTAATGTGATAGGGAAGTAAAGCTATTCCTGAATTTTTAAACGGCTTGAAGATATTTGTGCACCCTACAGATCGAAATAAATCGATAACGCAATATTTTAGATAGGTTCCGTTCCTGGAATAACTTGTGACACATAACTTAATAGGTACATATTGGAATGAAACAACTACTAACGGATTAAACTCGCGTATTAATAGCTACATTTTATTTTGATCACGAAATTCTGCATAACTATGTTTATAGGTATCATGATTTCTAATGGTTTTGCGGATATTATACACTGGAAAAAAATATGTAATAATGTAGATAATATTGGGCTATCGTATAACTGTTACGAGTATGGGAACTGTAAAGTTTTCGAAATGTCAGCATAAAATTTATATACTCGAGTTAAATCTTTATACATAAAAAATAATATTTGTCTGTATGACTGCGCATAACTTTTGGTCGACGGGACCTAATTCGACGTAGTCGCGGCTAGAGGCTATTTGAGTAATAAATAAATCAAATTAGTAATAAGCCATTGCGATATTTAAGAGCCTTGCCAGAGTTTTTATCCCTCGTCTCTTCACTGGGTCTCACTGCCTTATCTATTATCGCGGCCAGACGCCGTAGTTCATTAGCGAGAACAAAGCCTGATGGAACTGTAACATTACTAAAGAACATTACAAGATGCAGTTCGCAATTTAGATTTGAACCTTAACAATCCTTTCGGTAAATAAACAGAGGAATAAAACAATTATAACGGACTAGCTAATTTGGCAAACTTCCTACACCCATATTTTTTTTCTTAAAACTTTTAATTCTCCTATATAAATCTCTTGATCATAACAAACACAACAAAAAAAATAATTGTGAAATCAGTCCCGCCGTTCTAGCGTGATGCAGTGACGAGGGGCAATAAGGATCCATTTTTATATTTACCTGTAGACAGATATATATTTTATTCTAAAACTTTTAATTTTCTCCTATACAAACCTCCTGATCATAACAAACACAACAAAAAAAAAAAATGAAATCGATCCTACCGTTCCTAGCGTGATGCCGTGACTAAGGGAAATAGGGAGTCATTTTTATATGTATAAATAGTTACTTAGGCTTTTCATTGCAGAGATAAGTAGGTAATCCAATTTCATGCGATACCTCTAACAGATATCTTCCACATTCATGAGCGTAGCGAGGTACGGGCAGCTGTCTCTAGGTTTTGATTCCCTTGCGAGTGTTGAAAATTACCTTAGATAATATATTCTTAGTTTGTCTACGTCTGCCAACAAAATTCTAGCTAAGCCCTAGTCAACTGTGCATTTCCTATTAATATCATTAGCTGTCCCGGTTTGTTATATTAATTTCATCAATCCTCTCGGTCCTCATAAGTAACTGTTACTCCGTCAGACCACTAAAGACCCTCCCGGCACTCGTACGAACTGAATTATAAGGGATTATTGTCCCGACGTTGTGGGGTAACTTAGCAGTAGGGTAATCATTTTCATTTGACGGTTCGTGAGCATGCCCTGCGGTATATAAGAAGCTAGTAGACTTTTAAATGCAAATGTATTTTTAAATGATATTTGCACCAAAATAAGAGCAGAAAAAATTGAGAGTCCACCATAACTTGAACATACGTAATGATTTTATCCAATTGCACAATTGTTTTTGTACTTGTTAGAATTTCCACCATCTTGTTTTTGTAATTGTTTTTATTAGTTAAAGGTCACTTTAGTATCACCTAACAAGGAGAGTAGTTGTAAAAAAAATATAAGTCTCTCTAAAAATAATCAAATAGACATCTAATTATAAGCTTCAATAGCATTCTCAATCTTCTGTTTTAATACTGCGTCCATTGCTACGGCGTCGCGTAGACATCGTAGCACGTAGCATGCTACGACACGTAGACCACGTAGCCGTAGCACATACCGCCGTAGCACCTTATGGAATATTAATTTGATCATTGTTTAATAATTAAAATGTTAATGAAGATATCTCTATAGGGTGTACAATAATTATATTTTTTTTGTACTTATTGGTCCATTAACACAAGGTCATATCTAATAAATCGTGGATAGATAGAACTATTTGTATAGAAATCGGTTGATTTATGTTTTGTGAGTTCATTTTCAATTCGCAAATTTAATTTACCGGAAGAAATAAAATAAACAGTTGTTGGTAGTTTTCTTTCGGACCATAAAGCCACAATAGCGCGGCATTGGAGCTTTAAACGCGGTAACTTTTGAAAAGTAGTAGTTCAGGGTTTCACTGGATTTATCCGTCTTCGGGTCACTAAACACGATTTATAAGGCAACAGTTGTAAAACTACGGAACGAAACAAATAATTGCTTTGGTTAAAACTTTTATGTGTACATGAACATTGAACAGTTTTGTGAATTAAAAGTTTTGGTTGGAAATTTTCGGTGGGAGTTATTGACATTTGTAGCTCGCTGGTAAATTAGTTGGCAAGAGAGGTTTTATCGATAATCTCGTAAAACTGTGTTCAGATTTTCAAGAAAAAATATGATATTCTAATCTTCATCGAAACAACGGTGTGTATATGTGTGTTTATTATAAGGATTCTTTTTCATTATTAACAAAAGTTAATCTTACTCATTTTAACTCATTTATTAAAATATAGGTAATAAAACATCATTTACATAAGATTGATATATAACAATTACTTACACAAATAAAAATAACTTACAACCAAAAACAAATCCTTAAAAAAAACAAAAATCCCACTACAAATATCAACGCACAGGAAAACTTGGCAATACTAGCCAACGAAAGCAACTTTCATTGAAGTCTGTTTAATAAAGAGACGGCGTCAATGGCGGCCGTGCAAGAAGTCACGTGAGACGGAAATACATTTTCCAATGAAAACGAGGGGGACAGGAAAATAAGGGGTAGATTTCCCTTTCATCGGTGACAGTAAGTGTTAGGCGGCCGCGGAGGGAGGTCGCGCGCTCGCGCCCCGCGGTAACACAAATATAAATAACAACAGTGCTGTGTCGTGATAATATATGTTCTGTGTTGTGTTTGTGTCGAATTATCTTCTGTGAAGGAAAACCAAGGTAACACTACACACTCGTATTTCATCTCGACCCGGAAGGTCGCGTTTGTTATTGGTTACGTTTGATTTATTTACGTCGGCGGGTTGTCGAAGTTACATATGGAAATCGAGAAATATTGGAGATTTTGTTTCTAAACGAGTTTGTTTGTAATTTGTAAGTTATTGAATGGAGGTAGTGTCAGTCACGCGGGATACGGAAGTTTAAAAAGAATTTGTTATTTTTATCTTTCACAGCAGTCAGAATTCAGTGTCAAGGGTTTGTTATTATGGTGTATAGATTTCTATATTCTTAGTTAAAAAATAACCTGTTCCGTTGATAAAACATACTCATGAATTCTTAATTAAATATAGAAAAATATATCCTTACAAAATTTTCACCAAATGATTTTGTCCTTAACTAAGAAAAACTTGTCCTATGGGTATTAGACAACGGATAAATATAGGTACCTACATAATATCCAAGACATACCTAGTTAAAAATGTATATAATAATAATTAATAACTTAATTGGCATTAGATATGTACATGAGATCTAAAGATATCACCGCTTAACTAACAATACCGCTCAAGTCAACAATTGCTGATTAATAATGCACATACACTGAGTGACTTAAGCGGTATTTTAGGTTAGTAACAAAAATGATTTAAGCGGTATTATAATTTAAGATACCTTCGCGGTTATTACACATTGGCATGAAACAACTGAAACGGACGTGAGAATATGGGCACCGTAAAGTTTTTGATTTATTAAAATGTACCTTGTTGTTATCTAAGCGACAATATATTATATTTTATATTAGTAGGCAGTTGTAATAGAATAAATAAAATAATATTATTTGTCGAAATGTCTTGCAACTGCAGGCTGCACCGGCGATGCGTGCCTCCCCCGCTATTATACTGTTATTTATAGGCGCGGCCCCTATTTAGGGTTCCGTACACCCATAGACATAGCTAAGATGTCTGCCCGGTTCACCAAAGGATCTCTAATTGCGAAATATATTACCAGTGTGAAATTAAACACCTTTAAAGTTTTAATTAACCTGAGATTCTTATATTTTTTTGCCATAAATAAATGTAGATTAGTGATATTTGGTGAATCCCGTCAAATTTGTTTAGCAGTTCAAAAAACATATTTTTGCGTTTATTAATTAATTACTAACAAAAGCCCGCGACTTTTTGCGTAAAATTAGTAATTCCGGTAGCCCCCTTAAAACACCCTACCCACCCATTCTCTGCTTTAACGGATGATTTTGGAGATAAAAACTATCCAATCTCCTTCCCCGGTATTGAAACTATTAAAATAGGTATTAAAATAGGTGTAACATACAGACCTACTCGCATTTATAATATTAGTAAGGATCTTTATACCACAAAATTAGTGCGAAATATTAACTAATAAAAACGTCCATACATGGACATGTAATACTTATTTATATAAATATAAATTATTTATATAAATATACATATATTTATGACATAAATATGTTACTTTCATACTTCCATAATATCCACTGTACTGGACCGGTACGAGCTTTATCAACTCACACTTGACTAGTTTTTATGCTTTTCCACCGCCCTCCTCATCTCTCGGTTATTGGGTTTATTAGTGAGGGAATCGGGAAATGCTTCTGAAAATAATATTGTTACAAGTTTTGCATTGTTATCACTGAATTAGAATTGGGAAAAATTTACATAATTATTATAGGCCACATTGAAATGATACAACCAGAACGGATTTAATTGCGTATTTTATTTTATTTGGTGATTTTTCGAAAACTTTACAGTTCCCATATTCGTAGCACCACTGAGATAAATATAGTCGAACGCTAAAGGAACTTAACTTTAAATACGCGAGTTAAGTCCGTTATGATTGCTTCACTCCAATGAGTAATAATTTTTAAAACTACCGTACGAAACAATACAGTATCAGAAATCAGTCAGTAAATGAAAAGCATTTTTAATTTCCTATTACTTAGTTCATTTACTTTCCTTGTCCCACCCCATAATGTGAATGCACCCTTGATAAAATATAGGTATATATACGACTAGCGGCCCGCCCCGACTTCACCCGGATCCCTTTTTTTAATAGCCTATGTCACTCGGGAATAGCGTAGCTTTCTAACAGTGAAAGAATTTTTCAAATCGGTCTCGTCGTTTAATGCCTATTCAATCCAAACAGACCTTTCCTCTTTATTGTATTAGTATACGATATACCTTTATTTTAATGATAACAGTTCAAACATTTACAATTAAATGGAGCTATTTAGCATATATTCTATACTACGTGCAAAAAGGGCGCCGTAAAAGGTATATAGGAATGTGGGTAGAATGGTTAGAGCAGGCCACGAGTTCAAGCCAACCCTCGTTTCGGCGACGGGCGTTATCTCTCATTTGGTTACCTGGCGGAAGTGACAGATCGGTGTAGGTTACAAGGGTTTATTCGAGCAAGCTGAAACCCAGATTCTACGATCTTGCTTTACTTGTCAACTAATTATTTTTTAACTCGCATTGGCTCCCAAGTCTTTTGAAGAATTATAAGGGATGAAACTGCTCGGATTTAACTCTAACGCTAAAGGGACGTTAGACTATCCTCAGCTCAGTCGTGCTACGAATATGGACTACATATACTGTAAAGTTTTCGAAACGTCAGTTGTATCATTCTAATGTGTAACAACCGCGAAGTAGGGAGAATTTGGGAGATAACTTGTGTATGTATATTAATTTTATGCTTAAGTTCCCATATTCGTAGTCGACTGAGCTGACAATAGTCTAACATCTGCGGCAAGTTCTCGTAACGTCAGCGTATATTATTAAATAAATATATATACGAGTTAAATCCGTTCTAATTGCTATATATATGCCAATGTATAATAATCACGAAAACATCCAACATTTTTATCTTTAAGCATCTTAAAAATGCCAAAGAAAACCTAAAAACCGTTTCCAAACTTAATTTAATTACTATTAAAATATGCGTCCAAAAGAACTTTTTGTGTAAGAAGCTTTTAAGGTTTGTGAAAAGCGTCGCGAACGTGGGACAGAATAATTATACCCTTTAGCGGTGCATCCGTCAATCGAACATAAACCTTAACAGACAGTAGTAAAGTTGTTTTTTAATGTATTTTAGTGAAAGCGATGAAGGATGGTTGAGTCAGGTTTATCGAGTGCAATCGTTGTATCGCTGAATCCGAAGCGAAAAATACATAAAGTATCGTCATTCTTTCAATTGCAAATGAAGTACAACAAACATGAATGGAAAGATCGTATCGGCTGATTATTTGGGGAAATTACAAATTTTAACGACTTTACCTTATACCGGTTATATGAATAGAATCCACGAGAAATCACATTGTTATTATTAAGAAGGGGAATTCACTAGCGGATCGGAATTGTGAGAGCTATCATTGCTAAATTTAGACGTAGGTATACAAATACATGAAACACTTCCTTCAAGTAAGTATATACTAACGGATAAAGTACATTTTATACATAAGGTCAAAAGATTATAAATAGTTGTATTGTTACGTAGAAACCAGGAGTCATTCCTATTTATAGTCACGTAATACAGGGCAGCTCTGGACTTCTCAGAATCATGAGCATTGTGTTATTCTGAGTACTACGATCCACGTCGCCATTAATTTATTGCACAAAAGCACAGTGGAGGTACATAAGTGGTATGACGCAATTGATGATTGACGTTATGACGCAAATATGTCAAAAACACGTTTTAGACTCATTTATAAATTTGTAACGAGCAATCCCTACTAATATTATAAATGTCAAAGTAACTCTGTTTGTCTGTCTGTAACGCTTTCACGCTAAAACTACTGGGCCGGTTTAAATGAAATTTGGTACAAAGATAGTCTAAAGCCTGAGAAAGAACATAGGCTACTTTTCAACAGACTGCAAAAAAGCAGTTTCACGCGGACGAAGTCGCGGGCAGAAGCTAGTATTTTATATTACAATAAAAGTTAACTTAATTAATACCATTAATTCTTATTAATATTTCGTTAAATTGAATGAGCAAAGAATAGCATTTTCATTAAGACAATATATCTTTACCTTTAATTAAGTATTAACGGCGGCCATACGTTCTCTCGGGGTGGCGGAAGGCGCGTAAATGACGCGTGTTCGCAAGGTCAAGGCAAGAGTGGGGGGTAGGGGGTGGGAGGGATGCTGATTACATACCTATACTTGCTTTACCGTTAGTTATGGCGACCCATAATTGTTTGGGATATTGAAATGGTTGCTTGTTAAAATTCGATGTTGTTTATTTACACGTAAGGTAAAATTTACCATGATTATTGATTGATGATGACACGATTACATGTAATCGTGACTATGCGATTGATGATTACTTTAAGTAATTTGGTTATTAACTACTGTACTAATCGTAATTTCCGATTACATTTAAGAGTGTACCGCTACCTAATAAAAATAAAATAGCGTGATTATATCAGTAGGTATTCTTGGTTTGGTAACTGTGTAATCAAATAAGTAATTTGATTACATTTGCGATAGACGCCAAAACTTTACAATAGAAAAACTCATTAGGTAGGTACAATAAATTGTTATAAAAAATAATAATTTTTATTTACATTGACATCGTTAAATATCAAGATTTAAAATCCAATAAACAACAGGTTACATTTATAAAATTCCATTTATCACAGAACCCTAGCGCGTTTTCTTTAACTTCAGTCCAATTTGACGCAGGCTTTTTATATTCGATCAATCAATCGTTCCTTTTCGAAGCTGTTAGTGGTAACGAATGGGTGGTATATTTCACGTGTCTCGGCAATAGCTGTGTAATTTGAGAATTATTCAATATCTGCGTATACTCTATTTCTACTCAATATTTGGGAACATGGATTATTGATATTGTTTTACTTTTACCTTTAAATAAAGTTAGTAGAATAAATGCCACTTGTTTTTGATCGACTCGGCGCTTACATATAGCTTTGGAAAATCCACGCCACGATTGTAGGTAGGTATTTAATATTAAATATTGTAGTAATTTAGTTCTATTATTGAAATTGTTAAATAAGTAAGTTACTTTATTTTGATTTAACATTTAATTTAATTTAACGAATTAATCTTAAATATACTTACTGATGTAATTACTATTAACAGCGTTTAATTGAATGCATAATTAAAGAAGTCTACCTTTTTTAATATGTATAAATATCTTTATCCGTAAACCGTAATTATTCTATTACCAACTAAGAAAAAAAATAGATATATAAAACATCCAAGGCTCAGGTACAAACGCTCGTCTTCTTCAATCTAACATTTATCCCTAGCAGGATTCGAACCCGTTACTTGCTGTTTCGTAGTCAGGGGCTCTAATCAGACTAGACTAGACTAAGACCTATGGGACGTCAAATTGACTTGAAAACTGGACGTGTAAATTCCGCAAATGGAATTGGAAGGTAGGAACTATTTTTTTTCCAAACATTTGATTTCCAAGTGCTCTCATGATTAACATGGTCGAGCATTACCCTCTAATTACCCTTTCGAGGCAAGAGGCGAGAGGAATAATTGCCTCTTTCATACCCCCTAGACTCGTGCATAGGGGTAGGCAACACCATAGACTCTCGATCACGTATAAACACAACGACATCTGTTTTTGATGTACTTGAGTACTGTATGTACTTATACACTAATGATTATTCATCGTAAAAACGTTTAATTAAAAAAAAAACTTATTTATTATCTAAGTTCTGTTTTTTAAAGATTTAACTAGCGTTTATTATTTTTTGTGACGTTTTGAAAACGCGCCAGGTATATCCGTTATAATTGTTTCATTCCATTGTGTAATAACCCTGAAGACATCAGAAATTATAATTTCATTGATATTATATATTTACTTACTTACCTTAAAAGTTCTTCCATATGAGAGAACTTTTTCAATAATTTATACATACTAAATAAATTTTCAAATAACAATCTGAAAGTATAATTTCCAAAGACACCCGACAAGATTGAATTTTTGCGTCGATTGTTCATTTCAAAAAATCCGGAAAGGCGACGGAGGATGAAAACAAACATTTTTAAATAATGGCCTGTCTTCGGCAATTCGTTTTGTTACTTGGCGTGTTTGGAACTGCGGCGCTACTCGACATAATCCGAGATAACGCCAATTTGCTACAACAACACTTGTTACGAACTGGGGAACCGGCGACGATGTTATCAAGAACACAAACTTAACATTTGAACAAAGAAAAATTACGTTTATTAAAGAACAAAACAATCCGATATGTAATAACTGCGAAAGTGTCACAATAGTACATTACGCACCAAGGCCAGTAAAATAAAAAATGTCTCAGATCACATGTAATTGTCGTCCGAAGCGAAGCCGAGGTTGACAAAAATGTGATCTGAGGCTTTTTTATTTTACTGGCCGAGGTCAGTATACTATTTTTCAGTTCGACGTAGCAAGAAAACGGAAATTTCATTTAGCGAAGCGGCCACAAAGTTGGCGCTTTCTGGCCGGAGGACGGAAAATTATTTAACTGTAGAATTCTATATAAAGCTTAGTTATATTCATTCGTAATCAAATTAGTAATATTCAGCGATATTGCCTTGCTTATGTCGGCCTAAATCATCTGTTAAGATTTTTGCGTGAAATAATACCAAAAATATATCCAGACATCCATCCTTACAGCCATACATTCTTTCAAACTTTCACGTCTAATAATAGTATAGCATAAAATACAGCAGTTCAACATTAGATACTTCAGTAAATCTCAGTTTGGTGGTCTATTCTGAGGCCGTGGGTCTGTCGCTACTGTATTGGGTAGTCGTTTTGGTATCGCGCGACCGCAGTAAAACTAATTTACGACGCACGCAAATCCGGCCCGGATCGAATTCGAACACCCGGACATGATTCCAGACAAGCTGAACTATACTGCCAGCATCTAGGTGTATTTTTTATAAAATTTTATGTAATTTAATTTTGTTGTCTATGCATCTCTTTTAATGATTCCAAATGCAAGATACGACATTTTTCCTTATGAAGGTACAATAGTATATTCAGCAAAAGTCTGGTCTTTTGTAAAAGTTTCAACGACGTATTGTCACAAATGATCATCCTTACTTCCTTACTAATAATATTATAAATGCGAAAGTAACTCTGTCTGTCTGTCTGTCTGTCTGTTACGCTTTCACGCTAAAACTACTGGACCGATTTAAATGAAATTTGGTACAAAGAAAGTCTGGAGCCTGAGAAAGAACATAGGCTACTTTTTAACCGACTGCAAAAAAGGAGGAGTTCCACGCGGACGAAGTCGCGGGCAGAGGCTAGTATCTCATAAAGAAACACGTGATATTTTTATAGAGTTTAATGATAAAAATGATTTGTGGACGATCATATAAAAACAACTGTTTAATTGCAAATCAAATTGTTGAATTCTCGCGAATAATGTTCTTGTTCTTGATAATTAATTAATTTTTATTTTCCGTTTCTAAACTACTACTTTCTCAAGTAAGTATATGTAATAGGTACGAACAAACAACGTTTTCCTCTTTATAATATTAGTAAAGATATAAACAAATGAGCATCTCCATGGAGTCTTTATATGGGATTTTTTACAAATTCTTCATTCTTATTCTTATCAGATTTTTCCCTATTTTTTGCCATTACACCCACGTAGATGTAAAAGCCTCACAAGTCACTCGATCGAGTGGGAACATGACTCTCAGTCGACAGGTCTGATTTTCTCCGACTCGGAAATGTTCGGCAATAAACCTTTAAGCTCTCTTACTAGTAAACGCTTAGTGTCAGGTTGTTTTAACTGGACACTACCTTTTATCTGACACCTTATTTCTACTTCAAGTAAAATATTATTAACGCGAGCTTATAAGCTTTGAAAGTACTAGAGTATTTCAGCAATGGAAAAAACAGAACTGTTTAGCAGAAACACTCATGGCGGTCAGTACCTATCTTTCTTATTCTGATTCTAGTGAATGTGCTAAACAAAACAATGTAAACTCAACCATCAAATTAATGATTCTAAATCACCCGGCGATTTCTTATAGACTAGAGATGTGGACGAAGATTAGCCTAATAAATATCAAAATCTACGAGCAACTCGTATGTAATCACACTCAGTCGTAGACAATATACATTGTATCAGCTGAAGGACGGACGCCGAGCACAGCGAAAAACGGACGTTGCCCTTTCTCTAGTTATCTCTGTCGCACGCGTGTAGTAGTAGTGCCATCACGCTCGCACAGTAACTTGCGACCGTCCTTTAGTCAATGTTGTATTCCAAGTCCACGTATTGTATCTCAATAGGCATATAATACCAATATCGGAAATATTGATACCGCTCGGAACAGTGCCGCTGAGCTAATGTTCACTGCAATGCGGTGGCCCGGGTTATGAAATGGCCTCAGTTTTGAATACATACCAAAATATTATTTTATTGTTTACATAATACGATTTCAGAAGACATTTTCGTAGAAAAGATATTTGCTTAAATGTTTCGATAAGTGCAGTAAATATGTGAAAACGGGATGAAAACTACAACTATATTATAAAAGTTGATTTTTCTGGTTGTTTACTACCAGTGTTGCTAATGTTTGAATTGAATTTTAAATATTAGGTAAGTAGATCGATATTTAAACTTAGTATTTAATAGAGCAGTTACCTACTCGTATTTATTTTCTGTATCTAAACAAATACCGCAATCAATCAAATTTAATTATGACTTTCTGAAGTTAACCTAAAACACCAATTTTCTATAAACGGATAACGAATATCTTTCTCAGATCCGTCCGCGTTTTCAAATTTTCAACAAATTTTCTAATGCAATCAAAGTCAAAAGGCGTCTTAATATTTTACGCAACAATTTTTCCAATAGCCGGCATGAATTTTAACATCGAGTGGGAACGAAAGATCTTGAACTCTCCATTCGGCTTTCCTTAATCCTTTATCTGTTTTATACCTTATAACGCAGCAAATAAAGACTATAATACGTTAGCTCAGTGTAAACCGGTATAAAAACTAACGGCTTCCGTTCAACTCCTAAGGGTAGCTGGTAATGGCGCAAGGGTCATGGGGCTATTAGAGGAACCGGGAGCGTGACCTTGAAATGAGATAAAGGACGTGAAAACTAAAAAGGTCTTATTGAAGAAGTTTTCATTTCATTTTCAAAGTTGTACTTGAGTAATGCAGTGAAAGTTTCTTTAACACTGAGAGTAACTCGGCAGCAGTCGGTGAATAGTCATCTAGTTTGACGTATCGAGAAAATACAAGTTTTTACTTCATATGTTAGTATTAGTCAAGAATCTCATTATATAGAAAAAATATCAGTACAAGTAACGTACGTACTTATTTAATTGATACAAATGTGAAGACAAAATAGAAATTACTTATATAGTAAATGGTATGTTAAACATGGATTTATCTCGTATTGATAAAATACTCGTAGGTACCTCTACCTCTTTGTGTTGTTGCAAATCGAATTAAACAAAAGAAATCTAATTTAAATTGTTTCAAATAACTTGTCTAACTTAAAGATACTTGCAAAAGACTAACTTTTAGGTGTCCGTGGAAACTTATTTCCTTGAAATCGAAAATTTGCCAAAATTTTAGAATTTCTATTTAAATCATGGTTAACAAGGTTCAAATAGGTACAATCCAAAAGTTAGCCTTCTGACAGACCGACCAGAGGATCACATAGCGGAGCCTTATTACGTACGGTACACTAAAAAGCGCAGTCAACATAGGATAATGTATCGTAATGACGATTAAATGAATTATTATATAATAATGAGAATCCGAAACGTCAGCTAATAAAATAAAATAAAGATACGCGAGTTAAATCCGTTAACAGTTGTTTCATTCCAATGTGTAATAACCGCGAAGGCATCAGAAATTATTATATAATGATTGTTTAAACCAAACTTATAAAACATGTAAATTGTATGTACCTACATACACAACAAGTTGTAATCATAATAATTATGACACACCCATTAAGTAAAGCTTTGTCAGATTTGCATAAAATATTACAATTAACAGAACTTAAATAAAACGTTAAATACCTCATTTATGTTTAATGCGACATTGCGTGTTTATATCATACTCGATAACGCTAACGAGTGACGACTGAATAATAAAATATGCTAACGAGATTGTAATTAGGGATTTATTCATTAACACTAACATCATGGGGAATCTACCGTAGATTTATACAAGTTGCCATCAGATATGCATGTTTTTATTTTAACATTTATCCTACTACTATTATAAAGGCGAAAGTTTGTAAGTATGGATGTATGGATGTATGGATGTATTGATGTATGGATGTTTGTTACTCTTTCACGTAAAAACTACTGAATGGATTTGAATGAAACTTTACCACAATCAGAATAACATATAGGCTATATTTTATAACGATATTGTGTAAAATACTAATCATACGCAGACGAAGTCGCGGGCAGAAGCTAGTTCTATATAATATTATTATCCCATCAAACACATTCTGTTAAAAACTAGCCAAGCCTCGATGAAGCTACTTGTTTATCTCTAAAAAGTAATGAAATCTAGACAAAGTCGTGCCAAGTCTAACGTTCCTTATTTTATTGGTTCTTTATTGTCATGCCGATGACTCAACATGTTCTTAGAACACCAACCAACATCACTTTAAATGATACCTCGCACGCGTAAGTAGTTATTAAACAATTAAGTATGTATCTGTCATTTCAATATACTACAAGTACCTACCTATATAAGTACATAATATCCTAGGTATGTATGTGCTCACTCTACTCGGTTACTCACATCGTATCTGTCAATTAATCTCGAAAACCAAGCAACAATATTTTGATATAGAAAAATCTGTTAAGGGGGAACTCTTCACTACAGATTTTTCATTTATCAACTTTTTCCACACCATGACTAAAAAATAGTAATTCCCCTGGAAAGCCAATCAATCCCGCCGTTTCCGAGTGTTTGTTTTATACAACTAGCGGAACTGCGGGGTTCTAGTTTTTTAGCTGGAAACATTGGGAATGTAATCTGGCTTCAAAAGTTTCTCTGCGTTTTGATGCAGTCCTGTACCGCAACGTGGTTTTGTTAAAATTTCGCGAAAATCTTAGTCGTCGTTACTAATAAGTTTGTAATTAAATGCTTCTTCGTAATTAATTGTTGGTAAGTAATCTGGTGGGTATGTTACAAATCTTATTAGGTACCTAAGGTATTTGAAAACAACCAAAGAAATAATTATTGCAATACTCAATTTATGTTAGGTAATAGAAAAATGATGTCCGAAATAAATGAATATTATTATTATTATTATTATTAATAGGCATGAGAAATGAATGGTGTTTTCCTCATCCATCAAGTATATAATTAAAAATTCTGGACTCGTATTTTTTCTTTTCTCAATCAACAATAAATGATAATTAGATAAAGATAAAAGTTCGGGAGTGGAGGCTCGTGACGTCACGATATAGTGTAAATTGTAATAACGTGATATCACTAGCCTTACACTCGAGCTTTAGAAGCACTTACCTTCGTCATTTTTTGCTTGTTTGCAAAAAGAAAAAACACGTGTCCAATAATTTTTAATACTCTAACTGACGAACTTATCACCCAGTCGTCATCCCAATTATAAAGCCTCAATATCTTAAATACCTCATTCACTTACAGTCTAAACATGGTATACTAACATATTAATTTTCCTACACGCCAGTAGCACCGGTTCCGATATTCCATTTAACTGAAATATTCGCAACAAGAACTTAAAACTAAACATTCGAGCGAATATAGCTCGTATCATATGGGAATAAGGTATATGAATATAAGGTAATTTAAGCCGCAGGAGCACCTGTGCAGATATTAATTACTGATATCCAACGGCCGTATATTAGGCACAATGGGGTCTGCACTTTCTATGTATGTACACATGTGGACGATTGTTTTGACATGCAACGTTGATTTTGCTTCTACCAATGAAGCTTAATGTTGAACTAGCGAATGAGGGCTATAATGTGTACTTACACATAATTTAAGTCACGTTATAATTTTATACCTACTTGGTGTAGGTATTCAACAATTGCTCGGCTTTCTTAATCAACATTTCGTGTAACCTATTTTGTTATTTATATTTCAGAATAATTTCGACACCAAAGCAAAAATGTTTTTCAATCCAGCCTAAACAACTTGCTTTGTGTATTATGTTTAAGTTAAATAAAAAGACACGGCCATGAAAATGGATGTTGAAGGAATAGCGTAACTTCTTTAAGAAATAAAAGTCGTTAAATCGAAATATAAAAATAAGAACAAATAGAATTTGTCAAGAATTTGTCTTAAGCTAAGATGAATTAAGAGTATACAAGAATAACGTTACCATTGTAAATGAAAACCAAGATTATTGTCAAGATTCCTTTGACTTTATCAAACAGAGCACAAAGAAAACATATCAAAAAATGTCCTAGACTTTGGACAAGTGACCTTTTATTTGTTCGCCTAACTCCAGAATTCTGACACAGTTGACTGACGAACTGAATACAAAGCTTTACGAAAAATGTTATTATTGTTACAGTGCTTCAAGGAAAGCTAGAAAAAGTTAAACTCGTTATTGTGTAGAAACGTGAGTTGAAGTGCAAAGTGAAAAGGACCTTGTTATATAGTACCAAAAAGTCCGAAATTCCCAAAAAAGGACTCTTGAATTCATGGTGTGGATGTTTTTTTATATAGATATATTTTATTAATTGGTAACTGTCTTCGATACTTCTTTACAAACTGACTGAATCCGGCGACGTAACCAAATATTGTTATTATTAGAGGTTGGGACTTTTTGAACTATTGTATTATTTGCATTTAGTGTTTATTATTATCATCGCCCTGGATTTTGACTGTAATTTTATAGACAAGGGGCCCTAGACAAGTGCCCAACGTTCAACGTTAACGTTAAACGTTAGGACCGAAATGTATGGAATTTGACATCCGCGAACGACTGTCACGTACGTCACAAATGTCAAATCCCATACATTTTGGTGCTAACGTTTAACGTTAACGTTGAACGTTGGGCACTTGTCTAGCCCCCATGGTTTTCATGAAATCGTTTAGAAATTACGACAATGTAAAACTAGTTAGGCTTAAGCAATTTATTTAAATATTTCTATTTAACATAGGAATAATCTTAATATAAAGTACCTACATTCAAAACAATGATTACCGCGATAAACCTAAAACCAGCTGTTAACTCGATACGGATTATATCTCCGAATCCATTGTTCCTTCGTTCCATAAGCTGCGGAACAAACGATCAACGGAAAACCAACGTTTGTGGAAAGAGACCAACGGAGACGCGGAGTTTTGGAGATGAAGAGACAATTTATTCGGACAAGTGGAAACGTGAACGTTGAAGTTTGCGTAATGCGGATTAACGACATTTACGGACTACGAAATATAATTGCCCTATATAGTCAGCGTGACGTCATCAGAGCCTATATTGACAGTTAGGTATAGGTATATGTCACACAAACAACTCGACTGCTTTTAAATAATCATAAAATTATAAGGTTGGTTACCAACCGTACATAATAATATACTCGTACGTATGCGTACGAGGTTTTTGATATGACTTGGACAGGGGGACTGCTGAGCCTTATATAATATTTGTATGTTTATTCAACGAGGACTTCAGTAGGTACCGTTGATCCGATTTTTATGAAATTTTGCACGTTACCTAGTAGATGACATTTTCGAGTACTTTAAGATTTTTTAGTTCGAACATGAGCTATGGGTTATGAAGTTACACGTTGCTGTAAAAAATATTTGTAGGTATAAGATGAGGTCAAAGTTCTATGCGAATTACTAGTTAATGGTAAAACAGCTTAAACCCCATTAGCGGTAATTTCGTTTGTGACTTGTTCAAACCATACCGAATCAAATGTTCACCTCGACAATAACACGTAGGATTTGCATTACAACTCGCTACACGCCATTCGAGATACATTGTAGGATTAGGGAATACTATACTCTTACTATGTACGAACTATGATTCAGTGGGTGAGTTTTTGATATCTTTATTGACGATTTTTATGTACGAAATTGGTCGTGGTTGTTGGACGCAATTGGAAATATAGTCGTGTTCAAGTTGCAATAGGGTCTTGTTTTGATTTATATTTTTGTGGTCTTTAGAATAATAAACTAACTATAACCGCGTTAGCTTAGCATTTTAGCTGGTGGCAAACTGTTGGTAAGGTAGATTCTTTTTATACAAAAAAACCCATTAGTATTATTACATAAATCTATACTTACTAATATTATAAAGAGAAAAGTTTTGTTTGTTTCTTTGAATTGAACAGGCTTCAGAACGGCTGGACCGATTTCAAAAATTCTTTCATTGTTGGGAAGCTACACTATTCCCGAGTGACATAAGCTATAAAAAAAAGATGATCCGTGCGAAGCCGGGGCGGACAACTAGTATGTATATAAAATACAACATTGCGTCTGAATGTCGCTGTAATTCAAACTTATTATTATGATAAATGGTATTAAAATGTTAGTATTTTATTACAATAAATACAAAAAGGTTTAAACAATTAGTCATACTTTTATGAAGCGCGAACAAAAAACAATCCGGTAAACAAAAACAATTATTAATCGTCCTATAAACTCTGTACGTTTGTTTAGGCCCCTATTTATAAACAGAATGGTTTGAAAATCCATTCTTTTGAGTGGCTTTCATTAATCACTTTTATGGTATTGTTTTGCTAACAAACTTCATAATTTATGCAAATTATAATTTTATTATTTCATTCCACGTTGGTACAATACGTTTCATGTATGTTGCGTGTATTTCTTTAGTTTCGAATATGTTTGCATATGGCAACATTAATTGGTATTTATTAAAATAAATTTTATGTATTTAGTAACATTGTACTTATATGAATAATATATTTACGATACTACGAAAGTTTACATGCTTTGTTAATCATATACTTATTAAAAATATAATATCGGTAACATATACATTCTTTGTTATAAAAATAGAAAAAAATAATTGTATCAGTGCTTAAGATTTGTGTAAACAAAAGAACATCGAAAAAATTTAAACGAACAATAAATAAACAAAAACACGCCTTTTATCTAAAAGTATTTTGCGAAGAAGACCGTTTTTATTAAAATTTGAAATTTAAGCCTAAAATGCAGTGACTACTTTACATTTTCATTTCTGACGCCTTCGCGGTTATTAAATATTGAGAACACTAAACGGATTTAACTCGCCTATTTAATTTTACTTGCTGACGTTTCTAAAACTTTACAGTTCCCATATTCGTAACACGACTAAGACTAAAGTACTACTTTACATTTCTTACATTACCCGAGACCGAGTGATGAACTTCTCAACTGAGTTAATTCAAAGTTCTTCAAAGTTTCATGGAGAAAGAAGCGGAGATTCGTTTCAGATCTAATTCGTCGGTGGATCCCGGATGATCCGGCTCTTCGCGCGGGTAATATGCGGCACTAATTCCCGGACTCACACCGGGATTAATATGGTTATTTGCCTTTTATAGGAAATTCATATTTAAATTAAGTGGTCACGCGCGTGGGTTGAGGATGTGGTCGCATATCGAGTGGCCGATTATTTAATGTTGTATAAAAAACGATGTAACAAGTTTATATATCTATTGGTATAAAATAATTACAATGGATTTAACTCGCGTGTATTATTAATATGGTGATGTTACGAAAATTTACAGTTCCCATAATTGTAGTAGACCGGGCTGACCATAGTCTAGCTCGTAAGTCTAGTTTGTAATAACCGCGAAAGTATCAGAAATCTCCGAAATGTTCTTATACATAAACATAATAATTTCTGATGACTTATTACACATTGGAATGATAGAAACTATGACGGATATAACTCGAGTATTTTATTTTATTCACTGACGTTTGGAATACTACAGTTTCCATATTAGTAGCAAATTAAATTAAATACGGGTGTTAAATCCGTTATAGTTCGGTCCAGTCCAGTTTTTAAAAACAATTCGATTTAATATATAAAATGTCCAAAATAAGGTAGCAGAAAGCGCCCTAACGCAACAAAAAATAAAACTTGTTTTGTTAAAAAAAATACGTTTACTAAACTAATAGCCCCTGTGTTAACACCAGAACCATTTAAATCTGCCCATCTTGTAGAATTAGCAACAGTCAAAATTGGCACTTATTTGTAACAGGGGTAAGGTTAAATTTAGAAGAGAATTATATTTTGACATACGTCTGTTTACCACTAACAGTACGACAATGGTTCGCACCCTCGCTGCTGGCTTTGCCTTTCAAATTTAGGATTATAGTGTATAGATACTTATAATATATATTTGAAAGGGATTTTAGAAACATAATTATGTTTTTAACTTTAAATAAAATAAATAAATAAATATCTTTGTTCCATCTTTACCAATTGATTTAGCCCCAAACTAATTAGATAACGGAAAAAAGACAAATACATATTCAGTCTAAATAGCAGACATTATTATTGTGGCAATAAACTACGTTTGAATCGTGGAGCAATATAATATATTACCTATAGGCTATAGATACCTAAGCACAATACATTTACATCATTGATGTTTAACGTTTGTGCATAACTCATTACTTACACGTGTAATAAATAATTCACACCATCTTGAATACTGACTTAGGCAATGTAGCAGTAGTGTTGCCATTCAACTCGCAACACAAATAACAACTTACCATTAATAACTTTATCATCAACTATATTCCGCAAATGAGATTCCCTTATTTACTGAACAGCGTTATTAACTGGCAACCCCACCGCCCGTGGCGCTTCTATAATGCCTCTGTAAGCAGAACTACAATGACGTCACACGGGCAAATGGGGCGAGGTACAAATCGTGGCTGAATAGACTTTCCCCTTGCCAATTTATTGTATTTTCTGTGACATCATTCGTTGATAGTTGTGTTGAGTGGTTTGGGACATCCTGCTGTTGATGACGCGTGCAGGCATTATCACGGGAGTAATGAAGCTTAGCGGTCATGATTGTGAATATTTGATTTTATGCACATACTAGCGGTCCCGGCTGATGTAGTTCTGCCCGTTCAATTGTTTCGTCAAAGATCTGTCAGTGTTATGTCACATACCGTCATTCACTTTTTGTATTAGATCGTAAAAAATAATTCTAATGAAATCTATATGTCGGCATTGTGATCATTTAACAGTTGCAACACTGAGGCCTGGCGCGATTGGAGGGAAAATGAACAGGCGGAGCTGTCATTCTCGCTCGCGTCAAGCGGAACGGCGCGACATTCAAGTTTCGTCGGATCGCTGCCTCTTATTGTTTTTGATTTACTTAGTAATATTGTTTCACAGTCAATTCTTATATTGTGTCAAGCAGTGTATTATTAAAGATAGTGTGTTCTGACCGTCACCCGCGTGCCCACACAGCTATGTTGGAACAAGACAATACCGGTCATTCATTGTCACATAACTATGTGGATACAATAAATAGTCCTCAGTCCTTAATATTAGAGACGCATGATAACCTTAAGCCGACATATATATTTTTTTATCTATTTTCTTATATGCAAATTTTGCACTGACAATAACACACACATAAAAAACATCCAATTTTGTGCAGCCGTTAAGAAGTTATGCGAGTACATACATTTCGACGATTCATCTATACTAATACTAATATAATATAATAAAGAGGAAAGGTTTGTTTGTTTGCTTGTTTGGATTGAATAGGCTCCTAAACGATTGGACCGATTTGAAAAATTCTTTCACTGATGGAAAGCTAGTACCTACTATATTATATACCTACCTACATATAGATTAAAATCGTAAGGTCACCAGCCTCCGTAACAATAGTACGTCTACATTTTAAAATTTTGTTACATTGCAGCATCATTATTACGAATGCAAAGCGAGTGACGTCACTGGTCTAATGGCAGTCGTGACAAAACGCCTGTGACGTCACGACAAAGCTATTTTATTATCGTATTGCAGGAATTTCAACCTTAACTTAATATATACAGGGTTTGGCAAAGTGCAAAGGAAGAGTTAAACGTTGTAATGGATTATGATGAAGTAAATTGTGTGAAAGCAAAGTTACAGAGATAAGTCGGAGTCAGTTGAGCGTTAATACGGTCGTTGTATTTGAAAGTTCCAAAATAAGTCTTAAATTGGTATTTTACTTTTAATTTGTGGCTAATATTACATTAACACATAAATATTTGAAGTTTAAAATCGATTTATGATACTATTTAGTAACATACCTACATCGATTTATCAGTTAAATAATATTTAAAGTTATAGGTAAATAATAGGATAAAAAGAAAGAAACGATCAACTGATTCAAATGGTTGATTAATTTCAACTTAGATCTCTTACATTTTGTTCCCAGTGTGACACAGATATTACTGTATTTTAGTACCTCACTAATTATTATCATTTGAACATGGAGGTACCATACCTTTGTTCAGGACCCACAGACAAGAAAAAAACATTCATCACTGTTCGGAAGCGTTTTTCGTCATTAACCTACAAACGCGACACCTACTGCTGATTGCAACCGCCATTAGCGGTGACGTCACGTAATGGCGACACAAGATGGCGGGCAAGATGGCCGTCACGTGACCGAGATTACGCGACAATGCCAAAGTTTTGCTTTGTAAAAGTTCGCCCTAATTTTTGCGCTTTGTGATTGTGTTTTTCTTATTATGCAAAGTACAACTTTTCAAATTTCTTGCGAATTACTATTTTCCACGTTATTGTGACTGTTACAGTTTGTATTAAACAGTTCAAAAAGAGCTTGTACTTACTTTTTAGGTGTTAATTTATTAAAAACATTAAATAAGGCGGTCGTAATAAATTCTTTGGATTAGGGTCGACGGTGTAGAGGGCGCGGAACAGACTGATTATCAATTAGGTAAACAAATAGGATAGTATTTATGATGCGGGGCAGGTATTATACCTCGCTCTTTTGTTTTACTACATTTACCCACAATATGGTGATTTTTATTTACAAATAAAAGCTTAAGATTTAAATTTGGAGTCGATTCCTGTTTTGCTTTGTGAATTATAAAAATTCGAAGTAAAGAGCGGCTATTGTTTGGGCGCTGTGAGAGGTAAACTTTTTATACAAGCCTCATGAAGCGTTTTTCATTACACATAGCCGGTTTTTTATTAATTATGCTTCCGCTGAATTCCACGCAGTCTTCTTTATCTGCCCTAATGAGTTACTCATTCGGTTTGTTGATTTGTGTTTCAATAATACCGATCACGTAAATAAATCGTTTAATTGTCTGTCTGTATGCGCCAGCACTGCAGAAGCCGGCGATGCGACATAAGCGGATTACACACACATGCAATATTTAACATTCCTATATACTATCGGTATATGACGCGTATAGTCAAGTTCAATAACCACATATAAATGAATGATGAACTTGTCGTACTATAATTCCGAGCCTTATTGTTCAATCGCTATCTTAGAATCTTTACACAACTTCTTTTCAAATTACTCCATATTTTTCAGTACTTGGTGCGTAAACTTCATAACTTGATAACCTATAAAACTTAACAAAAGATAAGCCTCCCAAGTTAACGCACTTACCTCTCACTTGACAAAGGACAACTTGTGAAATATTAGCATTGTTTGAAACTTAATTTTGGAAGGACTTTGCTCGGTCCCTTTATATCGGATAGGTGTAGGCAGTTTTATACAGTTTTCTATGCCTATACGTCGAAATAAGTCTATACGTATTTCGACTAAGCTTATAAATATTGATAATTGTTTATTGGAATGAAAAAAACTTTAACGGATTTAACTCGCGTATTTTATTTTACTGCGTTAAAGTTGTTTCATTCCAATGTATAATAACCGCGAAGGCATCAGAAATTATTTAATTATTAGGTATTGATAATTGTCTTCGTTTCTTAATATTATTTACTTGAAACGTAGGTATATGACGTGTAACTTAAAAGAACTATAAATTTTAAACCTATAATCCTGACATTGCATTGCTAAAATTGTAACGTTCAAATTCAAATATTGGACCATTCAGTCAAATAAAAAATCAGCAAGGTTGGCAAGGGTAGAATTAAAATCTGTTTCCAAAATTGCCGATTTGCAATACCAAATGTAAACCAATTTGGCGTTCAATATTGAGAATTTCCAGTCACTCGTTGATACTGACCGGGAGGAGTTGAATGAAGAACGAATGAGTAGTGAACTGAAAGAGTGTAAGATTGATTGATCGGTAAAATGAGAGTAAGTAGGTATCCATATTCTGAAAAAGTATGAAAAGCCAATAAGTGTACAAGGCCAGTATTTAGCCTAGTATTTACCTAAATCTATTTTAAAAATATAAAAAAAAATCCTATGTAAATACGTTTTACTTAAGAGGATTGTGAAGCTGTTGATTTTCATACAAAAGGCGATAACGTTTTACACCCAGTAAATATAGTTAGATTTTTATAATTTTTGGATATGTTGTAGATATAATGAGAAACTACGCCTGTACGTTTTGATTTTTAAGAAATATTGCTTACGCTAAAATTTATTTTATTTATTAGATTTATATAGAGATTTTTAAATGCTAATAAATTTTAGCGTAAGCAATATTTCTTAAAAATCAAAACGTACAGGCGTAGTTTCTCATTATATCTACAACATATCCAAAAATTATAAAAATCTAACTATATTTACTGGGTGTAAAACGTTATCGCCTTTTGTATGAAAATCAACAGCTTCACAATCCTCTTAACAGAATTCAACTATTCACTGAATGGTTTGAATTTAAACGATAGAAATGATGTAGGTACCTATGTTTTTAAACGTGATATTCAGATTTCAGTTAGGAATGAGTAATCAATTTAATAGAACTCGTTCCAAAAACCAGAGTAAGTTTAAAACCAATACATTTTATTATATACCTACTTATGAATACAGATATTTTTATTATACTTCTAAATACCTATAGTCGTTACGTATCATAGTCATGGTATCAAATTGTAATGAACAAAATTTGATAAAAAAACATGGGCGTGCCCATGTTTTTTGCCCTTGTGACCTTTTGAATTAAAAATGTTTCTCAGGAGACTGCGAATACCATCAATATTTGGAGGAGGAATTTTAATTGACGTTTTTGCATGTCGCGGGGACGGAGACAGGGGATCGTGATCATATAAAACAAGCCTCATAAGGTTCTATGGGAAGAGAGAATGTTTGTAACACAAATACTTTGTAAAATTGAATTAATAAATTGATGTTTTTTGAATGTAAGAATACATAGTATAAAACAAAGTCGCTGCTTCTATCCCTATATATCCCTATGTACGCTAAAATCTTTAAAACTACGCAACGGATTTTGATGCGGTTCAATTAAAATAGATAGATTGCATCCTTGTGAAGCCGGGGCGGGTCGCTAGTTATTTATATAAAAAACGCAAATAAACTATTATCCCATAAAAAGCAATTAAATAAGTAAAGGTTAATTTCAAATGGAAATCAGTTAAAGACAATAAAACATAGAAATTCGCGATCACAAGCAGAAAGCGAAGCAATGTAAAATCTCAAGCTGTTTGCATGTTCCGGCGAATTGATAGTATTTGCCTGTGTAATGGGTTCGATCGAACCGGGCGTTTAGATTTATTCGCCCGATCTATCCATCGTTGGAAACGCTACGCGTTGCGCTTAGCGCCGATCTGTTACTAAACTGCACGAGTCAGAAGTGAAAAGCGAAAGCTCACTTATTGGTATAAACAACTATAGCGGATTAAACTCGCGTATTTGCTGACGTTTCGAAATTTATAGTTCCCATATTCTTAGCACGAGTGAGCTGACGATAGTCTAAGGCTAAAGTCCGGACTTATATAGTTGTTTCATTCCAATATGAAATAAATAATCAGGGTAGATATAACAAAGTCTATGTAGTCCAGTTTTCTCTTAGGATTTCATAGGCTGGTCTACTTATATGAGTATAATATAATTATTATACATTTAGCTAGCTTAGGTACTTATTATTATTTTATTTATTGACGTTGGGACGGATTATAAAGTAGTCTCACAGTTCTAGTTTAGACCTAAAAAGAATTATACTTTTTAACTATAGCGTAACGTACCTATTTAAATTGTTATTATTCATAACAATCATTACTTTCAATTATGAGTACAATTGAAAGGATCGGTTGGAAAGAGAATGTGATTATGTACTTACGTTCAAAAAAACACATGATGAGGTGAGATTAAGGCGTGTTTTATTTTTAAATATGTATAAAAATTTAATTCTATGCAATACCTGTAACTAGGCACTTTTAACTTGGGATGCAACTGGCAACCCGACTGATTTGTTTACTGCGCGCGGATCAGGCGAAGCCTTTCGACCGCTGATCGCTTCTTTCTTTCTCTCCACGATTTAATCAGGTTTCTTTGTTAACTTCATTTTAATTACAAAACTATTAAATTACTTATTACGGTTTTTATGATGCTTATCTCTTCGCAATGTAAATTTAATATATAAAAATTTCGTGTTACTGTGTGGTGGCACTCCTTCGAAACCGACCGGTCTTTATCAAAATTTGTATATTTTCTAAGTGTGAGAATGGGTAGTAAAGTGTATTTTACACCGGGTTAGATATAAATAGGTGCAGAATTAAGTTTGCATGGTCAGTTAGTAAACAGTATAAATATTAATTTTCATTTGTGATTGTTGTCGTCCTCGTACTGCAAACTTGACAACGTCACAACCTGGCGCTAGTGGACCACCACGTGACGTCACAGGCGGGGTTCTCAAGACCTACAAACAGAGTCTATATAAACGGCAACTGAGGAATCGACAGTTTACTTTGTTACCTGACGCCGAGCTGGATTTAACTGTTGTTGTTATATTGTACGATTAAGATTAAGATAAATATATATTGATTCCATGCGACCAGTAGTTTATTCTTACATGATGTAGTAAGTGAGCTGAAATAAAACCTGTATTCGTGGGTAGTTTATCTTGTCCGTAGTATCGCGTAAACCGTAGTTTTAAGTCATGTTGTACGAAATCTACAGACAATGTTAATAAACGTAAATGTAACCTAAGTTACATAACATTTAAGAGAGTAATAAAAGCAACATAGTAGGTATATTAGTATAAAAGGGTAAAAGCTCGTAACACTAAGACGAAATACGACGCAAGGGAAAATTTAATTGTACTGACAGCAGATCTTAATTTATTCTACAGATACAATGTAGGTATTGTAGGTGTGTAATTTAAGTAAACACTAAATATAAGTACTTAAATGAAATGGCACGTCACTGTATTCATTTGAAGTGATGACTCTTTATAATGCGTATATTATATGAACAAATTACACAACAAATGTAAGCGATACAAATGTTCTGGAGTGAGGGGTCGTGACGTCACGATATGGTACAATTTATACTGTAACGTGACGCCATAAGTCTACTCTCGAACTTTAGAAGCACCTATCTTTGTAATTTTTTGTTCGGTTGAGAAGAGAAAAAATAAAAAATACATATCCAATAAATTTTGGATCTACTTGACGGACAAAGAAAAAAAAACCAGTCGTCATGCCTAGTATAGATTTACCTTTAGCACAGGGGCTAGCACCTGTGCGTGGGCGTGGAAAAAACCCCGGTGATGAGGTTCATTTCCCGGCGCCGGTGCCGGTGTCGACATAAATGCACTTTGCGAAAGGAAAGTGCAATATTTTCAAATGCAATTTCAGATTTGAAAAATGCACTTTAAAATTCCCTCCAGGACTGCGACGAGCTCTGAAAAGAGGAGATAATAATTTATGTTTTAAAAACATTGCACTTTTTTTTAATCGTATTTTTTATTTGACTGCAAAGTTTTTTTTATCTATCTACTTCCAATTGGTTTCTTTTTGGCAAGCAAATAATTTGTGATAGTTTTTTATGATGACAGTGTGTCGTAGAAAGTTTTGAGAGAGGATGAATTGGTATAATCCGTAACAATGCGCGACTACGACTAGCCTATGATATATATGAAGAAACGCAAGACGTTATTGCAAAGCCTTTATTTTACGACTGAACAAAAGAGTGACATTACCTGTCACATACATCACACCCTCACACTTATTAAACAACAAATATATAGAAATTAACACACACAATAACTCAAACAAAACAAACAACGTAACTCATATTACTATTACTAATAAAGATCAATAAACACTCTTAACAAATAACAAAATGTAACAAAATACAAACAATACCTCTCCTTATATAATTAATAAAATTAACCCTAATCAATTTCAAAATCAAAACCGTAGCGTTTAACGGGTTTGGGAACTCTGGCGCTTTTTCTTAAACCCGGCCGTAACGGACTCGCGTTACCACACTCTACCTCACCGTCGCGGTCACTCGACACACCCACCGCCTCCGATAGAGCAGCCGGCACCGAACCCACACCGGAATCTAAACCGTCCTGCTGGCTACTCTCACCCACTACGGGACTCGGTTGTTCGGACGAAACGTCACCTCCATTACCATCCTCTATCCCCTGAGAAGGACAAACCATCAAACTCCTCGCTTGCCGACGGAGCTGGTCTATATGCCTGTGCCGAGAGACCCCATCATTACCCAAGACTGTATAATCAGACTTCCCTAATCGGTCGGCGATCACACCGTCAAACCATTTCGCACCGGGCCTGAAACTTCTATACCTGACCTGGTCACCTAACCCAAATTCCCTAGAGACACCAGCCGACCGTTGAACAGTCTTAGCCTGCTCATGAACTACTCTCGCACTACAATCAGGCCTAACCACGTCCAGACGAATCCGCAAGTCTCGACCCTGCAGTATTCTAGCCGGCGTCTGACCTGTCGTACAATGGGGAGTATTGTGATAAAACAACAAAAACTTCAATATAGCCTGGTCAACATTAGCTCTTTCATGCCTAGCCTTCTTGATGACATTCTTAATCAACTTAACAGCTCCCTCAGCAGCACCGTTTGACGACGGATGGTAAGGGGCTGAAAATATATGGCGAACACCATTCTGACTTAAGACGTCATTAAACTCCTTACTCGAAAAAGGAGGACCATTGTCAGTAACAATCTGCTTCGGAATACCCCACCTCGACCACGACTCCAGCAACTTCGCTACAACACTCTCCGTCGTAGTTCGAACCATTCGAAAAACTTCAATCCACTTCGACTTCGCGTCGACCGCCACCAAAAAGGTTTGACCCTCAATTGGACCCAAAAAATCCAAGTGGACCCGTTCGTACGGCCGAGCCGGCCAGTGCCACGGCACTGGCGCGCTAGCCGGCGGCGCCGGCGCTACAGCTGCGCACGTACCGCACGAACCGCACTGCGCTTCAATAGCTTCATCAATTCCTGGCCACCACACATAACTCCTGGCCAAAGCCTTAGTTTTCACCACACCCATATGAGGTTCATGAAGTTCACCCAAAACTCTTTCACGACATGCCTCTGGAATAACCACCCGGTGACCCCACATAACGCACCCTAACTCCAAATACAACTCCTCACGCCTGTTGTGATAAGGTCGTAACGCAACAATCTCCACCCTATCTGGCCACCCACCTTTATGAAATTCACCACCCGGCCTAGCATCGGGTCCCTGGCCGTCAACAACTTAACCTCATTACTATCAAGCAATAACGCGTTGGAAGCAAAATGTAAAAACGATTGCTCTGGAGGCTCGAACTCCTTACACTCGCCTATTGGCAAACGTGACAGCGCATCTGCACAGTTATAGGCCGTGTTCACATACTTAATATCGAAGTCATAGGCCATTAATATTAACGCCCACCTTTGCATACGACTCGACGTCATACTAGGCACCCCAGACTGAGGACCAAACAAACTTACAAGTGGTTTATGATCCGTTTTAAGGATGAAACGCCTACCATACAGATACTGGTGAAACTTTTGCGTACAAAAAACTATCGCCAGCGCCTCCCGATGAATTTGCGAATAATTCTGCTCCGCTGAATTTAATTTACGCGAAACATATGCGACAGGACGCTCGCGGCCGTGTCCGTCTGGTTGAGTCAGAACCCCCCCGACACCGCGCGCACTAGCATCACACGTTAACGTAAGATCAGCATCAGGGTTGTAATGCGCCAGTATCTGGCTGCCAACCAACAATGACTTAACTTTACCGAAAGCTATCGAACATTGCTCGGTCCAATTCCAACGACCATTTTTTTTCAATAAACAATGGAGCGGATGCAAAACATCACTAGCATTCTGGATAAATTTCGCATAAAAGTTTACCATGCCTAAAAACGACCTTACTTCCGACACATTACTAGGCTGCGGCATCTTAACTATAGCCGACACCTTATTCGCGTCCGGTTTAATGCCATCTTTACTGACAACAAAACCTAAATAGCTGACCTCACTCGCCATAAAAGTACATTTGCTTTTTTTTACTTTCATCCCCGACATCGCGAGCTTGCTTAACACCGCATCCAGTGCAATCATATGAGATTCCTCCGATCGACCATATACCAATATATCATCGCAGAACACCTGTACGTTAGGTATACCCGCTACAATTAACTCCGAGGGTTTCTTCGGACTTGCTAGGTCTACCATCAAGTCATAGCACTGATCACCGACAACCGAAATTAAAGTGGCCAGCCGCTTGTCTTTTTCAACATCATTCGCGCTGAAATACATCTCGAGTCGTTCGCAGTAAGCGCTCCAACTGCCGCCTCCAACAACGAACTCACGAATCTTCCCAATAGACATGATTGATGCACGCGTTTTTCCTTGCTCCGTTCTTTTTATTTACCATAAAACTACACGGATTTTTCAAATCGTCGCCAATTGATATATATGAAGAAACGCAAGACGTTATTGCAAAGCCTTTATTTTACGACTGAACAAAAGAGTGACATTACCTGTCACATACATCACAGCCTAGTATCGTATTACCAATAGCTAATCCACTAGTATTAATGAATGAACTGGTGTTAATGGATTCAAACCCAACCTGACTAGATCCCACCCGGGATTCGACCCGAGTCCAGGATTAGTAAGGTCTATTAGTTGCTAGTTGAGTTCTAATTGATCACTGACATTTTATCGATAATTGTAATTAAACAATTATAACAGATTTAGCTAGCGTATTTTCCATATTCGTAGCATGACTGAGGTGATGATAGTCTAATGATAAAGTCAAAATAAAACGTCAGCAAATATGTGCTAACCACGAAGTTATCAGAAATAATTATTTTATCGATAAGTTTAACAAGTTGCCATAGATTTACTTACTTGTCATCACTGAATTGCATTGAGATTTTTATTTATTAACAAACTAATAATACTTTGGCCACCACAATAAGTGTATAGTTTATCGTTTTTATAAAAAAATCAACAGTTCTTGGCACATGTTTGATGACTGTCGTTTACTTCATGATAAATCGCCATAGACAAGATTTCAAGAGGATTTTAATGATAGAGATATGTCACCAATTTAATTTAACATTTGTAATGTATGTGACTGCCTTTATAGATAACTTCCACTGTTCCTGAATCATACGTTTTGACAGATTTTTTACAAAAAATAAACAACGGCTATTTGTAAGAAAATATGCATGGATACTATACCATGCTAGCCTTAAATATAAACGATAGCTCCGTGGAATATTTAAGCAATTGAACAATATTACCTGACTATATGTTGCTACTTAAATTGAATTTTATCAAAATATTGGGTCTAACTACTGCGTTTAGATTTGTTGCAGCAATAAAATGCTTCAAGTGCTTTGTGTACCAAAAAACTAAGAATGCGTTAACTCTCTCCACGTTACATGTGTTGGCTGTGCTGTAGTTTCGCACTGGTCACTTTTTGACTAATAATGTTTAGTAAATGTTTTTATGTATAATTGTAATATTTGAATGTATGATTGTTTCAGATTGGAGCGGTCGCGCGTCGGGGCGGCGTCGCTCGTCTCAGCAGTCCCCCGCCGTACTTCTCGCACACTTCGATACCACCGTTTCGCAGGTGAATATTACTTCTTATTTTTGTTTCATATGCATTGTTAAAATTTCTTAAATAGAAGAAGAAATACTCTTGGTAATTTCCACTCGTTATCATATCCTTACTAATATAATAAACACGAAAGTTTGTAAGAATGTATGCATGGATGTATGGATGAAGGTTTGTTACCGTTTCACGCAAAAAAGTACTGGATCAATTTGCATAACTTAACAGTAATAGGTATAGCTTATAAATCCATACGTTATAATTTATAAAAATATTGTGTAAAGTACTTAAAGTACTCGCTAATATTATGCTAAGTCAAATACTCAATAAATGCAATATTAGACTCAATAACTGCAAAGGCAGGGTAAACATGTAGGTAGTTATTTTATATGTATTATTATTGCTAACAAGACACTTTTAGAAAAATATATCACAAACAGGATATCCATTATTGAAATTTGTAGTCAAAACCTAAAAACATTCGAAATGTTTACAGACCGAAGATAACAGACTTACGAGAAGTCAGTTTTATTTTCAGTATAAACTGCATTGAGAGCAACAGGCATCTAATCCATTTTGTACAGAGAACGGGGTACTTTTTCTCTTTTGTTAAATTGAAACAGGAACTTATATTCCTTTCGAATTTATATGACAGGGTGACAGATGTCTATTATTGATAGACTGGCAAGCCGTGAATCTCACTTGGTACGTAGAGCTTAGTATCAGTTTTGTGATAAGAAAAAATATGATTGACTTGACGTAAAAGTTACTTTTTGTATGGAGAGTGATCATTTTAGTTATTCTCTGCTACAGGCACTGCACATTTTTAAATATAATATAAGTACGTCACATTTTACTTAGGTACCTATACTAAGTCCTGAGTACCTGAGGAGGTAAATTATGGCGACCTATAACTAAATATTTAAGGCAAAACCGACAGAAATAAATAAAGTTGTTTTTAAAATGATTCAATGAGTTCTAGTACAATATTAAATAAAGTATATCATTGTTTAGTTTTACCCAAATACAAATCCATTTAAAATATTATTAGGAAAAAGAACCTTGTAAGGCTAAGGCTAGTATCGCGATAAAATACAAAATCTGTAGCTCAATAACTTTAAAGAACCGCAAAATATTTGTTTCCATGTGTGCTGCCGTATTTTCCCTGTCGTATCTCTAGGTACCGCATTGGTATTCCGCCCACAGCTGGGCGCCCACTCTTGGGCCCCACACACGTATTATTTGGACCCCAAAGGGAACTGATACACTTAAGAGTTGATTATTAATTATTAAAATCATTTTCATGATCGGATATAGTTTGGTATAAGTAAATCAGAATAAATCACTTTAGCGTTAGATTATCGTTAGATCATTTGTGCTACGAATATGGGAACTGTGATGTTTTTGAAACGTTAGCAAGTAAAATAAAATACGCGAGTTAAATCCGTAACAGTTGTTCCCAAAGTCTAAATCATAATATTGTAAGTTGAATTAAACTCAAACTTAACTAAACATTGATTCATTATTGTTTGCGTGGATTTTCAAACTCGTATTTCCTAACCTTCTAGTCCTTTATAAAAGAAATAATATGAATCGCCTCATAGAAAAATGTCTCCACTTCATTTGAGCTCCTTTTTAGGTTCGCTTAGCATTTCTCGATCCCACATTCGACGTTACAAATCCCTCTCGGTTATTGCGAATTCCCGACGCTTTTCCGAACATTCCCTTTTGATAAACTGGATTCTTTTGGGAAAACATAAAATTTTATTAAAACTATAACACTCGGGATAAAATAAAGGTAATGACTGAACGGCTTACTTCGGTTGTTAAAAACGTTTAAATTTTTTACACATTACTTTACTTGTTGTATATATTATTAAACATGATTTTTTGAAAACCTAATGTGATTATTTTGTTTGAAACTAGTTTAAATGGGAGACTTCTTAAATTTTTAGAGTTTAGTAGTCCGCAAAGGGTAAAACTTTTACTAAGACTTCGCTGTCCTTCTATCCGCCACCAGGCTGTATCTCATGAACTGTGATAGTTAGCCAGTTGGAATTTTCATAGATAGCTGTCTAGATACTAAAGGGGGCTTCAACACAACCAACGTGATATTTTTGCTGATTTTTTCATGGTGTGGTACGAAACCCTTAATTCCTTCAGTTATAATCCCCATTAAAATAACGTTAGTAACTGTGTTGATTCCATTTTATATCCTGTTTACTGTTGAATATTTTCATTCATCAATTTTCCACCGTGTGAATCCAAAACAAGTCAGTGACCCGAGAGACCCAGAATCCTAATCTGCTCTACTGGCCCGGGACTGAGGTGTCAAACTGTATGATACAATTGAACCCCTAATGAGGCGTGGATAAAATCATTCGCGAAAGGTTCATGAAAAAACTTTTGTGTTTTGTGAGTGGCTTTCGTTACATTTCGGAAGCTTTAACATTTTATGGCTGTTTTTTGTTTTCTTATAGAATATTTATGGAGTACCGTTTTACTGCAGGTTTGGTGGATATTACAACAGACGGTAGGTCGATTTACTGTATACTGATAATAAAATGAGTAAATTTTTTACTACGAAGTGTACCTACCATAAAATGTATGCCTATACGATTCAATATTCTACAGATATCATATAATTGATAGCTTTGTATTTAGACAGTGAGGGTATACTTAAGGAACGTATATTTAGTAAAAAGGCATATATAAACACCTAACCTTTTATTTTATGCTTATAGTGCTATAAAAAGATGAAACTTACTGAGTTCGAAAATGCAACCATTGAATAATATTTTGAATATCCTTACTAATATTATAAACGCGAAAGTTTGTAAGAATTAATGAATGTTACCTATGTTTGTTACCTACTCTATGATGCAAATACCACTAAATGGATTTTGATGAAATTTTACAATAATATGTACATCAAAATAACATGTATGCTGTAATTCATAATGTGCTCAGACGAAGTCACAGAAGAAGCTAGGACTTTAGCGTTAGGTAGACTATTGTTAGCTCAGTCGTGCTACGATTATGGAAACTGTCAAGAATCCGAAACGTCAGCAAATAAAATAAAATAAAAATACGCGAGTTAAATCCGTTAATAGTTGTTTCATTCCAAAGCTAGTCATAAATATTTTGTAAATTTGAGGTGCTGCCTTAGGTGCTGCTTTTAACATGTTAGGTAAATGATGACAATCACAATGCATTTCAGAAATTGTGGCGTGATATTGACAGGTAAAATGATACGGGTCGGGATACAAAAAAGAAAGCTAGGTTTTTAGAAAACCTTTTATTAGAAAATCCTTTATACCCGGTTAACGAATTTAAACTAAAATTCACATAAATTGTATTTATTTTTAATGTTGCTAAATTGGATTTATTATATAGTAGTACTATAGTAGTTTTGGGTATATTGATTGTCTTATTTTTTGATGTTGCTGAACTGTGTTTATTATATTGATTATTTTACTTGACTAATAATTCATACAGTACAATTACACTATTATGTCGAATTATATGCATTCACATTAAATATGATGTTATATTTTCTGATGCCAACCGATTATTATACTTTGTAAGGAAACAATCACAATGGATTCAACTCATGTATTTTATTCACTTGCTAAAGTCTTTAGCGTTAGACTATCGTCAGCCCTTGCTAAGTTGCTACGAATTAGAATTAGAAATGTAAATTTTTAAAAATTCAGCAAATAGACTAAAATTAAAATACGCGAGTTAAGTCCGTTAAAATTGTTTCACTGTGTGGTCATTAACAATAGGCTTGTTCTTCTAACTGTAATGTAATCTGGGATAGGACAGCCATTACGCTTGGGATTTGGGTGGTTACTGTGTTTATTGAATTGAGAACGGTTAGGGAAACTTGTTAGATGACATGTTTATTTCATATAATTATAATAATGTTAGCCAAAAACAGTCACAATATATACATATAGTTAATCTAACTAAAGACTCGTAACCGCAGTCGTGCAACGAATATGGGAACTGTAATGTTTTTGAAAAGTCAGCAAATGAAATAAGCGAGTTGAGTCTGTTACAATTGTTGCATTCTAATGTTCGATACAAGTTTCATTATTTGATACGAGTGGATTTCAAGATCGATCATGAATAAACAAGTCTTTGTCAATCTGAAAAGCGAAGGCTCAGTTTTTCTTTGCCTTACGTTTTTGTGCTTGAAACTCCCACGGGAAGGCAGTATTATTTAACCATGCCTCGCTCTCGTACGAGTTTAACCTCTACATTTTTCCCCGCACATTCGAAAGGTCGGGTAGTATTGTAAATCAGTATTCGGATTGCGGTCGCAATGGCCATCTATTGAAAGGAACCGACCCGACCTCCCGCAAACCTTTCCATTGCCCACTTACCTACATATTTTTGGAAAAGAACGAAAATTCGATCACGCAGTCTAGATTGATATTGTTTTGAAGGTTCACTACGTGTACGGGGTTTGTAGCAGTTGTGTGGATTTTCTACGTAAACGGGTTGGTTATGTAAGTGTAATCTAGTCACAGTAGCTGACTTTTATGTTTATTAACCCAAGTAAATAAGTTTGTTTGCTAACACCTAAAAAAAGTTACAATTTTTTTTTAATTACTGACTTACATGATGCAACGTAATTAGGTATGTCGAAACTTGGTGCAACTTTTTTTTTAAATATAACAAACCCTTATGCACAATCAAGGTTGCAAGACTAACCAATAAGTTTTTTTTTTCAAAAACATCAGTCGTTCTTAAAAAAAAAACAATTCTCTGCATCGGCACAGAGCCAACATGAACTGAAAAATAATTATTTTAAGTGCAGCTGAGATTCCTGTAATTATAATAATTAAACATATTATATGTTATTATAATTAAAATAATTTGAGATGATTTCGCGATAATACAATTTAAAGGGAGTAAAATCCATTGCTTCCAATGCGAAATAATTGATAAAGATAGAAGTAAAACTGACTACATACTGCTATATTGTTGTAGATTCGCGACTGGGTGACGTGCGAGGAGGAGATGCTTCGCGCGCAGGCGGTGGCTGTGGGAGACGTCGACGACATCTTGCACCAGCTGGACAAGCAGAAGGTACGATTATATCCACAGTTTGACAACTCCTTTCCATTTCTGACCATCTCTGACGATATCTTGCATTAGCCACAGGTTGACAACTCCTGACGATATCTTGCAGTAGCCATAGGTTGACAACTCCTGACGATATGTTGCATCAGCTCGATCAGCAGAAGTATATTATTAACATAGATTGCCAACATCTGATAACTTATAATAACTCCATAATATAACACCAGCTTAAAAAGCATAATAAATAATGATCGACATAGATTGACACCTCTTAACAGCTTCTAGTAGCTACGTGTAGACGATATCATGCAGTAGCTCGTCAGGCAGAATATATAATCGTCGACGTAGATTGACAGCTCCTGACAACTTTCAGTATTGGAATGAAACAACTGTTAACGGATTTAACTCGCGTATTTTTATTTTATTTTATTAGCTGACGTTTCGGATTCTTTACAGTTTCCATAATCGTAGCACGACTGAGCTGACAATAGTCTAACGCTAAAGTAAATAATAAATATAATAAAATAAAATAAAAATACGCGAGTTAAATCCGTTAACAGTTGTTTCATTCCAATGTGTAATAACCGCGAAGGCATCAGAAATTAACTTTCAGTATCTCTAGACGATATCTTCCATTTCATCGAGTAGCTGAAGGTAACTCTATACCTACATGCTTACAGTATACGTGGCTTCAAGGTAAAGGAACATGTGGTACGGTAAAAAGCCGTTTACAAGGAATGTCAACGCATTTACATAATTTGAAAATATAAATCAAAATTAATAGTTCATACTGATTCTCTAGTGTGTCTAGTCTACTATATTTTACATGTGAAAATATGTCTCTATGTTATTTTTGTATAAAATTAAATATGAAAGATTCGATGAAATAGATACCAAGAATGCTACATTATATGCAATGTTTTTTAAAAACTTTGGATCTTTCTGCCCGTCTTCGGATATGAAGAAAGTTTGTTGAGGTAAATCAAAACAAAAGGAATTTACTTATACAAAAGTTTTTCTTTTGAGGAGTGAATAAAAAATAAAGCTGGAAACTTTCTAAATAGAAAACAGAAACTTGAAACAGAAAATTAAATAAAAAAGAATCCGTTTCCTTCTATGTTTTGAAATGAAATATGATATAAAATTTCTTTCCTTTCCATCTCACGAGGTTTTATAAACTATATAAAATTTATATAGTGTAACTTACCCATGAAGAACAAATAAAAAGGAGTGGAACTATAAAACTTTTATAAAACTAATCTATGACAAGTACGACCATAAATGCAAATATCTTGCGTGCAAAATGGCATTCACGAATTAAAAATAAACTTTATTCCACTTCTGAAGACCTTTTTGGGCTTGATAATTGAATAGGTAATTTAAACCTTATCTTAATGAGGATAAGGTGCTTTCAATAGGTGGGTAATTTTGAGGGTGTACAAAGCAAGTTTGTTAACAAAGATATTGAATTAAGGGATCAGAGTTCCGTGTGCGAGACTAAGAGTGGTGGCCGGGAGTTTGAGAACAAAAATCGCATTGTTATTATAATAATGTTTTGATACTTTTTGATGATTTAAATTAAACAACTGTACATTATTATTTCGTGATATAACCAAAGCAACAACTCGTTTTAATGTTAATTGATTATATTGATATTAATACAAATTATCATAATTTGAGTGACTTTCCCACTGGGGGTCTAAGATTTTTCTACTCTTGTCTTTGTACAAAAATATCATTATAATTAAAAACTAATGGCATTGAACCAAAAAATATCAATCGAATTTCGATTGATAGATTGTAGTTAATGTTGAGTGACTTTCGTTAAGAAGTTTCGTTTCGTAGTTCTTGATTTAACGTTAAAAATATTAGGTATATTTGAAAGAGCATAGTAGAAAGCAAGAGGTGGTGAAGTGCCGATTGTTATGAGAACTTAAACAAATATAAACATTTAAAAATACAATATTAATAGAAAATGTTGTTAGGTTACAAAAATAAAACAAAGTCGCTGTCGCTGTCTGTCTGTCCCTATGTATGCTTAAATCTTTAAAACTACGAAACAGATTTTGAAGCGTTTTTTTTTAATTGATAGAATGATTCAAAAGAATAGTTTATAGCACCCGTGTGAAGCCGGGGCGGGTCAGTAATAAAATATTTAACACTAGCGGCCCCGGCAGACGTCGTCCTGCCCGTCCGATTGGTTCGTCAAAGATCTGTCAAAGTCTTCTAACTGTCATTTCTTCATAAGGCTTCTTATTTTCCCCGTTTTTTACACATTTTTCACTGTTTCTTCGCTCCTATTGGACGCAGCGTGATGTTATTTAGCCTAAAGCCTTACTCGATAAATGGTCTATCCAACAAAAAAATAATTTTTGAATTCGAACCAGTAGTTCCTGAGATTAGCGCGTTCAAACAAACAAACAAACTCTTCAGCTTTATAATATTAGTATAGATATTAAAGATGCCCCCGGCTCCCGGCTCCCGGCTCACTTCATATTAGTATTCGTCGCGTGTGTGGGTACCTTTCGTTTTTCCTTTAATAATCACCGCAGGCGCATACATGTTTATTGCTTTGCCCCACGAAAAGGTAATACTTTTCTGCAGGGGGAGTTCATTGTTTACAGCGTCTTCATATACTAACAGGACTTGTTGCAGATCTCTCATCACGGGTCGTTATATGGGAGCTAACAGCCATATGGATCTTGTATAATTGTTTTCTCCCTTAGAATTACTTATATAAGATCGAAATTACTGTTTGCTCTCGAATAGCGACCACGTGGAACTCTTTTTCTGGTGCTAACTCACAAAGCCAGTGAAATGTCTATAAAATTTATAATTTATGTCGATCCCCATTTAGGGATAAGTTCGCCTTTTTACATGTACATTGTTATCGCCCAACAACGTATTTATTGTGTTGTGCAATAAAGATTTTTACTTGCTTATTTAATCCCTTTCCTACAATTTTAATCTTGGTTTATACATAACACTTTGACATCAAAAGTCTTTCGCAATTAAAATTATCTTAGTCGCATTTATATGGCATTCACGGAGAGTAAATTAACAAAACATCATTTGATTAGACTTGTGTGTGTCAGTATATATTTAGCCATAGCCTAGAGACGTACAAAGGGTTAATAATAATCCGATCTCTAATATACCATTGTCTGGACTATCCACAATAGTTAGTACCTAGCTTATAATATAATAGGTATATTATATTACAACACATAGATACATAATATCTATATTAATCTTTGTATTTGTGTTTGCTCATCAAATCGCTAATAACCGGATCCCTTTGAGCGCAAACAACATATAATACCTAACCTAACATATAGTTATTATTTGGGCAAAGTTATATAGGCTCACATTAAGCTATTTCTGATACGTAATTACCAGAGATCGCAATAGGTAGTGCCTATTTACCTAAACTTGGCGGGAGGAGGTGACTAAGAGTGGTTACAACCACCAAAAATATTATTTATTTTTATCGAACGCGGGATTTATAAGAATATATAATCGACACAGATTCACACTCAGCGTCAAATGATTAATAAAATGATGTAATATTTGCGTTATGATGTGAATTAATACTTTGTAAATCTGTACCATTAGTTCAATACATTACAAATGAAATCTGAAAGATACATTCATGATAACATAATTTAAAATAAATCAATGTAACAAGATTTACAAGTAAAATAAAACGTATTAATCCTTTTGAGGAATATAGAAAATGTTTATATTCCTATGCCTGACGGACCACTCGTATGAGTCACCTTTTGAGTTCTCAACGTAAGTTTCGGCATTAAACAATTACATTTCATTAACCATTACACCCTGAGTGTGAATCTATATCGATTATGTATTCTTATAAATCCCGGGAAATCCCGCGTTCAATAAAAATAAATAATATTTTTGGTGGTTGTAACCACTCTTAGTCATCTCCTCCCGCCAAGTTTAGGTAAATAGGCACTACCTATTGCGATCTCTGGTAATTACGCATGTTAACTGTCGGAAAATGCCTCGTATCGATAAAAAAAAATCATTAAAAGCAGTTATAACGGATTTACGTCGCGTTTTTTAAATTGTATGTTTATGTTTCAAAAATTTCATAGATTATAGTCTAACACTCAAGAGTTGGCATAGGGGAGATAGGGGAGGGATGGGCACTTTTTCACGTAACTAATTATTAAAAATTAAATTATCAATATAATCAAAATTTACTTCCAAGGTGAGTTGCGCAATATATTTGGCTAGATGTTTCATAAACAACAGTTTACAAATTATAAGCAGTCTCTAAGTTATACCATGATTTCAGAACCATGTCAAATGTGCCCAAAGCTCCCTATGGTAGGGAGGTACGGGCACCGGCTATGGGAGGTTTGGGCATGACATATAAAACACTTAATATTTATAAAATAATTAAAATATACAAAGTAAATTATGGTCAAATATATAATCTCAACTTATATGTAATTACAAAAGTAATCAAAATAGGCTAATTACGAGCTTGCAGCTTCTTCAATAGGTACATAATGAAGTTTTGAAGAATACATCATGTGGGTACTTCGCAAATTTTTCTTCTTCCGAGGTAAAAAAATGTGAAGTTACCATTTCAATGAAGAATCTTTTATGTATCAATGTTTCAGATATCTTTGCAAGTAAAAACAACAATATTTTCTTTTATATATTTTCTTATATTGCATTGGGCATGCCCAAACCTCCCTCAAAAAAAGTGGCCATTGCTCCCTCTGCATATTTATTGATTTTAATATTCTCGTAAAAAAAATTGGTTATATATTTTAGCGTGACTTGCAAACTAATTTATACCTTAGCATATATATAATTAAAAAAAATATTAAAAAAGAACATACCTTCAGCAGGTATTTTTTTCGTTTACTTTAAAATCATAACAAAATAGTTACATTGATCGGTGTCAAAACTAAATATGCGCCTGTATTTCACAAATGAACGAAATAACACGTATTCTATGGATGAACATTGTGGTCAGTGGGTAGACTAATGTACCAAAATAGGGAATTAAAAATATATATATTAGAATTGGAAATAAAGGGGGGTGCCTATGTCTCCCGACTGCCCGTCCCTCCCCTACCTCCCAATTAAACATATGCGAGTTAAATCCGTTATAATTGTTGTATTATGATGTGTAGCATCTACGAAAACAACAGAAATTTATAATAAAGTACCTATGAAGTCAATTTTAACTACCCATTCAACTATTTTTTTTTAATAAAAATAACAACATGTTCAGTTTGACGTTTTAGAAGTTTATGGGCAATATCTAAGTATCACCCTTGTGCTCTATCGACACCAATTCAATAATAAACAAATTGGATTTCTTACCCCACGATCTCGCACAGAAGTTAAGAACTATAACAAAGCAGCTGCATCGAAATAAAGTTTCATCCCCCTTACTTGAGTTACTAGTCGCGTTCTGAACACGTGGCAACTATTCGTATATACAGGGGCGTATGCGAGTTGCTGTTGAGACTTTTATTACCTTCAAAATAAAGTCTAATTCAGATCGTATGTTTTTGGTTAACTCGCATACGTGCTCTGACGCCCATCGCGTAGTGACGGAATCTTGTACTACGGAGGAAAACTCCCTACTAAGCGTTGTACAGAGCGAGGGTAGCTAGGTAAGGTTTGCTCATGGTTCCGCGGTTTTGGGATAGATGGCGCTGATCGTTGAATAAGCTGCAGTAAAAAGAAATTTTATTTATTTATGGTTTAGCAGTATTGCATATAACTTAAAATTTTATAATTTTCTGTGATTTAATTAAAACAACAAACTTCTCAGAAAACAAAAGTAAAATAAAGTTCTATACAAGGATGTTTCAACTGCTATGTTCTGAATATTGAAGGAATAAACAACAATAATTTAACTTGTTTATAATGATATTTTTGTACAAAGACAAGAGTAGAAAAATTTTTTTCATTAATATCATTATAATAAAAACTAATGGTATTGAACCAAAAATATCAATCGAATTATCGATTGATAGATCGTAGTTAATATTAACTTGTTTAATTCTGATGTCTAAGAGTACATTATATTGTTGCATTAAAACGTAATTCTTGGTGAAGCTCATTTCTTCAATATGGGACATACAACTAGGGACTAACGGCTTTTTGTTATTAGGGTTTTAACTTAATGTTATTAGGATATATTTTTTTTCGGCATAATATATTATAATAAGATTACGTCAAGACGAGTGTCATTGTCGGAAGTTGTCAGATGACTAAGGTCACTCCAGTATGACAGCTGATTTTATACAGTTCTGGGGTCGAAAACGCATGCGCGGGAATTCCTTAAGGGATGTTATTAAGTCGATTTCTGATATTATCGATGTAGGGTGGTAACGGTGAATATTTTACAAAATGGTTAATCATTAATGCAATTTCATTGGGTTGCCGAGCTATTTTTACTTATATTGTGTCGCTAACAAAAAAAAACATCGTAACTTACCTATATAGCAAATACCCATAAGCTAAGATTATTAATAATATATTGAGTGTGATACGATATTGAGCCACATAATGTCAGAGTGATGTTTTAGTTACACAAACTATAATGAAATTGAAATAACAATACTTATGTAACTTTCTATTAAGTAACTATATAAAATACAACTTTATCGATGTTTTTTATTTAATTGACACTATCACATCTCTAGTCGCGTAGCACGGCGTAGCGTGTCGGGTGGAGGTTGCTACGCGACGCGTACACGTGGCTCGTAGCTGTCAGCTGGCAGTATGGCCGTAGACGACGCGGCGAGTGGACGGAATGAAATACGATGCTCTCACAAATTTGGCTGCATGGCGCTGATAGTCGGGTTCTGCTACGAACAAGCTTTTTGCTACGAAGTGGGCTTACACATTTAGCTCTACGTCTAAAGTCGGGTTTTGCTACGAAGAAGGAAAACCACGGGGTCCGCTAGCGCATCGTAGCGTAAAGTTCGTAGAACCGCTGGACAGTGGCGTAGAACACAATGTGATAAATTATTTATTATTAACCTACCAATATTGGCTTGTTGTAATTGAAACGATATGGATAATAATAACTTTGTCACTGTCGTATTAGTTTCTTTTATCTCAAAATCGTTTACGGACTTTAACGAAGATGTTTTATTATTTACCGAGAGTGTGTACCATCTATTGTCAGATAATCCATATTCTTTTTGACATGTAGTCTAAGAAAATTTTGATTTTCTGTTATAGACTTTAAAGTAAAAATATATAATACAGTAATGGAACAATGAACTGAAAACTGAAAATGAGAAGTAAATAAGAAAGTAACAGTTAAATAGTATTATAATAATGTTCTAAATGCCTTGTTGCACCTGTGAACTTGAAATTAGGAACTCTATTTTAAAGAATTACCTACGTAAAAACTCCCCAATTAAAAACCAGTATTGCCGCTAGCAATAAGAGGCAAATTTGTATTATTTCTAAGAACAACGCGTGTGAAACAAAATCAATTTTAACACACAAATATTTATTATAAGAGTAAAATCACTTGGCGGTACGAAAGCGGCACCAAATTCACACACTGAAAAATTAATATCCGCATCAACGAATTCACGAAAACGTCCGAAATTTATAAATAACTCGCAAAAATAACTTGGTCCCAGAATTATTAAGACAAAACAGTTACCGGGACCATGGCGGCCATAAAAATTGCAAGACTTACCTGGGCATGAATTACCAGTTTATGTTGACCTTCTTTTATTCTATTGGTGTCTCCTATGTCCTCTGTAGTTGTAGGGTATTGAGGAGGTGAGGTAGGTCAAGTTATTTTGGTATTTTTGTGAGCATCCTGGAGGGGATCAATAAAGGGGGGAGGCGTCCGGGAGCCGGCCGGCATTCGCGAGCCGGCTCTCCACCGGGATATGCGTGCCTTTGATCTTATCACGTTAAAAGTTTTATACCAGAATTTTCACGTAAAGGCTTATTTCGTTGAAACAAGTGTCTACCTGTTAACTTGCCTTCGAGATGAAAGGCCTTACTCTTAACGGGTTTTAATTTCTCTGTTAATTTATTTCCCTTCGGCGAATTGGATTCTTTTGTATTAAGTAAAATTTATGATTTCTGATGCCTTCGCGGTTATTACCCCTCTGGCATTCAAAACGTCACTCATTTTATTTATTGTAATGAAAGAACTATAACGTATTTAACTCGCGTATTTTGTTTTATTTGCTGATTTTTTTAATACTTTACAGTTTCCAAATTCGTAGCACAACTGTGCTGACGATAGTCTAACACTTAAGTTTTGAGCAATATTTTTATATCCGACCTCTTTTCCTTTTATGACAGCATCAAAAGAAATAATAAACTGTCACTGTATTTTATTGATTCCGTCTGTGGAAGTACTTGGAGAGAATTGTTTAGTCTCAAACTTCTCAACTCGGGCCTGAAGAAGGCTCGAGTCTTCCAAGTTATCGATGCGACTGTTTTGATATCACTTTTTGATGGTTTCGTATTTTTATACTTCCTTAGGTTATTTTAAAATTTTGCGCAGTGAATCGATTTTTTTTTATTAGATTATATTTTTATTTGGCATAATCCCTACTAATATTATAAATGCGAAAGTAACTCTGTCTGTCTGTCTGTCTGTCTGTTACGCTTTCACGCTAAAACTACTGGACCGATTTAAATAAAATTTGGTACAAAGAAAGTCTGGAGCCTGAGAAAGGACATAGGCTACTTTTTAACCGACTGCAAAAAAAGGAGGAGTTCCACGCGGACGAAGTCGCGGGCAGAAGCTAGTATATTATAATAAGATTACGTCAAGACGAGTGTCATAGTCGGAAGTTGTCAGGTGACTAAGGTCACTCCAGAATGACACTTGATTTTATACAGGGTGTAATTAGGTTATTTTAAAATTTTGCGCAGGTAATCGATCGATTTATTTTTTTGTTAATTGTAACAACGACACAAGCCTTCAAGGAATTTTATGTCCAATACATACCAACCTTATTAATATATTGCAAACATCCATAAAATACAAAGATTTAGTATTGACCCTTCCCAATAGTAGTAAAGTTGTCATTGAAATATAAAAAAAATACTGAGTACCTTCTTCTTTCTTCATCTTTTTTTAATCTGTTCTCTATATCCAAGTTTCGAATAAGAGTATTTACAAAATTCAGTCTAAATTATCCTAATATTGTTTATTCAGTGTATCATCCGGATTATACGGAGCTGGAACGATTATTTTATTCACTAAAAAAGTGGCAAGGAACTTGGGCATTTTGAGACAGACCGTAAATCTAATTAGGATTCGGCATGCTAGTGTTGCCAATACTCGCAGAAGTTTCTTGAAAATGTAACATTCGCGCTGGCGAAATTAATTAAATTAAATTTAATTAATTGTAACAGGTGAAAGGGAAACTTTTTAACAGAGAATGTCTTGTATTTAATTATTCTATATTGGGATTGTGTGTAAGATAATTAAATATACACATTAGAATGAAACAACTATTAACGGATTTAACTCGCGTATTTTTAATTTATTTTATTAGCTGACGTTTCGGATTCTTTACAGTTTCCATAATCGTAGCACGACTGAGCTGACAATAGTCTAACGCTAAAGTGATTTATACAGTTATGCAAACTACCTTAATAGTTGTTTCATTCTAATGTGTAATAACCGCGAAGGCATCAGAAATTATTATTAAATATACAGTTATTATTATATTGCTCTGATTAGTTATTTTTAGTATTGGAGAGGTTGATTGAAAACCGTATTGACATCATGACTTACAGACAAAGTAGTTCTAAAAAAGTCTATTATTACTAGTAACGTTGTCATAAAGGTATTATGAGAAACTCGTTCCTCGATTACGTTATAAGATTTATTAACAAGTTAAAAGTTAGATATATGAATAAATGCTTCTATGAGCTACTGAGCTACTGAGCCCAAATATTTAAAGGAAAAATAGTAGTCTTGAGAACGTTCCAAGTACTGATTTTGCTTTTTGGAGATAAATTCAGCAACTCCTCAGTTCTAGTATTGTTTTATAAGCGCTGAAATGATAAATATGAGGTTGCAAATCCATTTATAATTTTGTCCGTGACTTATCTGCAAATATAACATGAAATGGTACTTTTGCCTCGTGATAAATATTTTTGCCTTAATCTCTTTTAACCTCAAGATAAAAACATTTCCTCGATCGGAGAGACGCGCTAATATTGGTTTTCCATCTTAGGATTAATTCTTGTTTGCTTGCGTTTGCTCTCCTACCGCTGACAGAAAAACAACCTCTATTTAATTATATCCCTCTTAAAGGATCAAATTGTTGGTTTGAATTTTATAATCGTTATTTTATTCATTGGCCACGCTTGATTCTTATTACACAATATCTTAAGTTCAAATAGAGATTTCGGAGCCTATACAGATTCCATAATCGTAGCACGTTTGTAAACGTCAGCCAATGAAATATAGTTCTTTCATTCCAATACCTAGTTACTGTTTTTTGCAGTGATATATCTAAATTCTTATAGCAATTAACCTTAGACCTATATTAAGATTATATTTTGCATTAATTCCTCAAGGCATTCTCCTCATCGTTATATTCTTCTCACGTAGAATTCTCAAGATTTTCATCTTAGGATTGTGTTAATTGGTATAAAACCTACTTTCAACTGTTTAACATTTATCGTTGCAAACCTTTCACACTTTATACAATGTCCGAGCATAGTACCCATATAAAACTCATCTACGAGGGCGAAGTCATAGGGGTCAAGACCTCTTGGACCCTAGGATAACAGCTGACCTTCCTGACTACAAAGCTGGACCCTCATGTATTATGTTTGTTCCAGGGAGTGCTCCGTGAGTTGGAACAGAAGAAGCCTCAGTTGGACGAGCTCCTGCATACTGCCGAGAGCCTGAAGGGCACTGAAAATCGTCAACAGCTGCATGGAAAAGGTTAGTTTAGCTTAATTGCTATATATTATACTTTAATCACTACTCGCATGGGCAGTTTTATAAAATAAAACTCAATATAATATTTATTCGATTTAGACTTTTATAAACTCTTATGAAGGTCAGAAGATATAACTTATTTATATATATACGTTTCTGAAAAAACATGTTAAGTTACAGCAGCGATAAGCTGTTAATTGAATTTGGTATCATAAAATTTTATTCTGTCAAATATATATACTTTGTGGTTCGACCAAAGTCCCATCTCAAAATCGATTTTACGGCCCTTTCGTAAAAAAGGTTCAGTACCGTTGATTAATCGTTGAGGACAGTACCTATTTACGGCGTGTTATTGTGATATCCCTTCCGGTTAGAAGGACCATATTTTATGGTAGACAGAAATAGCAATGTAACAATACACCATCAATCAAAGAGCCGTGCGGTTTGATCGTTCATATTCAATGGTCGACACCTGTTGCGCCTCAGTTGCGCGTTATCGATACACAAAGAGGCAACATCCGAACTGGTGCTATTCTCAGAAAGCTGTACCTATTTGATATATTTGCAAGTAGAATCTAGTAGTTGGATGAAAGATCTAGAGTAGCGGAATGGGTTTGTACCTATTCAATTTATCTACGAGTGGAATCTAAGTGTAAGGTATGTTAGATGCTGCAGTAACGGAAATGGGTTGAGTATCTAAATGCCGCGTAGTGCATTCAGAATCGATCTTTCCTAGCATAATAAGCTTCTTTTTGTTTTATCAAGAGAAAATATTATAAATAAAATTTAAATCAAAAAATCTTCTTAAAACGCTTTTATGGATATAATTTTACAACGACTTAGCCGATTTTCATAATACGTTCAATTTTACAATGTACATGTTATCCCTTTTCTTTGATTATCCCTCCTTAATGTATAGAATGACGTCACATGGTTAACCATACATTGTCATTCAAACTGAATAAATGTACAAAATTTCAGCTCAATCTGTTAGAGTTATCTGCTTTAAAATTCAGTTGCAAATTTCACCCGCACATACATACAAATCTTGTAAAAATATGTAGGTACCCCTATTAAGAAAATGTACTCTAAATATTATCAAGTATCGCGTATCTGATCGATCAATTATAAAATTTGCTAACTTTGTTTTTATCTGATATTGTACACAGGCCATAACAATATGGGCTGCAGCTGTAAATAAATTTCAGCGACATTTAAACCGGAGACAAATAATGAAAACACAATAAATAACATAACGAGCGATTAGCGAATTGCGTCTGTTAATCGGGGAACGTTGATTAACTGCCGCTTAACGGTCGTTCAGACCCGCTCCGTAATGGAAGGAATTCACTTGAATTCCAATTTAAATATTACTTTTGTTTTACGTTCTTCATTCTGTCTCAAAGTAAGGTAAGTCTGGTTAATTCTAATTGTTGCCATGCTTTGAATCACCAATTCTCAAAATAGGAAAATAATGAAACAACTTTTCATTTCTAATGAATTATAGGCACATCTTTTAACAAAATTGTTCGTACGAACAATTATACTAACAATAATAATATTAAACTACATGAAAAAAAAACGAAAACCACTAGGAATTGTCAATTTACTCTTATGGTTATCGAACCAAGCCCAAGAATTGATGTTATAATAAATTCAAAATTACCTTCAAAATTGACCTTTTTGAAGAGACATCTTACTAATAAAACATTAATGCTTAATATTATTATTCGTCGACCCGCTCTTATACATGTAGATATAGGTTTGTAATATGTCATGTACTTTTTTTCTATGCTTGGCTTAGTACGAATTTTCAATGTTTGGAAATGTCACAGGCACGAAAAAAACCGGTTGTTTAATACGCTTTCCATCCCAAGCCGATGACGTCTCGAGTGTGAAAACAAACTGAATACGTAAAAAACCCGGTTCTTTAAATTTCCCGAAGCGTATCACTAGTTGTTCCTCTCGTCCCTCATTACGGACCCTCCTCGAAAGCCTCCATTCTTGACACGATTCCACCAAAAGAGGACCATAAGTTACACGACAATGTTTCAGTTACAATGATCCTTATTGTGCCGTATTTAGAATTCATAATTAATTGTTTGTGAGAAAAGTATGGAAATTGTTATAATCCGGCCTGTAGGGCGAATGCGCTGTTTTGTATGCAAATGACTTCATCTTTGCTTTAATTAATGGTTCTGAATGGAATTAGAATTTTTAAGTGTTATCATTATAATTAATTTGTTTAATTTTTGTTGAACGGTAAGAAATAATAATGAAAATCAATTTATATCTAAGGATTACAAAATTAACTTGATACTTTTCTTCCTAATTTAAATTATCGTCACTGTGAACAGTGAACACATTAAAAAATGCCCGTAGGAATTCGTTGTAGTATTTTATTAAATATTAATACTTACTGCTGTGCTAAAGATAAACGCAGTAAGTTTATATTTGTTTCATGGGTACTGCGTTTATCGTTAGCACAGCGAATAATACATACTATGACATATACCTTTTTTAATAATACCCCTAGCAGGTCATAAATTGTTGTGGTCTTTTGTGGCGTGTCTCTGGTCCGTCCGCCGTTTCTCAAAACATTCGTGTCTGTTATGTATAGGTATCACTATGTTTCTTGGCGAAAGGAACCCTTTTGCCTTTTGCCTTCACCGTATGCAACATCATACGCTGACCCACAAGAACAGATCGATTGTATTAAAATCCCTACTAATATTATAAATGCGAAAGTAACTCTGTCTGTCTGTCTGTCTGTTACGCTTTCACGCTAAAACTACTGGACCGATATAAATGAAATTTGGTACAAAGAAAGTCTGGAGCCTGAGAAAGGACATAGGCTACTTTTTAACCGACTGCAAAAAAGGAGGAGTTCCACGCGAACGAAGTCGCGGGCAGAAGCTAGTAATAAATAAATGCGTAAGAAATACAAAATGTATACTTAATATAGGTTGGCAATATAAAAATGCACACAAAAATAGTATAATATTATAAAAGAGGTTAATTACACGGCCTATATCGTGATGTTCAAGTAGGTAAGCTAACCGTTAAAAACATTTCTGCCTTTTTTAAAGTACACAAGTAAAACGAGTATTTATTAGGTTCAAGATGTTACGTAGTGTCTAGTCGTTTATTAGTTAAAAATGACGTAACTAATTATTTATTTATTTTACTGTCAAAGCAGTAGTAATATGACTCTTACGAAGCAAACAGTCATATAAAATCCCGTAATTAGAACATAAATATGTTTTTTTTTTTGCAAATCTCTATAATAGGCATTATATTTTGTAAAGCACTCGCTAACTGACTATACTCTGTAGTCCATTGTGGCGTTGAACCGCCATTTGCTTTTGTTTTATAAAATGGCCACGCCTGCGGTGTTGCCGCCGCTAGTAAAACGATTTTTATCAAGCCTGTTACAGTTAGTTTTTGGAATTGATCCATTCATGGGCCGTTTTTGTTAAAATGCCATGGAAAAAAATATTACATGTATTTTTAGCTCAAATTTAAAGAAGGTAGCTATTCGGGAGCAAGCCGTCATATGTATCTTGTGTGGCTGTTTGCTCTCTTACAGATTATTACTAACAAATTGGTATTATCCAAATCATACAAGATCTATAATAATATGACTTAGATTGGACACTGACAATGTCAGCTCAGTCGTGCTACGATTATGGAAACTGTAAAGAATCCGAAACGTCAGCAAATAAAATAAAATAAAAATACGCGAGTTAAATCCGTTAATAGTTGTTTCATTCCAATGTGTAATAACCGCGAAGGCATCAGAAATTATTAATATGAGTTTAGAGTCATATTCCTCCCAAGTTGGTAGTAATATTACTGTTTGTTCCTGAATAGCGGCCCTGTAGGTTTGAGAAAGACTAAGAATACTTACTTACTTAAGTTTTTATTTACCCGCGAAGGCATCAGAAATTATTAATATGAGTTTAGAGTCATATTCCTCCCAAGTTGGTAGTAATATTACTGTTTGTTCCCGAATAGCGGCCCTGTAGGTATGCGAAAGACTTTAGAATATTTTACAGAAGATGAAATTTTATAAAATATAAGTTTTTATTAGTTAGTTAGGTGTTAAATTTAAATATTATTATAATGGCAAATATGTACCCTGGCTTATAATAATATAATATTTGTTCGCTGTAATGCCGTATAAGAAAATTAAATAAATATAATCTTTGGAATATTACATATGTCCTAGCTGGCCTGTTCTCTGGGTACTAGGAATAAATTGATTCTACATTCTCTCCCGGGAATCGCTCCGCTCTCCACCTCAAGCAAAATAACCAATAGCCAACCGTAACGTAAAGAAATAAGGCTCATTTTGTGATCGGCTACTCTGTCTGTTGAAATTAAAATACACTTTATTGGAAATGCTACTTTGTATTAATTGTTTAAGATGTAATTTTGGGTACTTTTAAAATGTAGTTATGACGTTTTGGAGGGTTGTGAATGGATGCAGACTTTCTGATGTTGGGTTGAGGGAATTACTGGAAGTGACATCTGATTGAAAATGTCAATTAAAAGTGGTCATTCTTTAATTATTTTAGCTCTTAGTTTTTCTTCTATGAACAAGTATGAAGTAAATTAACCGTATAATGAATATAAAACAGGATGGTGTGATGCACTTTTATCATATTTCTTTTGTAATTAATGTAGAAAGATATTTTTTTTCTACCAAAGTTTATAGAGTAGGTACTTTTAATGATAATCTAAAAAGGTTTGATCTTACAGTTCCTGCACATATTTAAATATTTTGTCGAGCGATAAAGCATCTGTCACTGTCATACTTCTGTAATGAGTAAAAGTGCGACATTGACAGATCCAAGCTCATACATAACGTGGCTGTTTACGAATTTAAAAACAAAAGTAGCTCCATAATAAATTTCTAATCTCATCGTAGAATAATTAAAAGCGCTGTCTCTTAATTTGTTAATTATAATTAGTGGGACCTGAAATTCCTAGACGTAATTGCGTGTACTAATTAAGTTTTCTCGGCGCCGCTGTCTACCTTAGGTTTTTATTTTATTTTGTACAACAAAAAAAAATGCTGGTATACTTTATCCGTGGACCTAAAAGAATGAACCTAAATATTGCGGACTCAATTTACAGTAGGTAATATTAAATTAATTTTAATTTGTATGTAGATTGCTAATAGTTAAATGTCAAGTTAGCAACTTTGGTCCACATTTTATCACCATTCCTGATGCTGATGACATCATTACAGCTTAATGATGTCAGTTGCTGCACATTGACTAATTTTGATTGATTGGCAATCGGCTACGAATACGGGACTTGTAAAAATTTTGAAATCTCACCATATAAATTATTGTTTACGAGTTAAATCTGTTATTAGCAGTTGCTTCATCCAATGCGTGATACGCGTGATAATTGCGAAAACATTAGAAACAGAATTATTAACAACAAAAATAATAACTATATAGTCTTATAGTTATTATTTTTAGTTAATTTTGCTGATATAATTAAGTATAGTGTTTTTCCTAATAAGACTAGCATTATTTCAGCCCTATTATCTTTCTACAGCATAAAGTCCTCCTTGTCTATCTCAACACGTGTAAAAGAGATGAAATGATAATTAATTTAAAACGGTTGTCACCCTTCTGGTAATCCGGCAAAGTAGTTAATACTCAGACGCGTAGAGGGTCGTAGTAGCTACGCCGTAGCAGGGCGGCTGCCGTAGCACCCTTGGTTGAGATGTTTAAGTGAAGACAATTTCATGTTTATTAAGTTCTGGAGTTTTTTGAGAGTTTTTAGGGTTTCGTATTTTTGCGTGAAATAAGTTTGTTTATTTTTGCTTACACTTTTTTGTTTGAAACAAATTAAACAATTATAATTTTTGATGCCTTCGCGGTTAATACATATTGGAATGAAACAAAAATAACGGAATAATTTTTGATGCTTTCGCGGTTATTATACATTGGAATGAAACAACTTTAAAAGGATTTAACTCGCGTATTTTATTTTTATTAGCTGACGTTTCGGAGCCTTTACAGATTCCATAATCGTAGCACGACTGAGTTACGAAATCCGTAAAAGTTGTTTCATTCCAAAAAATGACGGATTTAACTAGCAGAACCGTAAAGTTTTCTAAACGTCAGCAAATAAAATAAGATCCGTGAGCTAAATTCGTTGTAATTATCTTATGCCAATGCATAATAGGCGTGACTGCATCAGAAATTATTCCCTAACCCTACCTTTTTTGCAGTCCGTTAAAAAGTAGCCTATGTCCTTGCTCAGGCTCCAGACTTTCTTTGTACCAAATTTCATTTAAATCGGTCCAGTAGTTTTAGCGTGAAAGCGTAACAGACAGACAGACAGTCAGACAGAGTTACTTTCGCATTTATAATATTAGTAGGGATAATGTATAAGAAAACATTTGAAATTACTACAAAAGGACCTATTAAATTGAAGTATGACGACCTGTATGTTAAACGTGATGGTGTAAATAAATATTTTTTTTTTATTTTTGTACGTATTCCCTTTATATTGAATACTTTTCGCTTTCATTTGGTATGAGAGTGCGTACTGAATAGAATTCCTTCCACGCGAGTTGACTTCGCACGTGTTTGGGTTATTGTTTTTCATTTCTTTGTATTTATAACATGAAAAATGTAACACTTTTTCTTGTTTACCTATTTTAGGAAGACTGTCAAAAAGGTCTTGGAGCGGAGACGAGGTTCACAGATGTCAAATCCCATACATTTTTTTCGTTTCGTTTAACGTTAACGTTGAACTTTGAACGTTGGCACCTTGTCTAGGCCCCTTTATGTGGTTCGGAGCCAAGTGGCGTCTACTTGATTGGGTTTGTTAGGGGAGAATTTTGTTAAACATATAATGTCATTTGTAAATACTTTAAGCTTTATGTTTGGAAAACACTGTAATAATTATTATAATGCGGAATAAAAACCGGAAATCAATCTAGAGTGCTACTAAAGTATGTATGTATGTATTTGTATGCGAATTATTAACGATTAATTTACGGTTAGACAAAATAAAAGCAGTCGTTCATATTACAACAACATTTACTAAACATTATTATGAAAGTAGATGAAATATTTACTATTTATTTATTTATTTACACTTTATTGCACAATAAAAAACAAATGTTCAAAAGGAAATATTATGTTAGTGACTGGCTGATAGACAGACTTTTTGATATGTTTTGTTTGTGTGTAATAAAGAAGAAAGATTTGAAAAATTCTTTCACTGTTGGGAAGCTACACTATTCCCGAGTGATAAGGTATAATATATTTTGAAAAAAAATTAGAAATCCATGCGAAGCCGGGGCGGACCGCTAGTTACTTTTATGTAGTTCTAATTATACGTTTTGAATATTGACAGATTTTGATATGTCTTTTTCTAATTAAATTGTCGTTGTGCGCTTACAATATTAATATTAAATCCGTTAATTACCACGTGTTTTCATAGTATTTTCAGTCCTTTATCAATTATAGAAATAAGTTTGCCTCTTAAAAAATTGCTCACTTAACCCGTACAATGCCACCGATTTGCGCAGCGTCGCGGCGCTTAACCGGTTAATGACGTCTTCACGGCGCTCGGGGGGTTGAATTGTTTCATCGCTTGAGTATTTTGCATAAATCTAGTCCATTCTGTTAATATTCTACTGAGTGACGTGAATGCTTAGTAACCATCAAATATTTATTTATATGGACATCTATGTGTAGGAGATAAAGCGTTGTTTTTGGTTAAATACCTAGTAACAGGTGTTTGTTCAACCGTAAACCAATAGAGATGACGGCTTGGTAAAGAAAACAAAATTATATTTAGACTGTCAGTTAGATTATCAAAAAATACTTGACACATCTTTTGTCTTTTCTATATTGAATAATATAATATGGCAAAGATAATCGCTTCAAAAGTTCGGGAGTGAAGGCTCGTGACGTCACGTTATGGTACAAGTTGGACCTTATGTAAATTATATACAACATAAATAACAGATTGAAAAGCTTCGTTTATTTTGAGTAAAGAAAGTACCCAGGTAAAAGAGTTTTCTTCGATTTTTCCAACTAGTAAGAAACTTGGATGCATCCTAAGAGGTAAGCTTTCCTTTCTGTGTTTTCTTACAAAGCCTCAGCGGCGGACCTCCATTTTCTATTAACTTGTGTTTACGCTGCCCTTGCCACAGCCTGTCGAAACCAGACTCGCATAATTTTAATAACAATTTGTCGATCTACAATGATCGTCATTCCAGAAGAATGTGAATATGAATAATAAATACCTATTTATTATTTATTTAGAAAAAATGTATATAGGTACTTACTTGACATTACAATTACTATTCTCTAAAAATCATGTTAGGCGTTTTCTTGTATCTATAGTACTAATATTATAAAGAGGAAAGATTTGTACCTATTTTTGTATGTTTGTAATGAATAAGCTCAAAAACTACTGGTCCGATTTTAATAATTCTTTCACTGTTAGGAAGCTACGATCACCCTGAGTAACATAGGTGTCGTGTCTATGATTACTGATAGAAAAGAAATAACTCTGTCTGTCATTCAATTGTCAAGGATTAAAATGTAATGATTTCATTGAATGGTTTTATTACGTAAATATAAAAATAGGCTATAGAATATTTTGAAAAAAATTAGGGATCCGTGCGAAGCCGGGGCGAACCGCTAGTTTGATATATTGTAATTAAAACAATCTTTGCAGAAACGTCAAATTTGACTTGAGAAATCGATATAAACGACACGGTAGTCTTTAGTTCTTATTGATCTTTAAAGTATATTTCTTGTTAATTTTTACTACCTACAGCAACTTACCTAAGTCTAGAAACATATATACACATAGTGAGTTAACTGATATACGTTTGTCTGTCGGTCCCAACGGTCGGTTTAATGACGTCTGCGTTGTGTATGTGTGTTTGTCCACATTTCAAACAAACAAAATATCACCAGGGAACTTTACAAACTGAAATTGAATGGTGAATATTCACATATACTATATCTGTATGACGTCTGTGTGAAAGTACTGTATTTATAAAATAAAGTTACATTTTAGCAATTAGGTTTGTAAGTTTTGTAATAAGTAATCTGATCCATGGGACTGTAACGACTAAAATGAATTTAACTAGCATGTTTTATTTTATTAGCTTACATTGCGAAGGCTCTTCAGTTCTCATATTCGTAGCCGACTGAGCTGCCGATTGTCTAAATCGGTTATAGTTGTTTCATTTTAAAGTGTTATTGCGGGATAATAACGGCATGTTTCTTACTTTACCCGATAGTAGAATGGTAAACAGAAATAGATATAAACGAAATAAATTTTTAATTTATCTTCTTTTCTTATCCTTAATTCAACGTGTAATTACTTTTGTTGTGTCTGGCTTTCTAATTAGTTCTAGATTAAATAGGTTAAGCTAGGAACTTCGTGTATTTATACTTTTAGTTCTCAGTTCGGTTTTATGTTTATATATTGAATCGTATTACTCAAAAGTTCAGTGAATAAAACGATTTTGTTTATTGGAATGAAATAACTATAAACGGATTTAACTCGTGTATTTTACTTTATTGACTGAAATTTTGGAACTTTTACACTTTCCATAATCGTAGCACGACTGAGCTGATAATAATCTAACGCTAATGATTTTATTTAGGTAATTTTAATTATAACACAATTAGTGAACTTTGCCTCAAGTCACTATATTAAATTCACCAGTTAGGCCTTTAGGTTATAATAAGTGTAACTGACTTGTCAACTAATTTGTTCCATGCTTAAACATTATAGTAAATTTAAACAAGTATAATAATTAATTTATTTTGTTATAAAAAATCTTAATATAATTAATACACAAATGTCAAATTCACAACGCAGGCTTCGTCAGTTAACAAATATCATAAAATCGGCAACAAGCTTCGTAAAGTTAAAAGTTAAGTGGCAACATTTTACTTAAATAACCTACTAAGGTTAATAATATTTACTGGCAACATTAGTCATTCATAAAACTTAAGGTCATGAATAAAATATAAAAACTTCTCAACAATGTTAACGAGACACGTTAAAAACAAAATGAATAATTTTTGTATATTTATATTCTATAACAAAAACTCCAAATATAATAATTGGCCCGTTTCGTTTGATCTAAAGTGGTCCTTCGGATATGAACCAGCATTATAAAAATGGATTTATTTTTCAATGTATTTAAAAAATTAAAATATACTTGGCTTTAGTTTATAATTACCGTGATATTAATTAGATATATATAAATAGCTGCGAAGTGACATTTAAATGACATTTAAGCAACATATAAAAAGTAGGCATGTTATAATAGGTAGATAAAAAGGTACCTAAATCAAAGGTTATGTATGACTCGATAATGATATGACGTGTAAATTTTTATGAAAAGATATAAAATCTTGCAATATATTAGACTAGCTGACCTAACAAATATCGCGACACGAGATTTTATATATGTTATATATATTATGCTAGCTTATAAACCTACCTAGTGATTGAACGATTTAGGAGGCTTAGATGCTTTCAACATCATATTTTTATATTTATAAGTTGTTTCAAAGTGTTTTTATATATTACAAATACGGTACAAGGTTTTTATCAACATGTTTCCTCAAAAACCTTTACCGGTAAGCTTCGGTTTTTTTATAAGGAAGTAGCGTAGTATCATCTAAAAGTATTACATCGTTCATTCCATATTATAATTGGTACCTACTTAAAGTATCGGGGAAATGATATTGTGAATAAGTTATTAATGTCCGTACAATTTTTTTAGTCTCACGAAAACGTTTCTATACTTAATTTTGCTATTAATTTCTGATGCCTAGTCGTGCTACTATTATGAACTGTAAAGTTTTTGAAACGTCATCTAATAAAATACGCGATTTAAATCCGCTTAATAGTTGTTTCATTCCAATCCCTACTAATATTATAAATGCGAAAGTAACTCTGTCTGTCTGTCTGTCTGTCTGTTGCTAAAACTGCTGGACCGATTTAAATGAAACTTGGTACAAAGAAAGTCTGGAGCCTGAGAAAGGACATAGGCTAACTTTTAAACCGACTGCAAAAAAGGAGGAGTTCCACGGGGACGAAGTCGCGGGCAGAAGCTAGTGTGTAATAACCGCGAAGGCATCAGAAACTATTATGTATCAGAGTTTTATTTTTTTTGAAGACCAAGTTGTTAACGTTCAAATGCATCTAACTAAAGAAAGTCTGTCACACAAATCAAGCCTCACATTATCAAGGCAATGTGATCGTTAACCCATTTCTAGCCTACCGGGGGTGAGAGGAGGTGAGAGAGGTGGAGGGGGGGGGGGTGAATAGAGTGAGGGGGACTTAGCCCCAGTCGCCGCCCGCCCTCGGAGTCGGACGCACGCGCGCCTGTCCGCGCACTCGCCTCAACCACACATATCAGAGCTTTTCTATTTGTTATTCTAGTGTTATAGTTATAAGGTGCAATTTACAACGATATTAGTGAGTGAGACCGTGTTGTGTCGGTTTTGGATGAAAGCGTGATTTTTAGTATTTTCATGGGAAACACCTAACCTGAACTACAGAAGTATCTTTCGAATTTGCCGGTTCCGATAGTAAATTTATGAAGAAAATCGTAACTTACCTGTCATATAAATTTTGATGCTAGAAAAAGTTAAGCTTTAAAATCAATATTCTGTATGATATATACAAGACATAGTATACTTATTTTCATAATTACTAGTACTCACTAGTTGCTTATTTATTATGAACAGGTATAACATATATGAAAAATTATTTAGGTATTTCTTGTCCCATCCGAATCATATTGATAATTAAATAGTATTAAATAAACCATTCTACCTACCGGGTATTGACGACTATTTACCCGTGTAAATAGTCGTTAATACCCGGTAGGTTAGGTAAGTGCTAAGTAAATACCCGGTAAAATGGGTTTACCTATAGCCCATCCCTATTCCTACTTACCCATAATAATCACAAGCTTGTTATTAGAACTACTCGGCAGTGAATAGCGATATAAGGAACTGCATAGTAAAATGTCTTCGCTTACTTAAAAGTATACTAGGATTAACTTTGGCATATCGAACACCTTGATCTAAAGAGAGCCCAAAAACGTGTTTTTTTCAGGAGCAGTGAAAACTGTTTAACATGTCCATATGCACACAGAAGCTTTCCGTATACATGTATCTTTTTTTATAATGAAGAGTTAGCTTAAGAAGTTTTATTGGTAGGCAGGTTTTGCTGTAAGCAATTCGATGGTGTGCATAACTCAAATAGGTTTTATAGTTAGCTACTCGTGTTTTATTTGTTCACTATTACATGGTATTAACTGCATAAAATACAATACAAATCCATTTATTTATAAAACAAAACATTAGTTACGGAAATGGTTTACCGTGAAAGCCTCCAGTTTTAAATATTTACCGACGAGTGGGTACGAACAACGCTTACGGATTTATTATTTATTTTGTTTTACAGAAAGTATAAAGTAATGCTTTATTTACTGAGACATCTTTATTGGATACTTCCTGTTATAAATTATTTATCAACGTTCTTAAGAGTTTACGAGTCACTTATGTCGATGTCATTTTGACGTGACAAGATTAGGATCTTGCACAAAGTACCTGAGTGTACTTAAGCGTACTCCTAATTTCTAAAACTCCGTTCATTTGAATATTAAACTTTATTTATGTCTATTACAGTCCAATATATACCTACTTAAAATCTTACAAATATTATAAACGTAAAACCATGTAATAATTTACATGTTATGTATGTTTGTTACTTTTACACGCAAACTACAGAATGGATTCACGAAAGTTTACAATAATATAGCTTATACGGCAGAATAACATATAATATATAGGTGAGTGCAGCGAAGACAGAAGCAGCGGGCAAAAGCCAGTTACATCATATGATAGGTAGAACATATTACAAAATAACATATTATTATCATATTATATTACATTATATCATACTAGCTTCTGCCCGCGACTTCGTCCGCGTGGAACTCCTCCTTTTTTGCAGTCGGTTAAAAAGTAGCCTATGTTCTTTCTCAGGCTCCAGACTTTCTTTGTACCAAATTTCATTTAAATTGGTCCAGTAGTTTTAGCGTGAAAGCGTAACAGACAGACAGACAGACAGAGTTACTTTCGCATTTATTATATTAGTTAGGATGATATGTCTCCATTCAGCAGATCTTCAGTTAAGTATAAAAAGTTGCTACTATATCGAGCATAAAAAATGTATACACCCATTCACAATACGGTTTTTATTTTTCAGCTATAGACTAAAGTAATTGTCGAGTTTTCATTTCAAAGTAAAAGCAATAAGAAGACATTTGGACGGACGGTTAAATATTTAATATTTATCGCGAGATGAGAACAACGCTATACATTATTCCGTCTTTGCTCTTTGAATAGTGACGTCCTCTTTCGCGATTGCAAGAGTTACAATAATATCGATAGTAGGAATGAACTGGGTATTGTTCTACGTCATGTCAGATTGAACGTTAATATTTCGTCTGCTAGATAAGACCCTCTATTTTACCGCTTTAGGGAATGAATTTTCAAAAATACTTACTTAGTACTTCTCTTGCTTATAACACTTATAGTTTAGGCTCTGCATTTATATGTCGGTCAATAAAAGCTTCTCTTTTTATATAAATAGGTTCAGTATACAGGTACATTTTCGTCAAATTCGTCATTTTGAAGCTGCTTTCGAAAGCAGACAGATTATAATAAACTTCCTATAAAAATCATAAACTGTTTCCGTATTTGCAACGTACCTACTGTAATTTAAGTAAATTTATATAAAAAATGTGTTATCTAACCTTATTGTGATTATCGTCTTATTACTTTAAAAATAATAACGTCGATATTTGTGTCACATCCTTACGCATTAGGTACGTCTTGGATGCGGTCCAGGCAAGCAAAGCCAACGCAATAAATATGTATGAAAGATCGGGTAGGATATACACATCTACTTCGCTTTATTTTAGTAGAAACCTCAGAAAATTCTTATAAGATCCTTCAAAAGGTACGTTTAGAAAACAAAACCCTAATAATAAAGAACGAGTTACTTTTGTTAATGTGACAGTGTAAATACTCAGCTTGCCTAATCCCGTTGAATTTGCTACGTAGCTGTCAAATAATTAAATATTTAAAGCAGCGGACTATAAAGGATTTTCAAACAAAATTTACACAAAGATATGATGACGTGCTTTGGGGTGGCATTTTGTAGACAATAATTTTTGAAATTTCCGGGAATGATTCAGAAATAACTTTTTAATAAAAAAAATTAACCGCCGAAAAAAAACTAAAAGGCAACAAAAAACAATAGCGCACTGAAAAGAGAAAAATAATATTTTTGTCTTTTATAACGACTATTATTTTGGTTGTAATGTCTGATATTTTTGAAGTTGGTGCCTTTCCAATAAAAAAAGAATTATCAAAATCGAACCACCCTGTAAAAAGTTATGCGTGGTCATACATAAAAAAAAAAAATATATACGCGTCGAATTGAGAACCTCCTCCGTTTTTTTCGTCGGTTGAAAAATGATGTTTTATAGTATCTTGCTTACCTACGAACTATTATATTATTTTTTGTCAATCAAACATACATATTATGACATAATAATATCGGATGCACTCGCGGTTACACAATGGAACTGACGATAGTCTAACGCTAAAAACTTTAGCGTTAGATTATCGTTAGTTAAGCTCAGTCGTTACTGACGCTCTTTGCAAAGTATAATACTGACAGACATCTCACGCGCGATATAAACATTACATTCTACCACTGGTCTAAATAATTATATGACCTTATTTCCCTAGTAAACCGACGAGTTAATAATTTTTCAACCGCGACAGGTAGGTACTATGGGGCGTTCGGTAAGCGGTAATCACTATGGCTTATTAATAATTTCATGTTCGATTTAATATTATGTTTCCTACTACATGACAAAATTAACAATCGAGAGTGTACTGTTTATGGTAAACAGATTTGATGGGAGGTAGTTATTAGTTTAGATTAGATTCATGTATTTGTCAATAGTAATGGAATATGTAATTATTACATCAAATTACGTACGCTTATACTAAGGTATGATGATGACTTGAACAAGGATGACGATTGGGTAAAAAAAAACAAATTCTACTAAGTTCTTTAGTTAGATTATTAAACAAACTTAGACACTTGTTTTTCTATCACTCTTGAACTTTAAAAGCGCTTATTATTTGTTTGATTGAGAAAAGAATATGTAGGTATTCAATTCTAACAATAACATGATGGGCAAAGATAAAAAAACATCCTCATAATTATTATTGAAAAGGTTTCGGAATAACAACGTAATAATTTATTATTTCCATCACACGAATACTATTAATAAGATCATAGTTTTATTTCTCATGAGAACAAATGGACTATAATAACAGATCTTCAATAATTGGTTCCTTTTTCGTATGCCTAATATATTTTTCTGTATTTACTCCCTTATGTGTCTAGAGATACATTAGCTGGTATAATATTGGAAATTCTTTTTTCTCTGTATATCCAATCACGCGCTGTCACCGGCTGTTAGCAGCTGAGGCGTGACTGCACGCCTGTCGTGACTGCGACCTACAGAAATAAGTGGAGATGTGGAAAAAAAAAAGCGAAGTGCTAGTCGTACTCGCGTACGAAGGGTTCAATACCATCTCAATAAAAATAAATGATTAAAATTTATATACGCGCATAACTTCCGAATGATTGGATCAAATTGGATAATTCTTTTGTTTTGTGTTTGTTATAGTCAACAAATAAAATAAATGCGCGAGTTAATTCCCCTATAATTGTTTTATTCCAATGTGTAATAACTACGAAGGTATCATAAATTGTTTATTATGAAACATAAATATTTCATGATCAACTGGGTAGTGGTTAATTTACTTCAATTAAATACCTACCTAGTTTAAATAGGTAATGTAAAATCACTTCAGTGTTAGATTAGCGTCAGCTCAGTCGGATAGGAATATGCGTCCTGTAAAATTTTCGACACGTCAGCAAATAAAATAAAATACGCGTGTTAAAAATTAGGCACTTAAAATATGGAAAACAAAGAGTAAGTTGATCGTTCATAAACGGACTTACCCTAAATCGTGTAATACAACGCTAGCCCACCACAGCGAGGAAGGTAAACTTTCCCCCATATTGGTTTTAATTGCCGGAACTAGATACCCAGCATTTATGATATCGGAATGGAGTTTTGAGACGTGTTCTTGTTTTGCTTCACTCTCACGTAGGTATTTATGCCACAACATAGTATAAAACAAAGTCTCTTTTTCTGTCCCTTTATTCCTAATGTAATCTTTAAAACTACGCAACGGATTTTGATGCGTTTTTTTTTAATAGATAGAGTGATACAAGTGGAAGGTTTATAGCACCGGATGGGTTGCTAGTATTATAATATAAAAAGAGAAGCTGAATTAATGATTGGCATATCAACGCGGGGCCTAAATGCTTATAGGTTAGAAACTTGAAATTTTGCACAGAGGTTATTTTCATAGTAAGTATAGACATAGATAGATAATTTGACCCGGATGACGTCAACTTCTGAAAATATGACATTAGTTTTGCGCAATGGTGTGACTGATAGTCTTTTGTTTTTTTTCATTTATTACTTACTTATCAATAGTCAATACCCCCATTGCGTACTACTGACCACGAACATGACTGTAATATCTGCGTAAAAATCGAATCTCGTCGAAATTTCACTGCTAGGTACTATTAAGATCGTCTTTTATGCTTGTTCATTCATGATTCTTTACATTGAATAAAAGCCTAAAGTTCCCCATGAAATGACACGGCGTTTCACAATAGACAAACTACTTGCGTCGGGACTTTGTACAGCTAGCAGACAAATATTATAATACATAAAATATAACATAAAAATTAAAACATAAGCAGCGATCTAATCAACCTGATTCATATTTAAAGTTTGCCGGTATCCAACATATTTTTGATGTACTTATGTCGGCTAAACTTTTTATTTAAAAATGTTTGTTATTTTTATAATTTGTTTATGTTTGAATTGTTTTATTTTGTTTTTAGTCACCGTTAAATTTTTAAGCAAAAGGCTGTTTTATGAATTATATTAAAATAGTTGACAAAAGTACTATTAATGTTTTATAATAAATAAAATCCTAAACGCATTTTTGTAAACACTATCTAGTATAATTTGTAGAACAATTAAATAAATTTTATTATTAAGTAATTATATATTATTTTACTGACCGTGCGGTCCATTTTGAGCAGGTGCACCTTTCGTGAAGGTTCCTCACGATAAATCCTTTTCAGTTGAAACGAAATACCTTTATAATGATACGGTTTAGACAAGATGAGGCGAAGGGCCGGCCGACCTTTAGGCATGTTTTACAAACCCATGACGGTTAGTTACTTCTAAATTAAATTAGCACATAGTAAAATATGCAAATATAAATTTAATTAAACACGTGCAGATAATAAACGACTGAAACGTCCCCAAAAATAAAAGGCAGCTTTAACTTAATTTCAATAAATTTAACCAAAAATGGCGACCGCATTATTCATGAGGAAAATATTTCCACCTTCCATATTCTCCCGACGATTTTTTACTCAATTGTGGTAAATTACCGAATTGCTTACATTACCCGGTCACCGTACCGACCAGTAGGTCACAGATATGACCATTTTACATTGACCTGATATTTCTATATATCTCAATATCTATCAGAGGTTAATGCTATTGGTCGTTGCGACATTAACTATCATATCGAGATCCCTGATTTATATTTGGTCCCATATGAGCCAGAGGTATTGATCGTTGGTGCTTTTCGTCCACTGCCAGATAGTTCACTGGACGGCCGCCAAGTATTGAAAGCAGGTAGATTCGGATAAGAGGAGATTTAGGAAGATTGTTTTTATAGATAAAAATACATGGGTAATTTCAACGGACGAAAATAAATGAGGTTTTCCAGATATGTCCAAATATTGCACCTTTACTAGAATAGTTTGACAACTCGAAATGTCACCACATGAATATCAAAATATTTCGAGACGTTACACTTTTCTAGTAAACGTGAGATATAGGTTACGTATTATTATTACGTTATGAAATATATAAATAAACATCTTTAGGTAAGTAATAATTTTTTTCCGTAATAAATTCTAAATTTCTGTTATATTTTATAATATGTGTTGGCACTTACAAAAGCTTTCATAATAGCCACTTAATTACCGCTGACTCAGCAATGTCGCTGAATAGTTGCCCGAATTATGCTTCCGGTTCTTGTAAATTCCCCTATTGTCCGTTGTTCCCCGCGCTCCCCTCATACAAAACCGACATAATACCACGCCAAGAATACACTCGTCTTATGAAATACTAGTTAATTGCGTATAAAGTAAACAAAGTCATACGAAAATTTATTATTTTCAGCTTGTGCATTAGGTTGTGATTCTTTTTCCTATTAACTTAATATATCGCACGTTTTCGCGTATCACTGTTTAGAATATTTGTATGAACTTATACTGAGCACTTGTATTTGAAACTTTTGATAAAGTATATGTGTAGTCAATTAATAGTGTAAACATTTTGATGTCGTTTTTATAAATATAAAAAATGGCACAAGCGCCTCAGCAAGGTTTCGTGCCGGAAAAAATCCAAGAATTCAACAGACGAGCATCTCAAGACATGTCCGAGTCTCCAGCCCATCAGAACTCATCTAAACCTCAGAGGAACTCAGATATTCCTAAAAAGGAGCCTAATATAAACGGCACAGATAAAGTCGCACAAAGCAGCGAGAAAGCTAAGACTGAAGAACAAATCAAGCCAAAGAATGATAACCACTTCAGTCCGGGTCGCCAAAACCAGGACAATAAGAATCCTTTCTCGCCCCAGTTTTACAATAGAGGTCGAGCTCACGGCCACTTCGAGATGGGTCCACGTGGGCTAGACTACTCGCCTCACCGAATGGGCTTGGATTTCTCTAATCGTATGCGCGATTACGGTCCTCAAAGGTCCACTTCAATTCATGGTCACGAGCTGACGGATGGACCGGGGCCTATGCAGAAACCAGAATATTTAGGTCATAGGAGTCATTTCGGTAGTCAGATAGTTCCTGGAGGCATCAACCACCCTGATGTTGTCTTCAGGCATGACTACTATGCTCAGGTGGGCATGTCGCCTCCTCGTGCTTCGAGGTTCTCATCCCAAGAGTATTTGAATGCGCCAGCGCAATACGGACGATGGCCTGATTATAGAGAGCAGTACCGACAGAGACGGCGGTCGCAACAGGATCTACATTCCATGGAACAGAATGAACCAGGTAATTTATGACATAAGTACACATACATATAACAACATACCTACAGTAAATCAGTATATGTTGCCTCTGCGTTTACTAGAGGTACATTGGAATGAAATAATTATAACGGATTTAACTCGCGTAATTATTTACTGATGTTTTGCGAACTTTATAGTTTTCCATATACGTTGCCGTTGAGCTGAAGATAACACTAAAGTAGTGTAGGTAGGTGAACTGTTTTCGAAACGTCAGCAAATAAAATAAACGAGTTAAATCAGTTATGTTTTTTTAATCCAACATTAATAAGACTTTTTGTTCAGCTTTTAATCATAGTTATATTATTATGTCGCATATTCACTTATTTAAATTAATAAAGAAAATTTATATCTGCCCATACTATGTGTATTGCCATGGAACAGGAAATGTACCAGACGATGTACAAATAATCCATCACATAATTTGTCGAATCAGTCGCATTTCGTTTATCTGAAAATGTTTTATGGAACTCCGGTTTTTACGGAGACATTGAATTTTTACGTTGCGGAAGGGAATGAATAAACCTTTAAAAAAAAATGTGTTGCCATAGTCAATTTTGATTCGGAAAGTAAAGCTACTTACGTCTTGCATACTTAGACTCGTAAATACCCGAAAATCCTCAAAATTTTCCAACTGTAATAAGCATAGCTGCAGATCCAAATAAACATGCAAATCTGCCAAAATCCTTTAACATATTCAACATAATATGTATCAAAATTAAAATGTCTTATGTTGGTCTTTTGGGACTAAGAGGATTTCGTGCATTCGTAAGATGTCAGAACGTTATAAGTGTCTCACTAGACCCGGCTCATAAGTCATTTCAGTTGTGGCTGTCAGATTAAACGTTAATCCAGCCGACATTATCCGGTTATTACTAGTCCATTTCATATTTATTATTTTCTGTTATTATTTCTGTTATTATTCGGATGATGAGGTGGAGGTTATGTTCGATGACATATCGAGGGCCCTTCACTTCACTACTAAGACCCATTACAACGTTGTCATGGGGGACTTTAACGCTAAAGTGGGAGTACAAAATTGTAACGAATCGGTAGTAGGATCCCATGGATATGGGAGCAGAAATCATAGGGGGCAAATGCTCGTCAACTTCCTGGAACGCGAGGGGCTCTTCTTGATGAATTCCTTTTTCAAGAAAAAGCCCCAAAGGAAGTGGACGTGGCAGGGACCGGGCACTGTGACAAAAAACGAGATCGACTTCATCATGACGGACAAAAAGCATATATTCAGAGACGTCTCTGTGATCAATAGGTTCAATACCGGAAGCGATCACCGACTCGTCCGAGGCTCTCTGAATATTGACTTCAGGGCTGAACGTGTTCGCTTGATGAAGGCCAGGCTCCGACCAACTTTGCTCCAAACTATGATGGGATCTGAAACGTTCCGGTCAATCTGGAGAACCGATTCGCTGCCGTGGAAACCACAACTGACGTTGACCAGAACCTTAAAAATGTGGTTCAGTTCTCAGGGAAGAAGGTACGAGATTCTGTAAAATGCAACGTAGTGGCAGGAAGTCGAAGCTTTCGGAAGAGACTTTAGGGCTAATGAAGAAACGACGTGAAAACCCACCCGTCACTTCGTCAGAGAAACGGATTCTAAACCGAGAGATTAGTAAACGCGTACGACACGATCTTCGGTCCTTCAATACTCTTTCGATCGAAAGAGCGATCGAGCAAAACCGGGGAGCAAAAGTGTTTGTACAATCTCTTGGAAGAAGCCACCTGACGAAGTTGACCACAGAAATTGGAGAAGTCGTTGCTTCGAAGCCGGCAGTCCTAACCGAAGTGGAAAACTTCTATGGCCGGTTGTACGCTTCGCATGCATCTCGACCTGATCCCGGAAATGAGGATTCTAGAGCCACTTTAACACGCCACTACAGCGAAGACCTGCCAGAAGTCAGTATTGACGAAATCGAGATCGCTCTTGGACAGCTTAAAAACGGAAAAGCCCCTGGAGAAGATGGCGTTACAACAGAGTTATTGAAAGCAGGAGGTAAACCTATACTTAGGGAGCTCAAAAACTCTTTAACGCCGTCTTGTTTGAAGGGAGAACTCAGAGATGTGGAGTAGAGGTGTGGTCGTCTTGTTCTTCAAAAAGGGAGATAAAACCCTGCTGAAGAACTATCGACCCATTTCCTTCTAAGTCACGTCTATAAGCTGTTCTCAAGAGTAATCACGAACCGTCTTGCGCGAAGATTTGACGAATTCCAACCACCGGAGCAGGCTGGGTTTCGGAGCGGATACGGCACCATAGACCACATCCACACAGTGCGGCAGATTATACAGAAGACCGAAGAGTATAATCAGCCCCTGTGTTTTAGCATTTGTGGACTATGAGAAGGCCTTTGACTCGATCGAGATCTGGTCTGTTCTGGAGTCCTGCAGCGATGCCAAGTCGATTGGCGATACATCCAAGTGATGAGATGTTTATACGAAGCCGCTACCATGTCCGTCAAGTCCAGAATCAGCAAACAATGCCTATACCATTGCATCGCGGTGTGAGACAAGGGGACGTTATCTCCCCGAAATTGTTCACAAATGCAATGGAGGATATGTTCAAAACGCTGAACTGGCAAGGACGTGGCATCAAAGTAAATGGCGAGTACATCTCTCACTTGCGATTTGCTGACGATATCGTCATCGTGGCAGAAACGCTGCAGGACCTACAACAGATGCTGAATGATCTGGCTGACTCTTCTGTACGCATTGGCCTACGGATGAACTTGGACAAAACCAAGGTCATGTTCAATGAACATGTACTACCGGAACCAATTGCGGTACACGGCGCCGTTCTCGAAGTTGTTCAAAAATATGTCTACCTTGGACAGACATTACAGTTAGGTAGAAACAACTTCGAGGATGAGGTGGATAGAAGAATTCAGTTAGGTTGGGCAGCCTTTGGGAAGCTACGTCAAGTCTTCATATCGTCACTCCCACAGTGCCTGAAGACGAAAGTTTACAATCAGTGCGTCCTACCCGTCATGACATACGGAGCCGAAACGTGGACACTGACGGTACGGCTGGTTCACAAATTTAAAGTCGCTCAGCGGGCTATGGAAAGGGCTATGCTCGGCGTTTCTCTGCGGGATCGAATCAAAAATGAGGTGATTCGGCAGAGAACCAGAGTCATCGACATAGCCCACCGGATTAGCAAGCTAAAGTGGCAGTGGGCTGGCCATATTAGCCGAAGAACCGATAACCGTTGGAGTAAACGTGTTCTAGAGTGGAGACCGCGTCTCGGCAAGCGTAGTGTAGGACGTCCTCAGGCAAGGTGGAGTGACGATTTGCGTAGGATGGCTGGCAGGAGCTGGATGCGAGCAGCCGAAGATAGAGCAAAGTGGCGTGCAATTGGAGAGGCCTATGTCCAGCAGTGGACTGCGACGGGCTGATGATGATGATGATGATGATGATTTTCTGTGCGTTGTATACTACGTTGCTACGATTTCTTTCATAATGAAACACGGCAATAAAACACGTGTTTCGGTGCCGTTATGTTTTTTACGTAGTTAAACTTCTTTATGCTGTATTTATTTAACCTATTTCATTCATTAACGTTCTATTTCACAATAACAAAGTAAGTTGCTTGTTAGTTTTCTGATAGGTAGTAATATCGTTTTAGATCGGTATTGGCAATTAAGTATATAAATTGTCCATAGAATAAGTGATACAAGTATAGTATTAGGTAACTATTGCAGTATGTATAATATTTTTATCTTCCAAAATTAGTTGGAAATATTGGAATATATAGTTATAGTTGTTTCATACGAATGTGTAATAACCGCGAAGGCATCAGAGATTATTAGTTGCAAATAGTTTACCCGGGACTTCTATGGGAATTGTAAAATAGGTTCTTCACTTATCTAAATGTTTCCCATTGGTAAATCACTTTTATCAGTACGTGTCGTGTTTTATCGATTGGTGTATAGATCTTGTTTGAGATTAAATACAACCACTATTGGTTATTTATAATTATTTACGTAAAATCAATTTATTATAATAATTACGAGTATAGACGTCGACATAATCAAGTTAACGGCTAGTTACCGTTGATGATAGTCCATAATTAATGACGATTACTTCCCTCAGAACTGCCCATCAATTATATTGAAATGATCAATCAATGCTACCACAAATTCTCTCAAAATTTATGGACGATTTAATGAAATTTATGAAAACAAGATGGCGGATCATAACGAGGTTTGTGATGCTTTAATCAACGCGTACAATAATACTGTATTTAATTATAATACAGGAGAGCACGGTGTTGTTTGTTCAAACAATATTAAATTTATCGAAGCGCCTCTTAATTAGATGAAGATTTCCGTTGATTCATGATTTTCCAAACGTAATTACTCGTGGATTCCTTAAAATTTACTAAGTCACTTGAGATATAAGAGCAGTTAATATTAATAGGGAAATGGATTATAGTACCATAGAGACCTTCTCAATATTAATTAAGTAAGTATATATTTGTTGTTCTTCTTTTCTATTGACAATGAACAGACGTTTTTCCATTTTCTAGTTTATCGAACTATTGATTATTGTATTTTTGGTGTACGATTTTTTAAAATGCTTTATCCTTTTCAACAAATATTGTTTTTTTAATCGTGTTTTTATTTTGTTATAATTTATCTGTGGTCATTTTTTAGAGGAAACCATGTTTCAGTTAACCACTCTGCTCCAACAGTCTACGAAAATCGAACGTATTAAAAATTCTGGTTCGAGAAAGTGCAAGTTTACATAATCCCTACTAATATTATAAATGCGAAAGTAACTCTGTCTGTCTGTCTGTCTGTCTGTTACACTTTCACGCTAAAACTACTGGACCGATTTAAATGAAGTATGGTACTAAGATAGTCTGGACCTTGAGAAAGAACATAGGCTAACTTTTAACCGACTGCAAAAAAGGAGGTTACGCGGACGAAGTCGCGGGCAGAAGCTAGTAATTTATAAATAGATGAAAAAATGTGGACGTTTATTCAAACCGTAAATATCAATACTCTAATGAGATGCTTTAATGTTACGAAGGACAGGTTATTGTCAATAGAAAACGAAGAACTACCCATATATCAAAATGCGGAAGCAGATTTATAGTCGATACCACTAACGTATGCAAGGTTATAATTGACTTTGAAACAAGCTATATCGATGTTATTATACTCATCCCAGTGGCGGGACTAGGGTTTCAGAATAGGGCAAGCCGAAATATATGATATTGTAATTCGTAACAGTTGAAGACTGAAGTAGGTAGGTACCTACCGAAAAAAATTACGGAATGCATGCGATTGACAATACATAACATGCCTTTTCATAACGCCAGATAAGTTATTCAGTCATAATATAACTAGGTACTTATATTACCTACGTAGCTACTTATATTACCTACGTAGCTACTTATATTACCTACGTAGCTACTTATATTACCTACGTAGCTACTTATATTACCTACGTAGCTACGTTGTAATCCATAAGTTATTGCCGCCGAAAAAAATATGCAACACTAACAATATAATTTGTTTGAATGACAAAATACAATAATAATATAAGTACCGATCGTTTTAATACTTTCACCTTTTTTCAGATCAAAATTTAAATAAGTATTTTACCTTTGCTTCACGTACTTGCACCAAAACACACACACTTTAAATCCCCATAAAGAACTATTTCCTTCATATTGTAACATAATTATATGCCTACGTACTCAATGTTAAGCTACAGTTAAATTAGAAAACTCTCAGACATTATGAAACCTTAAGAAGTTAACTAATGTTTAATAAAAACACAGAAAAACAATGTAAACACTTCACTCAAACAACCAAGTAAACTAACGCGAAGTTGTAACGTTTTGCGGAACAGACAACTGTCACTACGCATGCGCCAAATCGGTTCGTTCATACTTCATTAGCAAGCCGGGCTTAAAATCAACGATTTGACTGCAATAGAAATATCAATTTCTTATAGGTTAGAAAGAGAAATAAACACTAAGAGACAACATGAACGCAAGCCTCATAAAAGCCTCCAAGTGCGAGCGAGAGGTCGCGATCAGTCGTGGTTTCGTAAGCATCGATTGGTGCGCGTGATCTATCATATTATTGGCTGGCGGCGAGCGAGTGAGCGAGGTCATTGCATTCAACTGATCGAATATTATAGCGCGAACTTTTAAACAGTTCGAATGTTGATATTCCTGATGGACAATATTTTTAGTAGGGCAAGCCTGGCTTTTCGGCTTGTATGAAGGGCACGCCTCTGACTCATCCCGTCTTAATTTAATCTAACACTCCCATCGCTACTCGAACCTTCTTAGTAAAAGTTAAGTGAGCAGCTTGTATTCAGCAATTTGCTGTATATCATGTCGCGCTTAACTCCTTGCGTTGCAGACGGGAAGTCGATTTATACTCTACTTAGCTCAAGTTACGTAGTTGGTTTGAATTTACTTTTTAAATTGAACCTCGATAGTATTTTTCTTTTACGTTAGCTATTTTGTTGAAAAAAGAAGACGTGTTAAATAACTTACGAAATATAAAATATCTGAATCGATGGTACAGTACTGGAAACGTTGCGATCTGTAAGGATGTTGGTCATATAAGAAGTTCTTATATGTAAAAATAATACGGGATGGTATAAAAACAAGAGTACTAATTATACTAGTAATTGTGCTGCTTCGAATAAAGGTGATATAGTAGCTAAAATATTTTTATTGTGTCAAGTTTTCGAGAGTTTTTCTTGACTCTTGTATATCTTAAACTATACTTATCCATTCTGATTGTAACGTTAGATATTGAGATACCTACGAGTACATATTGTATTGCATCATAAATTAATTTAAACATAAGGTCGATCTATAAAGAAAATTCTCTGCCATTTGGTGATCAATCTCACTGTCCTGTTTACAACTGAGTCAGCTTGCGACATCGCCGTCAAAGATTCGAGAAGCAAAATTAGTAAACACTGGATGATACTGCCAATGCGTTTAAGAATGTTTTATAATTGTATTTAAAATAAAAAAATGCATTAACACGTCTTCTGTAAATTGGATCAACGGATAAAAAGTCATAAACATCTATTCTAATACTTCTTCAAAATAAAAGAGTAGTTGACAATTCAGCAACGCCGGAGACAGCACGAACTTGACACTTTTTGAAATTAATTGTTAACATTGACCCACAGAGCGATAAAGTGGTAGCGCCAGCTGTAAGATGCGATGCACCGGGGTCGTTGCCCTCCTCCGACCCCGCGGGTAGTGGGGGTGTTGGGTGACCCCATCCCCCCTCTATCGATCCCATTCATGCGTGCGGCGCCGGGACGTAAAATGTAGGTGTTTACGTTTTTACTCCATAGTGGAGACAAGCTTGTTATATGCACCATAAGATTGTCTGGTGCGAGCTCAGTCAATTTCCTGCTTGACTTTGTTAGAAGGGGCTTAAAGGTAAAGCGTTGGTATACCGTTGTAGTAGGTTGTGGTCTTAGTGTTGCCACGTCGTTACCAAATTTTGTTCTTAGGTCAATATCATTAATTAAGCATTTAGACTGAAGTAGTTGAGACTTTTTGAAGTTTAACTTCCTTCGGATTGAAGCAACGTTACTTGATGAGTCTTGTGTGTAACATTTTCTTTGTTTCTTTTTCTGCTCGAGCGAAGAAGGAGTTCGTGGTCAGACTTTTAAGTTGAAAAGTTAGATTTGTTTGTTCTTAAACTTTTTTAAAGTAATGTTTGAGAATTTTTAATTCGGTTTGTTACAGAGAATTATATCTACTGTTATTCTGTGGGTTGTAAGGCATAATTATATTTTGGAGAGTGACCTTTAATGAAACTCTTACGTATTTTATCTTTTATCATTAGGAAAATTTCACATTTATAAATAATAACAAACATCCTTACATTCTCATAAATTTGCATGTTTGTTAGTATCGGTTGCTTTTGTTTATTCGTTCTTGTTGTTAGCACTTTATCTACAAAATATTTTGTAACTTTTTGCCAACTTCCCTCTTTAACATATTTCGAAAGTCATCCTATAAAGCCTTAGCTATTTCGCAGGCAGCATCGAATTATTGACACAGCCTGTGGATTTATAACTCGTGTCATGTAGGGCGGGCTGTGTGAGTGGGGTTCTATTGGATCCGTGAAATCAAGGAGATATTCGTGGTAAAAGTTTTTTTAAGATATTTTTTGTTTTACGGTTGCGGTGCCCGCGACTTTGTCCGTACTCCGTTTTAATTTAAGGAGTTGATTTTCAAAAATCCTTTCTTAATACTCCCCTACTTAGTTACAGGAATCCCTGTAAAAAAAAAAAAAGATTTTAACCCTTATAATTATGTAGTTTCAGCCCCGCGTTGATACGTCAGTAATTAGGTTAGTTAGTTCCTCTTTTTATATATAAACCTATATAGAAAGTTAAAAAAAATATTCCCATCGTAACTATAGAATATTTATGAAAATTTATCGCAAACTACATTCCGTCCATTTACCATTGAATTCCGCTACTAAGTGATGAGCTAAAAAAAAAACATTGAAAAATACAGCGATGCAGTAGTTCCCATAAAAGGCGAGATCTTCGAAAGCGCTCCGCTTAAAACGAGTACCAGAATAATTATGGCAATTGTAAACGTTGCTTTAGATGATTTTGATGTTTGGAATATACTGACAGAAATATATAGTCTCAATTATCAGAAATAGCTCAATACGTATTTTTTCTTTTATGAAAGCAAATAAGGAAGATATAAGCTCTTTGAAGGTGTAGCTTGTTGAAGTTCAATATGATGTTATATGGTGTCATTTTTGGAGCCTTCACTACCAAAATATGACGCGATTTCATCAAGTACTTTCATTCATATCGATAAAAATTACCCAAAAATGTATTCTTACAAACTTAAAAATGATATTTGTTATATTATACAAAAGTAAAAACCCCAGCGGGACTTGAATCCACATCTATGCCTTAACGCGAGGGACTGTGTTACCAATTATTATTACACTAGGGATGTCACTGATTTAGACGAGAATTTCTATTGAAATAACTTAAATTTCAAAATAAAATAATGATGTCAGAAACTTTAACTTGTATCGGGAAGGTGCATTTCCCTCCATTATCCGTTGCAACGAGATGACAATTTTAATGCACTTCGACAGACTTCCACTCCCTGCCTTTGCATTAATCTATTTCTCAGCAAAGTTTGTTGTTGATTTTATTCTTTGAAAAAGTAATATGCTTTATAAAATTTTCTGTTGGAATGAATATTGTTATGACGGATTTTGCGTATGTTTTTATTTGATGACGTTTCGATAATTTTACAATTTCCATATTTGTTCCTGACCGAGCTGACGATATAATATAGTTACATAGTTATAATAATTATAATTGTTACTTTTTAATGTGTGATAACCGCGAAGGCATCAAAAATTAAAGGTTCTATGTACAGATTTTAATCTGTTATCAAAACAGAGAGTTTGCGGTTCCTATTTTGGATTTGATAATAAAACTTTTTAACTAAGTCAGAAGTAGGTACTCAAATTGAATTATCTACTATGTTAATTGTATTTTCTATTTTGAAATAAATTACTCGTACTGCAAGAATACTTTTTATAAAAATTTCTATCTTACATTAAAAATACCGAAATAAGTCTTCATTCTGAGACTTTCAAAATCCCTTACGCTATTTTTTGTGTTGTCTCGGTAAAAAGGCTGAGGTACTTACTAGAAGTTTCGAGAATGCGACCTAGTTTTATTGTAATAATTCAGATTAAACGTATGCTCGGCTTTCCGGTGTGTTTGGGACCCGCCGGCCAACAAACAAATCATGCAAACAATTTGCGGCATTAATATTAATATTTCGTTTGAACATTTGCCGATTCATATATTATTTGATTTGGAATTTTATGTTATCCGAGGTTTGAATTTGTATATACAAGTATATATATTTCTACCTTAAATACTTATTCAATTATTAAAACTCCTCAAAGTTATACCTCCTAAATTGTCATTAATATTAATTTATTAATGAACACAATCGTAAAGCTTGTTTGTGGGCATCATGCGATCTATACTCCCATAAAAGTAACGCCAAGCGAGACTAGTATATTCAAGACAGTCGTGAAGAAAAGCTATTTATGATATTTTTTAATAAAAAACAAAAATGAAAAGGAATATCGTGATTTATTTTTCTACTTATATGTGTAAATAAGCAGAAGAGCCTAAATACATGAAGTACAATTATTGCTAAAATTCCTTATTGTTTTGTGATAACTTGCCATTTTATAACATAAAATCATTTTGATTCCTTAGCGATACAAGGTGTCAAATATACCTGGGAAAGCCTTCCAAAAGTTTCTCACTCATAGTAAGATCAAACGCCTCATTCCATTACAAACATAGGAAATGTATTTCTCGACACGAAAACATAAAATCAATATATGCTAGTTAAATCTATTCGTAGAACTCGTCGTTGTTTGTTTATTCCAGTAACAAATTATAGTATATTAGGTGCAATAAATCAACTGACATCCGACATATTTGACGCAAATTTCCACAATAAATATAATATTCCTCAGGTCATCTGTTTTTTTAGGATTCCGTACCTCAATAGAAAAAAATGGAACCGTTATAGGGTTACTTTTTTGTCCGTTTGTCTATTAAGGTTTATTTTCTCATATTATCTAATAATCAGGTTTACTGTCCCTTGGAGTTATAAAAAAATCAAAGTTTTAAGCCAATATGTACAATCAAAAGATACTAAAAATTCGTACCGCAAATTGCCGCAAATTTTCGACACACGCAACGGAATCAAAACCTATAGAATCCTGTCAACTCAGAATCTTAAAATCGGGTACGAAGCAACCTCTTATAACACACGGACAAATTGCGAAAACCATAAAATTTTAATAATTTCTGATGCCTTCGCGGTTATTACACATTGGAATGAAACAACTATTAAGCTAATAAAATAAAATAAAAAATACGCGAGTTAAATCCGTTAATAGTTGTTTCATTCCAATGCATAAAATTTTAGTTAGATCATAATATTATAAAAGTATTTTTAAACATTATACATACCTACAGGTTTGTACGGAACCCCCAGTGCGCGAGCCCGACTTGAAAATCGCCGATTTTTATTATTTATTAAATACTGTTTCCTGTGTAAGAAATAAAGAATATTGTCAACAGTTCACTCCCAATATTTACGATTTAATATCACGTTAAACCTGCTCAGCTTCTTATTTACTGCCACCATTACTCAACACTTCTAAATTAAACGGAACGCCGGTACTGTAATACAGTTAATAACACAGAAATATAATTTACGGTATTTAAAAGAGCTTTTTACGCAGGACCCCAACCGTAAAAGTCTGGAAATGGAATCGAAATGTGTGCGACGTGACAAATAGCGTCAATCCTGTACATAACGATTGTTTCATACTTTGGAATACTTTGGATGAATTTTCTTGTTTATTGAAAAACATTGGACTTTTGATGGCCCGATTTGTTTTAATGGTGCTCGGGTATTGCTTTATGTGTTTTTATTTGGTGATTTTATCTTTCTTTCTTTAGGAAATTTCTAAATGAAATGTATGGAGTAAGGATCTTTAATCTGTAACGAAACATCGGTGCTTTCTGTTCTTTCTTGAAGATTATTAGTGTTACATTTAAATTTTAATTTTTGTGGTAGCATATTTCGTGCTGTGTCCGACTTGACATAGCTTTAAAAGAATACTATTAAAACAGTGTTTTTTTTTAGATATTAAAACAGTAATCAGTATGACGATTTAATGTATTGTCATTTTTCTTTATTAACTACATATCATCTACCTATGTGTCGGTTTGATTTTGACACAAAAAAAATGAAAACATTACTTTAGTGCATACATTTTCAATTAGGTACTAGCTTTTGAAAAATGTGCCTGTATATCAATTAACACTTTCGATTATTATTTTTTAAAGAAACCTTATATTATTCTTAGGTATTTCAAATATGTAGCGAATTGTAGGTATTATTTCTAATTCTAGCCAAGCATTGTCAGGCAGCTGTTTACGCTCATAAACCATATATAACACTTTTATTGCATTTTTCACTTTATTGCTTCTGAATTAGATTTACAACCATTTGATTTCAGTTTTGCAATGGTTTTATGACGACTCTATTTTAAGTTTTGGATGAAATACAGTTCATAATTGCCACTCGTCTTATGTTTATTAAGGGAACTTTAAATGTAAATTTATTAGTAACTAGCTTCTGCCCGCGACTTCGTCCGCGTGGAACTCCTCCTTTTTTGCAGTCGGTTAAAACGTAGCCTATGTTCTTTCTCAGGCTCCAGACTTTCTTTGTACCAAATTTCGTTGAAATCGGACCAGTAGTTTTAGCGTGAAAGCGTAACAGACAGACAGACAGACAGAGTTACTTTCGCATTTATAATATTAGTAGGGATTAAAGCCGAATTTCTGCAACTAGAACACAGGACCTATCGTCAGCTTTGTCGGCTACAAATTTATTTATTTATTTTTATTTTATTCAGCAGGTACAATAACATGTTATAAACATAGAAAAAGATTAGTTAACACTTGGGCTTATAAGTTATGTTAGTTTACAACACAATTACAATTGTACACGACATTTTTAAAAGCAACTTTCAGTCGAGGTAAGTGATCATAAGAAATAGTTAAAGTTACTAGTTAAAATAATGAACAATAATAAAAAAAAGAAATCTACAAAATGAGCATTAGGTACGTACTGTGACTTATTTAAGAGTCCAGTAGTAGTGGTATGTTCTGGTATAATTTATGTTTAAATACACTCAGCGACATATGCAATATATCCAGATCAAGGCCACATAATACCGTATTATACAGACGACACATTCTTATATCTCAGTCATAGTTGTTTCATTCCAATATGGTACTAGCTAAAGGTTTTTATTTTTGGTTTCTAATCCGAAATGTACGAAAATTTTTCATAAAGTTAAATATAGCAATTATAAGGGTCTTAGCTCGTCTATATTAATTTTATGCTGACATCAACTATCATTGACTCATCTGTAAGGAATATGGTAATTATAAAACTCTTAAATTTGTTCAAATTTAATCCATTACATTTGTGTTTATTCGAATGCGCAAATAACGCTTCTATTCTCGACTGTACTTCAGATATAAAATGAGCTCTAATTAACTAATGCATGTTTTACGATACCATTCATGTTATGACACCTGTGACTGCTCCAACAGGTCGCTAGCTTCGACCCGCGGTTTCGTCTGCGGTTTCTAGTTAGGAGCTCTCGAAAGTTGGAGCGGGTTTATTAGAGGAAAGTTGGGCAATGGAGATGCATGTGGCTATTCTAATAAGATGGAACTTCGTATGTAAAATGTGAGGTTTTGTGTTTACCTTAACTACACTTTTGAAACATTATGTAATTTCATTGCGTGTATGCGCCTGAAGACAAGATAGGTACTATATACATTTCTAGGGCCTGTGTAGATGTCGCTCGTGTCAAAAAACAGTTGAAGGGCGTCTTGTTTTTTAAAACACTACAAAAAGATTCATAAACAAAATAAGATACCTTTTATTAAATTAAGTGTGTGTACAAAAACATAATATTATGTACAAAAATCTGGAGGATGATGGCATCTGACTGGACTGTTGTTGTAAAATATGTCTAATGCCAAGAACTTATGGACTATGCTTAAGATTTGACGGTTGGTTTCGGAAAAAAACAACCATGAAGTAATATTGACGTCATCATTAGCATTGAAAAAGTTATTATTGGTTTGAAAGAAGACTCGAGATAAAGAATAATCCTGAAAAAGGACAGTTAAAGATAAATATTTAATGCGGGAAGAGCACAAATGGAAGGAAGGTTTTTGTTATTTGAACTTGTTTTATACTGTTTACTTATTTGATTTTGACCCTTTCTTTTAGTTTTCTTTCGTTGCCTTTGAAAGTATAAATAATACCTTACTAAAATCCGACATATTTGACTTTATATTTTTTCTAACAGTAGACAGTATTAGATCGTCAGCTTAATTTGTTGTTATATAAAAGTTAGTAGGTTGATTATTCTCTATACGAGTTAAACCCGTTATAATTGTTTTATAATTAAGTGTCAGAAAACGTCAGATTTTATTACAAAATTTTACTTGTAGTTTCATTAAATTAAAATTTGTTTTCTGGTAATTACTAATAAAAAAAAAAACATTATAACTGCGTAATTGAAATTGCCATCTATATTTTGCCTTTGATTACGAACAAATGGAAATCATATAGAAATTCACGTTAAATTAATTCACGAACGTTATTCATCTCGTCAAACCTAAAATGAAACTTTTTAATTCAGTCAAACTCGGTAATTAGTAGCGGGAATATGAAAGGAGCCGTTCCGGAACAGTAATGGCGGGGTTCCATCAAAACAGACACGGAATTACATCTTCAATCTTATTTATTACATCAATTATTCTTCATTTCTTATATACTCGAGGAACGAACACGTACAGAAGGAATGTAACAATTATGAATAATAGAAATTAGGAAATTTTAGGTAACAGGGGGTGTTACGGGTTAATAATGTTTTTAACGCAGTTGTAGCATTGTAAGTAGGTACGTAGGTACTATAACTTTTTGATTTTAGGTTATTTTATGTGAAACAATGCTTGGTTATTGTCAGGTCAGTCTGCTATGAAATATTTCGATATATCACACTTTTCTAGTAAAGGTGAGATATTACAGTTTTTATCGCGTTAAACATCTTTAGTCGACTAACACCTGTCAATGTCACTCTTTCACTTATTGCCAGACGCTATTTTGCTTGGAATAAACCTTGCTTGTGGAAGGGGTGGAATTTACAATAAAAATGACAGAATATACATTACCTAAGACTACTGCAGTATTGAAAACATTAATTATTAGTTCATTTATAACACCATTCATTGAATACGACTAAATGTATCCACGTTTTTTTGTCTCACATTTTGAACTCAAGACAATAATCTACCCAAATGTACATTAGACAGATAAACGTAATTGAGTAAAATGAAACAAGGAAAAAAAAAAGGAAAATTTGCATGTCATCAGTTATTATTCTTTTCAGATATAACATACAGAATATCCCCATTGTTTTTTTTTTGTTAATTCTTGCTCGTAATGTTTTTTGTTACGTTTTGTTGAATAATAAACGTGGATTAGGTATCATTTCTGATGCTTTCGCGTTTATTACATATTGGAATGAATTTAGTAGTTACTTACACGGGAATACAAAATTTGAGATTTTTTTACCAACATATTAAATTAACATCAACGACAACAATTCTCAAATCAATTGATTAATGAAGCTGCTTTGCCGAGCAGAACAACATTTGTGGGGACCGCTAATAAACAACAAAATGATTAATTAGTTGAACGACTGGCTGTAGGGTTCGTGGTCGCTGGTTTTATAAATTAAACACCTACATTAATTCGTGGACTGTATTTTATTTTAAATGGGATTGCGGATGAGTCGCCTCATCGCATCCTTGGTAGGAACAAGACTGGCTAGTGTTGCCACCTTATGTATGTATCGTACACTGGCCTAACAGCTAAAAGGCTTAAACATTTTCTTTCTCAGTCCCGTCTGAATGCTTTCAATTCGAACTAAAATGTTCTATTATAAACTCCATGTATCCACGAAATCGATTACAGTGTAGCATCAGTCAACAGAGCCCCGCCACTGGTGACGTCACATTAGAGTAAAATAAACAAACTACCGGCATTTTCGATGTTCCGACCTAAAAGGGCGTAAATTCCAGTTTTTTGCGAGATTGGACTTTATTCGACATGTATTTAATAATTTGTGATGCTTTCACTGTTATTACGCAACAAATGACTGTGACAGATTTATGATGGCGTTACGAATTTAAAACAAGGATAGAAGCAGTAATGTATTAAAACAAACTATTTCAGTATTTTACTCTTTTTAACTTGGTCTGCTACGAATTAGGAACTGTAAAATTCTCGAAACTTCAGTATAAATTCGGTGTATGATTAAAATTTATTGCATTATTATATGTGAATAGATAAAATAAATCTAAACAAATTAAAATTAATCACCTATATGTATACACGCATAACTTTCGATTGACTGCACCAAATTAGATAACTCTTTTTTTGTTTTCGTCATGGTCATGACAAGGTTTGTATAGACAAATTAAAAGAAATAAAATCAGAACATGGCGTTACGAAGTTCGTCTGGTTAGTAAGTAAGTTTGTAAAATAAAGTGAACTAGTGAACTCTTGCTTATCAGGGAAGTACAGCATTTCTATAAGTACCTAACCCTTTTAAATAATTTTCCAAGTGACAGGAACCTTTTTGAAAATATGCATTGTTCCTTAGTTTCTATTTTATCTTCGTTAATTAACCTTCCTTTACACTCCACTCCATTAATATCCTTTTCAAAATAGAAAACGCCACAATACTTCTTTCTATTCCGTTCGCCGACTCGGGATAAATGCTTTTGTTTATTTGCACAATTAGACCAGCTCAATTCACCGAAAACAATCAAAACTGAACCGCGACGTTGTAGAAATAAAGTACGTTTTAGTTTGTAGGCTTTATTATTGCATTGAGAGGTGCTTACGTAAGGTAATAGGCGATTTTCTGACTCGAATGTTGAAAATCTTTTTACATGTAAATTAGATAATGCGAGTTGATTTCGTTTGGGCAGATTTCCTGCTTCTATATAAGATTAAGTACCTGGATCTTAGAATATTATAAATGGAGTGAGTGTTCAATTATTTTGATAAAAATAAGTACTACGTCATAATGATATTAATTAATACACTCGGCGTCAAAAATATCGCCCCTACTCGTAAAATCGTTTCAACCGACTTTAAACCCTATTTGATCAAGGACAACAATATGATTGTTAGGTATTATTTGAAAGGTAAGAAAGTGTATTTTTCAGAAAAATAACAAAATAAAAAGATTTTTCATTAGGTTCAAAGATTAAAGGAAATGACATTGTAGACAGTTCATTCAAGTTTATTCAAGTTAAACTTTGCAACAATAAATGGATACCAAAATTCAATAAAATGTGCCTAAAACTGACTTAAAATCTAGTGTTACCCCCTCTGGCCCTTATCACTGCCTCCAAACGGTCTTTCATTGATCGCACCAACTTCACGATGTCTTCTTGTGGAATGTTGCCCTAATCTTCGATGACTGCGTTCTGAAGATCTTGCAGGGTGGTAGGGGCGGCATATCGTGACCGAATCCTTCGCTTAAGCTCGTCCCAAAAGTGTTCAATCGAGTTTAAGTTAGGACTCCTGGCTGGCCACGGCAAAATGGGGATCCCGACCTCCTCCAGATAATCCCGAACAATTAATGCAGCGTGGGAGCGAGCATTAATGTGAACCTAGAGCCGACATAACCCGCATATGGCATCAGATGCTCTTCCAGGATCTCGGCAATGTATCGGCGAGCAGTCAGGGACCCTTGGCCGCGAGGTCCTCCAGTCCTGGAGACGCAGACAAGGTCGGTTTTGCCGTCTATAGATATGCCCCCTCAGAACATGCAATAGCCACCTCCGTAGCCCACTCTCCTTAATCGTCTACTTAATACAGGCTTGAGCGAATCGTTCGCCCGATGTTCTGTAGACTCTGGCCCGCCTATCGTTGCAATAAAGACGCACTCTCGTCTCATCGGTAAAGAGAACCTGCCTCCATTGCTCAAACGTCCAATAACGTGATCACGGGCAAATTACAAGCGATCTCTGCGATGCTGTGTGGTCAACACTGGACCAGTAGCAGCCCTGTGAACCTCAATATCCTTCTCCCGCAGTCTTCTTCTAACCGTAGAGACACTAACTGATGTTGTCCGAGTTTCTCTGAGGCGTTGTTGCACCTCAACAGCACTGGCGAAGCGATTGCGTAGCAATGATTTCACAATGAAGCGATCATCTCTTTCGTATGTGCAGCGTCCCCGACCAGCCCCATGTCTTCTGACGTAGCCCCCAGTCTCCTGGAACCGCTGAATTACTCGGCGGACAGCATGACGACTTAAATTGAGTTGCCGAGCGACATCGCACTGTCGAACTCCTGCTTACAATAGTGCGACCATTTGAACTCATTCAGCAGCGGTGGTCTCCATGTTCGAGGGTTGGTTTCTTGCTTGAGTTCCTAAGATGTATTCTCTTCGACGTCTGGATAGCGAATAATTGACATTTGACATCTTACAGGCATTTTATACCCCTGAAAACGGGCACAACTAGCGACCCTTCAAAGGAGCATTTATGCATTTTTTTTTGGAAACGCTCTAATTCACAAGCCATTATGTTGAGTTTAAATTAAACATTGTTAATTTAAAACACATTAAACGTGCTTTTAATTGATACCAATATTAATTAGGTGACCTAATTTCGCTAACGTCTAGATTTGTTTGAATTTGATTTTCGCTGAGGGGCGATATTTTTGACGCCGAGTGTATTTCTACCACGACAAGAATAGAAACATCGAGGCACCAGTAGGACTAAAACCTACACTTAAGTTTAAAGAGGTATCGTGCTTCCAACTACACTATGAGCGTCAACGTAAATCGTAATGCTGTCTTTGTACTTCAGCGCCATCTGTGTGTAGTGCTTTGCACTTAACACATGCGATTGGATAACTTAACAGGTATCAATAATTGTTGGAGAGATGTCTTTTTAACCCCCGACGCAAAAACGACGGGGTGTTATAAGTTTGACGTGTCTGTGTGTGTGTGTATGTGTGTGTGTGTATGTGTGTGTGTGTGTGTGTGTGTGTGTCTGTCTGTGGCATCATAGCTCCCTAACGCATGAACCGATTTTGATTCTGTTTTTTTTGTTTGCAAGATTAATATGTCGGGAGTGTTCTTAGCTATGTTTGGTGAAAATCGGATAGGTAGTTTAATAACTAGAGGGGGGTGAAAGAGGGGATGCAAAAATAAATTTCGACAAATATACTCGAGTGGGGTATCAAATGAAAGAGGGTCACGAGTACATTACAAAATCGAAATCATAATGAAAATCGGTTGAGTCTTTCCAAAAATATTGGGAGTGAAAGTGGGGATGGAAAACCAAATGTCTACAAATATACCCAAGTGGGGTATCAAATGAAAGAGGATCGCGTGTACATTACAAAATTTAAATCATAATGAAAATCGGTTAAGTAGTTCAAAAATTATGGGGAGTAATAGTGTAAATGGTAAGCCCAATGTCGACAAATATACCCGAGTGGGGTATCAAATGTACGAGGATAACATGTACGTTATGAAATTCCATGTGAAATAAAATTAGTTAAAAATAATAATATGTAGTAGGTACCTACTTACAAAAAGTATGAAATTAAAAATAAATTAAAAATTTAACAAACCCCCGACATAAAAACTAAAAGGCCCTCTAAAAAGTATTTAACAATAATAAAATCTTAATATTAGTTACCTAAGTATTAATATTTCTACAAAGAAAACGTCATGTCGGGGGGACCGTAGATTTAGGTAGATTGTAAATATTAGGTAAGTAAGTAGGTACACCTAAATGAAAAGCGGTCCCTCCGACATGACGTTTTCTTTGTAGAAATATTAATACTTAGGTAACTAATATTAAGATTTTATTATTGTTAAATACTTTTTAGAGGGCCTTTTAGTTTTTATGTCGGGGGTTTGTTAAATTTTTAACCCCCGACGCAAAAACGACGGGGTGTTATAAGTTTGACGTGTCTGTGTGTGTGTGTGTGTGTGTGTGTGTGTGTGTCTGTCTGTGGCATCATAGCTCCCAAACGCATGAACCGATTTTGATTCTGTTTTTTTTGTTTAAAAGGTGAATATGTCGGGAGTGTTCTTAGCTATGTTTGATGAAAATCGGACCAGTAGTTTAATAAATAGAGGGGGGTGAAAGAGGGGATGGAAAAATAAATGTCCACAAATATACTCGTGTGGGGTATCAAATGAAAGAGGGTCGCGAGTACATTACAAAATTGAAATTATAATGAAAATCGGTTGAGCCGTTCAAAAAATATAGGGAGTGAAAGTGGGGATGGAAAATCAAATATCTACAAATATAACCGAGTGGGGTATCAAATGAAAGAGGATCACGTGTACATTACAAAATTGATATTATAATGAAAATCGGTTAAGTAGTTCAAAAATATAGGGACTGAAAGTGTGGAAATGGTTAACCAAATGACTACAAATATAACCGAGTGAGGTATCAAATGAAAGAGGGCCACATGTACATTACAGAATTCCATGTAAATTGGTTAAAAAAATAATAAGTTACCTACCTACTTTCAAAAAGTATGAAATAAAAAAAATAAATTAAAAATTTTAACAAACCCCCGACATAAAAGGCGTCTAAAAAGTATAAAAATAATAAAAACTTGATATTAGGTAGGTACCTAAGTATTAATAGGTATTTCTACAAAGAAAACGTCATGTCGGGGGGACCTCCTTAGATTTCGATATATTATAGATAGGTACAATTAGGTAAATGATGAGCGGTCCCCCCGACGTGACGTTTTCTTTGTAGAAATACCTATTAATACTTAGGTACCTACCTAATATCAAGTTTTTATTATTTTTATACTTTTTAGACGCCTTTTATGTCGGGGGTTTGTTAAAATTTTTAATTTATTTTTTTTAATTTATTTTTTTACGTCATCGATCGAATTTAGATTGTTATATATCGTAATAAAAGTATGAAGTACTTTTTCAGTTATATACGTATACCATAACTTTGAAACGTCAGTAAATCGAAAAGTGCAAACTAACAGATACCGTTGTTTATTTAAGTTTGTTTGTACGAAATCTCACCGGTTCGACAAATATTTATTTCACTATTGCTTCGGTTTGTTTCCAGTATCGCTGCGAATAGCTGGGCTTAGTATTTATATGTCTGGGTTGAAATTGGCGAGTCCATTTATAGAGCAACGGGCTGTGTGTCGTTGTTTTATCCGCGTGAGAATTAAAAAATACCTTACAGACATACTGAACGTTAAGTTCATAGTAATATGGAGTACCTTTGCAATGTTTAACAGATTTCATTTCTTAATAAATAATAAGATTAAATTCAGTATTCTAAGTGTGTTAAATAATTATATCATATTTTTATTATTTATTAAAGGCAGTTCAAAAAGTAATGCGATTTGTTAAGATAGTATAAATTTTTAGTGATGGTATAATTGGTCAGTTTAATTGAATTTTCTTTCACAGTATGGTGCCATTTAAGTATTACCTAAGCACTGTATTTTTTAAAGCTTTCAAAATGAGAAGCCATTCAATTTAAGAACCTAGACTTGAATCGCTGTCATTTTGAATACTGACTGAGCCGCAAATAAAATTGTACCTATAATGAAACCACGTTGTAATTAGATATTTTAGAATATAAATATTTTGAAGAGGCATTCATCGTGGTTTATACAATTGTTTCTATATAGTTGGCATGTATGTTTAATTCTAAAGTGTAGAACGTATTCCCTCTCGTCCCGGTTGCATTTTCTGGAAGATTCAGAAGCAACAGTACAGACGAGACAATTTGCATTTATATTAGTATCCTCCAAGTTACTGAATCTCACCTTTTCTACTTAAATTATTTCTCGCAGTTTCACGATAATAACGATGCGCTTTGCTTGGTAATATCTGGTGTGAAGATTTATAAAATAAATTCACTCCGGTGCATTAAAAAAGCGATAATTAATTTAAAACTGATAATTGAGTTAAAGACGATTCGCGCATTAAAATTTCCGTTATCTATAAAAACGGAAAAATAACCATTTTTGTTGTATGGATGCCTCCTTAAATATTTATTTTATTCTGTTATATAGTATTTGTTGTTATAGCGGTATATTTTCCATTATATGTAATCGAATTTCATTATATATATATATAATTATATTATAGGTATACCTATCACAATTTTTAAATATGGATTAATAATATGAAAGGCGGACTATTTTCATAAAAAAAAAATCGTAGTCGAATTTTCGAAAGCCTTAAAGCAAAGAGGAAGCGTTACATTTTTTACTTCTGAAGAAACCTTTTGTACCTTCAATAACATATAATACAGATAGACGGTAATCACTCAGACAGAGGTCGTGATAAATCAAAAGTGACAAACACACGTAGGTAATGGCTGCCAACTGGCTGTCGCATTAAGCGCGTGTTGCGTCTGACTTGCTATTAGAAGGGAGAACTTATTTTTTTGACGAGAAAGTTGCATGTACTGTCATTTTTGAATGGCTGTATACAGGATGCAAAAGTCCCTGAATCAGATTTAAAAAAAAAAATGTTTAAGCCTCTATACAAATTAATGGATCGCCTGGTGGGTATGTTTGGGATTACTATCTGAAATGTCCATTTGTTTCCACACAACAGCAGATACATAGTATAAAACAAAGTCGCTTTTTCTGTCCCTATATCCCTCTGTATGTACGTTTAAATCTTTAAAACTATGCAACGAATTTTGATGCGGTTTTTTTAATAGAAAGAGTGATTCAAGAAGAAGGTTTATAGCGTGTAAAATCGGGGTGGGTCATTAATAATTAATAAACTTCAGTTTTTGAACACAGAAAAACTTACGTATAATATTTTGTTACCCTATCCTGTTTATTTGATTTCTGATTTTTATATTAATTTATTGGTATGTTTTCCAAGCAACCGACTCAAAATTACGCCTTTTCCTTTGGAGTGAAGAGAGACCATTGTCTTCTAATTTATCAACCCCCTCCCTCTCCTTTTTTTTGCCTCTTTGTCCTTTATTAAGCTTCTAGTACATGCTCGTCGGTTATGATACATACTTCTGACCTGACCGTGTTTCAATACTTGCACTTTGCGTTCTATTATAAATAATATACAGAATTAAATGAACACAAGCATGATATTACACTTTCAATATATTATTAAAATCTGCATTTTGTATCGCGTGAAAATTCACACACACAACATTGTATGTGTATTAAATGAATGGCATGCCACAATCCCCACAAATGGATATTTTCCATTATACGTCCATCAGCTTTTAATTAGACTTTATTTTAACTTTTAAAAGCAAGTCGTGTGATGCGGCCACAAATTATACGCTAGTTAGCTTTATGATATATGGACTTGTTCATAGTAGGACACGACTTTTATAATGTTCTACTTTTATGTCTTAAGCTACCTGTGATAATGTGAACATATATTTTTATGTATTATTATTTGAAGGTGTTCAGATAGGACCTGAAAGGTGGCCCTCAATCAGGACGATGTTAGCTTATTTGTCTTGTATTAGGTACAGAAAAGTATTCTTTGAATTATTAAACTAGAATATTATTATATGTTTTTCATTGGGTACGATGTAAATAAGAAAGATACGATGAAATGAAATGGCGTTGGTCTTAAATATAGTTTAAATGAACCTACGTAAATATTATCGTTAAATTAATAATGAACTGAAATATTTTATTCACCCTATATAACTGTAATTAGCCCATCCATTAGAGTGGGGGTTATTGAAACTTAACTGTCAAAAAGTTAAGGAAAAGGTAAGGGTATCTCGTAGTTTGGGTTCCGTGTTAATTGGATAGAAAATCACTTTAAAATTGATTTAATTTCAGTGGCACTTAAAAAAAGCTAGCATTGATTACCTATCTATTGTAACGCAATAACTTGAATTTTTTTATATTATAGTAAAGTTACTTTACCAAAACCGTTACAGGCATAAAATTAAGAATTTATCTTTCATAAGTATGTACCTACTTCGGATGCGGCTACTTAAAAATTAAACTAGAATCTTTGTAGGTACGCCTGTAAAGAGTTTTAATGTGAGTTTAACGGTGGATGTTTTTATAGAAGCACAATTAAATCTAGTTAATTATAGAATAATAATATACTTTTTCATATTTATTCCTACTACCGGTATGACAATGGTCTACCGCGTCGCCAACGTTACGCATCAAGTCGGTCCTTTCTTCAAATCTGTATTAATTCCACGGTATCACTAATGGCGAGAACGATAGCAATCTTAACTTTATTGCTTATAACACGCGATATGAGCCCATGCCATTCCAAACTGATTTGAACTTTATAGGCGTATATTTATAGTTCGAATTGTTATTAGCCCTGCACAAGGGTAAGACTTAAAGAATAAAGTTTGATAACAGCTTGGAAGGTAGGAATAATGGTTTATGCGTCTGGAACAAGTTTTAACGCGGTGTCAAAGTGTTCTTGAAATACATTGTGAACGTTCTAATGGAGTTTTTGAAGAATAGACTAAATTATGAAACGGACTGACAAGTCGTTAGGACGTATACATGAAAAAGTATTACTTTACTTTCTAAGTGTATGCCTATAGATACATTTTTCAAACTTCTTTGATTTGACCGTCTAATCTGTGATTTGCAGTAGCGAATTTCCCATAAAGCTCGTTAGGCCCCGGTCTAGGGTGATGTGAAAATTGCACTGTGACAAAAAATACACTGATTATCTGAGAAAGGGGCGGATGGTAGAACTGTACGATCTGCTAGATGCCAAGAATACATAATTACTCTACATCGACAATATCGTTGTGACACAGCTCAAAATTCGTTATTACTTCATTAAAAGTCGTAGGTGAGTCGTCACTTTTAAATATAAGTGATTATTTTATTAAAGTAGTGAGATATATAATCAGATATCTACACTTATACTAAAGCTGAACACAACAGATTTTGTAACGAAACAATTATAACGGATTTAACTTTCGTATTTTATTTTATTTCATGATAGACTATCATCAGCTCAGTTGACTATGAATATGGGAATATTTCGAAACATCAATATTAAAATTCATTAGTTAAATCCGTTATAGTCGTTTCATTCCATTGTAAAATACGCGAGTTAAATCCGTTACAGTTGTTTCATTCCAATGTGTAAACCGGGAAAGCGTCAGAAATTATAACAAAAGATTTTTAAAACGTTTTGGCGATACAGTAGTGTAGTGAGCAATTTGGAAAGTTTCCAGATAGGAGTGCTAACCAATCTCTTATCTTGCTTCAATCATCATTATACACCGCAACTCAGTTTTTCCCACTTTTCAAAGTTTGGAAATTTCCGTGAAATTTCGGGAAACTTCACGAATCCTTCGTTAATTTATGGCGGTAAGTTAAGGGTTCACGTGTGATGTGAATTTGTATGGAATGCGAAGTTTTAGTGGGTCGTTACCTTAAGGGATTGGTTAGTGTAGGAAAATATGGAATATGGTTAGGTACTTAAAATATTAAAGTTTTGGTATTTGCAATATGAACCTGTGCGGCCGTGGGAGGAAATAGTACCTATTACGTGTAGGTAATAGTAGGTACTGTTTGTAGTCATCGTAAACAAACTAATATCGTGAGATATTTTTAGATTGTGATTGTTCAATACAAATAATACCTAGTACTGTAGGTAACTTATTAAATTATATCGGTCACTTTGAACATTTATTTTAATTAAAAGCTTTAAATCAAAGTACCTATATTATAATATACTAGCTTCTACTCACCCGCGACTGCGCACGATTACCTATATCCCCGTTTAAAAAAATCCTTTCTTAGTGTTCCCCTACGTTATTAAAGGAACCGCTTTGCAAAATTTTACGTTTCTAACCTTTATTAGGTCCTGTGTTGATATATCAGTATTTAAATCATATACGTATATATTGTAGTATACAAATGTAAATAAGACGAGTATATAAATTAAATGTTCTTTAAGTTCTAAAATGGAATGCATTCGTTATGCGGTTAGTGCCTTATGTAATCGGAAAGGATATTGGGTCGCGTGAAATAGAAAATGTCTCACAGCTGTTGGCGTGTTGGCTAATCAGCGAACCCAAACAGAATTCATTACAGCACCGTGCTAAATTGAATGTAGTGAATTACACTACAGATGTAATGCGGTTGTAGACAACGTAATAACATTACTGAGTTGTATTGTAAAGTACGGTTTGAGTCTAAGTAGAAACGTTGATATTTGTGAGCTTTGAAGAATTAACACTTAATATTTAGGTGCATCGGAAAAATACAACTGTAACGGATTTTATAGTAGGTAGGTAAAATAATACCTATGTCATTTAAATTAATTAGAATCTAGAAATTCCAAAATTAGGATAATGATATTATGTCTGTATTTTCTTGTTAACATGGCTAAGTTTTGGATAGTTACAGTACACATCAGAACACGTTATATACCTGACTCTAAATACAATCAACGACACATCATGGTATATTAAACCTGCAATATAGGTATAATCTCCAATATAGGTATGTAGTTATTTATTTAATGGAGAATTTTGGCAGTTCGGATGGTAATTAGGATCAATCAAATTTAAACGGATTTAACTCGCGTATTTTATATTATTGGTTGACGTTTCGGAAACTTTACAGTTTCCATAATCATAGCACGACTGAGCTGACTTGATGTGTTGTTTGTGGTAATTAAAATTTGATCTGTTTTTACTTGTTTGTTCTTTGTACCTACCGATTTCATTTTGACCGCGCGCTAACTAGGAGGTGCTAGGGTAATGTTTGCACACGTTACATGAGAGAGGCCTCTGTGTAGGTGTAGTTACCTATAAATGAAGTGCTAACAGGGCAATCTCCCGATTGGAGGGTTTTGGATTCACCGAGCACAAAGATTAGTAATACAAGATAGACAGGACATTCTAAATATAGGTTAAAATGTGAGTAGATTACTCAAATCGTGATAAAAATTCGGACTTAAAGGTCATTACTATTAATAATTGATTATTTTCAATAATATACCTACTGTAAAATCTGATACAGTTGTTTTATTCTGAAGTATGGTAAGCGAGAAATCGAATTATAAAATATTAATAGTTTTCATTTCTGCAAAAATCTAATGTATAAAATTCTCGTATCGCGGTGCTACTTGCAACAATTGGACTGATTTTAATAAAATTTTGTGTAGGTATATAGGTATATAATATCGTGCAGGTCTCAGTATCGGCCAATATCTGTTTGTGTTTACTGGTTCACCCCAAATTTTTTTTAAGTAATATATTAAATTATAAAATTTGTTGAAATACTTTATTAGGTAGGTACCTAAATACTAGCCCTGACCGACCCGCCCCGGCTTGGCACGGGTGCAATGCTGATACTAATTAACAGTGTTTCTCTATTATATAACACAATATACAGTATTATACAAAATTATAAACCTTCCTGTTCCTCGTGAATAACTCAATCCCTACTAATAATATTATAAATGCAAAAGTAACTCTGTCTGTCTGTCTGTTACGCTTTCACGATAAAACTACTGGACCTATTTAAATAAAATTTGGTACTAAGAAAGTCTGGAGCCTGAGAAAGGACATAGGCTACTTTTTAACCGACTGCAAAAAAGGAGGAATTCCACGCGGACGAAGTCGCGGGCAGAAGCTAGTCTATTATAAAAACTGCATCAATATCCGTTGCTTAGTTTTAAAGATAGCATGCATATGAACATTAAACTCGTTTCCCGTCTACGTATGTATTCTTTAATCCGGTATCCGGTATAACGATGAGAGTTGGAGCTCGGCAATTATCGGAAATATCGGCGCCAATCGCACGAGGCCATGCCTATTTACAGATGTCACTCATTACAATCGGCTGAGTCAAGTGGTTATTAAGGTTGTATAAGGGTCGTAATAAGGACCGTGAAATGTATAGCCCTTGTGCTAAATGATACCTTGTGAGTATTGCGGATAGGTAGTGGGTGAAAAAAGGAATGTTTATTTATTGATAATTAAGTTGAAGAAGTTGTATATCGGTGTTAGTGTTGTATATTGAATGTATCTAACAGGATAGGTGGTCATTCGATGTGGGTTTTTAAGAGATCTCTGAAGTTATCTAATAGACCCCATCTATGTTCGCAGATTTTCACTTTTTATTGAAATTCATCCCCTAACGGGAAATAATGTTATTTTAAGTGATTTGCTTACAAGTCGATATGTATAAGACTAGCGGCCCGCCCCGGTTTCACTCGGATCTCTTTTTTTTTATAGCCTATGTCACTCGGGAATAGTGTAGTTTTCCAACAGTAAAATAATTTTTCAAATCCAGTAGTTTAGGAGCCTATTCAACCCAAACAAACAAACTTTTTCAAGCTTATCTATCTTATCCTATTAGAACCATTTTCGACAGACATAGTCGCGCGCAAAAGCCAGTCGCTCTGTATAAAGCAACGATCAAAATACTGTCATATTTACTGTAATTGACATAACAGATTCACAACAGTTAAACATCACGCACTAGCGAGATACGTGATTCCGACCGCATCGATGGCGTTCAGTAGGTTACATTAATTAGCTGAAATTATTTACTAACTAGCTTCTGCCCGCGACTTCGTCCGCGTGGAACTCGTCCTTTTTTGCAGCCGGTTAAAAAGTAGCCTATGTCCTTTCTGAAGCTCCAGACTTTCTTTGTACCAAATTTCATTTAAATCGGTCCAGTAGTTTTAGCGTGAAAGCGTAACAGACAGACAGACAGACAGACAGAGTTACTTTCGCATTTATAATATATAGAGCAATAGAGCAATAGAGCAAAATAGAGCAATAGAGCAATAGAGCAAAAGTCCCAACCAAAACAACTAAAAATCACTATCTCAATTTAGTTATCTGCCGATGACGTGATTATTTATAGCCTATGTCCATTTCTAGGTTATCATCTATTACCATACCAAATTTCATCAAAATCCGTTCAGCCGTTTAGGCGTGAAAGAGCAACAGACAGACAGACAGACAGACAGAGTTACTAACGCATTTATAATATTAGTAGGGATAGAGCTACGAGAGACCCAGTTTTATTCAATCATGTTTAACGTCAATGGAATGAAACAAATGACGATTTAACTCGTATAATATTAATTTTAATACCTTTAGTGACATGCTATTGTTGGCTCTGTTGGCTACGTAAATGACTATTGTAAAGTTTCGAAACGTCAGCATATGTATAAACTAATGTGTATGTATATATGAATTATACTTACGACAAAACTTATTTACCTAGATTATTACAAGAATTGGAATGAAAGAACTATAGACGGAGCTCTTACAGACTCCATAATCGTAGCACGACTGAGCTGACAATATTGTTATGCTAAAAGATTCAAGAATTGAAATATAATGGCCTAATATTAACTGTTTTTGTTTCAGGTATGTTTATCTACATTTTTACCTCATCAAGACACAAAATATAAGAGGATATGTAAGTAAATCTTTTAATAAACAACCATAAGTCAAAAGGTTTTCGATTCTCACACTAGTAGTTCCTGAAATTAGCGCGTTTAAGCAAACACACTCTTGTTACACACACATTGTTATAATAATATACTATAGATACCTCGATAGGTATTTTATAAAATAATGATGTATTTTACGAAAGTAATGTAGTAATAATAATATTATTAAATTCGCCAGCGAGAATACCTAATAAAACGCTCCATCAGATCTCCACAATGGCTGATTCGATTAACTTTTGAATTCGCCGCCGGCAAGATGGCCTTTGTGCTTGTCGGTATCTAGCTTAACAAAATGGCGGCTGTAATAGATTATAATGATTTTGACATCGATCTGATAAACAATGGAAGTTGATATTCGGGACTGGGGAGCAGTATTTACAATAGAAATAAATCGCTTTGACGAATTCTAAAAACAATATTTAAGTATGTCTTTGTCATTACGCAAATAAACTCGCTCGTAATATCAAAATAAAATGGCGATTTTTAAAATACACTAGATTTGCTAGAGTAGAAAGAGGTTCATTTGTCATGTTCTACCAATACCTAACTTGTCTCCGATTGGTGGAATATGACAGCTAGACCTCTATTCTACACTAACGCAACTCACACGCGGCGACCCTTATTTTAGCGCCCAGATACAACGGCTAATTTTAAAATAACTTATGTTCAAAAATGTTATATCAGTTAAGTAGGATACAGGCTAGTTATCGTTGATAACTGGTATGAAAGTTTTGAATTTAAAGCCAATGTCATTCACGTTTAGAAGTAATAAGAATTCTACGCCGCTTTGAAAGCAACTGGCGGAACACTGAACGCTGGAAAAAATAATGAAAATCACGCGCGGACAGAATAATTTAACACAATGTCTGATAGATGAGCTCAGATAAGAGACCTTGACTTCCAATATGGTTAACTTCAAAATTCCTAAAACTGATCGGAATGAAAAAACTTTAAATTGATTTAACTCGTATATTTTATTTTAGTGGCTGACGTTTTGGAACCTATATAGTTTTCATAATTGTAGCACGACTGAGCTGACCATAGTAGTACCTACACTAAAGTCAATAAAATAAAATACGCGAGTAAAATCAGTTTGTAGTTGTTCCATTCCAATGTAATGTAACTGCGAAGGCATCAGAAATTATTCTGATAAGTTGATGTTTTGTTCTGATATTTCAAATTCAGACGTAGGTATAGGTAGGTATATATGAAAATAGCAAAAGGCATTTTTAGGCTTGTAGTGACGTTTAAAAAAGTAATTTGCTCATTAACTCGCTAAGACCGCTTTGTTTAACCGTCGTTATTTTTTGGCGGCATTTCAAACGCTCGAAGTTCCACCCGTAAATACAAGAGTTGTCCCAAACTGCATATATCTTTGTATGTAGTTCGGGCTGAAGTTTCTCCGAATTCATCGCCTATATGCGTAATAAAAATCCACCAACAAAGTGATGACATCATCACACAAAGAGGATGTGTACAAACAGACCGCCGCACGATTCAAAGATCAAAGGATGGTGGTTTGTACAGTCGGCGTCAGAAGTTATATGCCCGTAGTGTACCTTTAAAATATTTTGGCTTATGATCTCGCGCGATAACTCAACTAGTCACTCTCATTCATGTTCTTGGCTAAATATACTAAAATCAGAACTTTGTGATCGTAAACTTATGATTCCAACTGTATTTTTATTTTCATCGTCGTAGTAGTAGTACAGGTAATTGTCAAGATGAAATGGATACTTTCTTGAACTTTCATATTTATATACCTACCTTTTACTAATTGTAAATGTATCGACTTTCGCAAGTAACACCTCGAAACGCATTGTTAGACTGCAAATACGGATTCTGAAAACATCTGTAATATTATGTTACATACGAATTGTTTGCAGTTGTTATATTCTAATCCATAAACTACCTAGATGTTCTCTAAAAAAACCTTTATCAAAAAAAATATCATCCTATTTTTATTCCCGACTGTACCCACAATGTGTGTTGATGAGAATCTTCCTCAAATGAGAGTGTGTCTTTGTTCCTTTAAGGAACGTTTCTTTTGGAAAATTTGGCTAATATAGCTACAATAATATTATCTATACTAATATTATAAAAAGGAAAGGTTTGTTTGTTTGGATTGAATAGGCTCCAGAACGGCTGGACCAATTTCAAAAATTCTTTCACTGCTGGGAAGCTACATTATTCCCGAGTGACATAGGCTATAAAAAAAAGATGATCCGTGCGAAGCAGGGTCGGACCGCTAGTTGTGAATAAACGGAATGTAAATAGATATAGGTAATTCTATTAAATACACCTGCCTTTTCATATTATAGTTATGAAGTATACATTTTTAGTATTTTAAGTTATCATTTTCTAATACCTAAATTATTCCCTAATTGGAAAATAAAACAACTTTAACAACTCATTTGGTGCACCTATAATAAGTATTATCTAAAGCAACACACAGTACAGTATCTTTGCAGACTTTCAGTATCCCTAATATAATAAATGCTTACAGCGCATTGTCATAAAAATCACAAAAGCTGTTCTAAAGCTCGTCCCTTGACCGCAATCATAAAAAAAAATAGTAACTGAAAATTTGTTTCCCTTGCCATATAGGCGGCCATCTTGTATTCGTAGCACGTACTAGCCAGTCCGTTACTTTACGAAAATCGGAGACATATTCCGGTACCATATACAGCCGGAGTTACACTAGAGAATCTGATAACAAAATCCATTTTTCCTGAACAAATCGCACCTAAAGTTGTATCTTTGTTTATGTCGTAATGGGATGTGAACAATAATAATAGGGAGTGTTTGATGTGATTGGATTACGGAATTTGACAGCTGTCAATTGTTACAAACATAGGTATGAAACGTGAAAATCGACTGCTTCGGTTTTACATTGTTTGTTTTGGGGAAAGATGAGGGTGTTTTCTATTTTTTTAATTTATTTCTCAGGTGACACGAGCCTCAGTAAGAAGTACCATTAATAATCAATACCTACCCTCGAGACGTCATCAATCACATCCATTATCTAACATAACGAGTTTCCCTATAAAAATACCTTAAACGCCATACAACGGGAAAAACCCGGCCCTGATATGCCCTTTAAGGCTATAGTATTAAGGCTCAATGAAGGACGAGTTTTTGTGATAGATTGTACTGCAATATTTCATACGGGTACCTTATCATTGGCGCTTCGTAAAAATAATTAATGATCGTGTTATATTTTATATGCTTTTAAAAGGATATAATAACTTCTTATGCTTATGTAATTAGGTACTACACTTTGTTTATGTATATAAAAATAATATCTATAAGAAGCACCACGTTGGTGACCACTCCCCATTTCAGGCTTTCAACCTTGTCCCATTTTATTATAGCGAGCTGTTTCTTTTACGTGTTCTATTTGTCATAGTTTAATATCGTCGGGGATAGTGCGAAACAGCGTAACTGCCATATTGTTATTTAGGTTGGATATTGCACAAACGTCCCCTAATTTTGAACTTTATGACAATGTGGCAGTTACGAGCTAAATCGGTAACCCTGACGATATCGCAAATAAATCAAGTCAACAACATTTTTTTTTATTTATTTTATTTGGCATACTAAACAGATAACATACGGTAATATACAATGTGATAAAATAGGTGTTAAACAGTTTTTTACTAGTATGAGATCCAAGGGAAGTACACACATTATGATTAATAAGTGTAAAAATACTTAATGATAAAACTTAAAATATACACTTTCTTAGTACTCAAAACAATTAAGTTATTTTATTTTGGATTGAGGATATTGATCACGCATCTCCTGAAATAAGCAGGACGCGGGTCAAAAATATCAATCTCGTCATTACTAGCCACATCGTTGTACTGCCTACACATTCTTACTATTGGATTGTAAAAGGAAGTATTGTTCTTGTACACTTGGAGGGCAAATAATTTACTAGCACGAGTTCTTAAGCCAGGAACATTGAAAGAGATGAGCGATAAAAGATTTGGTGAATCTACTATGGATACATTATAGATCTTCGCGTATTGATAAACTAGGAAATTGTATGGAATGTATGGTTTACCTTTTTCCTTTTACAAGATAATAATAATATTATGAGCAATATTAAAGGCCATTTTTATTATATTCAAGTAGAAAAGTTATAGAAATAGATATTTTTTTTTGGTAATTAAAAACATTGCTCGAGCTCCTCAATGATTAATTAAAATTATCCATTTTGACTTAGGTATTTAGTGAAAAGTATATTTCATTTTATATTTGAAGCTTAGATGATATTTTATTTACTAGAAAAGCGGCTTATTGAGGACTAAATCGCATTAAAAGTCTGATAGAGGACTGACTAATGAGGGACAACCTCACTCGACACTAGCATCTAGTGGATTGCAAAGTTAATAATTAAGTTTCCTTTTTTTTTCTGGCACAATTGTATTGTAGATTCCCTACTAATATTATAAATGCGAAAGTAACTCTGTCTGTCTGTCTGTCTGTTACGCTTTCACGCTAAAACTACTGGACCGATTTAAATGAAATTTGGTACAAAGAAAGTTTGGAGCCTGAGAAAGGACATAGGCTACTTTTTAACCGACTGCAAAAAAGGAGGAGTTCCACGCGGACGAAGTCGCGGGCAGAAGCTACCGCTCATTACGTAGCACAATTGGTTTGAAAGCGGTTATAGTTATTGGTTAAATTTAATTTGTTCTAACGCCTAGACTAGATAGTCTTCAAATAAAGGTCAATTGAAGTGGTTTGAAGATTGTTAAAAACGTCAGGAAAAGCGAAAATTTGTGTTTTTAAAGCATACCAATTGGGGTTGCTATCAAACCAAGCGCACAGTTGGAGAGCTGGTATCATTGGAATGCGGCGCGAGGAGTGATTTATCTATGGCCACAGCATTGTGGTACAGATTCAACTCGCCTATCCTATAGAACTAGGTATAAGTAGGTACTACACTATACAACTGATATTTGATTTATGCTCTTCTCTACGGCTTTTGATCTAGTGTTCACAGCACAGACCTTGAATACCAAACCAGAGTTTCCAGGTAACAATCCTTATGGGTTGATGTCAGTGTGATCAGCTCAAAATTTTGTACTGAATTATGGGTGTGATATTTAAAAAAAATATTCAGACTAATTGATCCAAACAATTGACACCATGATGTGACGTCACGAGCCTTGACATTAATTATTGTTTGATTGATAAAAGACAAAATAAGTGTCTCATATTTTTTAGTTGTCTAAAAAATATGAGACACTTAAGAAAGAAAAAAATCACTCGTCATGCCTATTGTCCCATGAGATTAGTTTTATTATTTTTGTTTGTTATTTCGTTTTAAAAAAATACGTGACATCCTCCACGGTCGGTCCGGTTTCGTTGGTATTCAGTGTATAAACGACCTTCTCTAAATCGTCAGAGTACTATTTAGGGTGTATTTAGTATAACTACACTGATCTCTGGTACGCTGTCCTCTTGAACATTTTTTGCTGTTATCCAATTTACGAGAATGTAGGTACAATTTACGAGTATATAGGCACCCCTATCGCCACTTAAGTTTTAGAATGCCCAGGGCACTCAACTAGTTATGTTTATGTTTTAATACAAAAGTTTATCCATCTATTATTCAGAAACTACACTAACATCCGGAACTAACGTCATGTACCACCATTAAAACGATACTGACGTCTCATCCTTTTCAACAACTCCATTCTAAAATCAACCTAAAACAATCCATTCACAGGTGAGAGTTATCTAACTAAGAACATCACAATTGGATGTTAGTACTGACCTGTTGACACACAATAGAAACTAAACTTACTTACATTTGTATAAAGTACATATTGCAATGACTCTGTCAGTTGCAATTTCCTCTGTCTGTATAACAGTGTAAACTAATTTAAACTCAAAGTCCCAAAGTTAAGGTGTGTATTGCAGCTAGTAGAACTAGAAGCAGATGTTATAAGTTAGTCCAGAACAATTAAAACTTTAGCAAAAGGTAATTAGGTTCGGATTTGCTTGGATGTTCGACCTGCGGAGGTGTTGATGCTCAGTTGTTTTATACCTGCTAGAGGACTTTAATATTTATGAGGAACTAACTGTTACCCTCGGTTTCATCCGTTTGTAATTAGATTTTTATAAAATTAGTCAAAATCGATGTTTTAACAAATATAAAATAACAGGAGTGTTAGTTATGTTATAATAGCCTATATTATAATGAATAATTTTAATCTATCAAACTGTTATTTTATGACCATCTATCATCTATAGCGACTAGCTTATATGTTAAAAAATTCTTGTCACAAAAATATACCAAGAACATTGTAACAACCCCTCCCGGCAACAAACCTTGTCTAAACATTTGATCAAACATTGTCCAAACAACGCTGGCAAATGTTTGTTCAAAAATTACCCAGACATAGGTACTAAATTGAGACAGGACTGGAAAAACTACGGTTCGAAATTTAAGGTTGGTTAAAATCTGATGTCCCAGTGAAAAAGTGTCATACAGTTTTAACGAAATAGGGTAAAAAGCCTTCACTTACAAAGAACTCAGTACTAATGTAATCTTTTACTCTATATCTCGAATATTTCTTATTATTATCATGTTGCTATCTAAGTAAAAACGTTTAAATACTCAAACCTTACGAAAAAAATGTACGTGGATTTACCTCCTCTTACATTATATATTTCCTTGCGTCCATTTTATTAATCGAATCAGGACTGTCCCACATTTATCCAGGCCTTGGTCTCTCCGCGCGGGTGCTTCATTATTCATGCACTCTCATGGAAAATTTATTTAAGCGAGAGAATTTCACAAACACCAAAGCTTCTAGAAATTTCTAGAAGTGATCCATGATTTGCAGAATTAAGTATTTTTATAAATCGAACTAAATACAACTCTACTATTTTTTTTTTGTTTTTGAGTATTTTAAGATGTACTAATAAATTGTATAAGAAGGTACTTATTATTTTCTTATATTATATATTATTTTGAACTGGTCATTAAACCTCAATCATTCAAAACATTATAAATTAACTTATATTATTTGTACTTACCGACAAGCTTTTTTTCCGTTACTGCGTCTTTTTTCCCTCTAGCCAGAGACCTGTCGCTGAGTGGCCACTCGCTTGTCCGCCATTGGTCAAAATACAAAATTGCCAATCATAGATCAGTGTTGCCAGCAACAATTATAATTTCTCTTGTTATAACAAACTCAGTGTTCTTTTAAAATACAAATAAAAATACTTTCAAAATTCATATGCGGCCAGTATCCTCACTAGATCAAAACCTCTACGGTACCTATGTAAGTAATATTCAATGAAACATATCTAGTTCATTTATGATAAATATAGTGACGTCACTGAGTCCACCCGCGACTCGATGTGGAAACGTCTCATACCCACAGATGAAGCGTTTGAGGCAACGGCAACGGTGACGTAGGTTCGCTTGTTTGAACGTTGATTCTGAGTGGAAAGCGAGCGAGTTTATATTGTTATGAAGTTTTCTATTCTGTTCTATTGACTTGTAAATGTTTAAATTTTTATATAATTATGCGAGAGACATTAGAGAGTCCAGCAGTTGTTGTTAAGTTATATCTTACGAATAAAGCAAAACTTAAGACTGTTTGTAATAGATTACGTTTATTAACAAGCTCTACGGAACTTAAATTTGTATTATTAATAATTGTCTTGTGCGTTAGGATTATTTTCTAAATTTTTTTTGTCAATTTCACCATTAGTAACGACTATATCTAATATGGTTAAAGAAAAGCTCACAATCGCTCATTGCGCCTGAATTCCCCACGTCACTCCATCCCCTGGGAACTTATATCTCAGAGTTCAAACGTCACTTGTTCAAAGCAAAACGTAACTTATTGTGTAAGTAATAAAATCTATCCCTAGTGTATTGTAGGGATCAGGGACCCGGATTTATGCTCACGTCTTTGTAGCGTTGTCGGATGCTGGATGATGGTTTTCAGGCAGTTTTTGGTTGCCATTTGTGATATGGCTAAGGATGCGTAAACGATTTTTGGTGCCTGTTATAAGTATGCACTATGATTCTTACTCCATTCTTAAACTTTTGGTATTAGGTATCTGTATGTACTGGAGAATTGATTGATTAGTACTGGGTGGTCATTCGGGAAGTATTAGGTACCTAATTTAAATTTAAAATCATGATAACGTATCATTTATTCGTTTCATGAGTGACCGCCCAGCGCTATTCGAGAGAAAACAGTTATATAGATCTTGGCATTAAAGATTAAGATTATACACTTTAGCGATTGTCAAATTGGAGAAAAGCTTATATATAGATAAACTGATTGGAATGAAACAACTATTAACGGATTTAACTCGCGTATTTTTATTTTATTTTATTTGCTGACGTTTATTTGTTGACTTTAGCGTTAGACTTTTGTCAGCTCAGTCATGCTACGATTATGGAAACTGTAAAGAATCCGAAACGTCAGCAAATAAAATAAAATAAAAATACGCGAGTTAAATCCGTTAATAGTTGTTTCATTCCAATGTGTAATAACCGCGAAGGCATCAGAAATTATTATATAGATAAACTGATATAACATAACATAGGTGGTCTCTCAAAACGCTAGTCCTACTCAAAATTAATGTCAAAAATGTGAAATGTTATTATCGAATTTCGGAGAATGTAATAACGTTGTCCGCGATGTTATTATACCATAAAATAAATGAGGCATTCCGGTGTTCCGTCGATTCCGGAACTTGGTCGTTCCGCATGGGACATGTAATTTGTTACAACGATCCTGTATATTAGCTAGTAGGTGTAGTGTAGTGTTAATGTTTGCAGATCATCGTATTTTTTTTTGTACATACCTTGTCTTCTTTGATGGAGTTGTGAGACGTAGACCTGTGCGTGATAATGAAATATTAGTACATTACGCACCAAGGCCAGTAAAATGAAAAATGTCTCAGATCACATGTAATTGTCGTCCGAGGCGAAGCCGAGCTTGACAAAAATGTGATCTGAGGCTTTTATATTTTACTGGCCGAGGTCAGTATACTATTTTTCTGTTCGACGAAGCCAGAAAGCGGAAATTTCATTTAGCGAAGCGGCCACAAAGTTGGCGCTTTCTGGCTTCGTCGAACAGAAAAATAGTATACTGACCTCGGCCAGTAAAATAAAAAATGTCTCAGATCACATGTAGTTGTCGTCCGAGGCGAAGCCGAGGTTGACAAAAATGTGATCTGAGGCTGTGCGTAATGTACTATTGTGGCTCTTGAAAAGCGTGGCGTGCTGCGTTCGTGTTCAACTCGTGCAAAGGCATTTGTTTAACACAAACGCTGCACGTTACTAGGAGCACATTTTTGTCGAGCGGTCATACTCTCAAATTTCTGCGAATGAAGTATAGTTTGATCATTAAATTATCAGCACAATTATCATATTATTATGATAGAAAATACCTAAACCAAATGATTTGTAGAACATGGTAATAATAAAAAGCCACAGAACTGTAACAGCTGTTCTCTGAACTAAAATAGACGGGCTTAATAATCTATTCAGTACTTATGGTAACTTTTCATAGATTTCGTTACTACTAGGTACCTAAAGTGGTACTACGAAATTCGTACCTACCAAGTTGTTGGTTAAGTTTTAAAGACTTCAAGTTACGATGAGCACTGCACGCGTGTCACTTTTGAGTTAAATTTTCTCACTAGGAGGTTATAATAACTAAAAGTTTAAAGCCAAGTTTAATTAAAAATATCAAGGCTGCATTACATTACATAAATTATAATTAAATGAAAAAAACAAATCAAATAATTTATTAAGTAGTCATTGTTGAGAACCGTGGCAATGGAGACGATTTAAACTCAGCTTCCTTGTAAGTAACTCAAATTACTTACTACAACAATTGTTCAAATATTTTTTTAATGATTTCTGATGCCGTCGCGGTTATTACACATTGTTATCTTTAGCGTTAGACTATTGTCAGCTCAGTCGTGTTACGATTATGAAAACTGTAAAGAATCCTAAACGTCAGGAAATAAAATAAAATATGCGAGTTAAAGCCGTTCATAGTTGTTACATTCCAACATTTTTTTTTTCAATGTGAATTATTATGAGATAATAATTATTAACTAGTTTGTAAACGCAAAGGTTAGTAATAATATTATATTTATATACTTATCTAAATATAATATTATTATTATTCCAACATTATTTTTTCATTGATTTAAGCGAATCCTACCGTTTTGTAAAACACTTTGACACAATATTCGTACCTTCCTTACTTCGCTATCGTACAAAAGGTTCTTCGAAGTCGTATTTTTTCTTTACAATAAAATGTACATATTTGTGGAAGACTCGGAAGCTTGTAAAAAAGAAGTCCTTCTCAGGTAAGCATGCTGGAAAATTGTATTTTAATGGTACTGACTTAAAGTCGATATTGCTATATCTGGAAGTTACGAAAATGTATACGGAGATTTATATTGCTTTTTCATTATTACGTAATTTAACGGGTTCACGCTTTGGTATATTTATAAAAGAATTTACTTACACGAAATATAACGAATTTCATATTAAATATACATATATACAAATTTCGTGTCTCGTGATGTTTCACTCAAAACTCATCCGAAACGGCGCTACCGATTTTCATTTTTTTTGGTATATTTGTTATTCACCTTGTCAGCTACTTTTTCATAAATATGGTCGTTGTTAAGTTTCATAAGTATTTATAATTGAGGGTAGTTTTTAAAGTACGGTTCGCTGGGTCAGCTATTTTTTAAAGCGAGACAGACAGAGTTACTATTTTCATTTAAAATATTAGTTAGAATTAGGATTGTGATTATTGTGAATATGTAGAACGTTAAACTTGTCCAGTATTTCATAGAACAGAATGAACAGACAGAAATATTTGTACATTTTGAGAAGCTTCTTGGTTGTATGGATTTATCCCGTCTTATTACAATTCGGACAGTTGTTTTAGATTACGTTTTGTTTAAGTACGAAGACTTAAACAGAGTTCGAAACGAGAGAAAAAAAAATATTTCGTAGATAATAAAATGTCTGTTCATTTAAGTTAATGTTATGTCGTACAATTGTGTCCATCTATTCCATAGAAAATAAGGGAATGTGGCGTGATTGTATGAATATATTATTATGTACGGGTATATATAATGATTTTTGTAGACGTTTTTTTTGTCTTTAATTACCCGAGGATCTGATCGGGTTACGTGTTAGCCAGGCAGGGGTTTATAATGCAATGTATATGTTATGTAAGAAAGCATTATCTGTCATTGTCGATCTTTCACTCATTGTAAAATGTGACGATATAATTCGCATCTTTACTAGAAAAGTGTGACATTACGAAGTATATTGTTTGTCCATTTAAGACTCTAAGTCTGCATATTTAAATTTGATTTTATTTGGTAACACATTTCGAGTTGTCACACTTTTCTTGTAAAATTGCAATAAGCTCTGGCTGGGCAGTTCTTGGTACACATAGTCTACAATAATAACATCGTTTTCATAACATTTTCTGACCATCACGTTTGTTTTCTTGCAGGTATATCAACAACAATGAGCTAAGTGTTCCGCTTGATGTGAACACAAAAGAAAGGTACCCTTACGAAATAAAACATTCTCATGAATATTAAAGTGTACTCTGCTCGAGAGATTTAAAAAGATTGGGAACGGTTGTGCAGATTTTCATATAAATGAATTCGAATATGAGGATGTTTAAATTCTCAATTACTTTAAATGTAAATGTAAGAATACGTATTCATTTTAGATTTTAAGGAAAATACAGAATTTTAAATCGTCTAAAAATAGATATTTTTAGCAATGTTATGCTTCTAAAATTATTCTAAGTTAATGTCTACCTACTTAACTGCAGTATTAAATTCTATAGTATTTCATTTGTACATTTTTGAATTATCCTATTTTGTATTCCAAACAATAATGAAAATACATATACATCTGCCTGCTCCTAACTCGCAATCTTTGGCTTCGCCAGTCGCCAGGCAACGGGACTTAAGTCATCTAAAAAAATAAATCTGTAAATAATTAATATACAAGAACGCCTAGGAAAGGTCTCCCGTACACCATCTCGACAGTTAGGGGACAATATTTCTAAAGGACAGTTTGATCTTCGCCCTTCCCTCCAGGGACAATGCCTTTTCGTTATTCAATTGGATTAACGCGATTATTCTGGTCGTTCTCAAATTCCGACTGCAATGAGGGATCAAACGATATTTTGGATTAAACGCCTCTAAATAGACTTTGTTAAAATAAAATAATGATTGTTCTTCAACTTGTACTGTAAATGTAATTAAACGCTCTGTAAATTTAAACAGTTTATTGTACATAATGCTTCTGTTTGTGAATTTGAATACCGATCTGTCTACTATTTTGTAACAAAGGTACATAAAATAATATATATAACTATATATACCTATATAATGTCTTGACAATGAACGTATAATCCCTTTGATTTTAAAAATACTGAAGTTCTTCAAAAATACTTACGACATAATACAAAATACATTTTGTCGTCACGTAAGTAACGTTTAATTTTAATAAATTTATTATTTACAGTAAACAGTGCAAGGGATAAAGTATTTAGTAAAATGTATATTCTTGCCTTTCAAAAGTATCTTTACAAACTATACTTACGTAGTGCTAGAAGTCTGTGCTATTATGGAACACGGAATGAGTCTAGGATGAACGCATGTTCACCTCAGACTGTGTACTTTATTGAAGTTTATGTATGTACGCGATGCGTATGCTTTCATACATAGGGCTGCGTTTCTTCTAATTCTAGTTTTTCTGTAATATATAAGAAACTAGCTTCTGCCACTTCCCTTTTTTACAAAATTTTCTAAAATCCTTTCTTAGTACTCCCCTACTTACATTATATAGGGAACTTTTGTGCAAAATTACAAGTTTCTGACTTTATATGCGCTCATATGTCACTTGAAAATTTCAATGGGGGTACTGGTTATTCTTTATCATCGTTATTGATTTGAATCGCATACCTACTTTTAGATTTACTTATATGATATATATCTGCATATTACCTACTCTTCCAACTGACATCGTAATCAAGAGCTATTTTGATATAATATTTTATATCTATTTTAAATGGTTATTGAAAAACAAAACCTTATTCAGCTTTGAGACGGATCTGCCTGTCTTAAGAATACATACGAGTAAAAGAAACATTTTCACTAAAAAAAATACTTAGGTACCTATTTTATAATTATATATCAAAGCAAAATAACGTCCCTTACTCAGTCCGTACAGCCCTGGTGGCAACAAAAAAGTCTTGTATGACAGACGAGATGAAAGTCAGCTCTGTACGGTATTAAAGATACCGTACAAGTGTGGTACTGATGAAAACGCATTGCCTGTAGAACTTTTTGACTGGTAGTTATCAAATGATATGACTGTCAAAGCGGAACTAAGCTTTGAACATCATATGGAAGCAATTAAACTGTTTATTAGTACTTGCTGACGTTTCGAAATCTTACTTTTGCCATATTTGTGGTACTGAGCTGACGATAGTTTAATACTAAAGTTAAAGCATCAGAAAGTCACTAGTTAAAAGTCATGTAGTTTGTCATTATCAAACTGTTGACACTATTCTGAAAAATAAAGATAGTTCCAGAAATTTTTGTCCTTTTTATTTTTCAAGATCTTGTCAAGAAACTAATCCGTCCTCTGTAACAGATGGGAGTGATAAGGGTTCTATCTTGAGATAGGACCCTGAAACTCTACCTGTTATTAGTGACTGTAGACGTTAACGATCCCTCTAGGGCCACATCTGTCTTATCCTCGTCTTACATTGTTTGTGGCTTAAATCATATAGATGAGTTCCTTTGAGTTTGGTATGATAGTAAAAAGAGATGTGCTATAAAAATATTATTACATGAACCTATCGGGAAAGGAACGGAGAAGCCGTCTGAGAAACGACTGCTGTATATCACCATAAAAATTGACAGTTCGACCATGGAAAGCCTCCGGCAACCAAGCATCCTATTGGTTCTTTTACTCCTAACCTATCTATTATATATTTTGAAGATAATCCACCTGAAGAAACGTATCTACCTATAATATAACCTATTCACTGCGTTTATCTGTATATACATGTTCCTATATAAAAGGAGACTTAATGACTGACATATCAACAGGGTCTAAACTATAGGGTTTGGAAACTTGAAATTTTGTACAAGGGTTTTTTTTATAACATAGGAGAGTACTAATAAGGATTTTTTTCAATAAAACATCCTCTTAAAGAGGTAAAATGGCGGTGAAAAGTTTGTATGAAAATATGCAGTTTTTGAAATGACCGATAGGAACGGAGCAGTAAATATTATTCCACGTGAACAAAGTCGCGGGCAGAAGATTCTATTTGATTTTATTTTTGAAGACTTAAAATAACATATGTCAAAATTTAACCATCAGTTTTGAAGTTTCATATTAATTTGTACAAATCGCATTTTCAGCTTCTACCGAGATGTATAAATTTACATTTTAATCATAAGACTAAGTACTTACTGCGCTGGGACTTGAACGCACGTACATACGATCGCTAGTCATGTTTATTTCATAAATTTGGATGTGTGCCCATTATGAGCGTCGCACTCTGTACTAAGGAATCTTGCATATGCATAAGGCTTGAGACTAAAAAGTTTCAAGCTTCTTGAGACAATGTTGAATTTCCTACTTGCGCATGAAAAGTGTCTAAGCGGTCTTGTGACGGGTTTAAGTATTTGACTTCAAGTCAAGCTAAAGTAAGCTTTTTATTCCATAGAGACTGAATGAGAGAATACAGGAAGAGAAATATGGTTCAAAAGAAAAGATAAAATATAAACTACCAATATTTGAATAATTTCAAGTTTTTTTTTATCTGTACTTAATTCAAATTAACGGAACAACCCCATTTTGCTATTGACTTCATACCACGATAAACTGTTGAGGTTAATATTTTATTACTGGCGTCATTGAGTTTTTTTAAGGTGAAATGGTTCCCAAATAGGTTTTGCATATAGCAATGTGATGTCACACAATCACTATGGAGATTGCATTTTTGTGTGAAAATTTAAACCACTTTTTTTAATTTACAAATGGTTAGTACATTGAAACCAATTTAAAAAATGCATAGTATCTATTTTTAATATACTAATTTCGAAAAGTGGCGTGTCTCAATTGTCATTCGGCAAGTCGCATCTAAAAATGAACCTTTGTTTCAGTGTCCATTTTCAATCAACATTAAGTAAATTATCGACTTTACGATTCCAAGTCGAAGGGGCAAAAGTACCGGGCGAGGTCACTAGAAACTTATGGGGCCGTTATCGTAACTATTGTGGGGTCCTTAGCTTGTAGACGGTGCTTGGCTTTGAGTCGCGGTTCGTACTGAGGTAGTTTAGCAAACATTACAACTAAACAAACAAGTTACTGAGGATTGGTTTGGGAAATGTATATTGTAGGTATACCTACGATGATATTGATAAATATTTCTCTTTGTGTGGTGGTATGTCTGTTACGCACACTAAAACTACTGGACCGATTTAAATGAAATTTGATACAAGGAAAGTCTGGAGCCTGAGAAAGAACATAGGCTACTTTTTAACCGACTGCAAAAAAGGAGGAGTTACACGCGGAAGAAATCGCGGGCAGAAGCTAGTACATAATATATCACTTACAGCTATATGATATACCTACCTATCAAATGTAGCTGTATCGAATCAAAGTAGCTCGTCGCTTATATAATGTTGTTTCGGTATTTTCAGCAGATTGGATTCGAAAATATCTTTAATGTGTTGTGATATTTTAATGAATTAGGTATTCATATTTGACATTTCATTAACATAATTGATGTTTGTAAGTCCAAAAGTGCCTCATTTATGCGATGACAACTTTCAAAACACACCTGTTATTAGGCTTACTGAAATGATGTAACTTTTAACATAAGATTATGTCTACTCAAAAGAATTAAATATTCACAAGTTCGTCAAAGGCATGTTTAATGATGAAGTCCCGGGATTCAAACTTTATATAAAAGTTAAAAAGAAGCCAATTTTGTATAGAAAATGTTTTTGTTTCGGAACCGTACCTCGGGGCCACATCAAAGTCCTTTCTCGTCGTTATATCTTTGGTTAAAAGGATTTTCGTGATTTTTCTTTTCAAAATCAACCTTGGGAATTGGAACTGGACGCGTTTTTTTTTTTAAATAAATTTTATTATTTAATGTGACACAAGAAAAGGGTTTGTGTTGTTTTGTATACAAAACATATTATCTGCTTTAACTTGATATAAAACATCGTTTGTAACGATAACTGAGAATTGGAAAGTAGATATATATTCTACGTGATAAACAGGCTTTAAAATTTTGTTCCTATATTTTTGTTGGCCACTTGTCACTTTGTAAAAAATATTTAACAATTTAAATCATAAAACTGTAATTCAAAGTATTAATAATAAATTTACCCTGTGAGATAATCTCTCAAAATGTACAGCTTCAAGTTCGCTATTTTATTTCTTTACCGTTATTTTAACCCATCGCCGAGAAAACATTAAAATGCTTGTCACGGCGCATCTAATAATTAAAAAACCCCTTCTAATTACAATTAGCGATATCTTAGAATTACGCAATTCAGTTGGCCATCGGCGGCTGTTACGAAATTAGAGAAGAACAGGACTGGGGTTCCCGAATTGCTTTGTAACTTTTAATTGTCGGGGTTGTGTATAACAGATAAAGGGAGTAAGTTTACCTTGATTATTGTTTATTTTAGTTGTTTAGGTCATTTTACCCTTGCGAAATTTTCATGTTTATTATTACTTTGTGAAGAGAATGTTTTGTTCTGTTTTGGCATTGCTAGGTGTTATATCTTCAAAATTAGTTGTGATCAGTTGCCATGTAGCTGTGATGGACTTAAGGAGGTCGGACCGATACGTGTATTTAATTATAAATGACAAAAAAATCGAATTATCAAATCTAAAACAATTATAAGAATACGTTTTTGATATTAGTCTGTTTGTGATCTCAAGTATTTCTTAAGACCTAAATAAGTGTATAGGTACAATTGTTCATTATGATAATTTATGATAGCTTTCTTAAATTAATATCGTTAAAACGTGAGACTAGATAAATAAGATCCATTGCGTAAATTATGTAATAAAATTTACTAAATTTATTTTGCGGAGCATTCAACTTTTAAAATAAATTTAAGTGCAATATTTTTTAAAAAATATATAAAAGTTTTCTTTAAAGAGCAAAAACAGGAAATCGCCGACAGGGTAATTACTTTAAAGGAAAGGATGAAAGCGGGAGGTAGAACAAAAAACGCCATGTTTCCTTTGGAAAGAACCTGTTATATTCCGTAATTAGTGAAAAGATTTCATTCAAGAAAATTAAAAAGGGTGTTTAGACGGTTTGCGAGTAATATCTTTAAGAATTATTTTGAGGAAATGTGGCAATAGATTTTAAACTTTCCTAATTGAAAAATATAATTTCGACCACATCTCAAGAGATGCACAGGAATATTTTTACCTACATATCAATTAGGAATAAAATAAATGATTAGCTTGAAAATTTTAATCCTAACGTACTAAGTGCGTAGTATGTAGATGGATTTGAATGCCCCCGCGTCATGCCTTTAGTGTCTAATTTAACTGCACGTACATATAATATGTATACAAAATGTTTAAAAATATTTTTCAAGTTTAGGCAAAATAGGTTGAGGTCGTAATAATTATATTGTTGAGAATTCTTCTACCAAATAAGAGCATTGTATTTGAAATCTTTGCCCGCACAGTGGTTCGATTGGGTAAAGTTTTGTACACAACTCAAGTCGAATTATTTATTTCATATCGATGAAAATTAATTACTGAACGTTGTATCCACTCCTGGCTCACAATATTTATATAACTAATTACATAAATGATGAATAAAATAAATGATTAGCTTGAAAATTTTAATCCTAACGTACTAAGTGCGTAGTATGTAGATTTAAATGCCCCCGCGTCATGCCTTTAGTGTCTAATTTCCGGAGGTGCCGGTGCAACAAAGTGCCGGATTATCCAGATTGCACTTGCCATCTATTGTTTAGAGTTAATAGTGCAGTTACCCTAGTGTATTAAATTGTGTATCGCCAGTATTATTTATGGGGAACGTTGTTGATTACTCTGTACATTGGTCTGACCCAAATTGGCTTATAACGCACCGCAAATGGCTCAAGTTCGCTCAACATTTCACGTATTGTGACCTGGCTTTGCGACCGTAATTTGATGCTGTTGTCGCTTTTACTTCACCGCCTATTGACCAGCTTGAATACGTAATTTATGTTAAAAGTGTTCATGACTTTACGATTGTGTGATATCATTTGAATAAGTATGTTTATCTTATGCCGTAACACTGCTGATGATAGAAATATTTTGTTTATGGGGCTCCTAGACGGGCCATGTTTTTGTGCAATTTGTGGCTGCACTATTGGCAACTAATTTCCCAGCAACCACAAAAATATTTCATTGCAACTGATGGCCGAGCCATCTATGGCTGGGCAATGTGTGCATATATGTCTGCAATAGTATGGCTGATGAGACGCAGACTCACACGGGCAACACAAACCGGCAATAATGGCTGACGAAATCACACTTGTCGCAGCAGCTTTCATCGTTTTAAAAGAAAAACAAAAGAAGAAGAAATTATGGATTCGACCTGACTTAAATAAACATGAAACTCTAGATAATTTGAGTCTAGATAGTAGTCCTTGATAATAAATTATTTAATAATTTTACTAGAATGTCAAAGAGTGATTTCGATTTTCTTTTAAACAAAATCGGACCAAAAATAAAAAGAAAAGATACAAACATGAGGACGGCGCGAAAATCGCGAAAGGCGCATGTCGCGTAGAAAAGGATACACTATGGCGTACAAAGTGAACGAGTGAAACAACAATACAACTGGCTGGGCAATATTGCATTTAAAATCGACAGCCTAGCGATCGTCCGGCAACCCTTCGGAACAATATCGGCCATACACGGCAACACAAAAAATGTTTGGCTATATGTCCGGGACATAACTGCATTATTGCATAGTGTGGCTGGTATTGCTTGCAATGTTGCTGGGCCACTGTGTTGCAGCCACATATTGCACGAAAACATGGCCCGTGTAGGAGCCCCTTTAGGAGAGGGCAATTTTTGTACAATTAAATAATGACGTCATTAAGTATCTATATACTTTTAAAATAAATGTTAAGGCCTTGGGTGACGTCTACTTGCAAGTATTGATAGGAGGATTTCGCCCCCTCTTCCGAACTTTTGAAAAGCTTATCTTTGTCATTTATTGTTCTATTAAAAAAAATACGCGTCCAATCATTTTTGGTAATATACTCGATGAATAAAGAAAAATCATTCATCATGCCTATTATAATACGATATCTGGTATCTAATATTCTTGTCAGTGAAATATTCACCATCATCATATCAACCAAAAGACGTCCACTGCTTGACATAGGTCTCCCCCAACGATGATCACATCGACCGGTCACGTGCCTCTCTCATCCATCGGTTACCAGCAACCTTCACCAGGTCGTTGGACCATTTTGTAGGATGCCTGCTCATACTGCGTCGTCAAGTCCGAACTCGCCACTCGAGCAGTTTATATCAAAATATTAAGATCAACTGAAAATATTAAGATTATAACAATATAAAATAATGTCAACACAGTTAACCCAGTTTTAGATTATAATTATCCCACTCACGACTCCATACATCGGGTACCAGCCGCAAACGAGCGAAGTTTCGACACAATCCGGACCCGTTCACAGCCTACTCGTTACTCTAACGCCGCGCCGTTTGACCGAGCTTGGAAGTTCGTACAGAGTGTTTTGTTTTTAAGATAAGAAGCGTCTTTAAGTGTCTTTATAATGATTGTTATTCTATTGTTGAGACTGATTGATCTGAATTCGTTTGTGTTTTGTTATTGTTATATTCATGCAGGTACCCTAGGAAGTAAGGAAAATAAGTAAAGTATTCGAAACGTCAGCATAAAATTAATATGTCCTACGCCAGATAAATTGGGTATTATTCATTATTCCATTTGCAAAAATGGATCAAAAGCATTCAACGTTTCAATAAAAATATCATTATTATGAGTTAAATAAGTAAAAATGCAAAGCAGCCGAAGATAGAGCAAAGTGGCGTGCAATTGGAGAGGCCTATGTCCAGCAGTGGACTGCGATGGGCTGATGATGAAGTAAAAATGGCTACATGCAATAATAATACATATTTATTTGACATCACTACTTTAGACCAGGTAGTGTTTAGGTATAAACCAATTATTCACATTACATATTCCCTCACTTTACCTAACACACATAAATGGATTTGTTAAACTCCTCAACCCTTATGCAAACTAGCATTAAACGTTTTTTTATATATTTTTACTTGTTCTCAATTAATTGCGCTTAGGTACAAACCAATTTTCCAAAGTACATATTCACTCTACCTAACACACATAATTGGGATTGTTAAACTCCCCAACCCTCATGCAAAGTAACATTGAACGTTTTTGTAAGTATTTTTTACTTGTTCTCACTTAGTTGCGCAAATCTTTTTTTAACGAGCCCTGGTGTGTGGAAGGGTTAACCCCAAACGCGTTGTAATCGGGGTTAGAGCATTCTTTGCTAATCTGCGGTGTGGTATTGGCTGAGTTAAGGCCAATTTGTTTTTCGATGACGTGAAGTTCTGTGGGAACTTATTATTTTTATTTCTTTATTGCATATCTACATATGGTAGTAGGTATATAAGGATATACAGTGATTGGTTCTACATTTACCCGTTAAGATCTTTAAAAGTATTTAATTATTTTAAGTTAAGTTTATTGTATTGTTTATTATATTAGATGGATTTTGTGAACTGCACGTACATATATGTATACAAAATGTTTAAAAATATTTTTTAAGTTTAGGCAAAATAAGTTGAGGTCGTAATATATTGTTGAGGATTCTTCTACCAAATAAAAGCATTGTATTTTAAAGCTTTGCCCGCACCGTGGTTCGATTGGGTAAAGTTTTGTACGCAACTCAAGTCGAATTATTTATTTCATATCGATGAAAATTAATTACTGAACCTTGTATTCACTCTTGGCTCACAATATTTATATAACTAATTACATATTTTTTGTTTGTTCTTACTACGATATAGAAGTGTTACAGTAAAATATTCTATTTATGTACTTACGTTAATTTAACTATCGTAAATTTTTAGTATTTTGCCTGACTGTTTTATTTACGTAATTATTTATGCGATATTATTATGTGTATTTATTTTATTATATTTGTATATTTATTTTATTTATTTCTTTCCTTTCAGCAGAAATAACCGGTTTTCCAGTTTCAAAAACAAGCGCACACCTTTTACATTTGAGGTCTTTATTGAAAGGTTCGATTTTGAATCCTTTAATAACCTGTTAATGTCAAATTTATTATAATTAATAAAATACCCGGTTACGTTTTTACTAAAATACTAAAAGTTGGTTTACCTACTGCTAATTAACCGATGTGATTAATATTAAACATAATATTTATCAATTTCCAATTTAAATAAAACAAACATCCCAGATTGAACATTTCCCAAAATGAAACCTCTACTAACAACAAACCATAAAGCAATTACATTTTTGTTTCATAAAATCCTATATGCTACTAATATTTACGCAGATGTATAGATTAGTTAAATACTTAACGAAAATTCTTCCCTATGTGTTACTAGGTAAGGTCTAATTTTGATTGTGGGTTGATACACGTTAAATATATTATTCTCGAAGGTGTTAGTAATTTGATAAAGTGTCATTGAGTTATTGTGGTGCGGTACCAGGTTTCATTTATGGCTCCCTTATGTAACGCTTGATAGGTGCTCACGGAAATATTCGAGTTTACACAAGACTGCAAAATCTATCTTTCATCTTTATTATCTTTATGTATTTTACTTAGCGGATTAATTTATAAACTAGTTTAAACTCGCAATTTCATCTGCACAGAATTAGTATTTTACACTGTATACTTGTGTGATTTCGTGGTGGATTTTTTCCTACTTAATTGACACTTATCCTTTTATTTTTGATAATTCAGACAATATATTTATAAATTATAGCCTACGTGTTATTCTAAAGTTTGAGCTATGTTATCGAAAAGTTTCATTAAAATCCTTTCATTAGTTTTTGCGTTAAAGAGAGAAATATACATCCAGACATCCATCATTACATACATAAGTAGGGTATTGTAGTTTTACAATATTCCTAGAAACATTAGTGTTAAACAAACCAACAAATTTGTCACAAACCGGGGATATCTACGAGTACGTAAGCTGATTATATTGCATTATACTTATGAACGCGTTTGTATCAAATGTTATCTCCACTTTGTACTATCATTACCGTATTTAAATTGCTAGTTGCATGGCAATGTAAATGCTAATTTGTGGTCGATGCTGCTCCACTGCTCTGTAGTTGCATACAAATGCATTTTACATATAGACTGTTACTAACGCGATATTCGCTCATAGTTGATTTTAAATTAATGATGATTCCTTATTATCTATGTTGTGAATTAAAATACGCGTATTACCAAATCATTTATTTTATGCTCATACAACCTTATATCTGTTTTATATGTTGATATTGATATTTTTTTTTGTACAAAAATAACACATGGAACTCAATGTGCAGCCCAGCATTGCATATTTTTTGCAAATAAAACACTTCTGGCGGAACATAAAACAAAAGTAACGTGGCACAAAATGTGACACCCAACTTCATTTAAAAAAGGTAAAATATCACGCATATTTCGGGGAGTGCATTTGTTCAAACTCTCACGAACCCGAGAGCTGTGCTCGCTTAAAACATTTGCCTCGCATCAACTTCTAATAGAGTTGGAAATGGTACCTACGAGTTATTATTAAAACGCTTTTCATTGTAAGAATTAATAGGGAAATGTAATTTTACACATCGCCTGTAAATATGTGTACCTAAATTTAACTACACAAGTAAAACTCATTTTCGATAAATTCCTACTCCATATAACTTTCTGTTCGGTTTATGTAATTCAGAAACAAAATAATTACTGAAAAACTATTTTCTCCATTGTAATTTGTTAGAGAATCTATTATCGGTTTTCAAACTCACCGGATACTAATCGGTTTTCCGTTTTGCACCCCCTAGTAGCGGTTTTTACTCGCATTTGCATACTTTGTACTGCGCTCGTGTTCACTTTGTTTGGCATTTTAATCATATGCTGTTTTGATATAGAGAGTGTTTGCGTCGATGTCGTGAAACGTTGTGATTTTATTTCAGAAATGAATTAAAAATATTTGGTGTAAATCTAAATGTTATGATTTTATCATAAATTAATTAAAAATATTTGCTACTATAAATTTAGATGTCAAAGTGTATGTTTTAAAGTGCTTATATCTGCAATGTTACAATATATTATTATGTTTAAAAAAAAAAATTGTGTAATTTAGTGAAAAGTTGAACATTGAATGAAACATCATTATCTACGATATTACTATTTGTTGGATAGTTAAATGCATTGAAAAAGCTATAAATTCATTAGTTTTACTTCGTCACTTCTAAAATACAAGATACTTATTTTTTCTAAGCCGAGAAAAACGATAAGATACCAACGGAAAAAAAATTGAAATTATTTTCCTACCTACCTGCATTGCACACGATGCAAATGTATGCAAAAATTGCTGAGTTCTGGGAAATGCATGTTTGCAATTATTTCGTCCAGAATTTTGCCTGAACTGGCGCGACACGGCCCACTGGGCGCGTTAAGTTAAATTGTGCCAGTTGGCAATAAACTATAACAATTATTTAAAGTGAACAGAAATTCATTAATGGCGGTTTTTAATTTGTTCCAATGAACGTTTCTCGTTTTTATTTTGCATTCACAGGAAACGTTGAGGAAACACCGTCTTTTTGTTTACACTTCATTTATCAATTAGCACTTTGCTATTTTTTAAAGTATTGCAAAACTATAACTGTGACAGACGCTTTTTCCCGGGACAAAATAAAAAGCATAAATTCAAATATTATTGATGTAGCACGACTGCGGCCAACTTTTATGCAATATCACTGTGTACAACCTGACACATTTAAGTAGGTAGGTTCCTACTTCAAAATAAGTACGTTCGTTTAGACTAGTTAGGTTGTAACATGGGTAATGAACATGAAATTATGTTTAGTCCGTCAGTTAGATAATTAAAAATTATCGGACTCGTGACGTCATGATATGTTACAATTTATACTAAACGTGACGTCACAAGCCTCCACTTCTGAACTTTTGAAGCGCTTATATATACTATTGGTCATTTGTGGTTTGATTAAGAAACGAAAAAATACACGACACAATAATAAGTAGGTACCTACCTAATCATAAAAGTATGATTTTTTTACTAATGTTGTGTCAGAAACCTTTTATTTACCTATGGAATCTGACAAATTTGGCATTGTCACTTGTCACCGACAATCGCGTTGGGGAATTAGAGGCTCGTGTCAAACCTTTTGTGAATATTTTAACTTTTAATGTGTACCTAACCTCATATTTGTAAATAAAATAAATGAAGCATATAATAAGGCTTCTTCTCATCCAATCTTGCCCGCTGTAATAATGATGGTATTTGTTCTGGTTTCCGTGGGGAAACCGTTTATAAGAGAAATCTGATATTTAGCAAATAAAAGGGATCCATATTGAAGGAGGCCCCTATACCTTTACGTTTTGCAATTATTAACTTTTATTACGTCATGGATTTTTTTTCAAGAAGTGAGTTTTAATTTCTACTTACTAACTTGATAGATTAATTCAATCATAATTTGTAAAACTACACTTCAACTTGAAATACGGACATTTTTGTATTTTTTAAATTATATTTGAATTTATCCAAAATTAGTTTATATTTTTTGCATATAATATATGAATTATATATTTTCTATTAGCTACACACTATAATTTTCAAAAAAAGCATGTTTTCAGATGCTAATCTAGCTTAGATTTATCAGTACAGCAAACTATTAAGTCCAAATTTCTAAGACTTGATGCTATAAATAAAAATGTCCAACACGCCAACTACGGTTCTAATATCCTATACATGTAGCAACAGGGGTGAACGACCGCCACGGTCGTGCATCCCAGAAATGCAACGTATGAAATGAATAGACCTAATCTGTGTACCGTGGAACACACTAGAACCGCCTGAATTTACCGCTCATTGTACTCACGGCGACATTATTGTTCCAGTAACGGCATTACGTGAGCACTGGGATGAGGCCAACGCCCGAGTCCTGCAGAGGAAGGCTCAGCTCGATGCCATGCTTGGAGACTCCCAGCGGTATGAAGCCAGGAGGCGAGACGCCGACGCTTGGTTGGGAAGAATGGAGACCAGATTAGCTGCCATGGCTGCTCCCGGGAACACAGCTGATGTTCTGGAGATGCAGCTGAGAGAACAGAAGGTAATTTTCTTATAGTAGCTTTGGTAGCGAACCCCTAAGTTCATCAACGCTGTCAAGTTGCTACATTGTCAATATAGAAGACGCCGTGTAGAGGTGAAACTACACGTTTGTACTTATTTGGATCTTGGCGGATATTGGCAGTATAAGACCTGCTAGGCTGCTAATTTCCGCCAGGGTCTTTGAATTATGGGTAGTTTTTCTAGGTATTTTGACCGCTCTTACTTTCCTAGTCACACTGTCTTTTAGTCTTACATGCTTAGATTATTAATAATCAGACTAGGGACGTAAGAGCGGTAGAAAAGCTAGTAGAACTAACCTTAAAACCTACTTTTCTCTGATTGATTATTTTTGGTCTAACCCACATTTTTGAATATATAGGCAATTTTACATGCGCTTATATCCATGGTGTAATAAGAAATGGCGGTAAATGCATTTTAGTGAAGCGTTGCTGGAAAATTACTAGATACATACTCTAGCTAATATGCTTCGTCTATAAACTGTATTGCAACTTGCTTCTTGCATCATTGAGCAAGTCGAAGTTTTGATCGATTGAAGATTAAATTAAGCTTATGCGTTTTCATCCATAGGTGAATACTAGACAGCGTTTATGGCTTATTAATTGTAGGTATATATATGTCGCAGCAGTATCGTATAATTCGCCGTTATACTTACATTACGGCTAGCCGTTTTACAAAATATCGGTTCAACGATTAGCTGGATTGTCGCTGTTTTAATCTAACCTAACGTACTTTTCTGTTGACCATTCGAATTTCTCCAGGGACGTAGCCTTAAGCTGACCTATCATTCTTTTCTTTATTTTCTCATTAATGAGGGCCACCGCGTGTCAGAAATCCGCTAGATGCGCTAGTGTAGAATGAGGTCTAGCGGATTTCTGACACTGACAATCCGGCTAGTCGTTACCGAATCGAACCGCACCGTATTTCATTACGGCTAGCCGTAATACGGTGGACTACACGATTCGGCTGCCATATATACATATAAGAATATAATTTTTATACAATAATATTAAACCTAGTGTGTGTGTAATATCGGCATATCGCTACAGATGTTTCATATCGATAGGAATATGTTCAATCATTCTTCAATACGGTTCCCTATTTCCCTTCTAACGTTATAACTTTCGAATAAGAAAACATTTCCTCTATTTGGAAAACATGTGCCATTTGCGCAGTTATTTAGATTCCTGCATATTTGCATTTCCCGTAAAATCTGGGAAATATTGCCTCCCCTACACTTCGCTGAAGTTTTGCATTTACATAATGGCTGCCATAAATATGTTCTTAAACTATCAGTTTCCCTGTTACACAAGTTGGCTATCCAAATTGCCTTGAGCACTGCAGTTGCACTACTTAAAGTAATTTGTAGGTACACTTTATTATCTTTCTTAGTTCTGTTTTATGCAGCAAATTGCAGGCAGCTTAGGATGTTTCCAACTAAACTATATACGCGAATAACATTTGGTCAAATATAGTTGGTATTCCAAATTGGCCATTTGTTTTTTTGTTTTTGTTATTTTTATTACAATCTGATTATGGCGGTACGAAGTTTGTCGTGTCAACCAGTATCTGTATTTTATAAAACAAAGTACTTGGTGACACCATTATATATAATAAGGAACTGGTGATAATTTGGTGATCATTTTGTATGGAGGTAGCTTATATAAAGATATGTATATTATTACCTATAGGTTATTTATTACTCCACTAATAAAAAGGTTACCTAATGTTAGTGTATTCGCATTGCCTGGCGGGACGCGGATGTCGGATCCTTTCCCCGTAGACAATTGCCATCCAATAATATCGAACATGTACAAAACGAAAGAAAAATGGATGGAATTCATATTATCGAACGGAAACGGATCACGTGACTTTTCGTTAGACTGCTTAAATTTTGTACATTCTGATTTGTTTCGTTTATCGCTAGCTTAAACCGATGTCGTTTTATCTAGTTTTATCCATTTGAGTAGATTATTACTTTGGGTTATTTAGGTATGTATCTAATAACAAAAACTTTTAACAAAATTATACCCTATCTATTTTGGAAACTTTCTGTACTTGTATGTTATTGAATTATTATAATTGGATAAAAGTGTAGGAATATTAAGCGCACGCGAACACATGAAACATACCAATATTAATGAACAATACATTGAAAAAATATAATATAACCAGTAACTCGATTTAGATTTCAGGACCTTAAATAGATTAGATTCGTTTATTTTTGGTTTAGATTACATTAGTTAAATTAATTTTTATAGTCTTTACGTAAATGTAATTCGAATCACAATACCTATTATATTATGCCAAATTATAATATGCACTCGTATTTAGATCGTCTAACAAGGAACAAAAGGAAAAATAAGAACAAAAATACTTACACAATAAATAACAACAGAATCGCTAGTCTACTCCGCATTGTGAGTATTATGTTTCCAAGCAATTAATGCAAAGAAAACAATTATAATATAAAACTCAGTTGTTTAAATCATAAAAGCAATTTCAAACGAATAACATTCCTACATTCGTAAACGTTAAAAGAAAGAAGCCTCTTTCATAAATTTCTTTTTTTTCTTTGAAGTTAATCCTTAAGCAATTTTCTTTCGTTATTATAAAGAAGTATTTGTAATTAAAGGTAAATTTAATGGTTTCTTAAGATCATGATATTTTTATGACAATATAGGTGGTAGGTACATTTGAAATTTTTGAATAAAAACTATTATCTTGCATTATCAAGTTAAATAATTAATTATCAACGTAGCAGCGTATTCATTTAAAAAAGGCCGTTAAACACTAATAATTTAAACATTGCAAATTAATTCATAATATTTTTTCTTTTACATTTCTGCGTCTTCTAGAATTCTAGACGGAAGCCTGTCGCTGATTGGTCGTTTTCGCTTGACCGCCATTGCTCAATTTATTAAATAGCCAATCATAGATCAGCGCGAATGTTGCCAGAACTAAAATTTACCGCTACAACTTAAACAAATTATTACTTTTAAAAAGTGTCTAAATTATCTGTGCTTTTTTATTAACGATGTTCATTTGTTCACAGTCGTTCCACGCAGAAGTGCATCAGTACAAGCATCAAATCGAGCTGTTCGGTCAACTGACACAACGACTGATAGCCGTATACAGAAATGACGATACCTCTCGAATCAAGAGGGCTACTGAATCTATCAATCATAGATACAATGAGCTTAATAATAGGTGAGTTCCTACTATTAGTATGTTCATTTACTGTTGAAATATATATAATACTATAAGTAGGTACAATTAGCATGCTTTGTATATATGTGGTACAAAACGGTAATGAGCATTAGAGTTAATGGTCGATAGAGGTGCAGCTCGTTACTCTATATATATTAAAAGGAAACGTTTAAAGCAATGATAGCGTGACTTTACAGTCAATTGTCTCATACCTTTAGGGAGTCAGTCAAAACAGGTGCTGAAGGTACCTGAATTAACGCAATGATAAGTAAATGAAGCATGAAGAATTACCTAGTGAACCGAATCTAGGTTCGTTTTTGTTTTCAAATACCTAAACGTATGGCGATGTATTGCTGAGTTACCAAATCGTTAAACAAACTAAGTACCTACGAAGAGCTTCTAAGTGTGTTTAATTAATATAATAGCCACACAAAGTTGTCATTTTAATTATCAGTTTAGTATGAATCCTTGGTAACACTGTAGGTGTTATATGGCTTAAAAGGCTCTATTAAAAACTCCAGCGTAGAACTTAAAATTTCACGACGTGACCGTGCAGCGTAAACTTAATTAAACCTTTTAAACCACGCGAGTAAACCGACCTGCGCGGCTCGTAAAAAGTACCTAGTAAAAACACGGGGTCTATTTCGTTTCCAGTTCTTTATAAAAAAACAGAGAAAGTACTGACAGTTCATATTACTTTGTATCAACCGAAAATCCGATTGTTGTACCAGGTGTACATGGCTTAGCGGTCGATTAATAATAGTGTAAGGTTTGAATCCATATCGACCTTCTCTATGAATTATATCATTATCACAGTCATTATCGAGTAGAATCAATACGAAAATAAAACACATCCGATTAAGAATTCGATGCGAAGGTTACCTATTGTTATTTTACTGAAATTTTATTTACACTTTAACGTACAGTCGAAATTTACTTAGTGAGCGTCGGATAGCATTTAATAACAATTTTATTGTATCGGTGCATTGTTTTCGTATCAAGTACATTTAATTTAATAGGCTGAGTCTGGTTTTGGAATAAAACCCTTGATAGAAGTACAACAGGGAACGCCATCTGTTATTTCACTGTGGAATTACGAAAACTGACGAACGCAAGCTAGTTCTGTCGAACGCCATCTACCGTGCGTTTCAGTTTATCTTTACTTTGCAAATGGCATCTAGCGAAATACTGTAAAGAAAGTTTTCTTTACAGTTAGACTTGAAGATGCACCCGTAACAAATTTGTCGTACCTACCTACTTTGGAAAATCATTAGATACCTACCTAATATTAGTTTAGGGACGTCATGTCTGTTGCAGTTTTGCAACCAAATTTTGAAGCAAAGGAGAATTTAATGAGCAACGAAAACTATGATAATATTATAGAAAATTAATGCCATGAATACCATCTCTGATTTTCGGATACCTACCTAATACAAAGTATGAACAAAAATTATAATAATATACTTAGTACCTACTTAAAGTTGTTTGAATTATTATCATTCAAAACTCATCTAAAAAAACTTTTTCTTTTCTACAGTATTGTTGCTCGCGGGAAAGCTTTACACTCTGCGGTGTCGTCTTTGCAAAACTTTGACCGTTCTTTGGAGAAATTTGTCGCGTGGCTCAGTGAGGCGGAGTCATTGCTGGATGCTGCTGAAAGGGACCCTCATCTTCTTAAGGTAAATTATCTATATAGCTTTACTTTACGATATGTGTGCTAGAATGTAAACTACAAAAATTTAAACGGAACCAGAATCTGCACAATGATCTGAAATATAACCTTGCCACTTAGCTTCGTGATTTAAACATTGAACGACAGAGGGAGCTGTTAAAATCTGCGGAACAGCGCCATCTGTGTATCCAGTGTGTTACAAACTGGCAAGCGGGTTTGCTGTCGAAAGAGGGGTTGTTACATTTTAGCGCCATCTACGGAATATTGTGGGAATTAGGCTGTGAGGTCTAAGGGATGGCTTGGCAGCATTTCACAGTGTGAGCTCGGGAAGGTGGAAAATGTAATAAGTAAGAGATGGCACTGTGTTATTAAGTTGTCTTATATCATTGAATACTTATGTGTTGATAACTTTACTATATTATATTGTAAAAAAAGTTATCTAGAACTTTTGAACTATTATAGTTCAATATAACTCACAATATTAAAGTCTGGGAAACAACTAGAATATAGTCATTTTCACAAATAAATTTGAGTAATGTTTTAAAAATTATAAAAAGTTGAATACCAATACTTACTGATTGTTTAATTGTTAATTTTTTCCATTGGATATAGCTAATATTAGGCTTTAAACGTTATTAACTAATTTACTTACAACATGAAATCAAATAATGTTCCTATTTAAATATCACTTCAACTTTGCGAGCTTTACTCCAAAACTTTGCATTCTTTGACAAAGGCCAAGTTCCGACAGGCTGCAAAGCCGGCAAAGAATGTTTCGCGTGCATTGCGAGTTTGCAGAATGTGACAACTTTGCCTTTAACACCCATCTGAGACTTGTATATTTTGGCTTCTTGACTTTCAAATTTAAATAAATCTGCAGCTTGTTTTCTTTTTCATTCAGTTCCTATACGGATTTTTTGTTATAAATATTATGTGGTATCAATATAACGAACGATTCTCAGAACTAATTTTATACCTAAACTACATCCTAATACATACATAAGTATATTTTTAACTGTTTATGTGCAACAATGTGACATAAGAAACGACTCTTATCGCCACAAAGCGGGAAAAACAATGTAATCGGCTACACTCGTAGCACCGCTGTGATACTAATTGTTTGAAACAGGATTTTAATATCGCACCTTGATAATCAAAACGTCACTATACGAAACTAGCGCCCCCAGGCGCTGTAAGTGTACAGCGCCTGGGGGCGCTAGTGTCGTTTTGTCATTTAGTGGGGATGAGACCTCGACTCATCGGAATAGTGGCGTTTTATCATTAGCAACGCGTGAATTGACAGTAATAGAGGTTTCTCTACGAAGAAGCTCGTCATTTTTGGTTTAATGTCGTTACGTCTTAAAATTATTATGAAAGTGCTGTCTTTTTTAACGGAATAATGATCCTATACGAAAAATGTCACTTTTACATAACGTATTTTTTTAAATTTTGCAAATTAAAATTTAAAGTAATAACGTCACTTTAGTCTTAATGACAGTATTCTTTTTATAAATCGACTTAACTAAGACAGGGTTATTGTATTATTTTGTATAGTGTCACTTTTACCAGTTTTTTGGCCATCACGGAAAATAAATTTTAATCAAAGGAGAGAGTCACTTTAGGTATAGTGACGGTAATCTATTTAGGGGATAATTACATTAGGTACCTACTTAACTTGAAACGAAACTTTTTCTGTTCTAATAATGATACAATTTGTTTTTGTAGTTTTATTATAATGAAAGAATACTACTATTTACTTATCCTGCTCATCTAAAACTGTTGCCAAACCACGAAAACCAATAAAAATACTAGAAGCAAATTTCCTAATGCCAAAAACCTCCTAATCTGTAGAGCAGTTCTAGCATTTCTTCATCATCTAGCTCTGTCAATTCTTCTACTAGCTTTTAGTAGTTAAATAAAGTGTCAAAGTAATGTTATCATTAATTGTTATGTTATGTGTTATGTACCTATTGCCATGCACTTCAGGTTCTGTCATGGAAACTTGTAGTGTATGTTCTCCCAACAAGCAAAATTAGTACTTGTAGTGTTCTTGAAGCCTATTTTTATTAGACTTATAAGATACTCCAAGTATGCTACAAACAAGGATTTGGGCGCAGATATAGGAGCATTCTTTCTTATAACGATCTTATAATGAACTAGCGGAACGTCAATAGGCCCTATAATACGCTTACAATTGTTTTACCGTAGTACAATTGATCCTATAAAGTCCTGAGACTACCCATTTATAAGTACTATAACTCTTATTACTATCTGAGATGAGTATCATACTAGAGCAATTTTAGTTACAAAGTATCTCCTACGAATATACTTAGTTATTTTTTGTGGACGTTTTCTTTTTAATTTATCTAATACAATTAGTAAGTAGTGAAGAGTATATCTAAGTATTGAAAATTACTATATGTTTAGTGTGTGAAATTACCGGGGAATTCATTTTTATTGTGAATGTCCACCATAATTTGTTGATTTTAACAATGCCCATGGAAAAAGCTCACATAATCATAGATGTTATTGAAATAATATTCGTACATTAATTGAGAACATTCGCCATTTTCTAAAAGTACTCTGCATTGAGTATATTATAGGACAATTATAGGTAAAATTGCACCTATAGCAGTTTTGATCCAGAGCAATCGTCGCCATATTTAAACGTATTAGCGTTTCGTAACACAAATTCAAACAATGATTGAATGACATTTACTAGTAAGGTGTTTGGTCAAGTAATTTATAGGATTGTTTCATCTTATAAGGCTCTAACCAAGTACAATTTGGGTTATAAGAGCATTGGACAAGACTAATAGCGATGTACACTTGAAATAGTCTCAGCTTAGTATAATATAATGTCTTGTACTCTTACAAAATGCTACTATAAGATCAATATTATTCAGGACTATTTGCTCTTTCTGCAAACTGTTATAGGAGACTAAATCCTATAACTATCTTATAAGACGCTCTTGTAGCTTACTACAAGCATGTAAAATAAAACCAAATGATCTTAAGACTATCTACGCTTGTATAATGTTACTATAAGTAAAAGTATCCTATAACTGTTCTGTGCTACAATCTTGTAGCATACTATAAGGATGAATTATAAACACTAATGCTCTTGAGTATGTTACCGCTTATCCAAAGCTACTATAAGTAAATGACTCTGCGTCAATGCCTTTATAGGAACGTTATTAGCAAATTAGTACTTATAGTCTTTACTTATAGGAATACTTTGCTTGTTGGGCTGCAACGCCTGCAAAAATGTTTGACTTTTACCAAATAACTGTTTGAATATTTGGTGATTGTTAACTGAAATTCGGTTTAACTCATTCTTTTGCTGCTCTGCATAATGCGGCGCTTATTTACCCTTCTTCATCTTCAGAGGATACAGAAACTATGAGATCTGAAAATGCCCGAAACGAATTACAGTTTTTCATCAGTTTATTCACTGTCACTTCGAATGCAAGCGAATCTCTGAATGTAATTATAAGGTTTTACATTACGTAATTATTGGACTAAACGTTATTATGATTTAAGAAAGCTTTTCAAGTTGAAATGTGTAGAAAATTTTAAAAATTGAATTTGGTGATGGTTTTATTTTAACAACTCTAAAAACATGCATGAAATAGGCTTTTTAAGTAGAAATTTCAATCATATAGACAAACTAAACAATCTGAAGTGAAAACCCCTTACTTATAAAGTTGTTTAAATACTTTTAAACTGTGTTTTAAATAAAATGCAAACATTTTAAAAGGTATGATGTCATTATTGCCCATAAAATGTAAAAAATGTAGAAACAAAAATATGGAAAACTGACACTATGTAAAAATTTGTGGAATATTGACACTAAAAAATTACATAAACCTTAATAATGAAGCCGTTTATGAATAAAAAAAATATTTGGATACCTGAGATAATAAAAAGCATCTTGTGGTTAGTAAAACCGTACTTAAACATACGAATTTATCAAAAAAGTATATGTTTGTCACATTTTTTCTGATTGTAAACTTCAAACCCTCGTAGCCAAAAATCGACTTTTTTGTATAATGACGTTTTGATTATCAAGGTGCGATATAATTTTAGGTGCCAATAGTAGTAATTATTCGGGAAGTTACTTGACGATAAATACGTATAGTTCAATATAACTATTATATACCTCTTAGCGACATACTGCGAGATAAGAGTGCTACGTAACGGCGTAGCTCTAGCCTACGCGCGAGATGCTACGTAGAACTGCTAACAGTTCTACGCGTAGATGAAGTCACTCACAAAATGAAAAGTACACAGAGATTAAAAAAATATTAGTAAAAAAATATTGATAGTAAAAATATATTAACACAATCTTAATGACATATTAATTTATCAATGGTATGGTCCATGTACCGCGTGCGATCCTATTTAGTGTGTTAAAGTAAATTGACTATTTTACTGTAGTTTCTGTCTGTATCAAATTTATAAATCTCGCATTAAAGAAATACAATTCTTAAAATATAATTTCATTTCAACAATAACAGTTCTAGCAAATGGAATTCGTCTCTTAGACGTTTTAATAAAACGGAGCGAGCGAGATGGCGAATTAAAAATTCTATTTAATTCCATAAGTGCGAGTGAGACGCAGACTTGGCTTAATTCTTGGAATATCACGAGCAATATTTTGGCAGGTTCGCGTTTTGTTAAATTTTAATTAACGTTTTTAGTATGCGTATTTCATATTCTCTTATCTAAGTTGTGGTGAAATGTCTCTCCAAGTTCAGTCGAGAATAATTTCAGGTCGTTTGTATTTTGAATACTTGGATTCAAAAGGTTTTTTTTAGACACAGTTGTTGTAGCCTTTAATTAAATTCTGAATAGTTTTCTTTTGGAATGAAAAGAATGTGAGTTCACAGTTATCATTTTTTGTTTTCCCTTAAAAAAGAAATATTATGAGTTTGTTAACTTGCTTGAATAAGGAGTAGGTTATAGGTTATATTTTTAGTAGTACGTGTAAATATATATCATATTACTAGCGGCCCCGGCAGACGTCGTCCTGCCCGTCCGATTGTTTCGTCAAAGATCTGTCAAAGTCTTCTATTACTTCTTCATAAGGCTTCATATTTTGCCCGTTTTTTACATATTTTCCACTGTTTCTTCGCTCCTATTGGTCGCAGCGTGATGTTATATAGCCTAAAGCCTTCCTCGATAAATGGTCTATCCAACAAAAAAAGAATTTTTGAATTCGAACCAGGAGTTCCTGAGATTAGCGCGTTCAAACAAACAAACAAACAAACAAACTCTTCAGCTTTATAATATTAGTATAGAAAGTATAGATTATATTATGTATATGAGTCACGTCATCACGTGTAAGGTCACGTGACTTTTCGTGAGTTTTTTTTATTCAAGCGTTAGTGAATATCGAATGTCGCTTACTTAGGACGGTTAGACAGATATAATTAAGATATACGAATAATAATTATAATGACAATAGATACTATAGGTAAGAACTGCAAAATAAAATTGACACTACATTTTTTTATCTTAAGTAAGGTCTACAAAAAAGGTCTTTGTAAAAAATATGTATTAATACTTTGGATATGAAAATAAACTAGCCTAGTTAAAGTCTGCCTACCGCCGACACTCGGGTTAGTTAGCCTATTGAAAAGTTAGTACTTTTAAATTGCTTGGTCAAAGTTGAACTCATTCTGCAGTCAAAGGCTCATATAATCGCTTTATTGAGAAAAGAATTTGAGTAGTGAAGTGTATTTTTTTGATAGTTACCTATATATTTTATGTAATACGTTCATATCACAATAACATGTTTTCAGGTTAGCTTTCCGAAGAAACAAACATAATTATTTAAACAATGAAATTATTCTTGCGTATTTTATTTGCTGACGTTTCCCAAGTTTGTAACACGAACGATAATCACTTAAGCGTTAGACTATCGTCAGCTCAGACTTTAAAGATTTCGGAAACTCAGTATATAAAATAAAATACGCTAATTAAATCTTTAATACTTAATTGGAATGAAACAACTATTAACGGATTTAACTAGCGTATTTTTATTTAATTTTATTTGATTTTGGGTTAAACTATTGTCTGCTCAGTCGTGCTACGATTATGGAAACTAAAGAATCCGAAACGTCAGCAAATAAAATAAAATAAAAATACGCGAGTTAAATCCGTTCATAGTTGTTTCATTCCAATGTGTAATAACCGCGAAGGCATCAGAAATTATTATCCTTAATAATTGTTTCATTCCAAAGGACAAAATTAATGTTAATAAAAAGTAATAAAAGTTCTAGAGATATACTGAATAATTTGCCTATTCCAATTAGCACGAGAATTAAGATGAAAAACAAAAATGTAATTAAATTTAATTAATGTAATCAGTTGCAATTCACCCGGCGGAGTTAATGAAACTCTCTTCAAACTTTTTTGCAAACTTACCCCAAGTTACATCCAGCGCTCTAAATAAATATGGCTGAGTTTTTTAATGAATACCTTTGTTTATTTGTTTTGTATTTGTTTGTCTTTAAACTTTTGTACCGTCACATTTAATTACTGATTTAATCTCTCACAATTATCACAGATTATACTTTACAAAAACGGGATTTAAACGCGTAAATAAATAGTTAAATTGCTTCTGACATTATAAATTGCACCATAACGTGACGTCATAGCCCCACTTTTGAACTTTGGAAGCACTTATTATTGTATTTTTAATACCTAATCTATAGTCCCAAAATTAGTGTGCGAAGATTAGGTACCTACTTTACAGCAAATAGATAGACATAAATACATAATAATATTTATATATGTGGGAGTGTGAAACGGAATGGTTAAAGTAGATTGATGTATGCGTGGAATGGAGTGGTTGAATTGTAAGACGAAGAATGAGTGAATGCGAACGAATGAGTGAAAGTGAATGTGAAGAACGGACCGAATATATTTTCTTTTTTTTAAATATGAAGGGAGAGTAATTTTTTTTTTAATTCTATTCTACGCGGAAGCTCAGTCAGAGTCGGATGCACCTAACGTTTTTATTTATAATTAGATATTGTTTGTGAAGAAATAAAATACCAGTTTGTTCAAAATTTAACTATTTATTTACGAGCCCACAATCCCACAAATGGGGGCTCGTCACGCTACAACGGGATTGTGAGGAAATGCACCAAAATACGAGCTGTTTGAAGAAAGAGGTTATGTACGCAGATACACGAGTTAACGAAGATTAAAATTAAATAAGATTACGATGAACGAAGAAATGAAGATGCAGGATGTTGAGGACGAGGATGCGAATGCAAATGAGAAAGGGGCCGTAGGCGGCATGCTACAATTTACCGAATCTTTGGTACCTAAGTTCAGTGGAAACAACAAAGTCTATACGGTGTCCACATGGATGCAAGAAATTGATGACAACGGTGATATATTTGGCTGGAGTGAGACGCAACGGCTGTTGGTTGCGCGGCGTTCGTTGATCGGTACCGCTGCCTTATGGTTGAAATCGGAGAAAAGTTACACCACGTGGGATTTATTGAAAGCGGCGATTAAAAAAGAATTTCCAGACAGTATAGATAGCAAAGCTATTCATGAATTAATGAGCTCCAGATATAAACAAGATAATGAATCGTGCTTGGATTACATGTTTGCTATGAAAGCCCTGGGAAAACGCGGAAAAATAGCCGATTATGTAGCTATTAAGTACATAGTCGACGGAATACGTGATGCTGAAATTAATAAGATCATGTTGTACGGTATCAAAACCTACTCGGATTTAAAAGAGAAGCTAGTAACCTACGAAGAAATGAAGTCAAAGCAAAGTGAAAAACGATTCAGTGTTCGAAACAATTATAATAATAGTCAAGCTAGTGCGTCGAATTGGAAGCCACAAAGATCATTTACACGGTGCTATGCTTGTGGAGAGAGAAATCATGTCATTACGGAGTGTCCTTATAAAGAGCAAGGTCGTAAATGTTTTAATTGCAACGCATTTGGTCATTTATCGGCGGATTGCAAAGAACGCAAGATGGCGGTTGGCAATCAAACAGCAACGTTTGTGAAAACAACTCAACGTGCTGACAGCGGAAGTAAATATTATGATGGCAGCTTTGGAAAAAGAACGAATTCGAAAAATGTTTGTTTCAACTCTATGGCAGAGAACAATTTTAACGAAATGAAGATTCAACATGACACGAGTGACAACACTAGCTCACCTTCTATTGGCTGTACTGACATCATGGCGGCCGGCGATTTCACAATGGCGTCAAATGTCAATCAAGATGTAAACAAACCATGTACGAGTACCGGTGATACGAGAAAACCAGTGAAAAATATACGAATTCGCGACGAAATGTTATCGGCATTAATTGACAGTGGCAGTGATGTTAATTTGATGTCCATCGGGTGCTACAATGAGCTTCAATTGCCGAAATACGACGATAGTGCGGTTGTAACGATGATCGGTTTTGGACTTTCGAAAGTGAAATCTTTTGGAACAATCGAGACGAGTGTGGAAATTGACAACAATAATTACTACGGGACTGTATTTTATCTAGTACCTAACGATTTTATGCCATTTAAGATTATCTTAGGCAATGAGTTTTTACGAAATGTTGTTGTGGTTATGAAAGGTGGATCTGTGTGGTTGAATCCTAACTGTGGATGGCTGAATGAGGTTACATGTTTTTCTTGTTCTGTTGATTGTCTAGGTTATGTGAGGGATGCGGCAGTGAAAGATGAAGTTACAAGACTAGTGCAGGACTACACACCGTGTCGTACGAAGGAGGCTCCAATTGAACTAAAACTGCTGTTGAAAGACGAGGTACCTATTGCTCAACGCCCACGACGTATTTCATTGAAAGAGCAAGAAGAGGTGGACAAACAAATACAGGAATGGCTTGACAGTGGTGTCATACGGGTGAGTTTTTCAGAATATTCAAGTCCTATAGTTCTAGTTAGAAAAAAGGATGGGTCATTAAGAGTGTGTGTTGATTACAGGAGAATTAATAGTAAAATTGTCAAAGATGAATACCCACTTCCATTAATTGAAGACCATATTGACAAATTAGCTTCTGCTAAAGTATTTAGTGCTTTAGATCTAAAGAATGGTTTCTTTCACCTGCGTGTTCATGAAGAATCTATAAAATACACAGCATTTGTAACGATGACTGGACAGTATGAGTTTTTGCGAGCACCATTTGGTTTGACAACTTGTCCTAAGGTGTTCACACGATTTATTATGATAATTTTCAGAGATCTTATTGCACGAGGTATAATAATTGTGTTTATTGACGATATTTTAATCCCTGCAGAAAATGAACGACAGGCAGTGGAGCGACTGTCTGAAGTATTGAAGATTGCATCTGAATATGGGTTGAATATCAACTGGAAAAAGAGTCAACTGCTAACGAGACATGTGGAATATTTGGGCTATGTGATAGAAGATGGTACAGTTATGCCCTCGCCAGGAAAGACAGATGCTGTAACTAAGTTTCCTGAGCCTCAGAATTTGAAGCAACTACATTCTTTTCTTGGATTATGTTCATATTTCAGAAAATTTATTCCGGATTATGCATTGATTGCAAGACCTCTTACTGACATGTTAAGGAAAGATAACAATTTTATATTTAACGAAGAACATAGAGCTGTTTTTAATATACTAAAGATGAAGTTAGCTACAAAACCTGTGTTAAGAATATTTAATCAAAGAGCAGATACTGAGCTCCATACTGATGCTTCAAGTGTCGCTTACTCGGCTATATTGATGCAGAAAAGTGAGAGTGGTGATTTACACCCTGTGCATTACATGAGTCGGCGTACATCAGATGCAGAAAGCAGGTATTCGAGTTATGAGTTGGAGGCATTGGCTGTGATCGAAGGGGTTAAAAAGTTTCGACATTACCTGTATGGAAGACCGTTTAAGTTGGTAACTGACTGTAAAGCTTTTCAATTAACACTTAAAAAGAAAGACTTAGCTTTGTCTACGAAAGTAGCAAGATGGGTTTTATTATTGCAAGATTATACATTCACAGTTGAGCACCGAGATGGTACGAAGATGAGGCATGCAGATGCTTTAAGTAGAAATCCATATGTGGCAATGATTACAAGCAATTTACATGATGATATACGGCGCACAGGAAAGTGATGAAGGCCTCAGTGCTATTATAAAAATACTAAATGATGGAGGATCCTACAAAGATTATAATTTACGATGTGATTTACTATATAAAGGACCACAGGATCAGCTGGTAATACCTAACAAAATAGCAGCGGAAATTATTAGAAGGGCGCATGAAAATGGCCATTTTTCAAAGAAGAAAACGCTTGATCTCATTAACAAAGATTATTATATTGAGAATATTACACAGAAAGTTGAAAAGTATCTAGCGGCGTGCATACCATGCTTGCTGGCATGTAGAAAAGAAGGAAAGAAGGAAGGATATTTGAATCCCATTGAGAAGGGAGAACCATTAAGTACATTGCATTTGGATCATATCGGACCTTTTACAGAGACACGCAAACAGTACAATTACATTTTAACCATAATAGACGCCTTCACGAAGTTTGTATGGCTTTTTCCATGTAAGACAACATCCACAAGTGAAGTACTTATCAAACTAGAAATACTACAAAATGTTTTCGGAAATCCCGATAGAGTGATTACTGACAGAGGTACTGCATTTACAAGCCACGATTTTCATCAGTATTGTGATAACGAAAATATACAGTATGTACACATTACTACAGGAGTTCCTCGGGCAAATGGACAGGTTGAAAGGGTTCATCGAATTATAATTTCCATACTAACTAAACTATCTATTGAAAAACCAGGATTGTGGTACAGGAATGTTGGACGAGTGCAGATGGTATTAAATAGTACATTTCAACGGAGCGTGGGTACTACACCATTTGAAATGCTCATAGGAAGGAAGATGAAAAGACGGGATGAAATCGAAATATATGATTTATTACAGCAAGAGGAACGAGAAGGATACATGCAAGATCGCGAAGAGATAAGAGAAAATGCTAAGAAACAAATATTAAAGGTACAGGAAGAAAATAAGAAAAGTTATGATAAAAATCGAAAAGATAGTATAAAATATCAAGAGGATGACTTGGTAGCTATAAAACGTACACAGTTCGGGCCAGGTTTGAAAATAAAACCTAAATTTTTGGGACCTTATCGCGTCACTAAAGTAAAGAGGAATGACAGATATGATGTAGAGAAAGAAGACGCGCAAGCAGAAGGACCTCAGAAGACATCAACATCTGCAGACAACATGAAACGATGGCCAGATGTTATGACAGGAGAGTAGTGAGATGTTTCGTTTGATTTATTTTTATTTACTTTCGTATGTGTGTGTTTATGTATGTGAGAAAGGTAGTAGATACTCATTGCATTAAGATATATTGTATAACATGTATTATTAAGGTGTTATATTTTTTTTTTTGTTATGTAGAGTGGTATTTTAAACAAGAAATGATAAGTATATCAATATGCTACTGTTCTGTATTCAGTTTATGTTTACCTATAATAGTTTATGTCGAATAATAGTTTATGCTCTATATAGTATAAAATTTGTGTTGAAATTTCTTTATATCACGATAACACATGATGGTGTATTTTGTTCTATGATGTTATACTGTTGATTTGTTATAGTTAGGAAGTGATGCCTGAGGACAGTCATGATGCAGGATGGCCGAGTGTGGGAGTGTGAAACGGAATGGTTAAAGTAGATTGATGTATGCGTGGAATGGAGTGGTTGAATTGTAAGACGAAGAATGAGTGAATGCGAACGAATGAGTGAAAGTGAATGTGAAGAACGGACCGAATATATTTTCTTTTTTTTAAATATGAAGGGAGAGTAATTTTTTTTTTAATTCTATTCTACGCGGAAGCTCAGTCAGAGTCGGATGCACCTAACGTTTTTATTTATAATTAGATATTGTTTGTGAAGAAATAAAATACCAGTTTGTTCAAAATTTAACTATTTATTTACGAGCCCACAATCCCACATATATAATATATTATTATATAGATGTTATCTACGTTACTACTAAGAAACTAATCGTCGAGTGTTGTACGTTTATCAATACAAATCTATATATTTATGAAAACACCAAATTTATTGATTCTTTTTTTATGTTACGTCGTGACTACAAGGTTTTTTATATTTTATATAAGAAAATATGTAGATTTACTAATACAATTATGTGAATGACAGAATATGACAGAGGACTGTCAGATATTTGACGAAACAATCGAACGGGCAGGACGACTGCCGGGACCGCTAGTATATTTATATTAATATGTTTCGGCAAATAAGGACGGTTCTCGAGCAGATACGCGTGCAAAGGATAGCTCATCGATTATGCGCATAATACGTCCGTTGTAATAACAGAAGAAAATTGCAAACACCTGACACCAACAATGTCTTGTCTTTCCCTCGATTAATAAAGTCTCGCAATTTACTTTATTTCAGAAAAAAATATCTTTGGTCTTATTAGGTTTCAATTGTGAACAGTGGCGTAACAGTTTAGAAATATATATTAGAAAATAATTCCTGATGCCTTTGCGGTAATTACACATCGGAAAGAAAGCCCATAAAATAAAATACGCAAGTTACATCCGTTTATAGTCATGTCATTCCAATCTACCTATTATATCAGAGAGTTATAATTAATATATTATTATAGGTACTACTTTTGAAGTTCACTGTTAAAACTTAGTAGGTATTTGCAATCGGAGAACTACCGAGGAGAAATAATATACTTAGATATTTTTTGTCTCTTGAGACTGCACACGTTGGTACGTTTTTTATATATAACAATACTTTGTGTTTTGTTTTTCTGTTTAAGACTTGGTAAAATTTAAACATATGTATCATAAAAGCGACACCTCGTAGTTTTTCAATAATCATTTTTCATATTTAATATTAATATTTTACACAGGAAACCTAATGAATCTAGAATACCTAACAACAGTTTATTACAAGTTACGTAGCCGTTATGGATTTTAGTGTTATCGGCAGGTGACCTAGTTTTACCTAAACTCCGATGACACCTGTAAATTGTCTCAACCGTTGAGATATTGATAAAATATATAAATTAATTGCTTTAATAACATTCTAGGATATTGTATCGTCGATTGATGTAATATTTAAGTCTTCTAATAACGATTTAACAATTCATATATCTTTATCATTAAAATTCTGTTGTGACGGCCTGTTGGTCTAGTGGTCAGAGACCCTGACCACGAAACCGGAGGTTGCGGGTTCGAATCCTGCTAGAGGCAGATATCAATGTGGTGAGCACTGGCATCTATACCTGAATCTTGGGTGTCTTATATCTATTTATGTATGTTTATCTGTTGTCTAGTACCCATAGTACAAGCTTTGCTTAAATTTGGACTAGATCAATTGGTGTGAATTGTCTAAAGATATCCATTTTTATTTTATTTAATGTGGCACAGCTACCTACAGTATGAAAATCTAGACTTTAGCCTAAAAGGAAAACCCTGAGGACGTCACATCACATCACCTTAGTGTCAATATCTGAAGTCTAAGCTAAGTCTAGTACTTCCAATAGGATATTCATAAAACACATTCAAACCCTTTGGGTACGAAAAGCAAAACATTCCAAACATTACAGAATTGTTTCCGATGTCTGTCTGTCTATCTCTGTGTCAATTTGCAACGCGCTACTTTCATTTTAAATTCCATATTTTTACGAGTGGTTCCGACGCTGACCGATACAGTGATAAAGTCGTTACATAGTGATATATATATATCTAAAGGCATATATGTACATAGTCTATTGCCAGTTTTTAAGGTTCTGTAAATATATGTTTATATAAATTTATTTACACTTAATAACGTGCAGTAGCACAGTATAGAACGGTAGAGTCTTTCAGAAAAAACAATTCGTACCTAAGTGCAACTAATTACTTAAACAAAACCAAAAAAAAAATGCTATACTACGTAAATATGAAATAAGTAACTAAATACATATATATGTAGCGGGAAATTCCCATTTAAATATTAATAAGACTAATCTTGCCGGAATACGATTTAAGCTGTATTTTAACCCAGCAAAAATAGCAACGGCGTTCTATGCTAAGGCGACGAATTTAGAATTTATAGGTTAGGGCTTACACATACCGGCGTGATCACGTTCCCAATATCATTAGCGTAAATAAAAAATAATCTTAATTAAAATCTAGTCAAAGACTAGTTGTAAGAACACCTTGTTCACAGGATAATGCCTGGTAGAACAATGCAAGTATAAAGGAGAGTTTAGCAGAGCTTTTCCCGCTAAACACTGTCTAATGAGGATTTAATGTTCACGGACTGAGTAAGATTGTATACATTTGTAGTTTGGCTTTAAAAGATTTACTAGTTGAATTATAGGCGATACATATTAAGGAGTTACTTTTATTACGACCCTTAACGAGTTTAAGATGTTTTGGAATTGGCTCGGAAGAACTATGTGGAGAAAAGAATTTTTACCTATATAAAACATTAGCTTCTGCCAACACTTTCACGTCTGCATGATAGTCATCCCATTTTACTCCCTTAGGGGGTTGAATTTTCTAAAATATTTACTTACTTACTATGTTTCATGACTTCCGGTGAAGAATTTTCATACTGAATTTCATTCAAAAAACTCCAAAAACGGAAAGTTTCATATCAACTTTCAACAACTAATACATAATAATATTTTGTGTCGAAAATATTGTTTTGGATAGAATTTAATGATACTCTCATCCTACTTACTATAAATCACTGCACTGCAATGCCTTTGTTATCACAAATTGTAATGTAAAATATCTTGTTGTCTGTGTTTGTGCCTTTTCTGTATTTTTTTTTTCTCCGCGTGTCATCCGTTCAGGTTTAAGCTGAAAACCAGCGTTGTGACCCCTCCCCCCCCCCCGGTCGCAACAATAATGCTGAGCTTAAGCCTTTTCAGTCGACATGAACCTAGATATCGTTATTACCTAAATTAGATATTGTAAACACTGTAAATTGTGTCTACTGAATAAACTAATTCTTATTCTTATTCTTATTATTTATTACGAATATAAATATACTATACAGCTATATTATTCAAGTAGCACACACATTTTATATAAGCTGTATAAAGGCTATATAAGGGTGTTCACTCGTACAGCCTTTGTACACATACAGAACTTGAATGTAGCCCGTGTAATTAATCTAAGTATCAAAATCTTTGAAATATTCAACCACGGCTACATCTTGCCATCTCCAAATTCAAGATTAGACCAATAAGGTTCCTCTTAGAGCCTTTTGATTTGCGTATCATCAATCTTACAGGCGAGGGGTAATAGTAATTACTCACGAGACAAAAGACGAGCAAACGTTTGATTTGATTCGATTTGGCAGAGTTTCATGTTGAATTGATGTTTTTGTTCTGTTACCTACGTATTTTAATAATTATATTAAGAATTTCAGCTGCCTTTCGCTTAAAACGTTACATTCTGTAAGTACGTAAGTATTGTACAGTCACCACAAGTACGTATTATCGAGATTTTGTAATGTTATAATATATTTTGGAGTAAGTGTTGGTGTTAGTAGACATTCGAGGTTTCCTTTAGAAATTCGGCTACAGACACGTGAAAAAAAAAATCGTGTTCAGTGTTAATAAAGCATTTTAAAAATTTTATAAGTTTACGTAATCTCAACGTGGAATGCAAAAATTTTGAACATAATATTCGGCATAAAATTCCAATAACACTGCAAGTAGACTATAAATGTTATACCGTGCTCATCTCATATAATAAGTTTTATTTTTCTTGAGATTCATTCATGTTTACGATGTTATAAAAATCTTTGCTTTTTAGAAAGCTTTCTATATACTGATAAGTCAATGTAGTTTTTTCTTAGTATAATTTGACATCAATATATTATCACCTAAAGGATAGTTATTGTACAATGACTAAACTGACTAATTACCTAACTAAGTATAATCATTTTTGATGCTTCCATGATTATTGAATATTGTAATTAAGAAAATAAAACGGATCCAACTTTCGCACATACTATAATATCCTTTGAGGTTCATAAGGTGGTTTTAAAAGAATGAAATTGATTTAATTTGAAAACTGAATCATTGTCTTCAACCTAATAACACAATAAGAATATTATAGTCTCATTAAAATTAAGATAATTAAAAAAGTATAAGAAAGAAAAAGAACGTATTAAAACAAAACACTATCGATTTAACCCTCAACTCAAGCCTGGGTAGGCTTTCGGGCGGACATCAGATTAATAGCATATTTATGCGTCTCGTACATTCTTAATATCCGCCTAAAAGAATTAAACAGACCCTACGGTTCCCTTGTCCGGCGCTTTGATCCCTAAAAACGGTTTTCCATTTCGCTCTTTGATATAAAAAGGCATCTTGTTCGAATTTCCATCGATACGACGAAGTTTTCCAAACCAAATTGGGTTATTCGATAACATAAGTTTTGAATTTAGAATCTTGCTGGAACTAGTGACAAAAAAGTTTTTTGTTTGTAATAAAACTCCTTTATTCATTTTAAAACTGCGGTCTTGGTTATCGGAACAAAAGCACTTGTTTAAAAATAATCCTCTCGAAAGTACAAAGAATACCTCTTGAACCCATTACCAGGTGAGCGCTCCTCGCGGCCACTTCACCTACATCCATTAGTGTTTATTGAAGTTGAAACAAATCGTTTCACTCTGAAGTTGTCCGAGGATCGATTCAGACTATTTGTTACGTTCGTGTAGAAACAAAAACTATTCCTTAAATAAAACAAATCGATAATCGATATTAGTGATACTACACAGGAAAATAATCTATAGGTAATTCGAACGCACATTTGTACCCAGTGCGTTCATCTAACTAGCTACGTTCTATCCCACAGATTTGAAGAAATCTATATTTAGGTATACTAGCGGTCCATCTCGGCTTCGCACGGATCCCTATTTTTTTTCAAAACTTAATATAGCCTATGTCACTCACGAATAGTGTAGCTTTCCAACAGTGAAAAAACAATTCAAATCAGTTCAGCCGTTTTGGAGCCTATTCAATCCTAACAAACAAACCTTTATAATGATATTTTTGTACAAAGACAAGAGTAGAAAAAATCTTAGACCCCCAGTGGCATTATGTCTAAGATTTTTTCTACTCTTGTCTTTGTACAAAAATATCATTATAATTAAAAACTAATGGTATTGAACCAAAAATATTAATCGAATTTCGATTAATAGATTGTAGTTAAACAAACCTTTCCTCTTTATTATGTAGGTCCTGTATTATATAAAAAGAGAAGGTGACTTAATGACTGACATGTCAACATGGCCTAAACTGTAAGGTTAGAAACTTGAAACTTAGGCCAAAATACTGTTTTCTTTTACATTATATAAATCTATAGTCGACTATAATACTTGTATTTAATCTGTAGCATCGATTGGATAAATTCGTATCCACACTTACTAATTATTAAGTTGGTATCTTTGAATACCTAAGTGTTCTTATATGTATGAGTAGGCACTTAAGAGGTTTCGTTGAAATACACTTCGACTATTTTTACTCGGCATGAACTTGACTCGTAAATATATCTCAAGGGGTTAGAGTTATGACTTCTAAAAATAGATTTATAGATAGTAGTATGCATTAAAATAATACTGTATACCTATGTAGTGCACTTTGTACAAATGGTTTGTTTTATGTAAATAGGAAGTGCCTGTACCTGCTTCCTGTATGATGCGGAGAATAATACATTTAAATTTAAGGCTCATTGGATAATAACTGTGAATTGAAATTGAGATAAAAAGAACAGATTGATTATATTTATTTTGCTTGTGTTTTCGATGCTAGTCTTTGAATAAGTTCTTACCTATTCGTAACTTTCTTTGACATCTACGTTTAAAAGCAAAAGTTTATACTTTCCAAATATCCTCTTTTACCTCGTCTCGTTATACATGATAAATCAGTTTTAAGGATCCCAACCTCAACCTTAAACCTATCGCTTAACGCGGCGTAAACAATCGAAAAACAATTCCGAACTCCGAAGTTCGCGATGTAAATTTAATTCCGTCCTAAACCACGTTCCGAACTTTAAAAACCGAAACGTTCAAAGTTTACGAAAAACGCGAGACCAAAACAAGTGCGCTGCGACGCGACGTGGCGCAGCGGTAGTCGAGCGGCGGACGTCGCGCGGGACGCACGCGCCCGCGATGTGACGCGCTCTGCCGGCCGCAGCCATGACCGAGGGGGCGGGCAGGCCTCGGCCCGCACCGCCCCGGAAGCCGGACTCGTTGGCGCTCGCGTGGCCGCGCTGGGAGGACCCGCCACCGCCGGCCCCCGAGCCCAACAAGCCCGGTCCGTCGCCGTTGAATGACGACTTTGGCGGATTCAGTCCGTACACGCCGCCGACGCCGATACAACCGGAGACGCGGCGCCGGCCTCCTCCACCACGACGTCCCCACAGTGTCGTGTCCCCTCGTCCTCTGAAGCAGTTGGCCACTCGGCCGCACTCGATAGGTGCTATAGAAGATGACTGGCCCTCGGTTCCGCTACTGCAGCCGGTGCCGCGGCGGCCGAGGCCGGCGTCGACGATGTCGACTCTGCCGCGTGCAAGCTACAACATACCGTCCTCGAGAAGTGATTATCAACTTCAGCGACCAGCAATTATGACAAATGGCTATGGAGCAGTGCCGCCGGCGACGTCTCGCCGACTGTCCCTACCCGGGGGCGCTGCTCAAAACCCACCGAAACCTTCGGCAACCTTTCACGGTTTATCGGCTTTAATGGGACCTTATCCTACTCTGGGTACTCCCGGTACACCCAGCACTCCAGCTGCCGTCCGGGAAGCGGTCCGGCATCTCCTGATGCAGCCCCGGAACGGTTTCGCCATCATGGATCACAAACTCTCCCTCTTCATCGAGATCCTCGACGCTCAGGAGAAGTTCTCTCAGGTTCGTTGTAAATGTAGCAAACTGTCGCGAGTGATTCGTCAATCTTCTTCGGAAGATAATGCAAACTCCGGAGTGTTGCAAACTTCCCGGCTCGATCATCGCTTCCCCGTTGTGTTTACCTAAAGTTTTATCGAATAACAAAAATTTGTAAAACATAAATGAAGATTTAGAAGCGCTTCGGAGTTCCAAAGACTTTGAATAATGTTCGGACGTAATGAGGACTTAAACTTTTCCACATAACAAACTCTTTGGAAGTAATTTGCGAGTTCGACGCCATCAAAATATTATTAACGAACTGTCCTAAACCGCGCAGTATAAAGTTTAGAATGGTCTCATAAAGTATGAATCCCCTCGAAACGAGTGCAATAATCCAGAGATACATTAAACCGATTCAATTAAACTCAGCGCGCTTGAAATCGCGCGCTCTCTTGACCCGATTTTTCTCTTTTGTTTCAATACAATAAGACACTGGCGTCGCGAAATATAAGAGATTTGAAAAGGTATGAAAATGTTTTACAATACGAAGGGGCTGGAAAGCCCGGAGTTCGTAGCTGTGCTACGAGAAGTGCTACGCGCTACGCCGTAGCTGTTACGAGATAGGAGAGGTCGAGTGAATGTAATTTGGCCTCACTTTACCTAATGGTCTAAATCACGTAATGCGCCACCAGCCTTATGCTTTTTCATAACTCTTATATTGCAGAAAAACATATCTGATATTTCTCTCTCTGTCTTTCTACTTTGTTTTATTTTTTATTATGGCACTTACTATTCATTAATGATGTTTTTTACTTTATTTTTGTATGTATAACGAAACAGTAGATTTGAAAAATTTTAAACGTTTATCTACAGAAGTGCTAAAGTAATATATACCAACATTCATATCGCACCTGAAATCCCGTAAAAGGAATTTCGAAACATATTTCGCTCGTAGTTTTGTGATTGAATCCATCGCTTTCGGATGGAGTATGTCGAAAATTTTCGCATACGACTAATATTTCAATATGTCAGTTTAAATTTTACTCAACTATGACAATTAATATTCGGCAGTATTATTTTTAAAGAGGAATTTATTTCATTTCGGACGTTATGACATCATATTATTAAACATAAAAGTTTGTCAAGATGTATGGATTTTTGTTATTCTTTTACATGCGAAAAATCAAATTTAGTACACAGACAGGCTTGATACCTGGCTTAACACATAGGTTATTTTTTTGATTCAATGCGAATAAAACCGTGGGCCGAGCTGACGATAGTCTAACGCTTTCGTGTTAGACTATATGTGCTGCGAATATGGAAACTGTAAAGTTGTCGAAACGTCAGCAAATAAAGTAAAATAGGTACGCGAGTCAAATCTGTTATACTCGTAGTTGTTTCATTCCAGTTACTCATGTCTTATTTTCACTTCATGAAATAGGTCCATAGTAAAATTAGTTGTCATCTACTCTAAATTAGTAGCTTAAATAAATATTAATTAACTGACATCAATATATGCATGTTGCAGTGACTAGTTTGTATACAACTGCGTCTACTTGATAATGCAAACATCTTGAATGCAGTTGGAATGTTTGCCGAACTGTGCCAACATTGGCTCCAACCCCTAACGAATTGGAATCGAATATAAATATATCGGTTAACCTATACTGTATGAAATATTAGATCGTACATACAAGACTTATTGTACGTAACAAGTTGATGGTCACATTTTTATGAATCTTGAACTTAGAGGCAGATTACTACCTACCAACTTGTGAAGAGTCAAATCAGATTCATATTATTATGACTGTTTGCTCCTGAATAGCGGTCTTGTGCTTCACAAAGCTCCAAGATCCCAGTCACTCCAGAATTACTTAATTTTAGGATAGATGAAAATTTTAAGGATTGATAGTACCTATAAAATAAACTTAGAAAGGAATGGGAACTCGCTAAACTAAAAAGCGTAGGTAAATAGCAGTAGTAAAGATAGAAAAATAATAGACTTCAAGATTCATTGAGTTACATTATACAAATGTCAATGAAAATTCGTGGGGAGGTACCTTAGAACCCGAAGACGAACATAGGATACATTTTATCTAGTTCCCATGTGGGAAAAAATAGCATAACTATTTTACACCTTCGATACCTGTAAAACGGCCCTCCTTTCAGCTTAACGAGTTACCATTCCTTTCTAAGTTTATTATACTACCAATCCTAAAAACTCATCTTTACTAAAATCACGTAAGTTTGCGGTCACTGGGATTTCATTCTAAAAGTATTTGGTTTGTAAATGTAGTTAACATGACACGAACACGTTTCTACTTTATAAATTATTAGCGAGGGCCTTTTGTCTCTGTCCGGGTAAAAGATATCATTAGTATTAATTATAAGTGTCTTGCGCTAACTAGGCGCTTAACTTTCCAACTGTCTCTATTCAACTGTATTATATTACTTCCTGGGAAACAAATGGACGGGTAATTTTTCCACTTTTATATTACAACGATGAGCTGCTGTAATCTGTATAAAAGAAGCAACACAGGATCTAAACTACAAGGATTACAAAGTTGAAATGTTGTTTCGTTTGTATTTTTTAGAGCGTAACGGACTAAGAAAGGATTTCGGAAAATTCATCCCCTAAGGAGGTAAATTAAAGATGCGCGAAACTTGTGTTAAATAAAAATAATCGATGACAGTCTGACGTGAGCTAATAGAATAAAATACGTGAGTTAAATCCGTTACAGTTGTTTTGTTCTAATGTGTATTAACCTTGAAGTTACCTATCAGAAATTATATGCTTTGTTTAGTCTGGGACTAGATTAAATGGTGTGGATTGTTCGAAGATATATTTGTGACGTTTCTTTGTCTCACAGTCAGATATCGCACCCCTAGATCTAAAGGGAGCTAACTCAAAAAAAGTAACTTTTTCGGGAGAGGCGAAATTGTTGTAAGGAATCGGATCCTTGTTTTTAACGTGTGTTTAATTTAAACATACAGATTTTTGAGTTAGCTCCCTTTAGATCTAGGTATGCGATATAATAATACCTATATTCAGCTTAATGATATCAAGGGTTTCATTTTAGTCGCTGCGTTTAAATATATCACTTAAACTGGCCTAAATCAAAAACCAAAATACCAGTTTATAAATAAACCATTCAAATACTTTGTTTATCGAAGTCCCGCGTTCGGTTCCCCGGCGAGGGAAGAACACGGCAAATGCATTTGCGTTAGTTTAGTGGCAAGGTGTTGCCAATGTTTCTTTCACCGCCACTGTCACATTTAACATCGAATTGAGTTGGAAGTTAGGAAGACATTTTAGTTTTCAATTGTTTTCAGCACACCCAGAAGTAATAGGGTTGATAACTGGATGAAGGAACCGGAATTCCATTTAGTCTGGCAGTTAGATTATTAAAAGTACGTGTTTTGTTTTTCCTCCATGACTGAAAAATGACGAAGTTTCAGTAGTTGTGGATTGTGACGTCACGTCTTTAATGAATTCTATCCGGGCATTTTTAACCCACAATCTTGAACTTTTGAAACGCTCATCTTTGTAATTTTTGTTTGATTGTGATAAGAAAAAATACGTATCCAGTATTTTTTGATAATGTAATGACTACCAGTGTACCTACAAGTTAAATTCATAAAAAAAAGTCGCCATAAAAGTGTCTATTATACACAATTACCAGACTAAATATCATGTAATGTTTTCTACCTGCTTACGAATAAGCCAAAGAGAAAGGAAAATTTTTCTTTTGTCATGTAACCGGGGAAAACAATGTATAGTTATCTAGATTAAGTTACTGGATGTAGGTTCGATTCCCGTAAAGAATATAGGTGTGAACAACTATTGTCTGAGTACAACCAAATCTTAATTATTGCCATATTTTATGCTGATGACTTTACTGCACCTTGAATTTCGTTAAAAAAGTCTCTATCAAAATTGACTTTGCACACATATCGCTTTATTAAATTAAAAAATTGAAAGAGTTCGAAAACGTAGAATACCGGCGTCGGTCATATATTAGTTTCTTATTCCGGAAGGGGATCTAAAATACGGTGCTTCGTTAATATACGACCCCGGTATCAATTCACTGCGAACTGAATTCAATTCGGAATGTATTTCCCACTAAATATTATAGCATTGAAATTCTAACAAGTATTTGTACTAGTGAATTCAATTCAGATGTTTTAATACTGTGTGGGCTCAACGTTAGGGAATAACTTAAACTAATCACTGCTGAATTTCTTATTTAATCATAAATTAGATACTTACCTATCTATTTAATTCTTACCATAATAATTTCTGATGCCTTCGCGGTTATTACACATTGGAATGAAATAACTATTAATGGATTTAACTCGCGTATTTTTTATTTTATTTTATTTGATGACGTTTCGGATTTTTTACAGCTTCCAATCTATGTCGACGACTGACTGATAGACATTTTGTTTACATATTACTTGACACATTTTGATACAGGTATTTTGTTTTTTCTAGAAAAAACAAAATCCGTCTGTCTGTTTATCAAAAATAATGGACATATAACTTTCTTGTGAAGATTACATCAAAATGAAGGATGACCTAAAGTTTCACTACGAAATGACGTCACGAACTCTGTTCACTTTTTCGTGTTCATTTTACCACCATAAATAACTAAGTATTTTTATTGCGTGTCAGACAGTGTTTTCGCATTATAGCCAACAGTTTGTATCTTTATTTTATACACTGTAAAGTACCTATGCTATAATGTACTGTAAAGTATAATCCAAAACATGTTGAAATAATTTCTCTCCAGTTTCAATATGGCCGTCGCAATTTAATTCTCAAATGCATTACACGTACCAGGATTATTGGTAAAGCGTGAGGCATACATAGAAAGCCGTACTATACTTAGCTATCAGGTAGACAGGTATATAGTAAAGTTTTTTTTTGTAAATACACCTACGTGTATTATCAATGAAGTATGAAGATTAGATCTGCGGTATTTTGGGTACTTTAATATGATGTGAGGTCTTTTGTAATTTTTCTTTAATTTAAGTATTCTTGGATATTGCCTTATATAAAAGGTCGTTAGGTCTTTGCATCAATAACAATTGCGTTACCTATATAATTTAATTAGCGTCTACCTGTGACTTTGTCTGCGCACGATATGCTCCCCCGTTTTGGGTGTATTTTCAAAAATCCTTACTTAGTGATTCCCTGCGTTATAAAAGAAACCCTTGTGTATATGTTTAAGTTTCTAGCCCTTATACTTTAGGCCTTGCGTTGCATTATGTCCATTCATTAAGTCAGCTTCTCCTTTTATATTATAGATGGAAAATTAACGACAATAAAACTCTTTCAACCTCATAGTCTTGCTTCAAGCTGTATTTGTCAGTGTACACCAAGCCTTAATACCCGGAAGGCAGCCAATAAAGTTAAGGCTTGTTCACACTGCAGCGCTACGTGCTCAATGTTATTTTATCAAACGCTTCTATTCCACTTGAAATGCTTTAAAGGAGTTAAAACGGCAACTGGTTCAAGGTATATATTGATTATCTTCCTTCTGATTATGTTGTTTGTTGATATTATTAAATTTAAGCTTAGTGAGTAAGTATATGAGTTATGTACTGGTATGCTTTCAGTTCTCTTTTTAAGTTCTATATTCGTTAGTAACTTTTAGGTGACAACATAGTTCAAAACAGTATAGGTACCTATCAAGTTTGAAAGACTAAGTATATACCTGCACTAAAAAAGTGTGACAACTCAAAATGTGTCACCATATGAATTCAAATTTGAATGGGCGGACTTAGAGTCTTAAATGGAGTAACAAAATATTTCGAGATGTCATACTTTTCTAGTAAAGGTATATAACTACCCATTTAAACTTGATAGGTATAATGTGACCTTCAACAGTTCAACAGAGACGATTCTCTTTCGTTCAGATCAAACAGAAATAACCTTCATCTAAAACCGTTCAAACATTACGCCTCAAGAAATCAACAAAACATCAACAATCAGGTATTATTAAAAAAATAACACCAAAGTACAATTCGGAGCGTGATGAAGACGATCAAACAAACGGAATTTCGAGAACAACTCACGACAGAATTCCTAACGTTATCGACAAAGACAAATACCTTCCAAATATCGCGGCATCAGCGATAAACATCATTAACGTTAAAGAAATAAGAGCGGTCGTAGATGAAATTAAGGAAGAGGTAACAGCAAATATAAGTCGGCAAATTGTCTCTATTGCTGACGTATTGAAGTATTTCAGGTCCTTAATTTTTTTTTATTGAGATTAAGAATTTGTAAAATACATTTGATATAATCTTAAAAATGTAAATTTATTCGATGATTTGTGATGGAATATCTACATAATAAAATGTCTCTTATTTATTTCTCGTCACATCACTGTCTTTAAAAAAGTCTATATCTATTGACATATTTTATTGTGTTCATAAAATAAGCACCTGCCATATGGATCTTGTATGACTTTTTTCTCCCAAATTGGCAGTGATACGACTCCAAATCATAGGTACAAGTTCCATAATAATATGACTTATAGTTAGTTGCTGCTGTTTGCTAGAAATATATATAGGTACATATGTTTGAAGTCATGAGAAGTTCAACATGAATCGTAGACTATTATTGCTATGAATTGTTTGTTGTAGCTATTAAAAGTAATTAAAACTTGACTACGAATGAAATATCCGTCTCTCGCAGAACAAAAAGAGTAAGTACATGTAGGTACGTGTTATTAATCCGTCCATGTCGCAGAATCTTAGTTTGCATTTTTATCTTGAGAGGGTCTGATCATCTTTTCCGATTAAACCTTCGTTTCGATTGATAAATAACTTGTCAGTACAAATTTATAAAGCAATTTAAAAAGGTTCGAACGCTCGTCTAATGACCCATTCAACGTTTCTGTTGACTCACCGCACACCAGTACTGCTTGATCTACCCTTCCCCCTGTGGTGATACTAAAATTGAACGATAAAAGGGGATGAGTTTGAGTATAAGAGCTCTTGTTATAATGGTGCTGGGTAACAAATTATGGTTAAACAAGTCCGGTGACTGAGGAAGACGAATGTGCGAACTTGTCGGTAATGTATGGGGTTTGTAATTTGATAATGATTTTGTTGATAAACTTGGTTTTGTATTCTGGATTGGAATAATTTATGTATGAGATACATTACATACTTTGATGTTACTATTATTTTAAGGATTTATTAAACTGTTCATAGTTAACATAACGAAAAACTCTATACTATTTATGTTTCACTTACTAGCCGCCATTTTCTACTTGTGACGCTTTTAATGCACGTACTAAAATTAATCAACTGGTGGTTAATTGCTACAATGGTGCCGAAAGCCAGGACTAGCTAGTTGTGGCCATAGATAAAAAAGTGAAACATAGATAATATTTATAGAGTTTATTCTTAACACAAACAAGACCTTATTTCGAAATGTTTTAATGAATGATCAACATTCTCAAAGCTTCAAATTCCATATCCATATGCGTATTCAGAATCGCTTATTCGATGGATGATCCATAAATTTGATTATTTGAGTGTAAGCTCCAAAGTGAAAATGACATTTCATAAAAATAATTTAAATTGTAATGTGAAAGGGTCTCACTTTACGTCTCCACAGAATACTTACAGATACCATCTCTTCATGCATATTCTTTTACGTATTCAAATTACTGCCTCAAAATTCTATTACGTAATCGATTCCCCAAACACGTACATCACTCCGCATTCGATCTTCTTTTCTGTTCTTCCGCGTATCTCATTATATACGGAGTATTCTCCTCTTCGTCGGGCATCTAATGCGGTGTCATTACATTACATGTTTTACGAGCGAATGTAATGTCCCAATTGTCGCCAATTTGAATAACAATGCCGACGTTTTTGGAATTGTTTATGATCGTTTCATTTCTTTTTAGCGAGCGTAATAACGCGTCACTCGGCGAAGACGTTATTACGACTTCAAGAAAGTGACACGCAGACATGGATTATGACAATATAATGTGTTGTTAATTTTGTTATTATTTTAGGGCGAGTATTGTCTAAGCTTGTTGACGTTTGAATCCAGTAGGCATTATATCAAAGCAACCTCTTAAAAAACCTGTTGTGTATTTTTAAAGATTTAAGCTGTCAGAAAGCTACAGCGACTTTGTTTTATACTATGTAGTGCTGGCTTTTTTTTTTAAACATATATTGTTTGTAACTTAAATTATAATATATTATGTATAATTAAATACCTATAGAAGCTCGTCAGTAGACAATAACTTTTGTTTATCAGTATCGTTTAAATAGTGTTTAACATCTAACTATTAGCTATTACGACGAATAGGGACACTAAAAAATATGTTATTTTCTTGTAACTATCAATTCAGAAGCTTTTAACTATATTTGCTTTTAAAATTCCGAATGAACCCGTGAACCGTAAATAGGACCAGCGTTTCTCGCAACGGATGGTTGACAAGAAGCGGCGGTGTTAGCAAAAACCGGGCTTTACCGACATTAAAATTATACTTCACGCCCGTCGGCGGCGATTTTTTCTCAATTGACCTAATTACGTTGGAAAGTGGAAAGTTTTTAGCAATAGCATTTTTTTATGAAATGGAAATGAAATGTATATTTAGAACATTTCAGGTCTCATTGTTAGACTGTAAAAGTATTTAGTATTATTGTTAATTTTAACTTCGAGTAGGTACATAATAAGTCTTTGAAATTTAATAATGTTTACTTTGTTAATATATCTACTTTCTTCTTTAAATTACTACTTAACAAGAAGTTTTGCCAAGTAGTCAAAAAGTATGACAAAATTAATTAAGTTGTGGCAATACATGCCACGTGCTTAAGCTGTATTTATAGTTTAATTAGCAGTATTTTCAGTGCAGTTTGATATAAACAGCAGTGAGAATAATGCAAGGTTGCAACACATGCTGCATTCCTTAAAGTAAGATACTTTGAGACACAAGATACAAGAATATGTTTTATACATTCACTTTGAATGTACCATTTTCCCATAAAGTAGTTCACTAAGTTATGATCTTTAAAATGAAACTTACAAATATTAAAACGGACAAACTACTTCAAAGACATAAAAAAAACATCTACTTCGTCTTTTTTTATGTTTTTTGTATAGGTCACTCACAACATTTTATATTCTATAAAATGATAATGTTTTTTCCAAGTTTCTTTTTACCTAGATACTTAGCTTTTACGTGAAATATTTTTCTTAAATTTTTAATAATATAGTGAGCAGTAAACTATATATTCTTTACTAATATTATAATGAGGAAAGGTTTGTTTGGATCTCCAAAACGACTGGCCGATTTGAAAAATTCTTCCACTCTTGGGAAGTTACGTTATTCCCGAGTAACATAGCTGTATAGGCTATAAAAAAAGGGATCCGGGCGAAGCCGGGGCGAACCGCTAGTTGTGATACGAGTAGCTACACAAACTTTTCCCCAAGTTATCTTTCGACGTTGTCAAATCCTCCATCGCGGTTGTTTTTGTTTTCAGAAAAAGCCTTCGCGTGATAAAGCTTAAAAGTCACCCTTATAAAATTGAATATGGATATTAGTACATCAAATAAACTTTAACCATTTCTGATACTTATACTTATTAACAACTATAGGTAATGGATTTAGCATAGATATATGAATTTTATGCTGACAAATATTTTCATGTTAGATCTATCTAACATGAAAATATTTGTCAGCATAAATTTTTTTTTGCTATGAATATGCGAACTAATAGGTATATCCTTGAAATGCCGGTATAAAATTAATATATACGCCAGTTAAATCCGTTCCAATTTTAATCAAGCCTTAATTTAAAAAAATATAATTTCTTACGCATTTGCGGTAACCGACATCGATTATTGGATTTTTGTGACAATTTTCTTTTTAACATTATATTGGTTGGAGATAATATTGTTGTTTACATTAGAATAACAAGCTAGACGGGAATAATTATAGAATTTAAATTCTATTTCTACGCAGTCTGTTTATCCTTGCAGAATGTACGGTGTTTATATTTAATTTCCGGTGACGCAGGTGCGAGAGATTCCCGACCAGGATAACTTTGTCATTTTGATATGTATTTTTTTTACGAAAGTTAATATTGCATTAGAATTTTGCCTTATGCGAAAATTTTCGAATTTAGCGTTATTTAATCATCAATTGTAACTTCCAATTTGCCTGAAAGACATCGCTAAATACCTACTCAAAGAAAGTAAAAATGACAAAAAATATTAACTAGGATTAAACATTTGCCAATTTATAAAATCATCCCCGTTAACGTAAACATAACCTTACAACACTGGATTACGACTTTATTTATTGTCACCAGTAACTTACAAACATTTTGGTACAAAATAAATAGTGACTGACCACTTACAATGAATATAAGTTACAGCATTCACTATAACAATAGATTCGCATACCGTTCCAAAAATCCAAAAGCCTATCTATCAAAGCCTCGCAGAAACTCATTACTCACGTGTGTAATAATGGCCGATATTTTTCAGCCAATCGTGGCAGGTGTAGAACCCCCACTACGCCCTGTCGGGTATATAAATAGCCAGTATCGATGGCTTATGGGTCATTCGCGCTGAAGTGCGCGTTGAGGTAACTACAGGTGGTTTTACAAATCTGATTTCTTCTAGGTGTTATATTATTGTTTTTAAGTTGTGAATCGATTGACAATGTACCTACTAAGTAATATAAGAATACAATTTTTTTTTTTGATCTTTGTTCTTTACTTCTAATTTAATTTACGCTAGCTGATTTCATTATTGTATTATCATTAGTAGGTACCTACTCGTTATTATTACGTCAAATATCAATTTACATAATTATGTATGTATTAATTAGAATTTGATTGTTGTCAAATTAAGCTTCTAAAATTTTATTAATTAGTTACATGACCACTAAAAAGACAAGTCAAGACACAAAAACTCACCGAGGTCAAATCGTTTATAAACTAAATCTCTCCTGAAAAAACAAATGTTTGCAAGTTTTACTTTTATCACAAAGCACTAAATCTAAAAACCGCATACACTGTGAAGCTCACCAGCATAATTTATATGATGCACTAGAAAAATACCGACCGGCAATCTTTCACACTCCACTGGAGGAAATATTACACGAGATCATGAAAAGACTTTGACAAATATACAATATTAAAGTTTTCATCGCATTTCACGTGACAAGAACCCTTATACTCACACATACGCACGCACACATGTATGAGAGATATGATGGATCACTCGTCTACGTATTGTTGATGTTGGCCACACTGCACGGTAAATATTGTTATTGTGAAATAGATCGCGGAAGGAGAAATGTGAAATCAAATCTTGTGTTTTCTCCTTTTTTTGCTACATTTCACTGAAAATTCTTGTAAATTTATATACCGTGTTAAAGTTGTTTTGGCAAAATAAATGCTTTCTATTCTATTCAGGTATGTTTGTTACTCTTTCACCCAAAAACTACTGAATTTATATAGACTCTCTAAATATTAATTTTAAGACAAGAAAAAAGTTCTAAAAATTCGATTACATTATTTCTTAGTTACAGATTGACCTAGTAATCTCTTTTTAATTTTAATGCACAATATAAACTTTTTTTAATCACGCCTGACTAGGTAGTATAGACACTAGAGTATTATATCACACATGCGATATTCATAAAGCAGTAAGGAACGAAGATTGAGTTTGTATGAATGACACCTCATACGTCTTCGCTCTTCATAATAACTGTAGCGTACCGTAAGCAACCGGATCGCAAATATATAAGTATATTTACTCGAGCGTAAATTTAGATGTACTCGTACTTTTTTCAAGTTCATAATATCATGCATCTATATAATTATATACTTCTACTAATATTATAAAGAGGAAAGGTTTGTTTGTTTGGATTGAATAGGCTCCAGTACGGCTGGACCGATTTCAAAAATTCTTTCACTGTTATGAAGCTACATTATTCCCGAGCGACATAGGCTATAAAAAAAGATGATCCGTGCGAAGCCGAGACGGACAGCTAGTAATGTATACTTATATAAAAGGAGAGGCTGACTTGATGACTGAATTTTGAACAGGGGTTACTTTAATAACGTATAAGAAAGTTCACCTCCTAAGGGGTAAAACTGGGGTGTATCGTGCACAAATGAAATCGAAGACAGAGGCTAAAACAAAGTCCACATATTATTATAACTAAAGAACGACTGCGCCGATTGTAATAATGATCATTAAATTTCAAACATTTAATGCTGAATAATTTCTAAACAACTACTATATACACACACTTGCACTAAAACACTTTAGCGTTAATCTATCGTCAGCTTACACGTGTTATGAACACGTTAGCTAATAAAATAAAATAGGTATGCGGGTTAAATCCATTACAGTTGTTTCTTTTCAATGTCAAGTGGTCAGTTTTCGGTCAGGTAAGTCGAATGCATACAATTTTGCATTAGATTCATTCGGGCGCTATTATCGATTGGCACTTGTCTAGGGGCCCTTACTATATTAACCCGTCAAGTAACACTCACATTGTGGAGCACAAAGGGCCGATATTAAGGAGGCACATTCGTCTTGTTGACACATCAATAGGGAGAGGCAACCAATTATTTTCATAGAAAAAAATGTGGAATGTTTTTCTTACGCACACGATTTTTTTTCATGTTTTGTAAATTCAACGGAACGGATGGATGGATGTTTTTTAAGTGCATTGTGTTTTTGTTTTATCTTGTCTTGAGATATTAAGGTTAAATGGTTTTCATAGACTATATTCTTGTACTTAGGTGCGTATCTGACACGTATTATAATTGTTTTTACAAGCTTTTATTCAACTTGCAATGTAAGAAGGTTCTCAGAATTAAATTTGAGTCATAAAATTAAAATCCGTTAAAAGTTTAGGCAGAGAGACTTGTGCTACGACTATAATAGACTGCTACGACGTAGCGATGGCGTAGCACCTGTCCAATCCTCTACGACATAGCAGATATTAAGAAAATTCCCTCTCCTTCTCAAAGCAAAGTGTTTCAGGTATTTAAATTTTCACAACAATAAACGGGGAGATATTTTTACTTTGAATTTAATATTCTTAGGAACGACATTTTGTAGGTAAAGTACACATATTATTATAGTCACTTAGCTTAGTACGTCGTGCTAAACTTCACTTGCTTGCCAGAAAGAGTTATATTAAAAATAGAAGTAGGGGATTCAACTGGAAAGTTTTGTACCTAACACTTTACCCAAGTTTTTGCAAACAACCTTAAGAGGTGAATTGAAGTTTAATTAGTTTTAAAATTCAGGCATAAATGTTTTCGTTTGTATCTGAATATAGAAACTTCAATTGATATAAGTAGGTACTTATACCTGCTATTCATCTGCATTCAAGTTTTTGTATATAAGGAAGTTTTAATTAAAGGTGAAATGAAGCTCAAAACCAGTAAAATATATAAAGAAAGGTACCTTTATTTATAAAGAACCTACAGGGTTTCTAAACATTGGAATGAACAACTATAACGAACGCTAAAGCTAACTTTACCGTTACACTATCGTCAGCTCAGTTGTGCTATTTATAAATTAAAAGATTTCAAAACTGAACGAAATATATATTTATTTGCAAACAAGCGTAACTTCGAGCATTTGGGATGCCGTCATTGTCCTCTCTAGCTATATCTATAATGGTTGCAAATATTATTAAGTATCAATTGATGCAGTATTTGACCATTAGCAGATAATTTCACTTAAAGTTGTTCTCTCATTGATTCTGTTTATAAATACAGTTTGAGACGACAATGACGGTGTCAAACGCTCGAAACAGTATTACCACCAGAAGATAATTTCAGTTTTTTCCCCACATTGATTCTGTTCAATACAGTTTGAGACGACAATGACGGTGTCAAACGCTCGAAGATACATCCTAGTTGTTACCAGCGTACTAATCAAGTTGCACCCGTACCGAGTCAAATCTAACTCAATATTATAATTTATTATTACGAGTTTAGTTTGCACCAGTTTCGGAGTTTGACTCGGGTCGGACGTAAGTTGCAGTGGAAATTAAACTTGGGTGGATTAGTTTTAATGGAGGAAACAATCGTAATTATACCTACTCTTCGAAAATTAAATTTTGATATAAATTGTAAATATCGAGACGTTTTAAGATTTGTAAGTATAAGAACTTGCTGAAGAAATTACTCCGATTTACATACTTTTTGCAAAGTTACATCAAACTCGCTATCTATATGTCTAGGTACCTATGTCTATATAAGTAATAATAATTATAAAAGGAGAAACTGACGTAATGATTGATATAGTCTAAACTATTAGGATTAGATTTTTGCACAGGGGTTCTTTTTATAACGTAGGGGAGCAGTAGTAGTAAGAAAGTGTTTTTAAAAATTCACCCTTTAAAAACCAGTAGGTATAACGGTAAAACTTATTGTGTGAAATTGCGGGCAGTTTCTAAGTTAATTTTAGTTTTATAACATTATTTTTTAAACGACTAAATTTAATTTAAATTAGCGTCATTAATGATTTCTATCTTTAACTGAATTTTTATCTTCCAGGTTTTATATATAATTTGAAATATTGATTTTAAATAAAGTTTTTCCTCGAACATTTTGAATGCACAATGCAGTTGAAATTGTAACTTTCAGTCGCAGTCCGACTTCCGATTTTCTATTAAAAACTTCCTACTGGCGACAAACTATTTTGGAATTGTACCAAAAAAACTATTCCCAGATGTACAAGGAAAGTTTACAAGTTTTACTACCGGCCGATATGTCAGCTGATTCCCGTATTATGTAGGTATGTTATTACATTGAGATTAATAAATAAATAGGTATTTTGGGACAAGTAGCGCCTATTAAACACATATTAAAAACTAGGCGTTTTATATAATTGTTAACTTCATTAAAATTAAAAAATACATGTATTTATTTTATTGTTGAATTTGTCATAAAATAATAAATCTGTTTAATATTTAGCATAAATATTCTTTAAGTTAAGAAAATAGATGGGAGAAGTTTTTCGTTTTTTAGTCAAATTTGTCTCGTCACAGGGTTAAAAATACGCGGAATAATTTGCGGGTAAATGATAGTGTATATAGAGGTACATAAATACCTACTCTATCGCAATTATCATTTCGTTCAGTATGCGTCTAAAAAGCCACCTTTTCGTAACTCTCAGAACCATCAAAACACTTCCCATCTTTTCTATTTTTCTTTCAGAGACGCCTGTAATTACGACCCTCATTTACAGCTTTTGATTTTTTTTAGGTCACCGCCTCACTTTCCTTTCGTATGTATTTATTTTGTCTTTAAAAAACCTTTTGTCGGCTGTCCTTTGTCGAACCTCTAATTAGGGATTTTAGAGGTTATTGGTGCTTTCGTCTTTTTCTTTCAAAATTTGCCGTGTAGGTAGTAATTTTAAATACGACTGTATAGGAGAAAAAAAGCACATTTTTTAGAATTTATTGTGCCATATGATTTTTCATTACGGGTAATAAAATTGGGTGTATTATTAATTACTGGACTAGAAGTTACTTGGTACAATTAACGTTGTTATTTCTAAACGATAGGCACTTAAGTTTCTAGTTTTACATCCAAACACTTACCTACTAAGTACTACTAACGATAGTAGTAGTGAAATTCACTTTACCTGCATCTTGCTTCAAACAGCTACCTAACATTTTTCTCAACGCGCTCCATACAAAACTTGTACTAAACTCTTCCCGAAGTTGCTCTGCGCAATTAGTCGGAACCGACCGCTCTGAATCCGTAATTAACCATAAACAAAGGGACTCGTTACTCCGCCGCATCCCAACGGGACTGATTTTATGCAAGTTTCATTCATTCATTCGTTCACTCATTCATTTTAATCCGTTCACCGCTGACCGAGCGATACATTTCAAGTGGCTGCATTAATTTGTTTAAGGGCTGCAGAGTTTGGTACGTGTCTGGTTTATGAATACTGTGGATTGATGAAAACAGGCCTTGTTGTGTACAGACAGCGTCAAATATATCGCTGCTGTCAAGGTTGTCGTACGGTCTGTCGATCAAAGACTGAATAGAAGTTGTAGGCTACGGGTTCGAGTCCTATGAGGGTCAGTGTGAGCACGATCTTTTCTAAACTTAGAATGTTTAGGAACAGCTACGATGCAATAATAGACTTTTTGACAATGCGAAAAATAAAGTGTAAATTACTGTTAACAGTATAAATTAAGAGTTAAAAAATGATTATTCATTAACGTAAGTTGAAAATAATGATTGATTTATTTAAAAATCCTTAAATAAAAATTACATTTTTTAAATGTTTGTCACGTGACACAAAACGCTCCTGATTGACCGAGTTTTTCGTGACGTCACATGCCCGTACTTACACTTTGTACGTACACTTTGTTAACCTAGTTGTGTTGCGCCTAGTTGTGGTAGATTGTCAAACAGGCATGTGACGTCACCGACCTCATTGCGGCGCCATATTGTCAAAGTAGCGTTTTGGCACACTATTTAAATATTGAATTTTTAATTCGATGTTTTTCAGCTAATACATACCAGATTTAAAAAAAACAACTTTTGCTGGGTTCCTTAGACTCTACTACATAATATAAAATGGATTTTAAAAACATGTCAAATACCCTATTCAGACGCGTACCAATTTTTTTACGCTAACTGTACCAACGTCGTTGTTTTATAGATTACAAAAAAAGTTATATTGTGATGTTTTCACACTGCGTGCTGCATGCTTAATCTACTAAGTGCTTATATTATTTACTTAAAGTGCAGCACATTTATCGCACAGACGTGTATAATGCAATTTTTAAACAACTGACTTTACAACTTTGAAAGTTAGGTAGGTACTAAAGTACCTACCTAATAAACCTGTACCTCGTAAACTTTGTGTATATTAAAAAAATCTAGATGTTTCTTTACTTTTTAAGTATGAGAGTGATATTTGCTCTTTTGACAATACCTCGTTCATATACCTACTGTAAACAAAATGAGACGACTAATGGTAAATTTTAGGATTACGATCAGCAGTGCTTTTTAACCATAATGCAAGTTAAATACAGACTCATTATGATCGGCGTATATACAATGTATTTTTTTTTTGGTAAGTTAAAAATATGATTTCAGGAATTTATTACCGATACCGATATACCAGGGTTAACTCACGGCGATCCCGCTTTGTGGCAATAGCTTTCTTACCGAAACCTCATTTGTAAAATTTAAATCCAAGACAACTTATTCGGTTTCAGCTCATCTCAATAACTGTCAATAATTTTCATCAATATTCTCCACACGACGTCGTTAACCCTTCGCTCGTCACGTATAATCCCGCGTCATAATCGCGACACATAATAACCCGACCCACCGGTCGATTGAGGGTTAATTATGCGGTGTCCTTTTTGTACGGCGTATTTAGTGGCTAGTCGAGGGTTGAGAGGTTCTTGAATAGTTGTTTTTGTATAATATTATGAAGTGTTTTAACATGTTTATTATTTAATGATATGATTATAACCCGTTTTTTGAGAGCGGATTTTTTGGGAATATGATTTAAATTGCAATAGTTTTGTTTCAAGGTTAGGTTAGATTTAGTTGCTTATATAGGAGTACTGGTTTTGGCTTTATTTATACAATTATGGTATTTATTATTTACACTGACTCAGTATTGGCAAGTAGTGGCAGCACTGCTGGTCCGACTGAATTATATAATTAAAATAGTCAGATATGGTTTTAAAGATGGCAGAACAGTCTTTAATAGTACATCGAAATTACTAGTATAACAGAATAATATAATAGATAAAAAATATGAAGTACTGACTGAATTCGTGTTGGGATATTAGGGTGACCTGTTTTCATTTTAGTAATATTACTTATTCATAATATTCTAGTCATCAATCATAAACGAGTGAGTGAAAATCATAAACCTCATCATAAATTTATAAACCTTTGTGAAGCTTAGGCACATTTGTTTCACATTTCGTAAAATATAATCACATCATTTATTAATTATTCGCTATTCTATATTAATATAATAAAGAGGAAAAGTTTGTTTGTTTGGATTGAATAGGCTCCAAAATGACTAGACTGATTTGAAAAATTCTTTCACCGTTGGAAAGCTATACTATTCCCGTGTGACATAGGCTATAAAAAAAGGGAACCGAGCGAGGCCGGGGTGGGCCGCTAGTCTATACTAATATTATAAAGAGGAAAACTTTGTTTGTTTGGTTGTTATGAAAAGGCTCAAAAACGGACGATTTTAACAATTCTTTCACTATTTTGAAGCTACGGTCACCCTGAGTAACATAGGCTTAAGAATATTTTGAAAAAAATAGGGATCCGTGCGAAGCCGGGGCGAACAGCTAGTATTGTATAAAAATACTAAGTATAAAACTATTGCGTGGATTTTTATCCCGAAAAGTTTATTATGTATAATTAATTCGTGGGAAGAGGCGCGGATTACAAAAGGGACAAAGCGTAAAAGTTGGCAACTTTTTTTTGTCGGTTCCTCAAGGTTCCATAATCAAACGTGCCTCTTAAATATTATAAACGTTCATAAAACCGGTGAATAATGAGAAGCGACAGAATGAATTAAAATGCAACGGCGCCGGCAATGAATAAAATAACGGATTGCGAGATGAGGGATGAAGAGGGGTGGTATATTTAATATTTGCATTAGCTTGCAGCTATAGTCACGGGATAAGAAGATATTCCTCGGTATTTGATATTATAATTATGTTCTAACGTGCAAGGTAAACGCAGTAAGCACGTGTATTCTCATCTTTAAAAAAAGTATATTATTATGCGATTGTATATTGACTTTGAAAATTACTTTCTGTTGAGCTTTTAGTGGCGTATTTTCTCGGCATTGATATTGTTTTCAAAGCGCTACTACGTTTGAATTTGATTTGTGAAAGTATGATTATTACCTACTTGTTACACTCGTAACTTTTTTTTTTATTTGTCAAACTTGATTTAAAATCGATAGCATTATATTTTTAAGTTTTTCTAAATACCTACCTACACATCGTCTGTCACAATTTTACATGTGGATATTTTTTTTTCAATATTATATAGAAAACGTAATATTATGAGGATCAGCAACAAATTTATAAAACGAATTTCTTGAATTAAAATGCAGTGTAAATCACAGATAGTGTCTAAAATATATTCTACCAGTAAATCCGCACGGCATATCCTTGCAACGTCGTCCATCCCCCACATATTTGCATTTGCGGCTATTCGTGAATTAATATTCAGCCGCGCTCTTTGGAGTGCTAATTAAAACGTACAACCGTTTTGACAGTGTCACTTAACCTCAAAATTTAGATAAGTGTTGGCTTGCGTTATTATCACGTCGTTTTTAAATGTGTAACGGAAAATTATTTTAATAATAAAAAATATGGGCTATTCACATCAATCAAAAGTAAACTATGTTGTCGGCTCCTAATTAGATTCAAACCTTCAGCCTCATTTTGACCACTACCTAAGTAATATTCATGTACCTATAGGTATTTGGAAGCTTTGGAATTCATTGATTAATCCAACTGCATGACTTCATTTAACCTTTTTTTCAGCACTTCTTGTCCATTTTCTTTGTTCTTGACAAAATAAAGATAAAAAAATGCTTGTTCTTCACCTCGTGATGCAATTTACCGACGGGTCACTTAAACTCAACCAAATCTAAATACTAACTCAACTCGGTATAACCCTTAAACAAGTTCCCAAAATCCGTACCGCCAGTAAACACTCGTGTCCAAGTTTGTAATCAAACTAAGCTGCCATCAAGCATGTTCCGCCACCATAACGTCATTCTGCGTAATTGCGTTGCGACTTCATTACAAGGTTAGCGCCGTCGGAAACTTGTATCACGGCTGTGCTCCCTAGGGACTAGGCAGAGATCTGGTCGGAAAGAATAGTTGATTGTGAGATGGTGGTAATTTCCTGTGTTTGTTATGTCCTTCTCTTTAACTGTGCATTCTTATGGTAATTATCATAACGTTATACATAGTTCATATGATTTTTTCGGGTAAGCTATTCGGAATCAAACAGACATACCTATGGATCTTGTATGACATGACACCAACAAGTACTGAAGTCCTATAAATCTATATTAGAAGTCTGGAATTACTAGTAACGATCTTATAAAGATATTGCGGTAAACTCCTTCCTCAAGTACCTTATAAGGCTTATTAACCATGTTAAAACTTAGATATAAGAATGTGCCTTCATTCTTTCTTAAGTAATAAGGGAAATAAAATTTGTCTCTGAAAACGCTCTAAGCACAGAATTTGCTTGTTAGGGTTTTCCGGTCTTTGTTTATCTTTCTATTCCTCAGAATGCGATGTCACAAATAGGTACAAAGTAACACTCTTACGTACGTGCAGACAATCCTATAGAGGCGGATATAATTTTAGCCAATATCGATCCGTCTGCGGAGCCTTATTATAACCTGAACTGCACCGCTCACTTTTGTCTCAAACTAGATCAAACTTAGTATTAATAAACTTGGGATGTTAATAAGCGGGCGTGTTTGTATAATGTAAATATAATATACTAGCTGTCCGCCCCGGCTTTTTTTTATAGCCTATGTCACAGGGAAAATTCTAGCTTCCCTACAGTGAAAGAGTTTTTGAAATCGGTCCAGCCGTTCTGGAGCCTATTCAATCCAAACAAACAAACCTTTTCTCTTTATAATATTAGTATAGATAGGTGTTGTGAATTGAGACGCACTTTTCTCTTAGGTAGAGTGACGGCACCAATTATGGACATTTTAAGCGCACTAAATTAGAATTTCGTTTAAAAATGCGATGTTTTTTGGCAATACAAAAGTGGTGATTTTTTGTTCGGTACTCAAATACATGAGGAACATTTAAACAACACCAAAAATTCTGTATGAATAATACATAATTAATAAAAAATATATAAATTGAAATTTACGATATCACCAGTGATGGACATCGAAAATTCAGTGATGGACCCCCAGTAATGGACATGGACCCAGTCATGAACATCCATTAATGGACACTTTTGTATTGCACAGATAAATAAAACAAATGTCAAAAATCTACTTTTATTAACTCTATTTGAACTTTCAACGTGATCAGTCTTAGATTTCCAAGTTATACTATAAGGCTTTCAATCAACCATCTGGTTTCTAATCATTTATTAAACATTAATTGAGGCTTTGTCTCTTTGCCAGCAGCTGCAGCTAGAATTGGTAACATAATAAATCAATCAACTGAGATCTATCAGAAGGTGCGGTGCATATATATGCTATAGTGTAATTATGGGAAAGCATGCCACAGTATTTCAGGCAGAAACTTATGCTGCATGTGCACAAGAAAATATAGACAGGCACCTGAACGAAAAACCATCTATATTTTGAGTGACAGCCAGGCTGCGCTGAAGGCCCTTGCAGCCCATAAAGTGCAGTCGGGGTTGGTTTATAATGGCATCCAACACCTTTAACACAGGACTTCAGGAAAACGCAAGCAAGAGCCACACCGAGGAGTGGAAGGTATGCTTAGGTCTAAGGTCCTCACGGCAATTTATACAACACCCAAATGAAAACTGGACTAAAAAACTCTGGTTTCTAAACAGAAGACAAATCCGACTTATAACAGGAGTCTTCACTGGTCACCTAGGAGTCAACGAACTCCTATACAAGATGGGACTTACAAACAGCAGCGACTGCAGAGATGTGGAGAGGAATGTGAAACTGTGGAACACTTGGTGTGCCACTGCGACGCCCTCACCAGATGTAGAATGAAGATATTTAGCTCCGGATACCTGGTGCCTAGAGAATTTTTTGTACGCTCTCTGTTAATAATCGTCAATTTATGTAAAAGTGCTTTTAACTCATTGCAACCAACCATTTCACCAAATTGCCCTCTTCCTCTGCCGTGAGAATAGTTTGAGGTCCCAGAGCACAAACTACAGGACTTTTTCCTGGACTTTGTTGTGCAAAGTTATTTAAGGGACCTTAAACCGGAGGGCGAATCCAACTGGGATGGGGAGATTTTGGTAAGCTCTCAGACGTCCTGAAAGGCAAACTTGTGCGCCTTTATACCTCAAGCGTCGCACATTTAATAAGTTACACATACATAGGGCTATGGAAAGAGCTATTTTAGGTATTTCTTCTTGCGACCGGGTCCGTAATACCGATATTCAGGAGAGAACCAGACTAATCGACATAGCAAAAACCATAGGTCCGACGGAAGAATCCTTTCTTGTTCTCGGTCTCCACTCAAGCAAGAATGCTTGAGTGGAGACCGAGAACGGGACGGCGAAATGTCGGAAGACAGCCCGCGAGGTGGACCGATGATCTGGTGCAAGTGGCTGGGAATCATTGGATGTGGGAAACTCGGGATCGTGGGAAGTGGGCTGAAATGGAAGAGACCTTTACTCAGCATTGGGTAGAATAAAGTTGAAGAAGAAGAAACTGGAGGGCAGCTGTTATCATCATTTCTCCCATCCTCAGCAGCATCATGCAGCATCAGCATCAAATGCCCTCCCTATTTGTTGCGGGGTGTAATTTTTTATTGGCGCCATATAAGATAAAACAAAGAACCCAATGATGGACGACTAAAAATAGCCATTTATGGACATTGTCCATTATTGGAAAATAAAGAGCAATCACAAAATCAACTCAACCCAAATGTTTAGTGCAACAAATTAAATAATTTAATACAATAAACTAAAAAAATATTAAAAAACTTAAGAATGGACACTTGTCCATAATTGGAATTCGTATAAAATCGAATCCAGTGATGAACAAACCCCACAAAAAACTTATTATTGGGATTGGACATATTCAACTTAGCTTAATTTACTTGCAATATAGTATTATTCCGTAAAAATAACATAAAATCTCATTACAACACAACACAAGATAATACCATGCACAAATATGTACTCACCTCCTTAACAATTTCAATAACAAAAACGGATTTTAATGACCACCGCGCGAAACGAGATTTCAATTCGCAACCATCTTTAAATAAAACGGGCGATTTTGATGAGGTGTATCAAAATGAAAGCCCAAACGTCTATTGCTTATGTTTTAGTGTCTCCAATTGAAAAATGTTGGGCCAGTTGCTTAATAAATTCGATCAACGAAAATAATGTCCATAATTGGTGCCATGTCCATTACTGGTTCCGTCACCCTAGTCATTTTTATTATAGGAAAAGCGTCTTGTCCCGTCCTGTCGTCGGTCTCAATTGTTAAATACGTCAAGTCTAGTATAAATCCAAAGGTCCCGGTGGCCAGTCCGTTGTCAGTTGGCCGCGTCAACGAAGGAGGTCTAAAGCCACGACAATATGTAGACTTTGATTCTTTGAACACATCACTTTGGTAAACTTGAAGGTTTGGTGGTGCAAGGGAGAGTCGAGGACATATTATAAGATCTAGTGGCCTGTCGGTCTGTCCATGTTGGTTGTAAAAAAACAATACTTACCTAAAGTTTACATGTAAAAACGTGCGATTAATTTATGTTATTAACATTCTTGTTTTTTATTACAGGTATGTTACCGGATCATAAAGATTATCTCGAAGCAGAATCTGTAAGTTATTCTATTTTTTCACTTGACAAGCAGATTATAGATAGATGTTGTAGGTGCCTACTTTTATTAGATAGGTACTTTTAATTATTAGTTACGAGTTAGATACTCTTAATTATGTGATAACTTATGTGAGTATATCTATGTTAGACGTTAGATGTTATTAACATATAGGTATATTCTTTTAAAAAAATACTAAGTACTCTTTAATGTACAAATAGTAATTACCTACACTGATGTATATACAAAATCAACAGTAAAAAAAGGAATAAAACCAAACATAACAATAATGTTCCGTAGGTAATTAATTGCAATTAGTCGGTCTTTTAAAATATCCCGTCTTAAAGTTTTCTGATATTTACCAACATACAAACTACTTGTATCGACTTGTACAAACTTCGCGGTGAAATTCTTAACAAACATATAAGCTGAAGTCGTAAATCAAATCTCAATATAACCAAAAAAGATTGGCATCTCCGACATCATTCCCTCTCTCTCTTTTAAATGACGTTAGTAAGAGATGACGCTACTTTCGAACTACCATTTTGACCGGACCTAAGCTGTTACTGGAACTTGGTTCCATACCTTGACTAAGTTTATTTGACGTAACGTAGAAACATTTTTATCGTGTTCATTTGCTGTATGAAAATCAATCTTCGACGAACGGTAATAGGGTTCGTTTTTGATATGAAGTAATTTTAAGTGTTGGTATAAAATATGGAGTTTCAGTAGGTATCACATTATTACTTGTCTTCTCTAATTATCCTTTTGACATCCTTCAAGGAGGTAATTACTTAATCTCCCTTTGAGATGAACATGGCTGTCTATGTGGACGGAACAGGTGCGTTTGGTTTAATTATTAAGAAAGCTCTTTCTTAAGTACCTACCTACGAGCTTATGTTTAATTATACGATGCGATGTATGCAAAATTTGTTTGGCACTTAATATTTCATGGTTCTGACTAGGTTATTAGATATTTTGATGATGAACTTTTAATCCCTGAATACCAGCGCGATAAATAACACCAAACTAATGAAATTCGCTTTGAACATAGAATAAGCACTGACATTTAAATTTTATTTGCTGATGAGCTGACAATACACAATGACTTTTAGCGTTAGACTATTGTCAGCTCAGTTGTGCTACGATTATGGAAACTGTAAAGGATCCGAAACGTCAGCAAATAAAATAAAATAAAAATACGCGAGTTAAATCCGTTAACAGTTGTTTCATTCCAATGTGTAATAACCGCGAAGGCATCAGAAATGATTACTGGCTTATATACATAAAAACACGCAAAAATATCTTCATAAACACAAAATAATTGAATTCCATATTTAAAATACACGCCAAATAAATCCAGTTTTGAAACAAAACACCCGCATCGCGCCGTAACCGGTTAAGAGTGTTAAAAACCGGTTCGATCCAGTAAAAACTAGTTGGAACTGGCGCTCACTGGTCCCGGGTAAGCCGTAACTCAAAGCAAAGATATCCGGAATTCTGTTTCCAATTACCGGACGAGTGGGATTTTAATCCGGGAAAGTAAAAATGTACCCGTTCCGCGAGGGTCATCGAGGTTATTGGCGAGTGGTTGGATTATTCTTGTCTGCTTCTTCAATTTGTCGCGCTATTGCAGAAAATTGTGAAGATGATGACTGTTATTGTTCGTTGTATTGTGTTTTTTTATAGACAATTCAAAGTTTTGAAGGAAATATTTAATTTAACTTTTTTGATAAGTCACAAGCCCCTGTAGGCGTAAGTAGTTGGAAATCCAAATTTTCTACTTAAAAAACTGTTGAATGTTTTAGTCGTAAAAGCATTATAACAGACACAAACTCTATTGGTGGATTATTTGAGGATCTAAATACTTTTACTTGTCTATATAAAATATTTAAATTAAAGTCAAGATATATATAAGTAAAGATGCTAGCTTAAATACGTATTAAGCTAAATACGTATTAATACGTCTTATGACAAAATCTTATTGTAATTTTGATTTTAATTATTATGTAATCTTATTGTTCTTTTTTTTTTGTTTTTGACGATCTCAATATGAGTACATGTAATTTGACATAATAATAAATGTAATTATATTGTATGAATTTTGGGAAATAAATGAATCTAATCTAATCTAATCTAATACCTACTTATACTCATTTACTCGTAAGTAGGCATGTAAAAGGAGGCATGTATATCATGTGTATAACAAATTTATATCATAACCCTCTTTCAACAAATTGAATAACAGATAATGTATGCATTAATCACATGCAGGAGACAATAAAATTTACAACAGTAAATTTTAATTCACCTTTATCATGTACAGATAATCAACACGCGGTGTCCACTCTAACGTCCATATAAACTGGAATGGCCAACATTTTTTAATTAGCACCGTACTTCCACTGCGGTTTGCACAACGTATCTAGTGCAAAAAATAAAATAAAAAAAAAACCGCCAAGCAAAAAACAACCTTCCTTCATTACTTGAAAGTCTAAATTGGGCTGTGTGGTAAAACCAGGGGTACGAAACATCCGACCCGCAGCGAGTCAACCGAATCGCGCCGTTTTGAATTTTTTAACAGATTATTTCAGAGTGAGCGTAATGAAGGTCCGCTGTAATTACAGGGGATGTCACCGCGTCTGGTTTAGAACTAGTATCGAAGGGAATAGTGTTCTTATATGAAGTAATGTTACTTACTATATTTATTATCTATCTAGTTATAATAATTTATTTACTATTAAAAAAGGGTTGGTTATTTAATAGTAAATAAATTGTTTTGGTTATTTATTTACCCTACCTTCCAATCTACTAAATGTATCGGTCACATAAATCGTATCTATAATTACTGACAAGCTAAACTAACATTTATTTGTAACCATTTTGCTCAGGTATCTACTAAAATAAAATTGCCTCTGTGAAGTTTTACAATTACCTATCTTTTATTAGCATAAGCTGAATTTTATTTGACAATTAAGGATTTATTTGAATGGGGATACAAAGAATATCCATCCGTGGCCAAGTTATGATTAAGCAAGTTGTCGATACCGAACAAAAAATTTGGACTTTGTTCACGAATGAACGAGACAATTGCAACCACTGATTTAATTTTCATTTATTTAATCAAAGTTATTTAGTCCAAACATGATTCTCAACCTTGTATTGTTCTTGTAAAGTTCAAATTTGTTCGGGTTACAATTTGAGGTTAGGTCAGTTTTTACAGTCACCTGTTGCGAAAACCAGCCAAGTGTTATTGTTCAATAAAAAAGCAACAATTCTTTGTAATGACAGCCTTTTGCGAGGTGCCCTCATGAATTTAAAACGTTTCGCCTAGGAGCCGGGGTTTAATTTTTATTTTTATTTTATTTCACAAGCGGACCGAACGTTTACTGCATCTGGATTTTAGTGCTGTTGGTTGTTTAGTTTTGGAATAAATTTACAGCGAGTTTCCGATAAATGTTATATATTTTAAAAGTAGGTACTCTGTTAAAATAAATAAAAACACACTCTAGGTAGGTAAACCTAAAAAAATCGGTACGTAGGTATTTCGAGTTTATAATACTATAGATAAATTGAAAATGATGTATTTATTTGACATGGAAATCATAAATTCATTTACAATCAAGTAAGTAATTATTATTTTATAAAAAACCAGTACCTACCTATCGATAGGAAGTACCTACCTCCTCAGGAGTTAAACATTATTGTACGCATTGTAACTCAGACAATTGTTGTAAGAATTTACTTTGACATTTTAACGAAAATGTCTATTACATGTAACCCTCGTAACGCAAGTCGTGACGAAACACTTTTGTGACGCAATAAAGTCGTCTGGCAGAATGTAGGGCACAAAATACTTACCCTTGTCTTTTACCTGTTTTCCATCTGTCAAATGTTTGCTTAACACAATCATCACGTATCTACCTACTAAGTATGAATTTTTTTTTAAACTTGATCCTTACTACTAGGTTACAGATATTTATGTCATTTCCATACATCCATTACATTTGTTTCATTCGCTCGCTATTATATAATTGTACTTGTCTCGGTGTCAAGGGCAGTCTAGCCTACTCACAACCATTGCTAAGATAATATGGGTACCTACTGCATACTTGTGTAAAATCAAGCTTCCGCCAGTATTTTGAGAGAACATTGTAAAAGAATGCACGAACATTTAATTGTATTGCCAATAAGTTTCATTAGACGTGTAATCTGTTGGAGCCTTGTTGTCAAGCTCCGACCACCATGCCGAATGATTTATTCCAAAACAATGAACGGACATGAACCACTAAATAATTTTCAAATTACAAATGTCGTGACGTTAAGAAATGTCGTGACGTTAAGAAATGTCGCTTTGTCGAGTCGACGGTAAAGAATTAGGGAGGAGGGTGCGAGAAGCGTAAAAACCAGGTTTCCTCGAGTGGTCGTGATTTTATGAACGTTTGACGCTGGCACATTGCAAAGAATATTGGTAAGCTAACCGGTACCCATTAATGCAGTGTATAAAAAATATTGCAATATCAATACTAAAAGAGGTTTCATTTATGATCAAATATTTATATAGATAAAATAAAATCTGATTAGTTAAATAGTTACACTATTTATTTCTTAAGAACGTTTAACAGATTTTCACGGATCCCTATTATTTTTCGAAATATACTATAGCCTATGTTACTTAGGGTGAACGTAGCTTCCCAACAGTGAAAGAATTATTAAAATCGATCCAGTAGTTTTTGAGCCTATTCATTACAAACATACAAAAATAGGTACAGATCTTTCCTCTTTATAATATTAGTATAGATGAAACGTGAACAACTGATAATACTCCTATTATATTTGCCGCAACCGCTAATATCATTTAAAATGTAAGGTTTCCAAATCTGAAATTTACCTACACAGTCTTTAAAGAAATTTGGCTGGATTTTACTATTCATGTCAATAGCGTTTCATAAGTAAGCTTTTATCTGTGAGTCGTTTACTAAGTGTTTTGTGGTAATTTTTTTAATAGATATTTGTATCAGTTTCTTAGATTATTTTTCTTATTATAGTACGGCATCGAACGCTATCTAACGAGCTGTCGAAATAGATAGCAGTATAAGATAAAACGTTCAACGAATTATTAGAAATTGCCAGTTTTTTGGACTCCTCTTCCCCGAAAGATAACGTTTTCTCGTCGGGCGGCTGGAAAAAATTCTTCTTTAGTAAAATTATTAATAAAATTTTAGTAACGAGCGTCTACCTTGGTATTATTGAAAAAAATATTTCATAATTCTGTAGGTTTTTCAATGCTAACAATTTTATAAATAGCTTTATCAACGCGACGGTTCGATAGAGGTAGGTGCTTAGAAACAAGGTTTTTCTTACAGAAATTTTATATTAGCTTGGCTTCATTTCGAGGGAAAATTAAAACAATGCAAAAAGAATTGAATATCATGAAATACATGATTTTGTAGACATTTCTTATGCTTTGGCTTTATTACACGTTGGATCAGATACTTATAATTATGGGAACTGTTAAGTTCTCGGAACGTATGAATCAAATATCATATAATAATATGCATCTTATATATCGCACACCTAGATCTAAAGGGATCTAACTCAAAAACCGGAAGATTTGAGTTATGCACACCATCGGATTCCATCAAAACCCACCTACACTAAAACTGATTGCAGCTAATATAACTCTGCTAGCTTTATTATAAAAAGTATAAATTTATACAGAAAACTCATGCGTGCATATGGACATATTAATCAGTTTCTCGCCTCTCCTGAAAAAGTACCTTTTTTGAGTTAGCTCTCTTTAGATCTAGGTGTGCGATATGCTTAAGTTATAAACTTATAAGTACTTACTTACATTAAAAATATGGGTCATAGTAAGATTTTATTATTTATATATAGTACCTACAGGGTAAAGTTTTGTTGAAGATAATCGAAATAAAATTTTAACAAAATAATATTGACATTGTAGATCGACTTAATATTTATTTCATCGCATATAACATTCATCTACATCATGTTACAAAAAATGTCTCGGGCCAGAAAAAATATGTTCACGGCAAATCACGCAAAAAATGTCTCCCCCCAGAATAGGGGAGGTGGGGACACCGTGGGAAAGCCAGACAAATGGACGTGGCTGTGTTTTCTTACGTAAACTGTTTTGTGTGAAGTATTTTTCTAAACTAGAGTGGGAACGATTGTGCTGTATTTTGGCACACGTAGGTAATTCAATAGTTGGCTTTTACAATGTTGTTTTGAGGTCGCTATTGAAATATCCTATAGGTTATACTTATATTTCGTTGAAATATTAGGTATTTTGTAGGTAGGTATCTATTATATTTACTGCGTCTTGCACTAGCTTCCTATACCTTTAGCAGGAAAACTTGAAACCGATGTTTACTGCTTCATTGATATGGACTATAAGAATCTGGGGTATACTTAGTTATCTACATAAATACCTGGGCCTCGGGATTTCATAAAATATGAAAATTACCCTACACGAAACTCGAAAGTGTAACAAAGTGCGAATTTTCCTTGAAAAATATCTCCCTCAGCAACAGGTCTCCATTACTTCAAAAACTGCATAACACCCTCTCAAAACTTATTCCATTATTTAAAATCAACCTGTGAATACATTTCAATCCGTAATTCTATTCTGCACCTTGTTTACATGAGCCAGAGTTTATATTAGAATGTCAAACACACTTGGAGATAAGTCTAATGGAATAGAAGTGAAACTTTGGCCATTTTGAGGTAAGAAGAGAGCATTAGTTCGACAAGTTTAGTAGGTATTCGAGTTATCTCGAGCGTTAAAACGACTTCACTCGATTTTCAACCTTATGAATTTGGTATAAAGTTGATGTTTAAACGATTATCATTATTTGTAAAACGAATTGGTTAGAAGTGCCGACACAAACGTTTGTGTTTATTTAAATTCGTAATTGTTTTCAATTTACCCCAAGCATTTGAAGGTGTTGTTTCTATCTTTGTTTAATCTTTGTTATTATTACCAACCCCGTAGATCGCTGAAGATTTTCAGTTTAAATGACCGGTGAAATCTAAAGGGTTGATACATTGCGATAGGTTTAACGTTAGTAAAGAGTTAAATAAACACCTATTCGGTCCGGTTGAGAACTGTATTTGTTAGGAGTACATACCTGCTATATAATGATTTAGTTAACATTGATAAAAAGATTATTGTGTTATAGGTATTACTTAAATCGAACTTTTACATACGAAATGATTCACACAAAGATTTTATTTACATGAATGTAGGTATGTTAATGGAAACGCGGTGCAACCTTTTAAAGAGTATATTTTTACAATTCTCCTTTTAGTATGCGAACGCTAGTCAATACGCTAACTCAAAGCTTTGAGTTTGTCTGTTGCGTGTTAGGAACAGTACTTTGTTCAAGCGAAATAAAGGTTTATTTATGAGATAGGTACAGATTTCTAATACCTGCATATTTAAAACTTGCTTTTGCTCGCGAGTCCGTCCGCGTGGAATTAGTTATTACAACATTTCATCCCCCGTTTTAAACTCCTTACAACAATTTTTTTGCAGTTAAAAGTGGCCTATGTCCTTTTTCAGGCTCTAGACTATCTGTGTACCGAATTCAATTTAAATTACACAGACAGACAGACAGTGAATTGAGTTACTTATTAGTTAGGATTTATGTATTTTTTGATAATAAGTATGATTAAAGTTATAGCCATCGTGAGGAATACATGGGGAATACAAACTCTATATATACAGACCCGACTTTTAACAGTATTCTGCTCGTAGCGTCAAGTCTACCTAATACACTTGAAATTAACCAAACTGGTAAATAGGTATGTATGCTTTTCGAAATAATTTGAAAATTTTATTCGATCGCTGAAACCCAACCAGATGTATATAGGTACCAACCTACTATTAAGACCATAATACTATGTATATCTGAGCTATACAAGACACAACTACAATGTATTGTTTTCGGAAATATGAATGGAGTTGTAACTATATTTTAATTTTATTATGCCCGATGTCGGGAATTTAATCCGAAAATTATTCTGAAATCGGGTATGAGCCTAAAATCGTAATCTTGGCTTAGTGCGGTCTCACTCGGCTTTATAACACTGAGCTTACAAATAAAAGGGGAAACCTGCAAATATGTGAGCGAGGCCTTATGTACTTTGGCTGTACGTAAGTATTTGTAATAAAGGGACCTAATAGGCCTATTACTTGGGCAGTAAAATAATACTATAATTAATTATATTGTTAGTCTGTCAGTTGCATTATCAAAAAATGTTCGTAACGTATTTTTTCTTATATTTCAATTTGGGAGTGGTGGTTGGTGACGTCACTTTGTGGTGAAAAGTTTAGGGTCAGCTATATCTTCTTAATCTTTTGTCCCGAGAAAAAATACGTGATTAATATTTTTTATCCTATATTTAGATCTATGGTTTTATGGATACTTTCTTGCATGTACCTATATACTATAGTAATGCAAAAAAAAACAATTTTTGCAGATTACTTATGTTGTATTATAATACAACATAAGTTTATAAATAAAAATAATATTGCGTTTTAGAATTTTGATGACATTTTGAACGTAAAGTTTTTATGAATTTAACTGAATGAAGAAAAATATGTGAAAATAATCTAAAACTAAAATTAAGGAATTTTAGAGGATTCTGAACAGTATGCTTAGTGCTACATGGCATTAAAAACGTCTCAAACGCCATTATGTTGCGTTATCGTTACAATTTGTATGGGTCAATAAAGTTTTTGTTACTAGTCGCTGGAGGCTCTGTTATTAAAATAATATTATAATAATATTTCTACAGTAGATAAGTTAATATCCATTAAAATCCAACATAAGAAAGCTACTCGTAATGCGATTAGCGATGAGTATTAATCCGATAGAAGTGAAACAAAACATTACACATTGCACTAATGGATCCCTTTGTGTTGTAAAATGATACGTATGATATTTTATAAATGTTGTATGAAGTTTCCTTTGGTGTAATTTCATGACTGATGTACCAATCAGTTTAAACTCCCCTTGGTTATTATCTTATGTGTTTTTTTAGTAAAATAATTAACCTTTAATCTTTCATTACCTATAAGGGCTATAAGACACATTTATTTGCCTATATTTTACGAATCCTAACTAATATTATAAATGCGAAAGTAACTCTGTCTGTCTGTCTATCTGTCTGTTACGCTTTCACGCTAAAACTACTGGACCGATTTAAATGAAATTTGGTACAAAGAAAGTCTGGAGCCTGAGAAAGGACATAGGCTACTTTTTAACCGACTGCAAAGAAGGAGGAGTTCCGCGCGGACGAAGCCGCGGGCAGAAGCTAGTTATCAATAACCTTTTTTACATACAAATTTAATTTGATCCTTGGTAGCTATAGGTACTTGTAAAAACTAAATTGTACTGATTCAACTGGCAACACTTTCTGAAAAATACAGAGAAATTATGATAATAATATGTAAACTTACGTATCTACGTATTTGTTCATAACTTTATTCAACTAATTCTTCCTTGCTTCATAGACAAAAGTGTGATCCTTTATCTATGACTTTATCTTGATACTCCTAAAGTCAATTGACTTTACCTAATTTAGTAGTAGTAGGTACTATATTTAATATACCTGAATTCACTCTTCTCCTGTATCCCCAGCACTAAACTCTTCCTCATACACGTTTCGTATTCCAAAGCACCTTCATCCCGCCAATCTCGGTATTTACACATCACTGTTTCACCGGGATTCACTGTTTTACCGGGATTCACGGTAGTAACCGGGCATTCCCGCGAATACCGGGGTTGGGATTCTGTTCTTGCCGTTTGTCGCTCGAGATTTTGATGAGCGGAACATTTAATTTTACGTGTCATGTTAACGACAGGGTTTAATTCTGAACGAAATTCTTGGCGTGCTTGTGGTATTGCACTTGTACCTATTACGCTTAATTTTACACGGTTAAACTTCGTAGATCAAACCCTGTCTGTGAAAATTGAAGAATTATTTTTGATTGCGCATTGTTTTGACATTTTTCTATGATTCCCTATCTCATCTACCTACCTTTATATAAAGTACTAGCGGCTTTGCATGAATCCCTATTATTATTTTTTTCAAAATATTCCATAGCTTTTGTTTCTCAGGGTGAATGTAGCTTCAATGGTGAATGATTTTTTGTTATCGGAACACTAGTTCTTGAGTTTATTCATTAGAAACATATACACAAAAATACAAATCTTCCTTTTTATAATAGCAGTGTGGATCGAGCACTTGGTTTGAAAGCAATTATGCTTATTAGATTACTTTGACAATTTGTTACGAATTGCCTCCAAACTAATTGAATTCACTTTATTTGGCTATCGATGATATATCGTCTAGAAGCATACCGATTGCAAATCACGTTTTATACCAAACTAGCGGCCCCGGCAGACGTCGTCCTGCCCGTCCGATTGTTTCGTCAAAGATCTGTCAAAGTCTTCTAACTGTGACTTCTTCATAAGGCTTCATATTTTCCCCGTTTTTTACACATTTTCCACTGTTTCTTCGCTCCTATTGGTCGCAGCGTGATGTTATATAGCCTAAAGCCTTCCTCGATAAATGGTCTATCCAACAAAAAAAGAATTTTTGAATTCGAACCAGTAGTTCCTGAGATTAGCGCGTTCAAACAAACAAACTCTTCAGCTTTATAATATTAGTATAGATGTGTTACATAATCATGTTGGTACTATATTATGTTATGTCGGGTCGATTTTGGGATAAAACCCAAAATCGAAGACCCATCAAACGAGATAACCGCTCCAGTTCACGAAGACTTAAGTTGTTCCAAACTATGACGTGGAATAACTTACGTCAGTCTTGGTGAAGTATCTGCGGAGTTATCTTTAGGTTCTCTGCTTCCTGTACGAGGAATACCGCGGGAAACTATGGGTAAGTATAGAACTACTATATTTTAGCTCGTGAGGGAAATTGGCGATGAAGTGTACTACTCAGTACCTACAGAAGTTTCTTTTAATGTTGGAAATATGAAATAACACTGCTGGAAATATTAAAAACTTTCGTAACAATCGCAATGAACATATAACGTAGTTATCATATTTTTTCATTATTTTGATTACAATAATAATATTATAATTAAATGAACCGCTGCATTCCACTTTTTACATCCATAACATCCGCATTATAACTTTCATTTACAGTTGTCTTAAAACCATTTACTTCAATTAACATTGTGTTTTGCAAATCGTGCTAACCTTAAATTCTTCCCGGGCTTAAACCTCAACCTTGTCCGGTTTAATCCCGGGTAACGGCGCAAGTACGGTCTCTCCCGGGTCCTCGCGGGTAAACTCGGACACAATACAACTAATGTCCACCTCAGATAAGCTTTTTTAGAACCTTTACAGGATTCTGTGCTTGTATAAACATGTTCCTGTAACTTGGCGAAGTTGTGACAATTTTGTCGTTGTTAGGATTTTAAATAAGTAGATATTGAAACTTAAGAAAGAATATTTAAATTAACAAGACTTAAAAAGTAATGGATAATTCTTATCCCTACTAATATTATTAATGCGAAAGCAAGTCTGTCTGTCTGTCTGTCTGTCTGTCTGTTACGCTTTCACGGTAAAACTATTGGACCGATTTAAATGAAATTTGCTACAAAGAAAGTCTGGAGTCTGAGAAAGGACATAGGCTACTTTTTAAACGACTGCAAAAAAGGTTCCACGCGGACGAAGTCGCGGGCAGAAGCTTGTTTCTAAATAAAAATTAAACGCCGAAATATATATACATGTATAACTTCCGATCGAATACATCAAATTTTGTACTTTTTTGTTGTGTTTTTATTATCAGAACAAGCTTTGTATATCAGAAAATTAAAAGAAATAAAAAATGTTATTATTAAAATCAGAATATGGCGGTGCTGCTTGATTTCGAGATTAAGGTACTGGTTAGCTCCTTCCTGTGGCCCTGGTTTTAACCCTTCTAAAACTTTTCCCTTTAAATTTATCACCGTTAAAATTTTTCGGACTCAAATGACTGTCGGCCGGAGTTGGGTTGCGAAATTTAATTTTGTTTAACTTTCTTGTCCTGTACCATCGTGATGTTCAAAATAAGTTTATTTTGTATTAGGATTTTTGTAAAGATCTTAATTTTTCTTATCCAAATCAATTCCCCTTTTGCCGAATATAACAAATGTCCAAAAAATAAGACGGCAATAAAGTGACTACAAAAAAAGACAAATTAAAAAGTACCATTAAAACAAATCCTTAAGAAAAGCATGAAATTGTCACTAATACTTGCATTTGACGTTAACAAAAGAATCCTGTCCCCTTATTAAAAAACATACTTGGTTCGAAAGAGATCCCAATTGGTATGCATCAAGACGTAAAAACGCTCACTTTAGCGTTGCCCATTACCTCTTATACCCTTCAAATGAAAATCAATTGAATTGGTTTGTAGACAATGAAAACGTAACGAATTCCGAAAGTGAACGCTTTTTGAAGTAGGTATACCAATTTGTATCTCTTTCAGACAATTAGAGACTAAACTTTATTACAAAGTTACTCGTCATGATACAAAGCAATTTTTCAATCACAGATATAAATTAACCCATACCAAATTGCTTACAAACAGACCGACAGTAACTACCGAGACATTTGGCGACACGCCAACAACTACACGAGTTAGTTTTTGATGTATTGACCTCGCAAATCATAATATACATTAACCAACTATGTCATCATGTCTACTTTGTATGTACCTACACATATCTTAACATAGTATAAAATAAATCACCTTTTCTGTCTGCGTATTATTAGCCTCGATTCGTACCGACTTGGCTGAAAATTGGTGTGGAGGTATCTTAAAAATAGGAGACGGTTATAGGAATTTCATCCCTTTCCGTGGAAAAAAGTTTCCATGATTTTTTTCACCTTTGATATCTAGTACCTGTAAAACTGCCCCACTTTCAGCTTAGCGAGTATCTTTTCTAAGTTTATTTTACACTATTACCTAAAAACTAAAAAATGCATCTTTTATTGACCTATTGGACAAGGACTGACCGGAATCTTGGTCCATCTTAATTATTTAACAGCTAATCCTGTAAGTAATATTTATCTAAGATTTGAGTTTCATTTTTATTTTTTGATTTACTATTGGAGTTCTTGAGATTTCGACTTCTGCTAGGAACAAATGTTAGGTGACGAGCACGAACATTTGTCTTGGATGTTAGACTTTTCTATGTTGACCCATAGTACAAGCTTAGCCTAATTTGGGACTAGATATATTGGTGTGAAGGATATTGTTGTTACATTTACCTATTACTTAAAGCCAATCTTCTTGCTAAATTGCGAAAGAAAAATCCTCTCAGCTCCCAATAAATATGCACCCCTATTCTGAAAGCCTGGAATATAATAAATCTCACCTCTCATTTCTAGCGACAATTTGATTTGCACACTATCGCGAGCTATTTACGGACCGCTCGACAGGGGAATCTAATCAGTCGAGAGACATTTTTACGAAGAGTAAATATCTATTGTGTAACGTCATCGAATAGGATGTGATAGCTTTTTTATTCAGGTATCAAAGGCGGTGGAACAATTTTGATTTCAATACTATCTGTACCTACAATTTCTTTACTATTTATTTTTATTATCAATCTTATGGGTGATTCCACAGGCGTTTCATCGTCCTTAGTTCTGAAATTTAAGGAATTGAGCTGCATTATGAATTACTGCGCTCGCACATGTTTACAGAATTAATCGAGTTAAAATCTTATTGTAGTTTATTCCTGTAATATTCAAAACAAGGGATTGACGGCGATTGAAATGCCCATTTGTGTATTGCTAATTGTTTTATCAATTTTTACAAACAATTACTGCACCAATAGCAAATACAGTGAAACCTGGTTAACTGGGTCTTCCAAGGGACCTGTAAATTAGTCTCACTTAAAGAGGTATTCCACTTACACAGTGTCCCAGATATCTAGGTATAAAAAAATACCTGTCTCATTTACAGAGGGTTTCATTAACAGAGGTAAGAAAAGAGGTAATATCTGTTATAGAGGTGTATTCAATTAAGCAACGTATTTATTTTGTAAACAATTCACTATTTTCCATAAATATATCAAAAATGTCGTTTAAAGACAGTTCTCCTGAAACTAATAATTCGTTGTTGACGTTTACAAAATTATTAAAAGTTGGAGGCAGATTATTTTACTGATTCGGGTACTGACGTTAATTTTAGTTTTTTTTCGTAAAAATAAAGACTTTGCCCTCGTTTGGGTCTTTTTTAAATAAATACCCGATTAATAGAGAAACCGCATTAAAACTAAGTTATATAATGGCCGATTTAGAGAAGTTCGAGTAGGTAAAAGAGAGAGGAGACATCCGAGGTCCGAGGTAGCCTATGTGTACCTACTGACTTTATCCCAGTTACAGAGATAAATACACGCGACTTCTCAATTATAGAGGTAATTATGACAAGAAAATAGAAATAACTTATCCCAGATATAGAGGTTGCTTTTGTCTTACTAACAGAGGTAATTCATAGCCAAGGTGCCGGGACCTCAGCATGTGTTCCAGATATGGAGGTTTTTCACTTATCCAGGTCCCTCTTAAACAAGTTTCACTGTATATATTTTCTACTAGCGTCTACCCGCGACTTTTTCACAATAATTCGAAAATAACCGCAAAGTGTCTACAATTGACTCCTATAAAGATAGTAGTCGGGTACGCTAAAAATATTTGCTTTGTCCTAGAAAAATATTTGGTACCTTTTACCTGCATTTCTTGTGAAAATAGAAAACACGATGGTTGGTATGATAGGAATTCCTTTAGGCGGTCCCCGGCTACATTCTTTACTATATGTGTACATTTATGTACCTACAATGATTCATTTAATTAATACGACTATATTACAACTGACAAATAATAATATGCGTTATCGTTTTCGCCGTTTTCAAAAACTTTAATATTTCCTTCTTTTTTTTTATTATTCTATCCATCTTTATGGATTTTAAAATAAAATTATTTACTTTTTTTTAATTCGTTATGGTAAGCAATGCACATTATACCAAATTGATTAATATTTAATTAAGTATACCTCCGATACTACGAGAACCAGCCCTTTTACTACTAAGGATTTCTGTAGGTACGAGTATACAAAACGTTTTTTTTTTTTCAAACATACGAAAAGCCTATACACGAAGCGAACCTAAATTCTTGTGTCAAAGGCATCGACGTCGAACCTGGCCCTCGTTGTTTGCTTGCATGTTGTCGCTTTGTGATAACCACGTCGAGGTAAAGTTAGAAATTTTTACCCTTTTGTTACCATACTTTACGTCATAAAAGTTTTTTGTGAAATGCGTTAAGGTTTTACGATTATTGTTTTACATTTTTTTTTCTTGTTATTGCCTTGCATTAATAAATATTTTTATTTCTTTCTTTCAATATGCTACAGTTAAAAAAGCATTTTGCACAGTCTTTGTAATGTTTATTTAGTTGTTAATTCACTTGGATAGAGTTTAAATATATTTTTCAAATCGCTCGACGCTTTTAATTTAAGTAAATTATAGTATGAGATCCCAGTCAGGATTTTAGGAAAGATGAGATTTTATGATTGGTAGTAGGTATGTTATTACATAAACTTAGAAAGGAATGAATAGCTACTCTCTATGCTAAAAGTGGGGCCGTTTTACAGGTAGCGGGTATCAAAGGTGGAAAAAAATCACCATCCATATCCATTACTCACGGAAATGGGATAAAAAGTATCCTATGTCTTTCTAATGGTTCTAAGCTACCTCCACACCAATTTCCAGCCAAAATGGTTTAGCCGTTTTCCACCTTTAATACCTGGCACCTATAAAACGGACCCACTTTCAGCTTATCTAGTATCCATTCCTTTCTAAGTTTATTTTATACTACCAATTTGATAAATTTCATTTTTCGTAAAATCACGTAAAGCTAGGGTAACTGGGATCTCGGTCCATTCCATTAAACGAGTATACAAGTAGATCGGTATGCGCACACTCGAGTTTGCACCAGTTATTTTTTAATAAAATTCCCGTCAAAGAGCAATAATTGTTGATATTAAAAACACGGTGAAACTCATCACGGCCGCTTTTATTAAAACCGCCCGCTCCTGCGTTTTGGAGATTACATACAGGATTTTTTTGAACTCGGCAAAGTTGTAGCTAAAATTGAATACCGAAAACATTTTATCATGAGTACGTTGAAACAAATTTTATTTAAATTTTGCTGGTTTAATCTCTATTAAAAATAAAATTACAGACATTCGAATTTTTAGTAGGGCCCCGTTTCCTCCTTTTCGAATAGAACCCTAAAATTGATACGGTAGGTACTATAGTTACAAAAAAAAAGTTGATGACTACCTATCTTGAAGAATTATAATGTAGGTAGCCTTTTTACTACCAGACTAAAATATTTTTGTCTTTATTCACGAAAATTAAAGTTGTAATAAATCATTTCAAAATTGGTCACGTGGTGTTCATTTAACTCAATGAAATCAAGTTATAAAGTGAAACTCAGTTCTATTTAAATATTTTATTTATGTGATAATAAAGCTTGTACATAATATATTAACAGTTAACATCGACTAATAAAATAGCCATGTGTTGCATCGCATATTTCTAAAAAATATGTTACTTATACCTAGCATTTTCTAGAAGTATGTATTCTCTTGTCGAATCTCACGCGGATCCCGAAAAAAAAATCTAAACAAAATAGCATCGTAACCCAAATCCTCAAACTCTGAGCCACTTTCATAGAAACATCTGCCTTCAGTCAAGAAAACCACGAACTATATTGAAATGTTGTGAAAAATATTCAATAATCCGGCCGTCGGAGGTATCGTCTCGTTTTGGATGGGATCCCGAGGGATGGAGTCCTGTTAAGTCCCCGGATTTGCATTTATGAATAATACACAGCCACGCCTGTATGTGGTATTTTGATTTGTATGTTCGCGGATGACTTTAAATGTTCTTAACTCTGATTTCAGCCAAGTTTTGGCTGATAACTTAACGTAGATGAAACAAAAGAATGCAAAAGGGCAGTTAGTAAATTTTGTATTGTATAAAGAAGGGTAGTTTGCATAATGAAAGAATCACTTTAGCGTTAGAATGTCGTCAGCTTAGTCGTGCTATGAATATGGGAACTGTAAAATTTTCTGGATAACTCTGAAAAATCAGTGTAAGCTGTACATTTTTTCAAAGAAACTTTTATAACTTGAACTTAGTATACACGCCTTCCATAATCAAACTGGATAATTACATGTCATTGTAGTTAATATCACGAAAGATTTGCGTAAATTGTTTTTTTTTTTTATGTCAGATTTGTCCTTCCTTTGATAATAACTAAATACCTACGTAGTGAAAGCCAATAGAACTAGCTAAATAAGTCAATATTTGAATCTTTTACAACCTGGGAGCTCTAAAATGCTGTAGATATTTATTCCCTGTTGCACTCCTTTTCAAGCAATGCAGCTTTTTCCTTTATAAAATTTCACTTAAAATTTCTTTCGCATCACTTTGCGATATCGCTTTGCAAAGTGTGAATGACAAAGGCGACAAAGTGACTGAGTCGCTTGATATTGCAAAATTTGACTTAGGAAGTAATTACATTACATTATCATCAAGTTTTTTCTATAATAAGTAATATAATAACTTTTTGCTGAAACTTTATTATTCTGGTAAAAAAGTGTTATGGTAATCATAAAATAAAGGTATCTATCAATTTAACTATAGGATATCCATTTCTAACTTAATCTTCAAACAATATTCTACTCGATAGAAAGAGTTTGTAGCTTTTGCTGTAAATACTTGTAATAGAGGCCTTATAATCTTTCCTTGGGTAGACAATTTTAAACCCAATTCACATACGAATATGCTTTAAATTTGATGTCCTGCTTGAAAGCAATATGACGCTTTGGAAAAGTAACTTCATATTTGTGGACAACAAGACAACTCAGGAACAGAGCTGAACAAACCGACATGCCATATACTTGTCTTAAATGCAAACGGCAGAGCTGTTTGCGATGTGGTGAAAACTTGTTTGCGTGTGTTTATTTTCGTTGTTCATGGTCCTTTCCTGATTTCACTGGATTCCTCTTTACCGAGTTTTCATTTGGACGGGAATTTGGATTTTGTATCGACTCGTTTTTTGTAACGTTCTCTACGTCTGAATATATTCAATACCTAATCTAAAACCAAATTATCTTGATCAAATCCAGTTACGCTCGCTAGGTATTAGCATGATGACAGAATAACCACCGAACCTACATACTTAATACATACATATATAGGTATATAATCGTAGGTAGGTACATAGTTATATATAAAGCAAAGTCGGGTGAGTTACATCATCTATAACTTAAAAACGATAGGACCGTTTTGTATGATCTATGTTTTCTTGAATATGTCTGCGGCCCGAATAGCAAACTATCAAAATATTGGAAAAATTCTCGTTATATTGAATAAAACAACTTTTTTATGAGATGTCTAAAAGCCCGTACTGAATCATTCGGGACAGCTATTTAATCAAGTAACATATTAGGTTCTTCATACACTGTGTGCCTCCATTTTCTTAAATGCGCAAGACGTCATTAAATTAATGTCATGCCTATACCTATATAGGAGAAGACAGCTCATTAAAAGTGGAAGCAAACAGTCTGGATGCTCCCGCGGGTAACGCGATCTGCAGTTTTGTGCAACTGCCAACTGCATGCGCGCTGAATGAGGATGTGCTATCTCATCGTGATAACGAGGAATTGATATTTATAATACAATGGAATGGTATAGTATAGTTTTAAAATACGAATAAGTAGGTATAAATATGTTAATATTACCTATAGCTAATTAAAATCGGTTGTGTAATCATTAATTATTGAAATTTGACGTCCTGTTGGTAAGAGGCCTACGAAACCAGAGGTTGTCGGTTCGAATCCTGCTAGGGGCAGATGTCAATGTGATGAGCACTGGCATCTGTACCGGAGTCTTGGATGTCTTACTTATGTATGTTACTTATATATGTATGTGTACTTATTTATGTATGTTTATCCGTTGTGTAATACCCATAGTACAAGCTTTGCTTAGTTTGGGACTAAATCAATTGGTGTGACTTGTCCAAAGATATATATTTATTTATTGGAATGAAAGAACTGTAATGAAGTAACAGTCTATGACTAAAGTAACTATATCGTATGAGACTGTAATTATTTATCCGTCGTTTTTAATTCTAAAGTGTAATCTAGCCGAATTTAAATTCAAAACGCCAACTCTGACCTTAAAAGCTAGTAACTCAACCCGAGGTGTTCTAGAAAATTAGGACCAAGATGGCGGCCATCAGATAAGGCGAGTCAGAAGTGAAAAGGGCCGTCCGTTCTGTGTAACCTATTTAGGGCGAACTGGGACGCGCATCAAATATTCAGATGTAGGCTAGAAGGGGAAGTACCTGCATTTTGACTTGTTGGTTGGTACTTAGTGGCATATGCGCTTTATAAATAAAATATTTTTCATTTTGCGTGTGGGATATTATTTAGTATGCCTGTTTCACTACAAAAACTCGTGTCTTCTCAAGTAAGACTAAAAATTAGTCTCAAAATTATTTGGTCTTTAAGTTCAGAGACTATCATTGAGAATAGTAATTTTTGATGACGTCGCGGTTATTACTAATTGAAATTAAACAATATATTGTATTCTACATTAATTAACAGACGTAGCGCTATACTAAGTATATAAGCGTACTAACTACTCAATTTTAAATTTAATATTTTTTTTATATATAGAATACATGTTATGGGGGACAGTAAAAATTAGAAACATAAAGACTGATGGGAACAACATACATAGTATATATAGATATATATGTATACTGAGTATTTTATAGGTATATATAGTGTTGTATTGTTGTCTGTCAGTCAAATTACCTGTCCCTAATTAATATAGCATATTCCTGGACTAATGTATAATGTCACAGATGGCTACCCTCGTCATGGGTCACAAATCTGTTTATTGCATATGCAAGATGCACAATATCATGTTATATACGTGTATCTAAATATATACGATCGCTACTGGGTACCTACATACCTAATATATTATTATAATTATCAAGTTCCTTTATGATTTAGAATTTTACATACCTACTTACTTAGGTATATTTTTTCTGGCCGTCTTATAATTCGGCAACGAATTCAAAGTTTTTATTTATTATGTTTTAGCATCGAAAAATACATACAACACAAAATGTTCACTCTTCTACCATCAACCTCTAATTTTTAATAAAAAAAACTCAAAAAACGCGGTAGGTACATAGTTTGCTGGGTCAACACAAAGTCACTCTTCTTATATCAACCTAAGGGGCAAATTTTTTAGCCGTCTACAATTAAATATACCGATCAAACAATTTAATTTAGGGCAAAGGTAATATATTTTCTACTAGGTACTTCTATCGGTGCAAAATCATACCAGTCTATGACATAAGCGGTCGCGTTTCACAGGCGACTTATTAAGCGGCAAAAACGCCCCAGAGCCTCAGATCGCATCAAATATTTATGAAACTCGCTAAGGCCACGGCGCAGCGAGAGTTGCAGCGATTTTGAATTAGATTAATAATTCATCAGTGTTAGTGGATTAACTGCTACTGGTTTTACTGTAACTTGTTGGATGAGTTTTAATGTAATTTGCTTCTCGTTTTGATTTATAATTTTGGAGTCGGTTTACAAGTAAGTACCTACTTGTTATGTTGGGCTCGTTATAAAGCAATGGTACTGATTTCTAAATATTGATACATTGATTATTAAATTATTAAGAACAAAACTTGATTAAAAGCTTTTATTTAACTTGCAAGGAAAATATATAAGGGTATATACTCTTATATATTTTCATTATACACATGAGTAGGTATATAAGCGAAATATTGCAACTCAACTTTGAAGCAGATAAATTTAACCGATTGAGCAGGAATTTGGAACATAGGTTTAGTTTGCATGAAAATGATACATGGTTATTTATGTGCCGTCATTCTTAAACCAAATTAAGAGGGTTACAAGGAGGGGGAAACTCATATTATGTCTACAAATATACCCGGCTGGGTTATCAAAAGAAAGAGGATCACATGTGCATTGTAAAATTAAATAAAAGCTCATTTAAAAAAATAGGTTTTTTACTTTCTTCGCTTTAAATTAACATCGCTACCTCTTTTGCCTTGTTCGCTACGAAGGCACACGGTTTCTGGCTTAAAGTTGAGTAGACAGGAATCACGCCGGGACCCAGTTCACGGGAACTATACAAGTAAACGCGATCTTGGGGGCTAGACAAGTGCCCAACGTTCAACGTTAACGTTAAACGTTAGCACCAAAATGTATGGGATTTGACATTTGTGACGTACGTGACAGTCGTTCGCGGATGTCAAATCCCATACATTTCGGTCCTAACGTTTAACGTTAACGTTGAACGTTGGGTACTTGTCTAGGGCCCCTTGATCGTTTATGCTGCTTTTTGATACTTGTCGTGACCACTTTAAAGTTGACTAGAGTTGTGATCGAATAGTTATGAATTGGGAACGATCTTGATACTTGGATATTATATACCTACCTAGTTTCATTTATAATTAAGTGAAATGCTGTACGAAGATTTTGTGTACAACGTTTATATAGGTACTTCTTATGTTACTAAATTGAGAGTTAGTTATTGATGATATATTTGAAGTGATCAGGCGCCTAGACGAAATGAATGCAAAATTGTATATATTTGACATATACAAACAATTTTACATTCGTTTAGTTCTGTTGCTATTATCGATTGGCACTTGATTAGGGGCCCTGGTGTAAAGGTCAATCACACGCAAATACTTTTGACGTACTTATATATGATTTTCCACATCACTACATAGTATAAAACAAAGTCGCTGTCTATGTCACCGACCCTATGTACGCTTAAATCTTTAAAACTACGCAACGGATTTTGAAGCAGTTTTTTTAATAGATAGAGTGATTCAAGTGGAAGATAAGCACCATGTTAAGGGGCGGGTCGCTAGTCCATACTAATATAATAAAGAGGAAAGGTTTGTTTGTTTGTATGGATTGAATAAACTCCAAAACGACTGGATCGATTTGAGAAAATTTATTTAAATTTTGAAAAAACAGCGATCAGTGCGAAACCGGGTGGGACCGCTAGTTATTAATAAATGATAAATGGTTGTTACAAAAAGTTTATTTGTAATCGGCTGATTACAAAAGCCATCAAAATCATAACACACCGATATATCCAACAGGCTGTGACATCGGCAGTATTTCAGGCCAGATGTCGCTGCCCGCCCCCGATAAAAAATAACACCTCGCCGGTCCGGCCTTTATGGCCTCTTATTTTATTAAAAAAGAGAGGTGTTTCTTTTTTTCCGCACCTGGCCGTGATCAGGTGGGTTTTATTATCATATGCGTGTTTAGATGTTTTTCGGGTACCCAATAAGAGACTTGTGTTTTTATGATGAGAAATAAAAAATGACATATTGCCTGTTGGCATCGTTCTTTCATGTTGAGAATCTTCGGCGAAGTTTTTGTTTATAGTTTCATAATTTTGTTTAGGAATGTAGTTTACTCATACACTGTCCTATGGTCGTAAAGGTAGGTAGTCATCATTCCACAAGTCAGATACAAGATACAAGGTATCGAAACTAATTTTGGTAAGGTTTACATAACAAACACATGACTGTACTTCGATGTGTGTTTCGTGTAGGTACCCTATTCAGTTGCAACATTAAGGAGACTACATACCCAGCTGTTGTTCTTATTTAATTTATTAAAAAATGTTCATTTATAGGTAACTAGCTTCTGCCCGCAACTTCGTCCGCGTGGAACTCCTCCTTTTTTGCAGTCGGTTAAAAAGTAGCCTATGTCCTTTCTCAGGCTCCAGACTTTCTTTGTACCAAATTTCATTTAAATCGGTCCAGTAGCTTTAGCGTGAAAACGTAACAGACAGACAGACAGACAGAGTTACTTTCGCATTTATCATATTAGTAGGGATTAATAATTATTGACAGTAGATACATTATTAGAAAAACTATAACGAATTTAACTCGCTTATCTTATTTCATACCAATGTGAAATAACCGTGAAGTCATCAGAAAATATTAAAAGGTAAATATAGTAGGTAACCACCTAATTCATAATTGATAAGTACCTTTTTACTTTAGAAAAGCTATAAACTTATATTGTACATTTTTGTAAGCAAGTTTTTAATGTTGCACTCTTTTGTTACAGGTAAGAGGAAGTTGGGGAAAAATTTATCACCGACTCTCTTCGGGTATGAAATTAATATTTATCGTTTAATGTTTGCTTTGTTTGGCGTTAATTAGGGGGATTAGAGTAAGATTTTTATATTTGTAAGTTAATTGTGCGTAGGCTTTTGAGCATGGATTCCTTAAAAAAATCGTAAAATAATTTTGATAAAAAAATCATATTAATACCTACATAATATCCTTATTCGAGATCCATACTTGTGATCGTGTGCGAAGTTTGTAAATGCAAACCCGATGGTCCATAGCTTGTCCAGTGTAATTGAGCGCTGCCGCAAGGGACGCGTTGATTGGTCGGCTGTCGCGCGCTGCCGCCTGATTGGCTTGGGTTAATCGAGACGGCGTGATGAGTTGAAAGATGTATTTAAGCCGAAGGCGATTTGGGCTACGTCAAATTTTGAGTTAAGGTTTTTTATTATTGCAAAGTCACTTTTGTTGTAATAAAGTTTTATCTTTAGATCATGTTTCCAAGTTTTTAATATAAAAAGTACCTCAAATTATAGGTATGATCTTTGAACGCGAGGTGAAATCTCATATTATATCGCATCATAAATATACCAAGAAACTCATCTACCTTCAAAGACTTGGCCATTAGGCATCATGCGTATGTTAAACTCATTGTTGTATATTGCATTTGCATAAACCGCTGGCTCATTTGAGGGAACTCCAAAACAGGGAAAATGTAAAACGAGGGAATTTCAAAATGGGGGGGTAACGTCGGAAGAAATTGACGCCTTTTGTTGTGTTAAGTTTTTTCAACGAAGAAGTTGTTGAGGAAGTGGGAGTGTAAAATGGGTATAGAAATGGTAATTTTGGTCATGATACGGATTATAAAAAGGCTTTTATTGTGAATGATAAAGGTGATGCTTCTTGTATTAATACTTTTGTTCTTTTAAATATTTAATATGACAATCTGAGGAAAAAAAATGGTTAAAATTTTTCTGATAATAATTAGATGAGACATGTTTCAGTATTTGTTATTTCTCAGAATCCATTTTGTATAAGTCAATATTTAGTTGAGTTCATATATTCTTTGATAAAAATGCATATCATATACGTGTGAGGAAAAGACTAGAAATATGGTTGCAATTTATATCACACACATATTTCTCGTCTTCACATTAGCAAAATTTACTTTCCTTATCATGTCACGTCTCATCGCACACGAAACAAATGACGTTAATAAAGGGTTTCCAGTTTCTTAACTTAGGTGTTTATCAAAAAATAAATAAATTGCTTTCATGTACCTATGATATGAAGCTTAAATCGACGAACCGTTAGAGGAAAATATAGAAAACCCAAGCTATTAGAAGTTTGGCACATTATATTCTAGTGAAACTTCACAAAAAAAATACTAATCAAAATGGGACCAAAATAAAAATCCGATTTCTACTTTTTATCGTCGAAAAAAGTTGTTAACAAGAAAGAAATGCCGGTAATAATGGTGAAGCAAGAAATATGCCTCGTATTGTTCAGTGATTTTGTTTGAGTTTTTCCTCCAACGCTCATTTTTAGGGTTCGTTAAATTATTTGGAAACTGAACAACTTTTTGAAAAAATGCTCTCTATGCCTTTTTGTAACTACTTCTCTTTCGAAAATACCTATTTTTTTGTAATTAATATAATTATATTATCTACTATGATATCTACAGATAATAACATACCTTAAATATTGCATAGAAACTAAAAGTTTATATAATGTAGGTAGGTAATATAAATCACATACCTACACGATATTGCTAGCAAAATATATTAGGTACATGTTTAAATCATGGAGTTAATAATATAGGTATGAAATATCTTATACGTTTATATGCAGAACCATGGGTGATTTAATTAAACTAGGACTGACTCCTTTTAGTATTTCTTGTGACACCGTGTCAGCGATATAAAAATGTCGATGTCAAAAAAGCTTTGCGAATTTATTATGTTGACAGGTTAAAATGACACGTTTTTGGTGAAATTTAATTTAATTAAAAAAAAACTTAAAATAACAAAATAGCTATAGCTCCATGATAATAATGTGACAAACGTAACGTAGTCGTATTTTGCATACATTTCGTTCGGTTGCTTTTATCGATTGTTTTTGATTATTCAAGTTTGTGTATAAGTTACAAATCGTGCACTACTATTGAAAAATTTGTCTTTTAATATAATTTCTTCACAAGAAATTTACCTACTTAGTACAATCTTCATGCCTAAAACACCAGTGTAGCAAAAACCTTAATAATGTTGCCATTGGATCTTCTAAGCTAGTAAATAATTACCTCTTAATGTTGCCAGGCAAAAAATGAGCAGGGCATTAGCTGATATATTATATGAGACAACTTGACTTTATTTTATTTGGGGGCCTCCTCATCCTCAAGTTTCATTCATATAACACGTAATGATTACGTGGGTGTTATTAAAATGACTAGAAATTATGACAATATTATTAATTTATGTTTCACGTGGCTGTTCACCTAATCGTGACGTCACAAGCCTATACTTTAAAACTTTGATTTACTTTATCTTGTTCGTCTTTTGTTTTATGGAAGGAAGAGAAAAACGTGGCCAATTTATTTCGATAATGTAACCAAGGTTCTAATTATAGCTCTATTTTGGCCCATGCAATAAGCCTACTGTATACCTACAGGAAAAACTTCGCATCAGTTCTTTTTAAATAGAATTGAAATTTAATTACTTACCCATCAATCTCCCATTCAATGCAACACATTATTCCGTATTAATGTTATCCCTTTCTTCGCCGGGAAATTACGGATCTTTTTTTGGGAAGATCGAACGTTAAACTTCAATAAGATTGATGTTGAAAAATATACAGAATAGGTACCTACATTACATTCGATGGATATTGATTAAAAGCTAATTAGGTACGATTAGGTTCTTGTCTTTTATAATTTAACTAGCTGTCCGCCCCGGCTTCGCACGGATCCCTTTTTTTATAGCCTATGTCACTCGGAAATAGTGTAGCTTCCCAATAGTGAAAGAATTTTTTAAATCGGTCCAGCCGTTTTGGTGCCTATTCAATCCAAACAAACAAACCTTTCCTCTTTATAATATTAGTATAGATGATACAAATAATACGCTTTTCAACTAAATTGAAAACAATATTATTATGATGTGTTATTTAATACTTTCTTACCTAATAATAGTATAAAGTTATGGACCATGTCCCATTTGTACTTTCTTGACGGTTTTATATAGTGCATAAATATTTTAAGTTACCTATAGTGTATAAGTATTGCATTTTTGCCACACTTCCCTTAAGTTAAACGTAACTCATGATGTTTAAATAAAATTTGTACAAGGTATTTCCACCATAATGACTGCATAATAATAGGAGAATCGAGCTACGGAATAAGCGAAGCCGAGAAAATTCTCGAGTCATTCAGTGAAAAGCAATCCTCACTTTGAACGAATCCATTACTAAACACATTTACCCAACGTTTCAAACGACCCCGATCGACTAAAGTCAACCTTAACACAATGCAATAAGATCAATACAATATGCATCTAAAAATTGCTTTTAAAGGTTTAAAAAATACAAACTTCATTACGATCCATATAAAAGACAACGAGTCCTATTGCTTACGAGATAGGGTTTAAATTTATATTTAACTGTTTGAAGTGATCACTGCGAGTTTCAACCACTTGTCTGTCTGTCTGTATGACAAATTGCTTGTAGGATTAATGGACGTGTGACGCAGTTTATGATCTACCTACATATAATACTGCTTGATTCATTGATGTCAAGTTACAGGATAAATGTTATGGAAAATTGTTTTGGGCTATTAAATTATTCGAGGGATGCTTTTTTTTTATTAGGTATAATTTTTTTTAAATAGCTGACGAATTTCTCGCGGCATTTTTTAGAAGCGCTCGCGCTAGTACATATTAACATGTAAAAGTGTTCCTTGGGTTCTTTTTTGTGTAATTTAGAAGACAAGGATTGGTCCGATCCATCCTATTGATTCTTAGTCTAGCGTATAATCATTTATAGGAGCAAAAAAGGCAAGGTAAGTAGGTATCTGGTAAAGTGCAAAAAATAAATATTGTATGTAGTATTTAATAGTCAGAGCCAGAACTGCTACTGCTCTCCTCGGGGGATGAACTGCTAGCGTCTGACGAGGAACTGCTGTCTTCACTCAGCCTCACTCTGTAGTCGTAGAACCAATGGCTGCCACGATTCGTTGACGTATCGTTATCGCACCGATGGTTTTTTATTTTCACGAACACTATAATAAGATTATTTAATTATGTCCCATGCTTTTGTGGTTCACAAATTTAGCAATGTAAAAGTTTAGATTTCCTGCAAAAAAACATAGACGATAAAGAGACAAAAAAAATGGAAACGGATTAAGAGCAGTAGTAAGATGATAAATTCCTATCCTTAGAAATAGTAGGTACCTGATACTTATAATAATGTCGTAATATAAGCTATTTTTCGGCCAGCGATTTCTGTTTCTGACTCAAACATCCGATACCTTCTTATAAATATGAAAGCTACCAATTTTACTTTATTCACAAATATTATTATTTATAAACACTGTTGACCCCAGACTTAGAAAACAAATGAAGTCTGCTTTCGCTTGAAGCTCCCAAGAGTATGACCTTTGCCGTACAAGGACGTGAAAATTGGACTAGGGCGAAAAACATATTATGATCCTATTTACTATGACGTGTTGTGAAATGGATCTTCTATTGTCCTCCTGGATAAGCGGATAATATTGTGTTAAGTATTTTTGTAAGGAGTATTTCCAGAATGAGAAACACCGGCGCGGGCGATAAGTTTTTATCTGTTTGTATTGTATTCTTTTGCTGGACGAGAACAGTTTTTTTTCATCCAGAAATAGTTTATTATATTAAAGGGGTTAAGTAGTTCTAGTATCTGGGTGAGAACAAGACTCTTTACCTTTCCACCTACAAGTAACACATCGTCTACTTACTCGTTCCGTCCTGGCAGTTTCTATAATGCATCATGCATTCACTCTTAAAAGATCTTCTGGCGCTCTGATATCCTCCACAAATCCAATTGATAGTGTAATCCCGCCACTTTTTCACTTGATCTTCTGGGCAGGGTGTGCAAACACGATGCCACCTTCTCCTTTTTAATGAACCAATTTATTATAATCTGTTAACGTCTGTGTGGTGTCAAGGGGACGTAGACAAGAAGCCAACGTTCAAAGTTATCGTTAAACGAAACGACTAAAATACATTATGGTCATTTCGTTTAACGTTAACGTTGAACGTTGGCACCTTGTCTAGGCCCCAAGTTATACTTGTAACACTCGTAATGTAACTCCAAGTTATACTTGTATTATGTAAGTATTCTATATATCATTATATAACTATTCAGCGCTAATCACAACACGTAACTTCGGAACGTCCTCCAGGTCCTTATCACGACAACGTTTTTGCAGTAACTCGTCACATATACCTTTTTAATAATATTTTGTACAGTAAAGGAAAATTTTTGTATGGCAAGACGGTAGGTGTTTCTAGCTTTAGGCCTTAGGACTGAACGAGTTAAGGTTTGTCTACCTGTATAAGTTGTATAAGTTTAGAACTAGATAAATATCTAGAAAAAAAATTAATTATTTGATCAAGAGTTGTTACCATCCCTTGCCCGTCACGCCGTATCTGTTGGCCTTCTTGTTGTCTGACATGCCGGAGTCGCTTTCGTCAGATGGTATCATATCGCCCAAAGACTCTCCCTTTTCGGTGTCCGTAGATCCTGGAAACACGCACACAGAATATATATATATATATATATTTTTATATTGAGAAATAGGTAATGACGGCGTTTGAACCGCCGTGAAATCGTTAAAAATACATATGATTACCTAACTATGCTATTAAAATTTGACGCACTCGAGTAAGTCCATGCAAAGATTTATTTTTTACTTTTTTGAAAATCTATAGCCACTCCCTCCACCAGTGAATCGGTATACATTATAATAATATCTATAATATATACCTACTTACCTATATATTTTTTTAACATCTCAGCTTCGCAACCCAACCAAAACGCTCGAGTAACTCCACATTTAGCATCGTTGGCTCCCTAGCTATATATATATTATATAGTATTAAGATTACCTAGTTTTTCTCCCGACGATGAGGAAGTGGATCTATCTTTCTTTTTTTTGTCGCGTCCTTCTTTCACTTTTATGTATATTCCTGTGTCATTTCTTGTTTCCGTTATCACTATATGTGCTAAAAATGAGACCAAATATATTAGTGTTAGTGATTGCTAGGGTTGGAATGGTATACATAATAATAATATATTATATACTCGTAGATAAATTAATAAATGTTATATTTATTATTTTATGTTCATTTTTGCATCATAAACTCTAACATAAATTGATTTATCATTAATAAATGCATCGAGAGGCACACTTGTCATTTACTTATATTAAAATTTGCAGCGTACGTGCTCACGTATTTTTTGAAATAAGAGTATTTAGTCCAAATAATTAATAATAAAATATCTTTGGACAATTTACCAATTGATCTAGTCCCAAACTAAGTAAAGCTTGTACTATGGGTACTTGACAACGGATAAATATACATTAATACATATAAGACATCCAAGACTCTCAGGTACAGATGCCAGTGCTCATCACATTGACATCCGCCCCTAGCAGGATTCGAACCCGCAACCTCCGGTTTCGTAATCAGGACCTCTGACCACTAGACCACAGGCCGTCAATAAAAATAAATAGATGAATGTCGATAACTTGTTGTATTTTGCATATAATTTCATTTACATACCAAGTAGAAATACCACAGCGAGCCCGAGACGCATACGCATATCGAAACAACGTCAATCAATCGTTTTATGCGATCGAATGCATCGTAAATCTGTTGCACAAATACTTTTACCGGTTTTATTGCTTTACAGTTGTTTTTGAGAAATGCACCATGCCTACTATTTTAGGGCGCAGTTTCTGCGAATTGCGGTCATTAACTACAGAGTCAGGAATAACATTAAAAACTATACCCAAAAAAGTTAACTTTTTAGGCGAAAAACTGATTAATATGTCCATATGGATGCACGCATGAGTTTTCTGTATAGATTTATGCTTTTTACAATAAAGCTAGCAACAGACTAAGCTTTAATGTGTTTTAGTGGTAGGTGGGTTTTGCTGTAAGGAATAGGATGGCGTGCATAACTCAAATCTTCAGATTTTTGAGTTCCCTTTAGATCTAGGTGTGCGTATCGTAATATAGAGAAGCTAGCTTGTTGCTACAATAAAAAATATTCTGGGTATCCTAATCTAATTCCTACCTATTATTACAAATGCGAAAGTAACTCTGTCTGTCTGCCTCGCTTTTACTCTAAAATTACTAAATTAAATTTGGAAAACATTCTAAGATAAAGACTGAAGGACATAGGCTACTTTTTATTGCAAAAAAGGATTGTAAGGAGTTAAAAGGTGGGAAGAAATGTTGTATGAAAGTATCGCCATTTTTGAAACTAGAACTAATAAACTTTTTTCTTTTGCTTTTGATTTGGTATAAATAAAAATGCAATTTAAAGTTTGTAAAAAGAAATTTCCCACATGGCAGATTAGACAATAACTGTAATTACTAATTTCACGAGCCGCGGGCAACGGCTAGTTTTAAATGAGTAAATATGATATTGAATTGAGGAAATAGGTAGGAATGCTAAAAAGTTTAATTCGTGTAGTAAAACTCTTGTTATTACAAACTGTTACAACTTGCTCCGTTCTCTCGATTCCTATAGGGGAGCACGGGGCAAGTTATAATTTCGACGTATAATTAACGTCATTAATTGGTGTCTTAAATCAAAAATTGGCACCGGATCGTCAGTAAATCATTATAAATGTGAGAATTGGGTTCAGTACTCGTGTTTTTTTAAAAGAGGGCATCAGATTACTTTCGATATCTCAATGTTCCGGAATCAAGAACGAACTGTCGACTATTTTCAAATGTTTGAATGAAACAACTAGATAGACAATAAACATAAGCATGAGACTATTAGAGTTAAATCCGTCTAGAGTTCTTTCATTCCAATGTATAATAACCGCGAAGGCATCAGAAATTATTATTATTTATTTTACTATGCATATTTTCTAAAATGACGTAAGTCTGGGGTATCATAACTGGTATCTTGGACTATGTTTACACTCAACACTAATCTAAGTATCGAAGCCTAACGATCCTCACTTGTTACATAATCGAAACACGAAAGAACACTCAAGCAGATTGATCCAGAAACAACAACTATTATCCCTAAATAAAACAGAGATTACGTGAGGGGAAAGTAAAGTTCGATAAGTTACCGGAACTATTAATAGTATTTCACCCTACTCATAAGCAACGGTGTGGTAATAGCGTTAACACACAGGTAATTATTATATATAATTATATCTTTAGACAATTGATACCAATTAATCTAGTTCCAAACTAAGCAAAGCTTGTATTATGGTTACTAAACAACTGATAAACTTACATAAATACGTATAAGACTAAAAGAGAGTACAGATGGAAGTCATCACCCTGACATTTGTCCCTAGCAGGAATCAATCCCGAAACCTCCGGTTTCGTAGTCAGGGGCTCTGACCACTAGACTGACAGGCCGTCAATTATTAGCAAACATTTTCGGAAAGTTTGAATACCGACTGATACTTTTATACTATAATCCTACTAAAGTACCTGATCTAAGACTAGTACCTAATTAAATCAAATCCGTAACTTATCTACTTTAAAATTTTGACTTTGGAATGTGACAACTATAACTCGCGTATTATACATTGGAATGAAACAACTTTAAGAGATTTAACTCGCGTATTTTATTTTATTGGCTGACGTTTCGGAGTCTTTACAGATTCCATAATCGTAGCACGACTGAGCTGACAATAGTCTTATGCTAAAGTGATTAATACAGCGAGTTAAATCCGTAAAAGTAGTTTCATTCCAACGTATAATAACCGCGAAGGTATCAGAAAAATGAAATAAAATACGCGAGTCAAATCCATCATTTTGTTTTATTCCAATGTGTAAAAACAGCGAAAGTTGCAGAAATTAATTGTTTGAGATTTCCTTAAATAAGCTAAACAAATTAATGATTTAACATGCACCAAACGAAAACATTACAATTTAAAGCTTTCAAATCCTACATTTTCTTTTTAATATGGATATTTTTTTATCATGCAATAATAAAAAGTAATAACACAGTTGAAACAGGTACTCGTAACCATTTTATTGTTTGTTTTTTTATTATGTCCTATAAATATAAAACCAATGTTTGCCATGGTATGAATCGTTCTTGCATTGATGATCGTACACTTTCACGAACACTGGAAATTTAAAATAAAAATAATCAACAAAGAATATTAAAATATATGTAAATAAGTAGGTACTTATCTATTTATCACTGGTATTTACCAGTGAGCGCATGTAAACCTATATATAAAAGAAGTATTTGACTATATGACTGACATATCAACGCAGGGCCTAAACTATAAGGGTTAGAAACTTTATAATTTGCATAGCGGGTTTTATAACATAGGATCACTAAAGGTGATATCAGACGGTTAATTTTTTGTTCATTTTAATTTTTCATCCGGCATCTTTCATTCGAAGTGACACATCTGAAAGTGAGGTGAAACAAAAGTGCCGAATGAATTCACTAGTCAACCAATCCAACAATGTTGGATCGGTTCACCCCCACTCCGAATGAACGAAAAATGAACGGTGTGAACACAGAGAACGTTCACTCAGATTCGGTCATTTTTTCGCAACTCGTGTAGCAGTCGGAACATTCCAAGATCATTCGACGCCATTCTGACAGAAAACAGTGGTGAAAGTTCATTTCTATGTCATTCCGGCTAAGCCGTGTGAACATGAAATGTAAAAAAAAATGAAGCAATCCCTCGGAAAAACATTGATTCGAGTGAACCGTCTGATATCACCTTAAGAAAAACTTGTTAAAAATTCATCCCCTAAGGGTGTAAACAGTTCGATATATGTAACATGCTACATTAAATATTTATTGCATTTAGTACCTATAGTCGGTACTAGTGTTTGAAGATTATTAACGTGCATTAGAAATTCTCTGTCAAATTAATGCGCTAAATGTGGCATTCATACTTAAAGAGAGGTCAAGAGGACGCTTTTAGGTTAATATAATATTAAAATTTCAAGACTGTGCCATGGTCGAAACGTCTTAGTGTTTTCTATCTACCTTCAAATCTATATTTCTAGCCCCAAAGGAAAACGGATAATCATAATTATTATTATATAAATTCATATAAGACATGGAAGGCTCGAGTAACAATTACCATACTGACTACTGCTCCTATTAGTTTCTGGACATTTTTAGGACACACATATTATATCGGCTAAATTAAAAAATTCAAAACTTACATGTGCCATCCTGGCAGTTCCTGTATCTCATCATGCACTCGCTTTTGAAAGATCTCCTCGCGCGCTGGTATCCCCCGCAAATCCATTTAATACCTTTGTTTTTGTAACGCTTTATCATGTCTTGAGGACATGGTGTGCATACACGGTAGACTTGTTTGCTGATGAGGAACAAATGTTAATAATTTTTGCGTAAACGTATTTTTTCTTTTCGCATTCGATCAATAAATTACTAAGATAATCGCTGCAAAATTTCCTGGGGAGGCTCGTGATGTCACGATATGGTATAAATTGTGACGTCACGAACCGGAATTCCGAACTTTAGATGAACTTGTCTTTGTCATTGTTCGTTTGTTAGAGGAAAGAAAAAATACGAGTCGGGTTATTTTCAATTATTTAACTAACGGATTGAATATAATTTTTTTAATCATCCCTATTCTAAAAAGTTTTCATTCCATTAATACATACTCTTTCTTCATTTCGTTTGTTTCTATCGACGATACATCTGAAGATTTCTCCGATGATGACATCTTGTCGGATGATGTTCTAAAAATAGGGACGCACATTTTTGAAATATCTTCACTTAGAACAGGTAGTAATACAAATGAATGAAAATATAACTACTCAGAGCTGGTGCTGGACTCAGGTTTATTGTCAACTTGTTCAGCTGAAGACGATGTGGAGTCATACCATTTGTGTCCCCGATGTTCTGCATCACCAAATTGGGCAACAGGCAATAGATCTACGTGACGAAGGTCGTCTACTCCCGGAGTTAAACCCCGAAGGAGACGATCACTGTGACTTGAAGCTGGCAACATGATGTGTTTTCAATTTCATTAAGAATCAAATCAGATCTGGTTTCAAATTTTTAGAAAATATTATGGAGATCTTAGTACTGAATCGTACAAGTAATCAGAAGGATAAAATAAGAATGTGGAAAATATACCACATTGGTACTATTTTATGCCCTGAGACTGGTCGATTTTACTGATATTAAGTATTATTGAGGAAAAAGGTAGCAATGCTTTAATTGTCGTTCATCTAATTGTGGCGAACTTGGCGTGAGAACGATACCAAAAAAACTAAATTAAACAAGTATTCAATACGTACAAAATAAAAGTCATACTAATGGGGGCGCTGCGTGTCAAAAATCTGCTAAATGAACTAGTGTGGAATGAGGCTTTCTGTCACTTTGCACTAATGAGAGGTAAATTACTGGCCCGTGATTGGTGAAATTGTTTCACATAAGCGTTTCCAGTGGACTATGCATTTGGATCGATTTCAAACCTGGTGCGTTATACAATTAGAAGGCAGGCTCGCGTCACTGATGATCTAATATTGATAAGCTAATAGTCATATCTGAATATCACTGTACCTATTTGTATGTCATCTGTCAATGTTCTTACCAGCAAGGAATATAGAAATTAACCACCACTTCATATTTTTGCTTCTCAAGTATCATAAATTCAGTCGGAGTTTTATTCGTAGAGTTAACATTTTCTTGCAAAATAACTTCTAACATAAGTATTGAAATATGCAGAGCCTCGAATTTTATTGCTTATTGCATTTCAACTTTCGAGAGTAAAGTTTCTTGAATATATTTCAATAATTTGTTTGTTTCTATTTATTTTAAATCGATTATTTTGATACCCAGGATAATTAAGTTGATAAATAAAAGTGCACTTATATTGAATCAGTACATATTAATATCCTTTTATAATAGACATAATAAATATAAATAAAATATAAAACGTGCTGTTGTCATTTGCTTCTCACACTATTATTATTTAATCTTGAGACCATTTTGATTGCCGAATCCGTTGAGTTTTGGGTTCATTTGTGAATTCTCTGTAAAAGGACATAGGGCACAATTAAATAATATGTTCTTCCGAGTGAAATTATGTTTTAAAACTGATTTGAGTAGGGATGGTTGAGCAAACGTACCATTCATCGATTTTGGGTAATGCTTCTTCCCGATCTTCATCTATAAAAAACAAGATTATTGTAACAACGTTTTTATCTCTGATCTCAAAATCAATATGTCTTCTCCTATAATATAATTATTACGTTAAATCATCTCATCATTTTTCATACCTTCGCGGCTATTACACATTGGAATAAAACATCTATAAACGGATTTAATTATATGACGACTGACGATATATAGCACGACTGAGCTAGCGATATTCTAACGTTAAAGTACTATCGTCAGCGTCAGTCGTGTAACTAAATAATATACGCGAGTGAAATCCGTTTATAATTGTTTTATTCCAATTATGTAATCTAGTTAGTAGGTACTGTGATATATTTTTGTTTGGGTAGTATTAGTAAGCTATACAGGTTTTCATTTCTGCTTGATCATGGTGATATTCTTACTTCTCCGACAAGGGTTCCCAAGACACCAGGTCTCGATGGTTCCGTTGGATCCCAATGAACAGAAACATGCTTGACAGTTGTGGTGAAACTTGTCACCCACGTACTTGCATCTGGAGGCTAGAGATCCATTGGATCCATTACACGTAAGAATCGTTTTTCTCACTTATTGAGTAATAACATTAAGTAATGGTCTACTATAAAGTGCAAATGAGATTCCAAATTATACATATTTTGTGTCCGGCTTAAAATCCGACCCAAAAAAGCTAATGCTTATAATCCTCAAACAGGGGATCAACGGAAGTTTGATTAAATAGAATTTGCATGAGACCCGTACACCATCTGCTCTTGTAATATATTTTTAATTTATGTCCCAAAAGTTGTCAGACAATGCCAAGGGATTGCGGGCTGTGCTTGATAAGAATTATGTTAACGGTATTCGAGCCAACAATCTCTTTAGCAAACAATGTGTGATGTAAGTTTGGGATTCTTTCTTGTATGCAAGAATACTTTTTGTACTAACCAGAAGACAGCCTGCCGCTTGCAGACGCGTGCGCTGAAGCTTGACTAGATCCACCTGTTAAAAACAAAAAAATAATAATAATTAGTATCAATCGATTTTTTTACATAAGCCTTTATTAATATTACATAAATATATTTACCTCCTTGAGATACAGCTGATGCTAAAGCAGAACTGTCCGCGCTGCCCAAACCTGGATACATTGACGATAGCGGTGGCATAAATTGGTTTGATGAACCTGGACTTTGAAGACCCGATTGAGCATTAGTTGATGCTTGAGCTTGGGCTAATGCATCTGCCTGAGATCCAGGCATAAGGTATTGTGCAGGTAAGCCTTGGATACTTGGATAACCGTAATCATTAAGAGACTGAGCGTTAGACTGAGCGTTAGCTAGCGAAGCTAAACTGCCGCCTGAGCTCAAAGCGTTTGCTTCAGCGTTAGCTGCTGCAGAGTTTCCTGAATTTGCTAAAGCTTCAGCTTGGGCTAATGCTGATGACTGTCCTCCACCAGGATACAGATTAGGGGATGTACTTGGATAACCAGGTATCAATGAACCTGTTCCATAAGGACTTAAGTTACTATTTGCATTTGCTATAGCCCCAGCTTGAGCTAACGACGATGACTGTCCTCCACCAAGATACAGATTAGGAGATGTACTTGGATAACCAGGTATCAATGAACCTGTTCCATAAGGACTTAGGTTACTATTTGCATTTGCTATAGCCTCAGCTTCAGCTAATGCCGATGACTGTCCTCCACCAGGATACAGATTAGGAGATGTACCTGGATAACCAGGTATCAATGAACCTGTTCCATAAGGACTTAGGTTACTATTTGCATTTGCTATAGCCTCAGCTTCAGCTAATGCCGATGACTGTCCTCCACCAGGATACAGATTAGGAGATGTACCTGGATAACCAGGTATCAATGAACCTGTTCCATAAGGACTTAGGTTACTATTTGCATTTGCTATAGCCTCAGCTTCAGCTAATGCCGATGACTGTCCTCCACCAGGATACAGATTAGGAGATGTACCTGGATAACCAGGTATCAATGAACCTGTTCCATAAGGACTTAGGTTACTATTTGCATTTGCTATAGCCTCAGCTTCAACTTGAGCTTGGCTTCCTCCTGCATTAGAATTAGCTAAAGCATTAGCAAATGCGGTCGAATCACTTTCCAAATAATTAGTTTTAGTGTTAGCGTTAACTTCAGCTGAAGCTTGACTTCCAGCGTTTGATGTTAAGAGGTTAGCATTAGCATTTGCGTTGGCGTTTGCGTTGCTATTTGCGTTGCCGTTTGCGTTGGCGTTTGCGTTGGCATTTGCGTTGGCATTTGCGTTGGCGTATGAGTTGCCATTTCCGTTGGAAGTTTCTGAACTGCCGCCTGTCAAAAAATATTGTCACATTTATTTTTTTATAAATAGATATAACAGCATAACATTTCAACAAACTTAATTACCTGAAGATAACGGGGAGCACGTGGCTATTATGTAATTATAGATTGTCTGGCAAGTGCAGACTTGGTTTCCGGTGAGGAATGGTACGTTTGGTGGTCGGTTTCTGCATTTTGGCTCTGTGGAAATAATATTATTCATGTTAAAAAAAAAAGATTTAACAATAAATTTCTATTTGAACTATAAGACAGTAATTGATGAAATTATTGCGACTTACCTACGTATTCAACTGGAACTAATGGTGGCGTTGGCCCTATAAAAATAACATTGAATTAGGTAGGTGCTAATTTTATTTTAACTGCTCATCCACATAAATCTGGATGCTAAAACCACATACCAGTTTTAATAGTATGAGAGTAAGTATAATTACCTTCGGGAACGTACTTGGGTATTATTAATCTTTAACATTTCTATAATTACCTATATAAACAAATGAATCGCCGAAATGTATGTACGCGCATAACTTCTGACCGCCTGCGTCAAATTGGATGATTCTTTTTTATAGTATGTTCTTTTTGTCTTGACAAGGTTTGTATGTAAGAAAAATTATGGGAAATTTCCACAGTACAATTATGATCAAAATATTTTGTTATATTTTAAAACGTGATCGACGATATGTGACAGATCATTGAAGAAACAATTCAACGGAAAGAACGACGTCTGCCGGGTCCTCCCGTAATAAATAATTCTATGACCAGAATTATTTTTAACAAAATTTAATGTTTTTGTATAAAATTAAAAACTTACCGGGCCGTGGGGCACCTGAAAGCAAAACATCAATAAATGAAAGAAACAGAAAAGGAACAATGACACAACAAAATGAAATTCTTTTGTATACAATGGAACCCTTTGCAATATCCTGATCATCACGGGGCGAGTAAATTCGATAAATGGGGCCGTAGAAGCAATACACTTTTAGCGGTCAATCATGGTTCACCAGTTTGCCGACTGATTGGCACGTCTATCGCCCGTCGATTGGATATAACAAATAGACTCTCTTATTGTGTTTACGTTATCGAAGTAATGAAATTTCGAACCTTTTTCAGTTAAATTTGACACCTCGTTTAAATTTGATATGATACTCGACTTCCCTTTTTCTCGGTGGATTGTAATGAACATTTTCAAAGCTGTTTATTGATGATTTTAAGTATTTTTTATGTATTCGATGAAAGACTGTTTTAAATTAAAAACTGTAGTGAAATTTAACCTGTTGTTGGATTTTTTTTATTCGGAATTAATCCTTCTATGTTTTATTTGTTTTCATTGATTTTGAAGAGTATTATAACATAATAATTTCTGATGCCTTCGCGGTTATTACACATTGGAATGAAACAACTATTAACGGATTTAACTCGCGTATTTTTATTTTATTTTATTTGCTGACGTTTCGGATTCTTTACAGTTTCCATAATCGTAGCACGACTGAGCTGACAATAGTCTAACGCTAAAGTGATTTATCTAAATCACTTTACCGTCAGCAAATAAAATAAAATAAAAATACGCGAGTTAATTTTTGTTAATAGTTGTTTCATTCCAATGAGTATTATAACCTAAAGTAATAACATACTTGACCCATCTATTAAAAACTTTTAAGTACTTTCACAATATCTTCCTGTAATTAGAATGTGAAGTGGATCTCTTGGCTGTCACTTCGCTTCTGTTTATTTATACCTTCAAATCGTCTGTAACCAGCTGCTGCCGTATTTTTATATAAGGTGTTTTTTTAACGACACCTGAGACTGGCTGGTTTTTGCGTATTTTTTTTATTTCACCCGTGTCACGCGGTCTCGTAAATTTTTACTCCTTTTTTAATGTTAATGCTCACTGGTTGTCCAGGACAGTTTATGTGGCTCCATGGCGTCGTTTTACACCTTCACGGTGATTACTTACATTGTATCCTATATTTTTGGATGAGCAATAGAATGTTTTTTTACGTTGGTATATAATAATGTTTTGAATGAGTTGGAATCGATTATATTTTTAGCTGTTTGCTGTTTGGTTTGGTAATTTAAACCTTAAGCGATGTATGCCCGAAATGAACTGACGTAAGTCGTATGTTGTTTTTATATATCCATGATCCACGTTATTTTGACTGTATCAAACTTCTGTCGCCCGTACTTATATCATCTTCTATAAATAAGAAAATATTATAATTCTTGAAACTATATTAACAAGAAGATCTCTATTTAATTAAGATTTAACTATTTTTTACTTATATTTAAACTTCTTGATTGTTTTAGGTAAGGACTTAACAATAAAATTGGCAAGTACCTATTTCAGAAACATTGGACCTCGTAAGTAATACATTGGAATAAATTCACAGAAACAAGGGATTGTGCTTAAGTAGTTAAATAAAATTATTACTTACATTGCGGGGTATTAAGAGGTTTGCAGACAACAGACACGAAATTTCCATATTGTTGGCATTTGCAAACCTTGCATGGCTCTTGAGGATTCAAAAACTCTACATCCAGAGGTCTATACAGGCATACGGAATCTAGATATAACAAAAAATCATCAATAAAATAGTAGTATGTAGTAGTAACAGTAAGATCTTTCACAATAAAATGTAGAAACTTACCCAACACTTTCGGTGCTTCTGGTTTAGTTGCAACAAAAAAATGGTGTTAAATCTCTTTGCACATAATTGTAAGGCAATATGAAGGATCAATATTAAATCAGAATCTATATTACCTGGCTTTGGCGGAGGCGATTGAGTAGGGGGAAGTGGCGGCTCTATACCTGTCAATATTTATAAAAAAAGTAGTAGTATTTTGATACAATAATTATTATCTTAAAGATATTTAATCAAATCCGTAATGTAAGCATCGTCTGGAATTTCTATAAACGATGTCACCTTTTTATTAATCATAAAAATTTGATATATGTCCGGGATAGAATATTTTCAATTATGAAAAGTAAAGTTAATTTCGTAGATAACAATGGAATACTTTTTACAAACAGAAATATCTACTCTCGAGCAACTAGTATATATTATATAATAAACAACTTACAACATTCTGGTTTGGTGTAGCAATTAACTTCAATGGTGATGCGACCAACAGCAAAGGATTCAGTGCAGATGCAAGCTTGGCATGTGTCCCAAGGATGCTGGAACATTTGGTTGGGTGGGTAGGGACGGCAGGATTCATCTGTAAAGAAATACATTTTGTAGTTATTTCGGAAAAAGCAAGTTTTAATAATTAATCTCAGGCACGAAAAACCTTTAAAGAGAAGGATATTTTTTTAAACAATTGGATCACTCGCAATAAATGTCATAAGTAATTATCAAAGTGTTATTATTCATTATTATTGATAAGCCTTACGTGGAGAAGGTCCCGGCAGCGGTCCAGGCGGAGGCGTTGGTGGAGGCGTTGGAACTAACGGTGGCCAGGGCACTAGATTTAATGAGAAAAAGGATGATATAGTACAAGCACTAAATGTTTCAACTCATGTATTTATACATGGCAATTTGAGCTTAGAAAATCAAGAGAACTTATTGATATTCTTACGTGATGTAGGTTTTATTGGTGGATGTGTTGGAGGTACTGTTGGCCAAGGAAATTAATCAATTAGAAAAATACTGTAAATTGTTGTAAATTCAAAACATGATCGTTATATATTTGCCTATGCCATAATTTTGTCTTAGAAATAATTCTAACCTGGTATATTCACTGGTGGTGTTGGTCGCGGTGGCGGCGGTGTTGGTGGTACTAGAATCCAAAAAGAGCATTCGTTATTTAATGTTTTCTTGTATTCATATTCACCTGTAACATCTCTTTGACGATAAAGAAGCTTTAACATACCTACAACCGATAGTTCCGACACAGAAATCAATGTGAAGATGGCTTTTTTCCTCCAAAAAACATATTTCCTATTATGTTTGTCTTTCTTTTATATCGTCTGTATTATAGAACTGTTATATACTTACAGCAGTCCGGGTTTGGATAGCAGTTGATGCTTGGTTGTGGACCCTGGATAGAGTTTTCTACAGTGCAGCGACATAGTTTGCATTCGTCATTAGGATGCGGGAACCAGACATTTTGGGGGAATCTTTTACATAGTGGCACTGAAAAGTATAAAATATTTTTTAAAGTTCTAATCTTGCTTTAATTAACATTGGAATGAAACAACTATTAACGGATTTAACTCGAGTATTTTTATTTTATTTTAAATTTCTGACGTTTTGGATTCTTTACGGTTTTCATAATCGTAGCACGACTAACTAAATATATGATTCGATGGCATCAGATATTATTTTGCTTTAATTAAGTTTCAATAAAACTAAAACAATTGTTTTAAAAGACACAAATATCACGTGATAATTATTCAACAGTACTATGTCAATTTATTAATGAAGTACATTTATCGGTTGAGTTTATATTTATCGTATTTATCAAAGCTATATTTGTTCTACTTACGTGGTGTAGGTCGGTCAGGAATTTGTGCTAAAATAAAAAATGAGATGGTTATAACGTATCTCTTCAAACACTATTGAAAATTATTATAACAACGGTATTAACTGAGAACTTACGTAGAGGAGTAGTTGGTACTACTGCAAGGAAAAAGAAATCATCAAATGAGTATTTTTTATACAACCCTTTAAAATTAATTATTTGCTTTGCGTTTTAATAAACTCTCAAAAAAAAACAAGCTGGAGAACATAATTTATGAGTCAGTGGTTTTATAATTATTATAATACTAGCCATTCATTCGGCCAACTTCGTACTGCCATGCAGGGATTGAATATGAAAAATAAATGTTTGCCGGTACCTAATCAGATTTACTGATGTGCCCACAAAATTTGATGAAATGAAAAATCGGTCCAGCCATTTTGGTGGAGGTTAGCAATAAAATAATTAAGTGAACATCTTATTAGTCGGATCTACTTTAAGCTTACTTAAGTTAAAGCCGGACGTGTTATTTGTAAATTGGAAAACAAATATTTTTACCACACTGAGGGTTGTCCTCGCACAGTATCTGAATGTCCGGTTTGCCAAATACGTTGCGAGTCGCCCTGCAGACGCACATTTGACACGGATTCAAAGGGTTCTGGAAGGGCACGTTGTTGGGCAACGGATCGCATGTCACTGAAAATAATTATTGAGCAATAATTTCTGATGCCTTCGTATTTATTCCACATTCGAAAGAATCACCTATAACGGATTTAACTTGCGTATTTTGTTTTATTGTCTGACTTTTCGAAAATTTAAAGTTCCTATATTCGTAGCACGACTAAGCTGATGATAGTGGCTAAAATACGCGTGTTAAAGCTGTTATTTCATTCTAATTATTAAGTAAGTAAAGTTGACATACCCACTTGTTCTGGAGGTATCGGTGGCAAGGTCGGAGTTTCAAATGAAGGTGGTTCTGGTGGTAGCTCTGCAGTGCATGGTTCGCATGATTGGCAGACTGGTGTAATATCTGCACTTCCATCGTATCGAACGCACGCGCAAGAAACACACATGTTCCTTACTACATCCCTGTATTTAAATTGCTGTCCAACACTGGCGCATTGTTGTGGATATACTGGTGATGGAGGCAGCATAACTGTTGAAAATAGATGTAAATGAAACAAATGCAATTCATCACGCCAAAGTAAACTTTAACGATGCTCATGATAAAACCACTTAAATTTTAGAAATAGCTATCGCACACATGAATTATTAGATACAACTACAACTTAAAGATACGAGACTTCAAGCATTAGTAGATTGATAAATTGTCTTGTATCGATAAAATACCAGAATATTAACTTACTAGAACCATGTGCTTGTGCCTGAGCTTGTGCCAGGGCACTGGCCGACGCTTGCCCGAATCCAGAGTTAGCAAAGGGATCCATCTGCGCTTGCGACTGCGCCTGTGCCTCTGCCTGTGCAAGGCTCATTGCGCCACGAGCGGCCTCATCCGTTATTTGTTCCGGGGCTAATTTAAATAAAAACGAATTAGTAACATAAAACATATATTATAATTTCTGATGTCTTGGTCATTATACATTGAAATGAAACAACTTAAACGGATTTAACTCGCGTATTTTATTTTATTAGCTGACGTTTCGGATTCCGTAATCGTAGCACGACTGAGCTGACAATAGTCTTATGCTAAATCCAATGAAATAAAATACGTAAGATAAATCCGTTAAAGTTGTTTCATTCCAAAATAAAACATACCTATTAATGAAAAATAAAGTCCCTAATTCTAGAAGCAAACAAGAGAACGTCTATAATACTGTACTGTAACATATTATATAATTATAGACTGTAAACATATAATATTAGATTATAATATAAAATTTTATTTAGTACTAGTATTCCCGGCAGACTACAGTCATTCTGCCCTGCAAACCAGAGCTAATTAATCAATTGATTTGACAGGTAATATTTTTTCTTTTTATTTACTGGAACGTGATAAAGTATCCTATATCCTATTCCTGGCTCTAAGCTACCCCGCCAATTTTCAGCCAAATCAGTTCAGCCGTTCTTGAGTTATAAATAGTGTAACTAACACGACTTTCTCTTACTTATATAAAAAAAAGTCGTGTCAGTTACACTATATATTATTTTTAAACAGCTGTCGTATCTTTTTTTAATTAATTGACATATCCTGTTAATTATATACTCATTGAAAAAAATAAAACAATTTAGATATTCAATAGTTTTGTAAAATAATTAGCTTGTAAAATAAATAACTTACATAGCTACGTAAGTGATTTGAAGCAACACCTCTAGCAAACTTACCAGCATTGAGATCTTCGGCCTTTGTATAAAAGACAAAGGAGCACAAGATAGCCAGGAAGCTGATGCATCCCGGACTATTCCTCTTTGTCATGGCTGAAGATTGTCCACAGCTCAGGTTCTATTGAACCCAACTAACAACATGCATGCACCTGCCCCTTTTTAAATACCTATCCTCCGACTCTCTGTATCAATTGATTATCATCACAGAATAACTTACTACATATATAATTCATATTTGACTACCATGTAGTTTGATTCGATTTAGCCTTGTCATAAATGTCAATCGTTTTGAGTGATTAAAAAGATAAGAGGTAAAAACACATGGAGTAAAGAAATCAAATGCATTATAACTATCCCAATAATTTATTACTATGAAACATGCTTTGTCGGTTTTTTAATTGCTGAATTGCTTATCTAATATATCGAGTCCATTATTCGTGCCGTTTAATATATGTCGATCTTGAGAGCGGGGTATCCTGTCAGTTAAGGCAATACTTCACTTCTTTCATTCTGAGAGCTCATCTGCGCTGCGGATAAGACCAGAGTTTGCTCCAGCTTGAGCAAGAGCTTTAGCTAAAGCGTTAGCGTTAGCGGAACCACCACCCCATCCACCCAGACCTAAAGCTTCGGCTTGAGCTTGTGCCTGAGCTTGTGCCTGTGCGTCTGCGCCGCTGCTACCCAACCCACCCAGACCTAAGCCCTGTGCTAGTGCCTGAGCTTGTGCCTGAGCTTGAGCCTGTGCATCTGCGCCGCTGCTACCCAACCCACCCAGACCTAAGCCCTGAGCAAGTGCCTGAGCTTGTGCCTGAGCTTGAGCCTGTGCGTCTGCGCCGCTGCTACCCAACCCACCCAGACCTAAGCCTTGAGCTAGAGCCTGAGCTTGTGCCTGAGCTTGTGCCTGTGCGTCTGCGCCGCTGCTACCCAACCCACCCAGACCTAAGCGCTGAGCTAGAGCCTGAGCTTGTGCCTGAGCTTGTGCCTGTGCGTTGGCGCCGCTGTTACCCAACCCACCCAGACCTAAGCCCTGAGCTAGAGCCTGAGCTTGTGCCTGAGCTTGTGCCTGTGCGTTGGCGCCGCTGTTACCCAACCCACCCAGACCTAATCCTTGAGCTAGAGCCTGAGCTTGTGCCTGAGCTTGAGCCTGTGCGTTTGCGCCGCTGTTACCCAACCCACCCAGACCTAAGCCCTGAGCTAGAGCCTGAGCTTGTGCCTGAGCTTGTGCCTGTGCGTTGGCGCCGCTGTTACCCAACCCACCCAGACCTAATCCTTGAGCTAGAGCCTGAGCTTGTGCCTGAGCTTGAGCCTGTGCGTTTGCGCCGCTGTTACCCAACCCACCCAGACCTAAGCCCTGAGCTAGAGCCTGAGCTTGTGCCTGAGCTTGTGCCTGTGCGTTTGCGCCGCTGTTACCCAACCCACCCAGACCTAATCCTTGAGCTAGAGCCTGAGCTTGTGCCTGAGCTTGTGACTGTGCGTTTCCGCCGCTTCCCAATCCCGCTAATCCTTGAGCTTGTGCCTGAGCTTGAGCTTGTGCCTGCGCTTGAGCACCTGCAAGACTTCCCCATGGATCAGTAATTGTAGGTGGATAGATGGGCAAGTTCTCTGAAACAAAAATGTACCAGCTAGATAAGTATAATGATTATAGATCCTGGCCATATAGTTACATTCTATTACATAATTTATGATAACGGTATTTTAACTCTCTTTTTATTTTACCCAATGAGGGAATAAATAAGTATTTAAAAAAAAAAAGCTTCTATAACTTGATTTGGCTATGCCTTGATATCAATCAAATTTACGTTAATTTATTTATTATTTAATTTAATTTACTTACGGCCGCAACGTGGGTCGTCCTGAGTCTCTATGTAGACGTAATTAAACTTAATCCTGCAGATATGGATATGACAAGGATCCCCTGGAATCCTGAACACGATGTTGGGCGGAGTGTTCCTGCACTTCGGAGCTGTAAACAAATGTAAATTTTGTATCTCTGTATGTATTTGCCATATGCCATATCTATTCTGATATAATACTTACCTACGAAGATAATGATTGGTACAGGGAATATCTTATTGCCTGAAATACAGAGGTTATTAATGTAAAATTACATTATTATGAACCCATAGTTTTTGAACGTGTTTATTTATTTATACTTACGGATTACGGGTACCGGTACAGGTACCAGCCTATCTTTACCGGGGATTGTAATGTATCTGTTGACTGGGTACGGTACCCGAATCGGTGGAGAGGGAACCGGTACTGGGACGGGGCGGTCTATTGTCGGTCCTGGAACTGGTACGGGATACGGAATCTTTACTGGTGGTGACGGCACTGGAACTGGAACATTTCTCACCGGTCCAGGCACTGGGATGGGAACCCTAATGATCCTCGGTGGCGAGGGAACAGGGTATGGACGCGGCACAGGATATGGTACCGGAACGCGTTTTTCAACGGGTATTTTAATGACAGGACCAGGTACGTAGATCTTTTGTGGTGGAGATGGGACTGGTACTGGAACGGGTACTAAGACACGTTTTCCTGGAACCGGAACCGGGATCGGAATTGGGCGCGGTGGTCCTTGAATAATAGTTGGTGGTGGGCCTGAAAGTTACAGAATTAGTTATAAATTGTATTTAGGATTTATAAATTTAAATACTCATATTCATTTACTCAATCACATTTTGGGGGTTTTTACTTACAGTCGTCGTTTGGCTGAGGGATTGGCGGAGGAACTAGAAAAGTACAAAAATTACTATTATATTTTGCAATAAAATATTTCCTACGTTATTAGTGGATGTGTTTAGTTACATGGTTACGTGACTTGATGATGATGATCTTGTCAAATAGCTATTAAAAAACAATAGAACAAACAGTCTGGTACCCGATTTTTTTTTCATTTTATTGACATAAATTTTTGTGAGAATATATTGTAATTCTAAGGGTCACAGAGCATTTAATAAATTTACTTTTACTGTCTTAACAGTTTATTGAAAAATAATTATTGCTTGACTTTGTTTGTTAACATCACCATGTTATGCTGCCCCATTAACACTATTATAATGAATTGTTAATAATTGTGTCACAAAAATAGTAGATATATAAGACTGGGTTCTTCAATACATAGTATAAAACAAAGTCGCTTTCGCTGTATGTCCGTATGTATGCTTAGATCTTTAAAACTACGCAACGGATTTTGATGCGGTTTTTTTTAATAGATAGAGTGATTCTTAAGGAAGGTTTATAGCCCCCGTGTGAAGCCGGGGCGGGTCGCTAGTAGAATATAAAATAAGAAATATATTAAACAACTTTTAAATAAAACCTTCCTGGATTTTGGTTCTTTAAAACTATTATGTGTTATTTTTACCTGGACGCGGTGGTCTCGTTACCCATCCTGCCAATGAAGTTATAATATTAATGATAATGTATAATAAAAAATTAGGTACTTAAAAAAAATATATACACTCGCTTCATAAAATTATGGAAGTGCTTTTTTTTTAACACATTTTCTTAATTTACCTGGCAGTAGATGTATTGGTGGAAATCCTGTTGAAAATAACACTGTTGCAATAATATGTTAATTTTGTATTATTTGTGTATTTTTGTATATTTTTATTTTAGTTTATTTACCTGGTATTGGTGGCGTTACGGGATCTATAATGAAAATATTGTTTAGGTAGGTATGTATTTTTTTTCTATTCGCAACTTTAAATATAAGCCCATTTCACTTTAAGCAGTATAATCAGTTATTTGTAAAAAATAAACAGATTTAACGCTTGTGCTTAAAAATTGGATTACCTACATGATTATTACTTGGGAAGCTAGAATAACAGTTATATTTCTTTTGCTCTATTCATTCTCACTATTGCGTTCGTACACACATACACAAACATGGTTAAGTATGTCTTAACATAGTTTTATATATATTGTGACGACACTATCATTATCTAATATTTAATTTAAAAATGATTATCTCACCTTGACATTCGTTGCATTTTCTGCATCTAGCGATTAGGCCATGAGGACTGCCAAAACAACCACAGATCCCACATTCGTTACCTCTTCGGCGCACAATCATTTGACCGTGGTAAATACATACAGCTAAAAATAATATATCAGTTAAAAAAGAATGAAATGTGATTATTTCTGATGCCTCCGCGGCTGTTATACATTGGAATGAACTTGAGGTTTTGATTGTATTGTAAAATAGATATTTTTTGCGTAAAATGTAACAGATATATTTTAGAACTAGCTGTGCCCTCGACTTCGTCCGCGTGGAATAGTTATTTTCCAAGTTTTTACACATTTTCCACTGTTTCTTCGCTTCTATTAGTCACAGCGTGGTGTTATATAGCCTAAAGCCTTCCTCGATAAATGGTCTATCCAACAAAATAAATATTTTTTCAATTCGGATCAGTAGTTTCTGAGATTAGCGCGTTCAAACAAACAAACAAACTATTTAGCTTTATGATATTAGTATAGATTTAGAACATTTCCTTAAAAAAATTGTAATTTAATAAGTAAGGTAGTTTGCATAGTTGTATTAATTACTTTAGCATATGACTATTGTCAGCTCAGTCGTGCTACGATTATGGAATCTGTAAAGGCTCCGAAACGTCAGCCAATAAATTAAATACGCGAGTTAAATCCGTTAAAGTTGTTTCATTCCAATGAAATGTGAGTTCATAAATACAATACTAAACAAATTAGACCACGTTTCGATAGGTCTTGTAGAAATTTTGTTTTCAATAATTTCTGATGCCTTCGCGGTTATTATACATTGGAATTAAACAACTGTAAACGGATTTAACTCGTGTATTTTATTGTATTGGCTGACGTTTCGAAAACTTTACAGTTCCCATATTCGTAGCATGACTGAGCTGACGATATTCTAACGCTAAAGTAAAATAAAGTAATTGTCCATAAAATTTTTTTCGTCACGTCAGTCATTAAAATTGATTACAGGGGTTAAATCAGTAGGTACTGTGGACTGCGATAGGCTGATGATGATGATGAGGATGAAATCAGTTTATAGTTTATTCATTCCAATGTGTTATAAATAACCGCGATGTATATTAAAGCGAAGGCGTCAAAAAATATAGTATATATATAGTTTTACAAACCCTAATACTTGCCATTTTAAACGCATCTTATAATTATTTGACGATATCGAATTTTAGATATTTAATACAATAGTCTGTAGCCACTGTGGATACAGCTACTTACCTTGACCTGGCCAGGACCCCAAGCCTATGGCGTTTGCAATAGCATTGGCATTGGCATTTGCGTTAGCGCCTCCCAGGCCGCCTCCTATGCCGCCACCTAAAGCATTAGCGTTGGCTAGGGCTTCTGCATTAGCGTTAGCGCCTCCCAGGCCGCCACCAAGAGCATTAGCGTTGGCTAGGGCTTCTGCATTAGCGTTGGCGCCTCCCATGCCGCCTCCTATGCCGCCACCAAAAGCATTAGCGTTGGCTAGGGCTTCTGCATTAGCGTTAGCGCCTCCCAGACCGCCACCAAGAGCATTAGCGTTGGCTAGGGCTTCTGCATTAGCGTTAGCGCCTCCCAGGCCGCCTCCTAAGCCGCCACCGTAAGCATTAGCGTTGGCTAGGGCTTCTGCATTAGCGTTAGCGCCTCCCAGGCCACCTCCTAAGCCGCCACCATAAGCATTAGCGTTGGCTAGGGCTTCTGCGTTAGCGTTAGCGCCTCCTATGCCGCCACCTAAAGCATTAGCGTTGGCCAAGGCTTCTGCATTAGCGTTCGCGCCAGAACCACCCCATAACCCGTAACCTTCAGCGTTAGCATTGGCGTTGGCAACAGCATTAGCATTTGCTCCCGCATCGCCCCATGGTCCTAATCCTGCAGCACCAGCGTTCGCGTTTGCGATAGCTTCAGCATTAGCATTGGCTCCGGCGCCTCCCCAAGGACCATAAGCTCCACTTAAAGCATTAGCAATAGCTTCAGCTGTAGCATCAGCTCCTGCAGATCTGCCAATGCTGGATTCTTCAGATCTGCTCATTTGAGAGTCATCGGCTCTAGCCTCGGCACTATCGCTGGATCTTTCTTCAGCACTACTTGCGCTTCGTTCATTTCGAGAGTCAGCTGATCTTGAAATACGCCATCCTCCTGCTCCTAGAGCTTGAGCTTGAGCTTGAGCTTGCGCCTGGGCCAAAGCGTCTGCTCCACCGCCCCATCCTCCTCCGTTGGCTAAGGCATTTGCCTGAGCTTGAGCCTGGGCTAGAGCGTCTGCTCCAGCGCCACCCCAGCCGCCTCCGTTGGCTAAGGCATTTGCCTGAGCTTGAGCCTTGGCTAGAGCGTCTGCTCCAGCGCGACCCCAGCCGCCTCCGTTGGCTAAGGCATTTGCCTGAGCTTGAGCCTGGGCTAGAGCGTCTGCTCCAGCGCCACCCCAGCCGCCTCCGTTGGCTAAGGCATTTGCCTGAGCTTGAGCCTTGGCTAGAGCGTCTGCTCCAGCGCGACCCCAGCCGCCTCCGTTGGCTAAGGCATTTGCCTGAGCTTGAGCCTGGGCTAGAGCGTCTGCTCCAGCGCCACCCCAGCCGCCTCCGTTGGCTAAGGCATTTGCCTGAGCTTGAGCCTGGGCTAGAGCGTCTGCTCCAGCGCCACCCCAGCCGCCTCCGTTGGCTAAGGCATTTGCCTGAGCTTGAGCCTGGGCTAGAGCGTCTGCTCCAGCGCGACCCCAGCCGCCTCCGTTGGCTAAGGCATTTGCCTGAGCTTGAGCCTGGGCTAGAGCGTCTGCTCCAGCGCCACCCCAGCCGCCTCCGTTGGCTAAGGCATTTGCCTGAGCTTGAGCCTTGGCCAGAGCGTCGGCTCCAGCGCCACCCCAGCCGCCACTATTGGCTAACGCCTGGGCCTGCGCCAAAGCATCAGCTGAAGATCGTGGACTCCATCCTCCGGCGTTAGTTAAAGCGTTAGCTTTTGCTTGTGCATTAGCCAAGGCGTTAGCATTACTACCACCCCAACCATTTCCCAGAGCTTGACCTAAGGCTTGTGCTTGTGCTTGTGCTTGTGCGTTGGCAGATCCCCATGCCCCTGAAACAAAGTTTTATTCTTTCTATCTATTCTTTTTTTATGATTCGTTCATCTTTTTATAGAATTGTACTGTTTTTTAATAAACTAATTAAGTAGTACATTAAAACATTATGTAGTAGATTATTAATAAGTACATAATGAGACCAAAATATCATTTAGGTTATATTTTTATATCATGTCATTGTAAGCATGCTGTGGTCACCTATAATTGGATGATCAATTAGCTGAGTTATATTCTGTGCGTGCATCATAATATTAGAATAATATCCATTGTACCTTCTGTTGGTGATCCTTCTCTAAATAAATAAATAAAACAAAGGGTAGTTTACCTCCACTGCGTGATACACTTTCTTCTGAAGATCTTGAGACACTAACATCTAAAACAAATAGACAGTAATTTCAGATTACCTAAATCACCAAATTGCTAGATACTATACTATACTATAGATTTAGTAGGTATAGTTTTTAATTATAATTATTGGGTAACATTCGAAATCAACGAGTAAGTAATACTTTGCTATAATAATATCTATTCAATAACAGTCTCAAGACATTCCAAAAGTGATTTCTATAATTGTCAGGACTTGGAATTTTGTTAAAATGGTTCATGACTTACCCTGAGCGTGGACGTAAGCTATCACAGCTAAGATACAAAGGGGCCAAGAGCTGTGCGTCTTCCACATGACTGCCATTTTGACAACCCTGACTTTTAGACCAAACAGCGAGCGCAGTGCTCACTGAAGATACTTTCTTCACGTCCACACCTCTATTTAAACCATATTTCTGCAACGCGTTGAAACACGTGAAAAATCAATTTATTTATTAACTTTAAATTACGTTGATAAAAAGTTGATTAAAATATAAAAAGCATGGCTCTAACACCTAGATTTAATGAAGCATGATTATTCTGATAACAATATTGCTTTGCGTATGTTAATTGAATTCAAATGGCGTTAGTATAATATCGGTATCGAATTTGACAATTATAATATTGAATACTTAGTATTATTTTAAATAGATACGAACTACCTTCCTTAATACTCTATTACTCTTATAGGGTAAAAAAATAACAACGTTTTGTATAGAAGATAAATTGAATGAAGTGCTGCTGATACTAAAGTAATATGGGAGTTCTAGTAGGTACTGTCAAAAAAGACAATACCTAATAATAAATATGGTTTTAGATAGATTCACTATACTAGTACTCTAGAACCAGAAACAAAAACACCACCATCTTATTTCGCTATACTTACATGCATGAGTGCAATTCAATAAAATAACTTTAGAATAAAAATAATATTCCAAAGTTATTTTAGTTCTTTACGAATTCTTAACGTGCATATTGACAAATATATCACCCGTCTTCCCTCCAAACGCTAAAACCTACTAACCCGATATTTGTTGAAATCGCGAGCTGAGGGCACAACCCAACAATTCCACAATGCGCGGCACCGGAAGTACCCCCCACAACCGGAGCCGGAAGTAGACTAATGACGTTGCAGCGCCACCTATGTGAAGTTGCGGATTTCGTGTTATTGTGTTTTGAGTTTTTGTTGAATTATAAAGTTTAAAACATATTAAAAAAATAACGCCGCCGGAGGTAGTCCGAAAGTTAAGTAATTCTTTGTTGTGTGCATTACTTGCTTATGTATTCCTAGTTGTTTAGATTAGATTAATTTAGTCTTATTATAATACTAGCTGTGCCCGCGACTTCGGTCGCGTGGAATAGTTATTCTTCATATAGACTTCATATTTTCCCCGTTTTTTACACATTTTTCATTGTTTCTTCGCTCCTATTGGTCGCAGCACGATGTTATATAGCCTAAAGCCTTCCTCGATAAATTGTCTATCCAACAAAAAAACAATTTTTGAATTCGAATCAGGAGTTCCGCGTTCAAACAAACAAACAAACTCATCAGATTTATAATATTAGTATAGATAATAAGATCGTTATGTTACATTGAATGCTCTTATACTGAGATCACCTAAAAACATAATAAGATTGAGTTAAGTATTTCATTAGATCCTAAAAGTTGTGTTTCAATCACAATAAAAAATATTATATACTTCTTGTCCTCTCACTAATTGCGTACTGTTGTCCTACTTCTTTAGAACTCTATTCTTCATATGAATAAAAGATTCAAGCTAGTTTATTCTAAACTCAATTTGCTCGCAAGGCTATTATTATGATACTCTGCGGATAGTAAGCGAAAATTGAAAATGAAATAAGTTATAGGTAATTTATTGTATTACATTATATTCATATATCTCTCAAAAGTCATACAATATATTCATATTATTATGTCAAATATTTTTTAATCAATGTATCCGTTTCAGCAGGTACTTAACATCTTCAAATATACTCAATGTAACTCCTTTAAAATAATAGTTTGGAGAACCCTTTCCTTTAATTTTCACAATTTCCTAAAGAGTTTTTTCTACTTAGCAAAAATCCCAAGAAGAAAATTGCCCAATACCCATTCTGTTTGTACATTTTCGTAATAAAAGGGTTTCCTTCAGCCCTTAAAGAGTTGAAAGGGGAAAAGAATAAAAGAAATGATTACCTCGCTTATTAGGAATACTGAGACGAAATGAATTTAAACGATAAGCCGTGTTATTTTTAATCATCCTTTAGGACAATCTTTTTTTGTAATATTATACGAAGATTAACATTTCTAATATTATGAGTAGGTACTTGGTAATTTACTGAATCGATGGACACAATGAATAGGTAGGTAGTTGTCAAAAATGATGGAAACCAAAAGTAGATTAAAAACAAAATAAACCAAATTAAATAATTTTCCGATGCTTTCGCGGTTATTACACATTGAAATGAAACAATTATAACGTCAGCAAATATAATAAAATACACGAGTTGAATCCGTTAGGTACCTATAGTTATTTTATTCCTTCTAGTAAATAAAAAAAGTTTAGCCATTCTACTTATGTTGAAAATCACAATTAATGAAATTGTTAAGACAAGATAAAACATACAAGTAAGTAGTACTCTTATAATATTTTATAGGCGAATGATCGATTCAAACTCTTTTTTTTATAAACCTTTTCTCATACAGGATTTTATCCTAACGTTTCTTTTACGAATTGACAGCGATTGCAAAGAAAATTACAAATGTATGGGAAATCGCGAAAACGAATCCTCACTTGACGTAGCGGGTGATTGATTAAAACCCAAGATGGCCGCCGTTATTGACGGCGCGTTATTATCGCCTTTGTGCCTCCGAGAACCGAAATAATTGTCAGTAAGTCAATTTTTGACAATTTGATTTGTTTTTGTTTAACATTTGCCTTCCTTTCCATACTGGATAAATTTTGCTTTAGTGTGATTTTATTTAGTGCCTTGGTCCCTATATGACTAGCAGAAATTGTTAATGTTTGGAAGTTGGTATACCTACCAGAAGTTTTTATATCAAGAACGACACAAACACTTTTTGCCAAATTACCAGAAAGAAACGCATCTGTAATGATATTATTATCAAGATTACATGTCAATCCATATTATTATATTGTTGACGAATAAAAATAGTATAATTGAAGAAGCCATGTTCAGCGATAAAATGTTTTTTTTTTGCTAATTGCGAAACGATTAGGTATAATCGGTAAACATTTGCCCATTAAATTAGTCAAATTAATTTACTGGCTGTCAAAATTTTACGCAATGTTTTTCTTTGTATAGGTACCTATTGTTTTCTAGAAAATTTCGATATTCCAGCTAGTTTATTTCATTGGAATGAAATAACTACTGACGTTTCGGATACTTTACAGTTTCCGTAATCGTAGCACGACTGAGTTGACAATAGTCTATCGCTAAACTGTAAATAATCCGAAACGTTAGTAAATAAAATAAAATACATGACTTAAATCCGTTCATATTTATTTCATTCCAATGTGTAATAACCGTAAAGGCATCGGAAATTATTAGTGTTTATTTCGTTTGGACTGTTTAGGTCTTATCACAATATCGATGCTACACACAACATCTGTATTATCTACTTAGGTAAACTATCTAGTTTACCTAAACAAATAGGTATAAGTTATTTACATACAAATACTAGTTCGGTATACGGACTCCGCCACCCCATTATGTAAATTCGGTCTTTTGTTAATGACGTCATAATAAAACCCCGGTGGAGCATTTCGTGGTGAAATATAACATGACTGTCTGAGACAGATAGAGTTGTCTTAGACGTAGAGTGGGAGTTGAGGGCAATAATAATCAGTATTGATTTAATTTAAAACATTGCGCAAGTATGTTTTTAGATCATGTAACTACCTACGGCCTACGTATGTATTTTATTACAATGTAGTTACCTACCTAAAAAAAAAAATACCTAAGTATTTTTAGTCTTGATTTTTTGAACTGTTAAAAAATTAGTAGGTAAGTAATTAGTATCTACTTATATTATATTATGTGTTACAAGGCGCACAAGATTGTACCATCAAATATGTGCTTATGCAGCACACAGTAATCAATTGACATTTTTTTTGTATAAATTAGGTACCTATATAATTATTTCAAAATTGTATTTTAGACTTTCTTGACGACTAAGAGGAAAATAGTTCTTTGTTTATAATTTTGATGATGTCACTTTGAATGCATGTTATATAACATATTGTATAAAATAACATAACATAATAATATTGTATACAAAAATGTACTCTATTCTAATCTACGTAACTAAGTAATCTACAAAACTTGCTTGCTGACATGGATCTGGATGCCTAATCTACATACTAAGGTTTACAAAGGCAAATAATGTTCACTACCTTAGCTTACATGTTAATATATGCAATTTGATGGTTGACAGGAACTCCGGGTTATTGATTGTGATAATACGTTGTTAAGAATTCATCGCGGTTCATATATTTTATAGCTGTCATCGTGTCGAAGCCTTTATGATGCCGAAAATTGCTATAACATTTTATGTGTGATATTTCAATATTATATAATTTTACGGTAAATTTATATTGAATCAACGTGTAATCCTTTGCGTTAAATTTGAACACACAAACGGATTTAATTATTAAATTATCGACCTAATTAAGTAATATAATGGATTTTAGCTATGGCAATTTAATATTTTATTCGATAGGTATTCATTTAAACTTAGTACCTACATATCCTTACTAATATTATAAATGCGAAAGTAACTCTGTCTGTCTGTCTGTTACGCTTTCATGCTAAAACTACTGGACCGATTTAAATGAAATTTGGTACAAAGAAAGTCTGGAGCGTGAGAAAGGACATAGGCTACTTTTTAACCGACTGCAAAAAAAGGAGGAGTTCCACGCGGACGAAGTCGCGGGCAGAAGCTAGTACGTAATAATTTCTGATTTATTCACGGTTATTACACATTGGAATGAAACAATTATACCTAATGGATTGGATGGCATAAGACTATTGTCAGCTTAGTCGTGCTAAGATTATGGAATCTGTAAAGGCTCCGAAACGTCAGCCAATAAAATAATATACACGAGTCAAATCCGTTTAAAGTTGTTTCATTCCAATGTATACCTAATAACCACGAAGGCATCAGAAATTACTATACATAATGGATTTAATTCGCATATTTTATTTCCTATATTCGTAAACGGCTGAGTTGACTTAGTAGGTACCTACATAATATAGTTGAATGTGAAATATTCGTTCATTTATTGTTTTATCAACTGGTAGTATTTATTATAATACATATTTAAGCCTTATAACGATAATCATAATTATTTAGTTACTTAAATGTATGTTTTTTTGTTTCAGGTATGTACCTAATCATCAGTATACCAGTAAATATCCAGAAAATCTGTAGTAAGTAGGTACTGCGGCCGTCTGCGGCATTCTCATATAATAATATTATGTTCCTATATTACTCTCGACCATCTATATGACAAGATTTAGTATCAGGAGAATGACTAGGTAGGTAGAATAAAACTATGCGAACGCGAGGCAGCTTACTACTCATCATCAAACAAAACTAAGTGTTACTTAAGTACTCATTAGTGAAATATGGCGGCAACCACATTCACGCTAAATTAGGTACATTCCACTCGGTTCCCTCGTGTAGTAATAACATATAAAACGAGTAAACTACGGTCTTAAATCCCCGTTTACGTTACTGTGTTATTGCAGTTTGTCCCCGGCGGCAGGTGCAGACAAATCAGTATGCAGTTTAAACTTTGCGCTGCATAAATGTTTTGAGTTTCCTAGGATTTGCGGGCACCGCGAGGAACTCGCCAATTTTAGGTGTGGAATTTAATGTGAGATTTTAATGTTGATAAAATTTGTTTATGGGTGTTGTAATGAAACAACTGTTAACGGATTTAACTCGCGTATTTTTATTTTATTTTATTTGCTGACGTTTCGGATTCTTTACAGTTTCCATAATCGTAGCACGACTGAGCTGGCAATAGTCTAACGCTAAAGTCGTAATGTGTAATAACCGCGAAGGCATCAGAAATTATTTTGTTAATGGGTGGTTCTTCGAGCGTTTGAAACGCCGTCATTGTCGTCTCAGATTATATGTAAGAACAACACGCAATTTGTTTATCAAATACCGGTTATAGACAAGGGCGTGCATTCCATATTATAGGCAAAATGGTATCAATGTATGGAGTGCCTACCCTGACGTGGTACACGCGCGACCCTCACTGCACGCGCCTGGATTGATAACTAATGTCTTCCCCAAATGAGTATACGGTACCTAAAGACAAATTGGTGATTGAATATTAAAATGGATCATACTAAAACGTTATGGTCGAGCTTTCTAGCAGATCTTGGTTAACGTTAAACTCTCTTGTAATTATCAGGCTGCTGTAAGCATATTTTTAATCCTTCTCTGTTTCAATTCATCGTACGAAATACTTGCAGAGTACTCTTAAGCTGATAGCTATGCTATTTATTAAGAGTCCTTGTAAAATAGGCTCACTCATGTAGATTGGTATCTGTAACAATTTACACATGCACCCATAAACCACATAACTAAGAGCCGGCAATACCAGCCGTATTGTATAAGCCAACCCATTTGTCGTAAGCCTTTGTAACACGAGGTCACATACAAATCACGTGCTTCCGTAATTTGGTAGCATATTCCTTGTAACTATTGTATCTTGGTCTCGAATTACATACACTGACATGTAAATTGTGGCTCTGGATATATTGGTTTTGCATTTTCGGCGCCATCTGTTGGAATGGTAGCGAGTTAGTACTTGCACGTGGTTTGAGTGCGTTTGGTTTCAATTTAAAGCCCCTACTACTGCTACTTTTTAATATACAAATTTCATGGAGTTAAACAAAATAAATCAATCAATTATAATTTAATTTATAAGTTACTAGCTGCCTGTGCCTGCCTTGGCTTTGCACGGGTGACTATAATAATATACAAACATTGTCAAGACGAACACAGCAAAAAATAATTAGGTACCTATTCAATTTGGCGCAGTCGTTCAGAATCACGAGTACTTTTGGAGAAACATATGGCTGTATGAACGGTTATGGCTTCAGTATAATATATCTATCTACCTACTTACAACTCATTATATATCTACGCTTTTTCTGCGTACAAATTGTAACGGAAACCATAAATGCGATTGTAACGCAACTATCACATTTATTTTGTAGTCCAGCTTTATTTGTGTATTATAAAGTAAATTAAGAAATAGGTATATATTATTATAATCTATTTTTGGTAGTAGTGGATTTTTATAGTAAATAGTTTGTGAATGCCTTTTCGCGTCATATCTGAACTCTTCGTGAATTTTAATGCTTTTAAAATGTAGCTGGGAAAATATCGGCACTGAGCTTTCAATTTATATTGTTTTATCAATGTGTTGTAAATATTTATGGATGGTGGCATTTCTGGAATTTATTTATGGGTAGGTTTAGTACTTTGTTTAATCCATACTAATATTATAAATGCGAAAGTAACTCTGTCTGTCTGTCTGTCTGTCTGTTACGCTTTCACGCTAAAACCACTGGACCAATTTAAATGAAATTTGATAAGAAGAAAGTCTGGAGCCTGAGAAAGGACATAGGCTACTTTTTATCCGACTGCAAAAAAGGAGGAGTTCCACGCGGACGAAGTCGCGGGCAGAAGCTAGTATGATATATATTATTATGTTTAAATTCTATGTTACCTATATTAATTAATCTATTTTCATTTTCAATTTGTATCTGAAATGTAAATTTCAATCATAGTAGACGTCCTGCTCAGCAGCCTTTCCATAAAAAATATACTTACTTACTTGTCAGAAAAAAATATATTGTTGATACCTACGTAAGTATTTTATTTTTGACTCTCTAATATCTCAATAGTTAGTCATTTGCGTGGCGATATCAAAAAAAAACTGAGATCGTGAAAATTAGTTCGGTGTAACTAACCCTATTTTGTTTTGTCTAGATAGATTTTATCCCCTAAGGATTGACTTCTGAAACTGGTCCCCGCTTCCGTGCTGAGTTTAGTTTAACTTATTTCCAGTAAGCCAGGCGCGTGCAGTGAGGGTTGCGCATGTACTACGTCAGGGTAGGCACTAACCTAACCATAATTATTTTTGAGATTAATTTCTATCTACAAATACTTTACTAAAGACGGCTTTGTGTAGTTATTAAGTTAGTTATTTTTGAAATTTGAAACTTATGCTCTCAATAACTGTAGCAGGTGAGAATAAATAGACAATCAGTACCGGAACAGACCCTCGTTAGGGTCCATCCGGTCAGCCAATCTCTCCTCATTTGCCTTTACAACGTCCCAAAATTAACAAGATGGTCTGCAACTGCAGGGCCTGGGGGTGATATCCCTACCAATATTATAAATGCGAAAGTAACTCTGTCTGTCTGTCTGTTACGCTTTCGCGCTAAAACTACTGGACCGATTTAAATGAACTTAGGTACAAAGAAAGTCTGGAGCCTGAGAAAGGACATAGGCTACTTTTTAACCGACTGCAAAAAGGAGGAGTTCCACGCGGACGAAGTCGCGGGCAGAAGCTAGTTTTCTATATTTACAATCAAATGAATACCCAGGTAATCCACACAGAGCGTGGTCTCTATTTAAACAACGTGACAATTCTCGGTGATAAGTTTGCAGCCATCCGGCGTAGATTCTTGTCAAGTCAAATTGGCACCTGGTATTAGCTTTACGCCAAGCCACTTTGCAGAAGCTGTAACCTTAATACCTTTTGTAAGATAAAGGTATGCTTTTTTATTAGTTCAGTTTTTAACGGTTCACGTATTAACAAAAACGACGAGGAGTTGTAAGTTTCACGTCGCTGTCTGTGTTAATTAAATTATCCAATAATAAGCGATATTATTTATCTTTGGTCCTATATGGTATTACCTATCAGTTGCGTGCAGTGAAGGATGCGTATGTAGGCAAAGGGTAGGCACTCAATATATAGATACACCACTCCATACATAAAGTTATGCCTGTTTGGATTACATAATATTATGGGTGTTAATTTTTTTTTTTTACAAAAAAAATGCGTATTATTATAGATAGCTAACTCGCCACTCATGACATAATTATGATAATCTTAGGTGCCTTCATGGATTTTTTTTTAGTTTTCTTTGCTACTAATTATCTATGTCCTAACTTAGACTTTTAAAACGCAGTCATATGGTAAGAATACAGAATGACTAGGCTTCCCGTACGTCACCGAACTTTATTACTTACTCGAAACAGTGAATTGAAGTTTTAATGAGGCCAAAGGATGTAACTTTCGTACGGAAAATTTCTGCAGGATCTTTATGTCGCCAGAGTTTTTTTTAAAAAGTTTCTGCAGAGCTTTTGTAACTAGAATAACAGACGGTGATGTGTAGGTCTAAAGGTAGAATCGATAATATCTTTAAAAGTACCTCTGGTCTTTAAATAATATAATTTATGGTAGTTATGTAGATTGTAGGTACTTTTAACCTGATATTTTATTACAGTAGGATTTAATAATCAATTCGTATACATTTATTCTTTACGAATTATAAAACAATATTAATTTGTCGCAATATGCCAATTCAATATCTAATTCAATTATTTTTTTATGATGAACTAAATAAACTGAATCTTTCAGTATTATCTAAGTACTGTAAAACGCAGCGGAGACAAACTCTCAAACTAACGTTGTGAATAATATAGCTGTCAAATTTCAAAATGGTGGACGCACCTGTGCCAAGATGGCGACGAACTTTTGAATCACCGGCAAAGTTACTTTATTGTCTTTAAACGAAGTGAATATTTGTGAAAAGTGTACCTTCGTATTAGGGGTCGGCTTCGAAGTTAACAAATATACCTAAAGGCAAATAACATTGGATGAATAAATTGCGTAACTTATTATTGTGTGTCATTAAGAGACTTGCATTTTGTCATCAAACTTTAGTCAATCTGGGTTCCCCATAGAGCCAATCGATTACAGTAGGTAGGTACGGACGAAAGTCAAGAAAAATTGTATGGATTTGACATATTATTATGCAAATGAAAACTGACCTCGTGATATTTGTTACGCGTATGTCATTTCCATGCAATTTTGCATTCGTTTCGTTTGGTTGCTATTATCGATTGGTACTTGTCTAAGTCCCAAGGAAAAAGAAAAATGTAAATAAAAATCAATTGTAGCTATTCCTATTTTTTATAAGCAAACATTTATAGCGAAAATAGAATTATCCATCTGTCTATCCGAATGGCTGAGCAATATCTCAAGTTCTTCCAATCAGGTAAGTGGTTCGTATTTTATAGGATTTGCGGGGTCCGGGGTTCAACTCCCGCTTGGGCCTATTATAAAAGATGGCAGGATATAAGGCATTTAGGTTGATGCCCTTTGAAGCTATAGTTAAGATCGTTTTCTTTAATTGAAAAAAAAAGAAAAAAAAACAATTAACCATGAACTGTTACTTATCACGCTTCATTGTTACGCTTGAGGTATGCGGCGGTAAGCTAGTTTTCTTTTTAACATTTTTTATTAATAATAAATAATATTTTTTAATTCAAACTTTTTTTTTAGCTACCTAGTTTGTCTCTTGTCTCTTGCTTCAAAAAATATTCCTCTTTTTTAATTTTTACATCATAGATTTACATTTACGTTTATTAGAATTAATTGAAATTTTGAATCATATTACGTGAAATTTCAAGCTAGCTGACCCGGCGAGCTTTGTTCTGCTCTTTCGAGATATTATTATCATCAAAAAAGTAATTCCATACAAAATGTAGGTACTAGAAAACGAATTTTCGTCTTAATTTTTACTTTCGGATTTTTTTTCTGCGTGTTATTAACTATTGGTTATTTTTCTATTTGGTTTGCAGATCAATCCATCATAACAAAGATCATGAAAATTAGGTAAATAACCGATTCCAAGGCAAGGTAATTTATAGGAAATAGGTGACTAAGTATGCCATACAAATCCAACTGCAAGGTGTACAAGGCTATACTGAACAAAGCCGTTCTGTGAGGTTTTGTGTGGGCTACACTAAGGCAGGGGAAACCGGGGCAGAACACTAGTGCGATCGCTTCACTCGAGTGTCATTCCGACTACATACGCCATTGGGTCAATGTAGGGTGACAAACTTTCTGATCTGGGACAGAAATTATAAAGAAACTAATAATTACATATTTGAATTAAGCAACTATTAGGTAACTTAAATGCTAACGTTTTAAAACTACAATATAGTTGGAATGAAACAAATTTAACGGATTTTACTCGCGTATTTTCTATTATTACTTTAGGCATATAAATTACGTCATCATTTACATTACTGCTAACTTTCCTTTTTCTGCCGGACTCGGTAGTTATAATATATAAAGTAATATTTTTATAACATCACTTTTATTTTTAAAGAGTAAATACATATATTATTATAACAATATTATGTTACATGTAATTAGTAATCATATTGTTTTTATGTAAACATAACCTAATTAACTTAACTGAGATTCTATATGTAATAACCACAAAGCATCACAAATTATTATCCACAATATTTCAAAACGATGGTCACTACGTGATCTCTCTATCACTGCACTAGTGGCGATGGAACTCGAGTGCTCTTCTCGATTATACGCCTAGTAACTAATACAGTGTTACAAACGCTACGTCCTAACCAACCACCTGATAATAGCCCGATGGTTAACTGATGAACGATGGTTAATTGATGCCTATTGACATTTATTGCGCTGTTGCTTAAGTTTATTTTTGGTAGAATTTAAATATAAACAGACAGACTTTTGGATCTATACACATAGTCCTGTAATATGTATACCTATTTTGTATGTTTGTATACTAAAGGTTTCTATCTAAAGAAACGTGTTGAGAATTTATTACTTAGGTACAATTAGTTTTATTTTCAATAATAAAAATAAATGTACCTAAATACATTTATAATTGTTTATGTTCGTAGATTGTCAAATAGGCGTATGCAGTTTGGAGTAAACATGTAGAAACCACGGTAGGCATTCCGACAGTGCCTATATGGAAGGCACAGTTTATTACATTTTCAGTAGTCTTGTATTAATTTCCAAGTTTATATCTTTTTTATCATAAATGGTTCAAGTTTCACGTTTTTAATCAAAACTTCTGCAGTTGTAAGGAAAAACGTTGTCTTGGGAGTTGAATTTTAAAACCAGCAATGAATGAGTTATAGCAAGGAGTATTGTTAAAAAAACTAAACTTTTTTTATTATTTTATTTATGGCTACTTAAACGTGGAGCACAGTTACTTATCTACTTTATGGTTTTACGACTGTACAGTAAATTTTCTGTTTCACTTTTAGCTTCGCGTTACTAATTTCTTCTAGGAACACAGTTTAATATTAATGATATCAGTGATCTAGAACCTCTGATATATCACTACATAGTATAAAACAAAGTCGCTTTTTCTGTCCCTATATCCCTATGTGCGCTTAAATCTTTAAAACTACGCAACGGATTTGAATGCGGTTTTGTTAACAGATAGATTGATTCAAGAGGAAGGTTTATAGCACCCGTGTGAAGCAGGGGCGGGTCGCCTATTCACCTATTATACATATGTACTGAATTATAGTCAGCAATCATGGCACGCATTTTTATGTCACCCAAAAAAAACATCAAACAACCGCCAGAGATTCTGTCAACACCAACCCGATACGGCAAAACATCATTCAATAAATTTCCTAAATAAACACAAAAGGCGTACCTCTCAAGATATCAAGAAACTGTCATGGCGGCGGTTCGATTGTTCAGGATGTATTTATACTCGCTCTTGTGGACTTCGAGATGTACATTTTAGCGCCTATCCCGCTTCGCTTAAAAGGTTTCTGCTTGGTGGAGACCTCTACAAAATTATTTTGAAATTCTGTGGTTATAGGTAGCTTTTGTTTTTCATTTCGCCGTCGGGAGGTTTTAGGCTCTTGTATTTTTCAGCCATGGCATGTCGGCAAAACCTTGCCTCAGGATTTGCCAACACTTTACTTTGTGTGTGTACTTAAAATGTTACCAACATAGTTAAACCAGATATATATTATATAGCAGCACTACAGTAATCATCCTATTTGATAGTTTTTATTAATGAGATGGTGGTTAATTTTTTCTTAAATTTTATAATTATCCGTGTAACTTTTTTAATGTGTTCTTGCATACCTAAGGACCATCTCCTGATCATTTTATTAAAAAATAGTGAAACGGGTCAAGCTGCCATTTTGCGTGATGCCGTGACCAAGGCAATTGGGATTCATCTATGCTAATATAATAAAGTGGAAAAGTTTAGGTTGAATAGGCTCCAAAACGACTGGACCGATTTCAAAAATTCTTTCACCATTGGTAAGCAATATTCACCCTGAGGAACTAAGCTATAGAATATTAAAAAAAAAGGGATCCGTGCGAAACCGGGGCAGGCGGCTAGTTTAAATATATATACATGAAGATGTAAATGGAACTTTAGCAACTTAGTCATAGCTATTTGTGTCATTACGAGCACAAAGAAAGGTATGACCACGGGTTCAATCCCTGGCAAGTTCATATATATTTCACAAAGCACCGCGTGGTCGGCCTTAATTGACTGTGACTGCTCTGTGAGGGTACGTTAATAATTCAGGAACTTTGAAGACGCCATTTATTTAAAAATAGGACTTTGTACTTCGTCGTATGTTGTATGGCTCGCTTAGTTGAGTCCAGGCGCGTGCAGTGGGGTTAGCGTAAGTATGGCGCCAGGGTAGGCACTCCATACATTAGTGACACTGTACCTGAATGGAATGCACGCCCTGGCTTAGGTCTGTTATAGTTATATTATCTATGTATTTGAAATAGTTTATTCGACAAAGTTGCAATTTGAATAATAAGAGGCTATTTTCTTACCATCATCATCAACATCATTATCGTTATAAATGTTTTAATTCATGTATGTAAGTAAGTATATCAAATTTGATGTTGACGTTTCGAAAACTCTACAGTTCCCATATTCGTAGCAAACTGCAGGCAGCCGTCCGATTTCTGCCTTTGCGGTTATTATATAGTATTACACACTGGAATGAAAAGTCCATTGCGAATTTGACTCCCGTATTTTTTTTACTGAGTGAATAATTTCAAATTTTGCAATCAAATAGTAATTTCATAAAATGAATACTTTATAAACGATTTGTGTGCATTTTTATAAATATTTTAACGTTTAGCGGGTTCGGCTGCGCTATATCAATCCGATAATGGATTTAAAATGTAACAATTTGAAATACATTTACTGAACCGAAACGAAGTATCATTAACCTAATCTCCTTTCTTTTTGTATTACATTTGTTTTCTTTTTTAGGGTTCTAATGGCAATAGAGACGTACATAATTCGCACACCTAGATCTAAAGGGAACTAACTCAAAAAAGTTACTTTTTTAGGAGAGGCGAAAAACTGATTAATATGTCCATATGCACGCATGAGTTTTCTGTACAGATTTATGCTTTTTATAATGAAGCTAGCAGAGTTAGTTTAAATCTGTTTTAGTGGTATATGGGTTTTGATGTAAGGAATCCGATGGTGTGCATAACTCAAATCTTCAGGTTTTTGAGTTAGCTCAGTTTAGATCTAGGTGTGCGATATATATTACTAGCTTCTTCTATATTTCTATATTTAAATTCGAGTATAATGATAGCTATCCGTTAGTCCTCCCAAAACTCAAGAATGCCTAAAACTAATTTGGCTAAATTTGGTTTTAAAAGATTAGTGGAAGTCTATGAAAGGTTTACCCAAACAGTGACTAAATTTGGAAACAAAAATTTCAAAAAACGCGCTACGAAGTTTTCCTAGGCAGCTAATTATGAATAAGTATTAAAAAATATCCTAACTAATGTTATAAATGCGAAAGTAACTCTGTCTGTCTGTCTGTTACGCTTTCACGCTAAAACTACTGGACCGATTTAAATGAAATTTGGTACAAAGAAAGTCTGGAGGCTGAGAAAGGACATAGGGTACTTTTTAACCGACTGCAAAAAAGGAGAAGTTCCACGCGGACGAAGTCGCGGGCAGAAGCTAGTATTATCCTTTTTAACCGACTGCAAAAAAGGAGAAGTTCCACGCGGACGAAGTCGCGGGCAGAAGCTAGTATTATATATAAATTCTTCAATACCTCTCATTATATTTCATCACCACGTTATTTGATTGATCCTATTACCTACTAATTACTTGCCGCTAATGTTAAGCTTGTCAAACACGGATCGATCGATCATGGCTCGCTTGTCTACACGCTGCGGTAATGAGGTTGTGAAATGTACCTATTACATGCTTAAAAATAAGTATTTGAATAAGTAGGTACCTATCTGATTATTATTGATTCAAAGAACTTGATCGTTAAGATGAGAATTCAGTATTTTTAAGTGCTTGATAAATACATTTCAATATTCAAGTAACTAAGATATGATATTAAATGTTATTATACCTAATACCTATGGTGGTAGGTATAATAGTATCTTTCGAATAATGAGTTTTATAAGTTTGTGAGACTGAACTGTTTATAAGCAATAGTAAAGGTTTATATTGATGTCGTGTTGCTATATTACTTCTGTAGGCGCTACAAAAATTTTCAAGAAAAATAATATTAAGTACTTATAAATTATGATGTTACTAATGCAACAAAACGCAGTGAGATATTTTTACAGCTGATATTATCATTCGTGTAAGGTTGAATACTTATATAATTATTATAGCTACCTATCAAGTTTGAATGATATACTTACCTCGGTATCTATCATAAAAGTATTGGGTAGGTAGCTACCCATTTATCTTTCATGCAGCGATGATATAGGTACATACCATAAAACTCATACATATTATCATGTACCGACAAAATTATCGCCGCAATCATCTCGACAAAAATGTATCGATGTCGACATAGCTATGAAATTGATATTTAAGATACAATCGACATTTTGTACATTAATTGATCATTAGCGATAAAGATAACGTACCTGCTCTATTATTTATTTTGAGTGAACATTGGGCAAGCCTGAATATGTAATTAATGAAATTACATCTACCCGTGCTACAATTACAAATGCAATGATACGTAAATATTTGTATACTATTTAGGTTGGTATGTTTTGTTGTTTTAATAAAATTCCACACAGTGTTTGTTGTTTATCTATTTACATTTGTATTATTACAGTTAATTTTGAACATTCATTTTTATTATGTTATTCAGATTTTATATTTAAATATTAGGATATGACGGTAATTTCCACTTTAAAGATTAGCGTTAGACTGTCAATTGTTTCAATTGATTTTTTCCTATGTGTAATAACTGCAAAGGCATCAGAAATTATTATAGGTACTATTAGTTATGTATTAATTAACTACCTTTATAACGAAGATGATTGGACAACAAAGCACCGCCGACTCAAACATAAAAACATAAAGTAAAATAACGACTAGATCCATAATCATCCAATCATTTTGAAGATATTCATTCGCCCACGTGATTTGCTTAACAAAGTGTGATTTTAACTTTAGATAACAAAAAAAATGTGTCTATTTATTTCTTACATTGTAAATTTATTGGAGAATATTTTACATTTCATGTTTTTCACGATATAGTATTATGTAAGTACCTACATAATAAATTTTACTTGGCCTAATTCAAATATATAGGTATTATTATATTAATAGCTTACCTAATGGTATACATTTGGAGACGGATCTCTTTTTTAATATTTACCTGTCTTTTTAGGCACATTAGTAATTAACCCTTTAACGAGATGCATTTTTAATTATTTTTGTGCTGTGACTAAAACAAGTTCAATAGTAGCGGTTCAGATATATTGAACAAGTGAAGAAATTGTGCGTGGGCGCAGCTCACCGTTATCAAAATGACATCCATTCCTGACGAAAATCGAAACTTAACAAAAGAACACCTGTAACACACATTTCGAAGTATTTACAAGTCCTTGTATTTGCAGAAGACCGTATTATTATGCCTTATTCATAGTATAGTTGCCAGTAGTAGGTAGTTTTAGTCGAATGTGCAATAATAATTACTACCTTTAGTTAAATACCTAACTACGGCAAAATAATATAGGTACCACGGCTATAAGTAGCAAGATTCTATCAAAATTCAGAAGTCATACTGCAACAATAATATTCAACCTGTCGTGACTTCTTCACGTTTCATCTACGAGTATATTGACCACTTTAAATACAAAGCATAGTCATTTAAGAAGCTTGTACCTACTAGTACAAATGTTAAGTTTATTTAAATATCCAGTCCCGTGCCCTTGTGGGACTGGTCGTGTGGGCGGTAGGGCACCGTTAACATTTACTATTCACCGAATTTCTCAATGAAGACTTGTCAATGAATCTACTATACTTTGGTGAAAGTATAGTTTGATTTATACGCATCATAGAGAAGAGGTTTGAGGGTGATGTGTTAGGTATTTTTTAACCACGCGTTTGTAAACGGGGGTTTTGACATGCTTTTTGGTTCGCTATACAAGGATTTATAGCACGGGGGCTTAATAACATAAAATAACATGTAGGTTATCTAAGTTGGCAATAAGTTGGTACCACACTTAAATCTATATTACCTATATATAAAAATAAGTCGGGTTTTCCTTCCTGACGCTATAACTACAGAAAGCACGAACCGATTTGGCTAATTTTGGTCTTGAATTATTCGTGGAAGTCCAGGGGAGGTTTGTAAGTGGAGAAAATTTAAAAAAACATCTTAAAAAAGTGTAAAATCAACATTATTGTGATTGACGGTAAGTGACAGAAGACTTTGACAGATCTTTGACGAAACAATCGGGACGGGCAGGACGACGTCTGCCGGGGCCGCTAGTTACCTATATACTTATGTATTATGTAGGTATATCATCGTAGCACTGAATTTAACCTGGGAAAGTTGTTTTTTAATAGTGACATAGAGTGTGATACTCTTTTTATATTTCTAATTTTGAAATAGTTAAGTTATTTGTCTTTTGCAGTTCACACTTGTATCATAATGTATCCATGTAGGTAGGTATTATTCTACATTGAAATTAAACAAACCTGAACACCGTAGGTACCTATTTTCCGTTAAAACTATGTTGTTATAGTTTTGCTTACAATTGCCGTAAATAACAAACAACTAACTGTACTACCTACTTGGTATTATTAGTATGTGCCTACCTACTTGTGATAATTAGTGCAATGTTACGACGGATGCAGGTACACTGTTGAACAGCATAGTCTAATGTACGGAATTATGCAAATTTCATTCCAAATGGGAAATTAACAAGTGTCCTAATTATTATAATATGTAGGTACCTACCTATATATTAATAGTATTTACAAATAGTCAATTTGTGAAATTGTAAAAAGTAAATTCATAGATTTAAATAAAACATGTTTATCCAGTCAAAAAACATACGGACCTTATAATAGGTATAATGACTGATTTTACTTCTTGACCCATCAAGTAGATTACCTAAAATGATTGGATTGCGTAATTTTTCATTTCTCAATCGAACAATAAATGACCAAAGATAAGCGCTTCTTAAGTTAGAAAATGGGGGCTGGTGACGTCACGTTATGGTACTAATTAGACATAGATACCATATCATAACATCACGAGCCTCCACTCCCGAACTTTTGAAACTCTTATCTTTGTTTTTTTGAAAAAGAAAAAATATGTAGCCAATTAATAATTTCTGATGCCTTCGCGGTTATTACACATTGGAATGAAACAACTATTAACGGATTTAACTCGCGTATTTTTATTTTATTTTATTTGCTGACGTTTCGGATTCTTTACAGTTTCCATAATCGTAGCATGACTGAGCTGACAAAAGTCTAACGCAAATAAAATAAAATAAAAATACGCGAGTTAAATCCGTTAATAGTTGTTTCATTCCAATATGTAGCCAATTGTTTTCAATAATCTAACTGATAGACTAAATGTAATTTCGTTTTCTTTACTCAGTTGTCATCCCTATAGTCTAAAGATACGTATCTTAATAAAATGTCAGTTTTGTAAAACTTGGTCGTGTTTTGTTTTGTAGAGAAATTTCCAACACGTAATACAGTCTCTGCCCTTGTAACCAAAGAACCATGGGAATGTCCTAGATACTCAAAAGTAAAGTAGCTAAAAATAACATAGAGTCATAAATATTCAAACATTTAACAAATCTCACGTCACTTGAATCCCGCGTTCTTACGTGGGTGTGATCGATGTGTTTTGAGTGACACTTGACCGGATTAGTGCCACTTTTACTTTTGAATCTGACATTTAATGTCAACGCGTAAGAATGCCGACTTGCATTGTTGAATTGGTTTCAATAATGAAATTGATATGTTGTAAAATATGTTTTTTACATTGGGGTATGTTTTTACCTAAAAGGTAGGGCCCTATTACTAAGGCTCCACTGTCCGTTTGGCCGTCCGTCATGACCAGGCTATATCTCATTAAGCGTGATAGTTAGCCGGTTGAAAATTTCCCAGATCGTCATCTGTAGGGGACGGGTGCTCAAAGCGGGCACCGTTCCCAAAGCGGGCACTGCTCGTAATATTGCCGTTTTAAATAAGAACATGTTCGTTAATTGCGACAGTATTCCGCGCCGCTCGCGCAACTCGCGTCATTCGTCCTTCTCATCTGCGAGCACGCTGTTATAAGCTACGCCAAAAAAATGTTTTTAGCTGCTTTTTGTAAAATATTTTAACATATGTTTCGTGTGTTCTCTCACTTTTTAAGCTTGCAATACTATTACAAAGCATGTTAGTTGTTACTTACTTATCAGGTCGCAAAACTGTTGCTTTAACCTCCACGTTTGGTAACATTTATAATTTTGATTAGCTGGCATATTTTAAATGTCAAGAAAGGCAAAGTGGTCAGGGCAATGCGGGCACTGCCCGATCTATGAAAAACAGTCAATGTATTTTTTTGTAAGTATTACTTACCTACTTACATAAAAAATACTTACTGGCTGTTTTTTCTTTAGATTGAAGCTGTTAAAACAAATAAAAACGAAGAGCTGACTATTAATAACCCAAAAAAACAAGAAAACTAAACCTAACCCAAAGAAAATAAAAATTAAGACTAAGCCTGCCGAGCACTATCGTTGTTTTGAATTCACAATACTGCTGAGAGATTAAAATAGATAATTTAATCGATATATATTGTTTTTTTAACTATGGCTATCCCATTTTGGTTTATAATAGCCTATGTCCGTTTTGCCCTTAGCGCGTGCCCGCTATAGGCCACCCCCCAGGGCAAAGCGGGCAAACGTAGAGGTTTCATAAATTGCTTATAATTATTTTGTCTTTATTTTTTTGAGGAAACGGACATACGGATATCGAAGAGTATTAAATAATGCACCTGGTCGTAAAGAAATTAATAATATTACTAAGTTATAAACCATAAATTTTTCAACTTTCCCTTAAGGTGCCCGCTTTGAGCACCCGTCCCCTATGTTTTTGTTGCCGCTATAACAAAATATCTCACACAAGTGTGTTTTTTTGCCGTCTTTATAGATAATTGCACGGATCCCATCATGCGCGAGTCCGAATCGCACTTGGCCGGTTTTCATCATTTTATTAGTCCACTGCGGATTTCCGGATTCCAAATTCAATTTTGATTCATATAAGTACACATAACAAACGGCGTATGGAAGTAACAGTCACCTGTTTTGTTAATCTACATAATAATATAGAAATATCAATACATTACTACGAAGGTGTATATTATATACCTACGTAGTTCCTATTATAGCTTTGATGTTTATATTTTCAAATCTAGAATATGATTGTTGATCAACTTTTGGTCTTATCTGCATATTTAGGTAATATTAACCGTGTACACACTATTACTAAAATTGTACATTTAGTTCCAAAATAATCAATCTACCCAACCTAACAAAATAATCATCAGAGACAAGCTAACATCGACAAACACAATCAGAAGCTTTTGGGACAAAGCTCGCACACAAACACACAAACGAGGCTTTCACGGCGCCGATATGTCAATGATTCTCGACTGGAATGTTTTATGTTGTTGGCAGCATTGCTATTGGATTCGTTGGCTGCCCTGTTTTGCATGGCTGACATTTTTGATAATCCAAAACCTGGATGGCTGACATTTTTGATAATCCAAAATCCAAAACCTGATTTTGCAGGGATAGAAAAATGTGTTTTTGTAGGTTAGGTCGCGTCACCAAAGGAGGGATATTTAACACCTTTGTTTTAACAATTTTTCCGTCAATCGTTTTTTTTTCCAATTATTTACTTTTCAATAAAATAATAATATTTCGGTGGACAGTTTTAGAAAACAATTTAGACGTTAAAAAATTGGGTAATAACCAAAACTAAGTGCCTGACTTGTTTTATAATTATGTTTTTTTTTTGTTACAGGTATTTAATCCAGTTCACGATGAAAAAATCAAGTAAAATTAATTGTTAATTTTTAATTTCATTTCTTTACAACAGGATACGGTTTATATTACTCTATTCGGCACTTAATTCTCATCAAAACCAGTTTTTACGATTATTATGATCATCTATATGATGAGATTGAGTAATTATTTACTAGTTTATAAGTCATTTCAGAATGGGATTTATGTTGTGACTTTAAAAAAACGTTTAACATCTTATGTTATATGAAACGTGTAAAAAGATGGTTTGATGTTATCAAGGCCGTTATTTAAAAGCCGTGACCCGCTGTCAAGGCGATGGTTCTCGGAAATGGAATTTAAGACAATATCTTGTCTAGTTAAACGCTAATTTGAAGAAATTTTTGTTTACACTTTAACTGTAGGCGATAATATTTTATGTCGAATATGTTTTTAATTGCGTTTGTCTTTTTTGGATGACTGCTTATTAGGGAATGCAAATCTCGCGAGATTGGGCTCAAGCGAGATCTCGCGAGTTTACGAAAATCAATCTCGCGAGATCTCGGCAATTTCGAGATCTCGCGAGATTGATTCATATTAGCAGTTTTGTTTGTTTTTTTTTTCAAATAATAACAATAATTGAATAAATAAGGAAAATAATAATAGTAGAGGTATGTACGTATTATAAAAATATTTTTTTTCACGACTTTTTCAAGACTTTTTTTATGCATTAAAAGATTGACGTAACTGTCTAATTTTTTAAATAAACTTTTAAGTAAGTAGTATACTTTTACGCTTTTACATATTTATCAATCAAATACCTAACAATAAAATATATTATATCAAGTAAAACTTAAGTTAACTATTAAACTGAGATATTATTATTATCATTAACAATGAAATAACAAACTATATATCTACTCAGTACAGTAGAACATCGAAAATTACAGATTAATAATTATCAAAATATACTAATCAAAATAATATTTGTTCAATTAAAATCACAAGTCACTGTTGCGATTTAAGAATTACTTTGAAAGCTAGCTCCTTAAGAAGTACAAAATGTCCAAAGAGTCGTCTGCTAAACGGCTTCTTATTTTGTTGGTCAGATAACCAGCTGCTGAAAAGGTCCTTTCAGATTCGACGCTAGTTGGGACCACAGATCTCAGGCACTTACTCACAAACATTAATAGTTCGCCTTTTGACCCCCCGACTCGTATAAATTCATTTTATTTTTGAGTAATGACTCAAGACAAGCTTCGAATAAGATGTTTTTATACTCCAGTACAATCTCGTTAATCTCGCGAGATCTCGCCCTTTTTTCGACCGAGATCAATCTCGGTTAAAAACGCCGAGATCTCGCGAAAACGAGATCTCGCGAGAACGAGATTGCATTCCCTACTGCTTATGGTTTTTTTAAAGATACTAAATAAATTATTGGGTGAGAATTGCTTCATAATCTAATACATTAAAATTGCATTACAAAACACTAGGTACTTAATTTCTTTTTCGATATTTTTAGAAACAATTCAAAGTATTATTTTATAAGAATTTCAAGAACTTCCGCTTTTTTTTTGATAAATAATTAAACAGATTACATCCGGGTGATGAACCATTTAAAAAAAATGATTCATACTATTCTAAGAAAATAATATGGCATGAAACTTTGATGACTAATATCATATCACTAGAAGCGTTTTTTATAAGTAACCGGGATAATATACCTCCGATTTCACTCGCGTAAATATTTTTTTATACTTACATTTCGAAAGCTATTTTGGAACTTTTTGTTAGACTATAGTCATGACATTCGGTTACGTATATGAGAAATGTAACATTTTGGAAACTTAACAATAATAATAAATCGAGACTATGCGAGATAAATCCGTCTGAAGTTGTTAAATTCCAAGCAAATAGGTATCATACTTGGACTCCGAAAGGTTGTAAATGAAAATTGTTTCCTATTAGTTTACTTAATTATTGCTACACTGCGAACTTTAATTTAAAGATTTTAGGATCACTTTAAAACTGAAGATTGCTCATAATTACTTCCGTATGCATTTTTAATTAGAGTTTCGTCATAATGAAATGACATCTTTAAATTGTCTGTTATATTATTATTTCTGTCGTTTTTATTGCTCTAAATAAGTAAGCAATAATATAACTGTTAATTCTAATAAGGCTTTTACCATCTTGTGGAAAACTATAAACACAGCAGTTAGGTACCTACAGTCCATCAGCCCGAACTATATAAGTACAAATATTTGTTTACAGTTAGTGCCGAGTTTTGAAATAAGAGATTTTGATTTTTTTTTCAAACAACGTATCAAAGGAGTAGGTTATGAATTACTTTTAAAACGAATCTATAAAATCACAAAAATTCCTTCGTAAAGGTTATTAAACTTAAAATTAGGTCTTATGATATTCAGAAAAAAAAACTACAGCAATAGAAGAAATGACCATAAAGTTCAATGCCCTTACAAATTAAAACTGTCTCATTATCCAATAGATATAACGACACCGTATCATTAAAATTAATAGGCCGATGAGACCCCATATTAAATACCACAGATATTGTAAACACCCACATGGTCATAGACAAAATTCACAGCTTTTTATCGGAACGTCAAATCAATTTGAAATAATGTATGTGTTGAATTTTGGTTGTATGGGGAGTGTGGGCGATGCACCGGTCCCAGTAAAGAGTTAGGGAAATGCATAGAAAAGCTCGGAAGTAGTTTTTTTTTACGTAGGTAGTTTTTTAAGTTAAAGTTACAATAAAAAAATACAGTTAGGCTAAGGTTTGATTATATATTTAATACACATCTAAAACATGAAAAACAAAACCATAAACTTTCAATAGGTATCAACTATCTAACAAAAAAAAAACTTGGAAAACTGAGTAGGTAGGTAGTTATTTAAATTTTCTTTTAAGTTTATTATTGTTACCGAAATAAATATAAAGTCATTGGCACTTATGAGAATAATGTAAACAAGACTAAAACTCATTGTTGACCATAAACAAATATTAGTACAGCTTTTCTTAATCGATTCAAGCCCACTCTGTCCACAGCCTGGTTACTCTATGCCCCGTTAACATTACGCAACCATAGAGCGGGCCTCACCGCTACTCAGTCAACGCCGACCGCGCGCGCACCACAGTCCAGCTTACAACAAAAAAAAAACAAACATTGTCGATGCTAACACGCGCGTGTACTATTTGACAGCTCAATTTTTGCGCGCGAAATATTTTACGTTCGATTCTCTGTGCCAGTGTTGTGAGTGCAAAAGAGTGAAATTTTAGTGGATAAAAGGTTGAATTAAAAAAAGGTTTTTTCATAGATGTGTCAATGGATTTGCTTTGCGTATGCGCATCGTGCGTACGTACTTTTCTTAGTAGATGCTAGGTGAGTTTTTTGTATGATGATTTAATAGTTTTATAGTATGACGAATCAGCTGATTTAGCGTACAAGGAAGCGTAGCTTAGCATCGGTTTGTTAATGACTTTTGTCAATGCGATACAAGGTTTTTGCCATAGCAAATTTATCTATGTATCCAATTATACTTGTATTTTCCTATTGTCTAGCTAAGCACGTGTAATATTGTGCTTGATCTTAATCAATGACAAGGTTTAGTTAGAACCATTATGTTATTAAAAAATATATTACCTATATAAAAAGCTGATACCTACATGTAATAATTTAATAGACGCATTCAATTAAAAATGAATACCTATCCCATGTAATTTGGCTTTGCGTACGAAATTTTACATCCCAAAAAATTTTAATAATTCTCTACGTCTAGTCTACGAAAATACGGAAACAAAAAAATAATGCAAATCCAATGTCAACGGCGTGACCCAAGTAGCTGTTTAAACTTGACTAAAGACGAAATGGCACATGTGCCTTCATTATCCATAAATTGTTATAAGCGTTATGACGTTTTTACTTTGGAATGATGAATCCGTCACGCGCGATGACTTTGACATAATATAATTATACAAAATACGTAATATACAAGATGTTTCAGGGATGCTCAATCAAAAATTAACTTATTTAAGAATATTGTAAAACGCATGTAAATAATGCATAAAATTTACCAAACTTGTAAGATTTCATGATATTTCCACCTCTTTTGGTCTGATTAAATAAAAAGATAAGGAAGTTAGTCATTATTTTTCAACAAGTTGTTTTTTTTCGCAGTATGAACTTTAGTTTAATAGGCTAGAAGAATACTCTACTGAACCAATTCGCTTAAAATTTCAAATAACTTATTCATGTTTTAATTGAGTTCAAAAGTCTTTTTGTCTTGTAACATTTTTAATTGCTAATTAGCCACTGTATTTACGTGCTATTATGATTAATTTTAGATGTACACTTACGTCCACTTACACATACTTTTACGTACACTTTTCGGACCGTTTAATACAATTACTGAGAGAATGCATTAGGTAATTATACCTTTAATACATTTTTTTTAATCCAGCGTCAGAAAAGATAATTATATAGGTAAGTATGTACCATAAAGTATAAAAATCAAACGACCTTCAAAACTATTTTGCCAGTGTAATAAAATATTATGCATGGAATCGGCAGCTATGAGGGATTTTTCATCTTACACTATTTTCAATCTTACCCCTACTCACCTTTTTTTTTTAATATTCCATTTTATTTTATAAAAAAAAATATCACAACTGGTAGTAATTTAACATTGAATAGAAGTGTAATATATCATGGGCACGCATATAATACATTTATTTCATAACTCAAAAGGTTAATGTCAAAAAAAAAAGCTCGGCCCTTCCGACCTTTTCAATTACGATAGTGCACGCTAGTTGCAGCGTAGGTTGTGACAGCTGAATCAAATGATTATTATCAAATACCTACTAATATTATAAAGAGGAAAGATTTGTACCTATTTTTGTATGTTCGTAATGAATAGGCTCAAAAACTACTGGACCGATTTTAATAATTCTTTCACTGTTGGGAAGCTACGTTCACCCTGAGTAACATAGGCTATAGAATATTTTGAAAAAAAATAGGGATCCGTGCGAAGCCGGGGCGAACCGCTAGTTACTAATAAAAATATACCTCACTCCCCATTTACAATCAAATAATTATTATCAAATTATTACGAGTAAAAAAAATTTTAACAATGCTTGGAATAATCTTGTTCGAAATTAAGTAGGTAATAATATATTTTGTTAATTATTTTATTTATTTATTTACACTTTATTGCACGAAACTATATAGAAGTACCTACGTGTACAAAAGGCATTCTCGACCAGTGAACCTACATTTAATTTACTCAGGTATCTATTGATTTAAACTCTTATAATGCTCCATTTATAGAACTATTTTAAATAAGAATTTAATCAAAGGAAAAGATAATGTACCTACCTAATTAAACTGCTTAAAAAATGTAATAGGCGCAATTAATAAATATTATTTGTAATTATAGAATTATACGTAGGTAACATGTTATTTATCTATTGAGCATTAGTAATAAAATAAAACGTTTTTATTTATTGAATAAACTTTTAACAGTTCAGCTGTGAATGGGGTCTAAACGGCCTACTGTTGGGGTCATTATAGCTACATGGGCGGACCCCAGAGATGTTTTAGATAACTAAACTATTATAGAGATAAATCTAAAATTCAATTTACTGAACTACTGTTCATTTAATTTTTAATAATGTTATGATTTTTTTTCTAAGTTGTTTTAAATGCAAATAAACATATTTTTTGTATTCTACGTTGACCGTTGTTTAGATAAGCAGTAAAAAAATACTAAATATCTCGGTTTCATACATAAAAGTCTAAATATAAAATACAAATAAATCTATACTAATATTATAAAGAGGAAAGATTTGTACCTATTTTTGTATGTTTGTAATGAATAGGCTCAAAAACTACTGGACCGATTTTAATAATTCTTTCACTGTTGGGAAGCTACGTTCACCCTGAGTAACATAGGCTATAGAATATTTTGAAAAAAAAATAGGGATCCGTGCGAAGCCGGGGCGAACCGCTAGTTACTAATAATAATATTATACCTCACTCCCCATTTACAATCAAAATAATTCAAACAAGGAAATCGATGATCTATTTGAGTAGATAATCTCAGATCATGATTGATTTATGACCTGTAGTTTTTATAATAAACCTTGTGAATAAGCTTTAAGGATCATAATGCTGTAACATAATCACATGAGCTATGCCCAATGACCTAGAAATGTCGAGATCGAATTTCATTACACATCGATTAGCAATCTCTTAACATCGCCCTTCATTTATTTAAAAAAAAATGGCGGTATGTACTATATTAAGTCGAATTCCATACAAAGGATTCCGTAATTTAACATAGAAAATACCGGTAAAGTGCGAGTCGGATTTGCGCACGGAGGGTTCCGTACTGTTATCTATAAAAACGGCAAATAAATCACGTGCGTCATATTCCAAAAAAATTGACTTTGTTCTGTTCTTAAGAGGATTGTGAAGCTGTTAATTTTCATACAAAAGGCGATAACGTTTTACACCCAGTAAAATATAGTTAGATTTTTATAATTTTTGGATATGTTGTAGATATAATGAGAAACTACGTCTGTACGTTTTGATTTTTAAGAAATATTGCTTAAATAATATAGATTTTTATGATTATAAATCTATATATAGATTTTTAGATGCTAATAAATTTTAGCGTAAGACGTAAAACGTTATCGCCTTTTGTATGAAAATCAACAGGTTCACAATCCTCTTAAGTAGGTACCTATTTGTTGTTATGGCGGAAACAAAAATACATCACCTGAAAAAAATTCAACTGGATACCTATCACGGTTCATGAAGCAAAGCCTAGTGACTGACGGACGGATGGACAGCGGAGTCTCTGTAATAGGATGTTTTATGCTTTGGTACGGAACCCTAAAAACGCTCCTTAATTAATAAATCGCTAGCTTCTGTTCGCAACTTCGTCTGATGCGTACAATCACACTTCTATTAATTCCACCGTCTTACTTCGTCTTATAATTTTGTAATAAAAAATATGTTAGGTCTTTTTGGGACTCAAAACTCCCTCTAGACTAAATCTATACTTATACTTATCTATATATTATAGTAATATTATAAAGATGAAAGGTTTGTTTGTTTGGATAGTCTTCAGAACGGCTGGACCGATTTTAATTTTTTTTTTTCACTTTTGGGAAGCTACACTAATCCCGAGTGACATAAGCTATAAAAAAAGATGATCCATGCGAAGCCGGATACCTAGTTTTATATAAATCGAATCAGCGTTACCTATAGAAGACAGTAAGTAAGTAAATAGCGTCCTCAGTTAGAATGTATCTCAACGTCTTAAAGTACAGTCGGCTTAATACATTATTGATGCGACTTTGCATAAAGGTGAACGGCATTATTTTCTACGCTACAGTCTACCTAAAGTAAACGCGACAGCACACGTTGCTCCAAGCTTTTGTTTTATTTAATAGCTACGTACATAATTCTTGCAGCCATCCGGTTTTTTTAAATCTCTGTGTATTTGTTCGCAATCGGTACAATTAAAATTCTCCTCGCGCACTCCTTAAGGACCCTTTTGGTATTTTAAAGACTTTACTTCAGGGCTGTCAAGAAATGGGCTGTGAAATAATGATTTTTATGTAAAAAAGTAATTTGTATATAAGTATGAGTTAAGTCCGTTAGTTGTTTCATTCCAATGTGTAATAACCGCGAAGGTATCAGTTTTTTTTTTATCAAAAGTAGATAATATGATTCTTCTAATTTATCTGGCAGTAGGTGCCTAATAAAGATCTAACAAGATAACATGTTTAGTTTTTTTTTTTATTTCCTAGTTTAAAAAGTTGATTAAGTCGTTATCAAAACTTAATTAAATTTGTGGTATTAGATACTAAAGCTTGGAGTAAAAAAAAACTTGATTATGTCCGTCACAAACTTGTCGATGACTCAAAAGCACTTCCTGATTATTATCTTAATGCCAAAGTACTCTCTAACACGCAGAAAATAAAGTATCAATTGTATACCATGATAGTAGCCAAGAAGGTAGGTCTGTAATTCAATATGCACTCTAAGTTTTTAATAATAAGGTAACAATTGCATCAGTAGTTCGTTTCGTGATCTATTGTGCTTATGTTTTTTGTAAGCTTCAAATCAAGGGGCGTGCCAAACGTCTATCAGACAATATCATTACTCGATGACGTGTTAAAAAAGTGAAACTATTCACAGTGTTAAGTCTATTTATTTGATTAGTGGCAAATTTTGAGTCTAAAATAGTAAATAGAAAATATTGAGTAACGTAGATTTAAAAAAAAATATCCACGTGTTTACTGACTATTTGTACTACTAATTTGGTATGAAACAACTAGGAACAGATTCAGCTCAGTCGTGCTACGATTATGGAAACTGTTAAAAATCCGAAACGTCAGCAAGTAGGTAAATAAAAATACGCACGTTAAATCCGTTCATAGTTGTCTCACTCCAATGTGAAACCGAGAATGCATCAGAAATTATTAAACTAGTAATTTACTTATTAGACATTTAAATACGAGTAAGTATATTATGTACCTGCTGACATAGACTTTAAAAGTTATTTTATGAAAAGCATATTATTTATGTCAAATAAATTAGAACTTTGCGCACCCGGCTCTAGTCGACACCAAACTACTTTGCCATTCATAAAACTTAAACCAAACTGCATTCACTCCCCAAAACTGAATTTATACTCAGTTTTAAACAAACTTGTGCGCGTTGTCACCCCTGTGTGCCCTTAAGGCGCGGCCGCAGTACAATTTTGTAAGTAACACAACTTCGAACTGGGTACTTTCAAATTGCGGGATTTATTAACAGCTATTCGACTAATATTCTTTAAATGCGTATTCTTCTACCCTTCAATCTATACTTTATTATATAGAGAAAAAAGTGGACATTTTTAAATAGTCAAACCATATTGTGTAATATGAACTTTAAATAGTTAAATATTATCTACTATAAATCAATTTATATCGAAAATTTGAGGCGAATCTTTCCCTTCAATTTGTTTCATTGTGGTTAAGGGTTTTAGTCAAATAACAGGTTGCTTTTACTTCATATATGTAAAAAAAAACCTTGCCAAAAAGTATTAGGATGTTTGGTAGTATGGTAACACTGCTAACCCATAACTCATTACAAAACACACACAGATGCTTGGTAAGATTATTTATCAACTTAGCTTACTATTTTTCGTAGTCATTATAAAACCGGGAACAATCGGAGTCAACGGCCGACGACAAATTCGAGTGCGTTCAGTAAAAAGTGCAGGAAGCCCGGCATTACTGCACTGAGAAAATCACTTTGATAATGGGTAATGGTCATCGTTTAAATTAGTAGAGAAAGCAGCGGTTTTAAAGCATCTTTTTTATTGCGACACCTACGGCGATCGGTTGACAATATTTGGAATGGAACAACTACTTTTAACGGATTTCCTAACGTTTCATACTTTGCGTAATGTACGAGTAAAATCTATTAGTGTTAGACTATCGTCAATTCTTTTTTTTTTTCTCGAACTGAATACTGAAGCGCAGTTGGCCAGCTAATGGGCCTTCACTGCAAAACCGGACGGGTGGCGAGACTCCTGAAAGGAGGCTCTTAAGCCTTTTGGGTTGGGTTTAGGATTTTTAGCCCTGACCGACCCGAGGGCCCCCCAAGGTGGGGGCACCGCGGCACCTCGGCTCGCCGTCAATTCAGGCGGCTAAAAACATGGGAACTAAGTTTTCGAACCTTTAGCAAGTAAAATAAAACACGCGAGTTAAATCAGTTTTTGTTTCGTTCCAACGTTTAATACCTGCGAAGCTATATGAAATTATTATGCTACATTGAGTTATTGTCTGATGAGTTTTGATTGAGGTCTAGCTGTCATGTTCCACCAGTGAGAGACAAGCTACTTGACTGTGATTGGTCGAACATGACAGCTGGACTTTATTCGAGACTAGCGACTTCTAGCGGATTTTTGACTCGCGATAGCAAATGGGATCGCTTTTATACCAAACTAGCTGTGCCCGCGACTTCGTCCCCGCGGAATAGAAATTCTTCATAAGGCTTTATATTTTCCCCGTTTTTTACACATTTTCCACTGTTTCTTCGTTCCTATTGGTCGCAGCGTCATGTTATATAGCCTAAAGCCTTCCTCGATAAATGGTCTATCAAACAAAAAAATATTTTTTTAATTAGAACCAGTAGTTCCCGAGATTAGCGCGTTCAAACAAACAAACAAACTCTTCAGCTTTATAATATTAGTATAGATACGTAACACAATTAAGAAGTTTAACCTATTTAAGTAATCAAAATTCTGCGCTACATTTAGTTAAACTAACTGTTTCAGAATCAGCTTATCCACAAATAGTTTTGCTATTTCTACGCAGACCATAGTTAAACAACACCAATACATTTCTTTGAACTGATGGGATCCGGGTCATTGGGTATGTCGAATTCAGTGCATTGACCGCTGTTGCAATAGTACTGCGACAGTTTGATTAAACTTAATGATAATGTAGTTTGGCGAGTAGAAAAAAAAACTAATAGCATGACGATAAAAACTTACATAACACATAAATAAGATGTATTAATAGGTACTTATAGTTATACTTTGTCTCGTTCTAGAAATAAAAAACGATAACGGATTTAATATATATTTTCAAAGATAAAATGGTTAAATTTTTCTTGCATCCAAACTTTTGTCTGCTACTATTAAACACAAGTTTGGTTGAAAATATTATGGGTATCAAGTAACAGCAAAACATTATTTATACCAGTAATAGAAGATATAACAATAATTTCACTTTTTTTATTTACTTATTCATTTGTTCTTAATAATTAAAAACAATTTGTGAAATAAAAATTAAACGCTTGTCCCTGTTTGTGCTTTTGGTATATAAACAGATAGCTGAAAAAATTAGCTTCCTTTTGCGATATAAAACGTCTCCCATACTTGTTATTTAATGGAGTTATTAAAAAAAACGGTTCTTTATTTTTCCTTAACATTTTTGTTTTTACGATTACCGGATTATTCGCGGGGGACGTCGAATTCAGTCTGAGACGACGAAGCTAGAAAAAACACTTTATTGCTATTATAGGTAACTAAAATGTGAAAGTTTCAAAACTAATCCTATACGAGAGATACGACTTATCAGCTGTTAATGAGTTACTTAAATGGATAACGTATACTTGATTAAAAGGTTAAGGGCACCAAACCGGAAACAGCCAGTTATCACCGGACGTATTACGATACATTACGTATCTTCACGGTAGATCTAATTCGAGCTGACCATGCCTGCTTACTGCGATATGTGATTAATAGACAATTATGTCGTATACGCCTATGCTATACGACCAATACAGGATCTTAACTGATCTTAGTCACGAATCCCATATTGGAAGCGTAATAAGGTAATTATCTATTAACCCTAAGTGCTTGTACCTGCTGAAATTGCGTTTTACATTCACGTTACTAAGCAGTTAGTTACAGGAAGGGTATCAATTCTTTATTATTTTGGTTTTGGAAGATACATAAAGGGTTATGGGGTGTCTATTCACGTTGCATCTTCTAACAATATGGTCCGATGACTGTACGGGCGGTAAGGGACTGATCGCTATGGTCCTTCGGGGCCTATGTCCAGCAATACCTAACACCTATACGTCTTTCATGACGATATTTGATGATGATGATGATGAGACAATAATTTATGATTCGGTTATTGTGTATTATTGCGGTCGCGATTATCACAAATTGGATTTAACTTGCGTATATTTGTAACCGACTGAGCTGACAAAACTAAAACTATCGAAGCCTGTGAGAGGTATGGACATCGACATTTGTTCCAAAATATTCCAAATGAGAAAATACCAATAGGCTTTTTGACAATGCGAAAAATAAAGTTTAAATAACTGTTAACAGTATAAATTAAGAGTTAAAAAATGATTATTCATTAACGTAAGTTGAAAATAATTATTGATTTATTTAAAAATCCTTAAATAAAAATTACATTTTTTAAACGTTTGTCACGTGACACAAAACGCTCCTGCTGGGCCGAGTTTTTCGTGACGTCACATGCCCGTAAACTTTGTTTACCTAGTTGTGTTGCGCCTAGTTGTCAAACAGGCATGTGACGTCACCGACCTCATTGCGGCGCCATATTGTCAAAGTAGCGTTTTGGCACACTATTTAAATATTGAATTTTTAATTCGATGTTTTTCAGCTAATACATACCAGATTTAAAAAAAACAACTTTTGCTGGGTTCCTTAGACTCTACTACATAATATAAAATGGATTTTAAAAACATGTCAAATACCCTATTTCAAATATGTATGTTACTTTAAGTTCTTAATCCTTCGCTACAGCACTTTAGGTAACACTTAACTACTCATGTTACTATCTCTTTAGCGCGACTTGTAGCGTTAACCAACCTTAAACCTCACACTAGCGTTAAGATCCCATCGCACCTCGATATAATCCATTATTAGTCAAGATACGCTTGACAAGTTTGCACAAACCGACACACACTCTGGCCAAATTCAGATGGATCTTAATTTAGAGGACGCTGTCAATTTTGAACTTTAATCTCAGCTATTATGGTTCCTTTTGCGAGGAACCGCCATACCGAAATTGTATTATCTTATTTGCACAGGACCGTCCTGAAGCGGTTTTGAATAACGCAAACGATATCGCTCACACGGTTTGAAACTTTAGCACCATTGTTTTAAGAGTGAAATTTATATCGTTTCGATAGTTAATTTCAGTGCAGAGTTATAGAGTAACTGTCAAAGACATGCTTCATGCGACAAAAGTGGTCTTTTTGCTGCAACAATTTAAATTAAATTCTGCGCCATTTGCTTTAAGGCCGTAACTGCTTTGATAAGCGCATTGGTTAAAAAGCAAACTAAAATCCGTTTGGCTTTGATAAAAAAATCTGGAGGTGCTCTACTTGATCATTAGTTTCAAATCCATTTGGTCCTTTGAACTGGTTATTACCGCTTTGATCCGGATATTTCCGAATCCATCCCGGACCGGTTCTTTTCATATCGCCAGTTTCAATGCTCTTTGTGCATTTATGTCCGGTGATAGGTTTTTACGGGTTTCTATGAAATTACCTCTTTTAAGTATAGTAATATTTTTTCTTTTTTCAATATGAAAACGATTAGATACTGCAATGAAAACCCGTAGTTATCTCGGTTCACTATTCATCTGCTGAGATACTCATAAGTACTCAAATATAAGAGCTCTTTCGCTTAGACCAACTATGTTAACGCAAAATGATTTGTAACTTACCTCATACAAAAATCTAGAGCTCCAAATAGTAGGTACATAATATTTTTTAAATAATTAGGTACGTAAGAAAAGTAGCAATGCAATAATTTACCTAGGTACCTGTAGGTATATTCTACAAAAAAAAACATACTTACACACATACTTATTATATAAGTATAAAATATATATATAAAATAGAATGCGCACAATAAAAGTTCTCATGCTAGGTGGGATAGTTGTTGACCATTACCCATAGAATAAACTCCTATACAATAAATCTCAACAATTTCGAGTGTATCAATCACTCTAACAGGATGACAGATGTCACTTGACAGAGAGATGACAGGATGTTGATATTATTCAGTTGGCGGACAAACTATTTGAGTCAGTGGGGAACCTAATAACCTAATAGTTTAAACTCAATATGCGGGTAAACCAATATCACAATTGAAAAAAATAAAGCTGGTAGAACTACCCGATTTTATAATGCGACGTATTTTTCAAGCTATTATGAGTAGGTACCTAGGTACTCTAGACTATCTGTGTACCAAATTTCATTTAAATCGGTTCAGTAGTTTTAGCGTGAAAGCGAGACTGACACCAGTTATTTTCGCATTTATAATATTAGTTAGGATTAGGATTTTCCCTTGGTTTAATGTAGCGTGTATTTTGGTTATAATTATTTTCTGTAATAGGTACTCTGTAGGTCCCAATCAAAAACTTCAATTGATTTTTGACGCAGCCCAGGCATATCAAAGACATACTATTTAATCAAAAAGGGCACTTCCATCACATAATATAGTTAATCTAATAATGATTTATGACCAGTGTGGGAGTCGATCCGTCCGTCCGTCAATTGATTTTTATATTGTATCCCATTGTTTCTTTTACTATTGTTTTGTATATTTCATTCAATATGATAATTCTACTTGGAGCTTATTGAAGAGTTCAGATAACGAAATGTGGGTAGCCATTGTTGTAGCGTTGTACCAAGATAGTTTGCTGCCAAGCAAATGATATGCCTAACTTTTACATTAATCCATAATAGGTATATTCGCTGTCCACCCCGGCTTCGCACGGATCATCTTTTTCCTATGTCACTCGGGAATAGTGTAGCTTCCCAACAGTGAAAGAATTTTTAAAATCAGTCCAGCCGTTTTGGAGCCTATTCAATCCAAACAAACAAACCTTTCCTTTTTATAATATTAGTATAGATTAGTATTAGTACTACCTATAGATATAGGCATAGACAAATAAAAGATGGTCAAACTTTTTTCATGATGTCATGCTGAAACTTTTTTCAATATAATACTTGTTATAAACGCTCTTTTTTGTTGACGTTGTCAAAAGATATTTCAACAATTTAATTTAGTGTATTGGAGTATGACCAGGTATATTAACTCTTAAGCAAGTAATTCGTAACCAGCACATAGAAATATGAGGTACCATAGGCTTTTATCGTTATTAAGTACTACATGAAAATAATTACGCACATAGCTCTATAAACACGTAAATGTTCTAGTTTTATTAGATACTATGACTTTTATTAACTAATGTATAATTTAGTTATGAAATGTTAAATTGCCTAGTTGCCGACATTTGCAAAATTATTTATTTATCAACGTATAATTAAATATTATAAACAAACTGCGTACCTACATTAATTATAAATTTTAATGTTTACAAAAACAGTTTAAAAACATGATCAAAACTGATCGATTTCGTACACAGTACCTATATCCTTTTGCACGATAAGCACGCTCATTAAGGGATGAATTTTCAAAATAAAATCTTGGTACGTAGGAACGTCATAAAAGGAACCACTGTGCAAAATTTCGTATTACTTATCATATTATAAACTGGGATTTGTTTGTTTAAACATGCAATAACTTTTAATACACAGTACCACAGTATTTGTTTAACTTAGGTCTAAAGCCATTTTAAGCCAAGCATACCTTTAAAAAAAATTTTTTTCGCCTTTGCAATTTTTTTTTTTACACAGGTGGTCGTTACACTTGGCCGTCGATATTACTTAAGTCTATTTAGAACTACATACTTAGGGTACCATGATTTAATTCTCGAACGGTTCCAGCCACTGTATGTTTACTATGTGATTATGTAGTTAAGGTAATACAGCTATAATCTAGATTTATTGGTTGATAAACATAATTGTTATTTACTGGGTACATTAATGTGCATAAACAGGTTGATATTATACTGCTACTCGTAAATATGTAGAGCAGTCAACATAAAACCTATAACATATAAACTTACTTACGTGAATTAGGTAGTGTTTGGGAAAATCTTGACTCAGGTTTATATTGTACTAGCGGCCCCGGCAGACGTCGTCCTGCCCGTCCGATTGTTTCGTCAAAGATCTGTCAAAGTCTTCTAACTGCCACTTAATGAATAGTAATTCTTCATAAGGCTTCAATTTTCCCCGTTTTTTACACATTTTCCACTGTTTCTTCGCTCCTATTGGTCGCATCGTGATGTTATAATATAGCCTAAAGCCTTCCTCGATAAATGGTCTATACAACAAAAAAAGATTTTTTTCAATTCGGACCAGTAGTTTCTGAGATTACCGCGTTCAAACAAACAAACTCTTCAGCTTTATAATATTAGTATAGATATTGCACATTGGGATAAAATAATTATAATGTTTTAACCCACGTATATTTTGATGCTCCCGTTTTGAAAGCCATCACCAGTTCAGTCTGCTTTGAATATAAGAACTGTATTTTTTTTTAATTTTGAAACCCCAAGATAAAATATAAAATACTAGCTTCTACCCGCGACTTCGTCCGCATGGAACTCCTCCTTTTTTGCAGTCGGTTAAAAAGTAGCCTATGTCCTTTCTCAGGCTCCAGACTTTCTTTGTACCAAATTTCATTTAAATCGGCCCAGTAGTTTTAGCGTGAAAGCGTAACAGACAGACAGACAGAGTTATTTTCGCATTTATAATATTAGTAGGGATTTTATAATCGTTTTATTCCAGAATCGATCGCGATTGCTTGAATTTTCGTTAGTTATTAACGTAACTTGTATTAGTATTAGCAAATTTAGAACGTCACTTGTCTACACGTATATTGTTGTGAGATACCTAGTGTTTTATGAATCCTAAAATACTGAGACAACGCAAAATGAGCCTTAATGCGAAACGCTGTGCAGATAAACTGCAGTAAGTACATATAATTACGCCCACGTCTAAGTCATACTCAGAACAACTTGTCCCCACAAACGGTAGTAAATTCAATTGATTGACCAATATCTAATCAGGAATGGACAAATGCTAATAGAATGTTTCATTAAATAGGACATGACTTAAATCGCCTGAGTCCTTTAATGCTTAACTTATCTTATCTTATCTTATTAGTATGGTCCTTTCGGATCATGCACTTCGACCCATTGGGATCTTTTGTGCCTTAACTTACTATACTTTGGAAAGAAATAACTATATCTAAACTGGTTTATCTCGCGTATTTTATTTTTTTGGCTGACGTTTAGAAAACTCTACAGTTCCCATATTCGTAGCACGACTGAGCTGACGATAATTAAACGTTAAAGTCACGCCAATTATTTTTATAGTTTTAAATATAACGGTACAGTCATTCAGTAAGCAAGTGTGCAAGTGTGTTGTGTGCCTTATTAACAAGGTATTGAAATATCTATAGCTTATAATTTTCTTTCCGAACGATCATGTTTGATGTTATTAAGCCGCCAGAAATTTTTGACATAATCTATGTCGTATATTAACTTGATTTCTTTCTATTATAAAACTCGGGCAATCTACAGTAAACTACCGATTACCGCACGGGGGCCGTTAAATCTGATCTTATAACATTGACAGGGAACACCTGTAATCGGTAAAGTAAAACTGGTGGGATGTTTAAAATACATCCATAATATAAGTTATCAAAGACTAGCATATTTATACTGATATTACGTATGTAACTGGGCGGATCTTCGAGCGTTTGAGATACCGTCATTGTCGTCTACATCTACGAGTATATTTAAGAACAGGGTCAATAAGTAACAAAAAAATAAGAGATAGGTATTTATTATCCCCTGGTACTGGTACAAATACTATTTCAATTGATACTTAATAATACTATTTGCAACCATAATAGATATAGATGTAGACGACAATGACGGCGTCTAAAACGCTTCAAAAATATACCTTTTCGTTTGAGTTTAATTTACCTGTCTACCTATGTTATAGGATGTAGATTATAATAGAATTTATCTTACAGATGTTGCCATTACATCTATCGACCTAAAGGGACAATATTTTTTTACAATTTTTTAATTGGTTTACAATATTAATGAAGATCTGTCCTTCTATAGCCTGTGGAAATAGAGTCGTGACGTGCTTTACTGTCCCGTTACGATGGCGGCGTCTTTATGGTGTTTTTTTATACTTTTTTTAGTACCTAACCTTAAGTGATTGAAACTTTGTCGGTCTTTTGATATTTTAAAGAACGCTTTCTTAATTTAAGTCTTGAGTCCTCCGGTTAACATAAGTACCTATTGTATTTTACCAAATACATTAAACTTAAGTACAATATATATGCAAACTTTATTAAGATTTCGAAACGTCTGTAAATAGAATAAACTTAGGCGAGTTATATCCATTTTAGTTGTTACATTTCAATATGTAATAACCATAAAATCTTCAGACATTATCGGGTACTTTTCAAGAAATTATTAAAATTAATAATGAAAATCTTTACTAAGTATCTAAGATCTAAGGGACATTTTCACACATCAGTAAAGTTGTGAAGCCTTTTTTGTATTTTAACAAACAATACACACTTAAGATCTAACCGTACTTAATCTGTACCCAGGCATTCCTACGAGGTCGTAACTCTTTAGCACCTAGGTAAGTGGCTGGCAATTAGAATGCCTAGGAAGTCTACAGTGCCTAAGTCTAGAATATGCACTTGTTTAGGTGCAGATAGCGATGTGTGAATTTGGTCTAAGTTGTAAAAAGTTTATTAAAATTACAGTAAGTATTGTAACTAGTAATAAAGTCTAATATTATCATAACAAGACTATTACTGCCATTTACTGCTGTATTCTTTGGTAAAAAAAACAAACCTCTATCTTGAATACTTAGAGTTGGCTGTATTTCTATTGAATAATAATGATTTGAACTCCCTAAAGACTGTGATATAATTCCATTTTCTAAAAAAGGTATTTGCGCTAAATCCCGTAGGGTCGCGACATAAGTGAAGGGAGAAATATTTGGAGGAATTAATTTCATGCTTACTAAACATCGTTTTTTTTTGCCTGAAATTGTATTACCGCTAGGGATCCTGTATTATAAAGGAAATTCGCCCCAAACATTATTGGTGCTTTTGGAAAGTGTATACAGTATATAGGTACGTGATATGTACATACACCTATTTGCAATCTGTATATTATTAGTAAAGTTTTTACCTGTTGGAATCATGGGCATAACTATCCAGCATTTTTTAGGTGTGGGATAGAAGTACCTACGTACTTACTTAGTTTATTTACTTCTACCTGGTAATATGAAAACATTTTTTTTTTACTGACTGATGTCTAATACATTAATGCATTGTTCCGTGTGGTTTTTTAAATTACTTACTCAAAATAATATTTAATTTTGTCATTACGTTAATTGTTTCTGAAAATTCTTAGATTCGGATCAAAGAGAAGAGTATGGTTAGGTTAGCGCGTAGCCCCACCTTGCCTCACTGTGCGTAGACACATGGGCTTATGTGCTATATACGAAATGACACCTATTGAAAAGGTACATTTATACAGGGTGTTAAAAGTACAACCAAAGGAAGCAGCAATAAAAGCCAGCCTGTAGGCGATTAGCCTGGCTCGGTGCCAACGGTCCGTAACGATGCGAGAATTAGTGCTATGAATTTATAAAGACTGATCATTTGTATGGTAAATATATTGCATTTTAAAATTTTAATATCATATGTATCATTATATAAGTAATATGAATTACCTACCTATACGAGTTTATAATGCTTTTGTGGTTATTACCTTGGAATAAAACAACTATTACTAATAATTATAATAACTGAAATTATTAATGTGACTACCGTCAGCTCATCATTCGTCGTAGAGAGAGAGAGAGAGTTTATAAAAAAAACTGCTTTAAAAATGTTTCCAACATATCTTTCTTTGCTAAATAAGTAGGTACTTAATTATTTTACTGAGTTTTTTTAAAATTAACGAAACAGCGACGAGTTTTTTGAGAGAAAAATTTAATTACCACTCATTAAGAGTGAGGAATTGAGTATGAAATACGGATTTTAAAAGTTTATGCTTTACGTACTTATTATATATATTATACTAGTGGTCCCGGCAGACTTCGTCCCGCCCGGCAAAGAAGCAATGTAGCGGCATTAATAATCAATCGATTTGACAGCTGTCATTGTTGCGTTTTGTTATACTATTTTTAACAAATGAGCTAATTATTTTTTTTACTGGATCGGGACGAAAAGTACCCTATGTCCTTTTGCTGACTCTAAGCTACCTCCCCGCCAATTTTCAGCCAAATCAGTTCAGCCGTTCTCGAGTTATAAACGGGTTAACTAACACAACTTTCTTTTATATATATAGATGTGACATGTTTTGTACCTATTAAAAATAGCTTAAACGACAATATAAGCTATAAATAAATATTACACAATACTAAATTAATCTCCAGAGAATCATATCTATTTAAAGTGTGTCATAGGTAAACAGCCTCTAATTCAACGCAGATGAAACCTTGAGATAACAACAAGATACCTGCAATAAATTAGAGTTCCGTTGATAACATATCACTATTACTTTGTAAGTGATAAATAAGTGTGCGTATGCGCAATGTGGGTCACGAACGGGCTTACTACAATGGCGTCGTAAAAATACTATTACACTGCGCATCGTGGGTTGGTACAAGTTTCAGGCTGATTTTGAAGTACATCTTTACTCTACACGACAAGGACGATTGAGTCACGACTCTTTTGAAGTGAACTTTACGTTAGACGACAAAGACGATCGGATTACCGCTGGACTTGCAGCCGTTTTCTAGGACCATGACGCTTTACTGATGAAAGTGATTCCAACTCCTATATTAAATGCGTTGGACACACCGACAGGACTGCAAGCATATGATGATATGTCACGTCAATATTTTGTCACGTAGATATGGACAAGGACACTTTCGACGGCATAACTTGTCGATAGCGGGTATCCGCTATCGCTTATGACTTAAACTAAAATCAAATAAGCCTCGACTGCTCGTAAACGCAGTAAAGAGGCTTTTTATAGAACCTTTATCTCTCAAACTGCACTTCTCAAACGCGTTGCAGTTTTATAGCCAATGTCGAGTAAGAATTTAATATTTAAAGTGCTTATATTACTTACGAAGTATATTAATTGTCTTGCGATCTTAATTGCATTTAAGAATAGACAGAACAGAATCTTACCTATGTAATCCTTTACCTGTATATGAAATACTGTACATTAATCTACTGTAGCTCTATTTACAGTAGGTATCTATAATATATAATATCTCTTTACTGAAGTAGATACTACTAGATACAGATAGGTCTTATTCCTTTAGTAAAAGTATAATTATTATCTTCCAGCTATTTCTTGGATAGTTGACTTGTATAGTAACTACTTGCAATAGGTAACTACGTAATTTAAAAGATATCAAAATGTATTGCAACATACAATGCGACGCAATGGCATTCGCCGTGTCACAATCACCTGTCAATTTTTCGACAAAAGCGGTCGATGTAATTTTAACATATCTATCATGCATTAAGGTCGATTCCAGATTGACACAGTTTTCTTTCCTTTTAAGGCAGGGACCGATTGAATTTAAAATGGCCCACTAAATATGGCGCACAAAGATGGCCGCCACACGTGTGTTCCATATAACGCGATTATTTAGAAATCAGTTTTCTTTTGAATTTAGAGTTAACGATTATAGAAACGAATAAATATGTATTGAATTGTCATAAGCTAACAAAAATTGATCATGTCATTGTGAGTTTTTGGGAGCTTCTGTCAATTTCTCAATCAAATTTAAACGATAGCAAAAGTAGAACGTGACGTGTCTAGAGGAGAGTTGTGTTTTGTTTTTTACCTACCTACTTAATATAACTTATTTTTATATAGATAACTTAAAAAAAAACGGTAATTTGCGAATCGGACTCGCGCACGAAGCGTTCCGTACCATTATCTATTGGTAAAGAATATTAGATATTTATTTTATTCAGTTTTTTTAATATTTCTTGTTATGATGAATGGACGGACGTACAGCGAAGTTTCAGTAATAGGTTCCCATTTTACCATTTGTCTACGGAACCCTAAAAAACATAGATTTGGATCCGTGGGTGTTTTTAAGTAAATTACAAAAAAAAATAAAAACGTATGCTATACCTCACTATATTTTTAACCTGTAATTGTTCGTATCATAAAACACAGTTCATCGGAGCGCGAAATGATGCGCGGGCGTCGACAGACTGCATGTACTTACATTACCTACGATTAAATGACTCGCTAATGATTTATAAAGGATAATATTATTATATGTTACTGGGGTTGTAAAATAAAAGATACAATTAATAATTGAATAACTAAAAGAGATGGTCTGAATGGTTAAATTCACCTTTGTACTAGACTATATATCGCTTCAATTTCTTTTTATTTTGTTGTGCATTAACGAGTTTACATACATGGTTTGTTAGGGAATAATTATACTACTACCTACGTGTAAATAATATACCGTCAACCGGGGTGTTTAGGAATGGCGGGGTGAATAGAGATAAAAACCCGGAAAGTTATAACAGTAGTATTTTAAAAAAAACTACCAATGCCACAGAACACAGGGTGGTTTAAAATAATACTAAAATAGTTGCTTTCGGCAATGGAAACACTTGGAAAACATGTAGATGGTGCTAAATTGTTAAACTAACCGTTTGAAGTTAGGCCTCTTTGGGGGTACTTTTTTTGCTCCCCAAATCTTCATCAAAAAATCATAGTTTCACTTGAAGTAAACACTTTGTATCGTGAAAAAGGTGTTCATTAGTTCATCCGGAACCTATTTTAAACACGGTATATGCAGATTTTCTTTGTTTTGTTAGTAAAAAGTGTAAAAAAGTAAGGCATGGGATTTTTTTTAAAAAAACGAGGTTTATAGGGACGCACTAGGGTTCAATAGAGTCTACACGCGGGGTCAAAAGGCATGCCATTTGCGGTTTATAGGAACGTAATAAGTTGAAATCAGGACGGTACAGGGTGCACAGGGACAGCAAAACATAGTTTCGTTTTGATATAAGTGTGTAAGTGTATTTTACTCGACTATAGCAGAAGGAGGATTATATTTTTCAAGTTAATTAACGTATTTAGGTATGTCTGTATGTACGTATGCATAATATGTGCATGAATGTAAGTATATACGGATATTTATGTATTTATCTATAAGCGTATGTATGTAAAAAGTAAACAAAAGAAAATAAAAATACTACATTATTTGGAGAAAGTCGTTTACAAGTTGCATCTTAAGTAATACATATATACATGTTGATATTTATTGGTCTCATTTATATTGAAGCTCTCCATTGATCTCTTGTACAGAAATAAATTCAATTTTTTTTTTCATTACATTTATTTTAATATGCATTAATTCTACAATATTGAGTACATTTAGAGTACTTAAGTAGGACCCTAAGTACTTACCTATCAGCGTATCATATTTGTGTCAACCCTGACCATTTTTCCCTATTGATACTTCTATTAGTTGCTATAGACCCCGTTTACAGTATAAATAGGGATGACCGGTTTTTATTTAAAAAAGGCGGTTAAAATTATATTTTTATGGAATATTTTATTATCAAACGATTCTCGGGATCAAGATTAAAGTTTTAAAATATTAACATTGTTGACTTATATAGAAATATTCCGAGAAATTCTTAGTCAAAGTTCAAAATTGTCCCTATAGACCCCAAATGACGGTAATTATTTTCTAACAAAACATATAACTTATTCTCTAAATAACAAACACTAAAATTAGGTAGGTAAACAAATAGGCGGTTTTATAGGGTACTTTGGAACTAGATCAATTAAAGTTGACCAAAGAAATTATTTTTATAAGTAATTGTACTAATGATATTTTATTTTGTTGCAGGTATGTTCGTCAAACGTGATCTGTGGTAACTTAAATTAAATATTACTTAAATAAAATCCGTTTATGTCGTCCTTTTAAAAACCACCGCCATTTTCCATAATGGCCGTGAGACTGAATCTAATTGGGTTTTACAAAGAACACTTCAATTTGCATATAATGCATTTAATGGTGCTAAGCTTTAACAGGAAGAGAGTAACGTAATGATACTTTGATGATGCCGATGAAAGTGGTCAACTTATTTAAATAAGTCAAGGGTCATTAAAGTGAACTGATTAAAGGTTATACAAGAAAGTCGAGACAATAGAAAGAACCGATTTCATGTACAGCGGTTTGTTTTGTTCCATAGACTGAGGTACCTAATTCAGAGCTAAAGTGTCGGCACCTCGGCATGAATTCCAGCTAGGGTTTCTGCTCGAGATTTCTCGAAGCGGGAATTCCCGGGAAATCTGGCCTAACTCGAGACGGGAAAAATCGCCTCGAGAAGTCGAGAAGTCGAGAAATCGCACCTCAAAATAATCACACGTAAATTTTAGATTAAAATGGCCTTCCGCAACACTTTTTGCAATACGTTCTCCTTCACGCTATTGTATTCGGTTCCTTGGATTCGGCCGATCCCGGTTTTGACTAGGTATTTCCCCCGCTTGCCCCGCTCTAATTTATTGTAGGTTTTTGTTTAATGAAAAATTTCAAGTTGATTATTTAAGATTTGCTGTGTTAAGAGATGATTGAGAAAGACGATTTATTAGTTTAGTTGCTAAACTTCCTAATTATTTAATTTTCTTTATTGTTTGAATACTTTTTATATCTCCTAACAGTCGTAATACCCAAAGTAATAAATGGGTTGTATCTCTAATCATTAATTTAATATTATAAGGTTATTAAGTGTTCAAAACACGTCAATATCTTATATATAAAATTCTCGTGTCACAATGTTCGTTCCTGTACTCCTCCGAAACGGCTTGACCGATTCTCATGAAATTTTGTGAGCATATTGAGTAGGTCTGATAATCGGCCAACATCTATTTTACATACCCCTTAGTGATAAGAGTTGTCCACCCTTAACATTTATCTTTTATTTAATTGCCAGGACGAAGTCTGTCGGGACCGCTAGTAGGTACCTATCTATAAACTCTTCTAGAACTACGCAGGGTTTACAGGGGAAAATGCAGAAGAAAATACAGTATTAGGTATATTATTTTAGTCTTTTAAGTCAAGATTCTCATTTAAGTATATATTGTTATTAGTTTGATGATTATAATACAATGTTTAGTGCAATCTCAAATAAATGCCAATGATTAAAAAAAGCAAAGTCATTAAGTTCATTATTTCTTTATTATGTTTAAGTATTATGTATGAGTCGCGAGTAGGTAGTAGTGGGTACATTTAGTTGGTGATCAAAAAATATCGATATTAATTAATTTGAAGTGTTTTTTTCGCCTTATATTCATGATTTGTAAATTTCTCGAGTTCCCGGGAATTCCCGGGAATTTTTAGTCGAGAAATCTCGTGCCCCGAGAAAAAAAATAGGTCGAGAAATCAGAAACCCTAATTCCAGCTATGAGGGTTTCTCAGTGATCCAGGCCCCGATTAACCAGGTTTCACTGTATTTTAGTTAATAGTATTTATGAATTTAATACGACTAGCACGTATTATTTGAAACTGGTTAGTAAGTAACCAACTACCACACGAGTTCTTTATAAGTTATGTAAAGGCTGTAGATACTAGGGTTATTTCTCTTATTCAGCCTTTAAACTGCTGATATAGAGCTTGGGTAGGTAGTCCTCGGAAAAAAAATATTGGCCGATTCTCGGACCTACCCGATATGCACACAATTTTTATAAATTAAAAATCAGTTCTGCCGTTTCGGAGAAGTTTGGCAACAAACTCCGCGCCACAAGAATTACATATAGGTACCTATATTAGTTCTAAATATTTTTTTATAGTAAAAATAATAGATAAGTAAGTACTGTCACTGATTACGTACTATTTTAAACCAAAAAACTCCATGTCAAATCATAACGGAGGCCTATTCTTATCATCCACGTCACCACATAATGTCCTTTTGGGTTATAATTGCATGACATCAAATGTCGAATACCCTTCTCACAATATTTGAGTTGTCGTGCGACTCTGATAATGGACCCGAGCCTTTTGAGATAACATTTCGGTTAAAGAAAAGGTTAGGTTACGTTTTTCAGGTTATGTTTGATTCATATATATCTAGTTATCTTTGACAGGACTTGACTGTCATAGAATTCAGGCTAGAACATGACGTGTGTGTTTGTGAATCTGAAACATAAGAATTTTTTTAATAAAATAATCTTTATTTTGCCATAAGAAGAATTTAGTTTAAAAGACAATGTCTTAGGTGCTTACAGAAAATCGTAGTTTTTAAATAATAATGTAATTTAATGATTACTATAGTATCTTGTACTTAATAAAAATGACCAATTTTAGTTCATTCAACGACAAGTATATTTAACCGACACAGTTACTTTCACACTATTTTATCAAATGCGAGACCGCTGAGTCGGAAGCAATATTGTCACCGCCTTTCAGCAAACAACCGCTGTTTGGTTTGGCCGCACGACATTTGTCGAGCGAGGTGAGAAAATATCGCCACAGTTGAGAATCGGGCACGTGTTTGCTTTTAGAAATTTGATATAGGTACACTGTCTTTATATTGGTAGGTCAAATAATCTGTATTTTTGTTGTTAAAAATAATATTTCACTTTAAATAACATTTTTCAGTTTAGTTAAGAAAATTCATTACGGTTTATCTAGATTTTTTTGCAATGTTAATTACAAAAACTTTAAATTACCTACTTAAGTGTTAGACAGTAGTGCTATGAATATGGGAACTGTAAAGTTTTCGAAAGGTCAGCCAAAAAAACACTAATTAAATCCGTTACAGTTGATAAATTCCAATATGTAATAACCGCGAAAGCATCAAACATTATAATGCTAATTACGCAGGTATATAAATATTCTTAATACGTAGGTATATTAATATTACGTAGGTATATAATTTTTCAGTTAGTAAAATTGTTCTATCGGTCTGTTTAAATTGCGATCTTTTATACTTTTCCACAGGTGTAGTGGGCAACCGGAGAAAAGAAAATATAATTATAATAATTTATATCTATAATCTAATAGATACATCAACTTGGGTCAAATTAAAGCAAACAATATTTACATTAAATGGATCGTAATGCGATACCTGCGCCTGCGCCGCGGGCTAGCTACATTATGGTAATGCACCATTAAGATGTAGGTAGATAGATAGTCTCTGTAGACTGTATGTCTGTCACATGAATGCATGATTATCCTTATAAGGTTTCAAACCACGTAACGGAAAAAAACTTTTGTTTAGTTGATCTTAGAATTATGTTTGGTACTTTTTATATACTTAAAGCTAGCTGAACCGGCGAACTTCGTACCGTCATATATTTTTTTTTATTTCCGAAATTCCTATTTTTTTTATACATATACCTAATTTATAAACCTTGTACTGGTAATAACAAACACTAAACAAAAAGAATTATCCAATTTGGTGCAGCCGATCCGAAGTTATGTGCGTACATACCTACATTTCGGTGATTTATTTTTATTTATATAGAAAACTAGCGGCCCGCCCCGGCTTCGCAAGGATCATCTTTTTTTTTATAGCCTATGTCACTCGGGAATAGTGTAGCTTCCCAACAGTGAAAGAACTAGTCGTTTTGGAGCCTATTCAATCCAAACAAATAAACAAACTTTTCCTCTTAAATATATTAGTATAGATAAGTTGAATTATTAGATACAACAATTCAATTATTTAGTAAGAACACTTTACGAGAGAGAGTATTTTATCTTATTACCTACCTTATTACCTATGTTAGTTTTATTATAATGCTTGGCTTCCACGTAAGGTCAGTGACCTACGGTTGCTATCTATCTGTCTCAACGGAATTACCATATAAAAAACTACATTTCTTTTATTCATTTTAAAGTCATTTAAATTCTTGTTTTGCGCAAACTGTTGCTAAGGTAGCAGTATGCTGAAATTTGTCTAGAAATATCAATAAGATTAAGTTAATAATAAGCTCTAAGTTCTATAAAGGCTGTATGTAATGGTAAGTGCTGTGGTGAAGTAACAATAATCTATACTAATATTATAAAGCTGAAGAGTTTGTTTGTTTGTTTGTTTGTTTGAACGCACTAATCTCAGGAACTACTGGTTCGAATTCAATAATTATTTTTTTGTTGGATAGACCATTTATCGAGGAAGGCTTTAGGCTCTATAACATTACGCTGCGACCAATCAGTGGAAAATGTGTAAAAAACGGGGAAAATATGAAGCCTTATGAAGAAGTGACAGTTAGACGAAACAATCGGACGGGCAGGACGACGTCTGCCGGGGCCGCTAGTCTAAAATATGCCTAGTCATTAAATTTCATAGCTATCTTTATAAAATTAATTTGGTACCTAGCTACCCAATTAGTATACAAGCTTTATATAAGCTCTACACAAAGGTTGTATAAGAGTGTTTGCTTATACAATCATTTTACAACTTATATATAACTTGTGTGATACCTAAGTAGATAATTAATTAATTTGTTCGACTTTCCACGACCACACAATATCGGTTACCACCGCAACCATACTTAGATCCACGTAATATAAATAGCTTGTAATATGAATATATGCCTCGAACGGGAACTGAACCGCATAACGTACGAGTGAACTTCCCTGTAAAATAATATTTATGGTGCATGTTATAAAGAAATCGTCCAGGTTCTGTTATTTGTAATTATAATACCTACAACATTTAAATTTCTGATGCCTTCTCGGTTATTATACATTCGAATGAAACAACTGTAGACGGATTTAACTCGCGTATTTTATTTTATTGATTGACGTTTCGGAGCCTTTAGTCGTGTTACGATTAAAAAATAATATACGCGAGATAAATCAGTGTATAGTTGTATCATTCCAACCTACAACATTTTTTTAGTAGTACTAGATAGTACATAGGTGACATATTTTCGTCATTATTGTAGGCCTTTTATACTTGGTACTATTGACCTAAAGACAAGTTACTTGGTAGTCTTAGAAGTACCTCCCTGCTATGCCGTAGTTGGATTTCCTTATCTACTATCAACATTTTCTCTGTATAGGATACGTATGTAGGGTAATACGTGTCGGATATTGATTCCTTACAAATAAACTAGTACCTTTATACAGGTACCTATTCTATAGTGTCTTTGGTAAACTCAATCACCAAGACATATAGATTGATTTTCGCTGTTAATGGTATAATATTACATTTAAAGCTTTTTTTAAAGAGTTCTTATCTTCGTAGCAGAATATGCTAACGATAATCTAACATTTTTATTCCAATGTATTGTGCAAAAACCGCAAAGCATGAAAAACAATTTATTGTCCAATTTGTTTACCAAGAAAAACATAAATGATCGATTAAAATTGTTTCCCATTCTGAATTACCTATACTAAGATTATAATAGTGCGATCGTTTCATTCATAAAGTTCCGCGAATTACGATACCGAATGTAATTCAAAGGGCGTTCATTGTATACACGCGGGCGGTCAGCTGTTGGGGTCATTGACACCGTGACGTATAAGTCAGACGTAAGTCGCAATTTATCTACTGTGAGTCTGTATGATAGTTTTGTCTCGTGTTCTATGAAATTAAGAATAGTGTTTCTATATTGGATTAAGTATACTATATCTCGATACGATTACAAGATATATAATATAATATCATTGTTGTCTTTTCATAAGGAGATCGTAAAAATAAAAAAATACATATCTACGTCTACAAACGTAAGGAAATATAAATAAATAAAACATAGTGTCATCATGTATGTTACGCAAGCACTTTTATGACCATTTTAAATTTCCAAAATAAGTATATTATATAGTAATAAGAATTTATTTAAACAATTAATACGCACTTTAAAAAAGAAATGGCGTTGCCCGCTCTATTGCAGTCGTAGGTCTATGTTTAGTGGCAACATTATTGCCACCTCTGTGTAGGTGTGTAGGAGTATTCATCATACTTATGCATTTATGCGCATATCGCATACCGTAACATGCTTTAGGAGATTTACTATTCTACGTGTAGGTAGTAAAATAAAATGTAACACTATGAAAACGTCATAATAAAAAGATGTTTCTCGAAAGTTCTTTCTTTTCTGAGGCTATTTATGAGAGACAGAACTTTACTCTAGAATATGACGTCTCGATTTGTATTGGATATAGTGACTAGTAACTGCTTCTTTTGGGATACTCAGTGTTGCCAACTCCTAGAAATTCGAGTCGCTAAACTCAAAGTCAAAAGTCGCCAGAAAGTCGTTAAAATTAAAACATAACCTTAAAAAGTTCGCCCCCCCCCCCCATAATAATATACAAATGGAACTTCAATTAAGTAGGTAAATAAAGTTTGAATTTGGTGCGCTATCGCGTTTGTCGTTTTCCATATTATGTATCTCTTGGAATTGAATAATTGTGTGTCGATTTGACAAAAAATGTATCTATTATTGGCTCTATAACTGTTTTAATTTGTACTCCAAAAGCCGCCAGATAAGTCGCTAAAATATTTATGTCGTCAAAATTTTTTTTTGGTCGCTAAGCCTTAAGCAAAAGTCGCTAGTTCTAGCGACAAAATCGCTAAATTGGCAACTCTGGGGATACTCCCGTCCCGATGACGTGATGATCTCGGGTCTAACTACTTTTAAGTCTACTCGAAAAAATGGCGAGTAACTGAATTTTGTTGCAAGTTAAGTAGATAACTGAAGTTTGTTGCTTTAATAGAATAATGTCACAGCTCTGTAAAGCCATCGCAAGTAGTTAATTCTTCATTTGTTTTATAATGATGCAAAAAGAGGATGTTATTAGGTGCACTTGTCAAAGACATGTTAATGGAACAATGGATTGCTTTAAAACTATATGATATCGTGGTCTAACCTTTTCTAAGAAGTATTATTGCTGTTTCTGTTCTTCTATTTCCGGTAATATTGTGTTCTTTGGAATAAAGACCACCCGTTATGATGTTGATATATCGCATGCACTGTATAAAATTTTATGTTGTTTATTTAATAAAGGGTAATAAAATTATGAACTACAATTTTTTTTTATACCTACGCATATTTGGACATAGTAAAAGCAGGAGAGCTATATTAAACATATCCTGTGATTATATTTTTAAATTGCTGTTGGTGGTACGTGAGAATTATCTCATACAATTAAATTAAAGATTGAACTCGCGTACCTGGGTATAATAATTAAAACTTTGAAGTTCCAATATTCATAACCAACTGACGATCGTCTAACACTAAAAGTAAAGTACTACCTACATTAAAAAAGTAAGCGCACGAAGTAGATGTTAGGCGTTTTTATAAATAATATAAAACCTAGAGTCGCGACGTATACTGAGTGTTACATAATAATATATATGAAAGGGGCCGGCATAGTCTTGAAATAATGATAAAAAGGAATATCTCATATAGCTCTGACTAAATATAGATTGTAGGTATCTTCGTTAGAGCCTTCAAAATTTCCTAGAACAAACACAGACGTCCAGACGAAGCCGAAGTAAAAGGAAGCTATAAATCTAGGGAATGCACGAAATTGCTCAATAATTTACTCGCTCGGATCGTTTCACATGTTTCCTATACTAGCCATTGGTATATGGTGCGTTTAGAAGGCAGCGAGGAGCAAAGCAGAGCGTATAGCGATTTTAACGCGGCACGAACGAAAAATTTATACACTAATATAATAAAGAGGAAAGGTTTGTTTGTTTGTTTGAATTGAATAGGCTACAAAACGACTGGACGGATTTGAAAAATTCTTTCACTGTTGGGAAGTCACACTATTACCGAGTGACATAGGCAGTGGCATAGGTAAATAAGGATCCGTGCGAAGACGTTGCGGACCGTTTTTGAATAAAGTCTAAACTACCTATTTCTGTTTTTAATGAAGACAAAGTTTTATTTTAACTATTTCCAGTGGTTTGGGAGAGTTCTATTGTATTTTATAGGTACGTACTTAAACATAACTACATTAGGTAGGTACATGTGTTGTTAATAAAATAGTGTCCGAAAAAGCATAGAAGGATGGCGGCTTAAATAATAATAACGAACGATACTTTCCGTTTACCATTTGATTTTTTTTTTGTGACGTAAGCTTAGGTATTCTGTTCTGCATTTACTGTTTTGCGATAAAATACAGAATAGGACATACTCTATACGGATTTATCAAGGTTTCGTCATTCCTTTTTTGGGCAAGCATGTGGTCATCTTCAACCTTAACGCGATTGCTGCAGATGTCGCATGTCGCAGATGTGTTGCAGTGCACTCTTTCTGCATAATATTAGTACAAAATTTATATAAAGTTTATACTAATGACTTTTTTGCTGCATATCAAAATAATAATACTCAGCTATATCTTCACGACCTTATAGGGCTCAAACTTTATCAGATCGAGAAAAACTGGTTTCCCTATACTTTCTCCTTAATAATGTCGACAATATGCTTAGTGTTAGTTACATGTCACAAAAGTGATAAGTTTTTGATCTATATTATAATTAACGTTTTAGTTAATTATCGCTTGGGGCTCTATTCATTATATTATCATACAAATTGAAACGTAAACGTTAAACGTACTATCGTAAGGTTTTCTTGACATTTATTTTCCCTTCAATAAAACAGATTTAAGTTAACTCTTCTAGCTTCATATAAAAATTATAAATTTAGAAGAGTGTTGTACATTGAGTTTAGAGGAATGTTTGAATAAATGTGGATGAATCACTACATAGTATAAAACAAAGTCGCTATTTCTGTCCCTATATCCCTATGTGCGCTTAAATCTTTAAAACTACGCATCGGATTTTGATGCGGATTTTTTTAATAGATAGAGTAATTCAAGAGGAAGGTTTATAGCACCCGTGTAAAGCAGTTGCGGGTCACTAGTCTATACTAATATTATAAAGCTGAAGAGTTTGTTTGTTTGAACGCGCTAATCTCGGGAACTACTAACTACTTCGAATTGGAAAAAAATTTTTGTTGCATAGACCATTTATCGAGGAAGGCTTTAGGCTATATAACATCACGCTGCGACCAATAGTAGCGAAGAGACAGCGGAAAATGTGTAAAAAACGGGGAAAATAACTATTCCACGCGGACGAAGTCGTGGGTACAGCTAGTAATTTATAAATTTATTTTAAATACGTCTGCATTGAAAGCCTATTTATAGTGCCTATCTTTTTATCTATGGCTGTCTTTAAGACGTGTCCTTAGGTGTGTGTTCTTCGCATAAATTCATACATGTTCCGTCGTAGACAACTTGACAAATCGTAACAGTTCCCCATAACATTTCACATTCATTCCCTTTAGACACAAGGAATTCATATGTTATTACATGTTGATAAATAGTTTAATTAATCGTTGTTTGTAAACATTTATATTTGTAAGCGATTCAACAGTGCGTACGAGGTTTATGAGAGATTCTGTGTACTGAAATAGTTTAATAATCAAAGTATCGATATTATTATCTGGAGTAGAAGCTATTCGGGTGTACCGAGTCGTCTGTGGTTGGAAAAAAAGAGAACGGTGACAGTGTGTGTTAGTTGATATAAAAAAAAAAAATGCGTGATCAAGAGACTTTTATATGGTACTAGCTTCTGCCCGCGACTTCGTCCGCGTGGAACTCCTCCTTTTTGCAGTCGGTTAAAAAATAGCCTATGTCTTTTCTCAGGCTCCAGACTTTCTTTTTACCAAATTTCATTTAAATCGGTCCAGTAGTTTTAGCGTGAAAGCGTAACAGACAGACAGACAGACAGACAGAGTTACTTTCGCATTTATATAATAAAATTAGTAGGGATTTTACCGACTTATTATAATAATGATCGTTTATTGTTATTCTCTGGAACATCAACTAAGCGTTAGATTTTATGTATGAAAAAAAAACTGTCTTTTAACATACTATACTATACCTAATAGTGACTTAAGTTGGATTTAAATCCATGGAAATGTAAGACGCGTACATAATATTCATGATGTCAAATTTATGAAAATCTCTATTCCTCATTTTACTTCATTAAGATACATTTGCTTAATCTCTTTTTTAAATAGTAGGTAACTTAGTTTTATAATTAATTTACCTACTATTTTTATAAGGAATGATACAGCGAATAGCCTAGCTATCAATTGTTTGATATGCTAATCATCCCTACGAAATACTCGATGGTTTCTTTGATAAGTCGTTAAATAAAATAAGTACAATGTTAAAGTCAATGGCGATTCTTACTAGCCCCATACCCCACATAGTATATCCGTTAGTCCGTTTGTCCATGTTTGGATTGGAATGATAGCGTCCGGGTTTGTCGGGTTTTGAACACGTGCGACCCGAGTAAGTAGCAAACTAGTTGATAGATATATCCCTACTAATATTATAAATGCGAAAGTAACTCTGTCTGTCTGTCTGTCTGTTACGCTTTCACGCTAAAACTACTGGACCGATTTAAATGAAATTTGGTACAAAGAAAGTCTGGAGCCTGAGAAAGGACATAGGCTACTTTTTAATCGACTGCAAAAAAGGTGGAGTTCCACGCGGACGAAGTCGCGGGCAGAAGCTATCTTAAATACACAATTGTGTTGGTAAGTAGGTACTGTCCTGAGAAAAAAAATAACACATCCTATGCTGTAAGTATATATGAAACAACTTCACACATTATATTGTAGTGTTAGGCCTGAGATATGCCTTCACAAGTTAAGGAATATCCTAATTTGAATTTGACAAGTAATACTTTCCGTAGAAGTGTAGAGTATCTTTCTAGAGACAGTGTAATAAAAAGACAAAAACACGTACTGTAATGAACCCAAGACCGCCTAGACTTCAAAGAGTCTTTATAGCATTATCTTCAACGGAATTAAATTCGTTTTTACTTCCCTGAGAGTTTCTTACTGCGTCAGTAATTGTTTATCTTTTATATTTTTTAATAATATACTCTATTTATTAATGACAATTTTAATTAACAGTATGTCGATAAATTTCTGATGTCTACGCGGTTCTTACACATTGAGAAGAAACGACGGATTTAACTAATGTATTTTATTTTATCTACTAACGTTTCTAAACATCACCAATTCCCATATTCGTAGTCGACTGACCTGACAATAGTCTAACATAAAAGTTAAATCAGTAATAGTTGTTTCATTCCAAAGTGAAATAACCGCAAAAGCATCAGATATTATTAACTTTATATTTCGCACACCTAGATCTAAAGAGAGCTAACTCAAAAAAGGTACTTTTTCAGGAGAGGCGAGAAACTGATTAATATGTCCATATGCACGCATGAGTTTTCTGTATAAATGTATACTTTTTATAATAAAGCTAGCAGAGTTATATTAGCTGAAATCTGTTTTAGTGTAGGTGGGTTTTGCTGGAATCCGATGGTGTGCATAACTCAAATCTTCCGGTTTTTGAGTTAGATCCCTTTAGATCTAGGTGTGCGATTTGTATCGTTCGTTCTCTATTATCAAGGGGCACTTGTAAGTGCTAGTGTTTATCATTACCGTTCACTTGTATACCAGTCAATCAATTGAGTAGGTATTCTTGTGTAAACAAAACACAAACGCAACGTGTACCTTAGATCCCAAACACGTCAAAATGTCCCAGATAAGACTCATCACAAACTTTACACGTCAAACGTACCTTTCCTGACGTAACGAACAACCAGTCCTTAAATCGACGACGCAAGGGTGATATTCGCCTGTCAACTGTCAGTCTATTTATCATTGTCTTAGATAAATGATTAGTGCGACGGAATTCGCTTATGAATTCCGGGTTATTGGACCGTTTGATTTATGCCGGGTTTTCGAGGATGTATTGAAATTGAATTTAGTTGTGTTTATGTTTTGAGAATTGCTTGTATCTATCGAACTTTGTGTGATGGACTTATCAACAAAGATAAAGACGAACATTTGATTACATAATAGGTACCTAAGACTTTTTATCTAATGCTTTTGCGATTATTACACTCTGGAATGAAACAACTATAACGGATTTAACTCGCATATCCCATATTCGAAGCTCAGTCTCAGTTTAGTGTTGGGTGCACCTTTAAAACGTTTGTAATAAAATATAAACAATTTAAATTGCTTGAAATATATCTCGTTTTAAAATGTCTTATAAATGGCCTGAGACCATTCACGGAGGTCTAGAACTTCAATACCTAAGTAATTTAATATAGGTAGAAGTCTCCAAGTGTTATTATTCTTGTTTTGTCTATGCCATTTTTTTTATAAATATACCAATAGACACGACACATAGGTACTTATAGCAAGTAGTTAGGTAGGTAGGTACTCTTTATTCATAACCTAGGACTACAGGTAAACAAAATCGAAAAAAAAATGCTCCTCTACAACAACAATAAATTCTCTTATCGCAAATTGAATATAAAATCTGCATAACACTGTATGCTGTAACAAAATATATAAAAGTAACCAACCTTATGTCCTTGTACAAGGGTTGAAATTCGTATGACGCGTTATTGTTTTTACAATGCACGGTAGAGGTGGGACACGTTATTGATTTTCGCTTTTTTTAGGTTTCCGCATTCGGTAAATATTTAAAGATTTATTACGGTATTGTGCCCTGTAGGGTTGAGGTTAGTTAGGTCGAGAATAAATTGCGAAGGTGAATTATGAACAGAAACAGGGCAGGTATAAATAATCTAGAAAATATAGGTACACTATGTCAATGGGAATAGGGATGATAACTGGGTAAGTATAGAAAACTAATTTATATTCAGCCAGTCAGATTATTAAATAATATGACACGTATTTTTTCTTTTCTCAATCAGAAAATAAATTACAAAGATACTCTCTTCAAATTTCGGTAGTAGGAGCGCGTGACGTCACGTCTCGATGAAATTTATATTCAGGCGTCACAAGCCCCCACTATCAAACTTATTGATAATCTACTTGATGGAGAAAAATAATTTAAAAATCATGCTGGAATGAAATGAACGGCCAACCTCAACATATCGTTTAGCTTCATGTTTTTATTAAATATATAGCTTCTGCCCGCAACTTCGTCCGCGTGGAACTCCTCCTTTTTTGCAGTCGGTTAAAAAGTAGCCTATGTCCTTTCTCAGGCTCCAGACTTACTTTGTACCAAATTTCATATAAATCGGTCCAGTAGTTTAAGCGTGAAAGCGTAACAGACAGACAGACAGACAGACAGACAGACAGAGTTACTTTCGCATTTATAATATTAGTAGGGATTGTTATAGTTACTTAAGTATATTAAATCTATAAACCTGCGACCATTTCTTCCGCTCATCGACAATGCAAAGGAAATTTAATATTTTCATGTGTTTCAATTATAAATTTTAATTAACAGAGCCTTAATTTTCCATAACAATGTAAAATTATGTTCGCAGCTGTTCTTTTATTCCTCCGTTAACGATGCTGTTTGGATGTGACGAAATTGATGAAATGCTAACTTTTTATAGCTCAATTCGAATGGCGACCGTATTGTTTTAATTTCTTATTCAGTGTGATTAAAATGTTTTTACGGGCCCAACTTTTGTATAGCAACGCCCTGATGTTTCGTTTATGAAAATTATGTATTGTTTTTGGGATACTTTTGTGTTAACAATCTTAATAATAAAATGTTTTTCATAGTACATTCGGCTCTGTTACAAAAGACTTTATGCCACCGTTTTGTTTTTTACAACCATGTTTTTTTATTACATTTGGAATATCATGTCTTACTGTCTACCAACCTACAAATTAATTTGTTTTATATCGAAATAAAAACAAATATAAGTATATGTAAAATATCCACAATTACGAGTGCATATAATATGACATAAAATATGTAATTATAATGTATTTAATAATGAGAAATAAATAAATCTAATCTAATCTAATAGACTTCTGAAATCTTTGACTCTCTCATAAAATATACCTTGGAAGGCAAGTTAGATTACGTTACAGTTGTTTTATCCCAAAATGATACCATCGGAATGTGCACTGAATTTGTTTAAAATAATTCGACATACAAAAATTTTAATAACAATGACGACTTTACTCTGGAACAACGGTGCATTAAAAAAATGCACAACTGCAAATACTCGGTGCACTTTAAAAGTTTGCTACAGTCGCTCGGCAATGCGACGCGAGACTGACAGTTGACCCCACTGAAGTTATTTTTCTGTGTTATTTATGTTTACTAGGTATTGTTAGGAAAAAAGATTTGCACAATTTCAAAAAGCATTATGTTATACCTACTTACTTTAAATCTATAAACCTACGACTATTTATTTCACTCTTCAACAATGCAAAGGAAATTTAATATTTTCATTTGCTTCAATTATAAATTTTAATTAACAGAGCCTTATTTTTTTTTTTATTATGTTTTTCTTCATATTCTTTAATTTACCTAATCAATAGGTGCCTAGGTAGACTTTATATTGTTGTAGGTACGTAATTTTTTTATAAACTTCTCACAAGATCCGTTCTCTTTTGAAGCTGAACTGTTGTAGGTATTTGTTTAAGATATAAGAATCACTATAATATTTTCTTTCAAATATACTTACTTTGAATTAGGTTACGATTTTTGGGTTTGTTCAGGTCTGCAAGAAGGACTTTAGAGAGAGAATCACTTGCTTTGCTTTGGAACGAAATCCGACTGGAGACATAATAATGTCTTATGTGACATTCTTTATTTTTAACCCCCGACGCAAAAACGACGGGGTGTTATAAGTTTGACGTGTCTGTGTGTGTGTGTGTGTGTCTGTCTGTGGCATCATAGCTCCCAAACGCATGAACCGATTTTGATTCTGTTTTTTTTGTTTAAGAGATGAATATGTCGGGAGTGTTCTTAGCTATGTTTGATGAAAATCGGACCAGTAGTTTAATACATAGAGGGGGGTGAAAGAGGGGATGGAAAATCAAATATCTACAAATATAACTGAGTGGGGTATCAAATGAAAGAGGATAACGTGTACATTACAAAATTGATATTATAATGAAAATCGGTTAAGTAGTTCAAAAAATATAGGGACTGAAAGTGTGGAAATGGTTAACCAAATGACTACAAATATAACCGAGTGAGGTATCAAATGAAAGAGGACCACACGTACATTACGAAATTGTAAAATGGAAATTGGTTAAAAAAATAATAAGTTACCTACCTACTTTCAAAAAGTATGAAATAAAAAAATAAATTTAAAATTTTAACAAACCCCCGACAAAAAACATACAAGCCGTCTAAAAAGTATAAAAATAATAAAGACTTGATATTAGGTAGGTACCTAAGTATTAATAGGTATTTCTACAAAGAAAACGTCATGTCGGGGGGACCTTAGATTTCGATACATAATAGGTAAATATAGATAGGTACAATTAGTTAAATGATGAGCGGTCCCCCCTACGTGACGTTTTCTTTGTAGAAATACCTATTAATACTTAGGTACCTACCTAATATCAAGTCTTTATTATTTTTATACTTTTTAGACGGCTTGTATGTTTTTTGTCGGGGGTTTGTTAAAATTTTAAATTTTTAATTATTGTATACTTGTAATACCTATACATTTTTTTCCTTTGTTTTGGTATGTTTAAGTTTAATTTAAGTATTATAAATTGACTTTTTAAAATAGTTACAGCTGAGAGCTTAGGTACTAGCCAAAGCGCTAGAAGATTAATGCGATTATTATGATACATATATACCTATATAGCGTTATACCGTTTTACATTTATGTGATAAAAAGTAATGTCTTGTATATTTACTGAACAAATGAATCTGAGCAACGCATCTAATTCTGCTCAAGTTAATTATTTTAATTAGCGGAAGAGTTTACATACCAGGAGATTAAGGTAAATACTGCGGCATAATTCATAAGCGGTAGCGATTCTTATAAGACGTCCTCGAGTTGATAAAATTAACAAGCGGCTGCATTGCGATAGTCCAGTCGCAATACACTATGATTGTACACTATGACGTGTTGTATGATTTTTGACCTGAGAATGGTAAATGTCGCGACTACTGTACATAATTATGGCATGCCCCATTACTAATTAACAGTGGATAAGTTGGAATGAAACAACTATTAACGGATTTAACTCGCGTATTTTTATTAAATTAATAGCTAAAGCGTTAGACTATTGTCAGCTCAGTCGTGCTACGATTATGGAAACTGAAAAGAAACCGAAACGTCAGCAAATAAAATAAAATAAAAATACGCCAGTTCCGTTATCCGTTAATAGTTGTTTCATTCCAATGTGTAATAACCGCGAAGGCATCAGAAATTATAGTGGATAAGTTGATAAACATATCGTTTCTATCCTAAAATACCAAATTCCACATAAATCATAACATTGTGTGAAATTTGAAAAATTGTTTTACTTAATTCAAAATACTGACACACTAAGGGTTTAAAAAAAATCACAATAAAGGTGTTCCGAGTTTGAGTATGGGAAAATCTGTAAATTACTAAGGATGCAAGGTAGTAAAATTATTCATTTTTTACTTCTAACCAGACGACCTGGTTAGCAAAGGCTAGTAAATTAAATACGTTATAAGTCTTCTATTTCAGTAACGGCTAATGAAAGATTAGCTCTTATGACTTGCGGCGCAAGTTAACCCTACCGTAATCCCCATACATTATAAACGTGTCCGACTGTAGGCCCGGGCCCAAATATTTGAACACCGGCATTCAAGGTGTTATGTTAGTTTACTTGTTTAGGGGAATTACGATTTGTTTCGCTTTAATCTTAGGCTTAAGGGTTGCTGTTTTATATGGAATTTAATTTAGGATTATAAATTAAAATACTCATTATTAAAGTCGTTTTATTATTATAGTGCTTATAGTTGAGGAGAAGTTTTTAAAAACGACGCCAAGCACGGACAGAAAATATAGATAAAAACAATTATATAAATTAAATATATAAATTTGCGAATAAATAGTTATCGGTTGGCGACAGTAGGTATTTTACTTGCTGGAAAATAGTGAGTTAATAAAAAAAAAAGTCCCGGTGAATTGAGAACCTCCTCATTTTTTTTAAGTCAGTCAAGTAAGGGCTATAGGTACCTACATAACTCTCTAAAAGTCGAGAAACAATAATTTAATGTCAAAAATGCCAAATTTATTTTATCGGTACATCTTTCAGTCAGTATCTATAAAGGTTAAACTGACGCTTAACAGACTAACTGATGACGTCATAACGGTGTAATCATTCCTTTGACACCATGCGGGTTGTCAATATCAATGTTTCCGAGTCATTGTGATAACGATAAGCCCATTACGGGTATCACCAATATAACAATGATTCGATGATTTGAACAAAATTATAGGTAATAGGTAATTTCGGATGCTCTCACGGTTATTACACACTAGCGGCCTCGGCAGACTTCGTCCTGCCCGTCCGATTGTTTCGTCAAAGATCTGTCAAAGTCTTCTGTCACTTCTTCATAAGGCTTCATATTGTTTCCACTGTTTCTTCGCTCCTATTGGTCGCAGCGTGATGTTATATAGCCTAAAGCCTTCCTCGATAAATGGTCTATCCAACAAAAAAATAATTTTTAAATTCGAACCAGTAGTTCCTGATATTAGCGTGTTCAAACAAACAAACAAACAAACTCTTCAGCTTTATAATATTAGTATAGATTGGAATGAAACAACGATAACGGACTATATGTAAGACTATCGCTAGTTCAGTCGGCTTCGAATGACGTAACTGTAAAGTTTTCGAATAGTCTACAAAAAATAATAATATGGGAACTTAAAAGCTTTCGAAACTTTAGCAAGTAAAATAAAATACGCGAGTTAATATTTGTTTTATTTCAATATATTATATTATTATTATAAAGTTTGTTTATTTTGCGATCATTACCTTTTTAATAATTATACTTTATTGCACTAAACTTAACGGATTAAGTGTATAAAAGGCGAACTTAATGCCTTGAGATATTTTGTACCAGTCAATCACATGATCACACATGTAGAAAAAAAACAGTTCATAAATACCTTTTGGCTCCAATATAATAATTACTTACAAAATACTACTACTTACCTAATCTTGATTTTATAGGTAGTGCTGTCACAGTAGTCGCATACATAGAAAGTTACTAATTGGATATCTAAGTACCAACTTACCTGTACTTCTGAAACTGACGTTACAAATTTTTTATATAAAAATATTTTTGATTGTATTACCAATTTTGGTCATCACGTAAATTCATGACATAACAGCCAGTATATCAACATTCGGTTATACCGATAATTACCAACTAACCGGCGCCCGTTAACCAGCGTCCAGGCGCCGTAATTAAAACCTCGGTCGCGTTATTAATCGTGTTTTCTAATTAATCTCGATATTCCTGATGTTGGCAATTTAGGCAATTTTAGAAATGTGTTTACGCCATAAATTGTGATTTTGAGGTTAACCCGTGCTACCTATGTTGTAGTGAAAAACAGTCGAATCAGCGTTGTGGTGATTTTACGCGTACATATAATTCAATGAGAGTAGTCATATATGCTGTCTATACTAAGTATGTACATATACGAACAGATATAATGGGAAAATAAAGCTTCTAAGATGTTGAACGATAAAGTAGAACATTATTATAAAATAACTAGCGGTCCCGGCAGACTTCGTCCCTCCCGGCAAGAGCTTAATATTTTTTTTTACTGGAATGTGATAGAAAGTATCCTATGTCCTTTTCCTGGCTCTAAGCTACCTCCTCGTCAATTTTCAGCCAAATCGGTTCTGCCGTTCTTTAGTTATAAACGGAGTAACTAACACAACTTTCTTTTATATATATAGATTTGGATGCTGTCGCGGTTATTACACATTGGAATGCAACAACTATAAAAGGATTTAACTCACGTATTTTATTTTATTTGCTGAAGTTTGGAAAGCTTTTAAGTTCCCATATTTGTTGCCGACTGTCAGTAGATGAAATAAAATACGCGAGTTAAATCCGTTACCTGTAGTTGTTTCATTCCAACATCATTATTTATTTACAAAACTCGATGATGAATGCCAGTAAGACACATGTTTTCCGAAACGGTTTAACTGTTTACAGGGAATTTTAGATTGCTTCGTAAACAGTACAGAAATTAGACCATCTTGACGTTTTCAAAGTGTAGGAGCTACTCGAAACAAATGACATTAATAAATTTAAAAAATATAGAATAGGTACTAGCGGTCCGCCCCGGCTTCGCACGGATCCCTATTTTTTTTCAAAATATTCTATAGCCTATGTCACTCAGGATTAACGTGGCTTTCCAACAGTGAAAGAATTTTTCAAATCGGTCCATAGATATTCAAAATTGTCTCAAACGGACGTAGGCTCAATAAAAGTCATATTATTATGATCAGGTTTTATTGTCTAATCTTAATTCTAAAAATTTTTAGGGTTCTGAACCCAAAAGGTATAAATCGAACCATATTACTAAGACTCCATTATTCGTCCATCCGTTCGTCTGTCACCGGGCTATATCTCATAGACCGTAATAGTTAGCTAGTTGAAATTTTCACAGCTAATAATATATTTCTGTTCAATAACAACAAATATTTAGATTGTAAGGAACTGCGGTTGTGCGTGAGATAGAATTAAACTTCATTAAAGAAGCTTCTACTCTAGTACTCTTATTGTAATTTTGATGTTAATTATTATTTAATCTTATTGTTCTTTGTTTTTGTTTTTGACGATCTCAATATGAGTACATGTAATTTGACATAATAATGAATGTAATTATATTGTATGAATTTTGGGAAATAAATAAATCTAATCTAATATAATCTAATCTACTATTCTACAACTACTATTCTATGATAGCGAACGCAAACGAAACGAATTAAAAACGTGTAAAACTGACCACTTCACTTTTAATTCGTTTTTTAATCTCCGAAAGTAAAATGACACCTTGTCTACCTCATTGTTATCTTTATTAAAAGGAAATGATGATACAACAATACAAAACTAACGCAATATCAAAGGATGACACCCGGATAATGGGTTAGACAGGTTAATCCGGCGGTTCACCGGATCGGCTGTAAACTGTCCGGGTAACCGTGTCCGCTGTGGGTATTTAACACCAGGTATTAAATGTTACCCGTCGAAATAGTTGACATCGGTTATCCGGGTAAAATAATATTTTGAAAACTAATAAATGATGATTGTTGATATACAGAGGTGTTTTCGAATATATTTTTGCAAGGTTGCTAACGACACTAGTCTTAACCGTTGACAAGAGTGTTTATCTAAGCTTTTAAGAAATAGTTTTTATAGGTTAACGGAAAATAGATAGTAATAAGTATAATGATTTTTGTCCATCAAGTAGGTAGATTATAGTACATTACGCACCTAGGCCAGTAAAATAAAAAATGTCTCAGATCACATGTAATTGTCGTCCGAGGCGAAGCCGAGGTTGACAAAAATGTTATCCGAGGCTTTTTTATTTTACTGGCCGAAGTCAGTATACTATTTTTCTGTTCGACGAAGCCAGAAAGCGGAAATTTCATTTAGCGAAGCGGCCACAAAGTAGGCGCTTTCTGGCCGGAGGACGGAAAAAACTGTTGCATGCGTATTTTTTGGTTTATCAATTTTTTTGAGCAACAAATGACAAAGATGAGCGCTTGTTTTTATATTTTTTTGTTTGTATGAGGAAAGAAAAAAACAGGTACCCACGTATATTTTATTTTTTAATAATCTAACTGACGGTCTAAATAGATTTTCTTACGAATTAGGACTTTGTTCAAAAATTTCTTACATTTTTTAAACGAAACAGTGTATTCTCTTGGCGTAGACTCATTTCTTAGTTTAAACACGTTTAAACTGGACAGCACTCGCTCTAGACTACAATTTTATTTAAATTGAAATTTAAACGTCTTGTTATAAAAACTTAACTATCTAGTAGTTACGGGTAACAAGCTGCAATTACCGTCAGTTACAAGCGCAGTTTAAACGTCATTTAAACATAGTTTAAGCTGCGTTTAACGACACTGGCCCACGCGGAGCCAGGTTGGCGCTAATGGTGGTCTCATGCGATTGGTTTTAAAGCGTTCTTTTAATAGATACTATTATTATAGGTACTTTTTTTTATACAGATTTTAAATTGAAACTGCTAAAACTATCAATAGGTAATCAATATTTTTTAATAATTTCTGATATCTACGCGGTCAATGAATAGAATTAATTAATTCGAAGCACTATTGAAGTTTTCGAAACGTCAGCCAATAAAATAAAATACGCGAGTTAAATCCGTTTATAGTCGTATTCTCCGTTTTATTTATAGTAGAATTCAATTTTCGCGTCGTATTTATAAACAATAATTTTCACGTTTAACATTTTTAATGTACTTACTAAGAATATAATAATTTCCGATGCTTTCGCGGTAATTACCTGCAAATTGGAATGAAACAACTATAATAATTGTTCGAATCGTCAGCATAATAAGAAATAAAATAAAATACTCTAGTAAAATCCGTTATAGTTGTTTCATTCCAATAACGAGGATATAAAGAAAGTTGATGAAAGGAATTACGAGCTTTCAATTTGCGGTTTTGTGGGTAATAGGGAACGATATCCTGTGTGTAATCGTTTGAAATGGGGTTTATTAAGGTTTTTAAGAAATCTATTAAATTGGAATGAAACAACTATAACGATGACGTTTCGAAAACTTTATTATCGTTGGACCATCGCCAGCTATGTGCTATGAATATGGGAGCTGTAAAATTTTAATGAAATAAAATACGAGAGTTATAATGATATTTTTGTACCAAGAAATTATAATTCAAAACGAAAGCTATTTAACGAGAAATATCGATCGAATTTCGATTGATAGATCGTAATTAATACGAGAGTTATAGTTGTTTCATTCCTATGTATAATAACCGCTAATGCATTTGTTTGATTTATATCGCTTTAAAAACCCCCGACATAAAAACTAAAAGGCCCTCTAAAAAGTATAACAATAATAAAATCTTAATATTAGTTACCTACCTAAGTTTTAATATTTCTACAAAGAAAACGTCATGTCGGGGGGACCGCTTTTCATTTAGGTGTACTTACTTACCTAATATTTACAATCTACCTAAACCTACGGTCCCCCCGACATGACGTTTTCTTTGTAGAAATATTAAAACTTAGGTAGGTAACTAATATTAAGATTTTATTATTGTTATACTTTTTAGAGGGCCTTTTAGTTTTTATGTCGGGGGTTTGTTAAATTTTTAATTTATATTTTTATTTCATACTTTTTGTAAGTAGGTAGGTAGGTACCTACTACATATTATTATTTTTAACTAATTTCCATTTCACATGGAATTTCGTAGGTAATGTACATGTTATCCTCTTACATTTGATACCCCACTCGGGTATATTAGTCGACATTGGGCTTACCATTTACACTATTACTCCCCATAATTTTTGAACTACTTAACCGATTTTCATTATGATTTCAATTTTGTAATGTACACGCGATCCTCTTTCATTTGATATCCCACTCGGGTATATTTGTAGACATTTGGTTTTCCATCCCCACTTTCACTGCCAATATTTTTTGAACGACTCAACCGATTTTCATTATGATTTCAATTTTGTAATTTACTCGTCACCCTCTTTCATTGGATACCCCACTCGAGTATATTTGTAGACATTTATTTTTACATCCCCTCTTTAACCCCCCCTAATTATTAAACTACTCAGCCGATTTTTATAAAACATAGCTAAGAACACTCCCGACATATTCACCTTTCAAACAAAAAAAACAGAATCAAAATCGGTTCATGCGTTAGGGAGCTATGATGCCACAGACAGACACACACACACACACACACACAGACACGTCAAACTTATAACACCCCGTCGTTTTTGCGTCGGGGGTTAAAAATATATAATCCAACTAATATTAATATCTGTATTTAACGTTAGTATATTACATTAGTAAAATAAGTATAGACTTACGTATTAAATCTGATAAAGTTTCACGCATATTTGTAATAACTGCGAGAGCATAACAAAAAAAAAATGGCTTTAAAGGCATATGTTTGTTCGTAGGTACGTTTATTTTTAATCCATCATTAACAAAATACTTTGAACAATAAATTTAAACGTTGACATAATTACGCGGTTACAATCATGTTTGTCTTTATTTCATTATCTGGTTTAAACGTAAAAGTCAATTTAACTAACCGGAGCAAATTCAATCTGGGGCCGGTTACACGCGGCTTAACCCGAGTTTAATCCTCGTTCAGCCCGCATTACCGCACGATGACATGACGGCTCGGCTCAGTTAAACTTCGTCATAATTTAGGCGTAAGGGTGTTTTTTGTTTGCTCGCGTAAATTGGACTTAGTTGACCATTTTAAGGCGTATATTTTTCAACTTATTAATAGACTAGCGGCCCGCCACGGCTTCGCTGAGATCCCATTTTTTATAGTCTATGTCACTCGGGAATAGTGTAGCTTCCCAATAGTGAAAGAATTTTTCAAATCGGACCAGTCGTTTTAGAGCCTATTCAATCAAAACAAATAAACAAACCTTTCCTCTTTGTAATGTTAGTATAGAACACTAAAAACAAATCACAGTCGAATAATAATATTTCGATTGTATTTGATTTATCGTAATTTGTATTTCAATATATTTAATTTTATGGTTAAATGTACGATACAATTAGAATGAAACAAACATAACGGATCTAACTCGCGTATTTTATTTAACTTTATTAAAATTTTACTGTCCGTAACTGACTGAGCTGACGATAGTCTTACACTAAAGTGATAAACACTATAACAATATAAAACGAAATACACGAGTTAAATCCTTTAAAGTTTTTTTTTCCTACCTGAATACTAAAGCGCAGTGAAGCGTTAATTTATAATATAGAGGAGCACTAAGAAAGGATTTTTGGTAATTTTCCCCCCTAAGGGGGTAAATCGTGCGCAGAAAAATTCCGGGCAGTAGCTGCTATCTATAGCAAGTATGTTTTTTTTTTTCATTAAGTTGTCTTCGTCGTGTGTGTTTTAAATAAATTTAATGAGATTTTGGAGACAAATGGTTTCGCCGTGTAATAACGTCTTGATATCCTGCAAAGTAATAACGCTGTCACAGCTAATGTTAAGTGTGGGTTTGGACCCGGGAAGAGCAGGGAGCGATAGCGGGAATATTCTGTTACTAGCTTCTGCCCGCGACTTCGTCTGCGCACGATGAGTACTTCACTTAATATCGTTATAAAATATAGCCTATATGTTATTCTGATGTATAAGCTATATTGTGGTAAAGTTTCATTCAAATCCATTCAGTAGTTTTTACGTGAAAGAGTAACAAACATCCATACATCCATACATCCATACATCCATACATCCATACATCCATACTTACAAACTTTCGCCTTTATAATAGTAGTAGGATATAAACTTTACTGCGGAATCAGTGACAGATCTATATGACCTTTTATTAATAGAACATAAGTAATTAAAGTGTATAGGTAACGTTGATGATGATAATGTAAAATATTATTCAAAGTGAAAAAAATAATACCCGTCTTACAGTAGGTATCCACCGCTTTTAATATTATTTTACTTATTGCAATAGATATTTAAAATTATATCAACTATTAATTCAATAAATAACAGCCCAAGAAATTTATTGGTGCGGTTGAAAAATATTTGTACAAAACTGATATTTTTTTAATATGGATAAATATTAAATAATAACTTTTTTAATAACGATTCCGTATGTACCTAATAATAAAATTACTACCTATATATGCATTTTGTTCTGTCATCTAAATTTTATTATAAATTTATAAGAAAATTGCTAAGGTATCAACTTTTTGCTCTAAGTAATATTCCTCAGAACTCTATGCCATACTATACTAAAATGCAATGACTTCAGATCCTCAGTTATTACTCGCAAGCTGCAGTTTGCAAGGCATGCACTTGTGCACTGAGATTCTGCATGCAGTTTGAGGACATTTTGTCGGAATCACTTTGTTGAAGTTCTTAAAGTTGAGTTCAATTAATATTTAGTATTCACACTATTGTAATGAAACAATTATCTACCTATATAACGGATTTAACTAGCGTGTTTTGTTTTATTTGTTTAAGTTACGAAAGCTTTACGTTCCAACTGAGCAACAATAGTCTATCACCAAAGTGCTACCTAATTCTTTCATTTCAACGTGTAATAGGCACCTAACCGCAAATGCATCAGAGATTATTAGTTAAACTACCTACTTATTATTTTGACTACAAAAATATAATATAGAAAAAAATACCTTATTATAGGTCTTAAGATAGATACCTACCTTATATCAAATAATTTATTGTAAGAATTGGTATACAACATACCTATAAAGTTTACTTGCCCCTTAGAGAGGGACGGTCACTTATCACAAAGTTTTTTTTTATTCATTATCTTGTTAACAAAACGTGAAAATTTTCTTTTAAAAATCAAATCAGAATCTATGTCGATACCCGATACCCGTAACTATCGTTTAACGCGGCGCTTCGTTGCAAATTGCCGATTTCAATTAACCGCCGCTTAGAGCCACCGCCAATTAATTGCGGGTTAACCAGCACGGTGAAAATGGGCCGTTTTATTTCCATTTTGGAACTTATTTACTTACGTAAAAATGTTCAGTTACATGTAGTTTGTAAATTGTTAACAACCTATGTTTAAATATTTAGTAAAGACCTGTTGTTATCCCTACTAATCCCTACTAATATTATAAATGCGAAAGTAACTCCGTCTGTCTGTCTGTCTGTTAAGCTTTCACGCTAAAACTACTGGACCGATTTAAATGAAATTTGGTACAAAGAAAGTCTGGAGCCTGAGAAAGGACATAGGCTACTTTTTAACCGACTGCAAAAAAAAGGAGGAGTTCCACGCGGACGAAGTCGCGGGCAGAAGCTATTTTTCATATAAACCTGAATATTATTATTTATTTATTTATTTACACTTTATTGCACAATAAAAAACAAATGTACAAAAGGCGGACTTAATGCCATACGGTACGGTATGCTATTATGTAGGTATTAGATAATAACAAATGATAAACAATGACTGATTTTATATATTTTTGTTTCAGGTAAGAAAAAGCGACCGGTTTGCAGATAAATAGGTATTATGAGTAATCCAGGTAAAAAACTAGCTCCTCTTTCGGGTTATGAATTATTTTGTGATAAAATCTTGGATTCGATATTTTGTCGCTTCAAATATTTTACCTAAGTAAAATGTTTTTGAAAGGACTATCTAGGTATAACTGTTTATTAATAAACGAACATGTATACCGATAAACGTAGGAAGTACCGTGTGGGTGTACCTACTTATTGATATAAATAATTATAATTCGCACACCTAGATCTAAAGGGATCTGACTAAAAAACCGGAAGATTTAAGTTATGCTCACCATCGGATTCCAGCAAAACCCACCTACACTAAAACTGATTTCAGCTAATATAACTCTGCTAGCTTTATTATAAAAAGTATAAATTTATACAGAAAACTCATGCGTCCATATGGACATAGTAATCAGTTTCTCGCCTCTCCTGAAAAAGTACCTTTTTTGAGTTAGCTCTCTTTAGATCTAGGTGTGCGAATATTATGGAAGATCAACAACCCGATTTGGTTTGAAATCGGTTTCATTTGGTAGGTATGGCTTTAAGAAGCTATAAAACTTACTTTGGTATTTGCGAATACTTCAGCAGTTTTCAAATTAAATTGAATTGGTTTTAAGATAAACCATGCGTATTGCGTAACCAATTGCTTTAAAATTAGTTTCTATTTTAAAGCATACTAATTGTGATCACTTAAGTCACTTTTGCGTCAGATAACGGCTAGGTACTTACTTCTCAAATCAAGTCAATAGAAGGGATTTGAAGACAACCAAATATGCGAAATCAATTGTTTTATCAATTGGGGTCGCTCTTAAACCATTTGTGTTACACAATCGGGGGCAGGGGGCTGACAGTATCCGCGCTTGTAAAATAAGGGTCGGTTAAAAATTATATTTGTATAAGTATAATTAACTTGTAACATTTTAACCCAAGTCACTTAGTTTGTTGTTTTATATATTTATTCTACTATGCACCTGTTTGCCGATAGTCCGCAGTGATAAGGCACGACGCTCGGTTTTTGTTTTACCTTTAAATATTATAAAATGTTGACTCAGTGGGATTAAAGTACGCTTAACACTTTACCGTTTCAAGTTTACACTTTGTGTTATCCTTGACCTGCAGAGTGTTTGTTATTATTATTTTTAACTTCAGGATCATTCGGGAAGTGAACCTAGTGTACTAGTTATATCGGCAATTATTGTTGAAGTCTTATTACGAAGACAATAAAGGCGATGTTTTGTTTAAAATATGACTGTCATCTTTCTTAAATACGTTCCGATTTTCGTATAAAATATGACGTCTGAATTATATTTTTGGTGGTTTTTTCGTACAGTTTCTGAAGGATGAAAAATTAATAAGAAATTGCATTATATTCACTGCAGTTGGCACGGTTCTCTCGTAAGGGTTGTCATTGCTTGAGATTCCACTATAGTTTTGTAAAAAAAAACGGCAAGTAAATAGTGCCGCGACAACCCTGTATAGTTGTGTTAGTTCCATATTTAAATGTGTACCTACTTAGTTATTTAAAATGACACTTACATTCTACCATTATGTGTATTAAGATTATTTAAGATATCTCAACATCTTTTAAAATGAAACTTTAAAAATAGTAGGTACCTATCTAAGCTATTGCTCTGTTCTCGCAAGTTTTAAATTCAAGCTTCGTCGATTCGATGTGGACTGGTCTTCCGAATCACGGAACAGGACGCAGTGAGATGAAACGTGCACTCTATGGGTTTGCTGACGGCCTGTTGGTCTAGTGGTTAGAGGCCCTGACTACGAAACCGGAGGTTGCGGGTTCGAATCCCGCTAGGGGCAGATGTCAATGTGATGAGCACTGGCATCTGTATCTGAGTCTTGGATGTCTTATATGTATTTATGTATATTTATCCGTTGTCTAGTACTCATAACACAAGCAAAGCTTTGCTTAAAATGGGACTAGATAATTGGTGTGAATTGTCCAAAGATATTATTATTATTATTGCTTAATTATTTTACTAGGAAAAGGTTTCAAAAATATGTTGAGAAGTTGTTGTTTTAAGTCTTTAGGTACTTACACTATAAATTATGAAAATGATTAAATGAATTGAATGACGGATACGCGCACAACCTAAACCGCTGAGGATGATCTCTGTATGGTCTGGAAATTCACTTCCTAACGAATTTAAAATATAGCATAGTTACCCGTTCTTTAACCGAAGTACCTATATCTTTTTTTCTTGAAATTAACTTCCTTACGATGTTAAAAATTAGGTGGACGAGGTCACGGGCAATTATATGAATTGTCATCATTTTAATGTAAGTATTAAAAATTTACCCACTAGCTAAAAATGTTTACTTATAGCTATAATTAAAAAAACCCATAAGATCCGTGTAGATCTAAGCGGAAACCGATAACTTTATAAGTAGGTACTTGGATCATTCGGCTCCCCTAACCGTCAACCGAGTTTATAGTGCTGAATAGTTTTTTGACATATTCAGAGCCTTTTATCCCTTCGTAAAAGCTTTCCCCAATTGCTATAGAATTTCCCATAAAACAATGGAAATGCCCTTATTAATATTCCGACGACGTCCCGACACCCTGTAGCTGCGTGACTGCTGACTTAAGACCTTATTATTTTAACCAGTATTCAATTTTACTTCTTAGTATACCTACTTGTTATAAGTACTATCTTTTCGTTGTTATAAGTTAGTAAGGTTATAACAACCATCTATAGATAGATCGACACTTAAGTATAATTCTTGACATCGTTAAAGCCTAATAATTTCTGATGCCTTAACTCGCGTGTTTTGAAAAAAATACAGTGCCCATAATCGTAGCACGACTGAGCTGACATCATTCTAATTGTTGAAGTCGTTTTCAAAGACACTTATCTATATAATAATAAATGCTCTTTACCTCGACTTCATCTGTGTTGAATTAGTAATTTGGTAGGTTTCGTAAATTCCACATCTTCTCCTTATATATAAAAATGAAATGCTGTTCGTTAGTCTGGCTATAACTCGAGAACGGCTGAACCGATTTGGCTAATTTTAGTTTTGAAATGTTTGTGGAACTACAGGGAAGATTTAAAAGGTGAGAAAACTTGGAAGAAATGAATAAAAAAAAGGTAATCGCAGTACGAAGTTCGCTGGGTCAGCTAGTATTATAATACAAAAAAGTCGTAACGAACTTTTCCGTAACAGCTAGTAAAATTATAAAATGGGGTTCGTTTAACTACATAATTTTCCTAAACGAGTTAATTACTCCATAATCTAGTTTATTTGTATTAAAGTACGGTGCAACGGCAAAGGCTCAACTTTGTATATTAACTGTATATTCATACGTTTAGAAATTAATGTTTGGATTTGGTTTATAATCGAGAACCTGCGCTCGAAGCTATGTTTGTAATGATCTAATTAAATTGTACTCTAGGTAGATATAAATAAGTGATTTTGACACACATTGGAATAAGAGAACTAACGGATTTAACTCGCGTAAGTATATTAATATTATGACGCTGACGTGTTATGAATTTCACAATTACCACGTAAATGATTCCATGCGTTTTAGATAGAACATTTTCTCTCGTACATATTATTATTTCTCTTATCTATACTAATATTATAAAGCTGAAGAGTTTGTTTGTTTTTTTGTTTGAACGCGCTAATCTTAGGAATTACTGGTTCGAATTCAAAAACGCTGCGACCAATAGGAGCGAAGAAACAGTGGAAAATGTGTAAAAAACGGGGAAAATATGAAGCCTTATGAAGAATTACTATTCATTAAGTGACAGTTAGAAGACTTTGACAGATCTTTGACGAAACAATCGGACGGGCAGGACGACGTCTGCCGGGGCCGCTAGTTTACTATAATAATATTAATACTTATTAAACCTAACTGATTTTGTAACGAGTAAACCACCTAAACGAATTTAATAAATTTAGGTATAGCTATAGATGGAGCCTCGGAAAAAATATAGGTTACTTGTAACCCATCCCACAGAATGAAGTTACGATCACAGGTAGTAGGTATCTACAATAAAATACAAAAGTCAAAATAATTATTACAATAGCAAAGATCCTTTTATCATCTGTTAATGCATTATTAAAATATCTTTTATACTAATTATAGTTAACCGGTGTTATTTAACAAGTTTGGAAAGGCTGAAAAAAAACTGAAATTTACTCTTACGAAGCCGCAGGCATCTCGCATCTCTTGGCATTATAAAATTTTCAGCGTGGTCGTTCAAAAACCTTACAGTCACATAGTCGATTTAAAATTGCCCCCTATTTAATACATAAAATGTTTCAGTGAAAGACCGAGCGATAAAGAACTGGTCACGTGCGAAGGCTTTTAGTGCAATGTATGGAATAGCTTTATACCATACAGTTTGATAGAGTGCTGCTAAAATGTGTAGATATAATTGAGAACTGTTATTTTTATACACAAAGGTGCAAGCCCAGTAGACCGTTAAGAGTTAGAATACGTGGGAAACGTTAAAGTTTGTACAATTCGTTTTCGAATTGGACATTGTAAAAACTTACATTGTATTTTGTTTATATTTCCACGAAAGTGAGTTTGTTTATAATTATTATGTTACGTTTTAAACCCCTGAATTGATTTTGACGAATTTTGGTTACAATAGACAAAAGCTACTTTTATTTCAATCTCGTACCTAGAATGAAATTTAATGCGACGGACATAATTTTTCTACTAATCTATATATCTATCTATCTATATTCTATAAATCGGTATCTTTTTATTATATAAAAGAAAGTCGTGTTAGTTACTCCGTTTATAACTCGAGAACGGCTGAACCGATTTGGCTGTAAAATGCTGGGAATGTAGTGTAATGGTTTTTCCCTAGCCCTAAATAAATAACTACCTATAACTAACTATATCAGTACCTAAAGGTATTTCTATACATACCTAGTTAATCAAAATGGCCGAAATTAATGTGATCGTCTATTGACTACGTAGGACCCAATACGTTGTGTATAAATACGTTGTGTTTTATGACGCAAATAAAAATACTATCAAATAAAACAAAAAGATATATAATAAAATAAAGCAAACACTCACGTGCCCGAAGAGAAGTCTTCTTAGCTGTTGAGAATAAAATTAATTAAACTAAAAAATACAATACTTAATTAATATGTCCTGATTATATCTCCACCTCCTGCATTGACAAGGAAAAAATACAACGACGAAACTGAAAACCCGAGCACAAGGGACCTGTTTGATATATAGACATTTAGTCTATAAATGGGGAAACCTAATTCGATTGGATTAAAAATATATATAGGCCTCCCAACACTCCTTATAGCCTATGCCATGATCTTTAATCGTAATTAGCACTCGCCCGATTAAAATATCCCATCAAATCCATCTATTTTTTTATCGCCCTGTTTTCTATTGTTTTCTTTTATAAAGTTTCGTTCAAACCTTCTCTTCATACTGATCACTTAAATATGTGATATCTTTTGAATTAACAAATGACATGATGTCTTTTTTATATATTTTGATGCTTTACGAAGTGTGTGAAGCTTCGTGCAGCGTTATTGCCTTTTTTTATATGTATGTAATTTCTTTTATGGTTCCTTAGAACTTCTTTATATTTTGTAATATTAAAGTTGAGACAGCAGACGGACGGTATAGCAGATGGACGGTATTCCGTATTAATTATCATCAGTCAAAGAATATTTTACAAAATGGAAACTATTATTTGTGAATAATAGTTTTCATAATATGAAGCAATCGTTCAGCCTTCGTCGAAATCAATCACTCAGTAATATACACGGAACAAGCCGCAGCACATGAAATAAAGATGATCGGTTGTGTGTGTGTGTGTTCTTTCCGTTGTTGGGTTTTTTTTTTTTTTGGTAGAAAAATAGAGATTTGGAAAGATTGTAGGCGAGTTGATCTCTTTTCTCACACACCGCAGATTGGTCCGGATACATTCATGAACAATATAATTTCATAAGGTTGTGATTAATGATAATTATTTTTTAATATAAACATTTGAAGACACATCAAATGTGCATTTTCAGAGTATATTTCAAAATGAATTTCATTTCACTGAAGAAATGGTTCAGGTGATAATTAATACTAAGTATATAGAATTTTCACACACACTAGGACATCGTTCTATTGTGAACGACCTCCAAAACCGATTGCAGATGAAATTTGTTTCTTAGGATAAAATCCATTATTATAAATCATAAATCTTAAAACATACATCGTCATCAGTGGTTCAGTAGTTCTTGCAGTCAAATTACATACAAAGAGAAATCTTTTAGAACGGTTCAGTAGTTATTTCAGTCAGATTTTGTCTTTTATTAAACATAAATCTTTTAACAGTAGTCTTGAGCTTGCATCGAAATTTGCAATACAACACAAATGTCATACAAGTAATCGAAACTTGTATTAAACAGCATAGAATCACAAGTGATCGAAACTTGTATTCTTATTTAGTCATAATTGTATACATCAATGTCATTTGTCTCTTCCATACTCTCAAATAATTCATACATCTCACAAATCTCACAACCATTTATTTACCTACCTACTAATTTTCTAACCTAGCTAAAGTCTACCCAAAATTAAAATTACTCGTTCAAACTGCGAACTCCTGAAATATAATTGAATCCAGACAAGAACTAGGTAAACCATTAAAACAGCACAACGGAGTCTAAAACAAAGGAACCAAACATACCCTCGATGATCTGCGTCACTCTTGGATAAAGAAATAAAATTACTTGAAATAATATTATCTTAAACTAACACTTAAAGTTTATAAAGTTAAAGTTCTAATTTTAATTTACACTCGCGACGAAAACGCGGCCCCAACTCTAATTATATTTCACTATTACTAACTTAAATAATACCTAAGCAAGTAGGTCAGTACAACCCTTATTATATGCGCACGCGTTGTGGCTTTAGTATAGCTAAATCTCGACTGCCTCGACTATGGTCAAATATTCCCTACCATATCCCCAAACTTTGCACCCCTCACTCCTCAGGTCTCAGGTCCACGAAACGTTCCCAGGTAATCAATTATCCATTTGTTTTAAAATAAACATCACATGAACAATCATTTCATAGAATGCCGCATGGCGGTTCAAATGTCAAAGCGTTTCTTTATGATATTTGACTCGCATAACAATAATAATTGTACTAAAGCGGTACGTTAGTTGATTTTTTTATAAGAGGTACTTAATTATCAAAGGTGTCTTTGTATTAAAGTATATAAGGTAAATACTTTGTTACAAATTAAAATATATAGGTAGGTACATAAACATCATTCGTTACAGTAGCTCAGAAGCAGGAGAAGGACATAGGATACTTTTTCTCACGTTCCAGTAGAAACAAAATCAGGTCAAATTTTAAAAATAGTTTAACAAAACGCAACAATGACAGTCGTCAAATCGACTTTGTTGGACGGAATGAAGTCTGCCGGGACCGCTAGTAGTATATATAGTAAGGGTTTATTAAAGTTTGAAAGAATGTATGCATGGACGACGGACGTGTGTTTGTTACTCTGTTAAAATAATATAGCTTATACATCAGCATAACATATAGGCTATAAAATATAGCCGTGATTGCGTAAAGTACTCAATGTGTGTAGACGCAGTCGCGGGCAGAAGCTCTTCTAATATATTATTATAATAGTACTAGGCAGGCTGCATACAAATGTACTGTACGTGTATAAGAAAGACGGTTCGAGTTTTTGAACGACATAATATAACAATTACCTATAATAAGTTCTGGCAAGGACACAAAATACATTAATACTATAAATATCTCATGAAAAAACTGCAAATGTATTTTTTTCTTATCCACACTATCTTACCGACGTATCCTCACGCTGTACTGCCGAGGGGAGCCAGACAGTAAAATTATGAATGAACTCAAACACCCATTTGTCTAGCTAAGCTAGACTCTTTTCTAGACATTTTATGGCAAAAATATTTGCTTTTTGAAACAATTTATTACAAGCGTATGTTGTAAAAGTTTTAACTCACAGCAGTTTATAAGTGAGGTGGATTTTATGTTTCTTGTTTTAAAGAAAAGTTGATACTTTGGAGTTTAAAATAAAACACGTACGGGATTGTCTATTATGCATGCAGCAGTTTCGTTTTGTCTCGGCAACGTTTATATTTTAGCTTTGAATTACTACAAACTCTTGCTATAACCAGCTTAAATGTAGTAAAGACAAAATAACATTTTTAACATTTTTTACGGTACCTATAGGTTACCACACTACCTCAATTATCACTTTTCAAGAAGTGATAATTTCTGATACTTTCGAGGTTAAAAAAACTATAACAGTGGGTTACGAATACGGGAACTGTAATTTTTTTTAAACTTTATCAAATAAAATAAACAACTCGAGTGAAATCCACTATAGTTGTTTTATTATATTATGCGACACAGATAGGTAGATACGAGTATTACAAGATTACCTAATGTTACTTCAACAAAAAAAGGTTGTGCCTATCTAATCTCTGATTCTTCGTTTCAATAGGTCTTGTAGGAAAGAATAAGTGGTTGATGCCGACAAAAGCTTTTCTTTCATTACCCACATTATTGCCTTTCGGGTGAAGTCTAGTGCTTGATTGATCGAACAAGTGTAGGGTTGTTGATGTTGATTCCTTGTGGTGACAAATTACGTGACCTTCTTCTGTTTATTTGATATCACAATGAAAAATAGTATCGGTTAAGTTTATGAATAATTAGAGACAAGTTATTCCCATAGTTTTACTATAGTAATTGTATTTGTTTAGATACATATTTAATTGTTTCTTTTTTTTATTAATTTCATGAAATGATACCATTTTTAATACCTTCATAATTTTATGATCTAAGTTTTTTTTAAGGTAATATTAATAACTAACCTGTTATATTTGTTTCACTGTAATAAATTAGAAGAGGTGTATGTCTATCTTTAACAGTAGCAACCCTAAATAAACCTATCGCAGGAACAAAGTAAGGAAGCGTGTAGCCGGGCGACTTCTTAATCTTTCGCCGACCGCCCGCGGTTACCACCGCCCAAGTTATAAGAGTAACCTATAAATCCACTTATAGTGTGGAATGGAGTATTTGGAAATGCATACGGGACTTGAGATTGAGTGTTACTGCGAGAAAGCCTGATGAATGGGACCATACGTAGTTATTTGAAATAGAAAAGAATGTCTGACGAGATTGGAAGTTAAGGATTCATTTCTTACAATGTTTTGTCTGCGATTTTGCTTGATTTTGTACTGCGAGGTACTTATACCTACTAATAATGCATGGACAAAATCGCAGACATGTAAAGACATAGTATCTTCATAAATTATAGCCTCTGTAAGTATTATTTTTTATGTGTAAGCTATATTATTATTGTAAAGCTTAATCAAAATCTTTTTTTATTGAGCACATTTTTCCGAAACTACAAACTGTGGTGAATGTATAAGATATTACGTTGAAATGCCTAATTAACGAATCCTGTAAATTAAATTTGATAATGAGAAAATTTATTTTATTGAAATAAATTGAAGTTATAATTACTATATGTTAGACGGACCTTGTCTATTTAATACTTTTTATTTAAATATTCCCGCTATTCTTTCATGATTTGTAATCACACACGCCGCGGGGTCACAGATCGTTGCCTTTCTATCGGATTATTGTTTTGTTTGGCTCTGAGAACACAAACGCGGCGGAGAGATATATAAACAACGATTATTGACGCTATTTTATTATGAGATCACTTGTTTTTTTAGGGAATATAATATTAAATTGTATAATTAATTTAGAAAAGAATAAACTATATAGGTACAGTAAAAGCTCCTTATTCGCGAATTAAAAAATTGCGATCCAATCCCATATTCACGTATAAAAATTTCGTTTTTCGCGGATCTAATTGGTAAGTATTAATAAAAAAAAACTGTAAAGGTACTTTGTCAACGCTTGATAACTAATGGATTTAAAAAAAGACCTTTGTACAACCAAGTCTAAGATAAATATGTTGTCAAATGCTATCTCTGTCGTTAGATTATTTCTATTCGGCGGTTCCTTTCAAATTAGCCTCTTTCACCGGTGTCGGTGTTTTTGGAAATGTATACAAACCTTATTAGGTACTAAATTCTCAAGTATCTTTTGAGTTCCTACCAAAAATTTACAGATTCAACAAGCGTAAGTATATTAATTACTAGCGGTTCGCCCCGGCCTCGCACGGATCCCTAATTTTTTTCAAATTTTTTATTTAACCTATGTCACTCGTAGCTTCCCAACAGTGAAAGAATTATTAAAATCGATCCAGTACTTTTTGATGGGGTTTTTTTAATAGATAGAGTGATTCAAGGGGAAGGTTTATAGCACCCGTATGTAGCCGTTGCGAGTCACTAGTTAATTATAAACTGAAGTTTCGATTCAAGTTTATTGTATCGAATAGGTAGGTTAAGTAGTATACATTACTTAAACAAGATCAAGCTTCCTGCGCCCTCCCCACCCCCATAGCTTTGAGTCTAACCTCCAGACTGAAACAACAGGCGCAGATTACAGTTCCAATGCTTTGTCCTAAGTCTAGACTTAAGATATGCTTTATCAGCTGCGAAATGCGCCGTTATACCGCATTAGTGCTTTAGTTAAACCCCGCAATTGGTTATTTAGTTTATCAAACTTTGATATTGCTAGGCTGTTTGTCATTTTGCGTTCGTATGGTTAGCTGCGGGTAGAATGTCAACTAATGTTATCTGTATTGAAATATTTGTTTGTGTGATAATAATAATATGAATTATATTGGAATGAAACGTAGTCCTGTTAACGAAAGATCTGTCACTCGCGTATTTTTATTGTCACTTCTTATTAGCTTCATATTTTCCCCGTTTTTTTACAGTTTCCATAATCTTAGCGTTAGACTATTGTCAGCTCAGTCGTGCTACGATTATGGAAACTGTAAAGAATCCGAAACGTCAGCTAATAAAATAAAATAAAAATACGCGAGTTAAATCCGTTAACAGTTGTTTCATTCCAATGTGTAATAACCGCGAAGGCATCAGAAATTATTAATATGACTTAGGTATAATATGTAAGATTGTTGGTATAAAACAACTAGAAACGGATTTAACACGCGTACCTACGATTATAGAAACTGTAAAGAATCCGAAACGTCAGCAACTAAAAGCATTACCTAGCTGTCGTTTTGAAACCTTTACAGTTTCCATAATCGTAGCACGACTGACGATAGTCTAACGCTATGTTTATAGTTGTTTTATTCCAATGTGTAATAACCCCGAAGTCTTCAGAAATTATTATTAAAGGTTGTTTTAATTGTATTAAACAGAGATCTGATGTTTTTTACTATTTCTGAATAATATTATCATTAATATCCACGTAATAAATAGTTACCTAGTTAAGTAAATGGTTATTCTTCCTTTTTTTATATTAATTAAAAACCAAATTCAAATGAGGTTTTTTGGAAATAAAATTTCATAAACAATATTAAGAAAACGAAAAATGACCCATAATAATGTAGAATTATATTTTTTAATATAAAATGTATATTAATAATATCTATTCAAAGCAAAAGCGACTCTATTGCGAAGTTGATAGTTATCATTTTGTCTTACTATAATTTTCACAATATCGTGGAAGGATGTCGAGACGGAAACGGAAATAAAACTTGGGGAAGTGAGAGGGAGAGGGAGGGCTGTAAGCTACGGTAAAGTTGTACAGAGGTGGCAAAATTTGCGAAATTGTATTGTTTTTGCAATAGTATCATTGTCCCTTAGTTACTTAAGTTTTATAGTTGTTAATTTGCTACCTACGGAACCATATAAAATTTTAGAGTACTCTTTGAAGAAATCATATTTTTTATTTCTGGATAGCTGGCCTTATAGGATTCAAAATGTATAAATAAATACTAGATTAAGATGATGTCTCTTAGTTTAATTTCATAGGGCCAATATTAACCAAATTTTTATTCGATATAGCAATCGAAATAAGATCGATATTGATGTTTGATAAGTGCTGCAAAGTGCTACACATAGATGGCGCTGAAGCATCATCGATCAGAGACGCAAATAGTGTAATTGGAAAAAGCATGATACCTAGCGTCAATTTACTTGTCTTGGTACAAATATAATCCCTATCCATATCCCTATCCCTATCCCTATCCCTATCCCTATCCCTATCCCTATCCCTATCCCTATCCCTATCCCTATCCCTATCCCTATCCCTATCCCTATCCCTATCCCTATCCCTATCCCTATCCCTATCCCTATCCCTATCCCTATCCCTATCCCTATCCCTATCCCTATCCCTATCCCTATCCCTATCCCTATCCCTATCCCTATCCCTATCCCTATCCCTATCCCTATCCCTATCCCTATCCCTATCCCTATCCCTATCCCTATCCCTATCCCTATCCCTATCCCTATCCCTATCCCTATCCCTATCCCTATCCCTATCCCTACTAATATTATAAATGCGAAAGTAACTCTGTCTGTCTTTCTGTCTGTTACGCTTTCACGCTAAATCTATTGGTACGGATTTAAATGAAATTTGGTACAAAGAAATTCTGGAGTCTGAGACCTTAAGGGCATAGGCTGCTTTTTAACCGACTGCAATAAAGGAGGAGTTCCACGCGGACGAAGTCGCGGGCAGTAGCTAGTATATTATAAATGCGTAAGTAACTCTGTCTGTCTGTCTGTTACCCTTTCACGCTAAAACTACTGAACCGATTTAAATGCAACTTGGTACAAAGAAAGTCTGGAGCCTGAGAAAGGACATAGGCTACTTTTTAACCGACTGCAAAAAATGAGGAGTTCCACGCGGACGAAGTCGCGGGCAGAAGCTATTATCAATATTAACCATTTTCTTAAAAAAATGAATCTTCAATATCCAAAATTCATAACGTGTTATTTAGGTATTTATTGCGCCGTGAAGATACTCGCACCAATGTACGTATACCTACAGATTATTACCGTTCCAAGGATTAACAGCTTATAGCGGATTTCGGGCCGATATTGTGTGTTTACCCTACTAGGTGTGTATGAACGTAATAATGGCTGGCTTTGTTTTACCTTACTTATAAAATAACAGTCTTGGGTAGTTCCATGGACGTTTCACTGCCGTCAGTAACTAGATCTAAATATTCAAAAAAAGACCTAGGTACACTAAGTATTAAATTTTGATGCAACGATATACTGCGCTTACACGTTAATGTACACGTTGTCAAAATTAATAGAGTTTAAATATCTTATTTCTTTAATATTGAAACGTGGAATAACCCTTTTAAGCTGTTTGATGTGTATTGAAAGATATATTTTTAGTGCCTTAAATATTTGTCGGTAGTTATGTAATAATTTCTGATGCCTTCGCGGTTATTACACATTGGAATGAAACAACTATGCTCAGTCAGTCGTGCTACGATTATGGAAACTGTAAAGAATCCGAAACGTCAGCTAATAAAATAAAATAAAAATACGCGAGTTAAATCCGTTAATAGTTGTTTCATTCCAATGGGTAGTTATGTATTTAGGTATTGATTTTACCTGAGCTATATAGCTTTTTTATGTAGCTATATTAAATAATCTACATAAGCTTTAAGTAAAAATATAAAGCCAACATATTTCCGTAATTAAATATTGTAGCAAATAATTGAATAGGTTTCAGGTATCTACGAACAATTCAGTTTACGTTATATAAAACCTATGAGAAATCCTTTTAAATCAAACAGTTCTAAAAAGTATTTTAATAATGGCAACATTCCTAAGTATAAAGGTGGCCGCACACGGGCGCGGTAACGTTATAAAGCCGGCCACACACGAGAGTGCGCTATCGACTAATTGATCTCAACGCGTGTGTACACCTGGGATGACTACGGATGGGGCATGTCGATAAATAGTATATCGATGATTCATTTAAAACAGTATTACAAAATAAATACGTACATACATACATTTGGTGCTATAATTAATTTACCGGTTATCTATATTACGAAATAAATTATCTGACAGGAGTCATAATTAAGGTAAGCAATAAACTTAAATAAAAACTATTTTATTTTTGAGATTGGTATGCGTCAAAATGAATAAATAAACAATACCTATTAATAATATCTACGTGTAAGAAAATAAATATAATATACCTATCTCATAAATTATCTTTCTTATTTATTCATAGACAACCAATTTGTTTTCGATCTGAATAATTTGCCTGAATATTAAATTATATTTTTATTTCACACCGCATATTCTATCATAATTCAAATAATTTATCGACATCCCGTCCCTAACCTACACAAAGGCGTCGATTACGGCATCCGCTTAGCATTCGACTCGAGCGTTATCGATTAGTGTCGATTACGCGTCGGCCCTCACTATGCTATTAAGATGTTAGCTACACTGTACCAGATGATATTACATCCCTATCGAATATACACACAGAAGTAACGTGTGTTCGAAAATTCGTTTTTTAAATTTCTAGGATTCTAGCGAAAAAGGATATAAATCCCAACCTAACTAAATAGTTAAAGAGATGTGTCACTCTATGATCTATGGTTTTAGAGACATGGTATGTCTTTTCACGTTTTTTTAACGTTTAATAACTGGAAGCCGAGCCATGTTCAAAAACCAAAAAATTAAATAAAAACAGGCTCCGTCAAATTTTTAAAACGTCAACTGCTGTTGCGCACTGGCCAAATAATGCTGGCCGGTTATAATCTATGAAAAAAGGGTAACGCGCCATCTTGAAATATACTTTCTTTCTTGGTTTATAGCACCCGTGTGAAGCCGGGGTGGGTCGCTAGTATATACATATAAGGATCGCTCTTATTTAATATAAGGGTAGGTACTTATTAATATTATTCTAGGTGACACACAATAATTTACTAAGGTCTCATGACTTCAAATAGCCCTCCATTTTTCACACAAAGAGTTAATTCCATGCAAATTCATTGAGATATACGAATTTACGACTCTGCTAGTCGCACGATGTCTATTGGTGATTTACTAGTGCTGATATTGCACCATCTGTTCACAAGCGGCAATGGAATGAATTTGATGCGATTCAGCAAGTATATTATTTGTTTATCTTATTCATTGGAATCATTTAGTAAGTACATGGATCTTTTAAGAAGTGGAAAATAGACGTGGGCTTAGTTTGGGAATATAACATTTAATCATATTTATATCATTATAAGTGCATAGGTATACTATTATAGTGCTCAACATGAAAAAAATAAGTAAATTGTCTTCATATAGATACAACATCCAATCTACAACATTATATTACGGCTAGCCATTTTAAAAAACAGGCCCGTTTTAAAATACGGCGTTAAAACGATTTTTATTGCATTCGTTTCCTCAATTTATTAATCAGAAAATAACAATAGAGAAGAAGGCTAGGTTATATTAAGGCAACAACCTTTTTGAAATTCGAATTGCTACCAGAAAGGTGCGTTTTCATTAGGTTAAATTGAAACTGCGACAGTTGATGGCAATCGGGCTAATCGTTGAACCGCCGTATTTCAAAACGGCCTAGTTTTATAAAAACAAAACATGCAATAATTTATGATGCCTTCGCGGTTATTATTCATTCCAATGAACAAAACATGTAGGTAACAAGGCGGATTATAAGATCCGGCTGCGAGATATACACTTCCACAGATAACGTCAATATGACGTATCTTACTAAAAGGAATACTCCCAAGTCCCGGATTAAGCGGTCATCGGTACCCTAACTACCAGACCCTCTATCGCTAATAGGCGACATACGTTACCAGAACGAGGTAGATTTGTAAGATGGACTCGGCGATTTTGTGGTCCTTATCACGGTAGATCTATTGCAGACGTGAGCTATTGTATAGTTTTGGTGTATTTTGGAAAGTTGCTTCAGGTTTTGTTTATTTTGGGGTTAGCTTATGGTATTTGAAGTTTGAAGTCGTTTATTTATATACTTAGGTGTAATGCGAGTATTACCTGTGCTTCACTCGCATGAAATTCGCGTAAGCTATCTCTTTTCTAGGTCCCATCCCATCAAACAAATTTCAAATTTATGAATAATTACATTTAGAAGAGTGGCGGTGTTATATAAGGAAGTAAGTAGGTATATCTATGGAAAATTGAAACTATTTTATCTAGTTTTAAACTACGCAAAGCGTGTAATATAGCGTTCGACAGAAAATAAAACTTACTGATAAGACTTTTATGGCATACACCTAGTAAGATTCGAACCCGCGACCTCTGATTTCATTATCCAACCGGCCATCAAATATATCTATATAATAATTCTATTAGTAATTTTACATAATTATTTGCATATTTCTTCTATATGCTCGTTCGATGTGTTCGGGATTATATCCGTTAGTTTAATTATAAAATTTAATAAAGTACCTATGTTTGGATTGATGTGTACAGCGTGTACCATGTTTATGTACATAATTTACATAAACAATTTAAATTGCAATTTTAGTATAATTGGATACTGGATAAATACGTTTACTCTATGTAGATTTGCAATTATTTAATAAAATCACTACTTACTATTTTCAACCGAATCCATTTTTTTTGACGATAAGAATTAAGAACTAAATGTCTATTAATAGTACACTTCAAATCAGTTTCAAGATGAGAAATTTCCCATTTTACTTTTTCATTTATTTAAACAAAAAAATCACAATCATCAATCACGACAATCATTACGCTTAATCACTAAACACATCGACAAATCACACGGCGACAGCTGATCGATGATCGCAACCCTCGAATTTGGAGAGAAAAAAAAAAACTATCGATCTCTGATTTATAACTGGTATCTTATATCTACTGTAGGAGGGTATTTTTACACTTTTTTAAGTAGGGAGGTTCTTAAAATTTTAATAAGACTTGTGATTAAAATGAGGTTAATTTCTGATTGGTATCTTTTTCTTGTTCGATCATGTTATAATACCTGGAACATGAATAACTTATCAGTTACATTTCAATGGAAGTGATTTAATAAAATTGTGTTATTTATAAAATTTCAAGATTTTTTATTTATGACAATAAATATTGAAGCCATGACATGTTGCTAGTGCCTTTTTTACCACTATAAACAGTTGGTATTAAAACTGCTAGCGTTTATATTTTAAACACACGTTATCAATCTCGCACGAAGCCACAAAACCACAAATGACACCCAAAACACCGATTGCCATTTTGGTCAACAACACTCTACACAAAATGGCTGAAAGCCTACAAAATATCCGCCAAAGCATTCCAACAAACGACGTAGCTGATTTTGCGAAAGACTTGAGACAAATCGACAAGGGAAAGGGACCTTTTTCTCGGAAAAATATCGAGACATTTGTAAGTAAATTTCAATCAGGGATACAAATAGGCTTGGCCTGTTTTAGATCTTTCCCGTTTGAGTTCGTATCGGAATACGGTTTTTATATTGAAAGATTCATTTCCGCGTGTTTGCTGTTTCTTTGTAACCCTTTTTTAATTACTTATCGATCTACATTATAAAGTAAGTACATACCTACGTTCTAGACGAAGAAAAACTGACATTCATCAGTTTTGGTCGACTTTTTAGCGTTACTTTAGTGTATTCATACACATAAAGAGGCAAACTTTGCATATTAGGCATATTATTATTAAGATTAGTATCAACATTAAGAAGGTAATTAATGATATTTCTACTAAGACAAACAAAATATCTATCACGATCCGAAATAGTGCTTTGTAATTGCACTAAACCATAATCTACCGAACTTTCGTTGATACATAGTAATAAATAATTGAATATAGGTAGGTATATCCTCAAAAGTAGTTCTAATACCCAAGTATGTGAGATAGTAGCTATAACAAGACGTGTGAACTGCCAAAGGGCAATAAGCGATGTAAGCGCTTTCCAAGCGATTTGCTCGCGAATGCCTTAGATTCCATCTAGAAATACTTGCTGCTAATGTTTCGTGAACGGAACATTCAGTGAGCACAAACCTCCTTTAGGTAGTGGAAATAACGTTAAGTACCAGTGAAAGGTTTTTCTGTTCAAATATCTTGGAAATCGAGTTGGTTGTTATTGTCTGATCAATAAGTATAACCTCGACAACGTTTCATTTCATTTGTAATTTAAGTAACTTGATACAGCTGAGCGCTGAGAGGTACGAGTAAAATTTCAATGGCGTAATAAATATATTGTACAATTCTAAACGCCACTTTATACTTTTGTTGTTTTGATTATTGGTTGGTAGGTAGGTAGGTACTTATTAGTCTAATAAATGACTTTTCTAGAATACCTATTGACAGATAAAAGGCTTTTTTATGTATATATTTATGTTTCTTCTGTGTTTATTTTTATAGTTGAGAGGATTCTTTTAGTCTAAGTGTCTGATAAAACAACATAAAACGAGATATTTACATTTCTAAATATTATCTACTTGCGGGCGTATGGGTGAACTCCCAGCGTCCATAAAATCTAAAATAGAGTGTACTCTAAAATATCTGCACTAAAGATGACCGCCTTAGATGAAATTTTAGACTTGAAATTTTCTAGATTTTCCAAAGAATGCTGTCCGGTTATGATTTATTGCTCGCTGCTATGAAAACTTTGAACTTCGTTTATATGAATTAAAGTTTAAGTTTTTATTATGATGGAAGGGTAGTGCATCTCTTGTACTTAATCAATATTGGAGAGTGATGAGATTTTCGCCTTTAGTTTTAAGAAATACTTTAACGAGAAACAAAGAGCGTCAGAGTTAATATAAAATAAAAAATAAATAGAGCGTTATTAAATGTTTGTTAATCTTTAAAGTTAAACTTAGTAGGTAGGTAATCTAACTTTCACAGCCGGATTACATTACGGGTAACCATTTTACAGAACAGGGCCGTTTTGAAATAGAGCGGCATAACGATTAGTCGGATTGTAATCATGTGTCGAAGTCCTAACCGAATCTAACCTACTTTTCTGGTAGCAATCCAAATTTCACGAGGGTTTCGACTTAATCTAATCTTTCTTCTCTTATGTTATTTTCTCCTTCATTTTTGATAACGTATTGCAATGACAATTCGGCTAATCGTTGAACGGCCGTAATTCAAAACGATCCAGTTTAGTAAAACGGTTAGCCGTAATGTAATAGGATGGACTATACGATTTGGCTTCGACATAATATCTATAACATAATGAGATGGGTTTATTGTTTGGTTTTTATAGTGATAAGGGTGTACATATCGGCGAAGGGATAGAAATAAATAACGGTTAGCCGTTTTACGAAACAATGCCGTTTTTAAATATAGCGTTTCAACGATTAGCAGGATTGTGATTGCAATACGTTCATTATGAAAACTACTCACATCATTCATCTGTATAGTATCTACCAAACGTGAGCCGAATATGACGTCACACTTTTGGACGCCTAGTGACAGATGCACCTGAGGGGCTAGACAAGTGCCCAACGTTCAACGTTAACGTTAAACGTTAGGACCAAAATGTATGGGATTTGACATCCGCGAACGACTGTCACGTACGTCACAAATGTCAAATCCCATACATTTTGGTGCTAACGTTTAACGTTAACGTTGAACGTTGGGCACTTGTCTAGCCCCCCTGTTCTATTATCAGTGGTGTGATGGTATTATTGTATCACGTATAGTAACATAGCGCTCGTCGCTAACATGCGATACGGCCGGAACCTCGCTCGTTCCGCGAATAGCAGAGCTTCTTGTGGTGAGTCTCGGAAATGGGGTGTATGGTGCAAGATTGAAGAAGGAACATGAAAATCTCCGTATCCCTACTAATATTATAAATGCGAAAGTAACTCTGTCTGTCTGTCTGTTACGCTTTCACGCTAAAACTACTGGACCGATTTAAATGAAATTTGGTACAAAGAAAGTCAGGAGCCTGAGAAAGGACATAGGCTACTTTTTAACCGACTGCAAAAAAGGAGGAGTACCACGCGGACGAAGTCGCGGGCAGAAGCTAGTTAAGTACCTATATGAAAAACTCGTATTATACCTATAGGTATATGAAAAACTAGCTTCTATTTTAGAACTTTGTTTTCATAGAATCTAACTGAAGGAACAAATAGAATTTCGTCGTTCTTTACCCCTTCTTCTTAAGGGATGTTTTCCGTGATAAAAGCTAGATACCCTATTATCTTCCACGGTACTCTATGTCCTACCAAATTTCATCTAAATCGGTTCAAGGTTTAGGCGTGAAGAAGCAACAGACACCTAGACAAAGTTCCTTTCGCATTCGAAATTTATTAGTATGAATGAAAGGCTACAATAAAACTATCGTAATAATTTCCAATGAGGTTCCTTAAGCTAGATTTATTTGTCAGTTTAATGAAATTTTAACATTTTCATTCAATGATTCGCACTAGCGAAAAACTGTAACATTTCATTTTTCAAATATTCACGTGTCACAAAGTATGATATTACATACCTCATACTTCTTACGTCTTGAGGCATGGCACAAACAGGAAATAGCTGGGAAGTGGAACCATGAGAGCTAACCGGCGATTTGTTTTATTCACAATTCTTCGCGTGATCCCGACTCGTCTCTCCGTAAACACATTTTATATTATTCCGCTTTGCTTAAGAGATTGAAGATTTATCTAAATGCTGGGGGGAGGGTACAATTAAATTACTTGTATTTTTATTGTTGTGCCTATTTTATAGGTACCTATGTAGTTTAACAGAGAAACGTTTAATTACGCACACGTGTGAAATACACTTTGTCGCAAATTTTATTTTATTTAATTTAACAAAGTTTAATAATAACCGCGTGCTTGCTTTGAATAGTCCCTTTAATTATGATTGACATAGGTAGGAAACGTTCTTATAACATTTAGTGATTCGTTTGTTTGTATTCACCCAATGTCAGCCAAATTGAATTTTTAGCATAGACGTGTATTTATACGGGCAATATGTCAAAACCGACCAAGTGGAAGTCAGACTCGTGCATGAATTCTTCCGTAGGTACTAATAATAATTTCTGATGATTTTGCGGTTATTACCTACACACGCTAAAGCGTTAGACTATCGCCAGCGCAGTCGTTCTATGCATTTGGGAACTGTAAAATATTGGAAACGTCACTTTTTAAATAAAATACGCGAGTTAAATTCGTTTATCGCTGTTTCATTCCAAATGTTCCGTACCATTATCTATTAAGACGTCAATAAGGAAATAAGTAAGGATCTTAGAGGTAAAGGTAATATCATTCCTATTGTAAATTGGATGATCGAATAATCGAAATTCCTTCGGAAATTGTGTACCACTCTAAACTTAGTCGTTACACGTAAATTTCGGAATTCCTTTAATAAGCGCCGGCTGTCCGGATATTAAACCTTAGTTTATCGATCCCCGATCAAGTACCGATTTATACGATTGAAAACCGGCTGCATTATTTTGTTATTTCGGCTTTTGGTGTATTTTTGATTTCATATTGTATTACTGTTATAATTTCTGATGCCTTCGCGGTTATTATTATGGGAATGAAACAATTATGAACGGATTTAACTCGCCTATTTCATTTTATAATGAAATACGTGAGTTGAATCCTAACCTACTTTTCTAATAGGTATTAAATTAAAAATCTCGAACTTCCTTTAAATCTTAGGTTTATAAGTTTACGTGGGTAATCATAGTAAAACAGTTTTAAAATATTTATTGCACTTGTTTATTGGGATTCTTTACGATCTGATACTTCAGACGCTAACCGAACGGCTGCGTTTTATGCCGTGCGGTGGAGGATATGTAAGTGCATGTTTAATATTAGATAACCTCAATACTGTGGTATAGATTTAATATAGGTAACCTATCAGTATTTATTTATACTTGTAAAAAATTAAAGTTTTTTTCAGGAATTCTATAATAATTTCTAATCTTTAGCATAAGACTATTGTCAGCTCAGTCTTGCTACGATTATGGAATCTGTAAAGGCTCCGAAACGTCAGCCAATAAAAATAAAATACGCGAGTTAAATCCGTTAAAGTTGTTTCATTCCAATGTACTTATAATAACCGCGAAGGCATCCGAAATTAAAAAAATATAATTTCTAATGCTTTCGCGGTTACAACCAGGTAGGTACATCGGATTCAACTCTCATATTTTTTATTTACCATATTAATTGCCGACTGAACTGACAATAGTCTATTGCTCACTATCACGGCTCATGAGATAGACCCTGGTGACGGACAGACAGACGGAGAGCGCAGTCTCAGTAATAGGGTAAAACTACCTTTTGGGGTACGGAACCTTAAGAACGCGCAACAGAAAGATGTCATCTATGAAAATTTTAAAGAGTAAACTGTCTCGGTTCATGAGATACCTACTACCTGGTGACAGACGGACGGATATTATTTCCTACGGAACTCTAAAGTCTCTACTGGGTATTTGAAAAACATAAGCACTCAGTAGTATTTAAATACAAAAGCCCCTTAGTCACTAAGCAATAATATTCCTCAAGTCGGATCACATAAAAAAAATACCTGCATTGTACAAATTGTTAAATTTTTCATCCTTCAATCGTCCCTCAATAAAGAATTCAGGTTATTTCATTCTCTAAGATTTCTTATATTCCTCTTGAGGCCATCCAATTACGGCACCTCCCGGTGGAATTATGTCGTGAGTCAATTTGTTTGCGTCTTAACTTAATTAATCGGACCAATAAGGGAATTGGAAAATTATCAATTTATTTAGAAGTATCATTGAATTGATTTCTTGTAACTTAATAAAATATGGGATTTATATACCTACCTATTTTTTTAAGGTAAGAATCATTTATAAGTAGGTTACACATACCTACATAATATCTTCTGAAGCTATATCTTAATTAAAGACTATTTGCTAACGTTACAATTGTTAGCGACAAGTGAACATCTGAAATGCAATTCGTAATCAATATAAAGCCAGGCGCAGATTTTTGTCGAATTCTAAGTGTCACTTATCACCGACAATTGTCACGTTGGTGAAATAAGTTATTCGTAAACTTGTCTTATCGTCATTATACTTATTACTTACGTAAATATTAATGATTTTATTTGTTCTTGTTTCAGGTACTAACGATAAATGCACTGCCAGCAGAAAACAACATCAGTTATAGTATATTTAACTTCACTATTTTTTTAAGTAACGTTACGAAATACCTATCGCATTAAATAATCCAACATTTTATACAACGTACCTAAGAATCCGTAGTACAATTTATAGAAGCAGAATAAACTCAAGTTCCAAGAATCAATCAGAAAGTGAATGCAGCGATGCGCTGTTAAGTTCACCAGCAGTACACTATTTTTAGTAAGGTATTAACATAAGTAGGTACTTACATTTTTTGTCACGTCTCTTATTTATTTAGACTAAGTACACAGTATTATTACAGACGGATAAAGATCCGTCTGTAATAATACTGCATTAAACAAAGGTTTAATGCTAAATACCACCACCACCTATATACCTATACTAAAAAGTGATAACACGCAACGTGAAGACAAAATTTTGACGGCCTGTTGGTCTAGTGGTCAGAGGCCCTGACTACGAAACCGGAGGTTGCGGGTTCGAATCCCGCTTGGGGCAGATGTCAATGTGATGAGCACTGGCCTGTACCTGAGTCTTGGATGTCTTATATGTATTTATGTATATTTATCCGTTGTCTAGTACCCATAACACAAGCTTTGCTTAAAATGGGACTAGATAATTGGTGTGAATTATCCAAAGATATTTATTTATTTATAAATTAATTGATAGAATACATATTAAGGGAATTGTGACTATAAGACAATTATACTAGTAATCGTTTATTACTAGCAAGACTGGTAGCTTCCCGGAAAGAAAGCTTCCCCCGGGACCACTGTTATTCCTTTCGTTATTAAATCAATATCACCGTCCCGGGGCAAACGATATCAAATTGTTTTCATCAAACTGATTAGATTCTCTTTTGTTTACTTTTGCTAGTTGGTTTGGTTTACCGTCGGGGGTTTCTTAAAAGTCAAAGAAGTTTAAGGCTGGGTCGGAAAGTTTCGTAGGTGAATGTTATTGGTATTATTATTATATAAAATTTTACCTAAAACCTCCTTAGTAATCAGAGCGTAACTAATGAGAGAAATGCGATATGCGAGTTAAATTCTTTATAGTTGCTTTATTCCAATAGTTGGTGGATTTTAGAGATATGTCAAAGCAATAAAGGGATAATAAACACTCAACGAACACTTAGAGATTTTTAAACTACAAGAACTAATTGCTAGCTAAGACTAAATATTTCGCAGTTGTTTGCTGATTTCATTAATAATTAAGAGCTCGTCAGTTCCTCAGCAACTGTATATAACACATAGGTTCAGTATATAAGTTTTAATGTGCCGTCCACTTTGACGCTAAAAGGCGGATGTTCCGTACTTAAGCTACACTTTATAATGTTTAAACCTTTACTTTTATTTCAGAGCTTTTAAACAGCTTTTAGTACTGAGATACAACGTGTTTAAGTAGGTGCGTCGCACTTTGTTTTCATATTATGTCTAGTATAAAATATTGGGTTAGTTGAGAATTTAAATTATGTTAATAATTTCTGATGCCTTCGCGGTTATTACACATTGGAATGAAACAACTATTAACGGATTTAACTCGCGTATTTTTATTTTATTTTATTAGCTGACGTTTCGGATTCTTAACAGTTTTACTTTAGCGTTAGACTATTGTCAGCGCAGTCGTGCTACGATTATGGAAACTGTAAAGATTCCGAAACGTCAGCTAATAAAATAAAATAAAAATACGCGAGTTAAATCCGTTAATAGTTGTTTCATTCCAATATTAAATTATGTTTACTACTTCCACAACAGCTGAAGAATATCAGCTTTAACATAAGGAAAACTTACTCAGGTCGACATTGAAATCGATATTATAAATCATCAGATATCGTACAAAAATAGGTACTCTGGTGTTTCACTTTTCACACACAATGACGTGTCTTTTTAAGTGTTAATCATTACCTATACAAAAAGAAACAATAATTAGAATGGGGATGAAACGACTGTGGACTGTAAATTAACTAACTATAAAACATTTAAAGAAAACGAGTGGTTTCTGTCACTGTTTATTACCAACTAAACAACTGACAATTTGGAATGTAAAACAAAAGACAAATACAAAACAGTTCTAAAATCATAAAAGAATAAAAAAGTATAAAACTACAAAAAGAGGTTGCGTCGTCAACAACGACTATAAGTAGGTACCTAATGGATTTAACACAAGTATTTTATTTGTTGAAATTCGAAAACTATGCAATTTCCATATTCATAGCACGACTGAGCTGAAGATAGTCTAACGCTAAAATCTATCAAAGACATATTCGAAGACCTAAGTTCTTCATAGTGGGCACTTTATAGTTTTCTAAAAAAAGTCAGCGAATAAAATAAAATACTCGCGTTAAATCTATTTTCATGCCAATGTGTAATAACCGCGAAGGCATCAGTAATTATTATGTCAACCAACTATGTACTGCTTTGTATAGACTTGGGTAACTACTTTTTTCTCCAGTCTATTCGAATCTATACTTGTTTTCTTGTAACTCTTATCTTCTTCAATATCTCTGGATAACTTTACACCGTCGAAGTTTGTAGAACACAAGTTTATGTCTTAAACTATAAAATAACAGAATCGAGTATAAGTACCAAGTACAGTATAAACTCGACGACACTTTGAGATAAGAAATCCCAATCACGAGAACTCTTGATCAATAGCAAACTTTGGAGTTGAATAGAGAGTGATTATTATACTTGGTATTTTAGGAGCTGGTATAAATATCTACTTGGTATAAAACTGTAGAATATATTATTATGCGCAATAAAAGTTTACACTCGTAAGGAGCCTCCAACGTATCTGCAACATTGTATGTATTTTTACAGTTTCAATGAACATAACAAGTAGGTGTATAAAGTTTGATGGAATTATTTTTATAGCAAAATTTAATAAGTACCTTGTGGTTTGAAACAGGTTGTATTGCAATACGAATAAATTAAACATTATGAGCGCCTTAGATGTTAAAGTTATTGTTTCATAGATCAGTGATAATAAAGCACTAGGTACCAAAATCTCAAAATACTTAGTATTTATACCTGGTCTAAACTTCATCACTTCTGGTTTATCTCAGTGTTAAGGCTCACTCAAAGTTCAAGCCGATAAGCCTTTGACTCGAGTAACACTGTAGACATTAGTGTTATAGACGTGCTATTTCTACAATTAAGCTTATTATATAACGAATTTCAACAGGAAAATACATATTCATTATTTTAAATTAAAATATTTTGATAACATTTTGTCATTAATTTAAAAAACTAACTTTTGTCGTAATTTATTTGCATGTTTCGAATTAGGATGGATCTCCGAGCTCTCGAAACGTCTTTATTATCGTCTCAGACCATATTTAAGAACAGGATCTATAAGTAAATAAAAACTTAAGCAAAATTATCTCCCGATACTGGAACAAAAACTGTTTCAATTAATACCTACTTAATAATATTATTACCTATCATTATAGATATAGCTAACGACAAAGATCCGTCTGTTAATGAAAACGTAACCTTCATCGAAAACCATCAATCGAATATGAAGTGAGAGTACTAAGATCACTTGAATGTTATTAGACTATTGAGTTGAAATGTATTACAGGCTAAATGAACAGCAGACAAAGTTTCAGGTTCGTTCTTGAGGCCAGTTGGTCGGTATCTGAAAGTGTTCGGTAAACGCTGGGTATTGTCTCGAAGCCATTTGGTGAATAGCACACTTAGCCCCAAGTTTAGTTAAACTATTACTAAGAATAATAACATCTAGATGTGTAACTTCATTGTTGTCCATAGTTATCGTAGTCTGTTTAATGTAAAGTGAGATCATCCACCCCAGACTTACCTGATTTTAGTAATGATTTTTTTTTTGTATTGGTAGTTCTCGTAGCGTTTGACCTCCTTTGTTGGCGCGGCCGACTGACAACGGACTGGCCACCGGGACCGTAGAATTTAGACTTGACGTAGGGATCTAACAATTCAGACCGATGACAGGACGCGACAAGACGCTTTTATTATAATAAAATGTATAGTTAAAAAAAAGTGCGTCTCAATTCACATCAGTAGTATAAAATAAACTTAGAAAGCAAGCATACTCACTAAGTTGAAAGCAGGGCCGTTTTACTTGCAGCAAGTATTTAAGGCGGAACAACCATGCTGTTTTTTCCCCACGGAAACGCGATAAAAAGTATCCTATGTCCATCACCTGGTTCTACGCTGTCTCCTCACAAATTCTCAGCCAAATCGGTCAGCAGTTCTTGAGTTACAATGTGCAACCTAGTACGCAGACACTGCAGCCTGAATTTACTAGTACAATTTAAACCAATGAACCACCGCTCCGTATCGACTCCACTAACTTTATATCCCTTTCCTTAATTAAGTGCGAGGGGGTCTTAATAAATTGGCAACTTCGGAAACAGATGGATTGAGACATTGACTGGGCTTTTCCCGATTACAATTAGGTTAAACTTAACCCAATTAAATGTAGACTAATATTTGGGGAAGTTGCTTATGAATTGAGTGCTTATAATTATAAATCTATAATCCTTGGGGGGTGCTAAGGATCCATAATCCGCTGGATGCGCTAGTGTAGAAAGAGGTCTAGCTGTCGTGTTCAATCACAGGCCAGTAGGCTTTCACTGATGGAATATAACAGGTAGACTTTATTTCACACTAGCTTCTTCCCGCGACTTCGTCCGCATAGAACTCCTCCTTTTTTGCAGTCGGTTAAAAAGTAGCCTATGTACTTTGTCAGGCTCCAGACTTTCTTTGTACCAAATTTCATTTAAATCGGTCCAGTAGTTTAAGCGTGAAAGCGTAACAGACAGACAGACAGACAGGCAGACAGAGTTACTTTCGCATTTATAATATTAGTAGGGATTACTATTGAAATTTGGCGTTGGCTCCTATTGTATCTTTATATGATATAATATGTTACTGCGCGGAAAAGTAAGAATAACACATAAGGTTAGCTACATTACTTTTTAGATGGCTAAAGAGTAGGTGTCATATTTCAATGATTTAAAAACCCTTGTTATATCCATTAAGTAATTCTCTAGTATCTACCTATATTTGAATACTTAATAGAAACTTTTACAGACAATTTTTTTCTATATTGTAAACGCTATAATTCTCTAAGTTTATTAGAAACGAGTTTATTTCGTATTTTGTTATATTCGTACAAGAAAATCTCTACCATGTGGAAAGTGAATGCATAATTGAACACCACGAAAGCTCTTGGAAGTGGTTCTGATTGCTGTATTGCAACCGCTGCCTTGTATTGTCGTACTTCGTACCTCACTTACGTGAAGACGTGACTGTATATAGAAATAAATTTATGTGACGATGATAAGTAATATTTTTTCTAAGAAAGAAAAAATCTGAAAAGGGATTTAATTATACTTAAAATACAAAAAGGAATGCTACTTTATAGGTACATAGACCTAATGACTTAAAACTTTCTCCATCAGTCAACTCCCTGGTAAGATTAGATTACAAGCGAGTATTAAATAAAAATTACAACGTAGATATAAGAATCACAATATTACACTAGTAAGTAGGTAACAAATAAATATATCTACTACGAGTAAGTGTTCGTCAGCTCAGTCGACTACGAGTTCATAAACATTAGCGAATAAAATAGAATGAGCGAGTTAAATCTATAACATTTTTTTTATTCTAGGCACCGGATATTATTAAATAAATATATTCAAATACGTTTAGCTGTAAATCTCCTCCTCACGATCGGTCTCGTGCCATCCAGTACTAGCTTAGTAATTTCAAACTTTCTACTATGGAATCGCGAGCAATATTAATTTTGTCTAAACATGACGGAACTATTTTTCATTATACCTCTTTCACTGCACTGGCTGTCTTTATCTGCGACCGCCAATTGATTTCACTGAATTATTGAACGATTCTCCTTGCCTTACGTTAGCTTTAACGTCTTTAACTTCTTAGATAAATTGAGGGTGAAGGAATTATTGTCGTCTTTGTTTGCTTTAAGGGTTTCTCAGGAGTTTGTTCCTTGCTCGAAGATGGATTTTTATGTTAGCATAATTCTTTTAAATTTTTCTTTTGAAAATAATAAACCATTGCATGTAAACAGTTCTTCATCTTTTAAACTCTTTATTTAAATTGAGTAACTTTTCATAAGAGATAACCTTAAAATGAAACTAAAAACAATCTTAATGAAGTAGTTATTTATCAAAATTGTTTTTTGTTTCAGGGATTAGTTAAAGGTGAAGATAAATATCAACTTTGTCTCTTAATGATACCTTAGGCACTGTCTGTTTCTTCAAGGCTGAGTTCACCTTGAGATTATGATATTAAACTGTTGAAAAGCCTCAAGACTCCGCAGGGCACTTTAATAATGTCTTACACAAAATTCACTTCCGAGGTGTTTCTGAAATTTCTGGTCATAATTTTAAACCGCCTCCGTGATTTACTAACACCTTTGCATAATGAAAACTCTCACCATCATTACCTAGCAATCTAAAGAAATTTAAGATTTAGGAACTGTTGCATTTTGTACTAAATACCTACATTTGTTCTTCGTTTATATATCAAATGCTGGCTTGTTGAAATTTTATGATTCTAACATTCTGGTGATAACTTTTTAAAAGAATCTTGCTGATAAATTGAAACCTGTTTCAATCAGTCCAGACAACTGTATTCTTATACATACTATGTTTTTGGACGCTATAAAGGTCTGTATCACCTATATACTATTTTAAATGTGTTTAAACTTTAGAAACATTGTCTTTCAACGCGATTAACTGTAGCTCACCGACTAAGCTTAAATACTTCTAAAAGATCTCAAATAAAATTCACAAAAATCTCTCCATTTACCAAGAATTGGCTGAAATTATCTTTCTGGATATTCGTTTCGTCGCCCAGAAATTCCATTAGGGCGGGTGGGAACCGGATTTCTTCATTTCCGCGGGATCCCCAAACGGGATGAATAAGGATAGATATGCACGTTTAATATCCAACGTTGATGAACTAGAATGGATAATACAGACAGACAAATGTGATCTCAATCAATGTTAGAAAAAATACTATAAAATACTAACGCAAACACATCTGAACTTCTACTCTAAAATAGGCAGATTTCATTTCCTTTTGCGAGAGCCTATCGCAAGATAAATATCCGCTATGTTGCTTTGCTATATTACTTACCAGTTGATGACTATATCTTATTGGTAGAACTTAATAATATTTTTATTATTATATGACAGCTAGACCTCAGTCAAGACTACTGCTAGTCCCTTGCGATTTTTTTTTCAACTCGTTATAATGTATACAAGTATTTTTCTACAGTGTTGCAGTAAATGTTAACTCTACAATAAATGTTATATGAAGTGCAAATCAATTGATGATTTCTTTTAATAAATGTGTCCTTTGATTTTTGGTAAAAAATATATTTCACCTGTGGTTAAACACTAAAAGCTAACCTCGTCATGTCAGTATTGAAAGACGATAACATAGCATCATATATTATAGACATGTTGAAATTATAAAATATTATTAGAGCCAACTGTAAATCATCAATTTATAGGAAAGCCCTGACTAGAACCGAGCGGAAATGTTTCAGGAAATTCGTTTTAAACAGAAAAAGGGTGACGTCACAATTTCACAGATCTGCAAACGACTGGTTTGGTCCGGTTTGAACTGATTTAGATCTATATTTCCAATACTTCAAACAGCGGGTTTCTCATACATAGTTACCTAGGATAAAATAAATAAATAAACGTTTGTACGGAATACAAATAATAACACTCATGTTATTATACTCAACACTGATTTTCGCCGTCTCCGTTCAATGCAAAACATCGGTTCACTTTATCGTTGTTTATTTTGATTTTGATATTATACGAAAAGATGTATGTCCATGCATTTTGGAACTTTATGCGATAGCTCTTTCATTATTGTTCCTTGAATCTATTCTCTAATTGTTCTTCTACGCCGCAAATGGTCTGTAAAATAATGTTAAATTACCTATTTTTTTAACTATTAAATGTTGCTTCGGATTCTCCAGTATCGTTCGAAAGGAAACTCCAAGTATGCCAAAAGGAAATACTTCTTGCTTGGCGTTGCTCCAAAATCAGCATAATTACTACAGAACCGGGACTTGTAGCGAAATAATTGTTTCTTTGTTTTGAAAGTATTTGTTTGGACATTTTAATTAGCCACTGCAGCTTTGAATTTAAAGTTTTCAAACTTAAACAGTGTTATAAATCTGTTAATGTAAAAAGCACTCTATTTATTCAGTTACTTTCACATACTGAAAAATTATATCTCCGTACGTTGCAAAATTTTGATTACAAATACCTTTGTAATAATTAGAATGGATTTAACTAGCGTATTTTTATTTATTTGCTAAAGTTTCGAAAACTTTACAGATATGCTAGCAAATAAAATATAATGCGAAAGTTAAATCCGTTGTGATTGTTTTATTCCAAAGTGTAATAACCGCGAAAGCATCAGTAGTTAAATAGGTATCTTGTTTATAATATAATTATGTATTCCATGATACATAATTATATACCTTTCTGATGTGGAATAACTTTGCCAAGATGCCAAAATAACATAATCTCGATGAAATGCGAACTGTACCAAAATCCCGGCTCGCACAATGAACTGAAATTCAAATACGAGAAGCAGCTCAACCGCGAAAACGTCTGTCCGTCTCTTTGTGTCATTACCAACCGAAATCCCTACAATAAGAAATTAATCCCTAGCCTCGAGGATTACAGCATCAAATCCACTTCGCAGATTACTTAGTATTATGAGCGGTTCGTTTTGGACACGATCTTGCCGAGTATCAATTTGTCTTAAGTCATTTTCAATTTTTATCTCTGTACTAAGCTTTGTAATCTGTTAATTGTAACGTTTTAATTATAAAGGAATTGTATCTGAGGAAAGTTTTTGCGGACTCATGGCGAGTGGAAACATTGTACTTATGTAGTTTAGCAAATGCTATTTATAATGATAATATTTATTTTACTATTTTCATAAATGATTTTCCGGGTGCTTACCGTCCTCAGAGTGACTAAGTAATAGTCATTATTTTATTATCGACACTCATTAGTACTTTATGGTTCAACGATTACGTAAATTGTATTGAACTAAATAAATTTTTGCATTCTTTATAAACAAATTATAGCATTTTCTTATTCATTATAGCATACCGTCAGCTCACCTCACGTTCTTACATTTAATCCTTAGCTAAAGCTGTTTCGGCCTAATTGCTGATTTTCTAATTAATCACTGTTATTTGATTAATAGGCCTTCAAATTGGATCCGTTGAATGGCAAGGCGATGATTTAGTAATTTCTTCAAAGGCGCCATTTTCCTCTCCTAAGTTTTCACTCTAATTAATAAGCGGAGTATCAAGTTATTAGACGTTGTTCAGTGTCTTTTGTATCGGAATTTTTATGACCTTTTGTTAGAAAGTTTCTTATCCAGTGTCGTATAAAAGCTTTGAAAATTCCCTTTAAATTTATAATGGTTCGTCTTAATATTAGGTACTAAAACCTGTACTTAATCCTAATTGCTTCTTGTTGATGTTAATACAACGTTGTTCTTTATATACTTACCGAAGTAAGAAATTAAACCACAGTTTAATCTTTAAGTCATTTACAATGACAAGACTAATTAAATATAGGCCATTTAATTTGTTTTACCTACGATCAAAAGTATAAATCCATTGACACAATCTACAAAAAACCTAAAGCAAATAACGAAACGTTTACACCATAATCTAGTCGCACATGCAAATTCTAAAAGAATACACTAAAAGGTCAAATAAAGTGAACCGAACAGACTAGTCAAGCCAAACGATAAAGGCCACGAGTGATTTCAAAATGGCGTTGGCGCCCAGCAGCTGATACAAAGAGCACCGAAGAGTGGAAGCTGCAAAGGACTCCCCAAGGCCAAAGGCCTTTAGAGAACTCAGGGACATGGCCAGGCCGCCCCCGCAATGGCCAGGCGGGGGCGGCCAGAGAGGGCCATGCAACCACCGAACGCAAAAAGCCTTCACAAGCTTGGGAGAGAATCGTTACCAAAGGTTTATGCTATGGGTGCGGAGGTGACTGGGACTTTAAAGGTGCCCTCAAAGTGGACACTAACAGTTCGGAGTATACGGGTTACAAGTACTTCCACAACAAGCCTGGCTACAGGATCAAGTCCCGGTCTTGTGAAGATGCTAGGTTTATACACATCAATTTTGTTCTGCTAGCTGAGGTGAAGCATTTTGAGAAGGTGAGTTTTATTTGTAAGACTTGAAATTAATATACTTACTACTTATTTATGAAAGATATGAAGTGTTATGTTCAGTCAATGATATTGAGATTTTAATGCGAGTTATAATAAAGAAGTGAGAAGCGTTTTATGATAATGTTGGTGTAACAAGACCGCTTCCATCATGATTCTTTATTCGATAAGAAATTTAATACCTATTTGATGGTAATTGTAAAAATACAAAAGTCGTATAGTTTTTACGTATTTAATCAAACTATGGATAAACTGAAAGTTTTTTAATAATAATTCTATAACTTAAGTTTTAATTATTCTCTTGTAAATAAATAAGTACTTACCTAAGTATAATTGATGGAGCACGGTAATTACTTAATGGCTTGGATCATAATATCATATAATTAATATAAATACAATTATTGGATAAATATACTGTAAGTATTTTATACTTGAGGTAATCGCCATGGTTTAAATTAAATTCCAAATGAACCAGAAATACAAGGATCACAATTGAAACACTTGTAAATTGTTTATTCATAACGTGCCTATAATCCAATTAATAATTGGTAAGGCCACTTAGCACCTGTTTACACATTTAATGTGAGAGCCAGTGCTACCGTACGTTTGTACGTACGTAGCAATTAGAACTGAAACCGGCTTCGCGCTTGACCCAATTACCTTGTAGTGTTGAGCTCGCTCGATAACATTTTATCGATATATTTTTATGAAAAAAGAAACTTCAAACAGTTCTAATTAAATAGTATATATAGGTATGATGTTATTACTTTACTCTTTTTAAAATTAAAAAGGTATTTGTTTATCTGTAGGGAAAGTTGAAAATAACGTAGGTATCCGATATTTACTCTGAGATTTGTTATTAAAAATACAAACTGCCATTTTAAACTTAACAACGAACTTAGACACTAACAACAAACAATAACACTTAGTAATAAGTAAATAAAATTTTAAATAATACCTAATAGGTACCTGCCTACTGTGATGTTTCGAAAAATAATGAAAGATTTTATCCTTACTACCTACATAATATATGATAATCGTGAAAGTTTGTAAGAATGTATGGATGTAAGGTTGAATGTCTATTGTCTGGATGTATGTTTGTTACTCTTTGACACTATAACAATTTTGATGAAACTTAAAAATAATGTAGCCTATACATCAGATTAGCATATAGGCTTTATTGTATAACGCTACTGTGTAACGTACTCATCGTTGGCAGACGACATTTCAGACAGAAGCTAGTTAATACATATCGATACCACTTACTATCATTTCCCATTCCTACTGTGCAGGGGTGCTGCTCTGTTCGTATTAATTAACGTGATCGCTAAAAGGGCGCCCGTCGAGCAATCATGAGGTTTGATTGCGTGAACTATTGTGAACCTATAAAGTATAATTTTTATTAAGATCCTAACATTATAGTAAAACTAGCTGACCCAGCGAACTTTGTACCGCGTTTTTTGAAAATGTTTCTTTATAAATATATTGACAAGCACTGGCATCTGTACCTGAGTCTTGGATGTCTTATATGTATTTATGTAGGTATGTTTATCCGTTGTCTAGTAGGTACCCGTAGTACAAGCTTTGCTTAAATTGGGTCTAGATCAATTGGTGTGAATGGTCCAAAGATATTTTATATTTATGTATTTTTCAATGTTGAATCATGTATAAAAAAGAAACTTTGGGGAACCCTCAAAATTTAGAGGTATGAAAAATATGCAATTGGTGTTATCGAGAAGAATGGTCATTAATTTTATTATCCGTGAATTATTAACCTTTTAGTCCAAGTCGAATATATTCCCTAGATAATATTTTATATGAAAAGGACGAGATTTCCATATCTTCGGTAATAAAAAAAACTAATCAGATTGTACCCTCGTAAGAATGATTAATATCTCTGGGTAACATAAATTCGTTTTTACAAATTTATTAGAAGACCTTCTGTCCGGAATGATATCACAATGAAATATATCTTGTCAAGTTCAGTATTAGATAGCTGTATAAAGGGTCAGTAGTGGTGCCTAGTACTAGGTACTACTTAATTTAGTTTGTAAGTGTAGTATAATAGTAGCAAAGGAACTTTTACTGACAAATGAAGTTTTTTAAAAACACTGTACAATTCTAATCCTATCATTTAAAAAAACTTATTAACAATATCAAGTCTTTAGAATAAACTACCTAGGTAGATACTATAAAAAACTTACTGAATGATGATGACGATAATGAAAAAGTTTTTTTTTTTCACCGTACAATTATCCTAGAGAAAAACTTCATAAACTTATTCTGAAATACTTAATCCTAAGCATCGTTACAAAATTTCTGAGCAAAAGTAATTACAACTAGATTGCAGTTAATTCAGAAAATTCCAAATTTAATTTAGTCCAAATTGAAATTTTTTAGGTCGTCCCGCACTTAACCAACTAAGCCGTCTAGGTTACTCCATAAATCTAGTTAAGGGTGGAGCTTAAGTAAAGCCACGGGTACACTAAGGGACAAAATGTCTCGCAACATGTGTTGCCAGCAACGTTCGGTGAAGTTCCCAGTCTTCAATTGACAAATAGATACATATTACTAAATTGAATGGTGATAGGAAGTGCGTGATGATGGCTAACTTTTTGAATGAAATGGAATGAAACAACTATAACGGATTACGATAGTCTAACGCTAGAGTCAACAGCGTGCAACGAATATGGAAACTATAATTGTATCGAATGAAGTTTTCCAAAAGTGCGAAACTTGAACTGACCTCGTTGCCCGTTGGGAACACGTTTCGCGGGACTTTTTGTCCCAAATTTTTGGCTTTACTAGAAATCTAGGTTTTTGCACTTTTTCGTAAACTTTTCTCCAGTCCTAAACGAGTGTTCATAAATGGACTATGATATTATAGAAAATTAAATCAATTATTGCAAATAACATAGCACATTGTAATAATAATATATTCTCTTATTACCCGTAGGTATAAGTTTACACTCATTTCAGAAGAACAGGAAGCCTGTTGTGTATATACGTTTACAATGCCACAGCTTAGTACTGTAACATGTGTAGATATGCTATTTCTTCAAGCATATTTTCATGTTTTAATGATTTAAATCCGCTTGAATCTTAGGTGCTTTGTTTAAGGTTGACTGAATTAATTGTAGCGTCCTTGGTATTGGTGGTGGGCTCTTTTTCCGCACTTGATCCGCAGGTCGGGCCTTTGTGCGTCGAGATGCCGGCTAGTCCGTCAGCCAGCCTAGCTCCGTCCAGAAGCGCAGGATCTTCCTGGTGTCTCCGCAGGCTTCCCGGAGCGACCTCGGGGTTCCGAGGATTTCTGCCCGTTGAGCGGCTACACCCGTGCATTCCAGGACTACATGGGTAGCTGTTTCGTCAGCCGACAGACATCCTCTACATAGAGGGCTATCGGTTGTACCTAGAACATATAAGTGTTTGTTAAGTGGACAGTGACCGGTTAAGATCCCTACGATAATGCGTAGTGATTGCCTGTCTAGGTTCAGCAGTTTCCTTGACAACCTCGCATCGAGGTGCAAGAGATTGTCGCGGGATTGTCTGCAGGTGCCTAGGTGTGTCCATTGATTGTTGTGTTGTGCTTGTGTTCTTTGACGTAGCCAGGATCTTAGTTGGTTGTAGGGGAGTGGTAGGCAAGGTGCAGGACCTATCGGCACTGTGTGGGAACCCCTGTTCGCCAACTGATCGGCAGTGTCGTTGCCGAGAGAGTTGCTGTGCCCTTTTATCCATTGGAGTTTGATCTTATTCCGTGCTGGTTTGGAGATCAACTCCAGTGTCTTGTGGCATTCGTGTATGAGTCCTGAGGTCGTGGTGTTGCTACTCAGTGCTTGTAAAACGGCGGCGCTGTCAGAAATTATCTTTATGTTGGAGTCTGTGATATTTCTGTTTGCCACCGCTGTTGCAGCCTTGGTGATAGCTATGCATTCACATTGGAAGATTGAGCTATGTTCACCTAGTGGTATGGATATGTTGATGTTTAGTTCGGGTGAGTAGACTCCGGCTCCTGTTCCCGATTGTGTTTTTGATCCGTCAGTGTATATGCGTAGTTCGCTGATGCCTGATCGGTCGGAGTTTTCTTCGATAAGGTCTATCTCATAGGATCTGTCGAAGATGTGTGTTTTATGGATCCGGTCCACTGGGGCTTCCATGAGTGGCTGGTCTGCGACCGCCTTTTGGAGTGCCATTGTGTGCGGTCCATTGCAAATCCCCCATAGGTTTAGTGTCTTTAGCCTAGTTGCGGCAGACGCAGCTTCTTGTTGTATAAACAAGTCTAGTGGTGGTATTCCTAGAATTACCTCTAGAGCTGCTGAGGGTGTTGTTTTCATGCAACTGGTGGCTGCCAGACAGGCAAGCCGTTGTGTTTGTTGCAGTTTGTTTTTGGCTGTCTGTAGTTTGGTTCTGGGCCACCATACTACAGCGCCATAGCTTATTATTGGTCTTATGGCAGCAGTGTAGAGCCACAGGAGTGTTTTGGGGCTTATGCCCCAAGAGCGCCCCACTAGTCTCTTACATTGCCAGAAGATCATGCATGATTTTTTTGCCTTTTCTTCTAGGTGTTTGTTCCAGAGGAGCTTGTCGTCTAGGATGACACCCAGGTATTTCACTTCCTTTGAGAGGGATAGTGTGGTTCCTCGGAGTTTTGGTAAGCGGTGAATGTTCAACACTCGCTTTTGGTGAAGCAAATAAGTTCTGTTTTTGATGGGTTTACCGTAAGTTCGTGTTCGGTGCACCATCTCTCCACGATCCGTAGGGCACCTTGCATGAGGTCACAGAGGACCCCTTCAAAGCTCCCGTTTATGAGGATCGCGATGTCGTCTGCATAGCCTACAGTGTAGAACCCTTCGTCGTTTAGCTTCCGGATGAGTTCGTCTACTACGAAATTCCACAGCAGGGGGATAGTACACCTCCCTGGGGCATCCTTTTGCTACCACGGCTCTTGTCGTTCTATTGACTTTTATTTGCACTGCTCTATTGCCCAGCATGTTGCCGATCCACTCGCATAGGAGTTTATCGACACCATATCTTTGCAGGGCGTGGCTTATGCTGGTGAACTGTGTTTTATCAAAGGCTCCTTCTATGTCTATGAAGGCTCCTAGTGTTGATGCTTTGTTGGTAAGGGCACTTTCAATCTTGGATACAACATTGTGTAGTGCCGATTCTGTTGATTTGCCTGAGTTGTAGGCATGTTGTTGTCGGTGGAGAGGTTTGTTTGCCAGGGTCATGTTCCTAATGTACCAATCGCATATCCTCTCCAGAGTTTTTAGGAGGAAGGATGTAAGGCTGATTGGACGAAAGGACTTCGCCTGTGTATAGTCGCTTTTTTCCCGGCTTGGGGATGAAGACGACTTTTACTTCTCTCCATCCTTTAGGTATATAGCCGTATAGGAGGCATGCCCGAAATATGCTCATGAGGTGTGGAGAGATTGTGGTGATACTCCATATCAGTAGTCCGGGAAATATGCCGTCCATGCCTGGCGCCTTGTGGGGTGAGAAGCTTTTGATTGCCCACTGTATTGTGTCAGGGGTGACTATACTGTTGGCTGTTGAGAGGTCCACGTCAGTTGGTGGTTGTAGTTCGATGTTGGTGGGTTCATTCCATGTTTGCTCATTGTTTAAGGTGCAATCCGGGAAATGTGTGTTTAATAGTAGCGCACATAGTTCTCCATCGGTTGTGGTGAAGGTGCCATCTGGTTTCTTCAGGGAGCCTAGGTTGCGATTCGGTTCAGCCGCCAGAATCGATTTTACTCTTGCTGCCTGAGTGTTGGACTCAATGTTGCTACAGAAGCGTCTCCAGGATTCACGTTTGCGTTTTCGTACCTGTTTTTTATATTTTGATTGCAGGTCTTTATACGCAGTCCAATCCTGTGCGTCTCTTGTGTTTTTAGCTCTGTTGAACAGTCTGCGTAGCCTTTCCCTTGTCCTTTCCAGCGCAGGCCCCCACCAGTGGTTGCGTGTGAAGGTTTTGTTTGAGGGGCTGGAGATTGGACAGGTTTGTTCGAAGCACTTCGTTAGTGTGTTTGTTAGTATTGTGACGTGTGTGTTTATGTCTTCCAATGTCCGATACTCGGTAGGTACCGTATATAGCGTCGGGTCATTGGAGATGAGGTTTTTGAATTTGTTGATGTCCGTCTTGCGTGGATTGCGCCACGGTTCAGGGGGTGTTGTTTCCATGTGTAGTTGGTATTTAATCCACCTGTGGTCCGAGCAGGACAGATCGCTGGACACATGCCAGTCTGAGATGTGTTCAGCGACCTGCTCCGTCGTGAGTGTGAGATCGATTATTGTTTGGTACCTGGAGGAGACAAATGTGGGCTCCGTTCCTCTGTTGATGATCTTTAGGTTGGTAGTGATAAGGAAGTCGACTAGGTCCTCACCTCTTTTGTTCGTGGTCGCACTGCCCCAAAGGGAGTGGTGTGCGTTAGCGTCTGTTGATATGATCAGCTCCAGCTGGTTGTGCTCGCAGTGTTTGATGAGGCTCACCAGCTCGTCCGTTGGTATGTCCGCGTCGCCCGGGAGATAGGCTGACGCTAGGATAACTTCGGGAAAGCTAGTGTTAGTGCTCTGGAGTCTGATTGTGGTCAGGTCTCTGGAACAGAACTCATTCATTAAAACTGCGTTGATTTGTCTTGGTATGAATATACAAGTGCGTGGGTTGGAGGTAGTAGTGTCTAAGAAAACCTTACCTCCTATGTTGTTTAGTCCGCAGATCCTGTCCTTCCTTATCCACGGCTCCTGGATAAGGGCTACGGTCTTGTGATTTACCTCCAGCAGCCTGCGTAGGGTAGCCGTCGCTGTCTGGCTATGCTGGAGGTTGGTCTGCACCAGGTGCAGGCTACTCGGGAGTCGAGGCGTGAACGCGAAGTTCATCCCCCTCCTCCTCCGTCAGCATCGGGCTGTCTGGGCTCGCCAGCGCTTCGTCCTCATCGGCTCCTCCGAAATCGGATTCGCTGTCCGAGGACTCCAGCGATCGTGGCGACTCGCCTGCACCGCTTCGCTTTTCAGCGTCGCAGTGCTGGCTGACCCTTATTATATATTGTAGCGTCCTACTGCGAGCCATGAATATTAATAGCAGCCCTACGCAATGCAATATGTTCCGCTCGGAGTTGTGATTCTCAATGAATTTGAGGATACAAAGCTATTCGGGAGCAAACCGTCATATAAATCTTCTATGACTATTTGCTCCTTTATCATTCTCTTATGAATCATGTAGGTATACTAAGGGTTTTTTTTAAAGTTGTTCAACAAGTGAGCAAAAATCTCTTCTTGTTTTCAATTCGTCACCATACAAAGCGTTATCTGTTGTTACCACCAACTCCTTAAAAGTAACTTTTATTATGGTCACGCCGATAATAGCGTCCAATGTAAAACGTATTTCACACATCCTAGACAAATCGTGTCGACTGAAAAAGGCTTCAGAGTAGAACATGAAAGGCAAATGTCAAGTTGAAGTCGGTCGCATATCCCGGACAATTGTCAAATAAATGACACAGTTTTGTTAACCATTATTAAAGGCGTTTTATTTGACTGACAGTTTGTATTCAGTAGTGAAAATCTGTTTTATTTTATCGTGCTCTTGACCCCTAGACAAATGACAATCGATAATAGCAGCCAAACCAAACGATTGCAAAATAAAGTTTTCTTGATGTTGTGTTTCACAAATGAAAGTTAAACTACTTATCTGTGGTTGGAGAAACACGACATCAAGACCTCATGAATGACTAGTGACATCTAGCGGATATTTGACTCGAGAAAACCCTAATTATATATATATACGCGGACGAATCAACACGTCAGTTTTCAGTCGCGTATCGTGGATTCGTTTCGTTAGGTTGCTTTTATCGATTGTCTCTTGTCTAGTAGTCTAAAGGACAATAAAGTTAAACAAATTTTCAGTGATGGCTAATAGACTGTCCGAAAAGATGATTGCAAAGTATATCCTAATCCTAACTAATATTATGCGAAAGTAATTCTGTTTGATTGTCCGTCTCGTTTTCACGCTAAGACTACTAAATTAAATTTAGTACTCAGATAGTCTAGAGTCTGAGAAAAGCATAAGCTACTTTTAATGGCGAAAAAAGTATTATAAGGGGTTTAAAGGGCGGATAAAATTCCACGCGGATGGAGGGTTTACTTACATTTATTTTCTTGGGCATTAATCCTACAAGTACACTAAATAGTGGGTAATGATGTAATGATGTATTTATAGAACGTGATGGTAGACCCGCGTATTCAATTTTAAAATCAGTTTATAATTTTGCGGCTGCCCCCAACTGGATTTGAACCGGTGTCACGTAGGTTGCACGTGCGGTTTCATAATTCATAACGCCAGTAGAATTTTACTCGTGAAATGATGCACGCCATATAATTAGATTTAAAGGTTAATTCCATATAAGTAAGTATGTTTTTATTGTAATGATAAGAAAATCCATGTGGGTATTTTATTTTGACACTTATCCTTTTCGTACCGGTTTTATCTGGTAGCTACATTTATTGAATGTAAAATACATACATGAATAAGAAACATTAATTTATTTAGCTTCTCGGTTTCATATATTTAAATGCTATTGCTCGTCTATTTTATGCTATTTAAAACAGTCTCCTCCTTTGAAGTTTATTTGCAACCATAACATAATGATATCCAAACTATAAACAAATTATAAATTAAAGAACATTAAACGAAGAGGTTTGCCGACAATACTACATAGATAAAAAAATCTAAATGCAACGAAACTTGCAATGCATTATAAACTGCAACCCAATAAACTTAACTCTAAACTACTGAAAGTCTTTATCTAAAATCCGGAGAGACAGTAACATTTTTATCATAAGAAAATATGAAATCCGTGCAGTGCCACTCCAGCCAAAAGCGAGTAAATGTCATAATTTTTCAGTTTTCCCTGAAACTCCGCTAAAGTACGTGCCCGGAATAAAACGAATAGAACCGGAAACTTTGCCGAACTTGGCATAAGTATTTTTTTTATTATTATGCCTAAATTTTGTTCTAGACTCTTATATTATTATTCTGTGAGTTTTCTTGAACTGAATTAAAAAGGTTTTTCTTTTTTATCTTGCTATATGAAACTTAGGTTGCCTAAATTACGTCTGAAAGTTTGAATCTGTATAAAAAATCCGTAAATCTGTTCGGTTTTTCTTTTTTCGAATATAAATAATTAAGTACAGGTGTGGTAAGACCTATGTACTTTAAAAAAAATATCACGCGGCTCTAGACTGGGTGTTCTAAGTTATAGGGGGAGATACGTGTCAAGCTAAAACAAAACACAAACAATACCGTAAATCATTGTGTATTTTGAAATAACTTCCGCAATAAGCCATGTAATAACACAGTAGTAAAGAAGAACTACACCCCAATAAAACGCACTAACTTATAGCACCCCAAACAAATTTGTACATCGTAAGCGAACCGTCGAAGCGACGTTATCTCAGGTGCCTTACCCGGGCATATCCAGCCAAATCCAGTTTCAGCCAGTTTCATCCGGTCGTAGCCGGTTACAACCCGGTTACCAGCCGGGGGATTACCGCTAAACCGGTTCTGCAGTCGTTTTCGACTTGATTTATTCACTTGAATCTGCGAGTTCTTTTTTGCTATTTGATTTGTGGGTTGGAAATTAGGTGTTGGTAATGAAAGTAATTAGAGACCTTTTAAAGTAATCCAACTATTAAGGAATTTCCAAGGATAATTTGCTTACTTAATTTACACTCGTGAGGTTAAAGATAATATTACATCCTCAAGATATGAGAATTTTAGAAACGTTTAGATCGTCTCTCGGTCGTGCTATAAATGTGGGAACTGTAAAGTCGTCAGCAAATAAGATAAAATACGCGAGTTCAATCCATCCATAAAAACTAATATTCCATACTTTATTCGTATTTCCCGTTCCATATCCTGGGTTGTGATAGGAAAAAAAATCTTTTGTGAAGTAAACGATGAAAGTGCACTAAAAAATAGAACGAACAGAAATTCCCAAGGGACGTGGATTATTCATACCTGTATGTTCTAACTGACTTGACGTAGGTACTTCGCGCTACGTTTTATGAAAAACGATATTGCTATATATTTTTTCTGGTATGGTTTCCAAATTTCTTTAATGGTATTTCTCATATTTTTTACAAATTTTCTCACTATTAATATCTTTCCTGGACTACTTCATCTTTTTCCACAAAAAATTGCCAAAATAGTCCAGCCGTTCTCAAACGAGACTAACAAACAGCAATTATTTTATATATCTACTAAAAATTATAGTACCTACTAAAAACTGAGCTGACGATAGTCTAACGCTAAAGTCTTTAGCGTTAAACTATTGTCTATTGTCGTTCTCGTGCTACTATTATGTAAAGAATCCGAAACATCAGCAAATAAATTAAAATAATAATACGCTAGTTAAAACCGTTAATAGTTGTTTTATTCCAATGTGTTATAACTGCGAAGGCATCAAAACTTATTATACTAAAACCTAAGTAAACTTTTAAATTTTGAATTATTTCAGTTACCGTTTTCATATTTGACTTCAGCGGGGGTAGACAGTTAAACGCGTTAGAATTTCTCGTCACGACTCTCGATTCGTCTGTTTGTTAATTGCCTCTTTAGCGCTCTCGACCGCCAATTATGAATGAATGTTGGCGCTAAAGACGGTACTTGGAACTTGGCCTGATGAGGGTTAAGTCAGAAACGCACATGATCATTTTACTAATTAGTTGCGAGTGTGAACGCATTTTAAATTTTATGAAAAAGGTGAAAATCCTGCAAGTTTTTCTATGGTTGCTCTTAGTTTTATAAACATTGTTCGATGTGCTTCTAAAAATATGGTTGGAAGTAAAGTGCTTATGTTGGGGTAATCTTATACATCTATATAATAATATTATTATATGTACATACCTATATGAATAAAAGGAGAAGCTGACTTAATTATACCTCATTGAGTTTATTCTCGATTCTTCTCAAGTGGTTTTTTTTGCTGAATCTAAAAAGAATATTAATTTTAACGTTGACATTCACAAGTGCCTGTAAGAGCCTAGCCTGAATAAATGATTATTTGAGTTTGAGTTTTGAGTTTGAATGACTGACATGTCAACGCAGAGCCTAAACTACTAGGATTAGAATCTAGAAAATTTGCACAGGAGTTCCTTTTAAAGCTTAGGGGTGAAGTACGAAAGGATTTTTGAATAGGTAAAATTTACCCCCTGATGGAGGTAAATAGGAGTCCTTATTGTGCGCAGACGACTTATTGCCGCGGGCAGAAGCTAGTATTGTACGGCGCACAAAAAATAATGAAGTGTTTTTAAAGTCGTACTTTATGCCACGAAAGCATATATCAATTTAAATTAGGTACTTTAATTGTGATGTGATGCGGTTAACAAACTGCATGATATGATAATTATCTACAAAAAGAAAAATATGATCGTAATGTTTTTAATGCACAAAATGCTTTTAACTTTACTCGTATGAAAAGTTTTAAAACAGCATGTGCAAATTTTGAAGTTATAATGAGTATAATAAGCGAAATATAATTACATGCAGTTAAAGCTGTGCTTAAAGTTGTTAATAGATTCAGGAATGCATGTTTTTCTCTTTAATTTTAATTTCGTGTGCTCTTTTTAGGGTTCCGTAGCCAAATGGCAAAAACGAAACCGTTATAGATCCGTCATATCTGTCTGTCTGTCTGTCTGTCCGTCCTTCCGTCCGTCCGTCCGTATGCCACAGCCAGTTTATGCCGAAACTATAATTTACATTATTAAAATTTTTGAATAGAGTACGATGCTTGTTCACTCTTAGCATTTTTTTATTAGGAACATTAATTTATCAGTTTATTTGTCAGTCCATACTAATTTGTCTTCGTTTAATTTCTGCTTGCTGTAAATTAGTTTTTACCAAGTGGGTAAAAAATTACCGTTGAAATTATTTTTATATGTCTATCACATGATCACGTCATTGATTAAAATCTCTATACTTATAAGCGAACTAGCTGTGCCCGCGACTTCGTCACCGTAATTCTTCATAAGGCTTCATATTTTCCCCGTTTTTTACACATTTTCGACTGTTTCTTCGCTCCTATTGGTCGCAGCGTGATGTTATATAGCCTAAAGCCTTCCTCGATAAATGGTCTATCCAACAAAAAAAGAATTTTTGAATTCGAACCAGTAGTTCCTAAGATTAGCGCGTTCAAACAAACAAACAAAAAAACAAACAAACTCTTCAGCTTTATAATATTAGTATAGATTTAAGAGAAATTTCATATTCTCACAGAAACAGTAATATTAAAGTAACATACTACCTACTTATAAGCGACTTCAAGAAAAATTTCATATCCTCACAGAAACAGTAATATTAGATAGAGTAGGTAATATTATATTTCTTTGCATTTTTCATCTTTAAACCGGGTCAAGTCGCATGAAATGTACGAAAAAAGCATTTTTTTTATATAACATCTCAGTCCAAGCCACTGCACTTTAATATTTTTCGCATTAGCAAGTTTTCCGTTTGTGTAAAGTCAGAAAAATAAACATGGCCGCTGAAAAATGGCGCCGGTTTCAGCTGGATTTTAAATAAACTGTGTATGAGCATTAATTTGGTTTTTACAATTCTTTTGTAAGATTTTCACAGAGATAAGTATTTGCATTTTTGGCTAACTGGAATTAATTATTTCTTATCGTACACATAATTATATTTTTTGTATATGTTTTATTTGTATCCTGTTTAATAAGTATAATTATTTGGGAAGTACCTATATGTATAAATACTACCTATTCCTATTAATAAAATATATTTATCACTATCCGTCTTCAGTTAACATTGATACTTAATAACTCTAAAAAATTTAGTAGGTACTTTAAACTGCAGCTTTATCAACAACTCCGCTAACACTTCACAGATTACATCACTACAATAAACAAACCAAAACACTACACAAGGAACACGCAATGAAAAAGATTAGAAATTTCTGTTACAAAAAAACACAACCACCAAATACCTATATCGCATCGCTCTTTAGGCGTAATGTTCAAACGAGCGGGTCCCCAATCCGAAGGCTTACCATGTCAATTCAGCTATACGACCTTCCCAGGTTAACGGGCACCTGCGGCCTATGCAGATTAAGAAGAACAGATGGGTTACGACAAATGGGTCGTTCAAGTATTACATAACGCAATTCGGGGGAGGGGGGTCTTGTAAAACATTTATATGCATTCCAGAGACACTTTGCACAACATAATTTGGGACTTTTAGGTAAAACTTTGGTGTTACGTAAGATTCCGGGTAAGGGAGGGGAAATTGCGTTACGTAATACTTGAACAGTCTCTAAACTTAATGACAATATCTAAGAGATATTGATGTTAATTTGCAGTGAACCTTATATGACCCAATAAGCAAAGTATACCTACTTTGCTTATTGGGTCATATCCATTAAAAAATGATCTTGCGTTGAAAGACATTAGCGTTAAACTTAAGATAGGTATTTAGAAATTTATTTCCATACAAATAATATATATGATAAAGTAGATATATAAACTCTCTGATAAAATATATGAATAATCTTTGCCTAAGGAACTTCGTGTAAAACTCTGGTAGTATCTCGCAATAAATCCCTGAAGATGAATCGACCAGGCAATAATGAAGTATTGTCTAAGGCTTTAATTAAAGGGATTTACATTTTCTCATTTTAGCTTGGAAACGGCTGGTTGCTACTGATAGGAGACTACATCATTAAGTACTGCATAACATTGTTGTAAGGTCGTTAACCCTGATATTCAGGTAGTCTGAAATTTCGCTAATTATGAAAGATGATTTTATACAAAATCATACCGTTTCCGATTATGCTGAGAGATAATTGTAGAGTGTAATTAATATCGCGATAGAGGTCGCCGCGTGTCAAAAATCAAAGGCCAATCAGCTTGTCTCTCATTGGTGGAACATAACAGTTAGGCCTCATTCTACAATAGCGTATCTAGCGGATTTTTACTACGAGGCCCGAGGAAATTTGTTTCGGAAATTTCGTGAAATTGAAACATTCCAATTTCAATTATTTTACAAATAAGTATGTATATTAATCTATACTAATATAATAAAGAGGAAAGGTTTGTTTGCTTGTTTGGATTGAATAGGCTCCAAAACGACAGGATTCGAAAAATTCTTTCACTGTTGGGAAGCTACACTATTCCTTGTGACAAAGGCTATAAAAAAGGGATCCGTGCGAAGCCGGAGAAGACAGCTAGTAATTATATAATCGTAAAATCTTAACTTACTTTTTTTTTACATTAAACACGTAAATGTGAACTGTTGCAGATAGTATTTCTCTTTTCTTGACCTGCCTTATTAAGCTTGAAATAGCTTATTTTTCATAAATTAGCAGCATTACAAAATGAACAGTGAAACGCAGGATGCAGTAAATATGCAAATAAGTACGTGGAGGTTGGTGGTGTTTGCAGATACTGTATTTTATGTAATGCGCAGTCTCTGACGTGGTCGCTGCTTTTTTAAAGTAAACTTACACCATAGGCATGCCTTCTATATAGGCACAATCTCACAAATGTATGAACCTTCTCTGGCGATCATCAAAACTATTAATAATTGTTCTATCGTCATCAGAAACACACAAAAAAGAGAACCTCATACATTCTTTTCGTAAGTTGATAAACGAAAGAGAAATTTAGTAACAATCTGAAACTCACGTCTTTTTCTTCTTCGTATTAGGATGTCATAATGTTAATTAAAAATTGTGAAGGTAATAACTTCGTTTTGTGCAATATCAATGTGGAGCCTGCCTGGTGAAACAATAAACAATCAGATTTACCAATAAACCCGTATCGAGAACAGATATCGACACAAATTGCGACCGAATGCGGGTATTCATTAAAAATTCATTCGCAAAATGAATCGAAACGATTGATTACTGTGGTGCGTGGAACGAAATGGAATTATTTTTTTTATTTGTCTGCGGGAGGGTAATTTTAGCCTTATGAACTTTGTTTACAAATTTTAAAATAGAATGCTACATACTTGATGTTCTACTGTTTTTATGATAAGTTCATTTTATCCATCGTCTACAGCTTACTACTCCGGATTAAATCTATTGATCGTTACCAGTCTACTATAAACTAAATCATTTATCATAGTCTATAGGTACTTCTCGTAAGCATAGTTTTTACGTTGTATACTTAATAAGACCTCTTAGTCTATTTATTGAGGTAAAATAAAAGACAACAACGTAACATTTTTCAATACCGTCACAAATTTACCAATTTCGAAATCGTAACTTGCTGTCGTGAACCAAAATCGTTTTGTTCCGGTAGCCTCAAATTGATTAAAGGCCTGTTAATTACAATGTAATGTGGAACAAAATTTAATTAAAAAGTTATCCGCAAACTTGTTCATTTCATCATAAAGTGTTAATCCCGGGAGCCCTTGGAAAACTTTCAAAGTGACCCACTCCACACTTGTTAAGTATTATGAACTTAGAAGTTGCGTTATTAAGGTCCTTTAACGTCTTGCGAAAAGTATAATAAGGTTTGAACAAAATTTTTGTTAAACACAAAGGTTTACCTCGTTTGGCTGAATTAAAGATTTTGGTGCCTATTTTGAAGGCAGACGATGATGAGATGAGATTGTTCAGATCTCATTAGTATTTTAGATTCAAGGCATTTTAACCTTTTCTTTTTTTTTGTGTGACTGCCTGACTTTATTTACATCAACTACGCACATTTTTAACCTTGGTTATATCGTAGTAAATCATAACTCATTATATTATCAATCAAGACAATAAAACATCCAAGACATTGTGTCAAAAATACACAGTTCCATCATTAACACTTTAACAACGCATTGTTAACACTGTTTCATCACGGGTAAAACTAAAACAGGATAATTTCCAGCTTAGACCCTATGAATATCATAGTCGATTAAACCCAAATATTCGTGAAAATGAGTCAAACAACAGTGAGTGTCATAAAATTTGACATCAATTGTAAAACCCCTATAAACCATGCAGACTCGGCAACAACCGTTATAGTCCCTTTTCACAAGTGGCCTGTATTCGATTGTTTTAAATATTATGGTCGTAAAATCTCTTTAGGGTATAAAGTCATTGTTGTATCAAATGGTGATATTTGTTGTTATAACGTCCGAAGATTGAATTAGTTGTAGGTATCTCTTTTGTTTTTGATTACATTTATGACTCTCCTTTCTTTGAATTCAAATGGATACGTATATGTAACTAACTTCGGCTCGCGACTTTGTATGCTAAGCACCCAATTTACCCTCTTGGAGGTAAAATTTCGAAGTCCTTTCTTAGTGCTCCTCTAAGTTATAAAGGAACCCCTGGGGAAACTTACAAGTTTCTAGTCCATATAGTTTAGACTCTACATTGATAATAATAATATATTATGTCAATCATTAAGTCAACTTCTCCTTTTATAATAATGCGTATTATACTTAGTTAGGTATATGTACTTACAGTCTAATAACGTTAGGTACACAAAACCCCAGAATTTAACCCTAACTAAATGTGTGAAAGATGTATCAACATTTTTACTTTTTCACCGAATAAAAATGCCTATACCCCTTTAGGTAACAAATGGAGGTCCGTACTCTCGGAACTCGGGGTATAACGAAGATATATTGGAATATATCAGTCTATGGAACATGGCGTGGAATCTATCACATGGATCGACTGTCAACAGTATATTGTTTTCTTTTCAGACGTTAAATCACGTAACCTAGTATTGGAGATACCTTAATAAGTTTTTAGTATTAGATATATATATATGATGACGAAATCGGTCCGCGACCGAGAAAGTCCTGCCGTTCAGCGATAGAGGGCGACACCAGGTGTTGCCAGCTCAGTGTATAAAGAGTTAAAATGTGTTTCGTATTAAGTGTTAACAACGCCTTGGATAGTCCAGGGGGGCTAGACAAGTGCCCAACGTTCAACGTTAACGTTAAACGTTAGCACCAAAATGTATGGGATTTGACATTTGTGACGTACGTGACAGTCGTTCGCGGATGTCAAATCCCATACATTTTGGTCCTAACGTTTAACGTTAACGTTGAACGTTGGGCACTTGTCTAGGGCCCCAGATATCTGGTTCCTCCAGATATCTGGATCTCAATTAAGACTAGCGACATCTAGCGCATTTTGACTTGTGATATTATTAGGTACCTATTATCCAGCGATTCTGAAGCTGAAGTAGAGTATACTAAGTACGGCTACATTACTGTTATAATTTACACAGGCTTGAAGCCTGCGACAAATAAAAATGTAAACGTGATGTATTCATTTCCTATACATCAATTTTACTGCGCTACGAACTCCCAGTAAAAGGGGTTTATTTAAATCCTCATGCTCTGTATTCCTTGGCTATAAAAGTTTATTGTTTAGTTAGATTATTTCGCCTCAATAATATATCTCTGTTTAAATGAAAAAAATTGACTTAGATAAGTACTCTTTTTACAAACTTTTATTTAGTTTTAGACATTTTGCATGCATGTATAAATCGGATTACAATGAAATATTATTTTGATTAGATAAAGCATGGAGTCGAGTAGAGAAAATCTATCTAACAGGTACCTACATAAAATCTTTTGGAAACGTGATAGGCAGAGTGATAATATCATTTTTCATTTGCAATTTGACGTCTTATACATCAATAACACTCTAGGGCGACCAACTATAGACAATAGGGTTGTCACAAATACAAACGGGTCCCGGATGCGGATTCTCTAAATATTTGTCGTTTTAAACCCGTCCTTTGTCAGAAATCCCGTGATTTATATTACTTGTTGTCACACTACACAATATCGAGGCTGCAGAATGGAAGATATATGTGTACTTACATAATATATATACGTTTTAAGTAATTGGGAGAACTTCTGTTCTAATTAATGAATGAGTTTGAGAAAATGACTAGTTTTTATAGGACTTACCATTAATCCTCTTATAATAATGTTTTCAAAATGAGCAAGCCGAGATTTTCTCACAGTAAAAAATATTTTTTTTTACAATCGCGTAAAATACGTAATGTCATGAAGAATTCTTTACAGAACTCTAGATAATAATGTACGGAATATATCGTCGGCATTCGCATTTCATTCCTTGTACTAGAGCATAAGGGTTCAACATTTGTTAGCCCTGTAACAAATTGGGCACTCGTACTGGAGAAATTCTCGACAACTACATATTATTGCGAATATAGTCGTATATCTTGTTAAATAAAACTGTGCCTTATTCGAGTTTACGGGACTTCAATAAATGTAAGTGATTTTTATTTTGAGAAGGCTTTTGATAAAATAATTTCAATTTATATACTTACTGATAGTAGGTAGGTATATATACCAAAAAGATAAAAATTAAAACAATTTATTTTATAAAGTTAAACAAGGTTTTATAATTTAACAATGTTCATGTGTTCCTCTTTCATTTTATACCCCATTCGGGTATATTTGTTGACATTTGGTTTTCCGCCCCCCTTAATTTGGTTTTAGATTGACGTACATAGTCAACCATAGATTGTCGTCCAAACTGAACGTGTGTAAAAAAAATCTGTTCAATGGGTTAACATAATAATATATATTTATATGCTGACATGACAAACTTAATGTCATCATCGAATTTACTTATGTTTGGTACATTCGATCACCCAAAGAATATCATAATACATTTACAGATAAATGTAAAAATAAACCTACATTCCATCAAATAGACATGCACTGTGAACTGAGTACTCTAGAATTGTGATACTGCAACAAATTGGGTACTCTACTCGGCGACTCTCGAGGACCGCGCTGACCACGGCTGTAGTAATGATTCGTTTGTTTTAAAACCTTTGAAAAATAGGTCATTTGTATTGTTGTTGACGTTTACTATTTTGCTTTTTTATATTTTTAGGTAACATCGCATAATAATATAGTCCCACGATGTTACATAACAATCACATTAATGTTGTAAAGGTATAAGTTAGTGAGTTTGTGCCCATTCGTAAGTTATATTTGTTACTCTTTCACGCAAAAACTACTGAATGGATTTTGATGACAACATATAAGCAATAATATACCGTATTAGAATAACATATAGGCTATATTTTATAACGATATTGTGTAAAATAGACATCGCAGATGAAGTTACGGGCAGAATCTAGCGATAAATAATTTCAAAAATAGATGGCTACTTCATTGGTAAAATTTTCTTCGTTTAGTATATTTCTAAGTATTTTAGCGATGAACACCAATTATTTCTACATGTAGGGTACCTAATTTCTTCAAAATATATGTGTAGGTATCGCATAAAACGACTATTTTCTAAATCTTCACACTTTCTTTGTCTCCAGGACTTACAGTCGGAGATCGAGACCCACCGCGATGTATATGCGTCGCTCACGGGCACCGGCCGCCGGCTGCTTGGCTCGCTCTCGTCGCAGGAGGACGCGGTGATGCTGCAGCGGAGGCTGGACGAGATGAACCAGCGATGGCACCATTTGAAGTCGAAGAGTATGGCTATCAGGTACTTGTCACTTTATTATCACTCAGCTTCAAGTTTGCTCGCACCCAGCGGATTCTAGCGAACCTATGATGATTGTCGAGTGGACATCTTGTCGTGTAGATGTCGTCCCTTATTTCCTTATGACAACAAAACAATATCAACACGACAAATCTCCTCCTTGTCGACAAAGTTCTCAATATTATGTCGACAGTTCGTCATTGACTCGCTGACCATCTACCACTCGAGTTGACCGCTCGAGAACTTTTTGTCTCCCATAAACATATTAGGATCCACAATATTTTTCTAGATTTAAAGTATCGTCATGTTACATTCAACGCAAAGTGCAATAATAACTGCATTCATATTTTTTTTTAATTAAGGATAGTATTTTTAGGTATTTGTGTACGAGCTAGGTGTTTAATACAGTTATTTTGTCCTGCAAACTACCTTAAAGCCCGTTGTGAAGTTTCAACTACAGAGAACTTAATATAAAATTATCTTCATATTTTATTAAATAAAAATCGTTCAAAACGATATTGTAGAAATATTAACAAAACTTAATATTTCTAATCTCTATTTCATCATTCCAAAATTATATAAATTGCAAACGCCGTTCCAATTACTCGTTGAAATTGTCACAGCCTTGAAATTTTAAGTGAAATTTCGGAATTTTGGCACTTCAAAGCTGTACTTTAATACCTCCATAATTGGTAGCCGTGGGGTGAAATTGTCCCCACCTGATCATTGGGCAATTAGGGCCGCTAAATGGACGGAATTAGGACCCTTGCCGTAACTGAGTTTAAAGCCAGAAGGGATTTACGAGGTGTATTTCCAAAATGTTTCATTACGAGTTAGGTATAGAAGAATATTAATACAGGTACAAGGTCAGGTATTCCCCAATCAATCGCGAAAACTGTTACCTACTCTTAACATGTAGGTAAGTAGCACTTAGCTAAGTAATTAAATTTTGACATCCTTTAATCAGAGGCGTGCCCTTCATACAAGCCGAAAAGCCTGGCTTGCCCTACTAAAAATATTGTCCATTAATAATATCAACATTCGAACTGTTTAAAAGTTCGCGCTATAATATTCGATCAGTTGAATGCAATGACCTCGCTCACTCGCTCGCCGCCAGTCAATAATATGTTAGATCACGCGCACCAATCGATGCTAACGAAACCACAACTGATCGCGACTTCTCGCTCGCACTTGGAGGCTTTTATGAGGCTTGCGTTCATGTTGTCTCTTAGTGTTTATTTCTCTTTCTAACCTATAAGAGATTGATATTTCTATTGCAGTCAAATCGTTGATTTTAAGCCAGGGCTTGCTAACGAAGTTTGCTGCGAACCAATTTGGCGCATGCGTAATAGTGTCAGACTGTCAGTTGTCTGTTCTGCAACACGTTTGAACTTCGCGTCAGTTATTAAATACTTGGTTGACTGAATGAAGTGTTTACATTGTTTTTCTGTGTTTTGATTAAAGATTAGTTAACTTCTTAAGGTTTCATAATGTCTGAGAGTTTTCTAATTCAACTGTAGTTTAACAGTGAGTACGTAGGCATATAATTGTGTTACAAAATGAAGGAAATAGTTCTTTATGGGGATTTAAAGTGTGTGTTTTGGTGTAAGTACGTGAAGCAAAGGTAAAATACTTATTTAAATTTTGATCTGGAAAAAGGTGAAAGTATTAAAACGATCGGTACCTCTTATATTATTATTGTATTTTGTTATTCAAACAAATTATATTGTTAGTGTTGCATATTTTTTTCGGCGGCAATAACTTATGGATTACAACGTAGCTACGTAGGTAATATAAGTAGCTACGTAGGTAATATAAGTAGCTACGTAGGTAATATAAGTAGCTACGTAGGTAATATAAGTAGCTACGTAGGTAATATAAGTACCTAGTTATATTATGACTGAATAACTTATCTGGCGTTATGAAAAGGCATGTTATGTATTGTCAATCGCATGCATTCCGTATTTTTTTTCGGTAGGTACCTTATACCAATATCATGGGTGCCCCTTAAATAGCATAACATTAATTGTCATATATTGAAAACGCATAACAGACTTGGCATAACAATATTATGCATAACATACAATATGCATAATCATAAAATGGCATACTGCTTAAAATGCATAATAATGAAAAAGCATAATTTTAATTAGTATAACTTTATCTGGTATAACTTTAATATGCATAATAAAATAAATGCATAAATAAGGGGGCACCACAGTTTCCATAAAATGGAAAAGTCGATTATTGAGATACCGAAAATTATCTCAGATAGTTTTTCATCATAAATTATTACAACAATTCTAGAAACTTTCAATAGTTATTCTTAGACATATCATTTAGTGTCGTGTATAATATTAATCATACTTGTCTTTATTCCAAAATTATCAGAAAAGTAGGTTAGGTTAGGTTAAAACTGCGACACTTGCAGGATCGATTTGCTACCAGAAAAGTAGATCAGTTTTTAAACATATTTTTTCATTTTATTGGCCCCAATAGATGAAAATAAAAGTATATGTATGAAAACTTTTTTTTTTCATATTGAATATTGAAAATTTGGTATTTATGCACACAAAAAACATATTTAAATCAGTTGAGGTTGTGAACAGACTCTTAAACTTTTTATAATTTTTCATATTTATAAAAAATAATTTTAGGCTTTTTATTTTTATGCTAGTTTATCGTTATGAGTATTTACATTATGCGTATTAAAATTATGCATTTTCAATTATGCTTATTAATGTTATGCTGATTTACAATTATGCTTAGAATTGTTATGCTACTTCAAATTATGACCATTTATTTTATGCGTTTTAATATAGACCCCAATATCATATCTTTCGGCTTGCCCTATTCTGAAACCCTAGTCCCGCCACTGCCTTTAATGCAACTATAATTAAAAGAAACCAATGTCTGTAATAGAAAGAAAAATAGAAATATCTGCGTATTGAGCATAGTCCTATGAAACGACAAGCATGTAAAAGTGTCCATTATGATTTCAACGCTATGGACCGCCATGGGAAGCGGTGTTGCCATAAATAACGTGGAATGGCCACTCTCCCTCTGTGTTGCCACGCTTTTAACGAAAAAGCAATAAAACTACTGCATTGTATGTGGACATTTTATTTTTAATAAGTCAATCTAATGGTTTAGGTATGTCGTGATATAACCAGATTTAAGGCAGTCTGAGCCAAAGAAAAAACACCCTTCTCTTTGGAATAAAAACTTACGATTAAGGTTTAAAAACCTTTCTTATATTGACACAAGAGTCTATCTACCTACATTATTATGGTAGTATGACCTTACTATAATTATAGTTTGATTCAACAATCCATTTCTCATTTAAGTACAATAAATTCTTATCACTCAATCCATTTGTAACTATACTAAATGGATTAAAAAACATAACTCCAGGTTTCAAAATGAATAATGCTGGCATTTTATTTGCACGAAACAAAATGGCGAGCGCTTTTCCCGCCAACTGACCATCTGTCATCGAAGTTGACGTTTTAAAAGTGCGTTCAGAATCGTGCAGCAATTTTAATCACGTATCAGATGTATTGGTTTCTGAATTGTGGTAAAATGTTCAAATTAAATGTACCTACGCTGTTGGTGTTAATTCAATAATTATGTTGGAGCTTGTACCTACGTTAACAAGTTTCTTTTCACTTAATTAAAAACCTTTAATATTAAGAGTTTTTTTAAATTGGCTATTGTTTATTTCAACTTGTACTTTCTTTTTACAAATAATAGTTCAATAATTTATTTATATTGCACAGCACAGAAATAAATATGAACCGTACAGTATTAACTCTTTTTTGGTTTAAGAGCGCGTGTTAACTTACCTCTATCATAACATATCTGAAAGTAATGCTACCTGATAATATCTCGCCGCTGGCAACTCGTCCCTAATTGCTGTCAGTGTCGCGATAGACTGTCAAACTGTCGTGATGACATGTGCGGGATTATATGGTACGAGACGATGTTATTAACTTTCTCTTCCTTTACCCATTTTATTTAGTATTCTAGACAGCTAAAAACTATTTAAGGTAAAAATAGTATAAATGTTTATGGACTAATAGGTACCTAACATTCAATATACAGAACAATCATTCTAATGAGCATAGCATAGTTGTTTTTTTTTATAACAATTTCCAATAAAAAGTTTTCTACTTGCAATAATAGATTATTCGTGACGACCTGTTGGTCTAGTGGTCATAGCCTTCGAAACCGGAGGTTGCAGGTTTGATTCCTGCTGGGACGAATGTCAGTGTTATGAACACTGGCATCTGTACCTAAGTCTTGGTCAGTACCCGTAGTGCATAGTATGAATTGTCCAAATATATTTATTTATTAGTATTAAATGATTCAGAAACGACTTGGTTCATTTTCCTATTGGAATACAGAAGCAGCTATATATAAATGCATAGTAAAATGGCTCCATCGAGTGAGACCAGCTGATTCGATTATGCAACGTCACGGCCGCCGACATTTAATTGTCAGTTGATTTGACGTATGCCGTATAGTTCCCGGATTTAGAATTGCCAAGACAGGTAGGTAATTCAGTATTAAGTAAGGTGAAAAATGTAGTTAAAGTATTGAATGTTAGCCGTTTGGAAAGATTTATGAGGAACCTTTTGTTTTATGACTTAGGTATAATATACGTGTGTCTAAAGTTTAGGTAGGTATAATACCTAAACTTTAGACATATATATATATCCTCTTTTCGGCATAAAATTGCTTCTAAAAGTTTTTTAAAATTATAATATGTATCATTTTTAAAATTTCATTTAGTAGGTACTTACCTAAAGTATCTATTTTGTATGCGGCCATTTTCCTGATGTTGCATTGATACAAAAATAATGTAATAATTACTTTATTGAAGAACAAATTAAAAAAGGAGGAACAGGGGTTCCTTTTATAACGCGCGGGGCAGCACTATGTACCTTTTTGAAAATTTGCTCCATAAGAGGGTAAAAGTTGGGTGCAGACGAAGTAATTATATTCCTCTTGGAAGCATATGGCTGAACTTATAAATTTTCCCTCAATTTTCGACTAAAAATACCTCTAAGTTTAACTCAAAAGACGGCACACATTGCAGATTCCTAGTTCTAAAGTAACAAAGCCTTTCTCGTCTGGGAATGTCTCCTATACTGTCATCGCTAAAGTCGACCATAGCGGACATCATCTTTAATATATAATACACTTTATTACTAAGGTATAAGGTTGAATTCCAAAGCGTACGTATGGTGTGCGGTGGCGTGTCTCTAGGTTCATGCACTAGACGTTCCGTTAGAAGGTATTTAATAAATCCACCTTTGTTGCAAAATGTGATAAAACATTTTAAGCATGGTTTTATAAAAGTAATGCTTTTAAGTAAAGTCGGCACCTGGTCTGTGAAACTTGGTTTAGTACCTAACACTATTTCTAGAAGGTGCCTAGAAGGTTTATTTCATTAAATTTCAAATACAACTCGACTATTTTATTTCGTTACGGTCTACTAATAAATAAACTCAACAACTTCTAATCATGAATAGAAGCATCGTATTCATTTTGAACAGGTTAATGACCTCAATAATTACATTACGAATTATTTCACATTATTTGTACAAAGAACAGCTTTTCTTCTTCCGTTCCCGCGTCTTCTGCCATGACAGTCAGATACTCACCGCTGATATCCACTCTCGCTCCTCCGCCATTGGTCAAAATGGGTCTATATTAAAACGCATAAAATAAATCGTCATAATTTGAAGTAGCATAACAATTCTAAGCATAATTGTAAATCAGCATAACATTAATAAGCATAATTGAAAATGCATAATTTTAATACGCATAATGTAAATACTCATAACGATAAACTAGCATAAAAATAAAAAGCCTAAAATTATTTTTTATAAATATGAAAAATTATAAAAAGTTTAAGAGTCTGTTCACAACCTCAACTGATTTAAATATGTTTTTTGTGTGCATAAATACCAAATTTTCAATATTCAATATGAAAAAAAAAAAGTTTGTATACATATACTTTTATTTTCATCTATTGGGGCCAATAAAATGAAAAAGTATGTTTAAAAACTGATCTACTTTTCTGGTAGCAAATCGATCCTGCAAGTGTCGCAGTTTTAACCTAACCTAACCTACTTTTCTGATAATTTTGGAATAAAGACAAGTATGATTAATATTATACACGACACTAAATGATATGTCTAAGAATAACTATTGAAAGTTTCTAGAATTGTTGTAATAATTTATGATGAAAAACTATCTAAGATAATTTTCGGTATCTCAATAATCGACTTTTCCATTTTATGGAAACTGTGGTGCCCCCTTATTTATGCATTTATTTTATTATGCATATTAAAGTTATACCAGATAAAGTTATACTAATTAAAATTATGCTTTTTCATTATTATGCATTTTAAGCAGTATGCCATTTTATGATTATGCATATTGTATGTTATGCATAATATTGTTATGCCAAGTCTGTTATGCGTTTTCAATATATGACAATTAATGTTATGCTATTTAAGGTGCACCCGGTCAAAATATATAAGCCAATCATACATCAGCGTGAATGTTGCCATTCGCAACTTAAATATACCACTACCAACAAAACAATAATATTCAAAAATGATGACGTTTTGTTACTCTTTAGTAACTTGGTTAGCCTGTGTTACAACGACCAAATAATCCAAAACCCAATTAAAAAACCACACAATTTTAATCAGATTAATAGATTTACGCATATCTCTCTAATTAAATCGAACCTAATATTAATGTCAATCAGTATGCGTGATGCAATCAGCATCATGTGCACTCGCATGGCCTTACGTGATGCAAATACGTTGATTGATGTACTGATTGTGGCCGATCACTGCCCAGTCATTCGGGAAGCGAGTACCATATACTTGCTATATAATCAAGTGGTAGGAAGGCCTTACTGCCCAAACAATAAAGGGTAGTGTGATATGATTGTTGCTTAAGTATGAGTTAATCTGATAAGCTACTAGGTAGTTCTTATGATACAAGTGAGAGTGGTAAAATATTATAAAGTAAATGCCCCGGTGGTATTTTTATAAGTTCATATAAATATGTACCCAGATTGTTTCATATTTAATTAATAACTCGCATAAATGTGACAGATGTTTTCGATTGACATCTCAATAAATAATCGCAAAATTTAATTTTGAACCAAACGTTATCCTTAACGATCGGCCATTTTTGTTTCCGGAGCCATGAGAAAAGCGGAAAAATGCCAAATATATGTGCGCGAATACCTACGTCATAATATCTGAAATTAATGAACGAAAATTATACATAGTATTTATTTGTATTAACAAAATGCTATTACCTCATTGTAGGATTTCTGTAAAAATATAAAAATCAGATACCTATCTATACTTAGAACATACAGTAGGTAAGGACCTAGGTAGTCACAAAATGTCATATTAATTTAACTAAGTAATTTATATATTATTATAATCTCATCCAGGCCATAGTACGAGTTGTATTTTATATTTAAATATTACCTACTAAATAAATTACGTACCTACCTACCTACTTTTGACTTGACTTGTAACATTACATGTCAAGCTGAAGAATTTTCTGTCGTTTCTGTCGCTTTTCTGTCGTTTGTTATTTTATAGCCCACACCGGAAAGTAAATATTAATCACTCCAACTTAACGATATATCATAAATCATTTTCTCCTCATTCAATGATATTTAACTCTAACTATGCAATTTTAGGGTCGTTTTTGCTAAAACACCCAATCGATCGGGGTCCCCCAATTTGTCAAGCAATTAATTTGATTTTTTTTGTTTCTCTGTTACTCTTTTGGTAAACAAGTTTGTTATTGACTCTATTGGACTGTAAACCCGTTAATTTCCCTTTTTAAATCTTGTCAAGTTTTGTAATTAAAAGCTTTCTACAGCGTCCTTTAATTACTTAATTATATTAATTGATCAAAATAAGTATTGTAAAATACCTTTTATGTCATAGGTAAGCAGATTTAGTATGTAATAAATGAATACATTATTATTTGCATCATATTGAAAATAGTTTATCGTCATTGGACTACTATAAAATAGTTAAAATTCAGTCCAACAATGACAAATAAAACCCTCTCGCTTTATGATTATATAGCCCACAATTGTAAATTCTGCAAGCACAGCCACAGGTCAAGGCTAGTTATGATACTCGTAAGTGCACCCGGAAGTATTCGCACGGAACCCAGGTAGCGGAGGCTTTTGGCCTTTGTACATCGCCGACATACCGGGATGACTCTATCCTGAGACTGATAGCTGCTGCACTGCCTATAGTGCCGTACTATACTAATATTATAAAGAGGAAAGGTTTGTTTGTTTGTTTGTTTGGATTAAATAGGCTCCAGAACGGCTGGCCCGATTAGAAAAATCCTTACACTGTTGGGAAGCTAGGTACACTATTCCCGAGTGACATAGGCTATAAAAAAAGATGATCCGTGCGAAGCCGGGGCGGACAGCTAGTTTTGATATAATCCAGTGTCCTTTCGACAATTTTACTAATCAAATCGCATGATCAAGATAATCAGATTTTTTGTTTTAAACTGTAGGGCGTCTAAGCTCTTCAATATATTTTTTGTATAAATGTCTTTACCTAATCTCATTAAAAATTAAAATACATCTCCAAAATTGTGTTTTTCAATTTATGTTTTCTGTCTACTTTCTTGCCGCTGCGCTAAATGAAATTGCCGCTTTCTGGCTTCGTCGAACAGAAAAATAGTATACTGACCTCGGCCAGTAAAATAAAAAGCCTCAGATCACATTTTTGTCAACCTCGGCTTCGCCTCGGACGACGATTACATGTTATCTGAGACATTTTTTATTTCACTGGTCTCGGTGCGTAATGTACTATTACCTACCTAAAGATCGAGTAGACGAATCTTCTCGTAAAAATTAGGCTGTGAACAATTCGTACTATACATATTTAGAGTTTCCCAACGTCCATATGAAAATTGTAAGAATTCCTGTATGGACTGCAGTAGCCTGTATTACACACAAGAGGCTGTGGTATTTACATACAAAGCTTTATGATTCATCAGAAGGAATTTAAACAATGTTCGTCTGTCTGTAGAAGGAGTCGTTCATATATGCATATTACTGAAGTTTACGCATTTCTCCTCTGTGATTGCGGAACATTACCTTTTATAAATATGGAATTTAATGTTTCTCTTTATCTTGGTTTGAAACATTTTTGTTAAATAAAGAATGCTTAGTAAAGTCAGACGTGTACTATACAACCATACAACTTTATTAATACCTGACGTGTGACGTATGGGATTCGTATATAGGATAAGGAGGCCTTAATTTAAAACACACATTTATATGATATTACATACAACTTTAGTCTTCGGCTTTAAAATACCTCCCTTTCCATGTCCCGTTCTATTAGAAAACATTAATACTTTTTAAATCACAGACAGCCAGCATCCTTACAGGATTGTAAACTCTACCAGTAGGTACACTAAACGTCAGAATTACCTGACCCCCACCATTATGAAGTTAACAGGTCAGATAATTCTGACGCTTAGTGTACCTACCACATCAGAAAAGGCATTTATAGTCTATATATTTATCACATTGAAAATGAAATGTACTAAATCCCCAAGTTATTCCTAATAAAAAGCTAAGTGTTCATTAATAGAAATATTTCCAAACGAGCGATTTCAATTAACGAACAATTATAAAGTCACCCAGCTTATTTATACCGACATAAACTTGACCTAACAAATGCAAGTGCTAAACCTTATAAAGATGTTAGAAATCCCATAAAGGCATTAAGCACGCCGAGGTACAGTCAGTCGCGTAAAATGGTTTTATTACCTACTTTACAAGTGATGGCGGAGTGATAAAAGTTTAACAGTACTATAGTGCACTGGAAGACATTTTTGCGGATGATAAGACCTACTCGGAAAGCTATAAAGCTTGTTCCATTCCATTTCGATTGGAGATAAAGCTTTTGGGGTCGGTCCCAATTCAAGCGATGTCCCCACTGATAATAACGTAATATAATATAGTACTTTAAGCTATGATAGCACTCATGGCATGTGAGTCGGTGATGGCAGTGTGTTTGTCTTTATCGTCATCCTTATTTTAATAGATATAAGTCCACAGTTGAACACTGCTCTCCCCTTACCGTTCATAGTAACTGGTCCTGCGCTTTTCAATGGATTCCAATGACCTTCACCGTGTCATCAGACCACTATGTTTGTATTTATGACAGTAATGTTCAAGACCATGCTTAACTAAACCGGGTCACTAAGTGTCACCTAAGACGTTCTTATTATTATTTGTATTGAGGGTGACCGCTCTGCTTCTGACGAGTAAACAGTCCACCTGTGTAAGAACTCCAATATGAGCATAGTAGTCAAATAAAAAAAATAAGACTATAGAATATATTATATAGAATTACCTACTAATAACGTTCTTACGCTTCCTCAAGTACGTTACACGGCTAGAATTTCATCATCTAAAATTTTCAGTGGTCTATAAGACGAGAAGTGACTGAAACGAACTAACTTATTCAATTATATTTATTTCCCGCCAGAAGTCAGTCCCGCCTGAACAATAAAAACCGATCTGCATACGTGGCGTCGTAAACCCCGCTAGTGATTTCACTGACAGATAAAACAAAATGGCGGCGGATCTCTTTATGTCGCTTTTATGTGCGCACGCGTCGGACTTGATGGCTTCATAGTTATTGAATATGTGCATGTTTTTTTATTTATCGTGTTCGACAGCTTAAGTGATATTTTGCCTTGGTATTGGTACCTACATTTACTGTTTCAATTAATGCTTAATAATATTATTTGCAACCATTATAGATATAACTAGAGAAGACAATGACGGCGTCTTAAAAGTCTTGAGCTATAGATGGTAGTATTGTAATAAAAAACGTTATAAGTGACATTGTAAACTGTTATTGAGATCTGAAAAAAAGTGCAGCTGCTTAAGCTTCTTACAGAAAAATGTGTTTATCACATTCTTATATTATTATGCATAAAGGTAAGCCTAAGTAGAATAGACGTAAAAAACTCCCATAATCGTATTGTATGTTTGTCACAAATAAACATGTTGTGACCACATCCCTTGAAAACTCTTTTACAAAGCGCCGTCCGCCCTGCGGTAACAAACTCAGGTGTATTGTGGCTGCTTTGACCTAATACCCCCATGTGCAGACACCGTAATACACGTTAGCTCACTTTATGTAACAAGCTTGTCGCCTGGGTGAAGATATAATGAAATGAAACAACCATAACGAATTTAACTCGGGTATATTATTTTGTATGCTAACCGCGATAGAAATTATTAAAAAAATATATTATTAAAACTACTTAGTCGGACAAAGTGTAAACTGTAAACCAATAAAAACAGAACATAGCTTCAGACAGATCTGATGTTATCATAAGTAGGGCAAGGAATTACCTCATAATTTTGGAAATTTTTCAGACATTTTACCTGAATAACGATAAGGAAACTACCCAACTTAAGTAATACCGTGTTTGTTTAAAACAGTTCTAAGAGTTCTCGGGATTCGCTATAAAAACAATGAAACTCTGCTTATTTTTTTTTTAATGTTATTTTTAATTAAAAAATATACAATCCGTGATAGTGACTCAGCTGTGCGTGATGTATGCTTTGGTATAGGGCCAAGATGGTTGCGGTTTCCCCTTTGAACCCAACGAGACCAGAAGACATACATACCATAAGAGATACAAGTTTATACTTGTATCTCTTCTGGTACCTCCCAAACGTTACTCGATTGAAGAACTTGCATACACACACATTTGTGTTTAAGTAATTAACATGACAATCAACATTCGCTAACGTTATAAGGTCTCTAGACAAGTGACAATCGATAATAGCAACCAAACGAAACGAATGCTAGATTCTATGAATTTAAAATATGCGAACGAAATCCTGACCACGTGATGATTTATTCGCGTATCTCAATACCATACAATCATGATATATATCATACATACGGACAAAAACCGACCTCGTGACTTTTAATGAACTTACTCGTAGGTATCTTTTTATTTTATTTTATTACCTACAATAACAGATTTGCATTAAAAAATATATTAAGTTTGTCTAAAATACAAATTAGAATCTTCTCATTCAGCCAAAGCACATTTTAATCCTGTAAGTCATTTAATGACTTTTAATCACAAAAATCTATATTAATACTGGCAGTAGCGTCTTTGCTTTTGAAAATCCCATATAAATTTTAACCCTCAAAGTTGATAATCTTTCCTATTATCCTAAATCTAATGCAGCACACTTAAACTCAAAAGCATAGCCTTATATATCTGATAAGTGTAGGTATGTATTGCAACTGTCTCAATTGAACTGTATTCCTAATGCAGTAAAGTGTAATTTTAAACACTAATACCGTAAGGCTCTACGCTGCGCATTTAACATCTACGGCGCGGCTGCCAAAATCTTACAATGAAGTAATTCAGGGTTTAAACTAATTTTAAATTTTGTTCCGTCTTTGAATGTACTCGTAGTAGGTATTCCTTATGAAGTTATCTTTCCTTTTTTACTTTTACTCTGGTTAAAGTAAAACAGAGTAAACGTAAAAAAGGTAATAGAATGAGATCCCAGTCACACCAGACTTACGTGATTTTAGAAGTGATGAAATTATAAGGATGGGTAGTAGGTATAAAATAAAATTAGAAATGGATACTCGCTGAGCTGAAAGCAGGACGTTAGAGAGAGCTGATATCAAAGGTAAAAAAAAATGTTTAATTTTTTCGTCAGGAATAGGAAAAACAGATATTATGTCTCGTTCCCATGTGAAATAAAGATAGCATATTTTTTTCCAATTCAACAAATATCATTTTGCTAAGATCACGTGTTTGTGATGACTGGGATCTTGGACCACAACAAAATAACAACAGGTTGTTTTTGATCCTTTTACTGTGTAGTAAAAGAGTCGCGAGGTGACAATAACTATAAAATTTAAGCGTATCGTGGGTTGTTAATGTTACGAGCTAGTTGTAACTTTTGTCGCATGAGTGATAATAATATATACCTACAATGGTTTCATAATATAAATTTCTTAGCTGTCAAAAAATATAATAATTTCGTTTTTAAGAGTTTTTTTATTTTTAATGATATAAAGAGTTTCACATACCTAGCTTTCTATTTAGATACTTTATGTTGTAGGTAATTGATAGATTTCATACCTACTATTTGACCCAGTGGACTTAGTACATTTTTTAAGAATTTTATTAAAAAAATGTGTTTAATGTTAGAAGGGTTGTAGGTATATATTCTTATCACTTATTAAAAAAAAAAATTCTTGAACATAAACGATTTTCCAAATATTAAAAAAACTCCAGTTTAAATATTCGACCCTCACAGGATTCGAACCCATGTTCTCTAGATTCGTTTAACTATGGTATTTTAACACTCCGTTGTTTTGGCTATTAAGCCCCCAATAACAATCGAAACAGTACAACTTTAAACGATACAACTTTATCTATAAAAATAGTTTAGGGTAGAGGATTATAGGGAATTTCCCCAATTTATTATTGTTTTGTTTACAATTTATTACTATGTAATGCTGTATTTAATTGAAATTATTCGGGCTGGTGGTTAGGTAAAATGTGATGAGCTTTCGAGGTTTGTTTAATTTTGTATATACATAAATACTATGTAAACGAGTTTAGTTTTAGTAGAGTTAGGTACCAACTTACATTATAATTATTATGTCGTAGAAACATAATAAGTAATAAGCACTCATTGTAGTAAATAGGTACTTGAAGAAGTAATGTACCTAGTCGATCAAATGTAGTAGGTACTTGTTTCTTTTCGAAAATAAGTATGTTACATCCCTTAGCTCAAGTTATTTGTTAAAAAAACCTATTAATACCAAATTCTAATACACTACTCTAATAGTCGAGCGTTAAGGAAGTATTATGTACCGAGTTTCTTGCCAAAAATACCTATTAGGTATACATAATAACCGTATCAAGAATAAGGGACTTAACTATATTTTATTTGCTGACATCTCGAAAACTTTACAGTCCCTATAACTGTAACCGACTGAGCTGATGATAGTCTAACACAAAAGTTTGTATGTACTATTGTTTTATGCCACCATCTTGAAAGTTTTATTTTCCACATTCTTAGCAGACTAAGTTCCTATGAGACAGCAAAATGGTTATAATCGCAAGCAAGCATTAGACGTTAATAATATCATACATGCTGATCCCAAATAAATCCTCCTAAAATAGCTTGTTTAACTTTACATTATCCTTGTTACAGGAACCGTTTGGAGAGCAACGCAGAACACTGGTCGGCTCTTTTACTCTCGTTGCGCGAGCTCACCGAATGGGTGATAAGGAAAGAGACAGAACTCACTGCGCTCGCGCCGCCACGGGGCGATCTGCCCGCGTTGCTGAAACAACAGGTACCTACCTACTGATCTGTGTTTGCGGAAATTGTAAATACCAGTGCACTATCCACATTAAAGGATGCATAGTAACCACGATGTGTTGCTAATCATATATATGCCATGTAACTATATAATATATTATGTATTTGTTATCGATTCCAATGTTTAAGTAACGGTGTACGTCTGTACGGTTTATTTATCATAATATTGATAGTCGACAGTACATGATCTGTTTCATAAAATAAAATTAACCAGTAAAAGTTAAGCAAAAACGGCAACTAAGTAAGTTATATTTTGTTTAAACTTAAAATATACATATTCTAGGTCTTATACTTAGGTACAGATGCTCGTGTTCATCACGCTAATATCTGCCTAAAGCAGGATTCAAACCCACAACCTCCGATTTTAGGGGCTCAGACTACCTCCATCAACAAACAGGACACCAACTTTTGCTTCTAAATATTGAAAAAAAACATAATAAAACGCGAACCCAAAGTTTTTTTGCTTTACCGGGGATTTTAGATTAACTAAGTATTATTAATACCGCCTCCTGTAAGATTTATAGCTTCCATTAATATCTTCAGACCCCTGAGTAAGCTTTTTAAGGGGTACCTTAAAAAGGTAAAAAACATCTCAACGGAAGCAAAGAAATTGAAGGGGTTCCCCTTTGAGTCGACAATTCAAAAAGTTATGTCATATTTTTATAAAACAAGAAACTCGATTCAATTGCCTTAATTTTATTTTGGCGATTCGTTCTTGCTTTAAGAGGATGACAATTTCGTATTTATTCACTTTTCAAATACAAGCCTTTAAAAATTAAATAATCTTATAATTTCTGATGCTTTCGCGGTTATTAGGTGCACATTGGAATTAAACAACTACCTATGTGTATGACGGATTTAGAGTTGCATTTGTTTTATTCCAATATAATAATATTATAAATGTTGTTAAATAAGTATTATAGTTTGAAAAATAATTCTTAATGATTTTACTTTTAAATAATTTAATTATTTACTTAATGCGTAACATTATATAGGTACTTAATAAGAATAATATTCTGAGCGTTACAGACTTACAGTGCCTCTTCAAACACTGTATCTTCCAGAGCAGAAATATTAAAGTTTCTTTCAAGATGTTATCTTAAAAGAATCGAGTTTTTTCGCTAAAAGTGGCTTCTTGAAATCTCTAAGTTTCTGGTTCAATATTTGCTCATTATTACGATGCTTGAGATTGTGAGTTTGAATTCTTTTCATAGATAATAATATCATAGACTATATTTGAATACCGCGTAACTGCCACATTCACCACATTGCCATAAAGCTTAAAGTTAGTCGACGTTTGTATAATTTTCAACCTAAAGGATAATATGGTAGTTACGCTGTTTTGTACTATCCTCGACGATAGAATGATTCTATTAGTACTGGCTATTTTCATTGTTAATAAGTATATTTCTGTGTCCTTTTGCTTAGTGCAGGTGTAGGTTTACAAGCTTCGTTAATTAGAACAATATTTATAATGGAATTAACGTGCGTACATTAATTTTATGCTAACGATTAACATTGTTGATTGTAGCTGCAAATATGGGAACTTTAAAGGTTTGAAACGTTAGCGTAGTATTCATTTACGCAAGTTAAATCCAATATATGTATTTAGTTCCAATGTTTAATAACCAAGAACGCGTCACAGAAATTAAAATTATTGCGGCTTTAATAAAATTACATGCTATTGCCAAGACAATGTTAAATATAATATCACTTAGTACATATTATTTACTTTAATTAACTTATGTAGGTAGCTATACTGTCAGTTTAAATTTTCTCTAATTTATTGTAGTCTCAAACATACCAAACAATATTCAAATATCAATACCGCAGTATCGAAAATCTAATTACAATAATTAATTCCCACCAAAATTTGTGGTTTTAATAATCCAACCGTTTGAGTACTGCAACTATTCCTCTTCTAATTAATTTTCAAATTAAATTAATTTAAATAAGTAAACGCTTGTAGTTTGTACTAATTTGTGTTACTTACGGCTGCCAAACAAGTGTGATATATACATGTACAAAAGTAATTACAACTTTTTATTAAATACCACGTCGAAGAATGATCATAAACAAAACTATTGACAACTCAGTCATTAAAAATAATAAACTGTTATTAGAAAATAATTTTAAACAAATAAAACCTAGAACAATTTTCAAAACCCTACAATTAACAATTTGCGAACACGCGCCGGCCATTTTGCGGTGCAACTGGAGCCAAAATGGCGGCAGAAAATGGTGTCCGATTCCGCGAGTGATTGAACACGTTGACGATTTCGGATTAAGTTCGAATGTTTAGTTTATCTTCCTATGTCTACTTATATTGCTTATAATCACCATTGTGAAAAAACTATTTTTAGTAGATATAAATAATGTTAGGTAGGTATATTGGTTAAGCTAAACTACCTACGTCAGAAGTCGTGAGATTACAAACACAAAATTCAGACGCGCTCGAGTAACATAGTATGAAATCCCCTCTTCAGTTCCTCTACCATTATAATAATAAAAAGTTTTAATCTATGACGCGCCTTGATTGGCTACCAATAACTAAATTAAGAACACCCTGGCTAGCCTAGTTCGTCTAAACTCCAATTCATCTTATTATTAATAATACCTAATAATCTTCATTAATCATAAATGTTCTCTTATACAGGATGATCACCGAGCGTTTAGAAGACAGCTGGAAGACAAGCGACCAGTTGTTGAAAGCAACTTGCTCAGTGGACGTCAGTACATTGCCAACGAGCCGCCTCTCTCCGACACCAGTGATACAGAACGTGAGTCAAATGTTTTTAAGTCTTTACTGAATAACTTTTACAAGACTTGTCGAAAATGGCAGGCTTCTTGTATAATACATTGGCAACACTTAAGACAGGTAGCAGATACTCAGGATTTTTTTATTAATACGATACTAAATCTTTGTCAGGACAAGAATATTTATTTGTATTGGACGTAAAAACGGCAAAAAATCACGGATGTTGTATGGGACTACAACATAAGTTGTAAAAAATAGGTCCCATATATTATACACAGCATCTGTAAAATTTTCAACTGGCTAACTACCACAATACATGAGATACAGCCTGGTGGCAGACGGAGGGACAGTGGAGTCTCAGTAATAGGGTCCTGTTTTACCCTTTGGATACTGAACGCTGAAAAAGATGTAAAAGCTTAACGTTTAACAAACACAAATGAAAGAGAAAACCTATACTCACCCAAAATAAATGGGATATAGGTGAAGTATCTTTACTAGTAGAGGTAGCTTTCAACGATGCAGCCTTCAGTACAATGCATCCGATGCAATCAGGAACGGCCCGGTTGTGCTAATTGCAAATTCCGAGACGCAATCGATTCACGAGATGAGTTGTTCTTCGTTACGCTTTTATAGCCGGATAGCTGTCGATGTTTATTGATGCAATATACAGATGATTCGTATAATTATAATATTGGAATGAAACGATAGGGATATTGACTTGGTAGAGAAAACTAAATTCCATATCAGTCAGTTAGATTGTTAAAAATTACTGGACACGTGTTTTTTCTTTTTAGGGTGAGCGCACCTCGGAGCGCTCCCCATTTGTCCGGTGGAGCAGTGACGGCCCCAGGGCCAACTGTGAACAGTCACTCAAGAAAAAAAAAAAAAAAAAAGTTTTTTCTTTTCTCAAACAAACAAAAAATTACAAAGATAGACCTGCGACCGAAGTTCGGGAGTGATCTCGTGATATCACGTTAGTATGTATTGTACCATAAGGTGTAGTCACTAGCCCTCACTCCCGAAGTTTTCAAGCGCTTATCTATGTATTTTTTTATTCGATTGAGAAAAGATACAGTACATTACGCACCGAGGCCAGTAAAATAAAAAATGTCTCAGATCACACATGTAATTGTCGTCCGAGGCGAAGCCGAGGTTGACAAAAATGTGATCTGAGGCTTTTATATTTTACTGGCCGAGGTCAGTATAAGTACTATTTTTCTGTTCGACGAAGCCAGAAAGCGGAAATTTCATTTAGCGAAGCGGCCACAAAGTAGGCGCTTTCTGGCCGGAGGACGGAAAAAATACTTGTTTAATAATTTTTGAGGATCTGCTGGATCGATAAAGAAAAAAAAGACGGTCGGGTATAGGATACTTACTTAAATCTACAAAGAAATCAATATCTACAGCATGCACAAGGAGATTTGTCCGTATGTCCGACAGGCATTAACGAGTGCCGATGGCACTTTGCCGCATTCATTTCAAATGCAGAAAGCAAATCTACTTCACGTGGAACTGGTCCAGATATGGCGTGGAATTAACAGGGATTACCTATGTATCTTAGACTTAATATATTCACTTTTAATTAACAATACTCGGATTTGAATAATGAACTCGAAAATAGATAAGTAAAATAAATAATAGAGTGAAATTTTTTGATATTTTTTTAATGGCTGGAAGATTATAATCTGTGCCTCTGCATGCAAATTAAAAAAAGTTTTGGCGCTAGAAGTATCCATCTTGGATTGCGACTACTAAAATTAATTGCATCGTAATCTTCTTTCCTGGAAAGACAATAAACTTGTCGTTTTTGAGATTGAATTTAATATGCCTACAACGTATAAATTCTTATTCTATTGATATAATAATTTACACGTAGGTATTCACTCAAATAGAGAAATTTTACCGGCACTACGAAATTTCTATTCAGTAGAGTTTCGTGCTAGAAATATGAACTACAACATTTCAACTAGGTAAGCCAATACATGCTATGTAATGTTGAAATTTCGGTTCGTTAGCCAATTATGTAAATGGCAGAAATATAGTTTCGCACTTTAACAATGCACGTTGATTGCTATTAGTTTTCCAGCGCGATATAAATACATTTTGCTTTGTATGGTTTAGACATAGGTAAGTACGTCTACCTAGTGGGTTACCACAAATCGCAAAGTTGAGTGCAAAAAATATTTTATTAAATTTAAGCTAGTGTGTGGTCAGGTAACTTTTTGGTTTGTAACAATAAAATAAAACAAACATAGTCAATATTAAATTTAGAAAATAGAAGTAGGTACCTATACAAATACAAAACCCTTCCGAATGTTTTCTTGATTGGAAATTAAAATACAAACAAGCAACGAAAAATGCAAATGAATTCAAGAATCAACCTACCTACAGATGTTCAACGTTTTTAAACACAGCTTAAACAGTACCTACGACCTTGAAAAGATCCTATATTTTATTCAAGACATTTTCTCCGAAACCGTTTCGCCTGCCTAAAAAACCGCACGCGAAGCTGCCGGAGAACTCTCGTAATGCGTCCATAACCCTGGCCGGAACATAAATTTGAAAATGGAACGACTTCCCGGGACCAATGGCGGCAGGAATTTGAAAAATGGTCAAAGTGTGAGTTGTACTCCCGCTCTAGCTGTTCTGTACCATGATTACCATGCCACGTTGACCACTGTCTTTAAATTTTTATTTGAAGATCTGACAAAAAATTAACTCTTAAATTGTTATTTATTTCTTGTACTTATTAATAATTATTATAATAGTACCTTGTGTTCCTGTTCTAAATCATCGAAAATCATACATAAGTATCTCACAAGCGCATTAACTACATGTTACGCAAAATAGGTTTGAAATGAATAGACAAAAAGAACTAAAGATATAGGTAACGACATACTTCAAGCATAATATTATTATGTTATTGTTATTGCTTGTTATTACGTTTATTTAGTTAAGTGAAAATAATTACCTAACCTTGAATATTTTGATAGAATTAAAGGGAACCCAAAAACCTAAATTTCTCCTTCGTTAGGCCCGCCATTTTGTCGATAAACGGCGAAGTCTATGGTTGGTTGATGGCGGAGTTTTTTTTTCTATTATTTACGATTCGGATTGTTGGTTTATGCCACGTGAGCAAGGGTTGTTATTTGATTTATGATGTTTGTCTTTGTGGTAATTGTAAATTGATTGGAAATAATATAGACTATGGGCCCATGTTAAAAAAATGATGGGTCATTTGAACCACCAGATGACCTATGTAGAACGATATAAGAGCATAAAATAATAAGATTTAGCATTGTGCCGTCACTTGTAAGCTGTCCAACTGAGTGTAGGTGAGAATTCAAAAGTACAGGTAGAGTGAGTACATTTTGGTCATATATTTTTGAACGGCATTGTTACCATCGATAGATCCATGAAAAATAATACTAAAACGCGTAGTGCCGTAAAAAAATGGTGATCCAAGAAGTCGGAATTTTTTTTTGATTTTCCGACAATTTCCAGGGTGAATTTGGTCATTTGATACAGTACGGCATCAGTTTCATACTATTTCAATACTGCTTCTAATCCATCATTCCGCAACGCCGTAAAAAAATCAAGCGACAAGGGGAAAAAACCGAAGGTTGCAGCCCCCTCTCTTTCCGTGGTCCAGGGGGTGATTTGATAAAGTACGGCTTCGGTTCCAAAACATTATCTAGCACTTAAAAGTACTATTAAAAATAATGCCGTCAAGAAATGATTGTTCATTTGAATGTATATCAATAATTATCTTAATTTCATCGTATTCTTGATTTATAAAGCTGTAAAATCATTTGAACCAGTACGGGAACTATTTTTCTAACATAATATTGTAAAATACAATTGTTATATAGTATTGCCGTTCACAAGAAACTGTTCTGAAAAAAATTATGGAGAAATACAAAAACTGAAATTTTGCAAATTATTGCAGTAATTTAAATATCATATATTAATGAAATATAGCAGTTTTCTACATTGTATCCCATGTTTTAAATAGTATTAACATAAATAAATTAGGAAAAAATGATGCCGTAAGTACATTTTATTGCAGACCATATCTTTTAGGTTCATAAAAATGACGCTACCATTTTAAGGGTACATTATGGCCATCTGATACAGTACGGCATTAACATATTTTTGAAGAGAACAATTGATAATATGATAAAATCACTATGACGTCTAACTGAAGTGAAACGGTTCCTCATCCGGTGCCGTTATGTCACAGACTTTTTGAACCAACGAAAATGTACGGCATATGAAAAAATATTATCTATGCATAAAACACTTTCGAAATAAATTAATTTGACGTTGTGTCAAATCACCCCCTGGACCACGGAAAGAGAGGGGGTTGCAACCTTCGGTTTTTTCCCCTTGTCGCTTGATTTTTTTACGGCGTTGCGGAATGATGGATTAGAAGCAGTATTGAAATAGTAAGAAAAAGATGCCCTACTGTATAAAATCACCAAATTCACGCAGGAAATTGTCTGAAAAACAAAAAAAATTCCGACTTTTTGGATCACCATTTTTTTACGGCACTACGCGTTTTAGTATTATTTTTCATGGATCTATCGATGGTAACAATGCCGTTCAAAAATATATGACCAAAATGTACTCACTCTACCTGTACTTTTGAATTCTCACCTACACTCAGTTGGACAGCTTACAAGTGACGGCACAATGCTAAATCTTATTATTTTATGCTCTTATATCGTTCTACATAGGTCATCTGGTGGTTCAAATGACCCATCATTTTTTTAACATGGGCCCATAGTCTAATATTTGAATGGACAATAGACTTGATGGCTGTTGTTGCAATGACTAGGTATACATACCTATAGAAAGAAATGACTAATTACCTACATCATACGAGATTCAATTAAGTAAGTAAGTAAGTATTTATTTTATAGTTAAAGGTCCACAGATTTGTCGACATTTAAAGATTATTTATGTACCTATGTAGTTCAATACAATTAAATAGTGTTACTTTGTGAAAATGACACTTTGAATACTTATTTAAAAATAAAAAATATAATACCTATCCTATATTAAAATCTCGTTACTAATTACTAAGTACCAGAAACTAATTAAGATGTTAATCCCATACGAATCCCGCATTCAAGGCTTCAGTAATTAAAGGTTTGCAAAGGCTTACGTATTCACCAAGTTTTTACCACTTACAGCCATCTATTAACAAACGATTCACATTGTACTGACTATTAAATGCAAAGCGTTAATCTCTAAATAAACAAGCTTTGCAAAACTCTAATGTTAACAAACCTATTTCAACCACAATAGGAGCAAAAGCAAAGTCCATATTAAATAACTGCATAGTCCAGTAACTCGCCATTCGTAATTGAGTAGCGTAAAATTAACTATGAAAGGATAATAAGAGAATGCAAAAAGTCAAATGTAATAATCCGACGGAAGCGAGGCTCTCGTTTAGACGCGGTCGCTGTTCAGTGCTTGAACAAGTTACTTTACGCTTGTACCACTATAGAAGATTTCTTTGTATCTTATTCTATTTCAACATAGAAGTATACTTAAGTTTTTTTCATACTTATCTGTCGAATAATCTTGCATAATACTTACTTACCTTTAATTATTATGTAGATATAAATACATGCTAGTTATAATCATAATAATACTAGCTGACCCCGCTTTACACCCGTTTTTTTGAGGACTTTTTTTTAAAAAAAAAGAGAGGTTGGTAGTAGAAGGGTGAAAATTTAGGGTTGTGTGTAGTTTACAATGCTGAATCATGAAAAAATGAAAACTGGGATGGAGCGCCTAGCATTTGGGGGTATGAAAAATAGATGCTGATGTTTAAATCTACCTGAAATGCACACAAAATATGATAAAAATCGGTCTAGCCGTATCGGAGGAGTTTGTCAACCAACGCTGCGACACTAGAATTACGAATCTATATAAATACATACCTATACATAGGCATTAGAGTTACAAATTAATCAGTAAGCTTAGAGCTCTCATTTACTTTGAAAATAATATACTTACCTAGGTAATATTATTTTTAACCCCCGACGAAAAAACGACGGGGTGTTATAAGTTTGACGTGTCTGTCTGTCTGTCTGTCTGTCTGTCTGTCTGTCTGTCTGTCTGTGTGTGTGTGTGTGTGTGTGTGTGTGTGTGTGTGTGTGTGTGTGTGTGTGTGTGTGTGTGTGTCTGTCTGTGGCATCATAGCTCCCTAACGCATGAACCGATTTTGATTCTGTTTTTTTTGTTTGAAAGGTGTATATGTCGGGAGTGTTCTTAGCTATGTTTGATAAAAATCTGCTCAGTAGTTTAATAATTAGGGGGGGTGAAAGAGGGGATGGAAAAATAAAAGTCTACAAACATACTCGAGTGGGGTATCAAATGAAAGAGAATCACGTGTACATTACAAAATTGAAATTGTAATGAAAATCGGTTGAGTAGTTCAAAAATTATGGGAAGTAAAAGTGTAAATGGTAAACCCAATATCGACAAATGTACCCGAGTGGGGTATTAAATGTAAGAGGATAACATGTACATTACAAAATTCCATGTGAAATGGAAATTACTTAAAATAATAATTTATGTAGTAGATACCTACTTACAAAAAGTATGAAATAAAAAAATAAATTAAAAATTTAACAAACCCCCGACATAAAAACCTAAAAGCCCTTTAAAAAGTATAACAATAATAAAAACTTAATATTAGTTACCTAAATATTAATATTTCTACAAAGAAAACGTCATGTCGGGGGGACCGTAGGTTTAGGTAGATTGTAGGTATTAAGTAGTAACACCTAAATGACACGTTTTCTTTGTAGAAATATTAATATTTAGGTAACTAATATTAAGTTTTTATTATTGTTATACTTTTTAAAGGGCTTTTAGGTTTTTATGTCGGGGGTTTGTTAATGTTAATTATTACCTACCTACAGTAAAACCGTTTATGAACAAGTAACTTGATCAATTAGAATTCACGTGAATTCCAGGAGGCCAGTTACGTCGTAATTATTAAATTCTCGACTTTTGCCGCAGCTTCCGCTCAAAACAGTGGAGCTTTAAAAATTTAGTTTTATTGAGACAGATCAGAAATAAAATCGTGATTGATTCAAATATAGGCACGAAGACGAAAGTTACCTGTTATCTTAAAATATGTGCAGGATTGACGTAAGTAGGTAGGTAGTACTATTAAGTACTAGTAGGTATTGATAACGTTATCAATAGGTAATAATTTCTGATACCTTCGAGGTTATTACACATGGTATGGTACAAGGTAACTATAACGGATTTAACCCGAATATATAGTTTTATTTGCTGACGTTTCGAAACTTTACAGTTCCCATATTCTTAGCACAACTGAGCTTACGATAGTCTAACGCTAAAGTTAAGCTTATCAACTTTCGTGAACCTCATGAAGCTTAATTACACGCCAAAGTCATAGTCACCTTGGCTGACAGTCATTTGAACGTATCAAAATTTTCTACAACCTAACTGTATTTTTGTGCATGGCTCGGTTTTCCAGCTAGTATATTTACGTGTTACTTTTGTTCCAGCGAGTCGGGATAGTGAAGGTGACTCCCGCAACTACCGGTCAGCGGAGGAGCAGGCGCGTGACTTGGCGCGCTCGATCCGACGAGAGGTGTCCAAGCTGGAGGGCAAGTGGAACTCGCTCGTCGACCGCAGCGACGCCTGGGGCCGATGCCTTGACGACGCCGTACAGGTATTATTGATTATTATACTTACTATAGGTAATGATTATATCATTAAGTACATTAAATACCTACCTACATAGTTAGGCAGTTATAAGGAGGGGTCACAGTTGAATGAAACGGGTACACTACGGATAATACTTTATGTATTCACAATAGCAATTATTCATGAAAAAGTTATTTAATATTTAGCTGGAATGAATTTTTATAATATTTAAGTAATTGACAATCATAATCAACTAAGTACCATTAAACGATATTTATTTAATCAACATAACCAGATAGTTTGCAAAGTCTGGTTTCTGGTTTCCGAAGAATCGATTTACAAACAAAGCACACTCACACGGGGAGAGTTTAAGTTTAAAGAAAAACAGTCATGAAAAGGGTTGGTTCATAATTTAACATGAACCTTATTACACACTGACAGCGCCATCTATACGCGCTTCCTTAAACTACAGCTCCTGTTGATCGATGAACACTTTTACGCGTAATAGGATTGCATGAAAGTTCATGCTGTTTTCTAGAGAGGGCGCTAGTAGACCGTTAAGTTCATAGTTTCTAAACAACTTATATAAGAAAAAAGTAAAACTATGATCGTGACAATTTACTATTTTTAATGAATAAACATTTTTAGAAGTATTTTTTGTATTTACTTAATTTACAGTCATTTATGAATAAATTTTAATGCATTATTACCTACCTACTTAACGTAACTTAAAGTTGAATCAGATAAAAATAGTTCAGTTATACCTATGACGTCTATATTGTTTAAATATATTATTATCTATAAATAAAAACCGATTGTTTACTACTGCTTTATTTAAAATAGGTCGCTATTCTAAATTCAAAAAATGATCATTATTTTCCAATAAAAGACACGTGCTATTCATTCTACACATACAAACATTAATCCTTTCCTGTCAACACTATAGGTAGTACTTACGTTATTAATCGCCGCACAGGATGCGTGTGCGCATATAATGCCGCTGGCTTCGCATAAATCACGGCGCGATTTATTAAGAAATGTATGTTTATGAAATACTAGCTTCTGCCCGCGACTTCGTCCGCATGGAACTCCTTCTTTTTTGCAGTCGGTTAAAAAGTAGCCTATGTCCTTTCTCGGGCTCCAGACTTTCTTAGTACCAAATTTCATTTAAATTTTTTGTAAAATTATTATAATAGTACTTACCTATAATAATCGCCATTTTAAGATGTTAGTTTTCAGTAAATAATTAAATAAAATAAAGATTTCTACTCACACCGCCTCCAAACGTCTTACATCCTGATGACGATGTTAACTAATTGCTACCACTATTAAAATTAATACACCATTGTCTGTTAATTCTGTTTGGGAGAGTTGGGCGCAACCCGCGACTTTAGTTTATTGTCTGAAGCGAAATGGGAGTCACCCGGGATAACATAATTTAGAAAAAGTACAGTAGGTAGTTACCTTCTGTGTATTGTGTGTAGTGCCCATGTAGGAGTTAAATAGAGAAAGCACAACGTAGGTACTTTTCGACATTGTGCCTTTATAATCTTAAAACTCGCTGTTTCCTACTATCCTGTACATAAAATTAATATAGTGTAGGTACTACAGAATAAATGGGATTTAAATAAGTTTAAGATAACGTATTTCAGTGATAATTACACTTATCCCCCGACGCAAAAACAAAGGGTTGTTATAAGTTTGACTAGTCTGTTCGTGTGTGTGTCTGTCTATTGCATCATAACTCCCGAACGTATAATCGTTTTTTTTTGTTTAAAAATAGAATAAGTCAGCAGTAACTTATTAGAAAGATGTAATCACCGCTAATTCTTGTAAGAGTGTAGCAAGAGTATCGATTTAAAGTGTAGGTAGGTACCTATATGTTCACCAAAATGGAAGCAGGTTAACCGATTATACGACGATGTTTAATTTAATTAATTAGATGCTGTGCGGTATGCATATTAGATAGATCGCCCTAGACTCCGGCACCGTCAGCAATGCAAGCACGTAGTAATTACAAAACACCTAAGCTATAGACTAGTGGTTCTTAACCTTACAGCAATGGCGGACCGTTTGTCAAAGGTTATGGTCTTCAAATGTCTTGTGCTGCAAACCATGTTACTACTTAGTGCTTCAATATTACAGAACGGCTTCGTGGACCGTTTTAGGTGCTTCTGAAATGGATAGGTACCTATTTGTAATAACGATAGCTTTACACTGATATAAAAAAGAGGAAATATTTGTTTGTTTGTTTTGTATTGAATACGTTCCAAAATTACTGGACCGATTTGAAAAATTCTTTCTCTTAAGTGACAGTGATAGGCTATATTATATTGAAAAAAAAAAAAATATTTTTTATACCCTATTATGTTTATTTAATACTAGCTTCTGCCCGCGACTTCGTCCGCGCGGAACTCCTCCTTTTTTGAAGTCGGTTAAAAAGTAGCCTATGTCCTTTCTCAGGCTCCAGACTTTCTTTGTACCAAATTTCATCTAAATCGGTCCAGTAGTTTTAGCGTGAAAGCGTAACAGACAGACAGACAGAGTTACTTTCGCATTTATAATATTAGTCTGTCCATAATAAGCAACCTCATTTTAGCCACTAATGGAGGGAATTTCCAAAATTCCTTTCTTAATGCTAATACGTTATAAAGGAACCCCTACGTCAGCTTCTCCTTTTATATATTAATACATGGCAAAAGCTAAGTCCTAACCTATAATCATCTTAAGACATCTATTGTAGAGGCTTCACGCTTGTCCATCTACCCGTAAACGTCAGAATATATATATGCTTTGTATACACCCAACCACCGTGACGATTTAGCGCGGGCGAAATTGACAGAATATCTGAAAGATACATATATAATAATATATATATCATATTAGTCTAAATCTGAGGCTAACAACAGAACTAATTGGAATGAAACAACTATAACGGATTTAAATCGCGTATTATATTTTATTTGCTGACGTTTCGAAAACTTTACAGTTCGATGGCAACAGATATTATTAACAAAACTGATTCCTAATAATAATATATTTCCGATATTTATTGCTGTAGGTCCCAATTAGGAGGATAGAGATCTCAGCCCAGCGCCGGTCGTCACCAATTTCACGTAGAAGTTTTTTTTCGTGATAACAAGATAATAATAATATTTATTTATTTATGCTTCAGTGTACAAAACTTAACAGAAGTAGGTAAGTGTACAAGGGGCGGACTTCATTGCAGCAGGCATAGTTGGTTCAAAGAACTATTTAAAACAAGAATAACGAAAACTGAAAAATACTATAAGGATATAAATATAAAATACTAAGGGTATAAGACACTAGAGGTTCGCCCCGTCTTCGCACGGATGTTTTATTTTTTTTTCAAAATATTCTATAGTCTATCTCCCTATTATATATATATATATTCTATCTCAAGGTGAATGTTGCTTTCCAATGGTGAAATATTTTTTTAAATCGTTCCAGTCGTTTTGGAGCCTATTCAATCCAAACAAACATTTCCTCTTTATTATATTAGTGTAGATAAGTACATAACTACAACATACATAAATAGTTACAATGATGTATCTTATTGAAACCGAAAGTGCTTTCTATACATGCGCTTGAACGCCAATTTACTCTCATGATATCAATCTAGAAACTATGATGTCCGCCCACTAAACCCTTATTCCACCTCTTTCTACGTATGACCTAAATATAGCATAAAAAACTCATTAGTTTATTGATTTGTTCCATTGACTCACATCGCACATTTGAAAGCTCTCGTCTCCGGTGACATCATCGGGTATAAATCTGGTAAAAACTCGAACCCGCTCCGCTAACGAGGGGCGTAACCGCCGTGAATGTATCAGTAGGGACAGACAATAATTCTGTCGATAACTGAGTAGTTTCAACGCTTCTCATTTACCTGGTCGGCCCAATAAACAGAATCAGTAGGCGTTAGAATCGTAATAGGATCAATTATAAGTAAGTATCTAACATATTTTGATGATCAACTTGTGCCTCAATGTTAAGTTTTTGTAACGTATATGAGGAAACCCAAGAGCGTTATTAAAAAATTCAGATATATAATATTCTTTCTATAAGACTACTTTGGTTGTTGGGGGATTATAGTATTTGCCTGTAAGTTTTCAATTATTTGGTTTATGCAATAAAAATTTCGGACTTTAAATGACTGAGAATGACTTATAGACTCTACGGGGGAATAGTTAATCATGTGACCAGGAAAGTGAGAGCGGTTCAAACGCTAGTAAAAGTATCCTAGCTATATTATCTTGCCTTTATCGATAGTTAGAGCGTCACTAGGTCTCAAGGAGGCTATTTTGGCTGGTAATCTGTTATTTTTCTTGTATCTACGTATTTATTATATTAATTACACTTATCTATTTTTCTTACACTTTGCAGATTGATGTAAACATTGTAAAGATCAAATATTGTTGGATATGCACACATTCTCCTGTCTTATAATAATATGACAAAACTATCGATAGAAGCCTCTCCCTATAACGCTCACCCGCAAGTGGTCGCATAACGAGCTCGATAACGAACGGGTGAACATTGTTATCGATAAAATGCAAACCTAAAGCAATTTTGACTAAGATTTCATTGCGTGGGACTGAGCGCGTCCTATTTAACTGTCAGTGAGATGTCAATTGACATTCTACTAGGAACTTAATTACAATGGTGTTCTTTACGAACTGTGCGCGGTTTTCGAATGCATTTCTCGTCTTGTCCCTTTTGTTATTCCAAAGTGTAATAGTAGCGAAAACAATAAAGTTTTCATTATTCACGTTCAACCCCTGTTTCTAGATTGGAATAGTTAGATAAATCTAGTTGGACATTAGTTCCGCTGTCACTACCAGTGGGGGTTGGGGGGAACTATTTCAATTACAAAATGGCGTAACCGTCCGGTCAGAACTAACTCCGTGAATTGTGGCTCAAGCCGTATATTAATGAAGTTTAGTATCTTACACTTAGTAGGTATTTATTTGTTTAAGGGATCCGATAGGAATGATGGGTGTATATCCCTATGTATATTTTGTACTTTATTGCTTAACACAAGTATGTGTACAAAAGGCGAACTTAATGACTTCAGGCATTCTCTAACAGTGAACTTAAGAGTCATACCGAAAAAAACAGTTCCTATCTAGTTATATTGTAAATAATTGTCAATGTGTGGTAGAAATGTTCACCAAAAGGGCCGAAAAGAGAGGCGATTTGGCTTAGGTGCGCGAAGTTCTAACTCTACGCAGACTAAGCGAGAGAATGTTTTTGTAAAAATAAGCTGATTCCTAATCCTCCATAATTATAGTGACTCAAATCCACAGCCTCCATAATCACTAAACCCTTGCCCGTTAAACAGAGCAACAAATCTAAACACGTTATGCAGCAAAAATCTTCAAAACCGCTGACTCCAATAGGAGTCATAACTTGGGACATGTTAAAACACGGGCATTTGGTGAATAGAAGGGCGGGTGCTGCGTGGTGTAGATCACACGAGCGTGTGCACGCATATATTAACGAAAGTGCTTTGTGATTTTGCTGGTACCGTACATGTACGTAGTGGATATCGATTCAGTACATAAGCACTGGGATAGTCTGGATTAATGCATATTTTTATTCGAGAGGTTTTAGTTTCATAGGCTTGTCTACACATGATACAGATAAATATGTGGTTCTACCGGTCTCATTTATCTGGTTGGATTATTTAGCATTTACCTGTCATTTTGTATTGTAATTTTGGGTTTATATTGTAGAGTAGGTACTCGAAGTTTTAGTAACTGAAAATAGTTATTAGACTTCACAGGGACATTTTTGTGACCAGGAAAATGAGAGTTTTTGAAACTCTAGTGTACTGTAGGACTAGTGTACTGCTTACGGTAGAATAAAATAAAAAGATTAAACAGTTATCATAAAGTCATATTTCGGCTGGTCAAAAAAACGCCTATCAAACGAAGTATTAAAATAAATTTTGCACAGACAAACTATCTTATATATCCATCTCTTTCCCTTTCCTCTTAAAAGTTTATCAAATCAGCTTAATTGGTTATTAACAATTAACATTTATGGCCAATAAGTTAATATTTCAGATCACTGCGGCCATTGTTTATCATAATTAACAAATTTATTGTATTTACGCGTAAATGAATTCGCAAATTTTGTGGTAAACCGCTTGCATACAAACAAGTTATTAAAACCTTACAATTGAATATCAACTGTAACTCAAACAGAAAACATCTAAAATACAATGATACAAAACATCCCTACTGTCTATATGCAATCGGAAAAGCACTTTGAAACGTATCGATTAAAGTTGAATTTTATTTGTAGTTTTCGTTATAGTAAAACTCTTGTTCTATATAGGGTGTTATTAAAATAAATTGTTTTGCGGTGTCGGTCTGTTGTCCCATTTGCCATTTTGTTTTTGTCTTTAGCAAACGAGTCCTAAACTAATAAACGGCTGAACCCTTTAAGGACTTTAGCCAATTATGTTTTAAATTGCCCGTTTTGTGTACAAGGAACATAATGCTTACTACTGAATTTCCCAGATGGGGTAGGCAGAGGGATCAGCTCTAAAGCGTGATAGTAGACAAGCCGGGTTTATACTGATATATTGCTAATAACATTCTCTATATAAAAAAAGCTTTTCACTCTACTTGGTTATGTTAGAATTTTCCATCCACTGATATCGTAAGAAGTTATTAGGTACAAACTATAACTGACGCAGCAAAACTCGTACCGCCATTTTTTTTTTATTTCTGAAAAACTTTTAGTTTAGGTAGGTACCTACTTATATAAAACTTACCCTAACAATAACTAACACAGAAAAAATAATTATCCAGTTTGGTGCAGTCTATCAGAAGTTATGCACGTAAATACATTTCGGTGATTCATTTTTATGTATATGTCGCAGTGATATGATGAAAACAGGGATTTGATCAAATCCCTCAGTGATATGATCAACTACCGGTAGATGATAAAAATACCACGCGTTGTGTCATTTCCCTAGCGAAATTCAGTGATTTGATCAAGTCTCCAAGTCATTTTAGGGAAATGAAAGAATCATAGAAATGGCTGCTAGATTTCTTCATTTCACTTAGTTATTTGATCAAATGCCTGGGCTGTTTTAGGGACATGATAAAACGAGTAATTAAGTCAACTCGGTTTTAACATTTTACCAAACACGTCTAGTGATTTGATCAACTCCCTCAGAGAGATGATAAAATCACGGCACATGCGAAAATAAAACGCGTTGTATTATCAAAAGTATGGGTTCTAACGCTTCGCCGGCCGCTGCCGCGGCACGCTCGCTTCGCTCGCTCGGCTCGCGCGCTGCAAGGTCACAGTTCTACCTAACACTCCTCCTCGCTTCGCTCGTCGTCGTACCTAAAGGAGACCTTCAGTTGCCATTAATTACGATGTCCCCTACATTATACCCACTGTGCACAAAGAAACAGTCTGGATTTGCTTTTTCGTAATTATGGCAAATAATAGTTATTTCCTAAAGGGTATCTATCTTGTTTCTAAGACCAGTTTTATCATTTCCCTAAATCAGCTAAGAGATTTGATGAAATCACTAATGGTAAAGAAGAATTCCACCAGTTCTTGCTGTGATTCTTTCATTTACCTAAAACTGTTTAGGGAGTTGATCAAATAACTAGACGTGTTTGGTAAAATGTTAAAACCGAGTTGACTTAATTACTCGTTTTATCATGTCCCTAAAACAGGTCAGGCATTTGATCAAATAACTAAGTGAAATGAAGAAATCTAGCAGCCATTTTTATGATTCTTTCATTTCCCTAAAATGACTTGGAGACTTGATCAAATCACTAAATTTCGCTAGGGAAATGACACAACGCGTAGTATTTTTAACATCAGCCGGGAGTTGATCATATCACTGAGGGACTTGATCAAATCCCTGTTTTTATCATCTCACTGCGACATATACATAGATCAAAAACTAATGGACAGAATATGTAGGTCTGTATGTCCTTTAGTTTTGATATGATTCTGACATTATCTTTAAATACCTTTAAGGCTTAACAACTTAAATATTGGATTGTTACCCACCATTGACTCGTCTTTGGTGATTACCTTCTTCATAGACTTAATCCACCGAGATATGTATTAAGACTAAATGTAGGTATCAGTGTTAAGAACGTGGCTTTGAAAGTTCGCTGACTCACCTCCGATGCACAATGCATCCAAATTGACCCGCGGCCTGCATTGTCAAACGCACTTCTGATGCTACTCGGTAAGTTGGGAACAATGATAAGCGGAGCGATAAGCGAAACACATAATCGTCAACGTCATAATTTATTTCTGGATGTATACAGGTATATAGGTACAGTAAATTGCTTGCCACTAAACAGGATCTATATCTAGGTAATAAGCAGTTAACATCTGTGAAATACCTCTAACCTAGATAATTATAGTTACAAGAAAATAAAAATTATAAAAATACGAGCACATTTAAATCTTTCATAAATAGGTATATTCGTAACCTGGGCACTTGAAAACATAAAAATGCAATGATATCCAGGTTCACTAAAAACTGTTTTTTTTTTGTAAAGCGGTGTAGTTATCTAGTCATTGACTAGGGCGGCTGTAAAGTTCAAATTTAGTGTAGACACATGTAGACAATTAGTAAGAAACACTCTCTAAAGTAACTACTTATCTACTTATCAAATACTTCCTCGTTTAAATAATAATATAACACAATTATATAATTACAGAACAACACAAGTATCAAAATGCTATACTTAATAGACTTTTACAGCACTCCTAGCTTTTCCGCTACATCTTCGTCTACCGCTTTCATTATAACCTCGCCCATAAAGCACACAGCTCCCACAAGTGACAGATATACGACGCCGCCGGCGCCTGCGCAAGAATTCCGCATCCTTTGTCATAACATATTATATTGTATGCTATACAACATAGTTGAAAGGACTAATTGTGCAGGGCTAAATGAAGAAAAATGAACCCTATTATTAGACTGGTAGAATCCAATAATAATAATCGAAGAGAATTCTGGGGCGAAATGAATGAAGTTAATTGGCTACCTAGTTGTGAATGAACATTGTTTGGTTTGCGAATTTTCATTCATAATGTACCTACCTACGTGGTATGAATTATGTAACAAATTGTATCAAAATCCCGTGATGGCCTCTACTTAGGTACCTACTTATTTAAGGTTGCCGTTTTGAAATCAGTACTAAATTGTTATTATTGTTTCAGGTAAGAATCACGATTAGAACTATAGAAGTTAACAAACAACTTCAAGGTAAGTTGATCTAAACTATATCTTATTTATTATTAATATTGGTCGCAGCGTGATGTTATATAGCCAAGCCTTCCTCGATAAATGGTCTATCCAACAAAGAAAGAATTTTTGAATTTGAACCAGTAGTTCCTGAGATTAGCGCGTTCAAACAAACAAACAAACTCTTTAGCTTTATAATATTAAGTATAGATTACTCGCATATTTTTGGTAGCCCAAAGACAATAAAACGAAAATCACATATATCATCTATTTTCCTCAAATCTATTCCCATCATTGTATGCGTTGTACAGAAACGTATAAGTTATTTTGATTATAACTTCTGAATTATAGAGAAACATTGTACAAAAAAATCATTTCATTCAAAGCTGATTTAAAACTTGCATTACCAGACAAAAAGCTCAAAAGACTCAAGCTCCCGTACGTAAGCTCCGAAATGCGAAGCCCGCCATTATATTTAGTCCGCTGTAAGTGCCACTCAAAACAGTGTCTTAATTAACCAGAACTGAGAATCTGCAGTGGTTAGGATGCGCATACTGTGCTAAAGGTAGCGGGTATGTTTGTATTCAAATAGGTACTTACTTTGTTTATTTACTTATTTTTACTTTCTTAAATCTAAATGGAAGTAAGTGTACAAAAGGCGAACTTAATGCCTTGAGGCTCTAATAGTCAACCTTAACTAGTTTACATTGTAATAATACTACGAAATGTAGCATACTTAACTTGTACATATTTATGATTTGTTTATTACCTAGTTACCAAATCAATTAATCAATCGGTAATAAATAAATTTCATGTCCTAGTCCTATTCTATGACTTCACGATTACTTTCACAGTACTTATTGACAGAAAAATTATCATGCAAGCTACTGCTTAGAGAGCTATAAGGGCGTACCTATATACTTATATACAACCTTTATCTTTACAGCTTATATATGTAGCTTGTTTGCTACTAGGGTATAATCGAGATTTGTCTTTTGATATGACCCTGGATGTCCAAAAAATGTAATCGATTTATTTTAAAATTTTGCATTCCCGCTTTCCGCTTTTTCTTATGCGTATGCGCAACCTCTCGCTTGCATTTGCCCGCCGCTAATAAATTCATAATTAAACAGAAACTACGTTACTCATTCCAAGTTGAATTTTTATTTCATTCGACGAATTCCACACACCATTATCCGTAGTTATCTTTTGGTTTAAATCTCTAGTTTTATTAAAAAATGTTTTTTTGAGCGCAGAATGAAAAAATATAGGAGTATGCAAAATAGATGTTGGCCGATTCTCAGACCCAATATGCACATTCATGAAAACAGGTCCAGCCGTTTCGGAGGAGTTTGGCAAACGCCACGACACGAGAATTCTATATACCTATTAGATTTATTTTGAACATGCTTTTTTTCCATTAACCCCTTTATTTATGCATTAGATAAACGCCAAAAAACTAGCCCGACACAGCCAGTTCCTCGGTTCATAAAACGCTTAGACAATGCCGTCGTTCTGGCGGTCCGCCATCTTGGAATATATGGTAATGTTAAACATAAATTAAAAACATAGTCCTTTGTGGGATGATAAATATTTAAATTCATGCATAAGTTATTAATGTATTTAACACCTAAGGATAAACCGTGATGTATTGATGGTGACTTTATTTGAGATTGAATAGGTTAACTGGAAGAGGTCCCTTAATGGGTCGAATTGGGCTTTGTACATATAATTATGTTTTCTTATTACTTTTATTAATTTTAAATAGGGTTACGTGACGTCATGGTACAATTAGTACCATAACGTGAAGTCACGTGCCCCCACTCATTTAGTTTAGAAGCACTTATCATTGTCAGTTTTTATTTGTCAATAAAAAAGATAAATTTCGTGTCTAATATATTTTTTTAAATCTGACGAACTAACTAGAATCTCATACAAAGTTCGCTATTATTATTATACCTAGGTACTGGCACTTGTCTAGGGCATAGCTTCGCTACATAGTATAAAACAAAGTCGCTTTTCTGTCCCTATATCCCTATGTACGTTTAAATCTTTAAATTCAAGAGGAAGGTTTATAGCACCCGTATGAAGCCGGGGCGGTTCGCTAGTCTTAGATAAAATGGGATAAACTTCAATTTAAAAAGGACGCAAATTTATCACTCGGCAATTTCATAGTTCCAAACGATCCGATTGTGTCCAATTGTAACAAGTTTAACGCACTTAAACAACTCTTAACTTCGCGGATCTCACTTAAACTCGACTGCCGTATAACAGGATTAAATACCGTCTTAGTTTTCGAAGAGTTCCTTAAAATGGATATTGTAACAGAAGTTACTTGTTAGTTTGCCAGCCGGAGGACGCTGTACTTTGACGGATGTTTTTTAACGAAGTTACGCGACTTTTAACTAAATACTTTGTCAACAGTAAACGACAAATTGTAATGTCCGTTAAACTAGGTATGGTTATAAAAGTATATAGGTAATACCCCAAACTGAAAAATAATTGAATAGAGACAATGGAGTTCAATGTTTACAATAAACGAATATAAAACCCGATCGTATAACGAATATAAAAAAAATAAACAACTAGTATGTTCACAGAGTACTACTCCAAGCCTTAAACCGACAAAAAAGTGCTGGACAAAAAACTAATTGATGCATAAATCCATTCATCAATGTTACTACACCGTAAACAAACTTGTTAAATATTGGACAAAACCCAATAATGGGCGGACGTGCATTTACGGCTGCTGGCGGAAGCACGATATTGCACCACTGTGCAGTTTGTTTAGAAGTTTTTTGTATTTTTTTTAACGTACAAATTCAAATATATAGTAGCGTAGTAACACTGTCATCTTAATAATAGATAGGTATATATTAAACAATTCTTCATATTATATATATATATACAATTCTTTTGTATGTCGGTTCTTAAGCATTTTTTTACTTAGTTAAGTCCTTCTAAAAGACTAGACCGAATTGGATGAAATGTTGTGGCTATATTGCAACAATGGAACTCGGTTAGTGGCGCTGCTATGTCGGAAAGAGCAACGTCTGCTGGGTCTGCTAGTTAATATTAAAATAGTAAAAATTAATCTACAATTTGCACATTACCTAATTCATTTTATTGTCTAATTAAATAACTGCTTCTTTAATAATTTCTGATGCCTTCGCGGTTATTACACATTGGAATGAACTATTAACGGATTTAACTCGCGTATTTTTAAATATAAGGTAGTTTGCATAACTGATTTATATCACTTTAGTGTTAGACTATTGTCAGCTCAGTCGTGCTACGATTATGGAAACTGTAAAGAATCCGAAACGTCAGCAAATAAATTAAAATAAAAATACGCGAGTTAAATCCGTTAATAGTTGTTTCATTCCAACTGCTTCTTTATTCATTTTTGTATCAATCTGTATTAATGATTCCATTCATATTTGAATTATATTCTTAACGGTTTTTGAGATCAGTACGTAGGTACTTTATCATCCGGAATACGATTAAAAACCGGATTAAAAGATTAACAGTTTCAATTTGATCTCTCGAAATAATTATTTAAATCCGTCGCGTGTATAGCTCTCATTAGTCTTAAATCGGAACCATTCCGTGCAGGTTTTATTAAAATTTATATTGTCTTCATATTATATCTTAATCTAGATATTATATAAACCATTTGACCCGGCAAATTTTTTTCTGCCCTACCCTTAGCACCTAGTCGTATGATATATACTTTACGATCTATTCTGATACTTACCAAATATACATGCAAATAAATGAAAATCGCTCGAGTTGTTCCGGAGAAGTGCGACCATAAATCGTTTTTTTTTATATAAATGTTAAAACGTACCTATTGTTTGCAATTGGCTACTAACCAGCATTTCTGATACGTTTGGTATCATTACTTTTATGCTCTGTTTTCGAAGTCGTAATTTATTGCTGTGCCATTACTTTTAATTGTCAGTTCTCATAGTCCGCTAAACAAGTTCACATTAAACTCCCAATTAGTAAAACATAATTAGAAACCACTTCTATGAATGTAGTAAAATTGGCGAATCCGTACATTAATCCAATTTCTAATCTACCTAAGCATTAATCATAATTTATCTCCCAACATCTCAATTAAGCCTATCACAATAGTCTATTGAGCAACATATTAGAGTCATTACACCGGAATCGAACCCGTGTCTCGTGGGATGCATTGTGCTATTTAGCAACATCCTGCATGTAGTCAATGAACTGTATAAATTCCTCACGACATTATGGAAATGTAGGGTAGGTAGTGAAGGTAAAGTAGTAGAGAAAAGATACGATTTTGTTTACTATTGCTATATCTTTTATGTATACTAGCTTCTGCCCGCGATGAGAAGGTACTTCACACATAGTGGAGTCATTGAAGCATTATGGGTCCGATTTTTTTTACTGTGAACCGAATTGCATACAATTTTGGAATTAGGTTCATCTTACCCTTAAGTTCAAAAGTGAAAATGATTTGAACTCCGCTACCACCCCGGGGGTGATTGCCATCCCTTCTCGGGGGTGAATAATTTTTTTTTCAAAATAACCTCGGATATCGATAGAAGGCCTAATTTTAAGGAAAAAATCGTCTATAAAGTTTTTCAAAAAATCCAATACTTTTCAAGTTATTTGCAATTGAAAATTCGCAATTTTTTCACCTTTTTCATCGGTTTTTTGCAAAAATCTCCAAAAATATACGTTTTATCGAAAATTTTATAAAGAACAAAATTGTAGCAGGCAAAACAATGAACAATTTGGTTTTTTATACAGTATTCTAAGTGCAATATTAAGCTATAAATTAAAGATCAAAGCCGTTTTTTATGTTGCCTGAAATTTAATCGATGTGGTCAATGCCATCTAGCGGCGAGCAGATGCATTTTATGCATTCTAATACAAAAGGGTTTTGTAGTGCTTGAAATAAGCTTTAAAATGAGCACTATTAAAAGTCTTTTGCACGTAAAATAAGTGAGCTGTATTGCAAATAAGGGGAACAACTAATGTTTTTTCTTTAAAATCAATGGGTTTCATAAGTGCCATTTCCACCATAATTAAAATTAATCGTATTCCGCCTAGAATTAACTTCATTATGAAGAGTTTGATAGATAGTATCAGTTTGGCTGCTTCAGGACACATATTTTTCAAAAACTCACGATTAACTAAAAAACAAAATTTCAAATTTTTTAAAATTCACACGTTTATTTCATAATATTTCAAGAATGACGACAGATAAGAATAAAAGTGTATGAATAAAAAATGTAGGTATTTTTCTGACAAACAATTTGGTTTTTTTGTTTTTTCTGACAAACAAAAATTGACGGAAATGTGATTGTTTAAAGAGCGCATGGCAGCGCAATCACTGCCTCTCTTAAGCCCTTTAACCCTTCCCGTTTTATAAAAAGGTTTTTTAATATATATTGCAATACAGGATGTTGTATCTCTCTTATTTAAGTTTACAATGATTTTTTATAAATTGTTATAGCGTGAAAATTAAAGGAGCTATGGTCAAAAAACTTATCATATTTTTTTCTACTTAGTAACTGAAAATTTCGGAGTGTGAATAATTGGAGCAATGTGAAGGTACGCAGTATAATATAGACCCACAACTATTGTAATGTGTATATGTTAACGGAAATGTATATAATCCGTCATTGTATACAATTCCTAGGAAATGTATGTAATTCCTAAAATCGCAATCGGAAATGTAAAACATTTAAGACATAGGTTAGGTTAGGTTTCCGCGAGCCAGTATGAGTCTGGCAAACCTTTTGCCTTCCCCAGGGCATAAGGTATCAATGAGGATTTCCCACAAAAAAAAAAAAAGTTAGGTTAGGTTTTTTTTTAGGTTAGGTTAGGTTAGTTTTAAGGGTAGAAAAGCTTAAGAACATGATAATCGTTTGCGAGAGTGTGGAATAATATTTAAATCCTTTTCATTTTATCAAAAAAAAATATCAAGGGGTAGTATTCAAGGGTTGAAAGGGGGTTAAAAATTTGATAATTATTATAGAGAATATAAAATATTACTTACTCTATACTTACATCTTTTTATGTCATACCAAAGTATTTTTTTCAGATTTTTTTCAATTTGGGGGTTGTAAGATTTTCAAGGGGTTGAAAATAATTTTAATATGAGGTAATTATGTTAGAAAATACTTTACCATTTCACCACTTACTATTAGACATGTTTTCTAGCGATAAAATGGCTCAATTACAATTTTTCCATTAAGGGGTTGTTTACACCCCTTAAAAATAATAGGCGGAGTTCAGATCATTTTCACTTTTGAAGTTAAGGTTAAGATGTGCCTAATTCCAAAAATTTCATGCAAATCGGTTCACAGTAAAAAAATTCGGAGGTAAGGCCGTATTTTTCGCTTCAATGACTGCACTAACAATATAGGTATAAAATATAACCTACATGTTATTCTGATGGATAAGCTATCTTATTGTAGAGCTTCATCAAAATCCATTCAGTAGGTAGGTACTTTTTGCGTGAAAGGATAACAAATATTAATCTTTACATTCTTACATTCTTCTAGCTGACCCGGCGAACTTCGTACCGCCCTATAATCATTTTTTTTTTCTTACATAAGAACCTTCTCGTAATAATAACAAATACAACAAAAAGAGAATTAGTAAAATCGGTCCAGCCGTTCACGCGTGATGTCGTGAAAACGGAAAATGGGTTTCATTTTTATATATATGGATTAGTAAGGATTTCAATACGAGTACTTCTGTCCTGGTAGCATGTTAAGATTTAGTCGCAAGTAAGCATTTGTTACTCTCACGCATTTACACATTTCCAAAAGTATGACAGTGATAGATGTATTTATTTACACTTACTGCTTATTATATCTATATTAAAACAAAATAATTTGCTTATATATTAAAATTGTAAGTCTTTCATCAGGTAAAATTATGAGAACATTGAATGTAAATTCCTCTATAAAACTGTACAGTTAGGGTTAGATTAAAACATCTAAATTGTCAATTTAATTCAATTTAAATATTTAATAAACATTTTCTCTTATTCGATGTAATCCCAGTTTCTGCCGTCGCCCCCTAGACTATAATCGGGCTTAGCGTAATCCGAGCTTAGGCCCTGCTGGCGACGATTTACAAAAACTTTGTCTAACTTTTAATAAATGTAAACATTCTCCGCGTTTAATCTGTTCAAAAAGTTTTAATAAGAAGTGTTTTTACCCAAGAATATATTAAGTAAAATAATTGATGAAAGTAATACGTATCAAATACCTTCACCTTTGTTTAACACACGTAAGAAACTATTGGTATATTGATATTAACACTTTAGACGTCGTCCATTAATTACGTCACGTTTATAGTGGGAGGTCCCACTCAAAAGTGACCGCCCCAAAACAAAGATAAAAAAAGCATGTAGGGGTAGAAGAGAGGGTTAGAAATCATAAACATCACGTGACGTAAGTAATTTATGGATCCGATGCCTTTTCAATGAGTAGGTAAGTAAGATCCTATCCGTTTTTAATAAATTAAGTGTCTTTACGATCTTTTTTTTCTAATCTTAATCACCTAATAAAATTAAATAGCGAAGAAGAGTCGCTGAGTTCGTATTAAATTAATTTTATTGCGTATTTTAAAACATTTGACAAAGTACATAACTATTCAATTTAAGCTTTCTACAACAGAACTTATTCCAAAAAAAAACGAACTATAAAAATCGCTTAACAAAACTGCACAACCTGCGCATGCAAGAAAATGAGATCATGCAGGACCTAGTATAACAATAATTGTAGATATGCGCGGGCGCCGCTTTTGCATCCCGACGGCAGTGTCATGGCGGCCGGCTGCCAGCCGCACGCGCCGCGAGCTCTTTAAAAAAAGGGGAAGCGAGTGTAAAGTGTACACACGCCAAAGTGTTAAAAAAATATACGTACTGAAGTGAATATAAATTGTGTTGTGTTTTTTTTTGTTTGTGAAAACAAAACTGTTTTTGTTAGTGTTGTCAAATGTAAGCACGTGTCAAGTTGTAGTACCTATAATATTATTTGATTTTTTTTTTATTTGAAAAAAAAAAGGAAATGAAAAAAATATTATTACTTACTTATTGATTAACTTAAAAACTCATGTTTTTAAAATAATCTGTAAAAACTAACAAGTAAATCGATACTTTTTTTCAAGAAAAATAAAATAAAATTCAAACCCTTATGCGAGTGGTGGAATTTTGTTGAAGCTTATTTTAATTGAATGGGGTCATGTGCAGTAATATATACGGATTACTGTCTGTCCGTCTATCTGATAGGCTTATCGCATTTCTATTGGTTCATATGTCGGTATGTTTGTTGGTATTAATATTATCTAGTGTCATATTACGATTTGATGTTTGTTTAATGTCTGTAATTGAAACAAGTTGCATTTATCGTTTTTTAGTTCTTATTGGAAATCTTTTTTAAAAGTTTGGATTTTTTTAAAATAGATGCCATCATTTTATTGTTTTGCTTAAGAGTGTTATTGTATAAAGGAGCACCTTTTAAAATTAAATACAAAATATATTCTATATATTATTATGTAATAGTTTAATAAATCTTTACTTACTACATTAAAAAAAAACTGTCACATTCCTTCGCAAAAACAATTTACGACAAACATTTAATTTTTGAATCTTTAAGATTAAACATTACGTTACTCTTAATATACCTACTTACACCATATTTACTACAATTCCATTAATATAGGAAAGAAAAAAAAAGTAAAATTGACAGCATCGGAAATAAGTTCAAAGTATGAATAGATAAATGATAATGTTATTTAAATGTCACATTGTTAAGAAATCGATGTTTGACATAACATCATGTTCAAGAACGTGCTTCTTGAAGTACACTCTAATGAATAATGCAGGAAATTAACTCAAAGGCACTTTCAACACTTTCGTCTCTGACTGTACCTTTATAAAATTGAGTACTTGCTGTGTTTCTTTTTAAAAGAATTAATTGAAATTGCAATGTAAGTTTGTTTGTTAGGATGGAATCTTTGGACTCAGATTTTGAAGCAGATTACTTGAATCTTTTTTGTATATAATTTAACCAAACTATTGTTTATTAATTTGTGATAGAAAATCAATATCAAGATATTCGTAATTTTAAGTCGTATAAATGTAAAATTTCTCTACACTAGCTTTTTTAGTTACTTACAGCATTTATGCTATCAGTAGGTATCTGATTTTATTTGTTGTGCGATTTTTTTTTAAACAGTAATAGATGAACTTACTTACCTAGTTATTTATTTACCTAATGTAGTCTGGCGTTGAGTAGGTACCTATTATTTACTAAAGTACGATTTTAGTTATTGCCTGGGAAAAAAGAATATAGGTAAAAATCTGAGAGCCCGTCTGCGGTCGACTTAAGTGTCCACTTTAATCTAATTTATTTATAGTTACGGTGACATTTTAAAATTATATTTAATATCTTCACTGTCAGATGTTCAAGCTTACGCATGCATAAAAGTTTTTAGTGATGACTGATGGGGTCAATAAACTCGCTTTGTTTTTGACTAAACGCCGTGACTTGAATATTGTTATTTTTTTACACATCGATACTCAGGTGTTTTATGTATTCATCCGTGTCATTCGATTGGTATTTTTTTTCTATTGAAACATTCGTTTTCTAGATACCTATATAGATGTGATTTGTTTACGAAGGTACCTATCCCATTTAGCCTGAGCTACGGTTATTATTTATAAACAAAATATTGTAACAAAATAAATCACTACTGAGGTAAAATTGCGAAAAAATAATATTAATTCTCTGCAGTACCATATACCTACTTAATTATTTTTAAACGTATGACAAGAAATATAGGTACCTGGGGCCCTAGACAAGTGCCCAACGTTCAACGTTAACGTTAAACGTTAGGACCGAAATGTATGGGATTTGACATCCGCGAACGACTGTCACGTACGTCACAAATGTCAAATCCCATACATTTTGGTGCTAACGTTTAACGTTAACGTTGAACGTTGGGCACTTGTCTAGCCCCCCTGGTCTACTTATTTGACGGTAAATCTTGTCAGAGAGGCAAAACTTATGTACCGAACTTTGACAAGTGAAAGAGACGGTATGATGTGCATTTGACGTGTGGAGTATACACCTAACTATTGACTCTGTGGTATTAAGAGAAGTTTCTTACCGCACTCTATTATCGTGAACTTGATTGCACTCTGACTCAGTGTTACAAAACAGTATGGCCGCACTTCCGCTTTACATGCCGACATAGTACAGAATAGTACTACATAGTGTATCAACATGGAGCTACAGGGTGATCGCCTTAAACATATATGCCAAAAACTTGTTTAAAAATATTATGTTGATGGATAGGAATTTATAGTCCTTTTAGTTCGGTACCCAGATAATTTATGGGACAAGAGTTGTGTATTGTGATAGCCAAATCATAAACTTGTAGTACTTATCTATAAGATACTGCCGAGAGATCAATAAGTCGGAATAAAAAAGTATGTATTAAAAAAAATATACTAAATTACGGACTGCATATTGAAACATATGCATATTGAACTGTCTACAAATTAAACAATACCTAATTCGTAGACAGATCAATATGTATATTTTTATTATAAATTTATAAAAAAATGAACCAAGCGAGAAAGTATTAAAACAGTGTTTAAATGCAAACTATATTTTAATTCACGCTGTATAACATAACAACACTGAACAATGGCAAGAATTATGCGCGCGCACGAGATATTTAGATCGGATGAAAGAGAGAGACGCGCGTATGTGAAATGTAGAACACTGTCTCTTTTATTTAAATTAAGATGTAATAATAATTGATATATAAGATGAATAGTAAAATCCAATTTTGGATTGCAGCAGTACATTAATGATGTGTTAGGAAGTATATTTATAGGATCAATAGGTACTTAATTAATTCCATAATAGCATGTCAAATAGTACTTTAATCACACAACACACGATTTGAAGCTCCTCACCTGGAAGCTCGCCTACCATTTGGTTTTGCAGTAAAGACCCACTAGCTGGCCAATCGCAAGTTCAATTATATGCTGGACACAAATTACCTGACAACCTACCTATATTATCTTATGTACTGTATTTTAAACGGCAACTTACAATTTTTGCTAAAAAATAAACAAAGAAATCGTCAACACATCACCTCCACATCGCTTTGTATTCAAACTGGGAAAAATCTTTGATTGCCACAATGTTGCCACTCTGCGTGCTGTATTGCCACACGGAGCATACAAATTAAAGATGGCGGATTTATATTCAGGGCGGACGTTTCTCAAATGTCAAACGATCCGTTTTCGCTGTTTTTCTCGAGAAACTCACTTTCTGCTCCATTTGTAGCCTACATCCGTTTTATTATTGTTAGAAATTGATTTCAATAGTTAAAACTTCTGACAAAAAAAAACTGGTGTCTGGTAATAATTAGTGTTTTATTATCATAGTTACTAGTCTCAAAGATATCCACATATAGAGATACATTTAATCTCACATTAGGCACATTACAATCAAATTAAATTTAAACTACTTTCCCATTATAATACGTAATTATCACTTCAACATTCATGCATCATTAATATTTTTTAAACGCAATTAATCACACTTTAGCCTGGCAACTCCATTCACGAATGTGGCCGGAGTTAAAAAATAATAAAATTACGCCCCCAGTCCTTAATTATACGGTAGACGGTAGCACACTTGTTTTTTTTTTTACTTTTTTGCGTCAGTTCGACGACCTTACTAAAAAGTTGGAGGGCCTTTAGTTACACTTAAAAATATATTTTGGCATAATGTTGCCAGGCTGCAAAAATTGTACTTGTACTTTCGGTCATCTTTTGAGATTTTATAATAAAAGTACCTACTTAAGCAGATTGTTTTCTTAAAAAACCTTTTCATTTATCTGTCGTAATCGACAAACGAATCGTGTTAATACACGTTTCATGTGAGATTAAAATAATACGTAGCTTAGGTACCTATTAGCGTTAGGTGTTTAATTTAGTACCTAATACAATTAAACCATTTTGCTTTGCAGCCAAAACAGTTATATAGGTATGTTTCCCGTAAAGCGCAATGTGGTGATTTGTTACGTTAAATCAAGAATCTAGAAATAGATTTCATTACCTGCCTGAATAGAAGACGGATTTGCGCGAATAAAGGCTTGAGCCTTTAAAACGGCTTTGAATTATGGCTTTTCTGTAAGAACAAATCATGAAAACATCGATTCAATTTACCTATTAAAGATATTTGTTATTTTAGTCAAAGAATTTCGAAACTCTGGAAAGTTTGTTTTTTGCAAAAATATTGTCCACTAATTGACTCACTGTCAATTTAGAACCATTTTGGTTTATGTCCCTCTACGTATTCAATAGGTCTGCCTGTATCTAAACTTGATATAGGTAATTATACTAACATTTATATAATAAAAACATAATTATCATTAATATTTTGGTTTGAAAGTACTTCGATTAAAATATTTATTTAAGTGTTTTGGTTTACGTTAGATAGGTACCTATGTGTATTTTTTATGATACTTAGTTAACATATTTAGGTGTCTAAATATTAAAGTGACATACAAGCAACGATAAATCGTTATAAATTAGGAATTCCCTTCACTGCTACTTCCTAATAACCTTAATGAAGTGCTTGTTAAAGGTAATATCGTGTAATTGTGCAAATTAAGTACAGTTTGTAAATTTAAACAACCTTATTTCAGACAATTTACATTTGCGTGTGATTTTTTTTTAATAAGATAATTATATTACCTATCTAAAGTTCGAGTTATGTCATTCTTTTTTTTATATATAAACTTACAGTATAAAGTACTTTCAGTCATATAATTATGATTAAGTTTTATTCATTTTTATGGTTTCGCGGTATTTTAGCATAGGTATAAAATAAAATACGCGAGTTAAATCCGTTATAGTCGTTTCATTCAAAAGTCATAAGAGATATTTAAAATTTTGTGATTTAGGTAAGTATCTATAAAAAGTATATATATATATATATATAAAAGATATATAAATAAAGATATATATATATATATAATAGATAAAATATTTTTATGCAGGTATATAGGTAATTATAATGCCCAAGTTTAACCACTTACCAAACTAAGGTGATCTTTTTTCGAACGGTAACTTTCGGGCACTAATTGAATTTTAATTTGTTATTCAAAAATGCAGTTAATTTTAGAGCAGCCATGTCGCAAACTTGACGTACCTAGTTGTTAACCCAGTATGTGATAATTAGTTAATTTCATACATTGGACGCATAATTTTACTTACTGATTCGTAATTTACTACAATTTTAGTACTTAGTCCTTCGAATTTAAAATGTATTAAAAATAAACTTTTACGATAAAATACTTTTGTCACGAAAACATGAGCAAAACAATAATAGTAAAATACCTATAAGAGAAATAGTTCTTTATTTCTTTAATGGTACCTACACTTTAGAGATTTGTATTAAGACCTAAAATACGCTGCGTCGGTTTTTCGCACTTACTATAACAAAAATGTATTTGGGACTCGTTTAGACAAGAGTAAAATCTTATCTAATTAGTCCTGCTTCCTACACTAAACTGTTGTCTATTACCAATATTAAAAAAAACTGCGTTTCTATTTTCACAGTTCTTAAAAAGATTAATGCATAAATATGGCAACACTGCCAGTCTTTAGTCTATAGTCGACCCAGCTATAAAATGTGATGAAGCTACAATCACACTAATAGTCCATTTTACATTATGTAGGCTTTTAATTTTTAATCCACTCTTGTTATTTAATATCAAACTTAAGTATCTTCATTTAATTTCTATCAGTTATTAATAAATAGATTTTATACACCTTTAAAACTTCAACACACGAACCGCCATGTTCGCCAACATTCCAGTCTAAATTTGTCGCGTCTCTTCACCGTGGCACGCAAAAAGGACATGTTAAGTTCCTTAGGCTTAATAATAGATGGCGTTACAGCTTTATTCGCGGAAAGCAGGATTTACGTGTTCGCGGATAGGTACGTGTTTAGTTGTAATAAAGCTATTCATAGAGTAATTATACAGACTAGTTGGAAAACACAACCATGCTCCGAAACATTCTATTAAATTGTTAAAAAAGGTAGCGTAAAATATTTGGTAACGTCAAAAAATTATTCCGGCTACGCACGCCATCTTGTATTTTTCTGAGTAGGTACGATATATTCAAATGTCATTGAATTATTTTTTAAGTGATTTTATTATTACGAGTAGTTAAGTACTACCATTAGAAAAAAATTAGAATATCGAAATTTATATCTATATAGGTACAAGAATTTCTTATATTAAAGAGTTATTTAATTAAAACATGCGACATGTAATGTATGTATTATTTAACAGTATAAGTAGAAGTTTGGAAAAAGAATGACAAATACCTACTGTACAAAAAATCCTTATTGGATGTCATACAGTATTTAGAAATTAAAAACGTCTAAGCAAGCCGCGCTTCTTTTCATGCACCAAATTCTTAAAATTTATATTTTCCTCTTGTAGAATGTTTGCATAAAGCACTATTTATTTTACAAAAGCTCGTCAAAGCTGTCGCCACTGCGTCCGCTCGACTTATTATTTTGAATAAAACTTTTAAGACGAATTGCTTTTGTTTTATATTCTTTTTCTGTATGATTTATATTGTTAGTCGGCTATTTTGAATCTGCAAGTATAATAGTAAACATACAATTTTAACTTTTAAGCTTAATTCTTATAAGAAGTTAGTAAATTTTTTGACTTAAGTAAGTAGTTTAAGCTTTGTCAAGTTTTCTAAGACCCCATTAGGTACAATAAAAAATAATTTACTTCACCTGTTTCATTAATTAGAAGCTACCTATATTTTTTTACTATAATGTTATTAATCTAAAATCGATATATTATTATATGGTTAATATAATATCGTTAATTAAATGATAATTGATAATTATTTATATGATATTTGAAGCAAATTAACAATGAGTGACGACCATGGTGCAATGAATTCAAATACCCCTCAGGGGTCTCATTTTCTTCATAACTTACTTATATATTTTCATATTACAACTACATTGACAATATTTTAAATACCTACGTGTGTAAATCAAGTAGTCTATTCCTACACGTGATAAATATATTTATGGCACAGTTATTACCAGTCAGGAATGTAATTTTAATGTCTCCGCACAATATCCCTTATATCTTCAAATTGTTCGTCTCTTTCATCTCTTACTTTAGAAAGAGAGCGCAATTATGATGTATTGGTAACGTCTGCGTTTCATACATAAAGAGCTTGTGTTAATATTAATTTAGATTCGTGAATGAAACGAGTTTTTGTGATGAATGGCTAAGATGAAGGCGTCAAGATAATATTACACGATAAAAAAAAATATACTCGTCGACTTGAGAATCTCCTCCATTTTTTTCGTCGGTTGCAAAATTTAACAAAAAAATGTTTTGCGAAGCCTATGTTGGCTTTAATTACATATGCTTACGTAGGTACTACTTTATGTTTTCGTATTCTATATAATTATGGTGATAAATTAAATATTTCCGGTCATTACGACATTAATTTTAGGTACAATGCAATTCAATAAAAGCATTATTTTACTCACTTCCGTCTACATAACAGCGCATGACTTAATTCAATTAAAATTCATCCAATTATCCAATTTAACGATCCAATGAACAGATTCGCACTCAAAGTAACTTAAGCCAAAGAAGAATTAAAAAATAATAACTAGTATTTGTGAAAATAGTGAATGATATTAAAAATAAGTTACGTTTTTTTATCATGAAAGTGTCAATTAAACAAGAAATGCTGAAGTTTACGTGGATGAGGTGATTGCAATATTTGGTGAACTTGTTGTTGTTGTGAGACTTGCCCAACCGTGGACAATTGTTGTTGAAGATGAAAATGAAGATGCATCTACAATCGGAGATGGCGTGCGATATAACGTACAAATGTGAGGTGGAGAAAGTGCAGATTTCCGAAGAGGCCGAAATGCTGTACTATGAACTGATTAAGGCTCTCGAAGACGAAGAAATGGTAAGGATAGAACTTAAGAGGATTGTGAACCTGTTGATTTTCATACAAAAGGCGATAACGTTTTACACCCAGTAAATATAGTTAGATTTTTATAATTTTTGGATATGTTGTAGATATAATGAGAAACTACGTCTGTACGTTTTGATTTTTAAGAAATATTGCTTACGCTAAAATTTATTAGCATCTAAAAATCTATATATAGATTTATAATCATAAAAATCTATATTATTTAAGCAATATTTCTTAAAAATCAAAACGTACAGACGTAGTTTCTCATTATATCTACAACATATCCAAAAATTATAAAAATCTAACTATATTTACTGGGTGTAAAACGTTATCGCCTTCTGTATGAAAATCAACAGGTTCACAATCCTCTTAAGGCTAATTCAGCATTATAGAATTTCTTACGATTGTAGCACACATCATCAACACTTTAAAGACCATCATTGCTGAGAAGAAATTCTTTATATTTTTGGGGACTTATTACAAAATTATTTCATAAAAAAGTGATGATTAAAAATTGTTTTCAACATTAACTCGGTCATCAGCCCATCGTTGACATTGCTAAGGCAGCAAGATGATTAGCGTTGCAAAATTTCTAGTCACGTTTATAAGTAGATCATTGAGTCATTCACCACATGTTTGTTTATATTATTTGTGATGGCAAAATCGACTCGACGAGTTACAGAAGCATCGAGTGATGTTAAATGCGAGTGTAATTATTTTACTACTTCTTAATGTTTAAGTTCACTTTTTGGACTGTTGTTTATTATCATTAACGCATTACCAAAGTAGGTTAGCGCTGTTAATAGCAACCACAGAGATAAATAAACAAATGTTACATCTCCAAGACATGCCTTATTTAGAGAACGCATTGGAACACTAATAAAATTGTTTTATTGTTTTCTTTACTAGTTATTTTATCTGGAAGATAAACCTAGTTACATGTTGATCAACATCGACAATAAAGTTCGGGAGTGGGTAGCTTGTGACGTCACATTGTTTTGAAAAGTGTGTCATCTATAGTAGTTGATTGATTGGCAGTAAAAAAAAATCGTCTCCTATATTTTCTGATATTGGAATTAAAGAACTATAATATAACGGATTTAATTCGCGTATTTTATTTTATTGCTGACGTTATAGGTCCCATATTTGTAGCACGACTGAATAAAATATGATAGTTTAATCCGTTTTAATTGTTTTATTCCAATCAGTAATAGCCGCGAAGGCATCACAAATGACTTATTTTGTGATATTGTTTGTAAAAATACAATAACTGCTTTGTAAAAATATTCCAAATATTACAAGCTTTTTATTACGAACACGAATTACAAAATTATATAGATCCATACTTGTTTTAATACCTTAGGTGATGACTATAAGCATAGTCTACCAAATTATAACCTGTAACATGTATTCGCGTCGTATAGAGTGACACCATTGCTCGTAAGCAGTTTGTGGTGAGCCACTGCCATTGTGGTGGACTACCGTGGTCGGTGTAATGTAACAAGATACTAATTCCATGGCGTTCAATAGAACAAACATATATAGACACATACGTATCCATATGTAAGAGAAGATTGACATGATGAATTCTGTACATACTCGTATTATTATAATTATCTAATATTATAAAAAGGAAAACTTTGTTTAGTTGTAATGAATAGGCTCAAAAACTACTTGACCGTTTTTAAAAATTCTTTCACCAATCGAAAGCTACATTATTCACGAGTAACATAGGGTATAAAAAGAGATAATCCGTGCGAAGTAGGGGCGGGCAGCTAGTATTATTTTAAAATTGTAGAAGTAATTTTAAGTTTGCATTTCTGATGTCTGTTTGTTGCAACTGGATAAAAGTTATATTAAATAAAAAACCAAATTTGTTGTACCTATCCGTTTCTGAAGTTAGAATTGTCATTTTAAAAAGCATAATCATTATGGTAAAAAAAACAGTGTCATGAATTCAATTTCGTGTTTTTTTTTTGGTCATTAAAGTTGCACTCGCGATAAGCAAGTAACCCACGATGATTTTAAAATAACCGCAATTCTTTCACTCGAAAATTAAATTGATAAGAACTGGTCCATATTTCCGTGAGCCGACGCAAAGTTCGTTAACTTCGATTTTGCATACATTAAGGTATAACTGTTTATTTGTTTATAATTCTGAAAGTTTGCGAATATTCCGCAAAGTTTATGTTGCTCTTGCTTAGTATCAGCTTTGTTGTTTCGCGCTTGCTGATGGAAATTAGTTTATTAAATCTGACATTCTTTGGTGTGCTTTAATAATTTGTTGCGGCCTTTAAATTCGACTCTAGTATTAACGCGCCTTTCGTTACACCGTCATTTGTGCAACAATGTACTTAGTATTTTCCATAAGAGACTCATTTTACGATACAGGGTTATACTTATATGAAGTGATTACAAACATGTAGGTAGGTAGTTTAAGGTTTTAATAATTTTGCAAAAGTAACATTGTGGAACTGAATATCCCGAACACTTTTCATACTTATCACTTTTAAAATTCATAAGTATTTAAAATTGTTAAGTTGAGCATGTATGAATCACTACGTTTCAAATTTCATATATCTATTTTAAGCTACTTATACTGTGCTTTATCTGTCAGTGTGTTCATCAATCAGTTGCATAACTGGTTCACATCATAATAATAATATTATTAATGTACATACGTGTACGTGTGTATGTAGGTATCCCTTCCTCATATTGTTCTATAGTCTTTGAATATAGTGATGAATTTTATGATATAGCTAGTTCTCTTTGTAGCTTCTCATCTGGAAGTTCGCCTTCTATTCGGTTTTGCAGTAAAGGCCCACCAGCTGGCCAACTGCGCAGTATTCAGTTCGAAAAAAAAAACAATTCCTCCAATTCTTCCTTTAAAGACAATTGTATTGCAATATTGATTTTTTAATAGACATTGATGTCGCGTATTGGAATCGTGATATTCCATATTGCGTTTACGTCAATAATTTTCTATATTATTATATGTATTAAGTAAAATCGTCAGCTTCTCGACTTAGTGACTACAAGAGTACCAAACTTGTCATTTTTCACAGGGGTTCCTTTTATCACGTAGCAGAGCACTAAGTAATGATTTTTTAACATAAAAGAGAGCAAAACAGTGGTGCTTACTTAACGTGCGTGAATCTATACTAAAGATCCGCAAGCCAAGAGTGATCTTCCTTCATCTCTGTTTATAAACCATGTACGAAGTTTATCATTTTACTTCGGCTACATTAAACCCGGTAATGTTTTTCTCTGTTTCACTTCAAAGGATTAACTTGTTTCGGTTACCGAGAATTGTTAAGCTATTTCGGTTATTCGGCTCGAAATTCACCGGAAATAATTTAAACGGATCTACAATTAGGTCAGTTGAAGAATTTTCTTTATTGAGTCTTAAACTTTCGAATAAACAAATAGCCGGTAGGAACTTGGCGGATTGTTTAATTAAATTTTGCGTGATATGAATTAATTGCAGATTGCAATTTGCATTGAAATTATTTGTTGGTACCTACTAAATATTGAATCGGCGATCTAGTAATTAGAATTCGCTTTGATGATTTACTATTTGATAACATATTATTATTAGGTCACTTTTACAAGATAGCTCAATTGGAATAAAACAATTTATAACGGACTAGCTTCTGCCCGCGACTTCGTCCGCGTGGAACTCCTCCTTTTTTGCAGTCGGTTAAAAAGTAGCCTATGTCCTTTCTCAGGCTCCAGACTTTCTTTGTATCAAATTTCATTTAAATCGGTCCAGTAGTTTTAGCGTGAAAGCGTAACAGACAGACAGACAGACAGAGTTACTATCTATCGGATTTATAATATTAGTAAGGATTAGTAAGGATTTAACTCGCGTAGGTATATTAATTTTATGCTAAGTTCACAGTTATTAAATTCGTTGCAGGCTTGAGTAAATGTAATAACCGCGGAAGCATCAGAAATGTTTCACATAGTTAAATTACTACTTACCTTGATTTTCGTTTCTTTAAAATATTAATATGGAAAAGTTAGTAGGTATACCTGTTTTTAAACTTGCATGACCTTAGAGGAAGTATTTTTTGTATGTAATCAAAAACTTTGCCTGATATCGAATGACTTACGTTCTCACGATCTAGGAAGAATTATCTTTATAAACATAATAAAAAATAATGGAGCGTGTGTTCTTTTATTTTATATATTTTTTGTTAACTAGGTCCTAATGGGAGTTAAATCTGAATTTGATTAGATTATCTTTTAGAGTCAAATCGTAGAATGTGTATGTAGGTACGCATATAAATATCCAAATTATTATTTCTAATTATTTAATGTACTACAGTATAACACAATAAATATAGGCCTAGAAATGAATGTACAAATGTAAGAATAAATCGCACCTTTACTAGATAAAGTGTGACATCTCGAATATTTTGTTACACTATTTAAGACTCTAAGTCTGTACATTTAAATTTTAATTCATGTGGTGACACATTTAGGGTTATCACACTTTTTAACTATAGTTGCGTTATATAGAATTGTATTGGGAATGGTATTTGGGAAACATCAATCGATAGGAAGGAAGTTCTACTTATATAATTATAAACTGTACTACTTACTAGGTTATAATGTAAGTTCTTACTTCAAATTCGAACTCTTAACCCATCTAGCTTTGAACTGCTATTTTTTGCGATTTCTGTGCATTTCCACTGTTTATTAGTTCACAAACTACTGGACAATCCGATACGAATTTTAATAAGAGTCGTAAATTTATGGATCGAGCCGAAAGTTGTGTCGTAAAAACTCTGATTTATTGTTTAAAGTTAATCCTGCGCACGCGATGTCGATGTCGTTATTCAACTGTTAATTAAATAATTTGTGCATTGCGTGAAGTATAAAATGCATTCGGTTCGAACAAAAATTTAATTTTAAATATAACAGATAGTATTAAGTGTCACCAACAATTGAATCAATACCATATACTTACGTAAGTGTTATGCCGTTATGTTTTCTTAAATTATACATAATAATTTCTCATCCCTTCGCTGTTATTACACATTGGAATGAAACAACTATAAGTAAAGATTTATGTCGCGTATTATATTTTATTGGCTGACGTTTCGAAAACTTTACAGTTTCCACATTCGTAGCACGACTGAGCTGAACGATAGGCCAACGCAAAAATACCCGCGTTAAATCTTTTACCTAAGTACCTAATTAACTTTTTAACGAAATACATGTTTTTTTTCATTTGCGTTAGTTTTAAGGAATATAAGTACCTAGTTAAAATTATAAAGTAGGTATACATATTTTTTTTATCTTTACCATAACATTATTTTAGTGACACGTTAACCCATAAAGGGAAGTTAATATGTAGGTACTAGAAAAAAACTCAATTCGCATGGTAATGTGATCAGGAATTCCTTTAACTTAGTGTCTTCCTTCACTGGTATGACTCACAAAAAGTACTAAAACCGTTTGCTTGTATGCGCCATAGAACGCATTGTTTACTCTCTGAACATTACAAATTATAATTTGACGCGTCTGTTTTGTGTCTGTTTCATTTGTGACTAGTTACTTTGACCCATTGTATTTTATTTAAAAAAAAAACTACGTAATATTTTGGAATAAATCAACTAGGTATAGACTTTAGCGTTAGACTATTGTCAGCTCAGTCGTGCTACGATTATGGAAACTGCAAAGAATCCGAAACGTCAGCTAATAAAATAAAATAAAAATACGCGAGTTAAATCCGTTAATAGTTGTTTCATTCCAATAGGTATATTTTAATTTTTTGTTGATGTTTCGAAATATTTTTGTGGTTGAGTAGGTATATAGGTATTTCTAAAAATTAGTATCTACCTAATCATAAATAAGACAAGTAAGTAGTATAAGTAGTTAAGTACTGTATTATATTATTATTAGTCTATCTAAAAATATGATTGCTCTAGTTTATGTGTTATTGCACAAATCATTATTTTTTTAGTTATTTTCAACTCAAATTATAATTCATCCATGGTAATTAAAACCTATATATTTATGTTAATTATCATTATGTGTTAACATCGGAATGTACGGCTTCTTTTTTGTCCATTACGTAAAAATAGCGTGTGTAAAAAGTTATTTTTTTATCGAATTTTTATATTCGTAATAACAAACCTCAAAATATTGTTATTGCAATGAGCGAACAACTTTCAGTGATTCGAGTGGGACGAAACGAAAGCTCGCACCGAGTTTGCTGTGATTTTAGAACACCCAAGTGTTTTTGATATTTCCTGATACCATACATGCACAATGTCAAAATAGGTACCTACCTACCTATCTAGTTTTTTATTTACAAATCTTTATTTAATTTGAAACAATTCAAATGATAATTATTTTTTTACAGATTTTGTTTGGGATTATAAAATTACTCACACATTTTTTTTTATATTTAAACGTCGAAGATACTACTTAAGTAAAAAAACTTAGGTACCTAAGTAATAAAAACTTTTGTGATTTTTTGTAAAAAAAAAAGTACATTTGGATAAAATACAATAAAAATAATAAACAAGATCTAAGCGGAACATTATGACGTTGACATATCGACGCACGCGCCGCCGGCCATCTTGTTTACCGTTATGTTTAAACTTCACTTTGACAGGCGTGAATGTCCAAATTGAACTCTTGACACTAATGATCGGTGATGAATCGTATAAGCACGTGCGTGGATAATTCCGTGGGACTATGAGTACAGTCAGCATTATAATTGTATGTCGTTTTGTCGAATGCGTTTGCGCAGGTATCGCGACAATTACTGTAAATAGTAACACCTATATTTTTTAAATAAATCGCTTTGACTTTTGACCATTGCTGCTACGATATATTTGAAGCTGACTGCTAGAAAAACTCGATCGTACCTATGTAATTATTTGAACTGATATACGCTTAAAATCTTATACATATTTACAAATATTTAAAATAGCTTCTGCCCGCGACTTCGTCCGCGTGGAACTCCTCCTTTTTTGAAGTCGGTTAAAAAGTAGCCTATGTTCTTTCTCGGGCTCCAAACTTTCTTTGTACCAAATTTCAATTAAATCGGTTCAGTAGTTTTAGCGTGAAAGTGTAACAGACAGACAGACAGACAGACAGAGTTACTTTCGCATTTATAATATTAGTTAGGATTACTCAATCGTGTCTCTAAGAACTTCTTTTTATTAATTTAACACTTGTGTTCTTTTCAGGTAAGACACATCAAATTAGCAGACCACCCCTATCTCCAAAACGTAGTAAGAACAATAAAAATAAGGTAACATTAAAGTAAATACAAGGAAGAGTGTAAAGCTTATGCAAAACTTTGAATGTCGACACCCACACTTTACCAATACATAATCGAGTCTTGTAAACCCAGAGGGAGATGCAAGATATGGACCGCGTGAGATGGAAGATAAGGCTAGATTACAAGCTAGCTACAGGTTTCCAGATTGCGCCTATTACTGGACCTCCTGGGCCGGTGGAATGAGTTAGTTAAAGTTAAACACTGGTTAATATAATTTTATTATTTTTATGATGGAGCTTTAAAATAACACAACTACCGATAACGGTATATACGATACGGTAATTTTAAGCTGACATTTCGAAAACAGCAATTCCAATATTCGTAGCTGACTGACCTAAAGATAGTCTAGCACATGTCAGATGACGTTGAGGCATTTAGAAACAAAACCCTTTTGTTGTAGGTATTCTGGAAGGGTTATAGTGTTACTTATTTTACTCATGACGTAGTAGGTATCTAAATCTACATTCAATATGCTGTAATAAGTACCTATATTAGGTACGTAGGTACTTACCAACCATATACCAAATAAATAATTCAAATATCGATATTCATAACTGGCGTTAAACTACTTATCCAAAAATTACTCTGAAAATTGCCTATGAATTACATGACTGATAATTGCCTCAGCTGCCGGTTAACCAGTGCCACTGGCCTCGCCTGCGGGGGCGGCGATCGGCAGATAGGCAACATTATAATAAAGTCTATAATAATACCTAATAGGAACTACTCATTGGAAAATGCACCTTAAGGTGTTGCGAGTAGAATGAATATTCTCTAGCATTCGAACCAAACTAACTTGTAGATATGCCAATTTGAATTTGAACTCTATCGCTTTAAAATAAGGTTTATTTTGAAATCGTTCGTTAGCAAGGATGCGTTCCTTTCTACGCTAAATTGCAAGCTACTATCAGAATCTGCATAAGAATTTATTGAACGTTAAATGATACATTGTAGGGGATCTTAAGCGAGATGATAAGCTATTTAAAAAGTGTAGAATAGTGAGGCCTGCTGAATTTCTTATAACTTAACAGTTCCTTATAATTTCAAACCTTTTGACAGTTTAACTTTTAATTCAACAAGCCTAAGCGAGTTAAATGCGTTAATAGTTGTTTCATTCCAATGTGTAATAACCGCGAAGGCATCAGAAATTATTAAGCCTTTGTTTTTAAATAAATGTATTCATGCTAAGTACCTCAGACTTATTTTTTTTTTTATGAAAATGTTGAATAAGTTTCTGATTCCGGCATCAAAGTTAAGTAGGTACATAATTTCCAATTTTTCAATTCTTCTACCGCCATCAGTCCCTAGTTATAAATATTGAAGATATGTATGAGACCAAGAATTATGTTTTGATGTAACGATATAGTGTGCTCGTACCTACATGTCTTTAGAATTATTATAGCTTACATTTTATTGTAGCTTATTCCTAAATGATATATTATGCAACTGTACCTAACTGGTGTTATTATTTTTGGCTTACAATACTTTGCCTTGACTTTTAATGCCCTATTTTGGATCGTATCTGTTGCAATCTATGAAGAGCATCACTTGTGAAATGACACAAGTTCATATTCAATTGTATTGCACTCCTGACATTTGTCTACCTAAAATGTCATTAAAAGGTCGGTTTGTCCTTTCTTATTAATATTTTTAAACCTGTTTGCCTTTTAACATATTTTATTTACATTTCACCGTATAATTATCTGCTTTAAATGTTTAATTTGAGAAATAATTGGGTAGTTAACCCGTATCCGCAGCTAAATAAAAAAAAACAATTGTTAGCATTTAAGCAATCAATATTATTTCAAACTCAGTCCCTGTGTTTTAGTCGTTTAAGTTATTATATATTTATCCAGCAATTCTTCACTCAATTCTTATAATATTTAAATTACTACAACGAATGATTCGTGAAATCAATTCCTGTTTTTTAGTGAAATATAAAATAAGGCATCATAAAAAACCTCATGCTACCATGACCTCTCGGCAACCTGTCTTCTGCCAAAGTCAAAACATAAATTTGAACTTTAACCCATATACATAAAGTTACAAAGTCCTTAAACTGAATTTGCATTTGCGTCTATATTCGACTATTCTTTTTCATACAAAAGTTTCTTCGAATTTGATTCGTATTGTACTTTACTTAAAGTTGACTTTCATTGCAAATGAATGTCTTATTATGTTATTTTTTGTAGTTTCCATTCATCCACCATATGTTCGCGATGAGTCAGGACCCTTGTAGATAAACTCCGGAGTTATTTTTATGGATCTTTTTTTTGGGCCCCAAAGTTTTTGACCTTACCTACTTGAAAAAATATCGATAGGTATCATCTTATTTTTTTTTACATTCTATTGTACCTATTGCACGAATTTCTTGAGTTTGGTGGTTTTATGACACCTGTAAGTAAAATAATCTCAAATATATATTCATCGGGTTTGCTATAATAGGTATGACTTAATTTTTCTGACGATGATAATTAGGTATTAAATACCTCATAAATCTGTAAACTTAATAGGCATGTAATTTTGTGTTAATAAAAGGCTATTAATGTCTAAGCTTTTAAAAACCTCTGAGAAATCAACACAAAAGCCCAATTGAACCCAAAAACCTATTCGCGAAAACGCTCTTGTTCCATTTCTCGTCAGAACCAGTTTCGTCCGGTAATATCCGGCATTACGGCCGCCATGTTCGTTTATGACGTCACAACCGCCCGGGATTTGCTTCCAGAGATAAATATCAGACAGTATTTGTTTTTTTTTTGAGAAAAAATATTAGCAAAACTATCTTATTTGATTTGGAAATGAGATTGTGGTAAAAGTTATCTTTGTAAGAGGATATTAGGTATTTAATTAATATGAAACACTTGTGAACAGATACTCATATCCTTAATAAAATAACTAAGTTCCTTTATAATCTATGGTCGATTACACGCCTTGAATGGTTGGTCATTAGCAAAGTATTACCGGTACTACCAACATGTAAACTTATATACGGATACGGAACCAGTAAGGCTTCTACGCAGAACGTACGGACAAGAAAACAACATAACCATATGGGTACATAATAACGCCTTAATTGTTTTGTAAAGCATTTTATTATATTCTAAATATGTCATAAATACATTGCCATAATACATATTATGTGAAAGAATGACATTTTTTAACCTTCTCATGCTTTTGGATCGTAGATAATTTCAGCAAATAAACATGAAATCCTCTGTATTAATCATCTACACTAATATAATTATTTATATATCCGCTGTGAACCCTTTTTATATATTATATTAGTAATGGTAAAAAATATGTACATTTCTTTTAAAATTGAATAAGGTGGCTAGTCAGAAAAAAGGCAGTTTAGGTACTATACTACCTATCTATTTTAAAAAGTTGTAAGACGTATTTTTAAATTTTAAACCTTCCACAAAAAAGAGGAGCGTTATAAGTTTGACGTGTCTGACTTGTTTTTTGTATTACTTACGTAGGTTCTTTTCGGTCTCTAGTTTTTTAAACAGATAATTCTTGTGCATAAAACTTAAGATATGTACTTTACATTGCAACTGCAACTATACAATGCTATACAGGTATTGTTGTAAGTATAGATGCATTTTTTATTTATCCTACTTTGCTGTTCCCACCTCGACACCAAAACAGGACGGTTGCCAATTAGTGAAGCAACGGGTTCGATTCCTGTGCGCTATTATTAGCCTGCGGGTACACTCGGAATAGAAAACAAGGTGATTCTAGTCATTAATTCATAAGTAATACAAAAAGTTATTAAAGGTACTTATTTAAATGAAGAATTTGACAGATGTTTGACGAAACAATTGAATAGGTAAGGCGACGTCTACCGGGACCGTTAGCTTAATTCTGATGTCTTCGCGGTTATTAGGTACACATTGATAAAACAAATAAAATAAAACACGCGAGTTCAATCCGTTATAATCGTTTCATCCCAATTATGTTTTTTTTTTCTTTTAGACCGATACCTATAATGGTTTATTTTATTTCTACACTTAAAGCCTATAACATATACTGAGTACCTACATGTTTGCCGTGTTGCATGTTGGTGGCTATAAAATCTAATGTTTAATTTGTCTGATTGTACCCTGCAACGAGAAATAAACCCTTGAATTGCAAATTTTGATACACCTCGAGTTGAATATTCTAGTCTTGATGTATTATACAATTATACGACACAATTATCTACAGACTAGTTACGTTAATCTTTGACACAAGATTTAAAGCCATTTTGTATATTTAATCCCATTAAACGCGAAAGTTTGTATGATGTTTTTTTTTTCTGTTTCACGCGATAAATATAAAATAAAATTTTATCATTGTTTACAGTAAGCCATATTACTGTACAAAAGAAAAATGTATACCTACCTACCTAGGTCATAACTCAGAAAGATTTTCTGTCAAGCACTATTCCGCACAGACACAGTCACGGGCAGAAGAATGTTACTAAACAATAATATTTCAAAGATTTCGAAAATTATTTATAGTTCTTAAAAAGCTTTAAAAATTGTGACTCTTTGTGTATTTTATTCTCTTTCCGTAAACACCTCCTTTTGTATTTAACCCCTATAGTATTAATTAATGTAAAATGGCTTCTTTCCATACAATGTAAGTAGTAACGATAGTGCCTAGTTTGTCTAGACATTCATGCAGCCTCGTGGAGAGCTAGGCCAGTTTTTATCGATACCTGAACATACCGTTAGCTACATCTCTAAATCTGTATGCTAAACAGTGTACCGGCTTATGTTGGATGACTTGACTTTTTACTTTTTTATACTTTTAAATAAGGAAATGAGATGAAATTGGCGAGACGCTGCTAATTACAACTTGTCATTTTTTGTGACACATGTAATGTAAGTACAAATGTAGGTACAAGTTTTTTTTATTTATATAAAACAGTTAGTCATTAACTTTTAATTAATAAATTTGCCTTATCATTGAAATTAATGAAGGCGACTTAAAATACTAATTATTTACCAAAAAAATGTGTTTTATACAAGGTCCTTTTATACTAAAGATCCTCCTGTTAAATAAATAAATAAAATAAATATCTTTGGACAATTCACACCAATTATCTAGTCCCATTTTAAGCAAAGCTTGTGTTATGGGTACTAGACAACGGATAAATATACATAAATACATATAAGACATCCAAGACTCAGGTACAGATGCCAGTGCTCATCACATTGACATCTGCCCCTAGCGGGATTCGAACCCGCAACCTCCGGTTTCGTAGTCAGGGCCTCTGACCACTTGACCAACAGATGATATTATAATTATACAAAACAAACAAACTTTACAGTTCCCGGAAAATAAATTAAAATACGCGGGTTAAATCCCTTATAGGTGTTTCATTCCATCTACTATTCCAACGCATTATTTTATATTGAAATCTCTTCATTTCTGTTCATAAACGAAAAACTCATTATAATTTTTAAAATACCTTGGGTCAGTTCCAATAAATATGTAGGTGCAATAATTATCTTATACACGCAGCTTTGAATGCATTATTACGGAATGTTTATGGGTTTGTTTAAATGGACCTACTAAGCGTTTTTAACAAAAAAATTTATAATGATGTAACAGCCGGTGTCGAGTTTAATTTCGTGGCTTATTTTCTTATTTACGAGGATTAAATGTTAATTTGAAATTATTCAATGCGCTCGGATCTTAGGTCCTGAATAATAGATCAGCATATTTATGTATTTAAATAGACAAATCATTGATTTCACTCATTAAGTTTAATTGAAAAAAAGTATTGGAATGAAACAACTATAACGGATTTGAATCGCGTATTTTAATTTATTTGCTGACTTTTCGAAAATTTTACACTTCCCATATTTGTAGCACGACCGAGTTGATAATAGTCTTACGCTTAAGTGATTTCTAGATCTTATTTTATTAATTACGAAATTAGGAATAACCGCGAAGGCGTCACAAATTATTGAAAATCTGTACCTACATAGTCTTATTAATTCTGTCTCCTGTTGATTGAATTATAGTTTAGAACATGGTTCCTATTGTAGGTATCTTTTATGAAGACAAGTGATTGTTTCCTTTTTTTTATCACAAAGGGTGCTGGTCAATGAACCCTCTGATAATAAAGCGCATACACATGCAGTCTCCGATATCCGACGATACTCACATGAATGTCTTTACTAACACACTTCTCCCACACTCCGTGTGTGTGTGACCTTGTATTGTCCATGTTTATTTTAGCATTAAACTTAATGCATTCTATTTTTATACTCTGTGCTGTAAAAATGCGTTAACGACTGTTCGAAGTTTACGGCTTTTTAACAAAATACTCGCTGACAAAGACTTTATTTAAAACGTTAACGTATGGACTTAATTAGGTACATATACCTACTAAGTAATTTCATGAACGATTTCAATTAGACCTTAAAAAAGTACCCTTACACGCCATAGTTCATTTAATCAGCGCTTCGGAAATCATCTTTGCCTAGAAAAAACATCGCAAAAACTGCAGAAACTGATTTTCCTTATAATATAAGGTGTAGGTGCCTATCTATGGACTTAACTGTGATTATCCGAGGATGTTAGTCTACCGATTCGATTAAAATGGATAAATTTAGCCATGAGGTTTTTACCTCAAAAGTCTTTACACAGGCCCGAGTTTTGAGGGAACCTCCAAAAAAAAGTCCTAGCTACACCAATGGACACAAATTACCATGAAAGCACAAAAATTGGTAGGTACCTAATTGTTTATTTTGAAAGCCAATGTGTTAAAACATGTGCATATCTAAAGGGTTTTTAAAAATCGACCGTCTGGTTACAGCATCTACAAGGTATACCTACCTACATAATATTGCATAAGTACTCTTTTCTATCTTGTCTAGACACCTCATTATAATTTGCTCCAATTTTGGACTCGTGCAAACTGCACCCATTCTCTTACGCCATTGTCGCACGTGCCTGAACTGATATCGATAAATTGTCACCGCGATAAATGAGCTGTCGATGTCGAAATTAAGCATTCGATATTACAAGCCCTTGTTTACAAGGAATATTGTCACGTGAAAACGTAGACAACGAAACAGATATTTTGTACAGAAATAGGGTTACACTTGGTCTTATACGCTGATGTTTTTATGTCTAAAGGGAATTTAGAACTTATCTATACTAATACTAACAATACATATATTAATAATATTAAAGGTTTGTTTGTTTGTTTGGATTGAATAGGCTCCAGAACAGCTGGACCGATATCAACATTTCTTTCACTGTTGGGAAGCTACACTATTCCCGAGTGACAGACTATAAAAAAAGATGATCCGTGCGAAGCCTGGGCGGACAGCTAGTTTTTTATATTGGCAAAAAAAATATGCCTTTTAGTAAGTACTGCAGTTAGGTAATCACACGACCGATCTGGTGTGATCATGTCAAACAGAATGTTTTCTTATCATACTATGCAATGACCACTATTGCGTAACATAGTAAAGATAGCACAGCAGTTGTGTTTAAGCAAACATGGAGAGAGAATTTCGTTAAAAATGGAGGAAAACAGAGGTAAACATCTAATAGTTACGGTACATAGTAAAAAGTTACACATTATACATTAGGCCACAGTTGAATTAGTATATATAGGTAATACCATTTTTTTCGATTTGCCTTTACTGCAAAACTTAACGGCGTATTTATAGATCAATAGGGGCGGTTCCGAGGCGAGACAAGAGATTTAACAGTCCAAATTATATACAAAGGCTACTTATATAGTTTTCTGCGACTGCTTTTTTTAGTAGTTATACACAATTCTAGGAATTTATCGGCAAGTCACGTTATTACTATATTTTTGCAAACATCAAGGGTCGGACCGCTGTACGTAACTCCAATGTACCTACTTTAGCTACAGGGTTATAGTTATTCATAAAGAACCTATGATCTTTACAAGTTTAAGTCTTATCTATCTCTTACTTTAGTTCAACACCAAAATTACATTTTTAATAAGTCTTTTATTAATACTTAGGCTTTTTCTACAGTGTTAAAGTAAAATGGTAAAATATAAAGTACTGTTTACGATTTACTGTGGGTACGACATTCATATCATAGTTAGGTGTCCCTGCTGAGTAGTTGCCTTTGTTTTCGCTTTTCTTATCTCGCTTTTGGGATATTTTTGCTGGTCTGCAAAATAAATGTAGTTTAGTCAGAATTATGTAAAGATTTTTTAGTCTTTAGGTATGTACCTAGAATGTAGATGTTACAAAAGTTAGCTAGCTGCTAAGGCACAATGTATTATAAGACGTCATAATATATTATATTTATAACGTCTTTATTCATTTGATTGAAGGTGATGATATAATAAACAAAAACTAGTTAGGTACCTGTATAAGAACAAAAAGGTTTGTTAAACATTTATTTGTGATAATTTCTGATGCCTTCGCGGTTATTATACATTGGAATGAAACAACTAATCATAGCATAAGACTATTATCAGCTCAGACGTGCTACGATTATGGAATCTGTAAAGGCTCAGAAACGTCAGCCAATATGATAAAATACGCGAGTTAAATCCGTCTAAAGTGGCTCATTCCAATTTATTTGTATTTTAGAAGCCAAAACATCAGAAAAAGCTTCATTTTACCGATAGGTAGCGCCCGAATCCCAGAAAAGGTCATTAAAAAAATAAGATTAGGTAAGTATATTAAAATCCATTGAACAATTTGTTAATGAGTTACTAACGTGGCGCAATCTTAATTCTTGACGAGTATAAAAAAGGACGTTTAAAAATAACAAGTTATATTTAACCAACCCTCGTAGACTAAAAGTGGTTAATAGCATTTACCAGTCTGTCCGTTTATTACTTAATTGTTGTGTTTCATTAATCGATTGAATGATATACGTAATTGTTAATAAATTTCTCGGTTATTGGTCTAATGCAGGGTTTCTTAACCTTTTTGCAGTCACGGACCACTTTTACAATTTAAACTATACCACGGACCCCACCCATAAATATTTTTGGAAATAAAAAAAATATATGTTACGATATGTTCTGTACTAATAAATATGCTTAGACTGACTGACCTACTGCGGACCCCTGACATACCTACAAGCTACGGACCCCACGTTAAGAAACCCTGGTCTAATGGTTAATTGTCGTTAAGTGTATTAAACAGTAAACTACATTATTTTTAGTACCTATACCTATTTACGGACAATGAAATTCGTGTTAAATAATTTCTGATGCCTTCGCGGTTATAACACATTGGAATAAAACAACTATGTATAACGGATTTAACTCGCGTATTTTATTTTTCGAAAACTTTTCGCTAAAGTCCTTTACTTTAGCGTTAGACTATCGTCAGCTCAGTATTGCTACGAATATGGGAACTGTAAAGCTTTAGAAATGTCTGAGGTTCGATGGCACTCTAACAGGTTTAGAATTACCTAGGTACCTACTTTTATAAAAACATTTTACGTAGATACTTGAAAAATAACTCCATAATTAAAATAAAAGATAGCAAGAAATAGTATAATAAAGTAAGCTTTTTTTTCACAAGTCCCAATAGGCTACAATATACGATTCACGTTTTCCCACAACATCAATTCGATAACACAAAGTCCCAAATCACATCACGTGGGAGAAGGCCAGATATACTTTTTGTACGACGCTGTCTCTTTCCTTCTAAGCGGAATGAAGTGACTTTGAAGTGTGGTACGGGCAATCTGATGATGTACTCGCGACACCGGAAAATTGTTTCCCAAGAAATAAGGAAATCTTTATAGGGCCTATTATTTTGCGATAAGAAAGTGCCAGTTCGGAAAATGATGTGAGATTCTTTGGGAATCGTGTTTAAGTGAATCGTGTCGTGTCCATCATTATTTTTCGATGACAGTCGTTATTTTAGAATTCGGATCATTATTTGAGGATTTGACGCATTATTAATTTCTTTATTCATGAAATTTTATTCAACTGTCCAATAAATATGGAAAATAATTTTAAGGGGATTAGTAAAATCAGATCAAGATAATAATCTAGATTATATTGATGTGATGTGTTTAAAAATGCAGCGCTACTTATAGCAAGAGCGTAACGCGATTCGAAAATATTTACAATAAGTAAATAAAATTATAATAGGTAATTATTCAAATATTATAAGTAAGTACCTAATACAAAACATTTTTAGTACTTACCTACATCCAAACGGTAAAAATTTAACAACTTTTCCATAAAAAAAGATTTCCCGCCAATTTATTAAGTAGGTACTTTTTCTTTTTCATTTTATCCGTTTATATTTAATGGGCTTTAATAGGGACACGAGGACGTACAAATAGGGTGTTTTGTATATAAAAAGCTACATATGTCGTTTATGACTGTAACTGCTGTGAAAAAATATTATGTTTGTATATATTATAGTATAGTATCATGATGCTCAGTGGACGAATAGACGAAAGGTTTCACCTAAGTAGCTATTTTGTTTTTTAGTTATTAGATTCGTTTTTGATTATTTCATGATCATACTTAATAATATTACTTATAGAAAATGATTTAGGCTGAATATAGTAGGTCCGTCTATTTCATAGCAATAAATAGCATAATTAAGACTAAGTAAGTATATATTTTTCAATATTACCTAAATATACAAATACAAACGTTCGCAAACGTCTTTAAAAAGTACAATGATATTTCGCATTCCATATTCAAATCCTGTAATTCTACATGCCACAGACAACTCTAGACGTTGTCGGTAATCTAAGCCCCCGTGCAAGGTCATTGCGTCGCGCGCCCTTACAAGGTCACTGCAAACGGGTTGCAGTGTTGCATGCTTTATTCGAGCGGGAAATAACTTCTTATCTTTATTTAAAATGACAGCAATTTGGTACCTATTTTTATAATTTGTGGAATAGTATCATTTTAATGCAACAATAAGTAGGTAAATGCTGAGCGACATTTAAAATTTTGTTCTCTGCCATATTATATTGTATCGTAAGTAGGTACTAAGCCCGTTTGAGCTAATTTGCATTTACTCAAAGCAATCTGCACTGGATAGAAAACTCATGGAATCATGGTTTTTATTTCCGGGTTTATAAAAAAAAACATTTCTTTTCCGTCGTATCTACAAATACATTTATATAACTACCACGCTGTTATGAGCATGAGAATCATCAGAAACGAGAATAAAAGAGTACCTAGGTGGTACATGGTATCTCCAAGGAACACTCTTTATAAAGTTACGTAACTTGTAATCAAGGGCGTGGCTAGGATTTCGTTGAGACGTAGACGAACTAAGAATATCTAAGGTAATTTTCGACACTCGCAAGGGAATCAAAACCTACAGGTTACTTCTAGCAGGCAGCTGCCCCTCCCTGTCCGTACCTCGCTCCCGTGCTTGTCATACAGACTTTATCTTACGATATCCTTTTCTTTTGCAGCGCGTTCGCTCATTCACGTCATCCCTCGACGAGCTCGCCGGGCGCGTGCAAGCGGCGGAGGCCGCTCGCTCATCATGGCGCGGGCCCGGCGACGCGCGAGATGCCCGAGCGCAGCTGGACGCGGTCTCACGAGCGCGGGCCCAACTGCCCCCCCTCAGGCGACTGGCTGACGAGCTGCACGCCCAAGCCCAAGCGCTCGCAAGGGACAAAATACAGCTCCCAGACCAACTGGTGGCGAGGCTCGATGATCTAAATACCAGGTGAGTTGGCGACTTTTAAATGATGTTAGGAAGAAATAGTACAAGATCTGTGTAGAAAGCTTAATTTATGGCGGAAGGAAAAGAAAAGAAAAAGCTCTAATCTTTCGATGGAAAAGTAGCTATAATATGAACTGTGTGAACAGCATGAATTTACTTATGTGAGTTCCTATTTGTTAATAAAATATCACTTCCTCTAGGGTCGGGGCGTTATGCGCAGGCGGCGAAGAGCGCGCCCGCCAGTTGGCTGGAGTAGCGCGGGACGGCGGCGCCGGCGCAGCACAGGGCTTCCTTGCTGGATCCGTAGAGCCTCCTTGGGAGAGGGCAGTGACGCCCGCCAATGTACCTTATTATATCAAGTGAGTTCATACCTGTTGTACCTACTCCTACAAGTATAAATCGATCTTGTAAAAAATTATAATGCTGTTCGTATTTTAAGTAGGTAGCATATAAAGCGATGTAATATCCGAGTATCAGAAAATAAATGGACTTTTTTTCAGCCATGAACTAGAGACTACCCACTGGGACCACCCCAAGATGATCGACCTGATGAACTCTCTCGCAGACCTGAATGAAGTGCGATTCTCTGCATACCGTACTGCGTTGAAATTGAGAACGGTGCAGAAGGCGCTGTGCAGTAAGTTAACTACCAAGTCAATTTAAAATTATAAAGTTGATTAAGAAATTGCCTAGTAACACTCTTTTTTTTCCAGTGCACATGCTGCAACTCCCAGCAGCTCTAGAAGCCTTCGATTCCCATGGGTTGCGAGCGCAAAATGATAGACTGATCGATATACCTGACATGATCACTGTACTCACATCCCTATACGAGGTACGTATCTGAGACGTAGCATCCAGAAGTTTGTAAATCTCGAAATCCACATGCAAATCCTATATTTATGATGTGCATATTTTTTCTCTAGGTAATAGCAGCAGAAAATCCAAGCCTGGTAAATGTGCCGCTGTGCCTGGATTTATCCATCAACTGGTTGCTGAACGTGTATGACAGCCAGCGCACTGGGCAAATCAGAGTCCTTAGCTTCAAGGTTGGACTGGTGCTATTGTGCAAAGGACATCTGGAGGAGAAGTATAGGTAATAAATTCACACCAAAGAATCTTTCAGCTCATATATATATTATTACTAGCTTCTGCCCGCGACTTCGACCGCGTGGAACTCCTCCTTTTTTGCAGTCGTTTAAAAAGTAGCCTATGTTATTTCTTAGGCTCCAGACTTTCTTTGTACCAAATTTCATTTAAATCGGTCCAGTAGTTTTAGCGTGAAAGCGTAACAGACAGACAGAGAGTTATTTTCGCATTTATAATATTAGTAGGATATCAATCAAAGGAATAAAAAGGTTCGCAGTTGACACATTCAGATCATAGAAACAATATTTGGTCTTAGTCTCGATTTTTTCTAACTAGTTTTTCTTTTCTGTTTTACAGGTATCTCTTCCGATTGATAGCAGACCCGTCTTGCCGAGCCGATCAAAGAAAACTTGGATTGTTATTACATGACTGCATTCAGGTACGTCTTGTAATTGAATTTATACTTTAAGTCAATAAAATAACTAATCTTTGCTTAGGTATTTTTTAGACCACTCTCTTATCTCATCACGCGTCGGTATCTAATCATAATTTTATGTTTCAGGTACCACGGCAATTAGGCGAAGTGGCTGCTTTTGGAGGCTCTAACATCGAGCCGTCAGTCAGGAGCTGTTTTGAGCAAGCCTCTGCTGCCGTCAAGGAGGGCAACAAAGGTGGCACTTTAGACCGGAAAGGAGGTAAGTTCAGATATACTTACGAAACCCTACATACTATTATACAATTTAGCAATAGATTCTTATTAGAAATATCTAATCAATTCCTTGCGTTTTCCAGATAAAGAAAAAGAAGACACCAAAGAAAAGACACTCGAGCGTGATGCAGACGGCCAGCTTCAGTTTATCGAAGCGTTCCACTTCCTCCAGTGGCTGCAGAAGGAGCCGCAGTCCATGGTGTGGCTGCCGGTCCTACATAGATTAGCTGCAGCGGAGACCGCTAAGCATCAGGCCAAATGCAATATCTGCAAGGAGTACCCAATTATTGGGTTCAGGTGAGTAGTTCATAATCTCCGAAACCTCTACATTTTAAACTATCTTTATTGGTTCCAATTGATATATTATACTAGCCAGAGTCACGTATAATTGTTGAATTTTCTTTAATTGATTTTGTTGATTTCAGATATCGCTGCCTAAAATGCTTCAACTTCGACATGTGCCAGAAATGCTTCTTTAGCGGTCGCAAGGCCAAGAACCATAAGCTGACCCATCCTATGCAGGAGTACTGCACGGCTGTAAGTTATCATACGTCACACGTTATTAACTACAAAATTCCTTCAATTATGTTGACGGCTTTAGAAAAAGGTATATCTTCTGTATGTATAAATAACTTGATTGACATCACTATCTCACTCCTTAATTAAACACAGAAGACGTACTTACCTTCCTAAGTATTTAATACTGCCTACATCCATCTTGGAATGGTGTTGATCAATCCTTTTCTTTGCTCTTAATGAATAGGTACGTTATGATTGTTCGTAGATCATAGGCAAGCACAAAGTCTTCAAATACATTTCTAAATTTGCAGACCACATCGGGAGAAGATGTTCGCGACTTCACCAGAGCTCTTCGCAATAAGTTCAAGTCGGCACGGTACTTCAAGAAGCACCCCAGAGTCGGTTACTTGCCTGTACAGACTGTTCTAGAAGGTAGGTTCATGAATATGTTGGGTACATACTTTCTCAAGCAGCTTAGAAGTTCCATATTAGGTTCATAAAGGTCGTATAAGGATGAACGGTCTTGTGTGCTGCATGGTTTCAGAGTCTTAAGAAAACTAAAAGTACTATGAGGAGACCATAAAACACTCTTCAGAACAAAACAATCACTTTATTCTTCAACCACCTATATTATCGACTCCCCATGACAGCCCACTACTTACAAAACATTTCTTCACGGCCTGCATCCACAATGAATTGCAACCTCTACCGTACTTTCTCTAAATGTTGTGTTGTCTAATTTATTCGGAATAATTTTCCAGGTGACGCCTTAGAATCTCCAGCGCCGTCTCCTCAGCACGGCGCAGGGACTACTCTGGGCGGCGGTGATGACATGCACTCGCGATTAGAACTGTACGCCACTAGGTTGGCGCAAGTTGAGCTCGGCTCACGGCCTGCCGACACTCCTGATAGGTAAGACATCCGTTATTATAGGGAAACTAAAATACCTTGGTTGAACATTTGAAAAAGACTTTGGGTCGATTGAGTAGATAGCTAAAACTATCTTTTACTTTATATACTCATCTAGGTATATTCGTATAAGTTCCTAATTTACTTAAAAATAGACTTTGACGAAAGAGATGTAATCTTTCATGAGTTCTTTTACAAAAAACACTGTCGTTATGTAAGCCGATATGTAGCGGCTTACATAACTACATTATGTAAACAAATCTACCTAGGTACCATAAAAATATAAGTTTTATGCAATTAGAAAAGGCTTTGAAACCTATTTTAATTTAGTAGTTATTGACACCACTCTAAGACGTACACGAGTACAATCAGCTTCAAAGAACTGATCCCATCTAATAACTGCACCTTGTTTACCACAGCACTGCACGGTTATTGGCTTTGGCCAGATATATCTAACGCCGACTGTAACTACCTAAGATTCTCCCGCATATTTAATTATTGTGTTTATATTAAAGTGACGAGGAACATCAGCTGATCGCGCAGTACTGTCAGTCGCTGAACGGCGGCGGCGACGCGGAGGACGCGCCGCGCTCTCCTGTGCAGGTTGTCTCCATCATACACCGCGAGCAGCGCCACGAGCTCGAGGCCATGATACGGTAACATTATTTATTCACTAGCTTCTGCTCACGATTTATCTATATCTGCCTACATAATAATATTCTTATATAAAAATGTATCCCCGAAATGTAGGTCGGTATATACGCGCATTACCTACTTCCGAACGACTGCACCAAATTCCTTTTTTGTTGCGTTCTTTTATGTCAGGGTGATGTTTGTATAATGGCACCTGTGCAAAGCCGTAGTGGACAGCTAGGTCTGTATAAAAGTAGTACCTACTAATTTTAGAATGTTTAATCGTACCACATCGTAGTTCAGCGGATTTGAATTCCCCATATAATTTTTCAACCCACCACCTAAATACCTAGCCTAATATTAATTTAAAATTACCCAACCTAACTACCTACCTAACTATCATGATTCTGATATTTTGGTTCGTAATAAAGCGTGGTTCGGTTAACTTCCTTTCTATCTGAAACTGTAAGTTGACACGAAAAATTATAATTTTTCATCGTTCAATTCTTGTAACATTTTACTTATTTAAACTTATACGTTGTAGATATATTTGCACTTCCCATTTCCTAATCTAAATATAATCCGTTTGAATTCCAGTGAACTAGAAGAAGAGAACGCGAGCCTGCAAGCGGAGTACGAGCGGCTGAAGGCCAAACAAACTCCTGGATCCACCCCCGAGGAGCAACACGGAGGGGACAACAGAAACGCGCCAGTCGATCAGGTATAATAATTATATAGGTACTTACTTACACTTAGCCAAAATGCTATACAGACAGTCCAAACGAATGTAGACTCGTAATGTTAGGTCCGTTATTTTTGTAGGTTCATAATTACCTACCTACTATATCTAACTATACTTACTATATTATCTATTCAAAGTTAAATAATACCTAACTACTTAAGTATAGTTTGATATGCAGAATTATTTTGACTTGCATTTAGAACGGATTAATTATATTAATGAATGTAGGTACCTAGGTATTCTAAAGATACTTGAACGCCGAATTTCAAAGTGCCAAGTCCGTGCACAGCGTAGCGCCGACTAGCGCGCAAGTTCGTCGTTGGGAGGAGGGGTAAAAACAGTGACCCTAGTTAGGTCATAAGGGTAATGGACCTAAAAAGTTTAAGCTCCACTAGAATAGACCGTCTGGAATACTACTCAATATAGTATTTGATAAAAATTAGTTGAGTCCGTCTTGTGACCAAATTGGTAGTACCTACCTAACTAAATGTCTCTTCGCCCACAGGACATGATGGCCGAAGCCCGCCTGCTGCGTCAGCACAAGGGCCGGCTGGAGGCGCGTATGCAGATCCTCGAGGAGCACAACAGACAGCTGGAGGCGCAGTTGCAGCGCTTGCGCAGACTACTCGATGAGGTAACGGCAAATGTTTTTAACAAAGTTTAGTAATTTATAGGAATCAATTTGAAACTAAACGACTTTTCAGTTATTACCTACACATTGGAATCCCTTAGGCATCATACTTTGAAGATCTATTAATACCTATCCGTCTTTAAATCGATTGCTGAACTTTCTACCCGTGTGAAATCGGTATTGATACGGTTTCTACTTTTTATGCCAAAATAATTAATTTCAAAAATAATTAATCGTTTATTTATTTGAACCTCACACTTATACACTTTGCTTTGTTTATTTCAGCCTGCACAAGGATCTCCGCCAGCACGCACCGGTACACTGCAGACTCGGTCGGTGACGGCTTCCCAGTTGGCCACAGACTCGCCAGCTAAAATGCACAACGGGCTCTACCACGAGTCACAAACCAGTGAGTAATGTATACTATAAAAAAAAAATTTAATCGAGGAAGAGATAAACGTGCTTTAAAGTTTCGTCCAAAACATAGGTACCCACATTGAAATAACGAAATATTTGTTACTGTTAAAAAAAATATTCCCTACAGTATAATCTGTCTAAACGTACCTATATATACATACTTCAAATCATAAAAAAAATAAATATTTTTCCATTATAATCTTATACCAATTGTATCTATCCTTCATAATATTTCCCTTCCTTTTTCAAATTTAAAACATAAATAGAAATAACCTGCGTTCCTCCATTGTCTATCTGCCATTTTGACATAATGTTGTACCCAAGATGGCCGCTGGTCTGGCGCGCCAGCGGAGCGCGAGACGCTGGAGCGACCGCCGCCGCCGCCCCACAACGTGCACTCGCTTATGCACTGCGCAGGTCAGGATGTGTTGAGTTATGGTTTTAGTGATTGTTTATTTTGGTTTTTGCTTTCTGATTTTTTACTTAGTTGGAGAGTCGGTGATAGTCTATACAGAAGTTCGCCAGTTACGTTTTGTTTGAATGTAGTTTGTTGTTTGGTGAATAAATATCGATAGGTATCGAAAAGTATCAACTTAGTTAGAAGTTGTAAGTTAGAAAGAGGAAAATATTCAGTTCAATGAGGGCCACCGCGTGTCATAAATCCGCTAGATGCGCTAGTGTAGAATGAGGTCTAGCTGTCATGTAAGTACCACCAATCACAGACCAGTAGCTTGCCTCTCATTGGTGGAACATGACAGCTAGACCTCATTCTACACTAGCGCATCTAGCGTATTTCTGACACGCGGTGGCCCTCATTAACATAAGCACGAGCAGTTTTGTTGTTATGCACACAAATTTGATCCGTTGGTTTTTCTGTTTGGATTAGTTGTTCATTTCGTTGTTGCATGTTTTAGCACGTGTGTTACTGAAATGTTTCGAGTTTTTCTTATATTAACTGACATTCTTTTATTTTCTGTTTCTGCAAACCAAACAGGACGCATCCCGTGAGGTAAAGTATAAAAAACATATCTAAGTAGGTACATAATAACTGAGTAGTGCGTAATTACGTAAGAACTCACGTGGGTTCAATTAGGAAGTATGGATAACTAGATGAGCCGAGAAAAACTTTATGACGATCCCTATTTTAGTCTCAACTAAGTGTTATACGTTGTAATTTCCTATGACGTTTACAGGCAAAGCTGGAAATAATAAGCGACCCAATGACATAGTGTATATCAAAGTTTTTTTTTTTCAGATGACCTAGGACGCGCTGTCGAAGAGTTAGTATCAGTTATGACGGAGGATCAGCCAGAAGTAACCACCGCGCCTCCTCAATACACCAACGGAAAACCGGCAAATAAAGATTAACTCACCCAAATGTTGCCAGTAACTGCCGGTAACAGAACATCGAGATCAACGAACGGTGCTGACGCGGATCTGTGTTGCTAGTTATAAAATTGTGACTCAGGCTTACCGCAATCGACCTGGTAACACTGTTGTTCATACCAAAGATTTGCTGTTATGATATCTTACATTAAAAGCAGTACGTTTTAAAAGTTAATTTTAATGGAAAATGTTTGCTTGCTTTTATTTGAGATGTTGACACGTATTTTATATTCTTTATATCTGTATTCTGTTACTAATTTTCGACTCATCACTAACAATATCTGCACATACTTTTTGATGTAGGTACTATTACATACCGAAAAGGTCTAACGTTCCATCGTCATCTACTAATAACGGTCGTATCGGACTTATACTAAGTGAATATTAAATACTTTGATGTATTATTACGTTACAAGGGTGAAAGTCCGTAGCTAAAAAGTTCTAACCAAGTGTACTACGCTGGATTAGTTCATAATAGCTAGAAGATCGACCGAAACGATTTTCGTATGCAACGCTTATTGTACGGATAAGGGAATGCCATTGTTGCAGTACAAATCGTGTTGAGTCATTGTATACCTATTTTCTTTCTACTTCATATTTTTAAAGGCAACATCGATATAATACGGCAACTCCAACAGTGTTACCAGATCTAAAAAATCTAAAAAGACAAGTAACGAGCATTTATACTAACGTACCAAATTCGATTGATAATTACATTTTATTAATTGTTTAAGTACATATCTTATTAGTACAATCTTCATTAATCATATCACTACTTGTAAATTTCCATATCATTTTCTGTATAAAAACCGGCACGTGTATAATATCACGATAAAAGTCCATCGATTGTACGATGCGACACAACGATCTTATGCTTAGGACAGCTTAAAGGGGGCAGGAGCTTTAATAGTCACATTAGCTTTAAAACAACCCTGTTTTGAGACATTTTTATGCAAACCTGATGTTAACCTGGGGCGAAGGGAGGCCTGTTCTAGTGGAAATGTATTGTTAAAATTAGATAGAAATCTCCGTTTTCAGCGTACAATATATGCCGTTGGCAGTAGAGTAATGGATACGTTACAGTTTGCATGTAGTTGTAGTTTTAGAACGGCGAGCATGATACCGTGCTCGCATATGTTACATATTATCTATCGCGTTATCAAAGAATGTATCGTTAGATGATATATAAAGGGTTACTTACAAGTATAATTCGCAAGTAGATACCTACAAACTTAGGTAAGTACCTAATTTTGTCTTTTTCTATAAAGACAAAACCTCGAAATAAACGAAAAGTTTTTAACTTACGTAGTCATGTAGACGTTATAACAGGAATAGTGTATTTGTATTATTTATCGACTGAGTAGATGAAATTTGCGAATTTATACTTGTTTATTCCTATTAATCGCGCTGCTTTCGCAACTTAGTCGTGGTTTTCCTTCACAGTTGCTGTATAACTGGACTGTCTAGTAATCTTCGTAGTAACTATAAAATAATATTACTTATGTATCCAAAACTTTTTCACTATAACCACAACGGCACCACGTTGTTACCTAGGGTATATTAAATGCGACCTTTTCTATTTCCCATCCCGATATTCGGATTTGTAACATGTGTCTAGTAAGATGCTGCCTACCTTTTTAGATAAGATGACTTATGATAAAGAGATGACTTTTATACGATGTTAAGAAATCTGTTGACGCTAATTTACAATAAGGACTTCCGACTTACCTAACCATATCATGGTTTATTATTTACTTTTTCGGCAGGCGAGCTGGCAATTCAGTGTGTTTTTTTTTAAAGTGCAGTAGTTTTTTTTTACTCTGGCAACACTCTGAAATCTCAGCTCACCTGCGACCGTTACTTAAATATTTTATAATTAATTTGGCTAATATAGTATTTAAGAAAAAAAGCACAATTAAATATTATTTTAACGAAACGAAGTAATTAAATTTACACTAATATATTGTTAATAATTTTATTGTATTTGTTTATCTAGAGGAACGAGGCGTTTTGTTTCGAAACTAACGATATTTTTAACTTTTGGCAAGTATATAAAATATTCTTCTTCCGCATTTATTTGTGTTTATAATGTTTTAGAAGTTAAATAAATCCAAATAAACATTCGGCATAGTATATTCTTGTGTTTATTTTCTTCCAATTTTACTGTAAGTACCCACGAAATAAGAGCTACAGAAACCAAAACCAACAGGGTTAATACCAGATTACCTAGATAGATTAGGTTCACAAGATAAAAAATATGTCATTGAGACACTGTTGTACCTACTTTGCAGGCATTTCATGACAAATAAATAGGTAGGTAAGTATAGTTTTTCTTCTAGGTAGGCACCTAACTAATTTGCTAACAATATATCTAAACATGTTAGTCTAGTATCTCAAAGATACTTTAAATAAATGCAGTTTTAATGACTAATTTAGCAAATAAACATAAATTTACTGAATGTACATCTCACATTAATATATATCACAACAATAAAATGAAATGGAGTATTAATTTTTTTAAGTGCTTGATTTTTTTATTAGTAACACTAGCATTATTAGAACCATCTAAAAGAACTACACTCTGTAAAGGTTTTCCCTTGGTGTTTAATCTTAAAGGAAAACAAATCTGAAACTTCCATTAAAACAAACATTATTGTTCAGTTTTTCCTTCTTTATTTATTCAAAGAAAATTCTAGCAACTGTTCTATCCTATCCTCAGTATATAGATAGGTTATAGATAATTTAACAAGGATAAGGCACAAATTATTTAAGCCAGTAACTCATTGTCAATAAGTTTGGCTTGGATTAAAATAAATAATTGTTCAAATAGAATTCTACATTTAAACAAGTGTCTTACTTGTTATTAAATTCATACTTGCAGAGTTGTAAAACATAACTATATCACTTTTTGTAACATGCTACTTAAAATTCAGTTATTAATTTTAGATACTCTTTAGTAAGGTATTATATACTAAAATACTATCTGGGTTAGACTATTGTCAGTTCAGTCTGGTATGTTTATGTAAAAGTAAAGTTTTCAAAACATCAGCATAAAATAAATATATGCAAGTTAAATCTGTTATAGGTATAGTTATTTTGATGTTTAGTGTCCAAATTAAAAATAAATGAAAACTTTTTCATAACAGTTAAGTAAGTAATATACATTGAAGAATTTTGTTTGTTCATTATTATATAATTATATAGATTCTGTACTAGCAAAGCTAAGCTACATTTCAACTGAACAAGCCCACAGAAATCTATATTAAATCAAACACACACAATCATACATCAAAATATTAGAAACATATCATATATTTTTACAAGTACAACAAGCTCATACATACATTCAGTTAAATTATTCAGTCATCTAACAAATTTATATATTTGAATACAAAAAGTATTAGGAAATGCATTTTAATATAAACCTTGGAACTGCCAATTTAGCATTGAAGAAAAAAATATCTTAGTCCATCAACTGAGATATTTAGTTTATTCCAGAAAAGTACTTCAAGTACATAAGTACTTTACTGTAGGTATTTTTCTTATAAACTGATTATAAAATAATCTGTGTTCCAATACATATAACAAGGCCTTAAGACTATTCAACAGGATTAATAACATTCCACTATCACACCTTGACCTCCTTGCAATAATTAGTGATAAGATAAACCACTTCTTTATCAAATGTAACTTTATGAGAACAAAGATATTATCTTCAATGATAAAATGGGAGTCCCAAGGTACTTACTAAATAATGCTTAAATTTGCCAAATTATATTTTTATTCATAAGATCATGTAAAAACCAAATAAGATATAAATATTATTAACATTCACAGTTTTTCGATTGCAATATTGTTTCTAAACTATATGATTACAACGATACACTACACTAGTGTATAATAGCATACTAGCTTCTGCCTGTGACTTCGTCCATGCACAACAAGCACCCCCATGTAACCCTTTTCGAGGATTAATTTCCAAAGATTCTTTCTTAGAAGGAGAACTAAGTTACTATGTTGATATGGCAGTCAGCTTCTTTCATATACATATATTCAACAAAATTAACTTCTTTATAAGGTTACATTTTTACCTAAGTAACATAGAATAGTTATTAACAATAAATGTTTATAACCTGACAAAATTAAGCATTATCTTCATTCAAACTAACCTATCGTTTGCTTCATCCTCAAACTTTGACTGTTGTACTATTATTAGAATCTAAACCATTGACAGGCGTTTGAATATCTGTCCGTGGCCTTCTAAATAATAGCACATGGGGTTCAGGGTTATGTACCATAAAATGCAACCATCCAGGGCTCTGCTGGACTCCGAGATTTCGCCACTCTGTTTCCGTCATGAGGTGTGACTTTGGCACGAGGCGGGCAACATCAGGAGGTAGAATTACATGTCTGAAAGAAAGAGAAAATAACTTAATTCTTCAATAGACAAGGTTTGTGAAACTAAAGATGTATTCAATTATTATGTAGTACTATGTAAGATAGTAGATGAATAGTAATAAATAGAATGAAAACATTATAAACAACATAGGAATGGAAATCTTTACTATAAAAGGTGTGATAATGTTATAAAAACAAATTATATTTCTTCAAATAATGACTTAGTGCAGTACCTATAGAAACAAATACGTGAAGATAAGTAAAATAATAAGACAAGGAATACCTACGCAAAAGAACTTGCATAAAGCAATTAATGAGTTTATGGGTATATAAAGAGAAGTGCTACAGAAGTATTTACACCAATTAGAAAGTACGTCTCAAACACATCTTTAAAATACTGCAAGAGCCTCTTACCTATACTCGTAGACGTCATCACTATATCTCTCAGAGTACTGTATTTGATCTACAGGCATTTTTGGCACTATTGGTACACTATATTGTCGATCAATCAATACTAGTATGCCGTGTTCAATTAATCAAAGAAAATATTTGTATTAGCTTATATTTTAAAACGATCGCTCAGCGCTTTCAATTTTTTCTTCAACCGGTAACTGTCAGTGAGAGGCGTTCTAAAAGTTTATTGGTTTAATCCATATTGCAGGGTTGTTTATTATTTATGGCATTAAAATTAAACATTTACAAGAAAATCTAAGTACGACATATACTGTCTATAAATCTTCTTTCCTAAAAGTATTTTATACGTCTTAAACTTAATAAAATATAAAATAATATTAATTCCTCAAACATAATAAAACTAAAAATTACGTATTCAGAACGGATTAAAAGTCTATGAATTTTCTGGAGGGAAACGTCAATATGACATTGACATTTGGGGTGCGCTCCTATTCACGTAATATTTTCATAAAATAAAAGTATTTTAATGGAATATCATAAATAGAGTATTAAATTAAGCCAATAAGAAGGTATGTACGTATGTGGTTGTAGGTAGGTTATTATTTTTTCTCCAGATTGGGAAAAAGTATCTATCTATGATATTTTTATTTAATGGTTCTTAAGTAAGTAGGTAGGTAGGGTGACGGCACCAGTAATGGACATGGCACCAATTATGGACATTATTTTCGTTGATCGAATTTATTAAGCAACTGGTCCAACATTTTTCAATTGGAGATACTAAAACATAAGCAACAGACGTTTGGGCTTTCATTTTGATACACCTCATCAAAATCGCCAGTTTTATTTGAAGATGGTTGCGAATTGAAATCTCTTTTCGCGCGATAGTCATAAAAATCCGTTTTTGTTATTGAAATCGTTAAGGAGGCGAGTACATATTTGTGCATGGTATTATCTTGTGTTGAGTTGTAATGAGATGTTTTGTTATTTTTACGGAATAATACTATATTGCAAGTAAATTGAGCTAAGTTGAATATGTCCAATCCCAATAATAAGTTTTTTGTGGGGTTTGTTCATCACTGGATTCGATTTTATACGAATTCCAGTTATGGACAAGTGTCCATTCTTAAGTTTTTTAATATTTTTTTAGTTTATTGTATTAAATTATTTAATTTGTTGCACAAAACATTTGGGTTGAGTTGATTTTGTGATTGCTCTTTATTTTCCAATAATGGACAATGTCCATAAATGGCTATTTTTAGTCGTCCATAATTGGGTTCTTTGTTTTATCTTATATGGCACCACTAAAAAATTACAGCCGGAACAAATAGGGAGGGCATTTGATGCTGTATGATGCTGTATGATGCTGCATGATGCTGCTGAGGATGGAAGAAATGATGATCACAGCTGCCCTTCGGTTTCTTCTTCTTCAACCTTATTCTACCCAATGCTGAGTAAAGGTCTCTTCCATTTCAGCTCACTTCCCACGATCCCGAGTTTCCCACATCCAATGTTTCCCAGCCACTTGCACCAGATCATCGGTCCACCTCGCGGGCTGTCTTCCGACATTTCGCCGCCCCGTTCTCGGTCTCCACTCCAGTATCCTTTCTTCCGTCGGACCTACGACAGTCATGGCCCGTCCACTTCCATTTCCTCGAAGCTATGATTTTTGCTATGACCCGGTCGCAAAGAGAAAAACTTGGAGTCGATGGATGATCTGCCTCGTGAAGTCTCATAGACATAGGGCCTTCAGCGCTGCCTGGCTGTCACTCAAAATATAGATGGTTTATCGTTCAGGTGTCTGTCTATATTTTCTATGGTTTCCCATGCTTACACTATAGCATATATGTGCACCGCACCTTCTGATAGATCGAAGTTGATTGATTTATTATGTTACCAATTCTAAGCTGCAGCTGCTGGCAAAGAGGTAAAGCCTCAATTAATGTTTAATAAATGATTAAAAACCAGATCGTTGATTGAAAGCCTTATAGTATAACTTGGAAATCTAAGGCTGATCACGTTAAAAGTTCAAATAGAGTTAATCAAAAGTAGATTTTTGACATTTGTTTTATTTATCTGTGCAATAAAAAAGTGTCCATTAATGGATGTTCATGACTGGGTCCATGTCCATTACTGGGGGTCCATCACTGAATCTTCGATGTCCATCAATGGTGATATCGTAAATTTCAATTTATGTATTTTTTATTAATTATGTATTACTCATACAGGATTTTTGGTGTTGTTTAAATGTTCCTCATGTATTTGAGTACCGAACAAAAAATCACCGGTTTTGTATTGCCAAAAAACATCCCATTTTTAAACGAAATTCTAATTTAGTGCGCTTAACATGTCCATAATTGGTGCCATCACTCTAGTTCTTTTCTTCCTCATGAAAATAGATAAGTACGTTAGCAAATATTACCTATAGGTACCTAAGTATATCAAAAATAGGTGAGAAGTAGTATAAAGGTATAATAATGCACTATTTCAAATGCAAATAAAAATCTTAAATAAAAATCGCATAGAGCAACTAAGTAGGTAGGTAAGTAAAAACAACTGGCTAATTACCTACTTCAACATCTTCTATTTAGTAGGTATTTGTATTGGGTGGGTAAGTACCTAGGTGATCTATTTTAAATAGGTAAGTAAATAGGTAGGTAGGACAGACAGGTGTTGTTAAGTAGGTTCCTACTTAGGTAGAACTGCTTAGGCATAAAAATAATAGTTGTGTTAAAAAATACTCAATAGCTAACCCGTTCCTGTTAAGTAAGTACACCTACTTAGCTAGTCTAAATTTACGCCAGATTAAATACCTACCTACATAATATAAACTTAAGTACCTACACCTACTTAGCTAGTCTAAATTTACGCCAGATTAAATACCTACCTACATAATATAAACTTATATTTTCGCTTACCACCCCAATCTAGCTATAATAATATTATAAGTATTATCAAGAATCAAGTGGATAGGTTTTGTTATGTTTTTTTAGTGAACAGTTACGCAACAGAATGCCAATGCAATTTATAAAGGAAGGTACTTAGGGAGTCCACTGCCACATTACCCAATCACGGCCCCAATCGGTGCTTAACACTTTAATAAAAATGTCCCCCATTTTAGGAGGTGCCCATACTTTTTGTAAAGAATAATATAATATTTTTTGTACCTACATTTATAAATAAAGGGAGTATAGAAGTAGGGTGGGGGTGCCATTTATCGTAATTTAAATTTTCTCTTCTAATAGCTTAGATTTTGAGCTAATTTTAAAACGTAGAAATAGGACAACAATTTAAAGATTAACATAAATTAAATAAGTTTGTACAAAAAAGTAGAATATAGTAGAAATTAAATAGGTAACTTCTTGGAGCTCAATCACAAGTAACTCTTACTTACTAATGTTAATTTAGCAAAGAATTAATTAATAATTGTTTATATTTAGGTATTTATTTTTAATGTGATTAATTAATGATGGGCACTTTTCGTTAAGGCATAATATTTATACAGATTTTAAGAAACCTTTCAGATTACTCTTAATCCAGATAATAAATCACATATTTTTTTAATTTAGTTACGAACCTATTTATCAATTATAAATCGTTTGTGCTAGTAAAGGCTTGTGTGATCTACTAGTAAAGTCATGCATTGGTTCTTTTACTCTTAATTTTTCTTAGGCTAGTTAAGAAAGGATTAGTCCTCCTTTTGTCCCAATTATGGATACCTCTTCGACCAATTGTATATCCCGGACCTTCCCGAGTCAGTCTATTCGCAGTCATGAGTCGCGTCACGCTGGAGTTTCTACAGGACCTCCTTCGGGAGGATTACCCTGATGTCACCTTACAGGAGTTTGAGGTAAACTTCACATTACCTACCTTTTGTATCTCTTCTTATAAGTACACTTTCTTATGCCCAGTTTTCTTTAAAAACACCATCCTGATTCATACTTGTAAAACTTGTACTTAGATAGGTGCATAGGTACCTAGTTGTTTACAATCTCAACGTACCAAAATATTACTGAAGTTGGTAAAATGGTTATGTATCAAAACTGAAATAGGTACGTACTCTATTATTATAGCCAGCTAGTGGACCATTATTAGTACCATTTGTATAATTAGGAAATAGTGATTTTTTTTACAAGACTTAGAGTATAAATTGTACGGCTCCTAAAAAAGTCATTGAGTTCCCATCAATAAATAGGTTTCTTTTTTTTTACTTAGATGTAAGTATTTTGAAATTTACCTTTTTTTTTTTTTTTTTCGAACTGAATACTAAAGCGCAGTTGGCCAGCTAATGGGCCTTTACTGCAAAACCGGACGGGTGGCGAGACTCCTGAAAGGAGACTCCCAAGCCTTTTTTGAAATTTACTATTGATTAACCATTGAACTAAAAATATTACAACAAGAAATAAATATTTAAGATGCTTTTCTTCTTTTCATTATTAATCAAATAAAAGTAAGTACTAAACTAATTTATAAAATGTAATAAAGTTAATATTATGGTAAGTATACGGTATAATATCTTTGGCAAGGTCGCGGCAATTAAGAAGTTCATACAATTTAACCTGCATAATTAATTTACCTACTTATCATCAAAGTTCATAGAGCAAAGGGCTCTCGTATGGACTAAATGGAATAAATATTTGTATTTTCTGGTTTAATTTTTTGAAAAATCATGAAACTTTTTCACTTTTATTTTATACTTACTTACTTCCATTAACCACCATACAACACTTTTCAGGTTTTTTTGCTTCCGTGTAGGTAAAGCTTATTTAACATACATTCACGTTATTTGTAACTAATAATTTCCCCAACCCTACAGTGATGGCTTATTCATAGGTAGGTACGTATATAGTACATTACGCACCGAGGCCAGAAAAATAAAAAATGTCTCAGATCACATGTAATTGTCGTCCGAGGCGAAGCCGAGGTTGACAAAAATGTGATCTGGGGCTTTTTTATTTACTGGCCGAGGTCTGTATACTATTTTTCTGTTCGACGAAGCCAGAAAGCGGCAATTTCATGTATCGCAGCGGCCAGAAAGTTGGCGCTTTCTGGCTGGAGAACAGAAAAATAACTTACCCTTTACAGAAAACATCACAGTACATCACATATTGAAGATTAACTGTAGATTAATACACACAAACAAACAATCCAAAAAATCCCTCACCCTAATTGCATATAAGTACCGCTCCATTCCCTCATTGGTAATAATGGCTGACTTGTAACATCCTGTTGAAGCGACAATCATACATAGACCTATAATAATATGCAGGCTATTAACTACGAGAATATACTGCAAACTTTTCAATTTGGTTTAGGTATTGTATCACATTGAAATGAAAATTTTCAGCAGCTACGTACCAAATCCGTTAATTCCTTAGGTCTTCAGATAAAGTAAGAAGTACCACAAACACAAACACAAATTCTTACTATACCTTTTTATGAAATATTTTAGGGCGCACCGGGTGCTAAGCGCGGGGACAACTATACTTCGATGGTCTATCGCATAAAGCTCAAAGGCGTGAGAAAACACAAAGAGCCTGACGGGTCCTGCGAAACAACAGAACCATGGGAAGGCTCCATTATCTACAAATGCTTGCCAGAAAACCTGTCATGTCGAAGAAATTTTAAAAGTGACGAGCTTTTCTGCAACGAAGTGGCTTTCTACAATAAATTTTGGCCAGCTCTCACAGTCTTCCAGAAGCAAAGGGACGTAAAACATCAATTTAAATCAATCCCAAAATGCTACCTAGCACAAAATGATTTGGTTGTCTTAAAGGATTTAAAGCAACATGGATTTACAATGCCCGATCGAAGGCAAGGGTTGACCATAGATCAATGTTACTATGTTCTTAAAAATTTGGCACAATTACATGCTTTGTCACTTGGCATGAAGTATTATAACCCTGACACATTTTATGATCTTCTCAGTGTTCAAAATGGAATTTCTGAAGGTAAATTTACTGGTTTAAACTTACCTAGGTGTAGTTTAATTAATATGTTTTTTACAAATTAATTATTAAGCTAATTTGTTATCTTTTTTAGTATTATTCACAGCCGAAAATGAAGATTACTACAAAGTGTATTACCGCGAAGCAATAGCCAATGCCATAGTTATGGTAGAAGAGGAGTTGTCAGATTCAGAACAAAAGGATTATTATCTGGAGAAGTTCCGAAATTTCTGCAAAGAAGAACACTTTTTCCAAATGATGGTGGAACTGGTTATGCCTCGTGAACCATTGGCAGTTATTTGTCATGGAGACAGCTGGACCAATAACATGCTGTTTAGATATGTTGATGGCGAGATTGCAGAGGTATGTAAATCTATCATATCTACCCATTCTTTCCTTATATAAAATCTACGCTAAACCGCTGATTGTAGAGACCTGAAACTTGGTGGCACGATGTAGACGTTCGATAAGAAAGTATTTTCTGAAATTCTACCCCTAAGGGGTTAAAAAAGGGATGCAAAATTTGTGCGGTGCAACATGAGTTGAAGAAAGAGAATTTAAGTTTAGCGTAAACATTCTTTAGCAGAAAACTTTATCGTTACCTACTGATTTCAAGGTGTTTGTTTCTTTCTAGATGGTCATTTTAGATTTCCAGTTAGTACGCTACGCGTCTCCCGCCTTAGACTTGGCATACCTTCTGTATCTTTGCCTGAATAGACAGCAAAGAACAGAACATCTTTCCTCTCTTCTGGAGTTTTATACCGACGAGTTATATGGAATGCTGGTGGAGCTTAGCGATGAGGGGTCCGTGTTTGATGGAACTCTGAATAAGGAGATGTTGAGTGAGATGTAAGTAATAATAATTACCATTAGTTCACAATAGTTCATATTCTTTGGCGTGTGACTAAAACAAAAGATTGAAATGAAAAAACAATAGGTATAATGGAATAAACTCGGGTATTTTATTTTAAGACGTTTCTATAACTTCAGACTTCTAATATTATTATCATAGCCGGAATGTGCTGATGATAGTCTAACACTAAAGTTAAATTGTTTGATTCCGAACGCTTTAGAAAAATTTATTTACAAAATATTTCAAATTTTAATGTTGTGTTTGTTATTGTCAATTATATTTTTCATTTACTTACTCAAATTAAATTTCCTGTATTCCACTCCTTACTTACCTATTTTGTTTTTTAAAGGATCCAAGAAGAATTCAAGCGCTGTGGCCGCTTCGGGCTGGGCACTGCACTGGACATGTACCCTATTATGACTTGCGATGGCAACGAAGCGCCCAACGTGTATCAGTCAAAGGTAACAAGTTACTTATACACATGAGAACTTTATAAACAGTGAAAGTTCAACGACTTACTTACCTTAGATCATAGCCACACTTTTTGATTATCCCTACTAATAGTATAAATGCGAAAGTAACTCTGTCTGTCTGTCTGTCTGTTACGCTTTCACGCTAAAACTACTGGACCGATTTAAATGAAATTTGGTAAAAGGAGAGTCTGTAGCCTGAGAAAGGACATAGGCTACTTTTTAACCGACTGCAAAAAAGGAGGAGTTCCACGCGGACGAAGTCGCGGGCAGAAGCTAATAGGCTATAAAGAAAGGGATCCGGGCGAAGCCGGGGCGGGCCGCTAGTTTTTTTTAATAAAATCACTTCAAGCGCTCGCACCGCCATGACACTCGGAGAGGCAACTGGCAGGGGTGCGGGGCACATGTTTCATGCGCATTTGGATATATATGGAACTAGTTGTTTTAGATTTAAGCCGGGGAATCATTCAACCTCCAGGGATCGTATTACCTCACCTTCCCCTATCTCTGTTGCGTGGCCTCAACGCGTATCATGATCGCTAGTTTGGACACAAAATGATACCGATATATATAATGTCGGAAATTACAATATTGTGATATAAAAGTAGATAAGTAAGGCTATTTTTGTTTTTCAGGAAAATGAGACCGAAGTTCCAGAATGCAATGGCATGAAACCTGTATTGACACATAACGCCGAGTGTCGAAAAAAGATGTGTGACTTAGTACAAGAATTAGTAGACAGCGGAGTTATATGAGTACCTTTTTTTTTAATATACCTAGTTAAATAAACTTATTATATAATTATCAAATGAATTGATTAATGCACAAAATCAATACAATAATGTACCTACTGTGCGGAAAATTATTACAAACTTATTTGAGCTCCTTAGCTAAGTATATTTAGCTATTAATTTGGTAGGTAATTTCACGAGTGACATAAATACCAATTCTTTGTGAGACGTTTCATGACTGATTGTTTTTATAACGTCTGTATTTTTGGGTTGGTAGGTACTTGGGTACACGAAAGTAATCTTCTTATATATAAAAATGAATCGCAAAATGTGTTGGTAAGCGCATAACTCGACAACGCTTGGACAAACCCTAAAAACAGCCCTTTTCTTTTCCCATACAAACGCTGTCTAACTAAAGTTACCTAATTTGAATTTCGAACGGGCAGGATGACATCTGCCGGGACCGCTATAGGCTATAAAAAAAAGATGATCCGTGCAAAGCCGGGGCGGGCCGCTAGTAGGTAATAAAAATAAGTAAAGTACTAATTTAAAGCATTAAGTAGGTACCTACTTACCTACATTATCTTTATGTTAAATGTGTAAGCTTTTGATAGTACAACTATGTGGTGAGTGTCATATTTTAGTCGTAGTAAAAATTAACTACAAGAAATAAAGTATAAACATATTTCGTATAAACTTTATTGCATATTATTATTTAAAACACATACAATAAACATAGGTGTTAAATCTTAAATTATTTTTTAATAATAAAGAGCGTATTCGAGATATTTTGTGACCATGTGTTGATCATGTTGACTGACCAGAAATACTAAAATTATTTTTATAATTATGGTATGAAATGGTCAAAATATTATAATATAATATGACGGGTTTAAATTTAATTTCTGAACCTACCAACTGAAAATAATATCGGTAGTAATAAGTAATACCTACGCAGTTAGGTAGGTAAGTTTAGTGGGCTAAGAACCACTAATAAAAACTGTCTCTCGAAAATAATTCATTAATTAATAATAATGATATGTGTACCAAGACAAGAGTAACAAATCGAGACCCCCAGCGGGACTCCAACTTACACCTATGCCAACGCGCGGCAGCGTGCTTTTTCCAATTACACTACGGGCATCACTGATTGAGTCGACGAAATTTTCTAATACTATGTTATTGTGTCTTTGTATTTTCTTATTTACAAGCGAAGCATATATCTCTCTCTCTCTTTTGGGTTTAAATTTTTTCTACTCTTGTCTTGGTACAATACAAATATGATTATCATTTAAACTAATGGTAGGTATTGAACCATAGATATCGATCGAATTTCGATTTTTCGATCGTAGTACCTAATCATTATTAATACTTCAAGTTTCGTTGATTGTAAAGATAAGGGAGGTAATAGTGCTCCTAAATAAGTAAAAGGTATGTGTGGTATCGAATTTAAATGATCTACAGATGTTTTTCTTTGTTTAACGATTAAATGAAAAATCAGATCTTCGTATTAAAATCTAACTAATTATATCTTACTTAGAATACTCATTAGTAGTTAATACAATATTACTGACTTTAATTGGGACTTGCTGTCTTGAATACTAAAAGCACAAAGATTTATCTTATGTCTAAGTGTGCACCATTAAATTTAAGGCACCTTGGTTTGCGCAAATTTAAAGTAAACCTCCAAAAATATGAAAAATACAATAATATCCAAATCAAGTTTCGTTTTATTTTCCATTAATTTAGTGCCTTCACAGAGAAATTATCGTGATTTGCAAAGTATCCCTTAGGTATCTTACGTCTTTTTATTATTAACATGGCACGTTATAAAAATAAGTCGCCAGGAAATCCATAAATAATTACACTGGTAATAAGCTTAATATACCCGTACATGCTCGTGGCACATTCATTTCATAGTTCCACTCATACATATAATTAATACGTACGGGCCCAATAAAGTCAAGATAGGTAAATTAAATTAATTAAACAGATCTGTTAAGGAAATTAACTAAATATTAAAAATAATCAGTCATTGAAAGCTTCAGATTCGTTGATTTACTGACGCCTGAAGAATATCTGAAGATTTCAATAATATTCTTTTTTTTTATATAATGACGGTTACAGTTTTAATACTAAAATAAAGCTGGCCTAAACGAAAACGATCCAGCTAGAAAACCATAAAAAATTCAAATCTCATGAGACACTAATCCTTCTGATGTTTTTAACAAACCAAAATCAATCTAATTGCCATTGTCTTTCCATTTGAAATCTACTTGAAACTAGCTCTGAAAACCGGTTGTGGTGTAACATTACCTCTGCCTTTAGAAGCTTGAGTAGGTCTCATAAACCCTGACGTTCTATTGACTGTCTTTAATGGAGGTCTGGATGTCCCAACGGAGCTACCACTTGAAGATGACCTCGATGCTGGCATCCTTGAAACGGGCTTTGGAACTGGCTTAGGTGTTGGCTTCACGGGTACCGGAGCTCTTTTAACAGTGGCCACTGAAGCAGAACTATTCAAAGAACTCCTCGAACTACGCAAAGACGCTCTTGATGTAGACCTTTCGACTCTCAAAGAATTGGCTCGTTTTGGAACTGTTGTTCTTTTAGGATCGATCGGAGTTCTCGGGGGTGTTCTTAATTCTTTGGTTGTGATTTTCTTTGGAGCTACAGGAGACTTCGTTTTTAAGGGAACAGGGGAATCACATTCAATGTTACACCCTGAAGAAGCACCTTGTGATGCACTCTCTGAATTTAGGCTTTGCGTTTCTTCGAAGCCTTCGTCATTTAATTCGTGTTCAGATTTCACTTTAGGAATCCTCGGAGATATCGTTCTTTCAGGTAGTTTTTCAGTTTTAGCGTTCATAGATTTTCTATAAGCATTTCTAGACCATACGCCGGTTGGAGTCTCCGTTGGTGATTTAAGTTCTCTTATAGCTTTTTGGACGTCTTCTTGGTTGATCGACGTCTGCCGTCGCATTCTGGAATAGGGGTGTTTAGTTTCTTTGGTTGGTGTGGGTTTATCTGTGCTTTGGTTCTTAAGTCTATCCTGCCAGCGTTTAAGCCTATTTTCTTTTTCTTCTTTTACCACTTCTACAGGCTTGGCTATTTCTTGTGGAGTCTCAACCGCATATGAGGCTTGTAAATCTAGTTTGGAAGGCCTAATCACCTGGGTTTCTGCAACTAATTCAGGAGGACTTTCGGGTTTCTTCTCATCTTCAGGAGAACTGGAATCAGTATTCCTTTTATACCTCCTTGTTCTTCTAGCTGCTGAGAATCTATCAAATTGACCATCACCTAATATTTCTTGACATAAATCTCTCATGTCAGTTGTAGTTTTATCATTACTAAGTTTATTTAAGGATGGTTGGAATTTTCTACATGGTTCCCTTTCTGGTGGCGGATTGAAATGTTTTCTTTGAACAGGTGGAGTTTCTATATTATCAGAATCTATTTCTGTTCTGTCGGGTTTGACATCCTTATGGCTGGTGATTCTAATGTCAGGCAATTTGCGCCGTTCCTCCTCAGTTATAGACACTAAAGGTTGGGGGCTTTCGATTTGTTGACGAGACCGCTGTCTTCTCAGTCGCCTCATTTCTTCGTTTTCTTCCGTCTTCCGCCATGGAACCCTGTTGTCTTTCTTCTGTGGTTGTACATCTGAAATAAGTTGATAGGTTTAGTAGGTATTACTTTCGAAACATGTCTTACAATTAGGAAAATACAGGATTTAATAATGTTTGACATTAAAGTAGTAAATCCTCACCTTCCACAGCTTCGATAGCTTTGACAACATCGCTATCCGGCAGTACGGCGGGTCGCCATTCCGCTCGCCCTTCTGGTAATGGGTCGAGGGTCGTGCTTCGTTCGCTCTCTGTAATATTATTATAATATAATAAATCTTTAGTTCCATCACAATCATGGCGTTTCATTCCTTTAAGAACATATTTCAAAAATTAAATTATATTACCGGAGTCGTTTTCCAAGGACCGCCTATTCGCTTGCACTCGTCTCGTTCTCTCTCGTAGTTCTGCATCTTTCTTCTCTTCCTGACTGTTTGCTCTCAACCAAGACTCGATCTTTTGTCTCCATTCCCTTAAAAATATATTTAAGGTTATATTTTTCCTTATTGTTTTGAGATATGCTCTTCAAGTTAAGGATCCAGGAAGTTAACTTTTGATTTTGCAACGTGGCTCTTAAATACCTACTTAGGTACTTAAATATTACGTTCATGCTTTATTCAAGGATTCTATAAAGATTAGCTGGTCTTACTTAGGCTTAGCAGGGGGTTCTTCAGGCGGCGGTTGCGCCGGCGGCGCACGCGGCGACGCGGGGCGTTCGCGCTCCGGAATCTCCAGTTTGGCTCGCACTGCGCCGCGTCGAGACCACGAACGATCTAAAAATAATGTATCTACTGTAACTTCTGTACTCCACTATCACTTGTTTTAATAAAGAATAATATTACCCTAAGTCAGCAGAAGACAGCTATTATTAAAATAATATACTTAAGACTTAGTTTGTGTTTAAGTAACCGCTTAAGGCGCCTTAAGGGAATGCATGGGCAACACAGGTAAGTATTTTATATTTTAAAGTCATAAGCAATGCAAATGCTTATAATTCGTGATAAAGAAGCGACTTCTAACCTTTTGTAATCACATTTTTAAAAGTACTTTAAATTTTGTTATAAAAAAAGACGCAAATACCGATTGCATCTTAAAATTATAGGTAAAAATAAAAAGATCAAAAAATTTTGTATACCCAAGCTGCCCCAAGCGCTTCTCTCCCTGAGGTCATTGGCAGCCGGTGAGGAATGCCGAAGGAACTCCAAAAGGCCCTCCTCATCATCACCAGGACTCGCGCGGCTACGGCGACGAAGACTACCCGTTGGTGTTACATCTGATGGAAAAGAAATTCAAACACAATGATCTTAAACACGCAAGAAAAATGATTAAATAATGTGTGCATTTTTTCTAATCCCAGATTTTTTTAGTAATATGTAATTTGAGTAACTAATTTAAACGGACATGGACACCAAGAATCAAGATGATGTACGTAGCTCTGTAAAATTTCTGGTAGATCATATAAAGACTTACGGTTGAAATAAACAGTCGAATTATACGTACCAGGTGACGGCGACAAATCGTGAGGTCTTCGTAAAGATCGTCTTCCGAGTCCATTGCGAATATCCAGCAAGAGTGACTCCATAAGGGACTCGCATTCTGATACTGGCGTACTACATATACTGCCACCTGAATAGAAAAATGAATGTGCTTTAGACCACACGGACTAAAGTAAAACTACTGGGTATAAGAGAAAGAGAGAAAGCAAAATTGTGCTAGCATCTCTCTATCTTGCCCCTACAGTACGAAATGCAACTATTTCTCATTCTATCTTCACTAACTTATATTCTCCCTCTCAACTTCCGTTCGTTTTACCCAATCACACATTTCGTAACGGCCTCGTCACGTATTCACCACCATACTCCCTAATACCAGTGTGCGTAAAGAAATTGTTCTTAAAAAAATATGCAGACTAAAATGAAGCGATGTAAGAAGTAGTATTTAAATGATAAAGTATCTTAAATTTGCTGACTGACCAGTTCTGAATTTTGCTGCAGCAGCGTCCCTGGCTCGCCTTCTAGCAGCGGCCTGCTCCTCGTTCATTCTACGTCTCTCGTTATCGCTCACCGCTGACCGGAACTTAGTGCAGAACGTTACAAAGATCTGAAATTATTTTAATATCATAATATTATCATAATTATTTTCACGAAGTCCGTTATTTTCTTCTTTAGATATGGAATCCTAAATTTAAGATTACCTTAAAGCATTCCTCCAATTTGAAAGATACAGGGTCCTCGCAGAAGAACTCTGCTAGTTGTTTCCTTATGCTCTCCACCTCTTCCATGTCCTTCTTAAGAGCAGATACCTCTCTTTCGGCAACCTGGAACATTTTGGATTCGTAAAGAGCCTCAATTTTTCTTGTAAATCTAAACAATACTGGGAACCACTCATAAAAAACACTTTAGGTTCAGAGTTTAGAAGGACAAACATGCGTGTAATTATATTGAATAATTAAGGTAACGGTTGATTACATAATACTCTATAGCTTAAACAAATATTATTTTCGTATAACTATGGTCATTGCATTCACTTTTACTATTACACATTTTTATTATTATTTAGATATTTCTATGCATACTTATTCTTACAGTTTTTGTTGTGCGAATAAATTAATAAGTCAAAATGAGAAAGACCTACCTGTAAGAAATCACCCATTTGCTCTTTGATGTCGAGCTGAGTGGTCATCTGGATGTCTTTCTTCAGAACCGCAATCCGAAGGTCCAGAGTTTTGATCTCGTTGTGCAACTGTTCTACACTTGCTTTAGCTGCTTCCTCCAGGACCCGGGTGTCATCCGCGAAGTGAGTGAGTTCCTTGTTTTTACGCTCAGCTTGCTGTAAAATAAAAGTAATGTTTCATTATAAACCATATTATAGGTATTGTTATTGAAATTTTCTCCTCTTTCGAATTCTTTTTTTAAATTTCAGCTAACTTCAATATTTTTCGAGTAACAGTTACAAATAGGACACTAGGTACCTTTTCTTCACTACGTTTATTGTTTATAGAAATTGCAATTTTCAATGGCAGAAAAAAAAAATACCCACTTCTCGAAATTAAATTCTGAATCAAATGCTACAATCCCCATATTTTTAAGACAACTGGATCGATTTTTCTCACAGAATTCACTTCTCGACCAGACTATTATACTCAGTAAAGGAATTTAAAGAATTAAAAGGAAGGATTACCTATGTGTTGTAGGATGGTGTGTCGATAAATTCTTATTTATAGTGTCACCTCTTTGGACTAAGATATCACTTACCATAGCGACGTAGTGCATGAGATTCATGCCGGGCTTGTTCGCCCGGATATCCGGCAGTTTCTGTAGAGAAGACAGTTTCACACCCGCGGCTCCGCCTGCGTAACCTCCAGCATTTAGGAAGTTGCCAGCTATCAGGGCAATGTATAGGACCTCCTGTAATTATGGGAAAGGATTTTGTAAATTATGCTTCAATACCAGACAAAATCTTATAATGATAATATTACAAAATATTTATGTATATAGATGACTTACACACACATCTCTAAGTTGGTTGTAGCAATTTATTTCCAATGCCATTTATACAGACAAGCTGAGATCACATGCTGTCGTCTCTTTATTGTTGACAATACATACGTCGCTAAGTTAACTAATTATGAATACAGTTATGTACCTGAATAGCTCTAGAAGACATGAGGTCATCTCCAGCTACAAGGATAGCGTTGATAGCACTTTCCAAATACCCAGCAGTGGAGGCCCACTCTTCCTTCAGCAACATACATTCTATGCGGAGTTTATAGCTGAAAATATATAAAGAAGAACAAGTAAGCTATAAAAAGGTTTAAATGAACTTGAAGTTTTGCATAAAAAACGTCACCAGAGCAAAAAAACAAGACAAGATACAACGATTTTATCATTTTTTAATTTTTGAGAACTTACTTTGGCAACTGTATAAGCTGTATCAAAAACTTCTCAGCATTTCCCAACTTGCTGACATCACCCGTAAAAGCCTTCAGCATTTCAGACTCGTCAATTTCTGGAAGAATCTTAAGGAGTCCTCTCAGCTTCTCAGCACCGATGTCATCGTGGGATCCTTCACGAATCATCTGGATGATGTCTTCATTGGAGCTAGGTGAAACATAAAAAATATTTGTAAGTAGGTAGGTAAAAGTATTCAATACCTATACTAAGTAAATTATGTAAATCACAAAGAAAAACAACTTTCATGTTAATTTTAAATATAGTACTTCTACATACATAAATAAGAACTAATCAAGATTATAGCGACGCACCTTCGGAATTGTTTCAAGAAGATGTTTACGTTCAAACTTCTCTTCCCATCGAGCAGAGTGATTTCTGAAGACTCCTTCCTTGGTTTCCGTTCCCCGGAGCTGTCGCAGATGGGACTCCGGCCAAGCCTCGGAGACGATCCCGCAGACCCCGTTGGTTGTATCTGAATAGAAGACGAATCATTCAATTTTGTTTCTACGTTTTGTCAAATCGATTCAAATCTTTTATCATACTCCTCAAGGATTATCGTAAAAGTTATCAAGAATGTTTGTTCGTTCGTTCAATGTTTCTGTTTATGTGGGCGACTTACTTGTTGACAGAAGAGTCCCTCGATTTCACCCCAGTCCAATTCAGTTTTTGGCGAATGTTTGTGACTCGATGCTACTAGCGACCAGATATTGTTTTGACCAATAACCTGAAAAAGTTAAACTCTTTAGTTATTCATTATAGGTAGTTAATTAGTAAAAAATGAGAGTTATAGACTTTATGAATTATATATTGTTTTCAATTATAGAAAACACAAAGTAAATTCGGCCACTCACCTTATTATTAGGAATCTTATTCCAATTAATCGTTTTCATTTTGGTCTTCGGGATAGGTGTTTCTTGCTGCGGCAGTTTCACGTCCAAAATAGGAGCCGGCGGTGTTGGAGGGGACGCTGAAGGAGGAGCAGGAGGTGGAGGCGGGCCACAAGGGGGAGGGGGGATACACGGGGGAGGTGGGATCAGAGGAGGTGGCGGCGGTGGTGGTCCTGCGCATAAGGAAAGTTTATTAGATTATTTCTCAATATTTTAGGTTTGATGAAAATTTAACTGTGTTGCTATAATAATAAAATGCACTGTTCTTGGTATCAGTAATAATGGATCAGAAGGATGTATCTTTACCAGCAGACGGCAACGGCGCAGGCGGCGGTGGCGGCGGTGGAGACAGCGCCCGCTGAAGGCTTTGTTTTCTGCCAGCACTCGATACATCACGGTGTTGGCAGTTGCAACCCATTTTAGCCTAAAAATAAAAGATTGCTTATTGAAATTCTTAAAAAGAAACAAAATGTGTACGAGTTCATTTTCTGGTAAAACTGACGATAGGTAATGTCTGTAATGGTCAATGAAATTATACCTGAACACTTGGTGCCCGGAGCAGTTTGGCAGCATCCTCTCTGCTCTCGAGGAGTGTAGCTCGATGGACGAGAGTTTCAGCAGTATCCCACACAATGTCACTGACTGGTTCCTTAGGGTCAATTCTAAGGAGATGCTGCAGAATACTTAGAAATGGGATTTCTTGGGGAGTATCGGCCACCTAAAGAAAGAGTTTTTTATTTAAGAGTTCTTTATTGTTGAAGGTCACAATAAAGTACCAAAATGCCTTTTGTACTTTAAGGGCTAAATCAGAAATTATGAACGAAATCGGTTAAGTATAAAAATAAAGAAGACAATGTAACTTGAAGATTATCTCAGATTGTTGCTGAGATTGTGTTTATTGCATTATAATGATGATGACTTTTTTTTTCGCTCAGAATATTCTGAAACTATAAACAAACAGGAATGAGTTTCATAATACTATTATTATAATACCTAAATACGGAAACGTTATTCGCACGATTTCAACAACCTAAAAGAAACAAACTCAAATGAAGTCAATTTATTTTTTAAATTATTCTTCCTTCAAAGGTTAGACTAAAATTGCAGTATCAGCAAAATATACATAACTAGCTTCTGCCGGCGACTTCGTCCGCGTGGAACTGCTCCTTTTTTGCAGTCGGTTAAAAAGTAGCCTATGTCCTTTCTCAGGCTCCAGACTATCTTTGTACCAAATTTCATTTAAATCGATTCAGTAGTTTTAGCGTGAAAGCGTAACAGACAGACAGACAGACAGAGTTACTTTCGCATTTATAATATTAGTAGGGATGAACGTCATGAACTCTGGGATAGCAGTAGGTAAATATTTTTCTAAACTTCTCTTTTTAAGTACAATTTAACTGTACCTACTGTAACCTCCCGCCCCCTTTTGACGGATCCAGGTCTATAACCTGGATCCGCCCTTGCCGAATCGTACCCACAGTAGCCCCCTTTGTGTTATTAATATTCTATACCTGCTTCAATATAGCGTAAAAGACATCCAGGTGAGAACTGAGGTTGATTCCCCCGGGACCCTGTGCTTCATCACTCTCCCTCTGTTCCTCGAAGACGTCCAGCTGGACGCCGAGGTCAGGGTGACTGACCGCTTCATGCCTGGAAAATAGAACGTATTACTATTCTTTGTTGTTTTTTTTCTTATAGAAATTGATAAAACTCAAAGATCAGTATTGATCACTAATTGAACTTACTTTGGCTGATAAATGGTGTAAAAACTTGCTATAAGGTATTCTAAACTCTTGGTTGCCTTGTTTACCTAGTACCTATACATTACACATTTTTTTATATTACATTTTCGGTTTAAAAACAATTAGGTAATTTAGAGATGGGAATCCAACGTAAATGCCGGCCGCTAGATAATATTATGTATTAAAATGATAATAAGTTGTTTTAAATATAGAAGAGAATTGTCATTCTTGGAGTGGAAGGGTTGAAGAAACGCGAATCAATAATAAATTTAAAAGTACCTATATTCTACTAATATCTAATTCAATATAGAAATATTTTTGTTTAATACTCCAGCCTAATCACATAAACTGTCAGTAAACTAAGCTCATACCGTAGGTATTCTAATGCATTCAAAATAACGACCTCTGCAAATCTAAGGCAAGGTCTGAATACCAGTAAAGCCAGCTAAGTAATGCTAATAAATTCTGTCGTAATACTCGTAGGTACTAAATATTTTGACAGTAAGTAGGTAAGATCTGTCTTCCGCGTTGAATTTATTCTAGCCATCATACTTTTAAGTTTGTCGCATTTGTTTAGCATCCGTATATCGGTATGATTTGCTGGCAATTTAATTTCGAAATGCGAATTTATCCTCAATGTTAATTTTCTACGTCATATAATAAAAAACTAGTGAGACTTATTCATTTCTTTTCACAAGACTTTACTTGACATGATCATTATTTTTGTTAAGTTCGCGTATTTTTTTGGTAGCCAACCTAAAGAAACTTAGATAATGACAATTTATTTTAAGCAGTTCATTTTGCGACAAAGCCTTTGTCTCTTGTAGGCATAAAAACTTCTTACCACTGGCAAAAACGTTTAATTTCACGGGCTAATTCGATTAACCGAGCCTTGCCATATTTGGCGACTTGATGATCCTACTTAAAGTATATCTTTTATGGATTAAAAAATAAAAAACCATTCGGTTACAGATTTGGTCAAGCCAACGAACTTATTTGCATACTCGTATTTTCATCTTAAATTTTTGAAAAATCATTTGCTTTGTTGGTAGTAATAAATCTTCAACTGGTACATTAATTTAATTGGTATTAAAAATCAAGACCGTAGTCCATTTTTATTGAAGCAAAAAAGAAATTATGATGCAAATAATTCAAATGTGGTTACAGACCCTCTACATAACAAGTTTTTAGTTTAATTTTATGGAGGTAGGTACCAACGTTATACTTTTTTACATACCTGATCAACTCAAATGATATCAAATAAAAAATGTAGTGAGCTCAAAATAAGTAGGTAGGAGTCTGATGTTTTATCAACTGTGTGACAAAAATGTCTCATATTCTGTGGTCATACTTTTTTAGCTAGTTTCCTTTTAACCAGTTCCACGTCGTTTAACATCATGGTAATTCAATCACCATGAACAATGGTAAAAAGTGTAGCAAACGTGTAGGTATCACGACCTTAATTAGTGATCAACCTTGTAGAAGTACACTTACGACTTTTAGTCGTACGACTGGCAAATTAACACCATTTGACATGAAAACCGTGAGAAAGTACACCTTGAAAGCATTCGTGAAAGTAGCAGTATTAAATAATTAGATAAGTAGACACATTAATAGACATAGACACAAGTAAGTACATAAAATACTTAAATGAATGTCCCTGCATTGTTGTGAAATAAACACTTTACTTATATGAATTGTTTCTCAATATTTTGAAAATGTGAGTGAGAGAGAAATATTAAAAAACGTAAATGACTTAAGTGCACTATTCTCTTAAGAAGAAGTCAAGTACATTTTGTTTTATTGTTATTTGTATGGTTTACTTTTTTTTCAGGCGTATACAAATAAATAAATGGTGCGATTTAAAGACGTCAGTGTACAAAGAACCTAGACGATTACAAGAAATCACCATTGACAAAGAACGATGGTTGTTTACCTTAGTTTATTGAGCGTAGGCAGCAGTCCAAGACCTGTAGGACACAAAAGTTACACACATTAATGAAAAAGAACAAAATAGAATATACTGTTCTGAAAAGTATATAATAATTATTTATAAGGTAAATTAAAAACAACTGTTAAGTAAAACTTGGACATAACACGTTGATGTTGAAAGGAAATCGAAATGACACCTAGCAAGTTTTACACATCTTAAGACAGTACACATTAAGATACGGGAATTAAATCCGTTATAGGTACTTGTTTTATTCCAATATGCTCTAACCGCGAAAGTATCAGACATTATAACAAGAGGTTCTTATATCAGTCTTACCTATAAATTCATTTCTGACATGGATTCTATCGGGCAGCCTCGGTGCCGAGATGATGAGACAGTTGATGAACGCCACCAGTGCAGTCTTGTAATCAGTTGTGGATGCATTCTTCAGTTCCTCTACAACGACGTTGAGGCGATAGCGCTCGCCTTTCAACACCTATGTTAAGAATACAATATTAATATGATTGTGGATTCAAGTGTGCCTAACTTTGCGGTAACACCTTACTAGTTAGCGCCAAAACAAGTTCTGCTTCAATGAATTGTCTGACTGGGGATTAGCAAGGTAGTTGTCTTTTGGACTTTGTAATACAGCTAAAAACATAGAAAGAAGCATACTTTAAAATAGGTACCTACATACTTATACATTTTCAATTATATGCTTAAGAACTTTTGAGCTATAAATTAAATACATAAGTTTAACATTGGGGAATCTTAGTTCCACATTAAAAGGAAAAAAAGATACTTGGTATTCCAGTTAGGTAAGTAGTACCTAATAAGACACTGAATAATCTACTTATGTAAATTTACTTATTTCTTCAGTATTTACCTTGTACCGATCTAGAGTGTCCACTGCCCGGGCGTAGCCATCGGCGTTGTAAACACACAGCGCCGACAATAGCTCGAACACCTGGAGAAAGAAATTGATTTGCATTTTATTAAATATCTAGTACCTAGTACATACCTAGTTCCTATCTTTTTGACGGCCGTCGTCAAAAAGAACTCTTACATTTTTGTTAAACCCCTAGATGTACCTAGATAATATGTCCATTATTTAATGCTGCAAGCCTATGATGACTTGTAACGTCGACATCTTGTCATGTCGATATGGACAATGTACACCTACACTTTTAACGATCAGTAATTATGTCGCCTTTAAGCATCATAAGTGGACAAGGTATCGAAGTTAGCTATAACTAGACGACCTAATATCGTCATACATATGTCTCCTAAATATTTCAAATAAAGTTCCATAGTCAAACTTTCTGCTTGCAACCTTTTTTCCACAGTCATTTGTCGTATCGTAACGACTATACTCACGACAATTTTTAAAGAGCTCAAGATTTAATGGTTTTACCTGTTTCTTGACGGGCGCGGCCGGCGATGACAGAGCTGCGGCGAGCTTGCCCGCGTACTCGGCATGCTCGACTATGTAGTCGAGACCCACCCGGCTCTCCATGCCGACTCTGAAACAAGGAAATACAAATATTAAAATCTGGATAATTTTATTACTGCTTCCTTTTTTTAAAATATTATTGTAATATGCGCTCTGAATTCGACCACGAATGCCGTTTAGTAATGTTTAGATTTGTGCACGTTGTGCCAACTTCTTTAAGAAGAAATGGAATTAAATAAACGCTACAATCAAGTTTTTAATAATTTTATGTGATATCATAGTTAACACCGTATATTACTTTGCTATTTAATAATATAGCTTATGCGTGTATTTTAATAATTAAATCTACCTCATGTTTAAATATCTAACCAGTCCACCATATTGGTATACCGTTGCGAAACATTAAAAAATAATATATTCTGTATAATCGCAAATATTTTAAATACTAGCCTAGAACACTTTGCTCTAAAAGGACAACTCAATAAAAACATTCGGATTAACATAAATATTTTAATGTAGCGAGATTATGTTTTACATACATTATACCTGTTAATTATATTATGTTGTTGGTATTCATTTTGCACTTAACATCTGTAATATAGATATGAGAAATTTATTTATGTGACTCTAGTCATAAAAGGAATACCTAATTACATGTCACGTTTGTACTTATTTTACAAAGTTTCTAAGTTATGCATCTATTAAAAACTTATCAATTGAATGTGAAAATGCCTAGACCATGTAAAACCTAAATAGTTTTTAGAATAGGTACCTAGTTAATTATAGTAGGTACTATACTACCCTGTAGTTATAGGTTGTTTTATCTACTTAAGAAGCTAGTGGGACGTTTCCTAAGGTCACATCATTAGTCTGGCAACACAGACGATCGATAACAACACACCTGCGCCGGCGCAAGAAGTAACGTATTTACTTAGATGTTGGTAACGAAATTTCAACTTTAAACCATTGAAATAGGTATTATTTTAATAAAAGTTTTTATAATGAGTGTCAATTTATTATAGAGTGTGATTTGTCAACCTACTGATATCATCTAGGCAATGATGTTAAACAAATTGGGACTAGACACTTAAGGTTTTGTGACTCTTTGAGAAATAAATAATTAGATACCTACGTAAGTACCTGTAATCTTTAAATTACTTTAACAACCCAAACCTGATAGCTGTTTTATCTATAGGTACCTGTTTCTACCTATATTTTAGTAGGTATAAAAGAAGAAGTGAGTTAAAACATGGGTTCTTATCGTGCGCAGATAGAGCAAGCAAAAGCTAATCTAAGAATACAAGTAAAATCAAAACATTTTGTAATAGAAGTACCTGTACTTACATACTTCAACGAAAATTGTATAATTATTTTCAACCGACGAAAAAAACGGAGGAGGTTCTCAATTCGACGCGTATATTTTTTTTTTTTTTTTTTTAATGTATGACCACGCATAACTTTTTACAGAGTGGTTCGATTTTGATAATTCTTTTTTTATTGGAAAGAGTATACTTCAATGTTGGCTCCCACTATAATTTGGAAAAAAAAATCCAACCTTAAGGGTAGGAAAATAAGGGATGATTAATTTTTCACGCACCGATTGTATCGTATGACCACGCGTAACTTTTTACAGAGTAGTCCGATTTTGATAATTCTTTTTTTATTGGATAGAGCATACCTCAAAGTTGATCCCATATAATTTTGGAAAAAAAAATCTTACCCTATGGGTGGTATAATAGGGGTAATTTATTGTTTACTGAAAGTTAATAGCAAAAACAAGGTAGGTAACTATTTCAAAAGTAATTAAAAATTAAGCATGTAATCATTTCTATAAATTATGGTCACAGAAAATTATGAAATAATAACTTTTTAATAAAAAAATTTAACAGCCGAAAAAAAACTAAAACGCAACAGAAAACAATAGCGCACTGAAAAGTAAAAAATAATAATTTTGTCTTTTATAATGACTATTATTTTTGTTGTAACGTCTGTTATTTTTGGAGTCGGTGCCAGCTGGTGCAGCAACTCTTCACTCTCAACTCACTAAGGTGTTCAAGTTTGTTTGAGGCTGGCATCGACTCCAAAAATATCAGACGTTACAACAAAAATAATAGTCATTATAAAAGACAAAATTATTATTTTTTACTTTTCAGTGCGCTATTGTTTTCTGTTGCGTTTTAGTTTTTTTTCGGCGGTTATATATAGATTATTCAATCTATATAAAATATAAAAGCCGAACAAAGCTTATCCTAGCATAGCGGAAATGATACAAGTAAAGTGATAATGGAACCTACCTATCTCATATCTGTCTACCCATCTGCTCTGCTAATGATAAACGCAGTAAGCACCTACCTATGAGTTTTGATACGTACTTACCGCATTTATCGTTACAGCTCTACTCATTCATATAAAAAATTCAAACCATAAGAACCAAATCGAAAGCGAACGTTAATCAAAATAAGACGTCGGTTTATGGTCATAATCATAATTCATAGTTTTTTCCGCGTCTATTCTAACCAAATCAATTCATTCAGTGATATTTTTTGCTATCAACATGTTGTAATCAATCGAACAGAGATTGACAGACTCGACAATAGCGTTGTTTGACAATACAAGAGTCAAGGCGAGGTTCCCCTCACGCGTGAGTTACTATGTATCTGTAGCAATATTGGATTGGGTATAACGCAACTTTAAATAGATACATGGTAAAAAAGCTGAAAATGTCCCGTGCATCGCAACGTTTGTGACGTACGTGACAGGCGTTCGCAGATGTCAAATCCCATACATTTTGGTCGTTTCGTTTATCGTTAACATTGAACGTTGGCATCTTGTCTAGGCCCCCTGGACTTTACAATCATGTTACTGTCAAAGTTTTAAACGATAATCTTAATTGTCACAAATGTTCACTAGTTTTGACAATAATTTCTGATACCTATACTCTATGTTGATGTACCTATAGACTACCTATGTTGCATTCTTTAATTTTGGTTTTAACTACTCTGGAATATAACTAATCTAATGATAAACGAGTAGTTCTATACAACAAGCTAATTTCAGTTCTCTTTTGTCAATCCCTTACATTTCTCATTCACTATAGAATGCCTGATTTGTCTAAATAGGCTTCCTATTGTAATTATGAGGCATAACTACAAAATCCTCTATGTCTCCGCCCACAATAATTATTCTTCAAACAAAAGGTCAAGAGCATCAGCGTATTTTTAATATTTTGTCGCATTTTTTTATTTATTTTAGCTCTATGTAAATTAGCTGTACGTTTAAAATATTTATTCAATAAAAAAAATATTTTATTCAATTTATAAAACATTATTAATAAACAGTAGGAGGTACATATAAAAATAAACAGTGGGGATACCTGAATATATAATAAAAATAAATAATAATTAACTAAGTAAGCAAGTTACAACTTATAACTATATTTAGCGAACAAGATTTTGCCGTCAGCAGTTTTAATTGACGAACTTACGCTAAAGCAAAAATTATGCAGTAAAATCATTGCTTTTATCACTATTTCATACAATTCACCATTCGAGTACCAACAGTAGTAGCTGTCAAGTTTTGAATGACGTTTATCCGCGAGAGAGGTGCACGATCACGAATAAGCACGCAACAATCATTGTCGATCTATATCGATCGTTATACAAACTTACTTAGTAAGCATAGGGTGATAAATATGAAAAGGTATACACTTAGGTATGCCCTTGGTCGTTGCGTGTCATCAAGAGTTAAAAAAATATTTTACATACCTTATCACTTGGGTTTTATAACATTGCGTGTTATAACACCTTTTGCCTCCTATATTATTTTCATCGGACTTAGTTAAAAATGTATGCAAAGATATAGCTGTATAATAAAATAAAATAATATACACCTTCAACCTTTTTGTATAATAATGTCGAACACAACTTTAAATTCGTATCTAGGTAAGTACTTAATAACTTTAAATTCTTAGTTTTATCTAATACATTTTCCCAGTTATTATTCGAGTTTTGTAAAATAATGGTTTTCTACATAAATGTCGCCAAATTCATTTAAAGCAGACTGATTTACTTAACTCTTATGAAATGGTGTTTTTTAGGTGTTCTTATATGACGCCGTGGTAATTAGACAGTAACCTAGATATGTCATAATATCCTACATACTTTACTAATTGAGTAAAAACCAACTTAACACTTAATGTTTCTTTATTTATGTATACCTACTTAGATAAAAAAATGTTTATCTACTTAACTACTTATTACAAACTTAATTTTACTTAAGCAATAAATTCTGATTCGTTTACACATTGGATTCAAAGAAATATAACGGATTTAAATCGCAGACATAAATTATACCTAAACTAGATTTGTGAAAAGCGGGCACATGTCAGATAAAACGAAAATGCGTAATATCAAGATTATAAAAAAAACGGTTGTAATCAACAACAACGAAAATGATTATTTAAAGGAATAGTTGATCAGCTCTTATTATAAATGTGCCCAATAATATATATCTTAAAATTAACAATTTACTAAGTCATTTAATGCAAAATTATTTTAAGACTAGCGGCCCCGGCAGACGTCGTCCTGCCCGAACGATTGTTTCGTCAAAGATCTGTCAAAGTCTTCTGTCACTTCTTCATAAAGCTTCATATTTTCCCCGTTTTTTACACATTTTCCACTGTTTCTTCGCTCCTATTGGTCGCAGCGTGATTTTATATACAACTCCAACAAAAAAAGAATTTTTGAATTCGAACCAGTAGTTCCTGAGATTAGCGCGTTCAAACAAACAAACTCTTCAGCTTTATAATATTATTAGTATAGATAAACCTTGAATATTTAAATGGATGCGTTCGTTACTCTCATAACTTCTTAGCAATGACCGCTACAGGATTTCCCTCTTAGAAATAATAAAAGAAAACACATGGAGGCAGTTTATTTTTAAACCGGATAGCTCTAATTCCTTAGCAAAGGTTGTAACACACACCTAACCTTATAATTACAGTCGCACTGCAGTCATGCAAAAGCATTTCCTTCCTCTTGAGGTGAATTAGTAGCATAATGAACTGACAAGTGTCAGTGGATGACAGTTCGGGCTGCGCGTAGGCTGTTGAGTCTACCGTGAACACGGATGTACTTTATATAATAGGTACTAGCGGTTCGCCCAGATCCCTTTTTTTATAGCTTATATCATTCGGGAATAGTGTGGCTTCCCAAAAGTGAAAGAATTTTTCAAATCGGTCCAATTATTTTGGAGCCTATTCAATCCAAATAAACAAACCTATAATATTAGTATAGATCATTACGGGGCCCAAGTTAAAAAGAGTGAAGGAATTCCTTTTTCACTACCCTTGCCCTTAGTTCTAGGCTTGCAAAGTTATTTTTATTTTAGCAAGAACACTAATCGTTAAAGACGAGGGCAGTCAGGTAGGGCCGAGAGCAGTATGACCAAATTTGACCAAAGCCAAGGTTGCAGCCGTTTGGGGTAAGGCTCCAATATTGAGACAAGGTAATGTCAGTGGCCGGAAGTGAAAATGTCATTTATTCAAAAGTGCATTCAATTAAAGACAGTTTAATTACGTTTCAATTTACTCAAAATAAATAATTGTATGCTACACCATTTTATGGTAACTATAAACAGTGGATAAATTGTAAGTTTCATAGGACTTTAGCGTTAGACTATCGTCAGCTCGACTACGAATATGGGAAGTGTAAAGTTTTCGAAACCTTAACAAATATAAAATTACGAAAGTTAAATCCGTTAATATAGTTTTTTCATTCCAAAATTGTTAGTTTAATTTCATTACATTCGTATCTACCTACAGCATAAAACTTTAATTCCTACATAAAAATTTATGCCATCTCTAAAAAAAATTAGGTAAAATTAAAAGCAAGTAATACAAACGAGGTTATACTAAAGTTGTTTGTGTCCGCGTCATATTTATTTTCTAATTATTCATAACCTTAAACGCATTTTAAGCACCTCCGTCGTGTTAATCCTATATTTCCAATAAACTTTTTATCGTCGTGATTAATTGCACATAAATTACTAAGAATAACTTTTTGTACTCACTTTTGGAATAGCGAGTAAAAAAGCAAGAAGCACTTTTAATGGAGATATTATTATTAATTTGGCCGAAAGCCGAAACACAAAACAAGCAGACTTATAAAGACAAATATAAATCACTCAAAGTATTATAATAATAATACTTTGAGTGATTTGATGAGTAAGTATTATTTGTTAGTCACAGGATTAAGTACCTAATTAAACTCCAAAGTTTTAGTGCTGTAAGTTACAGGCTGGTAAAAAAAATAAATTAAAAATTTAACAAACCCCCGACATAAAAACTGAAAAGCCCTCTAAAAAGTATAACAATAATAAAATCTTAATATTAGTTACCTACCTAAGTATTAATATTTCTACAAAGAAAACGTCATGTCGAGGGGACCGCTTCTCATTTAGGTGTACTTACCTAATATTTACAATCTACCTAAACCTACGGTCCCCCCGACATGATGTTTTCTTTGTAGAAATATTAATACTTAGGTAGGTAACTAATATTAAGATTTTATTATTGTTATACTTTTTAGAGGGCTTTTCAGTTTTTATGTCGGGGGTTTGTTAAATTTTTAATTTATTTTTTTATTTCATACTTTTTGTAAGTAGGTACATAGGTAACTACTACATATTATTATTTTTAACTAATAACCATTTCACATGGAATTTCGTAATGTACATGTTATCCTCTTACATTTGATACCCCACTCGGGTATATTTGTCGACATTGGGCTTACCATTTACACTATTACTCCCCATAATTTTTGAACTACGTAACCGATTTTGATTGTGATTTCAATTTTGTAATGTACACGCGATCCTCTTTCATTTGATACCCCACTCGGGTATATTTGTAGACATTTGGTTTTCCATCCCCACTTTCACTCCCTATATTTTTTGAACGACTCAACCGATTTTCATTATGATTTCAATTTTGTAATGTACTCGTCACCCTCTTTCATTGGATACCCCACTCGAGTATATTTGTACACATTTATTTTTACATCCCCTCTTTAACCCCCCCTAATTATTAAACTACTAAGCCGATTTTTATAAAACATAGCTAAGAACACTCCCGACATATACACCTTTCAAACAAAAAAAACAGATTCAAAATCGGTTCATGCGTTAGGGAGCTATGATGCCACAGACAGACACACACACACACACACAGACACGTCAAACTTATAACACCCCGTCGTTTTTGCGTCGGGGGTTAAAAATCACAAATTTCTTAATGTTAGAACTTTATTCAGACTTCTATTTCAACAGACTAAACACAATTGACACTAAAAAGGAACTCAAAAATCTAGTTTGATAAATACCGCAAGAATAACAAATTGGTTCTTATAAAGAGGTTGAAACATCCGCGTCGTTTACGCGACCATGGTTGCAACGTCGCATCCGAAATGTCGGAGGTAATTTAAGCGGCCAGTACGTTATTTATTACGTTGCTAGGTAACACCCTAAAAATTCATTCAAAACGTAACCATCAAATCTTTTTCGGTGTAACATGGTCAAGAATCTTTACAAGACATCACGTCAGTAAGCCCGTGGGAGTACAGATTAAAGTATAGCATAATATATCGATCGACAGTCGCAAGGCCACGCGTGGGCCCAAAGAGTTAATCATTAAATCCAATCAAAAATAAATTTTGTAACAACTTGTTTGAGCTGATTGAAAATATCATTAGGTAGCAAATTATAAACATAATAATTATGGTATAAAACACTCTTTGTTTCACAATGAATTTCAAAATCAAAATTATTAATTTTCGGGAATAGGTCCTTAATAATAGACCAGTTTATCTATTATCTATTATATAAAAGAAAGTCGTGTAAGTTACTCCGTTTATAACTCAAGAACAGCTGAACCGATTTGGCTGAAAATTGGCGGGGAGTTAGCTGAGAACCAGGAAAAGGACATAGATTCTTTGCCGGGCGGGACGAAGTCTGCCGGGACCGCTAGTTTGTTATATAACATTACCTAAATACCAATATAGGTAGGAGGTACCTACCTATTACATTTTTTGTTCTAAGTACGATCAATAATAGTGAATATTTAACCTACCTATAGGTATACATACCTAACAGGACATTTCAATTGAATTTTTTTGATAAAAAAACTGGTACCGCGCTAAGTAGCTTTCCATTTTGAGTCAAACGTGAACTCATAAAATGGCTTAGGTACTTTATAAAACTTTTGATATATTAAACGACACCCCTTCGACACATTACTAACTTCATCATATTTCTAAGTTTGTTAATAATTATAACCTTTACAACTGCCTTAGTCAGATAACCTATAGAAGACGATTCTTTTAAAAATACAAAGATACACAAAGAGCGTAAATAAATTTATATCGATTAATTCTCGTCAAAGCGCGATTACTGTAGTTAATCCATGTTGCATAACTACTGTGTTGGCGGACGAATGTCAAGGTCGAAGTGTTCGGTACACGACTAATCTGTATTACTACGCAGTACTTATTATAAATAAGATGTTTATAATATACTTAATAATATAATAACAGCACGTCCAGACTTCAGGACGGATCCCTATTTTTTTTCAAAATTTCTATAGCCTATGTCACTCACGAATATTAGCTTCCCAACTGTGAAAGATTTTTTCAAATTGATCCAGTCTATTTGGAGCATATTCAATACATTGTTGTAATATACATTAAATCTTTCCTCTTTATTTTTAGTATACCTATTTAGTATAGATAACGGACTTATAAAAAAGTTTATATATCTAGTGCCTACGTACTTAGGCGATAAGGTTTCCCTTCGGTTGGTAAAACACTGAAAACGTATTTTTAGCAAAAATCCATCAAGAGACCCGTTTTGTATGACGTGATTAAATCATTATATAGTTGTAGGTAATTTTCTTTATATATAAAATAAAATAAAAAGCCTTTTATTTCCTATTAAAGATAATAAGGTAAAATCGCTTAATGTAGTTTTCAAATATCGTTAACAACACCTATTACTTCCTTATCCTCCTGCCGCCCAATGACCTATTTAAAGGTCTTCAGCTGAGTAGTGGTTCCGGCCCAAGCGTGTTGCTGATTTTTACAGCTTGACGCCCAACGTCCTTTTAAAAGGTCTTCAACTTTGACTTGTCATAGAACTTTAAATTTACCGTATATTACATTTAAATGATTTTAAAACGCAAACGTCATATTTAACGTTCACACTAGATGTCAGTCTGTTAAACATCATCTGTTAGTTTTGGCGTAATATTCAAAACAATGTCGAGAGGTCGAGGAAGGGGTAAGTAAATCTGAGATTTTCTTTGCTATCTCGGCAGATTGCGTATGAGTTTTTGGTGTGAGTGTTGCCTAAGATGTTCATCTTTGTTTAAGCATATTTATTTTATTCATTCAGTTGATATCATTATAAATACAACAACTAATAATCGGATGACCTATTAAAAGGCATATGAGCACCAAGGTATTCAAAGTTTTTAATAGGTCTACGGGTTATAACCGCTATTCTTGTTTTGATTACTGATCTTTTTGCTATGTTTATTAACAATTTGTAAAACAAAAGTGTTTCTATTGTTTTGTTTTCACAATTCACACCCATTATAACCTAATCATAATGATAAATTAGTGTTCCACTCGAATTAGTTGTTATGACTCTATGGGATTTTATAAAGGTCTATGGGCGGTTACCCCGTTTTTAGCCAAAACTTCGATATGGTCAAGTTTGGTGCCTAATTGTCAGCTCATTTTCCATTTTATTAATGTTCCATTCCGTTTCCGGTAATAAAGACATACTCTAGTCATAGAATTTGAATGTCATAAACGGAAAATTACCAGTATATGGCCAAAATTAATGGTAACAAGTGGCAGACGTAGTAAAAAAAATATATATTTTAAGAAAATATATAAAATGCGTTACTTTTATTGCAATTTAACAAAAATACACTATAGTAGCGTAAAAGACCAACACGTAGGCATATAAGATATCGGAATAAACACAGAAATATAGATTTTCATATTTTCATATTTTTTATTGTTATAACCCAGATACCTATAAAAAAGACATCGAATTTCGGTGTTTTTTTAGTCTCAAAGCCTTTTATACATATCACTTATGATACCATAAAAACAATACATTCATACGACAACGATAACTCAAGTTTTCATCGGCCGAAAGTCGTGGGCCGGAACCATGTAAACCTATAAAAAGGGATGTGGGCTGGTATCCCATCTTTGGCCAAAATGTGCTGGGCGGCAGGAGGTTATAATTTTATTCATATACGAGTAAGTACTATTATTCTTTGTCAGTTGCATCTCAGTTCTGCGTACTCGCGATCCTGAGAAGCTCTTGTCAGCATTCCAGTAAATAAATTCAATGTTATGAAATGCTGTCAAAATGCTATATTATTTTATATTTGCTATAGGTACTTACCTACTTACTATTGGTCTTTGGTTGAATTCATTGTAAGTGGTGATAAACGAATGATGGGTTGAGTAAGCAAGTAAGCACAAAATAATGCCCAAAACTCATCTAAAAAGTTCTTACTATGAAAAAGAGTATTGATCACGAAGTCTTACTCAAAATTAAAAGGGCATAGGTAAGTACATCATTTGCCACGCCGATTTACTCGTGCCAGATTCAGAGCCTGCACACATACAACAAGATTGTAAACATGTTGTTTCGCAAGACAATATTCAATTTAGTCGAGATAGGAGAAAGCGCACGACCTAAGACCTAACCTACGTCACTGAGCGCGGCCTAAACTGGGATGCCCATATAAAGAGATTATAGCTCATTTTTAGTCTGGATTTAATATTGGTTTAGAAGAGATTGTTTTTTTATCGTCGTTGACGATAGTGTCAGCTTAGCCTACTAAGAATATGGTAATAGTAAATTAGTAGATAATATGGTAAATTTTCGAAACGTCAGCTAAAAAATAATATACCTACGCGGATTAAATCCGTTACATAATAATATTATTACTACAGTTGTTTGATTCCAATGTAGTGACTAGTGTTACTGCACATCCATTTCTAATTAGTAAAAAATCCAATTGAGTTTTTTAATCAAATCATTACTTTATTACTTACTAGCTTCTGTCCGCGACTTCGTCCGCGTAGAACTCCTCCTTTTTTGCAGTTGGTTAAAAAGTAGCCTATGTCCTTTCTCACCTTTTAAACTTCCCTGGAGTTCTACAAACATTATAAAACTAAAATCAGCCAAATCGGTCCAGTAGTTTTAGCGTGAAAGCGTAACAGACAGACAGACAGACAGAGTTATTTTCGCATTTATAATATTAGTAGGGAAGTAGGGATTAGTAGGGATATACAAAACACCTAACTTAAATTAATGTTTTTGTTCTAACAAGACACTTCCCAAGTGCATTGACCGTCCGACAGATCTGTCTGTCTGTCGCACTCGTGTTGATTGAAATTAATATCCTCGCAATTCACTGGTCTGAAATAATTTTGTTTTTGTTTATTGCTAGATGCTATGGAGTTAGTTTTACTAAACTAAACCCTACTGGGCTGGAAATCGTTTCTTCACTTTGCAGGCCAGCATCATATTTCGAAAACATTAATTTCGGTTTTTTTATGAATAATCCATGTTTCGGCTTCGTTTAGGAAGATTGGAGACACTATACACCTCATTAATCGAATTTTCGTGTTTTTAGTTATTCGTTATTCTTTCCATATCTTCGTTAGCACCACAGCCAACATCGTGTTATGGAACATCATCAGGGAGAATACAGGAAGTTGTGAAGAATAAAAATTAACTTCTTCACAACTTCCTTCGTGATTTATCCTAGATACCTATATGTAACTCTGTAGGTAGGAGTAATAAATCATTAAAATTTGAAATCGAGTTAAGTACTGAGTGCCAGTATAACACTCCCGGTTACTCCCAAATCTATCGACGTGACACCCTTTTTGGTTGGAATTTAATTTAGGCTATTCTCAAGCTTTTTATACCTATACATTTTAGTATATTTATGTATTGTATTTATGTAGTGTAATATCATCCTGTTATAATAATAATTTATATTGTATCTATTATTTTATATGTATTATTCCTTTTGCGCCTACACATGCTCTCTGTTTGTTTTAAAGGTTGTCTGGTAGAGAATGCCGTATGGCATTAAGTCCGCCTTTTGTACATTTGTTTTTTATTGCGCAATAAAGTGTAAATAAATAAATAAATAAATAAACTAACGCAACGATGGATTGAACGGTGTGATAAATTCATAAGTTAATTATTTATTATTATAGATCTGACGGAACCAGATTCTCAAAACTGCGAATTATGTCATAGATTAGGTTATATTTCGTTTTCTCGATAGAAACAAACTGGAGTATACTACTGTTGTTTCCTCATTTATATAAGCACTAGCTGTGCCCGCGACTTCGTCCACGTGGAATTTAAGTACTGGGACACAAGTATGGATAATTAAAGATTTTTTTCTAAAATGAGTTACTCTTTAATACATAAGCTATCTGCCAGTGAAAGTCCCGTCCAAATCAGTCCAGCTGTTCCATAGATTAGCCGGAACACACAGATAGACAGACAAATAATAATAATATAAAAAATATAATATAGGTATGTATTTAATATTTCAAATGTAAATTATAAAATGTCTTTATTGTTTACTTTAATGATACTATTGTGTAACTATTTTCAGTAAAACAACCATAGCGCGTTTTAATTGCCTTGAGGCGCCATCTAGTACTATATTATGTAACTATAAAATCTCCTATAGAAAAATTACCTTTAAACTTTAAAAGACGATAACTTTTTTATTTGACATCCGATTTCGATGAAACAAAGCCTATATGTTGCTCAGGGAAGAGCTTAATCTATTAGTGAAAGCCGCGTCAAAATCTGTTTAGTAGTTTTCAAGATTAGCGAATACATACAGACAGACAGACAGACAGACAGACAGACAGATAAGAAAATCTAAAAAATCATTTTTGTGTTCTGTTACTCTTTTATTATTGCCCACACCCAATTTTTGTTAAAAATTTCAATTGTACAGACACGCGGTTTCTACTGTTTTATTATATGTAAGATAAGATTACCTTTAAACTTTAAAAGACGATAACTTTTTTATTTGACATCCGATTTCGATGAAACAAAGCCTATATGTTGCTCAGGGAAGAGCTTAATCTATTAGTGAAAGCCGCGTCAAAATCTGTTTAGTAGTTTTCAAGATTAGCGAATACATACAGACAGACAGACAGACAGACAGACAGACAGATAAGAAAATCTAAAAAATCATTTTTGTGTTCTGTTACTCTTTTATTATTGCCCACACCCAATTTTTGTTAAAAATTTCAATTGTACAGACACGCGGTTTCTACTGTTTTATTATATGTAAGATAACAATAAAGTACAGTTATTTCAAATAGTTGTAAATATAACCAACTTCAACATAAATCAACTCTTATAAAGGTTTTATTTAAATCTAACGGAACCAGTTAAGTATAATGTTATGCGAAATAAACTTGTTTTATACGACCACTTTAACGCCTTTATCGGATCAAATTACTCGTAAGTAATTGAATAACAAACAAAAACAAAGAAACTGTGCGGTTGTAAAAATAATCAAATTGATCAAGAATATGACAGATTATTATTTTTTATATTTTGAATTTGTGTTATTTGATACTGTACTTTTTATAGCTTTAACGTCATCAGGTATGTTGTTAATAGGAAATGTATTCAAATTCGTTTATTATTATCAAATCACATTTGTACATAGCCTCAAACATAGCAGATACCTGGCTATTTTATCTCGGCCATCTGGCGGTTAACAAAGTCACTTATCAGATATATATTATTAGGTAGATAAATAAGTAACTTATGTTTTCTTAGAGGTAATTTATATATAAACAAAATCAAAAATGGTAAAATTTGAGCAACTATAGGGTCAAAATACTATCACTAATCATGTGTTTCTCCGATTAAAATCACCGATAGGTATAGGTACCTAAAATTACAAAAAAAATACTTAAAAAATACAGAAGCCTGTGAAATTATGAAATGTCGGTGGTTATAAAGTTTTAGCTACTAAATAAACTTTATTTAGGTAACATAATTCTTAAAATTCTTTACGGTAATTTTACTTTTATAGGTTATAAATTTTACATTTTTACAATACGGTTTTGACTGTCAAGCAAACTTCGTTGACAAGTAGGTTACACGCACGAGCTTGCGCAATGACAGCAAGGTCTCGGCCGCATTCGTAACTGATCGTGTGTGGCCGACAAATGATCCACAATTTTTGTTAAGTCATGTTTTAGGATTCCGTACCTTAATGGTAAACTAAGACAAACGGAACCTTATTACTGGGACTCTGCTGACCATCCGCCCTTAACCAGGCTGTATCTCATGAACCATACCATTTACTTAGACAGTTGAAATATTTCAAATATAGGAAGTTGCTATAACAATAATTACTAAAATACAGAATTAAAGAAATCTTTAGGAGGCTCTCAAACAACAAACGTGATTTTTTTACGATTTTTACAGATGGTACGGAACACAACGTGCTCACTCACGTCAAGCAAATCGGAATACAGTTAGCAAAGTAAAAATATAATTTTCTGTCCTCCGGCCAGAAAGCGCCAACTTTCTGGCCGCTGCGCTAAATAAAGTTGCCGCTTTCTGGCTTCGTCGACCAGAAAAATAGTATACTGTAAAATAAAAAAAGCCTCAGATCACATTTTTGTCAACCTCGGCTTCGCCTCGGACGACAATTACATGTGATCTGAGGCTTTTTTATTTTACTGGCCGAGGTCAGTATACTATTTTTCTGTTCGACGAAGCCAGAAAGCGGAAATTTCATTTAGCGAAGCGGCCACAAAGTTGGCGCTTTCTGGCCGGAGTACGGAAATAGTACATTACATACCAAGGCCTGTAAAATGAAAAATGTCTCAGATCACATGTAATTGTCGTCCGAGGCGAAGCCGAGGTTGACAAAAATGTGATCTGAGGCTTTTTTATTTTACTGGCCGAGGTCAGTATACTATTTTTCTGTTCGACGAAGCCAGAAAGCGGAAATTTCATTTAGCGAAGCGGCCACAAAGTTGGCGCTTTCTGGCCGGAGGAGACTCTGAGACATTTCTTATTTTACTGGCCTCGGTGCGTAATGTACTAATTAATACTTATGGGCTAGATATACCTACCTATCTACTAGACTAGTGATACTGAATAATGAAAAGTAGATTAAGTTACAACCTTACCCGGGACTAATTCAAACATTACGAAGCAAGCTCTTAAGTACGAGTATTTTTCTTGTATTCTTTTATTACGATACAGCTTCGCACGAATTCCTATTTTTTTTTAATTTATATAGCCTATGTTACTCATAAATAGTGTAACTTCCCAACAGTGGAAGAATTTTTCGAATCGATCTAGTTATTTTAGAGTCTATTCAAATCAAACAAACTATCCTTTCCTCTTAATTAGCTATATAAGTATAGATATCAGAAATGAAGATATCAAAACAACTACAAGTTAACCATCCAGAAGCCTTCAACTCAGTACCAACCATATGTGAAGAAGTCAAGTCACAACTTCGTATGTAAATAAATCAGGCCGAACTAAAGTAATATGATATAAAATGTAGGCGTGACTTCGATGCAGCGATATGCGAGGCGACAGATGGACAGTCACTAACGGCGCACGGTCACAGAGACCCATTGTTCTAATACTGACAACCTGGTTTATGGGGTGTCACTGGATTAGGGTTGCCACTTTTTAAATAATACCACAAACAATCGTGTGTGCGTTTAATTACCATAAAAATATTGGAGAACCTTTAACTCTTTTCTGAATTGCTTCTAAAGTAAGGGGGTGTGGGCTCGTGATGTTATGGTACAATTTAATTTATTACAAGTAATATGAATCTATTTATAAAAATGTATTTTTATTACCAAACACAATTTGATGTTACTTAATAATTTGTTTTTAATTAAAAATCGTTTATATTTGTCTAAGTGTGTATACAAAAAACGTATTCAAGGTGTTTGAAAACTCGTAGGTATCTAAGCGTGAAGAGAATGTAAATAACGAAATCTACGTACGAAACCATAGGAACGTGTGGTTTAAATCAGTTTTTAGTTTTGGATTATAATTGTCAACCCTGTATCCATATAACCGGAAGCTAACACTTGAAGTGCGCACGCGCCGGATGCAACGCCATTGTGTCATCCAAGTTATAGGTTGACGACACCCGACCGATGTGAATGTAGCTACGGTTTATGGTTTAGAAAGAAAATAACATATAAAAGAAAAAAAAATGTTAATTCATACTTAATAAAACTTAGTAAACAATATGGGTCGGAAAATAAATAGCAAGGATATTGATTTCTTTTAAATATACAAACGCAATTAACCTCTGAGATAGATATTTTATAATCACAATAAGCGATTGGAGTACCTATATTGGTATAAAATCATGCGGAATCAAAAGTATTGTAACTAAAAAACTTATTACTATTTGTATAAGAAATTAACTCAACTTCATGTGTATATAGATCCATTATTAGAAATAAAAAATACACATTTAATTTAATGCTGAGGTATCTCACTACTTAAAACGGATTTAACTGGCGTAGTTTTCGAAACATAAGCAAATAAAATAAAATACGCGATTACATCTGTTATAATTGTTTCATTCCAATATCCAACTATTATTAATTTTCTCACTTAAGTGAACATAATACGAAAATAAAATTTATTTTTAAATAACAAGCAAAAGTTTTAAATAAAAAAAAGATTATTTGAGTCGCGCCTCACCGACACCATCCTTTTATCATACAAGGAAGCATTTACTACATAAGGCATACATTAACTTCGTATATGGAATAAACATTTTATATAAAGCCGACTTGTATGTAAGAAATGCGTAGATTGTCCATTTACGTACACTGGTATATAACTACTTTATATGAACAAATTATAACCTTAAAAGTAGGTACATGTTTCCAGAACTAGATGGTGATATACGAGTAGAAAGCTCATTTATTTGTACATAATTACTTGTAGCGGTATGCTTTGAGTTTCGATTTCATTCGTAAATAATTAAAGATTAAAAACAAGTTTTTATGAAGATAATTTTAGAACTAGGTACTTAACCAAGTGTTGCCAACTCCTAGAAATTCGAGTCGTTAGAGTCAAAAGTCGCCAGAAAGTCGCTAAAACTAAAACATAACCATAAAAAGTTCAGGGACCCCCCCCCCATAATGATATACAAATGGAACTTCAATTAAATGAAGTTTGAATTTGGTGCGCTATCGCCTTTGTCGTTTTCCATATTAAGTATATCTTGGCATTGAATAATTCTGTGTCGATTTGATAAAAAATGTATCTATTACCTATTGGCTCTAGAACTGTTTTAGTTTGTACTCCAAAAGTCGCCAGATAAGTCGCTAAACTATTTTTGTCGTCAAACCTTTTTTTTGGTCGCTAAGCCTTAAGCAAAAGTCGCTAGTTCTAGCGACAAAATCGCTAAATTGGCAACACTGAATTTTTGATTATACCTACATCCCATTAATTGTTTTTGTAATAACGTTACATAGTTAACCATTCATTTTTGTCCAAATTTAAAGTGTGTATATACAATTTGAGCTTAATCGATTAAAAATATATTATGCTTCAGAATTGAGTTGCAAGATGTCACCATATACTAACATTGCAAGTTAAAATTGCTACCTTTATAGGAGGACTGAGCAGACTAACGTGTAATAACCATAAACGCATCAACAATGATAAAGGTATTTGTGAATTGAGAATAAAATGAATTATCGAAAACAGCTTTTAAATCTGAAACGAAAGCCTCTATAAATAAGGTAGGTAGGTAGGTACTTACAATTATCTGTTGCAGAATGTCATCAGGAAGTCTGAAACAAATAATAAAGTATTACTTCTTAATTAACAACACGTTACTATATACTATATTTTAATAAATAATGATAAAAACTATAATTATAAAATTTATACTAATCTGCCCCAAACAGGATTCGTACACGCAACCTCCAGTCTCGTAGTCATGGGCTTAGCTTACCACTAGACTAGCAGGTCGCTCAAATCAGAAAAAGGGATTTATTTTGCTTTACAGTAAGATTTTAAATGCCATATTTAATAAAGGTGCATAACGTTGTAAAAGCGATTTTATGCGATTAACAAATCTTTTAGATAAATGAGTTTTTGCCGTAGATAAGTCTTCTTTTACACATAAAAGACACTAATAGACCCTTAAGCAGAGGCTAGTTGTATAAAGGTTCTAGTATTTATCCCTGCCCTGCTAAAAATAGCGTATCCGTGTTCTGTATAAGGCAGGCGGCGATTCAAAGCTGGCGCCGTGAGAATGCTTGGAACACACGGGTAGATAAGCTAGCTGGGCTTAGTGATCGGCTGATCATTAATTTATTTAAAAAAAATGTGTTGGAACCAAATTACTCCTGCATTTTGTGACGTCACATTTGCACTCATTATACTAGATAAGGTAACCCAAACTCATTAATCAATTAGCCATCTTAAACAATAAAAAGGCGTGGCATCAATATGCATTTTAAAAAGGAATTTAGAATATTATTATAATTAAGTCAAACAACCTGCTTCTTAACGACCGAAATTGAAACCGACTTTTATACTAGTTTCGGCCGAAATGAAAACAGTGGCATAGTTAATTGTTGAATAAACTCCCAGTTTTTACAAATTAATTTAATATGTTTGTTCATCAAAATAAAACAATTGCAAAAATAATAATATCAAAAAAGTATCAGTAAGTATAAGTAAGAGTTATTTTGCAAATTGGCGGCAGCAATCTAAGTAAGTAAATATTTGTATTTTGCCGTAACCAACACTTTGACTGAACCTCAATGTATTGAATAAACTGGCAAAATACCTACGGTCATTCTTTCTCGTATTTATTACTAAATGCTTACATTAGGTACATTAGATCCGCAAAACGGGTTCCCGATAATGCTACAACATTGTTCAACAAGCTGTGCAAGAATCCACGCGCTAATTCTCTTTCAATTTATTTATCGCTAGTCGCCCAGTTTAAGTGCTCTACAATGTTAGGTACTTAAACTATGATAATTTGTACTATGGCAGCATAGCCGTTTAGTTTCTGCTTACGATACGGATTGGATAGGTAGTACTGTATGTCACATAACGTAGGTACCGTAAGTAATTAATATAGGCACCCTACTATAAAATATATACCTAATTCTGCAAGTATAGACCATTAGGTATAATAATGAATCTAATTATAAGCTCGCGTTAAAGCAAATAATATAATATGCCAAAAATATTCGGCGTTTCGGCCGACAGCGTTGCCGAATATTCGGTATTTGGCCAAACTGTACTGTTCGGCGACCGTATTACGACTTGCCATAAAGTGACTACATACTGCATGTTTCCCCAATTTACATTATTTTCAGTCCATGTTTTTAGAATTGCGTAACAAGAGGAGATTCTCAATACCTACGCCTGTATTTTTTTTAAACTTTAAATTTTACATTAACAATAAATTGAATAAATATGAATACGTACGATGTCTTGTTTTTAATATCACAAATAAACAGAAACCACTTTCACAGCACAATTTTTAGATACACAGTAATGTTTCTACCGAAATGTGAACTATAGGTAGTTTGATAATGTTTTATAATACACGTGCGTTAACGACACAACGACACCTAATCTCCGATGCTACCGTAGGTACAGTGAACAGTGCAAAATGCAACCTTCACGACATATCGCGGGAGGTCGACACAGAACAAACACTGCCAAGGACCTTCCGCGATCTGGGTTAAATGATCATTTTCATTTATTATAAAGATTTCTACAATGGTTATTGACAGTATATTGCATAATAATCGTCAACTCAGACTTGCTACGAATATGGGAACTGTAAAGTTTTCGAAATGTCAGTCAATATAGAATACCTACGTAAGTTAAATCCGTTAATAGTCGTTTTATTAAAATGTATAGTACACCCGTTTTTACTGCTAAAATAATACCAAAAACTATGTCGTTTCATAATAGTTAACTTCAAATTTTAAGTAACTAAGTACCTATTACATATATAAGTTAACTTAACACAAACCATTGAGGGTGTTGAGATTTTTGTAATTTTACTATTTTTCAAAGTTGGTTTATATTATTAATTAAATTATTTATTTTCATAGCCACCTATTCAAGTATAAAATTAGTTATAACAGAATCTTTACATAAAAACTAATTTGACGTAAAAACTTATCGGCAACAAGCTTTACAGTTCATCGAAAGCGGTCAAACCATCCACCTTCAGTTACCTATACTACTCACCTTTTTCCACTAAGTACATACAGAATCCGATGTGCTAAGTTACAAGTAAGTTACTGCGTAAAGACAAATACAGACGATTGCTAGCATCTGCCGTATGTGGGTCAAAACCGCGCTCACGGTCACAGCAAACTGTTGACTTTATACGGAATTACTATTAACATGTAAAAAGTTAAAAACCAAGTTACTTTTATTCAGTGCGTTATTTTTAAGACTGTTGATTTCGTACCTATCTATTTTATCGCATGTTGAGAACAAAAGTGTCCTAACTCAATATGTAGGTACGTGAATTCAAATTTTAAATGTTGTTCTTAGAAACCTTAATGGAGTAGGTACCTACGATATATTTTGAATTAAGTCACTTTAGTTATTAACATGCCTTATGTTCTTTCGATCACGTACTTTAAATGTATAAGACAAGGTCTCTTAACAAATGCAATATGTACCTACAGGAACGAAATTACTTACGTGGCCATTTTTCATTAACGTTTGCATTTGTTTCGTTCGGTTGCTGAACGTTACAGATTGGCACATATCGAAAGGTCCAAGACGGAACGGGATATTACGCTAAGACTAGGCTAGACTTCAGACTACCAATAGAATAAGACATGAAAATAATCAATCATTTTATGTACCATATTTAGTGGCGTTTGCAATTTAATATTTGTCAGTTGAAAGTATATTTTTCTGTAATCTAAGGTTCTTAAGAGAAGAATAGATTACGGTAATATTTATTTAAGAGCAGATTGTTTATAATTAATAGCTTTAAACTTGCTATTGTAACTCTAACGTAACGAAAATGTGTTACGTAAATCCATGTCCTTACAGAATTGAAAAGAAAGTGACATCCAATTACAACAAAAATAACAATTGAAATTGACCAATTAGGTATATGTACATACACGTAAGTACTTAATGCTTACAGTGGCCATTAAAAAGTAGTTTCTCTTGCGTAGGCGTCGCCCTGTCAATCGACTATGTAGTCAATGTCATTCTTTCGTACCACATATTTGTTTAATATGAAGATTTGTATTTACGTAGGCCTCACTATGCATAATGTTTTGGCAGATCTGAGCAGAATGAGAACCGGCTCTATCTAAGCTAGGTACATTATTATACAATAATTATATATAATAAGTACAGTACACTACCTAAAATATAAGCAAAACCGAACCGAACTGGCTTCCTAGCTTTTTTAAAAAAAAAACCACTAATCTGGAATATTTAATGTCATTGTCATTCAAATAGTGATACATTTGTTTTTAATATGCCCATTCTTTTTTGAGTTACACACGTACAAATCTTTCCACCTTAATAGGTATGGTATAAAAATATAGAAAAGGCCACCACTGTCGCTTAGCAATAGTAATAAATAAAAAAAATATGTATTGACTTACGCTTTTCGAATGAACACTAATTGCAGCTTCAACGTCATTATTTATTGTTGTCTCATAACTTCAAAAAATGGATGAAAATGAAGAATTTAAAAATAGATTTGGAGACTTTATTAACTAAGTCATTCAGTGCACTAGTAACACATTTAGTTCTCCCACCCACTTCCTTACCTCTTGTTTTTAAAAAATGATAGCCAATTTTGGAGTTGCGGATTCAAACTAACTAAGAGACCAAGTTATTAAAGTCTAATTGGCTCAGTTGAATACCATTAACATCACCGTAGAAAAAAACCTAATATTTTTTATGGCGCCTAATGAAATAATAAATCCATTAAGCATTATTGATAACTGGCTGCATAAAGAGGTAAGAATTAATGTGAATTTAATAAGCCGTGAACGCGACCGCAATAATCAAATTAAGATCGACTTAATTAAGGAAATAGTAAAGCGAGCTTTAAAGGTAAACCACTTATGAATGAGTCTGTGTTCTACGACTTGTATATTTTTCTTATCATGAGTGATAAGCACGAGATGGAATAGGGCAACGAACTCTCCTGTGATGCAACTGTTTCCTTCAGAAATCCGTTTTCGTATTTAGAAATTGTGTTCACCATTTAATTTTTACTTGCCAAAACCTGTATGAGCATATAAAATAAAAAAAATTGCAAAATACACGTATAAATATATTTGCCTAACTGTCTGAGACACATGTTTAAAATGCATAATATAGTTACCTACGTGTATTTCATTTTATTTGCTAATGTTTTGAAAACTTTACAGTCACCATATTCGAAGCACGATTGAGCTGACAATAGTCTAATTCTAAAGTATCTACATTTATTCCAATCAATCCAATCAACGAAGTTGTAGATCGCCACGTCATACCTTATTATTATTATTATTATTTTATTTTCTTATTATTATATTAAACGCAATATTCTTGCGATGGTACTGAACAATATGGAAACGGTATAGACTAGGCAATAAGTACCTAGGACATGTTTAGCTTAGCTCAATATTTGATGTCTTAGTTAAATAACGGTTCACTTAAATAGGCAATGAAGTACTTAACAGAAGCGAACTAAAACAATGACAGCCTTTGTCTTATATTTATTTTTTATTAGCGCGGTTTTGTTTTGTTCATTGAGTCGTTTAAATGGCATTTTTTTCTTAGAAGTATAAAATGTAGTTATGAGATATAAATTATTTACGACAAAAAGGACTTTGTGGTTTGACTTAAAATAAACATAACAAGAAAAAATAGTTATTAACATTGGAAACGTTAATTTATATTGTTTAACGATAAGAAATCATTATTGCATCATAGTTATTTATATATATATTGTAAACTTTAAGATAACTTTAAAATTGTTGTATCTGTCTGTCTGTCTGTCTGTTACGCTTTCAAGCTAAAACTACTGGACCGATTTAAATGAAATTTGGTACAAAGATAGTCTGGAGCCTGAGAAAGGACATAGGCTACTTTTTAACCGACTGCAAAAAAGGAGGAGTTCCACGCGGACTAAGTCGCGGGCAGAAGCTAGTAGCTTCATAAAAATCCAAAAGACAGAATGTATATAATTATTCCATACCATAGCCCACATAAGTATAGCTAAAACAATACAATTAGCACACAATCGCACGGCTACCCAAACATAGAACAAACTTACAGACAGGCGTTGCGCATACGCATGTGCCACCTATTCGGAGGGCATTTGGCACTGTTTAATTAACTACGTCAAATTTATTAGCATACATTTTGAATTGTGCGTGACAGTTGGTTTCTACTGTGTAGTAGATATATTTATGAGTCAGTACTGACAGCCGTACTACTACTATATTATATTACTAGCTGTCCGCCCCGGCTTCGCACGGATCATCTTTTTTATAACCTACTAGCTTCTGCCCGCGACTTCGTCCGCGTGGAACTCCTCCTTTTTGCAATCGGTTAAAAAGCTATGTCCTTTCTCAGGCTCCAGACTTTCTTTGTACCAAATTTCATTTAAATTGGTCCAGTACTTTTAGCGTGAAAGCGTAACAGACAGACAGAGTTACTTTCGCATTTATAATATTAGTAGGGATGTCACTCGGGAATAGTGTAGCTTTCCAACAGTGAAAGAATTTTTCAAATTGGACCAGTATTTTTGAAGCCTATTTAATCCAAACAAATAAACAAAACTTTCCTCTTTATAATATTAGTATAAATAGTTTAGATATATTATACTCTACTCTCTCTATACTCTATGGATGATTTTGATGATTTGACAGCCATAATATCCATTATATACCTAAGTTTTTAAATGAGTTCAAGGACGGTTTTGTAAAGTAGAAACGTGTTTAGTTTGGGAACAGGGAAGTCGTTGTGGTTTAGCAGATAACATAAATACGCCGAATAAGCTCTGAGATGGCATTTTTTCTTTTAAATACTTTTTGCTGATCGTTAAACCAAGTTACACACGAAATATACACTTATGATGTAAACATCCTCATAAAACATTAGTTAAAATCGTATGACTATCACACATACCTACATATTTTGGTATTGTATTAAAATAGGTACCTACTTAATATTAGATAGAGTACTAGGTGATAATTTCTTAAATCTTGATTGATCTATCAAAAAAAGTTTTGAGTTCTTTTTATTTTCTCCAGTTACTACAGAAAATCTATCGTGATTATTGATGGAACCAATAATGTCAAGGGTAGTGTGTTAGCCAAGTTTTTGTCACGGAGTGTAGTCCAAGTGCACAAGGTCAGATGTACTGATACTGTCAATATTGAGGAGTAGTAACTCCAGTTATACTAAACTAGTTTCAAGGCTGTCGGGAGAGCGTTTTTTGTCTAAATGATGACATCGGAGCAGATCATCGACGTGTTTATCATTACTATCCCCTAGATAACTAAATAATAGCGATAAATTGATAGTTATACTTGTATTATACTATTAAAGTCGGTATAAACTAATAGTAGTAAACAAATTATATTGTAAAAGCTTTTGGAAATATGTACGTGTTTATTGCCTAGAAGTTGAGACCCAAAATGTATTGTTTAAAAAGGCAGAGTCTATATTATAGATCTACCTGCAAATCATTATGCGTATTTTTTTATCTATAGTAAGTATCATCGTCATAAACATTAGAATTCATCGATCAAACACAAATGAAAGTGATTGCATCAGGAGTGCATTAAAATGCAGGGCGAAACAGGGTGTGGTGTTTTGGTGCCCGTCACGCGTGAACAATGCGTTTGTTCGATGCACTATTTTTATTTAATTTTCTAGGGTTACCGAATGGAACAGTATATCAATAAGAAAAAAAATACAACATTTATTATCTCTTAAGCAAATTATTATTTTAAACCTTAACAAAAGGTTACAAAACGTGTATTTGAACAACTTTGTGATACAAGAACCTATCTAAAAATCTAAAAAAGCTCAGTCAAAATAAACTTGGCGTTTTTGATACAGTCTAGTTATCATTCCAGCTAAGATTTGGCTTTTCAATTTTAGTTTTTTGTATATTCTCATCATTGTTATAGATGGCCCTATGACAAGTCACTCCAGCGCAACGGTCAAATGACATTTAGCTTCCTTTTCTCTTTACGCATCATTACGTCCAATTTATGAATGTTATTGTTTAAAAAACCTTTTTTTTATATGTGCAAAGTTCTAACTGACTTAATTGGTTTCTACGAAAGGAAAACTGCCGTTGCCGTTGCAAGTAGGATGTCAAGCTTAAGATAGAATGTAGGTAAAATTTAATGTTATTTATATTTAGTAAGTAATGCTACTAACATGGATTGATATGGTAAGTAATGAATTTTGATTAATCTTTACAATAATACAGTTAATACAGAATAACATATAGGCTATATTTTATAACGATAATGTGTGAAGTACTCATCGTGCACAGATGAAGTCGCATGCAGAAGCTAGTAGGTACTATTTTCTTATTGTTTTTGCATCACAATACCTACCTAGTACACCATTAAGCCTTATTCCTTTTCGACTGACTCAAGTCCTATTTCCATTATTCAGCGAACATGACGTATGGGGTGAGAAACTAACAAAACAGGTAATTTCCTTGTAAATGTAGGTCATTGCTACAGTTGTGGTATTAAGCTATAAATGGTGTTTATCTAGAATATTAAATGTCTGTGACGTGACGAGGGAAGCCGTTCGTTATGAAGTCATGAGAGGTACATAATAATATATACTTAGGTAAATACATAGGTAGGTACGTTTAGCGACCTTTTGTAGAATCGGTTCTTTACATTTATATTTAAAGCTATACTGATGTGTGTTTGCTTTTTGGTCCCTGCTGTAAGCTAATTAAAGTCACGTGACGAATTTTCGCTTGTTTAGGTATATCAATTTCATACAAATTTTCATTCAATATCGATTATAACTGCGACGCTAACGTCTAGTCCCTAGGACTCCCATTTTAACAATAGTACATTACTACAGTCGCCGGGAAACAGGGTGTTGCAGGTTGTCAGGCGCCTATGTACAGACGAATAGTTTATTTTAAACAGATGCCATTATGACAAATATTGTCCTTATGTAAACGAAAATAACAAAAAAGGAAATATTCAATCCAGAGCAGTCGTTTGGAAGTTATACGCGTACATAAATTTCAGTGATTCGCTTTTATTTATTTATATGAATATACGTGCATTTTTAAAAAAATAGTATATTTAGTTAGACTAAAAACAGTACTAAATATCATGTGATGCTATAAATGTAAATATACTGTTCATTGAGAATACTTAGCACCTATAGGTATGTGAACAGTATGAAAGTACTACGTATTTTTTTATCTTAGACAAATGAAATCCGATAATCAACAAGGGCTTATAACTCCTATTATTTTGATAGTATCTTTTCATACACTTACACCATCTATCATTGACTCATACATCAAACAGTAGTACATTACAGTAAACATTGTGAAAGCGTGTATGTATTTTGAGTTGACACAACCCAATGACCCCTTTGACCTTTACAATATGTTTATAAAGTACGTGCTTTTAGAGAAACTATGATTCTAAATTAGTGGATGTATGTTTGTGGTTCGTTTGCTACGGTTTTTCAAGTAATGACTTTCTAGAATTATTTTTTGACAATATTTTTCATTCATAATTTTTTGAAATCACAAAAAATACTACGAAAAAGACAAACATAAATCATAATAGATGTCCATAAAATAATTGAGGTCATGACGAACTTAGTAGGTACTTCCCTACTAATATTATAAATGCGAAAGTAACTCTGTCCGTCTATCTGTCTGTCTGTTACGCTTTCACGCTAAAACTACTGGACCGATTTTAATGAAATTTGGTACAAAGAAAGTCTGGAGCCTGAGAAAGGACATAGGCTACTTTTTAACCGACTGCAAAAAAGGAGGAGTTCCATGCGGACGAAGTCGCGGGCAGAAACTAGTATCTTATATATCCCCGGCCTTATTTTGCTAAGACAAGCAAAAAAAACAACAGGCCTACAAACATACTAAGTCACCGTCACGTCAGCTGTTTTTGATACTAAACGGTAACTTTATCCAACCCAATATTCAATGTCAATGAAGCTAGTCCTGTAGAACTAACCATCATCATAATAATTTCTGATGCCTTCGCGGTTATTACACATTGGAATGAAACATTGGAATAACTCGCGTATTTTTATTTTATTTTATTTGCTGACGTTTCGGATTCTTTACAGTTTCCATAATCGTAGCACGACTGAGCTGACAATAGTCTAACGCTAAAATCATCATACTTTAGTTATATTCCAGAGTATTTAAAACATAATTATAAAAAGAAAGTTATAATGCAACATATTGAAAACAATGGGTCAATTTAGTCCTCACTTGGGTCAAAGGAACCCGGACCTGAGGGTATCGTTATATTCTCAAATACTAAGAGAAAATGATACTTTTCAAGAGCAATAGAGAAGAAAAGTTTTTACGGTAACTATTACAACATAGGTTTACGGTAGTTGTGTCGTAATTTCACACGCAACACTTTTGTTTTACAAATTTAAATTATTCAATACCTACGTGGGTAGCGTGAGTGGAAAATGGAAACTTAGGTGCTTTGTAAAGTAATATATTATTGATAATAGAATGCATTAAATACCTGTACATAAATTAACAAATGGAATAGACATGACGACTGTTTTTTTCATTTAGTAGATTATTAAAAAATATTGGACAAGTAATTTTTTTTTCATCGATCGAACAATAAATGACAAAGATAAGCGCATCAAATTTCGGGAGTGGGGGCTTGTGACGTCACAATATTATGGTACAATTTATACCATAACCTGACGTCACGAGCTTCTGCTCCCGGACTTTGTAAGCACTTATTTTTTTTTTGTTTTTTTTGAGAAAGGAAAAAATACGTGTCCAATAATTTTCAATAAACAAACTTACGAACCAAATAGATTATTTTTTTTACCCACTGGTCACCCCTATTGTGTGTAAGTATATAAACTATTAAACTTCATATTGTAGATACATCAAAATACAGACACAGAAACAGTTCTAGTAGATGCATTAAAAAAATGGATTGAATACTTAATTAGACGCCGTAAAACAGAGCCTAATATAAACAATCGGAATACAAAATCATGTAAAGCTTAATCAACCATCGAGATAAACAGTCGGACGGTCAATATTTGTGATCTATGAACAAACAAACATTGCACAAGTCGTATTAGATGTGCCTCGCCGTTTAATTTCTCACGGTATGAGGGCCAGTCTGTAATGTCGTACCATAAATTATATCAAAAAGGTACACATCTAAATTAGAAGCTGATTAAATATTTTATGAATAATCCCTACTAATATTATAAATGCGAAAGTAACTCTGTCTGTCTGTCTGTTACGCTTTCACGCTAAAACTACTAGACCGATTTAAATAAAATTTGGTACAAAGAAAGTCTGGAGCCTGAGGAAGGACATAGGCTACTTTTTAACTTGCAAAAAAGGAGGAGTTCCACGCGGACGAAGTCGCGGGCAGATGCTAGTTTTATATAAATAATAAAAAAAAACCGATTATTTATTTATAAACAATTCAAATTAATTTTATTTATTTGTAATTATGTTAAATGTGTATGGGATCTGAAGAAATATGTCACGTCAATTTTAATGCATTTTATTTAATAGTTAGTATAGCGATGTAAAAATCAACCTAGTTTTCTGTCGTCTAGCATTCATAAACCTACTCGTAAAATTCAAATCAATGCATCAAGTACGTAGCGCCTTCTTAATCATAGCATTTATCAATATTTACATACATCTCCAAATATTACACACGTGGGATTAGAAATGTGTACATCAAATTTCTATCTATATATCTAAGTACTTACTTAATACGTATACCTGATAATCAAATGTGCATTAATCCATATAAACAATTAATTTCTGATGCTTTCGCGGTTATTATACATTGGAACGAACGTCTCTGTCGTGTTACGACTATGAAATCTGTAAAGGCTCCGAAATGTCAGCCAATAAAATAAAATACGCGAGTTAAATCCGTCTAGAGTTGTTTAATTAAAAAAATAAACAATTTTCAATAAAAATAGCATTTTAGGACACAATTTTAATTATAGTACCACGTGTTACTGATTTTGGTATACCTAACGTAAATCGTAATAATTAATTTCGAACAGAATAACCCGATAGTATAAGAAGGCGTGCCGTCCAGGTTTTTCTATATTCTACTCAATTGCTTTACACTTGTACGCACTTAATGTCATTTTTTCTAGAGTTGAGCAAATATTTGTAATACTATATGAGAGCGAAAGTTAAAACTGATATTGTGATATGTACTTAGGTATTTGTTTAATAAAAGGTAAGTTACTTTACGTCATTAAGGTACTTTTTTCGTTTTATTATGAAAAATATCTTAAAAATGCGTTTATTTCGAAAACATTGTTATTTAATTTGGTAAAATGTTGATTTTATGTCGACGTCACAAAACTTTACAATTTCTGTATTTGTAGCAGACTGACTAGACTAACACTTTGCTCAATTTAATACCTGCGAAAGCATTACAACTTATTTTTTTCTTTATGGCATAATCAACAAATATGATTCCATGATTTCCTATTCTTTAATATTTCCTTTAATAATAACATTTCACCTATTTACTAAGACCTAACATACCGTGCTATTAGGGAAAAATATTTATTATACCTACTATATTTTTATTTAAGTTAGACTTTACCTTATTTCTGAATAAATTATTAAAAATATATCATTAAGGAAACCTAATGAATACATGCATGCTAATATTTCCGTGAACAACTATACAAACACGCGCCTCAGTTGCATCGTGAGTAGCATGCGAGAGTTAATGCAGTCTGCATCTATGTGTCGCAGTGATATGATGAAAACAGGGATTTGATCAACTCCCTCAGTGATATGATCAAGTCCCGGTAGATGATAAAAATACCACGCGTTGTGTCATTTTCCTAGCGAAATTTAGTGATTTGATCAAGTCTCCAAGTCATTTTAGGGAAATGAAAGAATCATAAAAATGGCTGCTAGATTTCATCATTTCACGTAGTTATTTGATCAAATGCCTGAGCTGTTTTAGGGACATGATAAAACGAGTAATTAAGTCAACTCAGTTTTAACATTTCACTAAACACGTCTAGTGATTTGATCAACTCCCTAAACAGTTTTAGGGAAATGAAAGAATCACAGAAATAACTGGTGGAATTCTTCATTACCCTTAGTGATTTCATCAAATCTCTTAGCAAATTTAGGAAAATGATAAAACTAGTCTCAGAAACAAGATAATACCCTTTAGGAAGTAGGTATTTCTCGGATAAAAAATAAACAACAAGCTACCTACAGCCCAATATTTTTTGCTCTAACTCTCAGCCGTTATCGCAGTGCAATAATTTCACATGCTCGAACTTCAGTTGCCATAATTTTATATTCTATGCCATAATTTTATATTCTATGCCATAATGGTCATTTGCAATATTTTCATTTGCCATAACTTTTAAGTGTCATAGCTATACGTGTGCCATACATCTCATTTTCCCTATTATTAAATGTGCTTAAATTATACCTATGCCATAGAATTCAATCACCATAATAATTATTTGCCATAACACGGTCAAAGTTTAGTGATTATTATTATTAGTTGACAAAACCTGGTTAGTTTATGTTATGTCGTAAATATACTATTATTAAAAGTATCAGTTCTGACGCTTCGCCGGCCGCTGCCGCGGCACGCTCGCTTCGCTCGCTCCGCTCGCGCGCTGCAAGGGCACAGTTCTACCTAACACTCCTCCTCGCTTCGCTCGTCGTCGTACCTAAAGGAGCCCTTCAATTGCCAATAAATAAGATGTCCCCTACATTATACCCACTGTGCACAAAGAAACAGTCTGGATTTGCTTTTTTCGTAATTATGGCAAATAATAGTTATGACATAAAATAATAGGGGTTATGAATATTATAGAAAATAAATAGTGTGGAAAGAACTAAAAAAAATGTGACCACCGTGCAAGACACGTGCTTGGCTAATAGACAATGACACAAAAAAATGGGCTCTAATTTATTATTTTGTTAGCCGAGAAAGAAATACCTATTTCCTAAAGGATATTATCATGTTTCTAAGACTTGTTTTATCATTGCACTAAACTAGCTTTGAGATTTGATGAAATCACTAAGGGTAATGAAGAATTCCACCAGTTATTGCTGTGATTCTTTTATTTCCCTAAAACTGTTTAGGGAGTTGATCAAATCACTAGACGTGTTTAGTGAAATGTTAAAACTGAGTTGACTTAATTACTCGTTTTATCATGTCCCTAAAACAGCTCAGGCATTTGATCAAATAACTTGGAGACTTGATCAAATCACTAAATTTCGCTAGGAAAATGACACAACGCGTGGTATTTTTATCATCTACCGGGACTTGATCATATCACTGAGGGAGTTGATCAAATCCCTGTTTTCATCATATCACTGCGACATATGCACAAACAATATTATAAGATAAGAGCATGTATTTAGGCTGGGAGTAAAAACCGTGTAGGTACCTACATCCCTACTAATAAGTATTATAAGTGCAACCGTAACTCTGTCTGTTGGTTTTTCAGTTTGTTAACACTTAAGAGATGAGTAGAGGATCTATATCCCTCCAAGGAACTCTACTTATCTCTTAGACAGACAGGATATAGTCCTGTCCTATTCCATTTCTGTGAACTTGACAGTACAACATTTAGTTAAAAAATAAAACATTTAAGTAGTTATCTACGGGAATTAAAAAACTACTAATACAATAATTTCTGATGCCTTCGCGGTTATTACACATTGGAATGAAACAACTGTTAACGGATATGTATAAATCACTTTAGCGTTAGACTATAGTCAGCTCAGTCGTGCTACGATTATGGAAACTGTAAAGAATCCGAAACGTCAGCTAATAAAATAAAATAAAAATACGCGAGTTAAATCCGTTAACAGTTGTTTCATTCCAAAACTACTAATACGTTTTTCCTTAGTAACTAAACATTACTTTCTTTTAATAGTCATATGTAGTTACGATTGTGTTAATAGTTACCTAATACCTATCTAAAAAAGAAGCCAGAATTATCCCAAATCACTTAAAAAAAGAACAATGCACCTCTCGACAAAGTAATCAAATTAATCCCCCCCCAAAAAGGGTAGATCCCATCCTCCAACTCCCAATGGACAATGCGATCCCTGACATTACACTTCTGTATTATAATCCCATTATGGCATCAACTTTCATCCATGACACCAACCTTGAAATACCACGAATACTTTCATCCACCATTGCGCAATCACCCCATATATGATCACCCTCTATAAGGAGGCATCGCGCATACTTGTCAGACAAATAATTGACAGGTATCAAACCTATCCGTTTTAGGAGCAATGAAATCGAAAATTATTGGGTTTGTATTTGATATCGTGAGTTTTTTATGACATTGAAACTTATGAGAGTGTTGCTTAATAGTTTAGATAGGTGTTGTGTTGTAATGTAATGGACTTGAGAAGATAAGGATAATAATTACTTTCGAATGATTTCTAACTGCCTAGTTATTACTGGAGAAAGGAAAGTTTAAAGATTATGTATGTATGTGTACCTATATCAACTCTTGTGTACAGAAAATCAACACATAAAAATTTGAATGTTATTGATGAAAAAGTAGGTAGGTAATGAATTAATACTTTTTTTTTTTCGAACTGAATACTGAAGCGCAGTTGGCCAGCTAATGGGCCTTCACTGCAAAACCGGACGGGTGGCGAGACTCCTGAAAGGAGACTCTTAAGCCTTTTGAATTTATACTATTCCATAAAAGTTTGGTTAGACGGCCTGTTGGTCTAGTGGTCAGAGCCTTTGACTACGAAACCCCTGTCGCGGGTTTGAATCCTGCTACGGGTGATGTGATGAGCAAGAGCATTGGTGCCCGTGAGTCTTTAAGTAGAATATATTATACTAGCTTCTGCCCGCGACTTCGTCCGCGTGGAACTCCTCTTTTTTTGCAGTCGGTTAAAAAGTAGCCTATGTCCTTTCTCAGGCTTCAGACTTTCTTTGTGCCAAATTTCATTTAAATCGGTCCAGTAGTTTTAGCGTGAAAGCGTAACAGACAGACAGACAGACAGACAGACAGACAGAGTTACTTTCGCATTTATAATATTAGTAGGGATTTATGTACCTATGTTTATCCGTTGTCTAATACGCAGTTATTTTTAATTCTTGCCTAGGTGATTATCACTTTCAAGAATCCGCATCTAGGTAAATTACGCCTAAAATCTCACATGCCTAGTCATTCAGACCATAAACATGAGGTCACAAGTTCGAATCGTGAATATGAATTATACGCTATAAAAATAAAATTTACTTACAAGTCGTAAATGCAATTGTGCAATTATTTATGCACTACCCAATTTGTCGGGATGTTTTTTTTTTATGCATAAGTACATAGCTTGAAATCAAATATATTATTATATAATCACCGTAGGATTAAGTACCACTAGATAAAACGCTTGGCCATTAGAAATACGTAAGTAGATTTATAGATAGATAAATAGTATATAATTCGTAGGTTAGCTATGTAGGTACAGGATAGGTTAATAGGAAGGGGGATACAATACTAACAATCGTCTCAATATTCCACATTTTGCTAACAGACAGTGCAACAGTCACAATCAACTCAAAACAAAACTGTCATATTATGATGTAAAACTGACACGCATCTGTCAAATAACAAAACTCTGTTAACTGTACCCAAGACACTAGATGACCTCTCAACGGCATATTAAATCAAACACGCCTTTTAACTAGTAGAGCTCATGCTAAAATGGTCGTTCTAACCAGTCTAAGCTGATCCCTTGCATTTCTTGGAAGCTCAGTGAATTTCTTTAGATGCAACAGCCAAGTTACATTGGTTTCGTGCTATGGTGTTACATGACTGATTTCATGGTGCTTAGTAAGACGGTCACGACTTTACTGACTTCCGGTGTTGACGTGTGTTGTATAATGATTACTATAGGTCTTACCCGTGGCTTCGCTTATATACCCCTTTATAAAAATATATAGCACAATCTTCCTTAATTATTTTTGCAATCACAGTTCAATAGGACTTTTTTTAAAATTACTTATAACGAATGTAGTTCAGTCAGTTTCTTTATCAGAAGCCATCCATAAATAGGAGCAAAACGTCACACAGTAGAGGCGAGGGGGTCGACTGAGTGTGACATTGTGTGACAAGGAGTGGGAGGGGTAATAGACATCTAATAAAGTGTCAAAAAACCAAATTTGAACTAGGTAGGTATATAACGAAGAACATAAAAAAAATCATCTCTATAAATTGTTTAGTTGGCGAGTTTACTCTCTCACACAAAATAAAGTGACGTCAGATTAGGGAGGGGAAGGTCTCATAAATGTGACCATTTTTTGTCGATAATTGTTAAAGTTATGTCTTAAAATACTACGGCGCGCGAAACCGTGGCGTACGCAGCGTACTAATGATCAATTTTATAATGACCTCTTTAGTTCAACTATGTAAACAATTTATAGAACAGGTATTATTTAATTAATATAACTTGATATTAACGCATTAACCTGTCACAAAAGAATTTTCATATTATAAGCAATTGATAAGATTACGGTTGAGCAATAGAAAACAATTGGTAAATATGCATACATCACTTTCTACGATAATATATAATCACAAATGATATGATGCTGGTTTAAAATATTGTGGTCATTTTGAATTTGTTTTAAAAGTCCGAGCTTAGTTACACTAGTTGAGTTTTTAAGCTAAGTATTCTGACATCTTAAACTTTATATTTTTTTTAATTAGCATTAAAAGTAACCGTTTCTCAGGCTCTAGACTAGCTGTGTACCAAATTTCATTTGAATTAGTTTAGTAGGTTCACCTTGCAAGCGATCCAGACAGACAGAGTTACTGTCGCATTTATAATATTAGTTAAGATTAAGTACATATAATATCATTATACAGATTGTACTTATCATGTTGTTTTTTACAGAAGTATAAACTAACCTAATCATCTATTACTCACTAGCACTACAATGACCTATTATGTGCAACGTCTTTTTAGTTTTTACTACATCCACGATAACCTGTGATTCATTGTATAATTCAATTGTTATTCGTTTGTTTTTTTACAATTGTAATAATGACATCATGTTAATTTATTATTAACTAGCTTCTGCCCGTGACTTCGTCCGCGCGGAACTGCTCCTTTTTTGCAGTCGGTTAAAAAGTAGCCTATGTCCTTTCTCAGGCTCCAGACTTTCTTTGTACCAAATTTCATTTAAGTCCAGTAGTTTTAGCGTGAAAGCGTAACAGACAGACAGACAGACAGACAGAGTTACTTTCGCATTTATATAATTAGTAGGGATTATTGAAAAGGTTAGCATACTGACGAAGTACCTACAAATCGTAGCAAGTGTACGCTTTGGAAAAAAGATCGCGCTAATAATAAAAGTAGGTATTGTAATGTACTTACACTGAAATTTACAAGATATACCATATGTACGGTTAAAAAGAATGCCTATTTAAGTACCTATCTGTACCTAAAGGTAAGTATACAAGTACCTACTGAATTTAATTGTGTTAAAATATAGAGAAATCGTACTTTTTCAACACGAAATTATTTATGCCAACTGCATAATTATGCTCCCTTTTTTTAAAAAATTCTAAAAGTCGATAATTGTTCAAAATATATAAGATACCTGCTAATGTAAAAATACTTAATTAAAATACCAACACATTAGAAACACTTGAAACTGTGAAAATGTGCGATACCTATTCATTATCCAGTGCAACAAAAACAGCATTAATTTTAATTTGATTTTTTTTATCTCATACTCATAAAACCACTAATAATAATACAGTAATCAAATATCACTCACTTCAACTCGCTGTTAACTTCGGGGAAGTGTCTTTAACCATTATTTTGTACACTTAATTAGCGGCACATTTTTTTAATCAGAGTCTATTTAAATCAGACAGGAGATAAGGGTTCTAGTCCACTCGTAACACAGTGTAAGGTCGCTCCTTATCGGTATCACGACATTATCTCCTTATCGTGTACGGTGGCGTCACGAAATCTATTGTTTAGTGTTCTGGGGGCAGGCGCGGAATGGTTCGTTGACCGAAACAATTAATAAACTAACGTGAGTATGATTAGTTTTCTGCACGGCTAGCATAGTCTTAATATCATTGGAAATTGAACGATATTTATGATTTTTTATAGGTCTGAGTTTTCATGATTCAGCATTGAAAAATTACAAAATATTCCTACCTACATACAGCTCTACATTTTCACATTTTTACCACCAACCCCTTTTTTTTTAATAAAAAAACACGGTAAAAAGTTCACTGGGTCACCACTTACTTAGTGTGAGTACCGCGTAGTTAATTCATATATTATTATATATTTGATTTTTTTTAGCTGAGTAAGGTATATAAAACTAATTTAAAAAAGAGTTACTACTTACTAATAATTTATATAAAAAACATAGGTACTTACTAGTATTATACTTTGTTCTGCCGAGCAGCATAGAAACAGTATATTCCTCTTATATGCTGTTATTATAAACGGACATACCGTAAATTGTTTTATTATTTCTTAACCACAACCTGGCGCCATGCAATGACGAGCTCAAGGTTATTAATAGTTCACTTCATTAATAATATTGTATTCTATATCTCATATTAAAAGTTTCCAGTATTTACATCCAGAAATTGCATAATGGTAAAACTAGTATATCGCGGGGGTAAACGGTAGTTGTCTCGAACGCCGAATGTCAAAGTGACAAGTCTGAGCACAGCATAGCGCTGACTAGCGCGCTAGTTCGTCGCTGGAAGGAGTAAAATCAGTGATCCTAGTTAGGTCGTAAGGGTAAAGAACCTAAAAGGGTTAAGAATCACTGCTCTAGACGGTATAATAAGAGGCGCCACAATGCACTCGTTGCGACCCAAATGTATAAATAGCTGTTTAGCTGCAGCCTAATCGTGAAGCCACAGAGTACAGAAGATAACTATAGGTACTAATATTGGACATGGTTTTATTAAATACTAGTTTCCTCTCCGCAGCTTTGCACGCGTACATTTCAATATTTACTCCCTTTTTATAATCGGGTCACTTATAAATTTTTCGCAAGTAAATTTGTCCCACAACAATTTTTGATTTTAATTTTTTGTAACGTCGTTCTAACAGATTTCACTTAGGATCCATAGTGCATTAGATTAACTTACACAGTATCAATTAAAGAAAATATAATTATCAATTTTATAAAAAAAAAACACGAAAATAAAAATGGCTGCCGGGGCTGTCCTGGATTTGCAATAACATCATCGAACATCGATCGATTTAATAAAAAGATCGAGAGACCGACCATAATTATAGTAAATCATATAACTATAAGTGACCCCGTACATAATATAATATAACTATACTTATATAACCTCTAACAAATATAACGCCTTCTGTTAGTAGGTATTTATTAAGTAGCGGTTCTCTTTGCTATTGTGTGTTTATTACCCTTAATATAAAGAGTGAGTTGTCAAAATCAATCAATTGGTGTGAACTTATCCGACCTTTTTATTATTCCATTAATGGAGTACACCTATTTTGGATTATATACTCTTATAGATTAAAATATAATATACTCATATCAATATATTAGATTAAAGTATATCTAAATAATATATACTATATTTAAATCTAAGAGTTTATGCAGTTTTACGTACCAACATTTTCCTTCCCTACAATTATGTTAGGTACTTACTTACACAGCAACTCACTATCGTAAATCTCCAGTCATACTACAAGTATTTATTTAATTAGGTATTTATTACAATTAATTACAGTTTTAATAATTTTATTAGTCTTCATCCGACATTTATAGCTCCTGCCACTCAAAGTCTATTGGATAACTGAGATGATTCGTCATACATAATGATTTGAATTACTCACTCAATGACTGTATAATGCAGCCGGCTAGAGATTATGCATTTAAACAGACACGAAAATATGAAGTCTATTGATAGAAGTAGTGCATACTGAAATTAATATAAGTAAATATTGATGCTTAAATGGTAAAGTTGACTAAGCGCTATTTTGGCCATATTATTGAGTTTATTTTTTCGAGTTCGGTTTTGTTTCTTCTTACGTCCTATATCTAAGTCTTCCTACACAATTTTTTGTTGGTATATTATATCATTAAGGGCTCGTTTTTAACTAAGTCTCAAGTGCTTACTTGAAGCTGCAATTCTTCTTGCGACGCGACCAGATTTAACTATCAGTATCACTTATCGGGTGGATAATTTATTTAAATAGTTAATTACTTGAAATTTAAGTCTTTATCTAAGTATTGCAAATACCAAATAAATAATATTCTCAACCAATGCATTAGTATCAACCATAGTTTTATTAGGTAATTCATATTTATACTAATAAAATCAAACCGTTTTCATATTAATGATAAGTCTTCTTCTTAATCTTCTCTTCTATATTTCTTAAGCGGTCAGCGCATCGAATTATTTAACATGTACTTGTTGTAATATAAAGATCGTTCTTCCCCACTAGATCTTGTAATTATGACAGACACACGTAATTAACTATATTTAGGCGCAGACAGAGCGGTATGCGCAGCAAATTGATTATTCTCAGTAAATTGACCTCAATACCAATTGATGTACTCTTCAGCGTGATTTCGTGCAAATTTGGTTACATGCATGTTATGCACTGTGATTTTTTTTCCTGAATAGGTACCTAGTTCTGGTATTAATAATGACAAGATAAATGGTGGAAAATCCTACTAGTTCCGTCAATGTGTTCATTTCCGTCTTCCAATGTGTTAAGCACATACCTTTTCACCCTTAAACATTTGGAAGATTATATTTGGTGTGGAGATAGCTTGCGTTTAGTTCTTTTATCACGGAAAATCATCCATTAAGGGGTTGGAAGTAGAGGTGGATTTTACCACAGAAGTGCGATAATTGATGCATTACTTTTGCTACCTGAAGTTAACAAATTCTACGCAAACGAAGTCAGACACAGATGTCTCCGCATATTTCCTAGGATTTTGGTGACTATGGTTGCTTCTGCAGTAGAAACCTTATAATATACTTATAGCTTATCTACGTGTATGTGTAATTTTATTTTATCTTGCACATCTTGAGTAGGCAAAATGAAGATGATACGGATGTATTTTTTGGAAAAGTTAGATCACCAGATAAGTCAGATAGACATATAAAGTATTATTGTTTTTAAACAAAAGGTTATAAAAAAGGTCGCTAATAAAGAAATAACAGTCGCAGTTATGACAACTGCGTAGGTGTCAGCCATATTTGGATAGTTTATGATAATTCACCATTTCGGATACTGATTAAAATTATATTTTATAGTAGCATCTAGCTTACATTTTTATATCTTGTCATCATTTACTGACTTCAATCATTATAATTATATTAAGAAGTATTTGAGTGGAAGAGTATAAGTATACGCACATGCATAATAATGTACTTAATATGTGCTTCCTCATTTATATTGGGAAGACTAGTTATTAGGATTAGTAAGGAATACCTATATAATATATAATGTGTAATAACACATATTGTAGCGACTAATATATTGGAAGTAAATAGTGTTTACTATAGATCTAACGTTTGTCTTCACTCACTCGTAGTAACTACTACCTTATTAATGAAAATACGAGTCGATAAATAGGTCACAGATACAGATCCAAGGATTATTATAATCTATTAGGTGTGACCCATTTATCTATGACTTGTATTCTTTATTGGTTTATGGCACAAGTTTTGATGCTGACAGGAAATAGGCACTTGTGCTAATCCTTGCTTAGTCAACGACCAGTTAAAAAAGGGGTCATTTTTTGCAAAGTAATTCATTCTTTGTAGGACATGGCGTATTTTTTATAACTAACCAAACAAAAACAAATTGTGAAATGTCCAATAGTTCCCATGTAGTAAAATTATCCAATTGTCCGGTAGTTGACCACAACTGATCTGTCTCATAAATCTCAATAGGAAACCGTAATTGTAGCCCTTTGCGTGGAAACCGGGGTTGAGGACTTGGATATTTTTCTCAGCTTTCATTAGAGTTCATTTGTTTGTTTACATTCTAACTAACAATCGCAAGGGTCTTCGTGAGTCAGGAGTTTATAGATAAGTCGCCTTCTTTTCCTAGTTCTAAATACTGACAAAAAAATCTACACCAAAATTCTGTGCTCGTATTTATTATGATGTCGAATTACTTAATTGCGTTTAATCTTATTGCAGCCATTCCTTGAATACTGATGGAATAAATCAGTATTCAAGGAATGGAAATAACGGCGCGGCGGTTGAAACGCCTTAAGAATCGCCCATATTTGTCATTGATTTTTAATGGTTTCCTCGAAATAATGACCCAAGTAGGTATTATATGAGAGTTTCCATTCCATTTATAATACTATCACATTCCTAAAGTGACTTCGTCTAACATCCTATGGTACATGTCAAATATAAATCTTCAAAAAGCCATATAATATGTCGCGATCGTCACGCCGCCATGACAGGTGCGCACGCGTTCAAAAACGAGGCGCGCCGGACATTCCCGAACTTGGTCTTTTTTTGACGACCGATTTAACAGTCACACAGTACTCTAATTTAAAGTAGTACTAAAAGTTAAATTTTATTTTGTATTTTAAAACAGCTCAGCAAAAATTACATTTAGTCTGCATTTTATTTCTAGTTTGTTTGAATGTTCTGTGCAAGCATGGGTATATTATTATATTTGTTTTGAATGACATAGGTACAATATACCTACATAACAACAAGACGTAATTAATTAAGCACCCTGTAGAATTGTTTGGCAATAATCAGCGCTGTATTACGGGCTCTAGCAATATTTTTTTAAATCTATTTTAAAGCATTGTTGAAATCCCAATAAAAATAATAACGTTTAAGACGTGCTTGCCTAGTTCATAGCAGTTTTTTTATAAGTTAAACTTTGGTTTTGCACGTCAGCCGGGCAACTTTTTGGTTTATTACTGTGTAATATTTGAAATTTCTTGGTCTTATTAATATAACTATTTTATTTACTTAGATTCTATACTTTTCTAGGGTGCATTTCACTATTTTGTTTTATCCAAGGTTTTAAGCCTAAGTTGATTTTGAATAATAAATGAAATGTTGCCACGCTCTTATAAATCTGTGTTCTATACATACCACCCATTCAGTAGCGGGTGACACGCCGTGTTGGTATGCTGGGTTAATATTTGAACCAATAACTTTACGATTGACTTGATCATCGTTATAACTTTTTTTTTATATCATTTTCTATTTAATTGAGCGCTGAGTTGGAAAGATATAACGTAAAAAGCATGAGGTTAGGTGCTTATGTCTTTAAGTTTATTACCAACTAGCCGTGCCCGCGACTTCGTCCGCGTGGAATTTAAGTACTGGGACATAAGTATGGATAATTAAAGATTTTTTTCTAAAATGAGTTAGAGTGATGGCACCAGTAATGGACATGGCACCAATTATGGACATTATTTTCGTTGATCGAATTTATTAAGCAACTGGCCCAACATTTTTCAATTGGAGACACTAAAACATAAGCAACAGACGTTTGGGCTTTCATTTTGATACACCTCATCAAAATTGCCCGTTTTATTTGAAGATGGTTGGGAATTGAAATCTCGTTTCGCGCGGTGGTCATAAAAATCCGTTTTTGTTATTGAAATCGTTAAGGAGGTGAGTACATATTTGTGCATGGTATTATCTTGTGTTGTGTTGTAATGAGATTTTTTGTTATTTTTACGAAATAATACTATATTGCAAGTAAATTGAGCTAAGTTGAATATGTCCAATCCCAATAATAAGTTTTTTGTGGGGTTTGTTCATCACTGGATTCGATTTTTTACGAATTCCAGTTATGGACAAGTGTCCATTCTTAAGTTTTTTAATATTTTTTAGTTTATTGTATTAAATTATTTAATTTGTTGCACTAAACATTTCGGTTGAGTTGATTTTGTGATTGCTCTTTATTTTCCAATGATGGACAATGTCCATAAATGGCTATTTTTAGTCGTCCATCATTGGGTTCTTTGTTTTATCTTATATGGCGCCAATAAAAAATGACACCCCGGAACAAATAGGGAGGGCATTTGATGCTGTATGATGCTGCATGATGCTGCTGAGGATGGGAGAAATGATGATCACAGCTGCCCTCCGGTTTCTTCTTCTTCTTCTTCAACCTTATTCTACCCAATGCTGAGTAAAGGTCTCTTCCATTTCAGCCCACTTCCCACGATCTCAAGTTTCCCGCATCCAACGTTTCCCAGCCACATGCACCAGATCATCGGTCCACCTCGCTGGCTATGTTCCGACATTTCGCCGCCCCTTTCTCCGTCTCCAATCCAGCATCCTTTCTTCCGTCGGACCTACGACAGACTTGGAGTCGATGGATGATTTGCCTCGTGAAGTCCCGGCTTCATAGACCATTACGAGAAGAACGCACTGGTGAAACGTGCGACGCTTGAGGTATAAAGACGCACACGTTTGTCTTTCAGGACGTCTGAGAGCTTACCAAAATCCCCCCATCCCAGTTGGATTCGCCCTCCGGTTTGGGGTCCCTCAAATAACTTTGCATAACAAAGTCCAGTCCAAAAGTCCTGCAGTTTGTGCTATGGGACTTCAAACTATTCTCACGGCAGAGGAAGAGGGCAATTTGGTGAAATGGTTGGTCGCAATGAGTTAAAAGCACTTTCACATAAATTTTCAAATAAATTAACAGAGAGCGTGCAAAAAATTCTCCAGGCTCCAGGTATCCGGAGCCAAGTATCTTCATTCTACATCTGGTGAGGGCGTCGCAGTGACACACCAAGTGTTCCACAGTTTCACATTCCTCTCCACACATTCTGCAGTCGCTGCTGTTTGTAAGTCCCATTTTGTGTAGGAGTTCGTTGACTCCTAAGTGACCAGTGAAGACTCCGGGTATAAGTCGGATTTGTCTTCAGTTTAGAAACCCGAGTTGTTAGTCCAGTTTTCATTTGGGTGTTGTATAAATTGCCGTGAGGACCTTAGACCTAAGCATGCCTTCCACTCTTCGGTGTGGCTCTTGATTGTGTTTTCCTTAAGGCCTGTGTTAAAGGTGTTGAACGCCATGCGGATTATATACCAGCCCCGACTGCACTTTATGGGCTCCAAGGGCCTTCACCGCAGCCTGGCTGTCATTCAAAATATAGATGGTTTTTCGTCCAGGTGCCTGTCTATATTTTCTTGTGCACACGCAGCATACGTCTCTGCCTAAAATACTGTGGCATGCTTTCCCATGCTTACACTATAGCATATATATGCACCGCAGTTTCTGATAGATCTCAGTTGATTGATTTATTACCTATGTTACCAATTCTAAGCTGCAACTGCTGGCAAAGAGGCAAAGCCTCAATTAATGTTTAATAAATGATTAAAAACCAGATCGTTGATTGAAAGCCTTATAGTATAACTTTGAAATCTAAGGCTGATCACGTTAAAAGTTCAAATAGAGTTAATCAAAAGTAGATTTTTGACGTTTGTTTTATTTATCTGTGCAATAAAAAAGTGTCCATTAATGGATGTTCATGACTGGGTCCATGTCCATTACTGGGGGTCCATCACTGAATCTTCGATGTCCATCAATGGTGATATCGTAAATTTCAATTTATGTATTTTTTATTAATTATGTATTATTCATACAGGATTTTTGGTGTTGTTTAAATGTTCCTCATGTATTTGAGTACCGAACAAAAAATCACCATTTTTGTATTGCCAAAAAACATCCCATTTTTAAACGAAATTCTAATTTAGTGCGCTTAACATGTCCATAATTGGTGCCATCACCCTACTCTTTATTACATAAGCTATCTGCCAGTGAAAGTCCCGTCCAAATCAGTCCAGCTGTTCTATAGATTAGCCGGAACACACAGATAGACAGACAAATAATATAAAAAATATAATATAGGTATGTATTTAATATTTCAAATGTAAATTATAAAATGTCTTTATAAACCACATTAACAGCTTTTCCTTCTGGGGCTAATATGAAAATGTTATCCGCATTACTAACCCGCGAGCAAGCCACGTATAGTTGGCCGTGTGAAAAACAATTCGACCTGAGATCAACTCCAACAGCCTTTAGCGTCTGCCCCTGAGACTTGTTAATTGTCATAGCAAAGCAAACGGACACTGGAATTTGTGTCCGTTTGAATTGGAATGGGAAATTGTTGGAGATGATTGGTATTCGTGGTATGTATACAGTTTCACCTGCACTACATCCAGTAAGAATCTCAGCTTCGATTAAGTTTCTTTGTAAAGAAGTTACTCTAAGTCGGGTTCCATTGCACAATTTAGGCGGAGTAAGATTTCTCAATAGCGATGCGTTGTAAGCGTTTCGTCTGGGCATTTTTAAAATCAAAGCAAATACATACAATAATACATATATTTTTTATTATTTCAATAAATCTACGTCTGCGTAGGCAATATTATTTCAATAAATCTACGTCTACGTAGGCAATATTTTTTTAGATTATATCCGATATTTTTCAACTAATTCACAAAGCAAGTTCAGAGTCCGTATTTTCATATCCAAGTATAACATCAAAATCATCAACTAACCGAATCGCAAGACAAACAAAATTAAATAGTTTTAAACGACCAGTTTGTATTTAAGTATACTTTTCAGAGAAAAAGCTATAGCGCGTTTTAATTGCCTTGAGGCGCCATCTAGTACTATATTATGTAACTATAAAATCTCCTATAGAAAAATTACCTTTAAACTTTAAAAGACGATAGCTTTTTTATTTGACATCCGATTTCGATGAAACAAAGCCTATATGTTGCTCAGGGAAGAGCTTAATCTATTAGTGAAAGCCGCGTCAAAATCTGTTCAGTAGTTTTCAAGATTAGCGAATACATACAGACAGACAGACAGACAGAAAAGAAAATCTAAAAAATCATTTTTGTGTTCTGTTACTCTTTTATTATTGCCCACACCCATTTTTTGTTAAAAATTTCAATTGTACAGACACGCGGTTTCTACTGTTTTATTATATGTAAGATTCAATAAATCTACGTCTACGTAGGCAATATTTTTTTAGATTATATTATTTCAATAAATCTATCTACGTAGGCAATATTTTTTTAGATTATATCCGATATTTTTCAACTAATTCACAAAGCAAGTTCAGAGTCCGTATTTTCATATCCAAGTATAACATCAAAATCATCAACTAACCGAATCGCAAGACAAACAAAATTAAATAGTTTTAAACGACCAGTTTGTATTTAAGTATACTTTTCAGAGAAAAAGCTATAGCGCGTTTTAATTGCCTTGAGGCGCCATCTAGTACTATATTATGTAACTATAAAATCTCCTATAGAAAAATTACCTTTAAACTTTAAAAGACGATAGCTTTTTTATTTGACATCCGATTTCGATGAAACAAAGCCTATATGTTGCTCAGGGAAGAGCTTAATCTATTAGTGAAAGCCGCGTCAAAATCTGTTCAGTAGTTTTCAAGATTAGCGAATACATACAGACAGACAGACAGACAGACAGACAGACAGAAAAGAAAATCTAAAAAATCATTTTTGTGTTCTGTTACTCTTTTATTATTGCCCACACCCATTTTTTGTTAAAAATTTCAATTGTACAGACACGCGGTTTCTACTGTTTTATTATATGTAAGATTAGTGAAAGCCGCGTCAAAATCTGTTCAGTAGTTTTCAAGATTAGCGAATACATACAGACAGACAGACAGACAGACAGACAGACAGAAAAGAAAATCTAAAAAATCATTTTTGTGTTCTGTTACTCTTTTATTATTGCCCACACCCATTTTTTGTTAAAAATTTCAATTGTACAGACACGCGGTTTCTACTGTTTTATTATATGTAAGATAAGATATCAAAAATAATAGTCCTACTTCATACCTAAATAAAGATAAATAATAATTTCTGATGCTTTCACGGTTATTACACATTGGAATAAAATAAGTATAACGGATTTAACTCGGGAATTTATTTGCTGACGTTCTGTATGATTAAACTAATTGGGTATACCTATTTACTTAATTTAACTTTTTTAAAAAATACATTTGTTTTCATTAAGTACCTTTCTATTCACTTTTGTTCTGTAGTTAACAGTAAATAGGTAAAAAGGCTAATATCGACTTATTATGTTCTCGTAAGATTCTTCTTTCAAAAATATTGTTTTATACGGAACCCCAAAAATTAGGATCGGTATGCGTCTTAAGATACACTTGGACAAATATATCAAGGTTGTTTTTTAAGCGGGCATCGGAAATTCCATTATGAGTGTGTAATAGGTACAGGAATAGATAAACTTTAGATAATATTATTTAAAATTAATACTTATTCTCCTGCAGTATTCTTTGTTTGACCTGTATCTATCGATTTGTATAATTAAAAAAAAAATCAGTTCGTATGAAATGTAGGTAATATTTAAGTATTAAGACCGCCGGCTTTAAATCTTAAATCTTGACATGTACATAATCTAAAAAAAAAATGAGTACGTACCTATGAGTATCGCATTTAGGTACTATTGTTCTGATTAGAATACTGTAAGTAAAACTTCTGTTTACTATTTAATTAAAAATATTTTGACAAATAAAGCTTATAATAATAATAATAATAGAATGTTATAATATGTAGTTTCATAAATTTAATCAAATTAATTTCTTCGCAAAACCATAATGGTAATGAAATATTAAGGAAGAAAAGGATTGTTAGAATTAAATCATACTGCATCAGATACCTTGCGTTGTGACGATTTCTATACAGAAGAAAAACTTTAGTAGATACCTATCTACAGAAGACTTAAAAGACTTCAACAGTGTTGCCAATTTAGCGATTTTGTCGCTAGAACTAGCGACTTTTGCTTAAGGCTTAGCGACCAAAAAAAAGTTTTGACGACAAAAATAGTTTAGCGACTTATCTGGCGACTTTTGGAGTACAAATTAAAACAGTTCTAGAGCCAATAATAGATACATTTTTTGTCAAATCGACACAGAATTATTCAATGCCAAGAGAGACATAATATGGAAAACGACAAACGCGACAGCGCACCAAATTCAAACTTTATTTGAAGTTACATTTGTATATCATTATGGGGGGGGGGGGGGTGTCCCCGAACTTTTTATGGTTATGTTTTAGTTTTAGCGACTTTCTGGCGACTTTTGACTTTGAGTTTAGCGACTCGAATTTCTAGGAGTTGGCAACACTGGACTTCAATGCAATTTGGCAGTTAGTCAATAGCAACAAATATAAATTGTTCTTCATTGTTAACCAGATTGTTACAAAAAAAAAAACAAAACACTAAAAGCTTAGTTCAGCGTTACAGTACCAAGAAAGAACACCCACCTCGCAAGTTACAAATGTTTTATTTATGTTAAGTTACATTGTTTCAATCAGGCGTCATAATGTACCACTGTGTTACGTGGAATGTAACCGTCTGTTTGTCAACTGAGCATTGTTATAGAATTGCTGCCGAAGCAATCATGTCCATATTAGAATTTATCCTTACTAATATTATAAACGCGAAAGTTCGTAAGAATGTGTGTAAGGATACATTCATCAATATACATCCATGTTTGTTACTATTTCACGCAAAAACTACTGCATGGATTTTGATGGAATTTTACAATAATATAGCTTATACATCAGAATAACATATGAGGTTTATTTTATAACGATATTGTGTAAAGTACTCATCGTAGGCAGACGGAGTCGCGGGCATAAGCTATAGATCTAATCCTTATCCTTACTTAATATTATAAATGCGAAAGTAACTCTGTCTGTCTGTCTGTCTGTTACGCTTTCACGCTAAAACTACTGGACCGATTTAAATGAAATTTGGTACAAAGAAAGTCTGGAGCCTAAGAAAGGACATAGGCTACTTTTTAACCGACTGCAAAAAAGGAGGAGTTCCATGCGGACGAAGTCGCGGGCAGAAGCTAGTCTATACTTCTATACTAATATATTATAGAGAGGAAAGATTTGTATTTTTGTATTTTTGTATTTTTGTATGTTTGTAATGAATAGGCTCCGAAACTACTGGACCGATTTCAAAAATTCTTTCACCTTTGGAAAGCTACATTATCCCCGAGTAACATAGGCTATATAATATCACGCTAGGTCTTATAGTTGCGGAGCAGTAACCGAAAATGTTTCAAAAACGGGAGAAAAGTATCGTTTCTGAGGCCTTAAAAAAATCTTAAGTCCCCCCGTGCGAAGCCGGGACGGGCCGCTAGTGTGTTATAAATTTATCATCGGTCCCGCTGCGTCTTTCGATACTTTTATCTTTTTGAAACATAGGATAGTTATATTTCATCCCAAACGGTGAAGCTTAACAGGATTAATGGATTCTTTATATCTTTACTCTATTTCTAGTGGCTTAAAGAAACGGTGGAAGAAACTATGTCCGACTCGGTAAGGGCATGGGCAAGAAAGAGATGAAGATAATAATATTATTATGTTAACCTGAGTACTGAATACACCGCACACAGTTGAGAAAAATAAGAGTATAATCGTTAGCAATTTTATGTAACACTAGCTTCTGCCCGCGACTTCGTCCGCGTGGAACTCCTCCTTTTTTGCAGTCGGTTAAAAAGTACCCTATGTCCTTTCTCAGGCTCCAGACTTTCTTTGTACCAAATTTCATTTCAATCGGTCCAGTAGTTTTAGCGTGAAAGCGTAACAGACAGACAGACAGACAGAGTTACTTTCGCATTTATAATATTAGTAAGGATTTACATAGGTATCTACTAATTAAATATTGAGAACGCTTTAAAAAATCTCTTAAATATGTAAGTATAAGATGATATCTGAACCTATGACTGTGTGTTCTAGAAACCTGATAATTTAGCTACAGTTGTAAAAACACAAAACCATTTTTATATTTAATGGAGTTCCTCAAGGCATTACTTTCGGCCTTTTTCTTATCCCTTTATACGCAAACAATAAAAATCGTAATTTAAATGCTTATCTATATCTTGCCTAAGATTAGGAAACTTAGTATTCAACAGATTACCAATGAATCTCAATTCCGCGAAGTAAGAACTGATGACTCGGTTCTCTGCGCGGGCGCACTTGTCGTCCTTGAAGCCAGCCGTTTATACTTGTCGCCTCGCATGGGAATTAAGTGGATTGAATTGTTATATATTTACTTTATGGTAATAGGTACTTTATGTTATCGATAAAAACTACCTACTGGAACAAAAACAAATGAAAACTAGTATACGATGCAGCCATATACCTACTTACAACTATTAACGGTATTATAAAACCTAACACAAATAAAATTACGATGACAAACAGAGAATTGTGTTTCAAACTAAGTACCTACATTAAAAAAAGGATGTCACAGATATAGAAAATAGAGATGACGACTGGGTAAACACAACAAAATTTTATTTATTCTGTCAGTTAAATTATTAAAAATTATTTCGTTCACACGTATTTTTCATTTCTCAAACAAATATCAAAGATAAGCGGTTCCTAGGCTCGGGAGTGGAAGCAAATGACGTCACGAGTATGATTAAAATATAGTCGTCACGCAAATCCATAAAAAAATTATGACCGTAAATGTATTTGAATAGTTTAAAAATAAAAATATTATAACCTTGCTCCAATATAGATTATATAGCTGTACAAGAATGCAGTAATTTAATTATAGTTTAGCTCAGACCTACCTCACGCCTGTTTCGTATAATAAGGGATTAAACTGATACTAACAGAATTTATTACATCACTAAAGTAACAGAGAAAAAAATGATAAGTGATGGAGTGATGCACATGCTGTTGTTTTGATTTGGGATGATTTATTGATGGATTTGAATTCAAGTGCATAGTAATGGTGTCGTTGACTTTATATCTTATAGTTGTTATTTTTGTGCTTGGGTCGATTAAGGCTTAAAATAAAGATTATAATTATTATTAAAAAACTTAATTTATAGGTTTAGATGCGTTCCATCTGGACGCTCGCCTATAGTCCGGTTGCAGTAAAGTTATGCAACAGGCCAACTGCACTTAACTATAGGTATTGTCCGAAAAAAAGAATTGATAGATGACTATTCATTTCTTCAATTTTGTTTTATATTGTGTCTATCGTAAATTTGTATGTAAATAAATTAATAAATTACCTAATAAAAACATTTGACCTTCGGATTTTTATACAATTAGAAAAAACAGTAAGTATATTTAACTTGACTTTTCCAAAATAAAGATAATGATTTCACTAAACTAGCCATTATTCCAATCTCATAAAATACACATAAAAAAAAGTAAGATTCTCGCAAGCTATTTAACAACTAGCTATTTAGTAAACTTTTTAATAAAAATATAAGTGATTTGACCATGAAAACACAGCAGATATCAGAGGGCGAAACAGCCAACTCTCAAGTTACCCAGACTTGCCTAGGTATTAGAAAGGTGTAATGCCTAGGCTAGGCTAGACCAGTTCCCTGGACACGGTGGCCGTGGTAGGAATGTGCACCTGTCAATCACTGGTGACACGTTCTTATAATAGCTACTTAGTATAATACTAGATATACTTGTTTACTATACGATCTCAATTTTCTAGGAAACGACAACTACACCCCTCACCAATTCGATTTATAAACATTATTTTTAATTACTACCTAAATACGTATATTAATTGTATTGACTACCTAAATACGTATAAAGACGTTATTTTTTGGTTTAGAACTTGAAAATAGAATTAGTAAGGTAGGTATTATGGCGGCGTCGGGTTGCCATAGTAACATTGCCGTTAGGTACCTAAATGTCAATCATTCCTAATGAAAAAGGTTATACATACATGTAATTACCGCTAATGAAACACTTATAAATTTTTGTCACTGAGGTCGTATGACACTTCCCTATATCTCTTATCACTAGGACCACAGGGTTATGCAATACGTACATTAGATGAAAATCTATGATTATCGGTTTGTTCTAGTATTTATAATCATTGTAACTTAGGTCTTTAATGAATCACAACTGCAGCTTAGGTTAAAAAGAGTCTAATACTCCGCTTAACATTAGTTGTTCCAAGCCCAGTCCTTAAAAGTCGCAATTGGTCTGCGTAGGCCGGCGGCCGTTTGACTCACGCATTCCTCTGGCGCCGTAGGACGCGCACTTGTCGTCTAATGACCTTATAACAGCTGTATATGAAATTTTAATTCGAATTTTAAGTTAGAAATTAATAGTGCGTTTCCGTTGATGAATTAGTACTGGAACGAGGCGCGGAGAAAAGTTGACACACGTTACAACGACCGGGTCGGCGGTTCGTGACCCTGGCAATGAATATTGAGCAAAATTTTATAAGCGAAAATAAACATTGGAATGAAACTATTGGAAAGGATTTGACTCGCGTTTTTTATTATATTTGATGACGTTCACAGGACCCATATTCGACAACTCAGCCGTGTTACGAATGTGAGAACTGTAAAGTTGAATTTTTACACAATTACACCTATAACGAGAACACGACAGTGGTCAATGGAGATCAATTTGATTATTATTTTTTAAATTTCGCTATATTACTTATCTCATGACAATGTCAAGTTTGTTTATTTGTAAATTTGCGATTAATATTTGTTTCTTGTTAGTGCTATTGTAATAGACATCTGCATTAATATTTGTTTAATTCTCCTCAAACAATGACTAACGTGTTAGGTCAAGGATTGTCTGAATATAATTAAACTTAGCTATTATTTATGTTTTATGTCTAAAGCTTTATGTCAATTTATGTCGTTTTATGTACCTAACTACTAATAATATCTCATACTATAAAGAGAACTGTACATCCCTCGAAATAATAATTGCCTTTATAAGGATAAAGACAAAAACTGATTAATGTCCAAGGTATTATGAGAAAAAGAGTTCAAGTTATTTTTTTTAATATAAAGACATACATTTGCTCCTGGGAAAATATTTTTAATTAAACACACGTTCAATGGTATATAATAAAATGCTGATCTTGTTCTAATTACCACGCAGTACAAATCTACCTCTAATCAGATGTCTACCTTATATTGACAGTTATTCTACAACTTTAACTTTAATAAAACTGCACTGACACTAACTTCTGATGTCTTCGCGGTATTACACAACTATAGAGGCTTTAACTCGCGTATTTTATTTTGTTTGCTGACATTTTGGCAAAAACTTTTCAGTTCCTAATTCGTAATACGAGTGAGCTGACGCTAGCCTTACGCCAAACTTTAGCGCGTTAGACTATCGTCTGTTGGGAAAAGTAAATTATTCATGGTAACAAATTTTATACGTAAGTGCGTATAGACATCTATGACTTATTGGGTAATTTAATACGTTTGACTACATAAAAGTTTCATTTAATTTAACAGTGTTTTAAAAGCTATGACGGTCTGAACAATACCGAACATAGTTTTATAAATAAAACTAAGGAACTTTTTCATTTCATTTACCGCACAACCCATCAGAATTTTCCGCGGAAGTGCTTACCTTATTTATCGATTTATTTTTAAAAATCTCATTGAACTTTTAAGCGCAGAATAGTGCTATAAGGCCGCAGCAATGACCCGTTTCGCCATATAGAGACCGTTGCGAAACCCGCCTTAACGTGCCCACAGCATCTGTGCGCGAGGCTACCTAGTACTGCCTATCTGAGGTCAGGACCTTGGGGTTATAACCTTTTTAAGGACCCTGCGTCCCGTGTAGTACTGAAAAGGGAAGAGTGCTACCTGAATGTGGAACCTAGGTTGTTTTAAGAGTACATAAGAGTAGTTTTAAGTTAACTTATCTGTAGCTAATATTTTTACATGATTATTATTAAGTCATATTATTTATTACCTAAGACTAACTGACAATATGACATTTATATATCTGTATCTATAGTTAAATTATGTTTTTTATGAAAAAAAATAGCTTTCCTCAACTGAGACTGACGTTAGCACACAGGTTCAAGAAATACTTCGCTGTGATCAAATATAATGAGATGTTAATAAATTTAACAATATTTTGTATTTTTCACATATATCAGTTTAATTCCTACCTTCATTCTAGAACAATTCCTTTATAGAATTTGGATACATACTTGTCCATATAAATAACTAAATATTATGTATAAAAATCAAAGAACATTTGTGCAATTTGTATCGATCACCGCGACCTGATTGTTAAATGATGACGCACTGGGAATTGACACAACTAGCGCTAACTAATTGTCATTCAGCCACGTGTTTAGTACGTACCTACTTGATTTTTCCTTTTGAAGTCTAAAAGTTTCCTCGTGGTACACAGGACAAAGAAATAAACAAAGATTTTTTTTACAGTTTACATGCAACGACGAACCAAAATCAGTGACAACATAACATAAACAAAAAATGCAGGTAGGTACTTAAGATCTATATTATGCCATTTCATCTAAAAAATCTGAGTTATAAATAGGTATAGGACACTTACATTCTGAATGTATAACGATTAATTATTAAAATATGGGTTATCCAGGCGCAATTTTTAGATATTGTGAATAAGGCACAGAAATCTCTCAGATAGGTACCTCAGGCTTATATTGATACAACTAAATATAATGTGACTATTTTAGTTTCACTATTCTACTAAAGCAGTGGTTAGCTTTGTAAAAGACGTTTCGACGTTAATACAATATTTATTATATTTCTGCTCTTCGAACGTTTGAGACGCCGTCATTGTCGTCTTTAGTTATTACTGATCTATACTATAATGGTTGCAAATAATAAGACGGCGTCTCAAACACTCGAAGATCCATCCATGCCAGTATTTAAAATTAAAAGTGTGCCGAAGCAAGTTCGTAACAACAAAAACAAAATGTAGGCCGCCTTTTACAACATAATATTGTCAAAATATTTTTTTATGACTACTCAATATTTACGTAGGCGTCGTATTCATAGTAAAAAAATACCATTTAACAAAACTGCTGCGTTTTGACATACATTTTATCGTTACTTTTGATAGTGTACAGTAGCGAAGCTACCCAGGCGTTTGTTTTTGTGTTAATTATCTAAAATGCTATCCTGACTGACTGACTGAAAATATTATGTCCTTCTTTGTTAAAAAGGGTTTTTTCTTTAAATCAACCTCTAAGGGTGTGAAAAAGGGGGAAAAATTGTATGGGACAATCATTCTCCTATAGAAGTTAAAAAGGGGTAGGTATATAATAAAATTATATTGGGGTAATTTGATTTGAGATTTTATTCAAAAAACGGATAAAAGCTTGAAATCTTATTAGAACGATTCACGATTTCTACGCGAACTTAATCGCGGGCAAAAGCAAGTAAACAAATAAAGGACTTACCAACACAAGGATTTCGAAAACACTTGCCACTTCACTGTATCACAGTCACAGACACACACTTCATTTATTAGTACTTGTAATTAGTCTTGTTAAATGTCGTTTTATTTCACATACATCGTCGCTGAATTTAAGTTACGGGGTAACCTGAAACAAAAAAAAAATACGAATTGATAAAGTGCTAATTAGCAAGTAAGGCTTTCGATTTTACATTGTCTTGTCATATAAAATCCTGATATTTATTTATCTCCAACTAATCCGGAGAGCCATTATCTCTTGACTTCAAAAGTCCTTCTAGAAGAGGCGGCAAAACCAAAAGGCAAAAGTTCTTAGCAGGGCAGAGATAGTACTTCGTTAACATTTTATGCTTATCTGTAGCCAGTCAAGGAAGATACGAGACTGTTTTATTTACTTGTGTTTTTTTTTAAATTGTGTGGCAAGTTTGTCGGCTGAATGCCTGATTATAATACGGTGTGAAGTTTTAGACAAAGTAAAAGTATAAGTATATCTACCTAGTTCTCAGTAAGTATACGTCTTAAAAATTATAATATCTAATAACAGCGCTAAGTGTACGTACTTAATAGAACGTATGTTTCTTTTTCAGTAAGTACCTAACATATAAAATAAGAAATTACACGTATTCTTTAGTTAAATTCATGTCATTAAATGTTTTGAATTTAACCATAAACTACATAAATAGTATTAGGTAGTATACCACCCATTGTATATGCACAGTTTTGTCAGAAATTTGAGTCATAGGCGCAGTAAGGTAGCCAGTAGCGGTAGGCACAGGTTGTACCCACGCGCAGCCTTGCCTGTGCCTGCGCCGATCTGACGCCGCGCTACTTGACTTAAATACCTATAATCCAGTCATAATAGACATTTAACTTAGCCAAAATTATCATAGAGCTAAATATTGCTAGACATTTAATACTCCTATAGTCTATACAAATGAAATGTCAAAAATTTCGTTCAATCCTACTTTTTTTGTCCAAGGTCAAACTTTTATAATTTTAAAACTATCAAAACTGCTATATCTCACGAATTAAGAGTAACACGATTTTTTTAAAAAAAATTGCATGATCTGCAATATTTACCGCTATAACTCAGGTAATGTTTCTAAAAAAAATGGAATAAACATAAATTATTAACATTTGACAGTGGGTAATTTGTTCATAAAAGTAGAATCGAAGGGGATTTGGCATACCATTTCTAAAGGTAAGTACCTAAGAAACGTCTCTAGCAATTTTTAGCTCTATGCGAATATTGGCTAAGTTGTCACTTAGGGCTATTTTGACTGGGCTACTACTAATACTACCTAGCTTAAGTATAATAGTACTTAGGAACATTTGTACTTTAACTAGTTGCAGCATAGATATTATTATAATAATTATAATTATGTACTTAATTGATACATACGAATAATTTAAATGAAACAAGAGTTAAGAAACTTTTTAACGACAGACGTAATTAACTTAAAACATTTGATTCCAAAGATCATAACAACTTAGGTACCTACCTACTTTTCTAACACCCGCTAAGACGACCCAACAAAGCAAAACCTTAAAATACGTTGACAGTAAACCACCAATTTACTTGGTATTTTTGGGAGTTATTAATCGACTTCAAAAAAGGAGGAGATTCTCAATTCATTAGGATCTCTTTTTTTATATCTGTGTTGCCCGATTACTCGAAGACGCCTGGACCGATTTTTTTTTTTTATTCAAAAGGGTTCCCAGGTGGTCCCATTGTCAGCATGTCATCTATTTATTGGGAATGCTATTTCATTCAATCATCAAGACGGGAATTAGCAATGTAAGTTTTGGTCTTTCTATCAATGTATTTCCGTAACTTACACCTAATTATATTCAATACAGCATGTGCCACTCTTCTAACATAAAAGGAAATAATTAATTACAAAGCTAAGTGACGAATTATGTTTATTGGTTTTTATGAGAAGTTCCTCTGTCGGTAACGATAAATATCGCGTGTTAACGTCACTCTATTAGCATATAAATGTACCCGTTTATATGTACCAGTTCAAAGGTTTCACTTTTAAATACAAACTTTCTCCTAATATCTGTAATTGTTTTAAGTTTATCCATAATGGTTATAGTTTCTTCATTACTTACCTAGTAGAATTTTATGTCGTGTAAGAAGCTAAGAGTTGCCTAAGATGTTTAGCTACTTACATATTGTTTAAGAAAACGTTTTTTTTATATTATTTGGTTATTTGAAGCATAGCTTAGCTCTGTTACAATTATTTTATCGTATTTTGGAATTTATTCCTAATGGGTTAATTAAAAATATTCGCAGCAATCTTCATCCGAAAGTAAAACACAAAATCACTGTGTTAAACTGTCGTCAACTCAGTCTGCTGCTTTGCACGAATGGATACTGCAAAATTATGAAAACGTCAGAATACAATTTATATACGCGAGTTAAATCTGTTATAATTGTTTAATTCCAACAACCCCTTCTACAAAGTCCGTCAATCTTATTTGATTAATTCACATATTTAAATGTTTACCCGTAATGTCTTATTGTCTATTAGGATGGCTATCGATAGGAGCATTGCACCAAGTACGACCCAGCAATAAATGATTACTGAAACTTGAAATTCACAACCCCCTAATCCTTAAAAGGTTCCCTAAATGCACTTTCGCCTCAGTCCTAGCAGACAAGTACCTATAATAACGAACACACATACCGCACACCTAGATCTAAAGAGAGCTAACTAAAAAAAGGTACTTTCAGGAGAGGCAAGAAACTGATTAATATCTCCATATGCACGTATGAGTTTTCTGTGTAAATTTATACTTTTTATAATAAAGCTAGCAGAGTTATATTAGCTGAAATCTGTTTTAGTGTAGGTGGGTTTTGCTGGAATCCGATGGTGTGCTCAAATCTTTCGGTTTTTGAGTTAGATCCCTTTAGATCTAGGTGTGCGATACATTTGTGTAATCATCATTCACTTACGTCAATTCACTATAATTTTGCATTTGTTTCGATGATCACCTATCTCCATGGCAACGAAATAAAATAAATTGGTGACATGACATTTTTTTGTTTTTAAACAAAAAATAAGCATTTTTTGTCTGATATATTGCTTTTTATGTCAAAAAGAATAACATCGACATGTTTTATATAAGAACAATTTCAATATAAATAACATATTTGTATATCTTTATCATAATTTCATTTGAAATAGGTATTTTCAAATGAAATTGTAAGTTAAAATATGTAATGCAATATCGGAAGATTTTACTTTCTCATTAATTATTTTGTGTTTCAAATGGTTATTATGCGGCCCTAACTTAACTTTGACCTAGATTAGGGCAAGAAAAACCTGTCGCAGGTGTTAACTAGAACCCAAGGGAAAGTAAGCTAACATACTAATGTCATTTACATATTATAAACACAAAGTACAATAGATATTTGTATTTGTTAGGGCAAAGTTTGCCACTTTCCATTTTTTTACACTTTACCTATATGTTTGGTAGGCGTGGATATGTCAAAAAGTGAAAGATATTTACAAGTGAAGTATGGTTCAGTCAACTAATAACAAGAAAGTACAAGTGAGAAAAGTTAATAAGACAGATACTTTTTACTTCATAAATTATGTGGTATTACCAGCCTAAATAAATAAAAATGAATCACCGAATTGTATGAACGCGCATAACTTCAGAACGACTGCACCAAATTAAATAATGACTATTTTGTTGTGTTCGTTTATATCAAGACTTTGTTTATATAATGGAACCCATGTAAAGCTGAGACGGGCAGCTAGTTTACAATAAAAAAAATATAGCATTCAATATCTAGTGTATGATTTTAATAAAAGCATACGTCTTTCCGAATTATAGCTCTCGTATCCTCTTTGACATAGAAAAATATACTGTACAAATATAATTTAACATTTATACAAAATCTTCAAAACACTTCTTCTTCCGAAATGTCTACCCTAACCTAAGCAGACAGTTAATATACAGTAACAACGATTTGTATACAAATGTTGGGTTCTATTTAAATACTTAAGCATGAATAATAGTAAGTATTTATTGTACTTAATTGAAAGATAACCACTTGAGATTGTAATAGGCACAATTATATCTTCAAGTGAAGTGGTTCTAGCAAGCGATATCTAAACAGCTCGCTTGCTCGTAGATCCGGAGCGAAGCGAGGTATTAAGAGTGTTGCCTTATTTATCCTTACTAATATTATAAATGCGAAAGTAACTCTGTCTGTCTGTCTGTCTATCTGTCTGTCTGTTACGCTTTCACGCTTTAACTACTGGACCGATTTAAATGAAATTTGATACAAAGGTAGTCTGGAGCCTGAGAAAGGACATAGGCTACTTTTTAACCGACTGCAAAAAAAGAGGAGTTCCACGCGGACGAAGTCGCGGACAGAAGCTAGTATATTAATAAGTCCCAAAATTTGTTTTTTGTAACAAGACCTCTAAAAAATTGCATAATTAATCGTTATTTAATTTTTAGGGTACCTACTCAAACAGTAATTATTCAAAAATTGTAATTTTTAAAGCCGTGGTTCCTGTAGTTGACCTCATATATAAATATATACACATAATATAGGACGTACATAATACATATACAAAGGATATTTTGGTTATACTGATTAAGATGTAGTATATTATGTAGCAGTTGTATTTAACTATACTACCAAATTAAATAATACATTTGAAACAACGTAAAAACACGCTTATATATTAGGTATATGTATATCTTTTGACACTAAAATCTCCCTCCGGTTATCCGAGTATACAGACTAAATTATCCTATCACAGTAATACCAATTTGACATTCACCTCACGCATAGATACTCAAATGCATTCGACAGATTGCAGGAAATCATACACCTACGACTAAACAATAAAAAATACAGTTTGACCCCTATTTCTTTTAACATACGGTATCGATTGCATTGGTTGATATTCAAAAACGCTGGTTGCATTTCAATTTAGTTGTGAAAAATTCTATAGTTAAATTTGAATCTTAAACACAGTTCATTAGAGTTGAAAATTATTTCGTATTCAAGTGCATAGTTCTAACGCTCGAATATTGGATCAGGAAGCGTGTGACAGCTCCAGAATTTGAAAATAGAATCCGCGGCGAAATTGGGTGAAGATACTTTTGAATTTCGAATAACGTTCGGGAATTCCTTTTGTTTTCAAAATAATAACGTACTTTTAAAAAAATCTGATACGTTCAAATATTTTCTTATTTAACTAACTTTAAAATCCTATTAAGTTGTAAACCGGTAATGTTTAACTTTTATGAATTTAAAAAATGTATGCACGTGAATATTAAAAGATAAAACCAAAACGAATTAAAAACATCAAACGCCAATAACTGACCAATAAAACACGTTGCATGCAGATGCAACGTGGCGCCAAAATATTATGAAATTTTAACGTATGAAGTTACGTAGATATTACGAAGTTATTAAGTATAATTATGGTGAAAATTAATCTTTGCCGCACCGTTTGATCTATTTTCGACGAGGAAGCGGCTGAATAGCTCTTCGTTCCAGTGCCGCCGAATTTCTTTTTCTATTCGCGTCGTAGTGTTTAAAACAACGGCGGACATTTTGGTACACTTAAGAGTTTTTCATGCGCAAAATGAAGTTGGTTAGGATAGTGTGACTATTTTTGAAGTCGCGCGAAATGTGGCTACCTTCCGTTGAAACTGCTTCCGGCGTTTCGTTATTTTCTATTTATTCTGGAATTTTAACTAACAGGATGAATGGTAGGAAAAAATTAGGTGTTGAAATTCTACGGAAATTCTAGTTATGAAGAAAATACCTGGACTTGTATCTATATATGAAATGCCAATTATTTTATTATTAGTACCTAATATATTAATTACTAGCAGGTAGGCTCATTATAAAATATGATATTTTTAAATAGTTCGTTTGAGATTTGTTTTCTTTTTACATAAGAAATGAAAAATTGACAATTTCGTTAACGATTCTGCCGTTAGTACCTACTTTATTAATTAAAGGAAGTAAACAATAGCCTACTTACTTACTAAATAGGTAGTAGACAGATTTTTGTAATATTATGCCTTTTGGACAGGTTTGGAAAAATTCGTACGACCTACATTGGCGCCTAGGCAAATTTGGATAAAACTAGTGAAAACTTAAACGTAACAAAAAAAAATATGTTTGTGGTTAGATCATATCTACACTTAAATAAACGAAAGGTTAAATATCAAAACAAAAACTTCAGGTGATGATGGAAGCAACATACATTAATCATTTCACACGTTACAGCTAATTTACGCGAGCAATGCAGTTCAATATAAATAGTCTGATTATTTTATAATTTTCAAGGAAGTACCCAACTGTATAGTTGAGGTTAAACAGTTATGAACCTTCAATTATTTCCATGAAGTTTAAAACTTCTTGATTGTCATATGTTTAAAAGGTGCTGTGACCTCAGGCAAGTGAGTCAACGCGAGATATCGGTTTAGCCTTAAATAGAGTGCTTCGAAAATTGCTCATAAGTTATATACGAATGGAAAATGGTCCGGAAACTGATACGTATTTTGGGAAGGTTAATTTTAGGAAAAGGAAAATGTGACGCACGTTACCTACATTGGAAAAACAAATGACAATCAATCTAGTCTAATTATTGAAAGCAGGTTCGCTTTTTTAATCATAGACGAAATAGCGTCATAAAATCAAGTATAGTCTACTTACTACTACTTAAAAATATAAGGAAAAATTTAAGTAGGCAAATGATAGTTTTAATTAAAAATACACCTTACCACATATAACTAACATGTAATTTAGTTACCTATTTACCTTTGAAAACAACAAATAGCAGAACGCAGATTTCTCCACATTCATTCCTAGTTAAAACTTATGTCTGTATTATAGTTTTAGTTGTGTAATAGAAATTACACAACAAAAACTATAACTTATTTAGGTAAGGCATTTCTACATTACCTGGCTACCTAGGTAAGGCAAATGTCACAAAATATTATGTCACAAGTAATTTGTAAGTTACAGAATCCGTAATTTCTATAATTCAATTAAAAATAATCGTATAGGTGTAAAGTTAATGAACCATTTTGTTTTGTTTTGCTGAAAGTTGTACCTAGATTCCAATCCTGCTAAGGGCAGATGTCATTGTGACGAGCACAAGCATATGTACCTGATTTTTGGATGTCTTGTATGTTATATTTTATGTTTATTCGTTCTCTAGCACCCCAGTACAAGTTTTGCTGATTTTGGGACTAGAACAATTTGTGTGAATTTTCCTGAGAATTATCTAAATTACCTATAAAGAATTTCCATAATTACTATCTGTTTACCGTCTTATCAACTTTAATTAAAATATATAATTTCTTCAATTCTTATTATCATTAAATAAGTTTTATTATTTCTCAATATTACGACGTTATTGGTACTTACCTATTTAATTAGTTGTAATCAACGCATAGGTATACAATTAGAATGTTAAGTTATTTTTAAGACTAGGTAAGTCTAAGTATACATCCGCCTGTTTCACTTAAAACTTTTTAATAATATAACTGTCATATCACACAAAGCTGCGTCCACATTTGTAGTATTTCTGTGTATTGTACGTATCTCCGTTGCGTGGCCTTAGTACGTATCATGAGGACTAGTTAGGACGGTATCATCATATGTCCAAACTAGAGATCATGATACGCGCTGAGGCCACGCAACGGATAGGTATATGATACACAGAAATGATACAAAATAATGTGGACGCAGCTGTAGTTGTAGGTGGTCACATTAACCTATACTTGACTCCGCACTCTATTATCAAGGCAGGTCTCATCCAAGTGCAATGAATACGGCCAATCGTTCCTAAAGCTCCGCTAACCCTAAAACAGCATCCGATTGGAAACAATAAATGAATTATTCATCGGCCCTCTATCGAGATCGGTTGACATTTGCTTCATTAGCAACCTTACTAAAATGGGTACCACCTGTTTTCTAACAGTCTCGCGTGTAAAGATTCAATTCGAACTTGGCAGGGTTGTAACGCAACTGGTTCGGTAACCGGGTTCTAAGATGTCACTGCTTGAAGCTTGATGACCAGGTCACTTTGAGCTCTGGTCAGTCCAATACATCAGTTCGACCTTCGATTTCTAAACTTGTGTTGGCTTTTGTTTAATTCAGAATAAGTACCTATGTAGTTATTTGTTAAATTGAAATTAAACTTTGTGGCTGTTTGATTTTATCTTAGTCGAATAAAATGTAAGAAAAATTAATAAAGGAACAAGTCCGCGTTCGATTGCGGGAGGACACTGGGATTTTTCACAAAGAGAAAAAGTAATGTCGGAATTGAAACAATATTAGGCCTTTTGATTATTCAGTACCTTTAGTTTAAGATATTTTATTATTATTTATAAAAAGTATCTACCAATTGGTATCTCTATGTTTGGTAGCTTCGTGAAAAATACGGGCTTACTGACTTTTTTTGGTAAATCGTTTGTACATAAGTAAGTATGTTCTTTTGTTTATTTTTGCAATGCGTCGTTTAGAAACCGAACATTCCGCATTTGAATTTTAAATATGATAAACAATAATGCAACCTGTTTTCAAATATTGGAGGCTGTTATTTATCGCTTAATTTATTTTTTTATCTATTGAATATTACAACATAGACATTTAGCATTGAAATAATCAAAATCGTCGTTTCAATCACAAATAAGTATTACTCACTCAAACCGCTTCATATCAGCAATTAAATATCGATAATCTGTTTATTGATGAAATAGATACGAGTAAAGCTGCGTAATATTATTTGCATAGTAAAGATCTTAAACGTTTAGCAACAGGTCGTCTCGAATCACGACATTACAAAGTTGCAACTGCCAAATTCCACTTAAAAATAACCGTCACAAAAAAGAACGTTAGATTTAAAAAACATACTTAAGTCAGTTCGTAAAGCGTCGCGTTCGATTTTTTAAATCGATCTCTTAACGGTCACACACGTCATTTGAGCGCACGTTCGCGCTCGGCCGCGGTCCGGATCGCACTGGCATCGTCCTTCGACTTTCACTGGAAATCATAATAGTACGTAACACCACCCATTTGAATACTAGTTCCGTTAAAGCTTTTTGATCGAGACTTCGAGGCTTTTCAAACCGCACGGATTATAAGTTTTCTTGGTTTGAGACTCTGTGGTCCTTTGGGCGCGGCACAACTTGCATAAGTGTTGAAGCACTTTGTTTTCCACATTTCCACGGGCTTTTGTTTGTTTGATTATCTCGCTAATTATCTATATCACGTAGTGCGGCCATCTGTCCGTCGCAACCTTCTCGCACCTTAATTATAATGTGTTTTTCCATGAGCGAATAGTTTGGTCTAAAAAGGATTCTTTACACGAGTTTAATACTTGAATAGTGAAGTAGCTATGCAACATTGTATTCAGTTACATGGCTATTTTTTTATATTTTTGACAAAAGCTAGGTGTGTTTGCCGTCTTTCTCTTTGTTTTATTTCTTTCAAGTAGAATCCTACAGAAATTCCTTTCCAATGGGCACCTATACAAAAGGAGTCTTTGAAAGCATGAATACAAAATTAGCATATATGAATTTATTTACTCAGTTGTTTTAAATAATATAGGTACCTATATATATATATCCGGAAATAATTACAAATAAAGAAACAATTTCCCCACTTTACGCACAGGCTTAATAGGAATACATTAAAAGCAAAGAAAACATTCATATTAAGTACAGACTACAGAGTTCTATTATTTTGGAATTTAGAATTAGCATCCTGCCTTTAATAAATTCGCACCAGTCATTCTTGAGATCGAGACATGTACCTACACTCAAAAATAATTAAATAAAATAAAATTCAGATGAAATGACCTTGTTATTTTTCTCTAATCGCTTAAAAAAGTTTTCGTATAATTGAGACAACTTCAAACGAGTGCATTGGCCAAATAATACTAGTAGGTTATGACCTACGATATTTTTATTTCAAATATCAACTTAATAATTTTACATGACGGCATTTTTTTTCTCTTATATTAAAGCTGCTAAAAAGGATTTTATAAATATTAATGTGGTTAACATAACAAATTCTGATGCCTTCGCGGTTATAACACATTAGATAAAACAAATATACTTATAACGGATTTAACTAGCGTACTTTATTTTATTTGCTGAAGCTTCGAAAGCTTTACAGTTCACATATTATCTAGCGCATACGTGAGATAAATCCGTTATAGTTGCTTCATTCCAATGTGAAAGTGCTTTTTAGTTTTCCTTTAAAATCCCCAACAATTAAAAGTTTTCGTTCCTTGCCTATTTTTATGTACAATTTTTACTGCTGACTAATGAGGTAACAAATAATCGAACTTGCTCCACAATGAGCTTTACGCAATGACTAAAAACCACTTACACTTAAAAACTGACTAAAGATAGCTTATCGTGTGTACCAATTATCCAACAGGATGGCCCTGTAATAGTGAAACTTTGCTCCACTGCCTTTGACATACTTTGGCTATCGAACACTTTTACTATCCTTAAGTGTATTTGTCGCTTTAGGTGTTTTTTGTTTACATCGTTAGCACCCTAATCGTGTTCAATTTTAACAAAAAATAAACAAATCAAAGTAGGAACTATCTACTAAGCTTTTTTATAAATACTTCGGTGTAAGTATTAATTTTCGTAAATCCGGTTTCACTGAAAAAACTAACACGTACTTATTTAAGCTATCTTTATCATCAGAAAGTTTTATTGGGGTGATTAAAGAGAACAATAATCTTATCCTAACATATAACTCCTATCCTAAATTATATCTTTCTTCATGTTTATATAAAATAAAATCGTTTTAGTTTCACCGTTAGCGGGGAGGTAGCTAGATCCATTCCTTTCTAAGATTATTTTATACCTACTACCAATCCTAAAATTGCATCTTTCCTAAAATCACGTAAGTCTGGGGTGACTGGAATCTTAAGCTAGATTTTACCAGTCAAGATTGTTGCTATATAGCACTGTTCTAGAAGCCTCAAGAATTCTACTGTAAGGTGAGCTAGTAAGAAGTTCAAGGCAGCCTCCGAGGCAACCTACAGGCTGATAAAAGGCAACGCGGGAAACTCTTGCTTTTCCCAATAACGGATAAATGTCATGAACGAAACAAGAAACGCTGTCGGTTTAGACGTTACGACTTTTAATCGAATCGTAGTCTTGATTGAATGATAAAAAGGATACATACAATACCTAGATGGCATTTACAGTCACGTTGTATATAGTAGGTATCAGGACTAGTATTTTTAAAAAACATATTTGAATTGCTACTTAACTTATTAATTAACCGTGTTTAAATCCCTACTAATATTATAAATGCGAAAGTAACTCTGTCTGTCTGTCTGTCTGTTACGCTTTCACGCTAAAACTACTGGACCGATTTATATAAAATTTGGTACAAAGATAGTCTGGAGCCTGAGAAAGGACATAGGCTACTTTTTAACCGACTGCAAAAAAGGAGGAGTTCCACGCGGACGAAGTCGCGGGCAGAAGCTAGTAATATCATAACGCTACTGTTTTCAGAATATCTTAAAATTAACCTAGAATAACGCGAACGAAACAGACTAAGAAAGTCAATTGAGCATGGAATAAACTTAAAAAATATCTATATTTATTGTAAAATTCAAAAAAAAGTTACGAAAAATAAATAGGTAACTTCTTTCTTAAATCGTGTCGTAGCGACAATCGTATCGCTAAACATAAAAGTAACTCCAAAAGGTGAATGCACTGCAAAGTGTAAAAATAAAGTTAAACTCGTCAATTAAATGTAAGACAATTTACCTTTTATTGTTGTCAATTATACAGCAGTAGCAATTGTCAGGGACGGGGAGTGGTGATTTATAGCTTGACACTAAAGACGTCATGTCACACATAAACAGATATTATGATCAGTATGATTTATAAGTACCTACATTACTTAATATTTTAACCCTAAATGAAACATTTGGAGTGAAACATGTTTAACGCAAAATTTACAAATTTCTGAACATACGTCTCAACAAAAATAATAATTATTCATTTTATTCGTTTCTTTCACTAATGATTCTCTCAACTGAGGTTTCAGAGAATTTATCCTTATAATAGCAACATTCAGTTTATTTCATTTAGAGTAGGTATATAGACATGACGAAACTATTTCTTACAAATACATTACAAGAATAATTCTTAAATTGTCTATAAGGAAAAAACCGTGACATAAATAAATCTCTTCGTCAACTCACAACAAAATTATTTTCTTTATAAACTTGTGATTTATATATTTATATACAAGCGTATAAAATTAACAAGAATTAAATATAACAGTAATAGGAAAAAATGCTCAAGTGCTAAAATCAAGGTCGTTTATCATAATTGATTTTAATACACAAGGACATTGTTTCTTTTACAACATGCCTCAAAAGATTTTCTCAAAAGCCTTGGCCTGGTCTTCGATATACAATTTCTGGATTATTTGGATCACCGTCTCCTCTCACAATGTAAAGTACTTCAACCGGATCATTAATATTATCAAATTCAGTTCTCGTCCCTATATTATCAAATTTGATTTGATCTTCAAATGCCTCTAAATATTGTCGATTACTTTGAATCCCAGGAAAAAAGAATCCTTCTGCTTTCATAACAGAGTTTTCATTAGTTTCAGGGAATTTAAGAGCCTTACCTAATCTAATATTGTTATTTACTTTGACATTGTCAAACAGAAGGTTATTTTCGTTTTTGTAATGTTCGGGAAATTTCCATGAAGATTTATCAGAATTATGATTATAATTGTCAGACAAAACAGTACCTTTCGTATTTTGAATTCTATTTTCAATTTTATTTTTGAAACCAATTTGGTAAGGATAACCATGACCATAATTAGGATGAGAACCGTAATTATTACCATATAAATTATTTTGCAACCCTGGTTGCGAGTTTTGTACCTGGAAAGGGTTCACATTTTGATAATTTTGTTGCTGATATTCTTGTAAACCTTGAGGTTGATAGGGAGGACGGTAATTTTGTGGATGATACAACCCATAATATTGTTCTGGGACACCATGTTGGAATCCTTGTTGAAGATTTGGTTGAGTTCCTTGAAAACCTCCAGATAATTGTTGGTAAAATTGCTCTAAGCCCTGTCCTTGAGGTTGCGAGAAGAATCTAAAGAATCCTCCATTGTGGTTATTCAAGTAGTGAACCAACTGTTCAGGATCGTTAGGACACTGGTTGTAGGCGTATCTACAAGTGCCAGGGTTGGACTTGGAAGTCATTCCAAGAAAGACGGCGCGACCGAAGACGAAGAGTGGAGAGGTAGTGATACCATTATATGCAGTCAGCAAACTGGAATAACAATAATATTAAATAGCTAATTGTAACTTGTTTAGAATCATATAATACATCCATCCAAATAGGCCCTTAGTGAAAGCATTCGCTTTAATCTAAATCTTTGTTGTCACACCATAACGTGAGATTAAAAATAAGAGCAGGTACGTTAGGAACCTAGACAATTTTGAAAGAAAAAGATAGTTAACAATGACTTAGGGCTTCCAGTTTAATTTATCTTCAAATTTCGAAAAATCTTACGTAAGCAACGGTTGGAGCGGTTGTGGCAGTGTCGGTCCTGCGCCAGCTGCAGCCTCACACAGCAATCGCGGCACGCATTGCTGCGAGTCATACTGAGCTATAGATGTTAAAGCTGACGTCACAGAAGAAAGTGCAGAGGACGCGAGGGACTGGCGGGGTGGTCCTGAAATAAGAAATTTTGGTACAATAAGTAACATAAGGTAAAGACCAAAGGACCTAAAATTATAATTGGCTCTAAAATATTATTTTGCTTGACGACTAAAGAGAAAAATTATAATATTGACATTTGTAAAATTCTAAAATAGTTTTAATTTTATTTGTTATGTGTTTGTTTATTTTATAATGTAAAATTTTGACGATCTCACTATGAGTGCATATAATATGACATAATGTGTAATTATAATGTATGTAATAATGAGAAATAAATAAATCTAATCTAATCTAATCTATTATAGTCATTTCAGTAGTAAGTAATGGAATTAATTGCTCAAATAATGGTTGTACCGATCATTAAAATGATCTTAGCTTGAAAGTTGTAGCCAAGTACAGACTTAAAGAAATAACTTTGACAACTTACTGTAGAAATGTCCTGGGCGTGGAAGCCCTGGATAACCTGGATAAGGATAATTCATCTGTTCAGGATAGGGTACAGGTCCTGGTAGTATTGGCCCTAATCCCCCATATCCCGGTGCACCATTGGGCAGTGCTTTTGGTTTCCTACGCCTTCGCCGCTTCTTTTTGGGACGTTGGGTCTGATCTTCTATGGTGTTGTGTCCTTAAAATTTAATAATTGAATGGTAAAATAGAAAGAAATACTTTGGTCAGACACTCATGAACATTGTTTTTAACACACCTATATTAAATAATTGTACCTAATAAATCTAGGACCCTTAGCTAAATGACATTCGATAATTGACATAATAAAAAAACACGTGGTCAGTTTCCGTTCGCTTATGTCATCATACATTTCGTACATTTTCCATACATTTTGTTGGCATACGCTATTAACGAATGTTAGTTGTCTATAATTGGGGTAGGTGCTCCACCACCACTTATACCACCTATAGGACAAATAAATTAAAACACTTACCTAAGTAAAACATTTACCTTGGGATTCGATATTCTGTTCTTGAAGACCATATCCTTGATTTTGATCGACAACATTTTCTTCGGGAAATCCCAGCGAATCTTCAAATCTTATCAGGCCATATTTATCATTATTTTCTGACTGCCCTTCAAACCTAAAAGCATTTTTAGCCTGTCGGGACGCAACGTCTAATATAGCCCTAAAATAAAAATTTATTGAGAATAAAAATTGCACTTTGTGGACTTTTTAAAAATGTTGCTTTTCTTACCGAGTTTCGTTTTTATCAGTATTATTGTTTTGTACATCTTCTCCATTTATATCCACACTTAATATTATAATTAGTGCTACTATTATAAATGTTGAAAATGTTTCCATTTTGTGTCCATTTATCTGAAAATGTAAAATAATAAGATTATTATTATGTAAAAATCATATTAGGTGCCTGTTGTAAGTACCTACATAATGGCAAATTGCAATAAGTACCTAGTAGTAGTAGTAGTAAATGACAATAGAAAATGTAGGTAACATTAAGTAGAAAGAAAAAAAAAATTATTGACAACCCCAGACATTTCGCCTACATTTGTATTAATTATTGCTTCAATCTCTGTATTTCCTTTGTTCATAATAATAACTACTACCTAATCTTACATAACCAGGCATTCTCCAACTTTATGCATTCATCACATTATAATCTATCCACGACATGCCTACTAAGAAATGTTTACGCCAAAACAAGATTCGAACGATATTGTACTTAGTTATCTTTGTGCCTTTCGCGCATTTTAAAAGATGCGAATAAAAAGAATCAGTCTAAATTTTGTTTTCGAAGTAAATTCCGGTGACATTCCTAGTTGGCGCCATACTCGGAATGTGTTAATTGCTCTGTTTTATCCATTTGTCTAGTTCTCGCAACGCAACGGCGCTTGCGCAGCCGTAGCACTAACGTTAATTAATTTACATTATAGTAATTATTAACATTCAGACAGTCTACATAACACTATCAACTTAAGTAGCTCTTGCTCTTTTGAAACATTTATACGAATTACTTTAATCCGATATTTACTACGATGTATCAATTGAAATTCGATCGATATCAATGGTATTATACTATTAATTAAGCGATAATGAAGCATTGTGAAAATAGACGCAAGTTAGTAATTAAATAAAAATAGCAGTAAGTAAGTACATACATTAAGTTATAACACAAGTTGATAAGTACCAATTTATTTTGTCAATTTGAAATCAAGCGCCTGATGATTTTATCTGTGTTAAAAATATACTTCTTGTGACTATTGCGTAAATTCTTAAAGGAAAACCGTACTTAAGGATTTCATATATTTACTTACACATTGATACGAGTAAAAAAGGAAAATATAGCCTTAAATATAATTATTCTGAGGTTAAACTTTCAGTTACTTCTTTTAAATTTTTCCAAAATTACTTTTTTACTTATTTCAATGAGAAATAACCCCTATAACATAATAATAAACAAAACAACTAACGTTATAACAATTTCTTAAATTATTAATAATGAAATATTATATAGAAAAAATACATAGGTACCTAAGTACATTGTCGTAGCAAACAACACCGCTTAAGTTATTATATTTTTTGCTGACTTAAAATACCGCTTAAGTCCCGTTTGACGTAGGTACCTACGTGCATTATTAATTTTGACTAAGTTAATTATAGACTTAAGCGGTACCTTGTACTATCTAAGGAACAATATCTCGATATTTTAGGTAGGTACCTAAACAATAAGCGCCCCAGTAGGTAAATAAAAAACAGATTTAAAGAATAAATTAAAACAAAACAGAATTGGAATGAAATAAAATAAAATAAAAATACGCGAGTTAAATCCGTTAATAGTTGTTTCATTCCAATGTGTAATAACCGCGAAGGCATCAGAAATTATTAACAAAACAGAACTTACCTCTACACCTCAAACAAAAACAAAGGATCAGAGATGTAGTCTTCAAAGCTGTCTATCCTCAAATGCGAGAATTTCTCCATTGACTTGATATGAAAGTGGCATGATGTCACTCAATGTTACTATAAGGGTAATGATATAACGCGCTTTGTATGGTAAATCCTGCTTTTAGTAGGTTAGGCAATTTTCGTTTTAGACAACATCAACATGTCATGATATAATTTCGCGTATATCCTTACTGATATTATGAACGCGAAAGTTTCTAAGAATGTATATGGAAGGATCGATGTATGTTTGTTACTCTTTCACGCAAAAACTAATGAATGGATTTTGAATATTTTGATGAAACTGTACAATAATGTAGCTTACATAATATAAATTGTCAGAATAACACAAAGGCTATAATTTATAAAGATTATTACAGTGTGTATTGTCCAAATTATTATAACGATAAATGTCAAGTACCTATTTAGGAAAACAAACTGCCAAATGCGAGAGCTATTGTGGCATAGGTACGCTTTAACTTTTAGAGCTACATGTATATTCCGTAAAGTACTAAATCTGCGCAGGCGCAGACGAAGTCGCAGGCTGAAGATAGTTTATGCATAAAGAAGCTTCATATACTTCAGTTGACACCATTTTGAGTAGGTACCAGCTTTGTTACAGCTTATAATGAAGAACTTATTTAATAAATTCTGATTATGCGAATTCATCAAAAAATATTAAATAATGTTATCACCATAACTTATTTGTTGCCTGTGTGCCTACCTAACCCAGCCTTAAAATTTGTCGTACCTAGTTACCTGAAACATATTTTTTTTTATCATCTACTATTAAAAAGCGAATGTTGCTAACAGTATTAATATCAATTAAACTCAATAAAACAAAGCTCACATTGACCTTGGCACTTTCATCACAATATCGATACCGGTTTAGTATCGTAACCGATTATCGACAGTTGGGCAACTCTATTGATGTTTTGACAGCGCGGTCGTTTGATATAAAAGTGATTGTAAATAGATAGTATTTTCTGTATCGATATATGTATTGTGCTGTCTTTACGAGTGTTAAGTTTGTGTCATGCTGTTACTATAAGTGCATTTAACAATACCTACAATTGATCTTAGTTCAAGAAAAGTGAGATTTTGTTCATAATCATTTTTAGTGCTTAAAATTTGAGATATTTGTACTCAGTATAAATAAGTATACTTACTTACCGAAGGACATTTACTTACTTAATAATTAGTAGACCAGGTAATTTACCATTAATTCCATTTGCATTGGAATAATTAAGTACTTACAGTGGAATCGTACAATAGGGATGATGACTGGGTAAAGAAAACACAAATGTATTTACTTAGTCAGTCAGTTAGATTATTGAAAATTATTGAACACGTAGTTACGTAACTAATTCAATTCACAGTATATTCATTTTATTCTGGAGTTTCAAAAGATTTTTTTTCAGCTCCTGTTATTATGGCAAAATGAGTCGACAATTGCAAGCTACTAAAGTAAGTAGTACCGTGCCTACCTTGCTTGATTTTTTTGAATTTGGTTGTTTATTTAAATACAAAGCGGGACTTTTGTCTATTCTATGGCTTAGATAAGTACCTATATATTAAATTATTCAATATAGATACTTCGTAAATAATTAAAAAAAATATCGACAGTCGACTAAAAATCCAGCCATCACTCGCCGCCGCGTCGGTCAAGATTTTCCTTCCCGCCATATTCTTAACACCGGATTCGTGTCCGCTACCCACGACAGATCGAACTAACAATCTAAAAATATACCGTATTGCAGTGCCATAGAATTTTAATTGGCGAATCATAAGTTTGCTTACTGATACAAACATAAAATTTCTAACGGAATATTAGGAAAACACTCTACTGCGCTAAATATAAGGTTTATTTTTATTATCTATATCAAATGTATGTGTTAAAATAAGATGGTAAGCGTCCAGTGCATAAGGCTTACGTTGCCATCTCCCTATCATGCTGTTGAGAGTTTGTGGTGATACCTACTATTTGATACCTGGTAAAAAATAGTCATTGCGAAATTATTTTAAAAAATTATAAAGTAAATAGTAAATGTAAATGTACCTATATTACCTACAGGTCTGTAATGAAGTGAGTCGGACTTGTGGACGAAGGGTTTTATAAAAACGGCCAATAAATCATACCTACCTGTGGTATGGGAGCCACCTTAAATATTTTGTTTTATTTAGTATTTTTACTATAGCGGCATCGGCGTAGAAATGTTAAATTTTAAAGTTAAATTATGTAATGGTTCCCTTAATTACTATTATTAATTAAATAACTTATTAATTAGGTATTATCTAACAACCGGTTATAGATACCATTGCTCTCAACCAATCAGAACGGCTGGTAACCTTTAAGCGTGCCTAATGATTGATCAGTTAATAATCGAAACTATTACCTATATAGACATATACGTGATGACTCCATATAGGCTATGTTTGTTTATTTTATTTATATGTATAGAATACCTACAACTGTATAAATCTAAATCACTCGTTAGCACTGATTTGGGTTAATTGCGGCAAGTAGGTACCTAAGATATCTTATAGATAAGTGACGATTTGTTTATATCTATCAATTAGGTTGTTAAATTATCATGACTCTATTATCGACAGAAAAAAAAAACGTATTTTTGGGTATTTGATAGAGAAACAAAAACGCGCAACGTAGAAAAGTTAGCGCACCAAGCATAGAAGAGCAACGTTGCGCTTGACGAAAATTGACTTAAAATTATTGTCAGGGAGAATTAAATTGATTATTTTTTTGGGAGATTTATTACTTTGTCCGGAGTCGGGAGGGCATTAAAAAATTTAGGATAATCCTACCAAATTCCGACTATTTGGCAACCCCAACCGGAATCGCAGACACCTACTTACCTATATTATTATGTGGCATCATAAAAACATACCGTTTATTGACCCCGATTTACCTTTAAAACGATGATTGCAAGTCAAAACTGTTTTATTTCGAGAAATCAGCCGGGCACTGAAAATAAAAAACACAATTTTACTCCTTTGAGTCCTTTGTGGTAAGTACAAATATCATTATAATTAAAAACTAATGGTATTGAACCAAAAATATTAATCGAATTTCGATTGATAGATTGTAGTTATACTTACCTTATGTTGAAAATTATAATTAACTTGAGTGTTAACTAAGTAAGGCATTGATGCCAAAAATTGGCATTTAAATAAATTCGAATGATAATTAACTTTTTTTTATTAAGTTTTATAAAAACATTTTAATCGTTTATGTATTAATATTATAAAAATATTATATAACCGGTTACACTTCCTAAAAATGACCATGAATTTTTAATCCTAGTTATTTTTAAAGATGCAGTTCATTTTACTTCATATCTATATTAAGATTATTAGGTCAATAGATATGGGAAATTGACCTTTAACGTAAAGGCACTAAGTATTGGTTTTTATTGGCATTTATTCGACTTATAATAACAACCTTCACTATCCTTATTATTTTGGTACACCTACTAATCAGGAATTATAAATAATATATCAGTAGGGAGTAGGTACGATAAAAAAGAACCTGATTACTTGTCCTGCCTATTAGTCAGATAAAGATTTTGATGACCTAAGAACCTCCTACTTGTTAAGTCGGCTAAAAATATATGCAACCTCAAATCTTCATCATCATACCTAAAATCATCATCATATACATACAATAATCACATAGTATAAAAACAAAGTCTATGTCTATCCGTCCCTAGATATGCTTAAATCTTTAAAAGTTCACAACGGATTTTGATGCGGTTTTTTTTAAATAGATATTGATTCAAGAGGAAGGTTTATAGCCGTGTGAAGCCGGGTCGGGTCGCTAGTAATAAATCATTTAGTTAATTTGTTGTTGATGAGATCGGTACAAGTATTAAATGTGACTGTTCAGTCGAGTTGTTTTAGATGAATGATAATATCAGGTACCTGCTTACAACCTTTACATGTCAGTGTCATAAGGACAAATCGTTAAGGTAAGGGGCCGATTCCCTTTGTCAAATATAATTAGTATTCGTAACGTTTAACAACAACAGACCAACAGACCAATCGTGTTTGCTTTAAACATATATTTGTATGGCTACCTTCTAAAATAAATTAGTTAATTTAAAATAGCTTGTTTTGGTCGAACTAAAGATCTTTGGCGCCGAAATTTTTTTGTTAATTCACAATCAGTCCTGATACCTGCCAACCAGTTATCAAGTTTTTACTAAACACTTTGATTATGGATTTCTCGATATGCAAGATAGAGTAGGTACCTATCTACCTAATAGCTAATGATAGATATTACTAAGAGCCTGTTTAAGTAAGGGCTATACCTACCCAACGTCATTTAAAAGCTACCTCTGGTCCGAATCTAGTGCATGGTTACCCACATGCCTTGCATTCTCCGTATTTAAGACACTCCTAAATATTCATAAGCTATTAGTAGTTGCTTAAAGCCTAAAGGTAAGGGACTGATTGAAGCACATCGTTTAAGATAGTTCGGATGGTCGAACATATATCACAGCTTTAGATGATATTGCAGAGGTATGCAAACTGTTTCGCAACACATTTCACAATCAAGTCGTGTAAACTTCGAGTAAAGCCTGCAAAGGTTGCCTGTAGCTGGTCTCAATGGCAGAAAGTTCCAATTGATACGCCAGGTAACCTTAGCAAAAAGGCAGATGCAACTCACTTTAGCAATTTCGTACAATAAAATTAAACCAAGATGACAGCACGGTGTTATTCGTGAATCTACCTACTTCCATCTTTGCTTAATTGTAGCATGTACCTATTAGAGGAAGAGCTTGAATTTGCGCGTCACGATAGATTAAAGGGTCTCACTGAATGAAGAAATAATGCGGAAAAAATGTTTAGAATTACGTCAAAAAAGTTAGATGACAGATGCTTGCATAGGTACGTGACATAAACCTTATATTATGCCGCGTCCACGCATTCGTGCAGCAAAGAGGAAAAAAGGCAGAGTATTCATGTGGCCGCTGGTATTCGTTGACGAATAGAGTGGTCCTTAAAAATATATCACCTATATATTCAGAGCCTAACTTCGTATCAGCGCGCCAGCCACGTCCTTACAGTCATTATAATCACTTGCGCGCGCGCACGTGCGATCACAGTGTCCATTTATCTGTGTGTCTGTTTACACGTCTTATATGAATAAGGAAACAAGAGGATTTGAATACAAAAAACATGGATTTTTACGTATGTATATTTTTATTGTTTAACTTATATTTTTTTACTTGAATAGGCACGTAAATTTATGATTTGTGCCCGGTCGCCTAATTCAACTGTGATCCGCAAATGGATTCTACAATTAAAGTTAAAGCTGATATTTATGCTTATTAATTAGATAGGTAGGTACTTATTCTTCTTAATTACTCCCAGTTCTTAGTGTTGTTAATAATGTAGTGTTTCGTCTATAGGTAGGTACTACATTTAAAATCATCGATAAATTAACAAATATTATTTGCTCTTTTTAAATATTGTGCACTATTTCTGTACCTATCTACAAAATTAGCACTTATTTTATAAAATTACAGAAATATTATATTTATAAAACAACAAACAAATCATGAAATTATAATGCAACGTGAAGCAAATCTCCTGTATTTTAATTAAAAGCAAAGTTGCTGATACATTTTTGTTTGCTTACTTTTAGTGTTTTATTGTGAGTAGGAACTACAAGTAGGTACCTACATATTTAAGTAATATAGATAGATAATCTACGTACTTTATACTACGAGTATAGTTTATATTGTGTGCAAAAGTAAAGCTAAGGAAAAGCCGGTTTGAGACGAATAGGTGTTGTTCTTATTTAAGTTCCTAGGTATTGTAATATTACTAAACTTGTAAATAATGTAGGGTATACCTATTTGCCTATCTACTGCTTTCCATGGCCATCTCATATTAAATCTTTTTATTACACCTATTTATATTATATATGGAAAAGTAAGGTTACGTCCTTCCTTCGCGAGAATTGATTGTTTACACTCTTTGTCATTTAAACTAAAAGCCATATCGCGATTATTATAATTCATGGCTATTGCACCTTTCGCATATCGTATAGCAATCAGTAGGTACCTATTGATGTTTCTTTAATATCCTAACTAATATTATAAATGCTAAAGTAACTCTGTCTGTCTCGTTTTCACGCTAAAACTACTCAACCGATTTAAATAATTTTTGGTAGATAGTCATCTGTGTACTTACCTGAGCCTGTGAAAGGATACTTTTACGTGACGTAATTACTAATTCCACGCGGATATAGTCGCTGACAAGAGCTAAACACAAATATAAGACTGTTTAACATTACGTCGACATATAATAGGCAGCAAAAACTGCAACTGATCATTCTAAATGGCATGGGGGCTTTACAGGTCGTATTTTTTCTAACTACCTGCACATCTTTGTTTGATCTATAAGAAGAGAACCGGTTATTCTAGCGATATAATTACGCTTTGGTAAATTTGGCAATTAGCAAAATGATTACCGCTTTTTTACCGTTGGGGTCGCCTTTTTGCAGTAGGTATGAGCCTGCGACGTCATGATACCTCGTAACAATAATAGATTAACTAAGTCAATAGGTCTTTAACAAGGATCCCCAATTTGATAACATATTATTATAAAAACAATCAAATTTTCTACTTAGAATTTAATCCGAAGAAGAAGATATGTTATTTAGATTTTTGCCGTACCTAGTAAAAAATAATAAGTAGGAATAGTGTATATCTACCTACTGTTTCCGTGTAGATATGTATGGATTGAAGATTGGTAAAGAAACTACATAGGTTCCTGTAAAAAAAGTTCATTATATTTTCACACTATACCAAAATAATGTATTTACACCTAACATCACACGATTTTAAGGGATCCTGATAAAATGTGATGTACAGTACCTACCTACCACATATAAAAAAGTCATGAAAACTATTCACGGAAAGATGCAATAATGTTAACAAGCGTTTTTATTTTGTTACAGAAAATGATATACCTAAGTAGAGCAAAGACATTTTAAGACATTGATATCAAACACAAGTGTATTCTCAAAACTAAGCCTGCATATTATAAAGTTACAATCCGAAGTGGCATGTGTGATTATCAGAAGCAGATAAGAGATACAAGATATAATATTACGAAGATTATCATTAAGATGAAAATAAAGCCACAGTTTATATTTAAGTGCACCGTGACTGCAGCGGTCTTGCACCGGTAATATAATTATCGGAAACACATTTGGATTTTTTAGAATAGAAAATTAGTCTGATACAAAATGGTGCAAGAAGTGCAGGACGCGAAACCAGAAGAGAAAGTTCCAGAGGACGCATTAACAAAGTTAATAGGACACTTCGGAAAATGGCAGTTAATAGTTTTTATGTCAGTGTTCCTAATAAAATTCTCGTCAGGATGGGTACAAATGGCGATAATATTCTTAACACCGAAAGTGACCTTTTGGTGTGCGGAATTCCCAGCTAACTCAAGCTATGAAATTGCAAATGGGTCTTGCTATGACGACTGCCTGAGATATGAATATGATACGAGCCCTTTTGATAACACTATTATTTCGGAATGGGACTTGGTCTGTGGGAAATCGTGGCTGGCCAGCTTCACGCAAATGATACTGCAGGTTGGAGTTTTGACGGGTAGCATTTTGTTTGGATTCTTATCTGACAGGTAAACAATAAATCGTCGCACATAATATCATGTTCAATTGTTATGCTTGAACCAACCATTTATTTAACAGGACATTGCGACACAAAAGAAACAAACTAGCACTAACATTTTAAAGTTATTTTCTAAATGACATTCACATTTATTAGACATTTACATTAATTCAACCTCAATACATACCTAGTTGTCATTTGTCGCTTAGTAATAACATCTACGAGTGTGATATTGATTATCTTTTCCAGATTTGGTCGCAAGAACACCTTCCTGGCCTCGATCGTCGGTCTCATAGCGTTTGGATTCGGCGTTCCCTTTTCACCAAACTACATTGTGTTCACCACCATCCGCTTTCTCCTCGGCTTCTGCACCGCTGGAACTATGGTCGTCTCCTTCGTCATAGTCATGGAGTCTGTCGGATCCAAATACAGAGAAATCGTCGGCTGTATCTTTCACATACCTTTCATCTTAGGACATTTAACATTACCGCTCTTCGCATTTTACTTTAGGAGTTGGGATAGCTACAGTTTGGCGCTGGCGGTGCCACAGCTCATTTATTTGTCCTACTTCATCGTTTTATCAGAGTCCCCAAGATGGTTGATAAGTGTTGGTAGATTGGAAGAAGCAACGGATATTGTGAAAAAAGCTGCGGTCATGTGAGTATACTTTTAAATTATTAAGGAGAGTTATCTGTATGTGATTTATTTATTAGGTACTAGGTAAATACTTACCTACTTTAATAGACTATAAATATCGCATAGATAGTTGAACATTTTGAGTACCTAGTTTAATATTGCAATATTGTTGACATGGTAATCAAGTAAAACAAAGTAGTTGAGTAGGTACCTACCCATCATTAAATGACAGAGAAATTTCTCACCAGATTACGATAAAAGTAATCCATTGCTTGCGAGATAGCGTTAAATATAAATATACTACTTACACCTGTCTGACACTTCGTTTCATCGAATTTCAAGACATTGTTATCGCAAATTGCTCATTCTGGGTATTACCTAGTTCCTAAAATAAAATGATCATTGGAATGAAACAACTGTAACGGATTTAATTCGAATATTTTGTTATATTTGCAGACGTTACAACAGTTCCTATATTCGTAGGCGACTAAACTGACGATAGATTAGCACTAAAGTGATTTTACATTATGCAAACTAGTACCTTATTTCATAAATATGAATACCTTACATAAGTAGGTATTCATATTTATTTTAGTTTCCGAAACTTCAGCAAATAAAATAGGTGTACCTACTTATGTACGCTAGTAAAATCCTTTATAGTTCTTTTATTCCGATGTGAAAATATTAGGAATTATAAAATGACCACTTTTGGTACAATAGTAATAAATAATTACCAGTACCAATCACGTGGTAAAAGGTACTTACTTAAATTTATTCTGATACTTGGCCTATTGTTCCTATATAAACTAGTACAAAGATACAGATTAAGAAAGGCACTTGAAACAATTTACTTATCTCATATTTTACGTCCTCGTACTAAATATTAAATAGGTAGTTTTAATCAAATGGTTTATTTAAATACCTACTGATATAAAAATTGCTCTTACATCATGTTTTTTTTTTGTTAAAACGTCAGCTCGCAAATACTTTAGATGCCATCAAAACTCAGTAAATAGGTACCTACATTTTCGTTGCGTTTTAATTCCTAATCTATCACAAAGTGTGTTGAAAAAAACAAAATTATCATTACCAAAAAATTCTAATTATATATTTACTAAACTTCATGTTTTTCCAGGAACAAAATGCCTGTGAAAAATATAGAAGATACATTAAAGAAACTATCCCACGAAGCCCAAACACGCGAAGGTCCGAAAGTAAACTACTCTGACCTATTCCAGAAGAACTTACGAATAAAGACGATTTGCTCGTGCATAATTTGGCTAAGCACTGGCATCACCTTTTATGGGGTCAACCAATACATCGGCCAGACCAGTTCCAATGCTTTTATAAGCGTGTCTGCAGCCGCCGCTGTACAGGTAAAGATAAACCTGTAGGTATACTTAGGTACTTATGTAAATTAATAATTCATTTTAAAATAATATTTATTAATCTATAAGGAATATAGAAGAAAAGTTTGTTTGTTTGTTTAGATTGAATAGGCTCAAAAACGACTGGATCGATTTGAAAAAATCGTTCACTGTTGGGAAGCTACACTATTCCCGAGTGACATAGGCTATAATAAAAAGGGAACCGTGCGAAGCCAGGGCGGACAGCTAGTCTATACTAATATTATAAAGAGGAAAGATTTGTATTTTTGTATTTTTGTATGTTTGTAATGAATAGGCTCCGAAACTACTGGACCGATTTCAAAAATTCTTTCACCTTTGGAAAGCTACATTATCCCCGAGTAACATAGGCTATATAATATCACGCTAGGTCTTATAGTTGCGGAGCAGTAACCGAAAATGTTTCAAAAACGGGGGAAAAGTATCGTTTCTGAGGCCTTAAAAAAATCTTAAGTCCCCCCGTGCGAAGCCGGGACGGGTCGCTAGTATTTAATAAATTTACAAGCGCCACAACCGCGTATATAAGTATTTTATTACCTGGAAAATATTACATCATTCCCAAGTCTAATATTTTGTGTTGATTCTACTCGTGCAATATAAAAATCGGATTATAAATATCATTCATAATTTAATAATTTCTGATGCCTTCGCGGTTATTACACATTGAAATGAAACAACTAGGGTGCGTCGGGGTAACATGAAAAACAGAGTAAGATGAAAAATCCCTCATAGCTGCCTATTCCGTGCATATTTTTTAACACTGACTACAGAGTTTTGTAGGTAATTTCATTGCGCTCCTTATCTCAGTCAGCGATAATCGTCAGGTGTGAGGGCATATGTTTTTTTTGCAATTTTTCGACAAGGTATGTTTTTGAGCGATAAATGCGTTTTTTAATCTTCCCCCACGTTCCGTAGTTTTTTCTACACGCAAGTTAAAAATATGTTTTTTTGATACGTGTTATTGATATTTTTTTTTTAGTTGATACATAAAATCCGATTTTGCATATCTTTTATATTTTTGGAGTTTTTATATTTTTCAATCTTACACCGCTTGTAAAACCCAGGGGCAAGACGGCAATATTTTCTTTTCCAACTTACCCCGATTATGAAACCCATAGTAAAAGTCAGGGGTTGTCAAACTGTATGATTCGTTTATGAGTAGTGTAATATTCACAACTCATGAAAACATGTGTAAAAAAAAAGATTTTAAATAAAAGTTGTAATATATTTAGCTAGTTAAACTACCTGTCTATTTAAATAAAGAAATGATTACATTTTTTGTGTACATGGTAGTAACATTTAAATATTAGGATATAAAAAGAAAAGGTTGAGAACCGCATATCATCTGAATACAAAGTGGGGTAAGACTGAAATATTATATTTAACAAAATTTCATTTTGGTAGTTAAAACTAGGTATTTTCAAAATGTATTTATATATTTGAATAGAGAAAAAAATATGCTTTCGGTGCATATAATCCAAATGGACCTACAATGGATATTAAAGATTTTAAGAACTATATCGATCTTCCCCCCTCATCATTCCATCTTACTCCACGATTTTTTTGCAATAAGTTTAACTTTGTCATCGTTTTTATACATGAAAAACACCTTCAATCAGGCCCATTTGTGGAAAGATAGGAAGAACCATTCATTAACTTTACTAAAAACATCACTTCATATACGTCAGCTTCATACGATTCAAATTATGAGGCTTTAGAAAAAACATTGTTTATCTCATCGAAATCTCGTTCAACCTTACCCCGACGCACCCTATTAACGGATTTAACTCGCGTATTTTTTATTTTATTTTATTAGCTGACGTTTCGGATTCTTTACAGTTTCCATAATCGTAGCACGACTGAGCTGACAATAGTCTAACGCTAAAGTGACGTCACTTTAGCGTTACGATTATGGAAACCGTTAAATCCGTTCTTAAATAGTTGTTTCATTCCAATTCATAATTTAATCAAAAAATTCTAACGATCAAAAATTTTCAAAGAACATGATAGAAACAACGTTGCAAAAAAAACTTATATTATAGTTAGGTATTATGCAAAATGGTTAGAAAAAAGGTAGAAGATGAAGATAATGGTCATGGTGATCAGCTGTGGCTTCAAGGCAGGCAGGTCATAGCTCAGTGGTTGAATGTTACCAATTAATTTGTAGCACAAATTGCAAGTAGGTTTTGACCTTGAATTGACACATCGTAGAAATAATTCTAGAACTTTATACATCAACTAGCTATTTTCTGTTAGGATGTGTATTTCAATAAAATACGTCTTACATCAATTCTGTTAAATAATGTTTATGATAAATTTCAAATAGAATGAACCAAAGAATTTTGTTGTCACATACAATGCCTTCCTTTTCCACCCCCCTTGGGGTAGAATTTCAGACAATCCTTACTTATAGGGTGGCTATGTCATACAAAAAATACACCCTCCAAGTTTCAGATCTCTATGAACAGCGATTAAGGATGTATAGGTACGTATCCGTCACTCAGTCTTTCAGAACATAGTTAAAAAATTTTAATATATATGATAGGATTGGCGTTTTACATTTCCTTCAACGTACCTAAATAATTGTCCTAATAATAAACATAACCAGAAATTTTCGATTACAGCTACCGTCAAACGTCCTGTCGATCTGGTTGGTCAGAGCATTTGGCAGAAAGACCACAGCCATGACAGCATTTGTTCTTGGTGGCATCTGTATCCTGACCCTTGGCTTCGTTGGCGACGACTTCTGGCTGACCTTCACCCTTGGAACTCTAGGTGTCAGCTTCGCATCCATAGATGCTGCTACCATATATATTTTCTCCTCTGAATTATTCCCAACCGTAGTTAGAAATATGGGGATGGGAATATGCTCTATGTCTATGAGAGTCGGGTCTATGTTAGCGCCATTTGTTTCTAATTTGTCTATGACAACTCCATGGCTGCCGACAATTGTTTTTGGTTTTGCGCCCCTAGTTGGCGCGGCCGCGTGCTTATTGCTACCAGAAACTAAGGGAAAGAAATTACCTGATAATTTTGAAGATATTGAAAATTAGTAGGTGATAAGTGTATTTTTCCTTAAAAAGGGAAACACATAAATCATGAGTTCTCAGGGTATTTATAGAATTAAGATTAGTCTAAACTAGATTTATATGACCAAGATAAAGTTCCTTCGAAATCACTCAAAAATCCGTTCCTTAATTATAATCCTACTCCACAATATCGGTATTTCTAAAATCTCTATAGTTATAGCATTTGGACTTATTGTTACGAATTTATAGTTAGTTGATAGATAAAAAAATAATTTTACTATTTATTATTAGCCTATATTTAAAATAATATTTTGTTAGTTTAGCTGTCGACACGCAGAATTAACGAATAACTGTGTTTCAACACAAAACCTAATTATATAATTATAAGTAGTTAATATTTATTATTCCTATTGTACCTACCTATAAGATAAGATAAACCTGTGATACTCATCACCATGAGTGAATAAAAGAAATTTGTTAGGTAGGTAACTAGAAGTTAAATACATTTTACAACCATCATCTCTTTGTTATCTCTTGTTTAATAAACAAACAGTAGAGAAAAAATAATAATTTGATATGTATACACGTCTTATCTATTTATTTTATTTTTTTGTCTATAGATATACATCACATGTACTTACTAGAATAATCCCTCGACCAAGACATTCGAATCTTTTATTATTCAGCATGCCACTTATATGAAATCTTTCTACCTATCCCACATAGAATTTTAACAAATAATACTCAAGCATATTTTCGTTACCTATTTTTTTTGTCCTATTTCAGTCCGCTCCCCTCTCTCCTAAAGCGAATGGTTCTTTAGCTGCTGTTCTCAGGTAGTAGTTTCCTTTTAACCTGAAAATTAACGTTTTCTTTTAATTCTAAATTCAATTATCTAACTACCTACATATACGAAGTCATAATATATAGATCTCGGGTCAAGAAAGAAGATAGGTACTATTTCTGATAGGTGCTTTTGCTTCTTTATCGTAGCTTTTGTTTGCAACTTCGTCATAGTTGCTAATTTAAAGATTTTATAATACAAACATAAAAACACTTTTGCGTCCGCATTTTGAATAAAAAAAACTATCTAAATTTCACGTTTATTACTATAAGTAAGCGGCTATGCGCGCGTCTATATCTCAGTCCGCTATGATCATGGCTAAAATTCTAACAACTTCAGGTTTCACTAGATGTCTCCCATGAACTACTTCTAAACATACTCAGGGCTCGCTTTGAGTCCCATGTAGACTAGCGGCGCCTCCCGACACTGCCCGCGTAAGAACGCATCGTAGTCCTCACACTGTCGCGCCAGGAACTCGCCCCCAACCACGGACTCGGCCCAATATTGCCAAGAACGCCAGTGACTGCAGAAATCTGGAAAAAAACAGTTAATACTAGTTAGGAAGTATGCACAACGGAAAGCCCAACGCAGATTTACAAAAGTAGTTTTATAAAGTCAGCAAGCCTATGAATTTTATATGACGCGTCCTTCGACAAGTTGAATCGTTTATTAAACTTCAAAGGTGTCCTCATTGACGTTAACAAGACGAGTTTTCGTCAATATTATGCCGTCTAGTAGGTAAATGTCAACTTGGATAACTTTTCCTTGTACCTTGGCATTCGCATAGATACAACAGGAGGATATCGCTTAGCTTCTCCTTAATCAAGAGTTAAAGCTGTTTAGCTACGCCTAGTGCACTATGATGTGCAGTTAAAGTTAACTCATTGAAGTTATTGTTACTAAATTCTAGATCTTGGGGTAAAGTAGCGGAGATAGCATCTCCTTCTTCATGAACAGCATGGTAAAGCATGAGTACCTTCAACTGTAAGTGGCACAGTAGCCGATATGCACCCAGGCTGTTTTGCCTTCCCCTCATTTGGCCAGAAATCCACGTGGCCTGTACTACTAGGCGAACCAAACCCGCCCCCGTCTGTATGGATTATGTCAACAAAACTAGCATCTGATGATGAGACCGGTGGACCGAGGAGAGCAGGGTAAAATCCAGGATATGCTGGGTCTAGACCTGTCAACCTGGAATTATTAGCATAATTATAGAGATATAGAAACGATAGTCAATAATCCGTTTATAGTTGTTTCATTTCAATGTGTCATAACCGCGAAGGCATCGGAATCCAATATATAGATTTGACATAAGCTATCGAAGAATCATTAAGTTTATATGATTATGTGAATATATATTTTGACTATTCTATGGCGTTAGCAAGTTACTCATTTAGGAGTCTAGATTTCTAGAAGTTAAAGAAATATATTTATATTATTAATTAGGTCACTTAACTTTTGAAAAAATATGAAGAATAGGTACCTACCTACCTACTAAGCAGGTGAGTTTAAATTAGAATACCTTGGCACAATTGTTCCTCTAGCTGCTAAATGTCTGGCTGTAACTCCTAAGAGGTGAACGCCCATAGAGTGACCAACCAAATGAAGTCCTTCCAAAGATAATCCTCCTTTTATCAGTTTTGATAAAGCCTTCCCGGTCTCATTGCCAACCTGAAATACAAAATTAAAATCTGACATTTCACCCCAGCCATAGCTTCAGTAGCTTCAGTAGTCGTATGTATGTACATAGTAATATTGTGAATTCGATTATTTACAAGTGTTACAGAAAATTGATTCCCTACATTGGTACCTACTCCTCTTGGATATAGATAAGCGTTTGAACGTAGTGAATTTTCAAAGTCTTATCATTGATAAATTATAAGTAAATTATAATATAGGTACCTACCAATAATAATATAATAAATCACATTTTAAAATAAATTTACTCGTATTTAAGTCTATTATAAACCTCTGAGCATGTTGACATCACCTCCGAACCTAGGATAGAGTAAGTAAAGCGATCGCTCTAGAAGCCAGCTGATATGAAGAGCCAAAAAGGGGCCAAAGATGTGAGTAAAGTATAAGTACCGACCAAAAGACATTGAGAGGCAATCTCACTATAGGTACCAGGAAAAAAAAGCTAGAACGCCGGCCCTAGCATCTTTTCCTGAGTAGAGAGAGCTGTATCCACCTACCGCCTGTAGTCCAATAGCTGATACAAGGTAGTTCCCAAACGCCAAGTTAGACCAGTCCAGCAGTAGAACATTGTATTCCCCATTTTCTAAATACGCCTCTACGATGCTACGAACGCTTTCGTCGCTTGCCAACTCCACATATCTAAAAGAAAAGGTTAGAATTAATTACGGAAAGATTTATATAATTTTTATATACTTAATGGTATTGGTATTCGTAAGTAGGTACTTATTCAATTAAATAAGAAAGATCAAAAGATATGTGTATATTATGTCTGGACCTAGTAGCTAACAACTACGAGTAGGTATTTCTGATGCAGATATTTTTTTTTCCATTTGCATGTACAAAAAGACATTTTTGATTAGTTTATCAGAACTATTAGCGTACCAACTCTTCAGTGTATAGGTTTATAAGTAATATTATGAATTGAATTTGACACGAAACCGAGAATTTCATTATACCTATAGGTACCTATTTAATAAAGTAGGTAAGCATGCAATGTTTTTAATTAAGCGCTTCGAAATGTCATACTTATATCATCAACTTAATAGTTACCTATTTTAAATATTTGTAAAATAATAATTATATTATCTTACTACCTAATTATCTGTGGTAGGTAGGTACTTTTTTAATTTGTTTTGTCATGAATGTTTTCATGTCACTGTCTCATTGAGCCCGCTTTTTTTATGTGTCATAATATTTTAAATATTAGGTATTGTTATTTTTAAAATAATTTTTACTATCATTTGAATTTCATTTATCCATACTTAAGTACCTGTTTCATTATTTTATACAAAAAAATCCAACATAAGTAGGTATACCTATATGGTGCTTAATTGTGCTAAAAAAAAAGCATCTATCAAGGTCGCTCTTACACTCATTGCAGTACTTATAATATAATAATATGTGACAATTGTTACCTGGGTAGCCCCAATACCACCTCAAGTTTTTGTAGGCGTAACTCCAATAGAAAGAAATAAGAATAGGTATTATACCTAATGAAATTAAAACTTACCCGTGAGCATACAACACCGTAGGTTTTTGAACATCAAACTTAGTTTTTAATAGAAGTCGCTTAATATCCCTAATCCGAAACGACGCAGGTTTTGTAGCATTTAACCTAAAAAATAAACAATACTGCAGTACCTATAGCTAAGGTTTTCCACTATAGGTATGTGGGTAAGTATGTATTACACTTTAATTCCGGTTTTTAATAAAAGCCTTTATCGACCTTAAGATAAAATCAAGAAATTAATGTAAAAATATCAAGTACGTAGGAAAACTTTTTATCTAAAGAAGGTAGGTACTATTAAAATATTTAGTAAGTAGATACTTAGTTATGTTTATTAAAAAGATAATAATAAAATAACAACTTACGTATAATAACGAATGATGACATCGTTCACATTTATGGATCTGCCTGCTGGAACTAAAAAATAACTAATGAATAGGTATTACTAATGGATTAAATGGGCACATTAAAAACATTGGTCGTTTAAAAAGTGGCAACACTTCTACTAAATACAAAATGGCAACTCTACTCGTGTTGCCATTTTGTAACTGCAAATTTTAGGGTCAAGGTAATTTTAAGATATTTAAAACATTAGCTACTTACCTGATATTTTCGAACGAATTATTTGTCGGAAACTTTCCGGAGAGAGCGGAAGAGATGCATTCCTCTGCCCTTTGCACAAAATAGGCACTGAAAATGCAACACGTGCCTGTTTCATTACAATTGTTTTAGAAAATTAGGGCGTGATACAGTAAGTACTTAAATATTGTGAATAATTAATATACCTAATAGATACTTACGTCCCTCCTTCTAAATCTATAATTATTGGTTTTATTTTTATAGACAAACTAGCTTCTGCCCGCGACTTCGTCCGCGTGGAACTCCTCCTTTTTTGCAGTCGGTTAAAAAGTACCCTATGTCCTTTCTCAGGCTCCAGACTATCTTTGTACCAAATTTCATTTAAATCGGTTCAGTAGTTTTAGCGTGAAAGCGTAACAGACAGACAGACAGAGTTACTTTCGCATTTATAATATTAGTAGGGATATTAGTAGGGATAGAGATAAGACCGAACTTTTTTCCCTTTTCGTTTATTTCTATCGGGGTTTTTTAGAGCCATTGGATATTTGTATGATGTAGGTATCTTACAAATTTCGCCTCTCCCCGTTTTTTATTTCTAAAGAAACCTTTGAGCAACAGTGGGACAATTAAAGGTAGAGTTAATATTTTATTTATTAGGAAGGTAAGTAGGTATTAAGTATAATGGTACCTGACTTAGAAATGCCGTGTTTTTAACCTTGATTAGATACAGATTGACAATTACAGCTACCTACCAGGCCATTAATCTTTTTAATCAATTATACTAACGGTCTTAAAGTCAATAACAATAAACACATTTTAATATGAAGTCACTATGTTAATGTATTCTGACATTCAGTCCTAATTAAGTAGGACCTTGATCCTCGGTTAAAGGCAATAATATATCCACTTAGGTACCTACTTATAAATATACAAAAATCCTTACATAGGTAAATTGTGTTTTTAATATCGATAAGTTTTATACTTCTTATTCAAACGGCCTTAGCATTCAAGATAATTCACGGTCACTATTTACTACGGTTCTTATTTATCGTGTAGATATACCTATTTAATGGATACCTATATAGGTAAATAACTATTTATACTTAGGTACCTACTTAGTGACCGATATTGCTTTTTAAAGAATGGCTATAACCATAATTGAGGAATTTAAAATGGATAGGTTAAAATACTCGTATGTTTAAAAGTAAGTTTGTTAGCTTACCTACATGTCATGCCATATAGGTAAATGTTGTACATTAAAACAGTCAGGTAATAAGTTAATAATGCTTAGGTAAATTCACACCGAATAGTCCTAAACTAAGTAAATATAAAGGACTAGCTTTTGCCCGCGACTTCGTCCGCGTGGAACTCCTCCTTTTTTGCAGTCGGTTAAAAAGTAGCCTATGTCCTTTCTCAGGCTCCAGACTTTCTTTGTACCAAATTTCATTTAAATCGGTCCAGTAGTTTTGGCGTGAAAGCGTAACAGACAGACAGAGTTAGGTACTTTCGCATTTATTTATAATATTAGTAGGGATGGGTACAAACAGGTGAAATTAATGTTACCCACTGGCAGGATTCTAAATAGACTAGCTAGGAATTCATCAGAAAGTTAACACCGAGTTTCGGAATAAAAAAATTTATATGTATATAGGTTCCAAATACCAGAATAATGCAATGACACTTACCAGCGACTAATAAAAATAAAACTTTTCCACAGAAAAACATTTCTAACTATTAAATTATCCAATTCTGTAACGTTAAAATTTCAAGCCATAAAATTGACAATTACAATCCAATGTAGGTTCCTAGAAGCTATTTCTTTTATTGTTAAACAGTTAATAATTATATTTTAAATTTGTACCACACGCTTGGTCGTCCTCGCGACGCCTCGTGTACTGTGGGTCGCGGATTCTCTTCCGAGATCTTGTTAGTGACGGCCTCGAAGGATCATTATGTAAGAAAGTCTATCGTGATTCGAACACAATAGTACTTTTAAAATCGATTTTTTATCATACGTCGAGATTAAAAAAAAATTCGTAATCGCAAGCAGTGACTACCTATTCACAGGCCTAGCAAGGATTTTATCCTTAAGATATTTCTGGATGGTTATTGGTAAGTAAGTACATGATGCATCACGCTGATTCTACACGGGCATAAGATATCAAAGTACTTATTAAGCAGATTCTATACAGTCAAATACCTAATAATATGTTTGGGACTTTGCCGCCAATTTTATGCTCTCCTGTTAGTTTAAGTTATTATAGATATTAACATTAAGAGAGTTCAGAAAACTCAGATAATAGCAAAAACCCGGTTCTGATACCTTTGACTTTGATTAAAACCTAGATAAGACTATCAAAACTAGATAATCGCGTTAAACAGGTTTTGGGACCTTTGACTCGATTAAAACCTAGATAAGATTATTAAACCTAGATAATCATCAAAACCCGGTTTTTTTATTTGATTAAACGGACGCTGGGACCAAATTTTATTAGATTTTTTAAACAACTTTTATAATGAAAAACTGGCCATGTCTGAGTCGGGCTCGGGCACGAAGAGTTCCATAACATTGTCTAAGTATATAAACTTAGCAATCTTACTATTATGAGGTTTGTGGTATGGGACCCATTTAATATTTATAGTGTTATTATACCGACAAGAGAAAATACATCGTCTGTAAAAATTTCATCTGATTAACTAGGTAGGTACCTATCACGGTTCATTATATACAGCGTGGTGAGAGACGGACGGGCGGACAGCGGACTCAGAAATAGGGTCCCGTTTTTACTCCTGGGTACGGAACCCTAAAATTAGTACACCTAGCTACTTGACTACCTATACGATTTTCCAGCTTATTTACATCTTCGAGTGACTTTGTCATACCTATTGTTACTTATATATTGAAGGACGAGTCAGAAGAAGACTCAAAAGACCCATACAATATCTAGTTATGAAAAAATCTGGCTATTGCAAATCGATACAATGTAAGCAGTAAGTAATTATATACTTACCAGTTTAACTACACGCTTTAATGTCTATTATCGCCCATTGTTGACAGATCGCATGTTAAGATTGATTAATACCTGATATAAAAAAAGAATCCGTATACAATGCAAGTTGATAAATAGAAAATTACTTAATTGTATCAAAAGAAATATGCACTTAACCAGACTTTAATAAAGCTTTTATATAGCATACTGGCTGCTGAATTGTGAAGGTATTATCTTTCCTCTCTTTCTTTTCCATTTCTATCCCCTAATAAATGAAATCTACTTTACTATATAAGTAGGTACCTACTTTATTATTTCCTGGAGTAAGTATAGATTAAAGATTCTTTATTGAGTTAGAATAAACGAAATTGTAATTCATAATTAATGAATTCATAAGTGATCGGCGAAATAACGTAACGTCAAACCTTACGACACAGTGGCATTGATGGCTAGTAGTCAGAATGGCCGAAAAAACTCGCAAGTCCTTTTGGGTCATTCCATTGTGACGGGTGGGACATTTATACTCATTTTTGCCTGCACTTCGCTTTATTTCTGACAAACGGCAACGATTTACGCATTGAATATGACATTATCAAATACTTGAATAGTCATTGCATACTGTACCATCGAAAAAAGTATGAAAATGTCATTATTATTATGAGAAATTGACGGTATAAGAAGTGTGACGGGTGGGACTTCAAATTACCTCTCCTCTCAGAGTTGACTTACACTATTCGCAATTCGTAAGAAACTATGTAACTTTTGTTAAACAACCTATTTTTATATAGTTTCTGATATTGTATAGATTAGGTATTAGTAAACTTTACGCAGATAACTCGTAAAATAAAAATAATATTGCTTCTCAAAGCTTGTGACGGGTGGGACAGTACTTTGTGACGGGTGGGACGAGTAACATTTGGGCATACAAATGTATGAAAAATATAAACACAGTTCTTTTGTATTTATTTTAAATCAGTTTTTAGATGAATTATCTAATGTTACAAGTAATCATTTCAGTAGTTTTTAGAATAATAAAAACAAAAAAATGTTTTTTCTTTTCAATGTTTACAGGCTCAGAAAATTGATAATAATTGGTAGAATGTCTAAAATATGACTAGTTTTAATGAAAGAGACATCTTCCTTATTCATTCGTAATGCTTTGCTAGTTTTATCAACACATTTTAAAAACATGACCTTTTATTCATTGTCGAAGTCAAAGGTACTTTGTGAAACTGCGAGGTATTTATACTCTTTCGACTTTTTCCTGGCAGTAATCTCTAATTTAACCCAATCTTACTTGAGTCTTCGTCGGCGGAGGAATTATTAGTGGTGGAAAAACTTAATCCTGGCGTTTGGTCTCTATCATCCTCATCTATCGTCTTTGAGTCAGTTTCAGTATATACCACCACCAAATTAAACGCAATAACACATATAATTTGCTTTAGTATAAACCAGCTACGTTTAAATAAAGTTGACACAACGATTTTATACTCACTAAGTCAGTTTTATCAGATAACCCATTTCGCTCACCCGTCAATGTGACGGGTGGGACATACTTTGAAAAGCGTTAAAAACAATTTTTATTTAGTAATGCAACGCGTTTTTGATCTAAAATAATCGCCCTCAACCTAATTGTTTCTTTCACAAAGCAAGATAACAAGAGGTTAGATAGGTATTTTTAGGTTTAACAAGAAAAAACCTTGTTTTACTGTGACGGGTGGGACATGAGTTAAGCTTTTTGTAGAAGTCCAATAAATACTAACCATGAAACTTAATTTATAATTACTTAGCACTAGTTTAAACTGCGTTAGATATTTTTTCTTTTATACGTATCACTTTTTCCGTAATGTTCAGAAATGCCGCGAAATAGTGCTGCAAACTTAAAGTAAAAATAGGCTGGCGTGGACAACTGGCGCTAGGGGTACTGTCAAAAACGAATAAAATGGAAAATATTGATATAAAAATGAAAAACTCATTGATTAATAAAGCAAGGCATAGTGTTCTATTCTCTAAATATGTATTTATGTATAAATTAAGTTATTTATATCGACTATGGAAGTATCAATTGCTGTAAAGGACAAAATCCAGTTTTTCAGGAGAGCGAAAAGAAGTTTTTGTGAAAATTAATCTGGTCATAACTTTTTTTCTATTGGTGCTATTTTAACACAACCTAGAGCAAAATTGGTTAAAATTTCATCGTTTTTTAACCTATGACATCATCTCAAGTTAACAACGTATGGTTTCGGAGTTAGCATGTCCTTTACCTTAATTTTTTTGTTACAGTTGGCCTTTACTTTGAAAAAGCTTAGGTTTTATGTTTTTACGCGTTAATGTAACTAACATGAGTATGGAAAACAATGAAAGTCATTTTAACGTAAAGGTCTTATGTAGTAGAATTTTCTTGGAGTTTATGTATCAAGCACCATTGAATTCACTACTCTATTAATGAAGAATAAGGATGACTTTTGTTTAAAATATTTTTCTTTAGTTAAAGAAGTTAATAATCAGAACTAAACACCTTTGAACATAATTTAGAGTATACATTCCTTAAATCGACTAGTAGTTAATACCATAATTTATTGAGCGATGAGAAGGTATCCACCTACCTACATATAAAGTAATACACAACCAGAATAATAATAATATAGCTATATTATTATTAGTTGAATCAATTTCTGTAATTTTTTTCCTTTATATCTATGCAACTTCGTACCACATTTTAAGATTCTGAGTTTACGAGAGGTACCCTGTAGGTTTTGATTATCTTGCGAGTGTCGAAAATTGAGTATATAAGTTTAAATATTTCTTTTTATGGTTCCGTACCTCAAAAGGGAAAAACGAACCTTTATTTTATATGATGTGGCGAGAAATTTGTAGTTTTCACAATTTTTCTTTTATCTGTACTAAAAGTGTTGCTTCGTACCAATTTCATGATTCTGAATTCACAGGAGGTATTCTGTAGGTTTTGATTTACATGTGTGTGTCGAATATTAGGTTTTGTATACTCCTAGACCAGTGGTTCTAAACCTGGGAGTAAATCAACTATTCTAAAAGGGGAAGCAACTTTTATTATTATTGAGTTTGTGGGCCCATTTGTGGCGCTTCGACCATTCCTGATCTATTATACCGGCCCTTTTTGATGTCTATAGTTCACTATTTATGCCCGTTGACTCCAGAAAGTTCTAGATTCTTTGGGACGTCAGTACTTGTATCTCTTCTGGGAGCAGCACGTTTCTACCGAGATGGACACTTCTTTTCCGCATGAGTGGTCCACAGGAGCATAGTATGTGCAGAGCTGTCTTCTCAGACTCTTCGCAGAACCTACATGTATGGTCTTCCCTCAGGCGCATGTTTGTTGAGTTTGTAGTGACCGGTAATAATTGTGGTTACTGCACAGGAATTTTGCCTTTTGAGCTTTAGCAGTTCTTTATATAAATTATTGCAATAGCCTTTTATGAGTTTTCTTAATTGTTTCTGTTCATACGTAGATATCAGTTCCATTACTTTTTGTTTATATTCCTCGTTGAGTACTTCATAGACTTGTTGCTTGATGATACCGCAGACTGGTTTAGAGCCTATTAGAGGAATATTGGCACCTTTTTATGTTGGAATACCCTGGAACTCATCTAAGTATGACTTTTTTGGTGTTACCCAGGGCGTTTAGGTAATTCTGACAGAGTCAAACTAGTTTAGAGCTACATTTATTTTAAGTAAATCCAGTGCTAGTAGGCCTGCTTGACTGTCAGAGTTAATGTAGTTGTGCTGGTTTTGGAGTTTCCTTTCAATGCTAATCTCTGCAGAATTGTTAATAAAATAGACTTCTTCTTGAAAGATTGAGGCTATATTTTTGAGGCTGGCACTAATCCCGAGTTTCGGTCCTTCTCCATAAATACCGCACCCTGACTCTTGCTTTTTTGGATCACTCTGTATACCAGATATGGCTACCTTGTGGAATGTTATTAGGCCGTTAAGCCATTGATTCCATTGAGGTATGTCTACAGTGTACAAAGAACTTAATAAGGAAAGGTAAACTAAACATAAAAATACATGTATTGTTTGTATTTTAAGGCCAGGGTAAAATCAGTTTTCCTACTAAGTCCCACGGGTGACAATATTTAAAAAGTTAGGAACCACTGACCTCGACTAATAGGAATACGTTGGCCACCATAAACGCAGCGGCTATTTTATTTATTTATTTATATTTTATATCTTTATTGCACAAACTAAATTATGTACAAAAGGCGAACTTAATGCCATACGGCTTTCTATACCAGTCAACCTTTGAAATGAACAGAGAGCATGTGTAGGCGCAAATAAATAATACACATAATATGATAAATACGATATAAAATAGGAAGATATTACACTACATAAATAAATACATAAATTTATATACTTATAATAATATAATTATATAGATACACAAAAATACATAAATAACCACAATGACGATGTGGCTATTTTAAAAAAATCCAACGCACGTGATGGTAGTTCGTTCTATTCACTCTTATTAAGTATTACCGTATGTTAGAAAGAGAGAGTCCGATTATAATCGTTATAATTTGTTGATGTAAAAAACAAAATACACTCTCCAGTTATTATCATATTAACGTAAAGGCCAACACGAATCGCATATTCACTTATTCTTTAAAGTAATTTACATTTAGTTAAGAAATGCGAAATTACCATTAATGTATATGCCAAGTTTTTAGTGTATTGTGCTATACGTTAAATAATTTGAATGTAAATTAAGGATATGTCATTTACATCACGAAATGAGAGAAAAATCATTTTAGAAAAGGTAAAAAAGTGTAAGGTAAACGACATTTTTTTCAAGATATCAAAATTTCAATGATACCATTCGAAAGAGCACAAAATTCTGAATACAACCATATAAATAACTCATTTTCGGCAAAATGTCCTTTACATTAATTGATACTTCCATAGTCGATATTTTATGCCTATGGTGCCGGTTTCGCTGGAATGACCCTTTTGTAACTCGTCTCTAGCAACTAAGTATATAAAATCACTCTTCTCACGTGATCATTCATTAATAAGTTACCATGATCCACCAATATTTAACCAACCATCCAAACATTTTGAGTTAATGTGTCATGTAAATATTAGTTTCAATTGTTAGTCTCTCAAATATAACATGTTGGTTATATCAATTTGCAAGGCAACTAGAGTCAAATTCAACGGAATTTTGGACTATTTATCAATGGGATAAATACTTAGAATCTTAAGAATACGGATAACGACTAGGTAAGGAAAAAGTATTTTTTCTTCTCTCAATTGAACAATAAATGACAAAGACAAGCGCATCAAAAGTTCGAGAGTAGGCGCTTGTGACGTCACGTCATGGTACAATTTATATCTTAAAATGACGTCACGGGCCCTACTCCCGAACGTTAGAAGCATGAGTCATTTCTTAAAAAAGGAAACAATACGTGTCCAATCATTTTTGGTAATCTACTTTATAAAGAAAAAAATCAGTTGTCGAGCCTATTGTCAAGGCAACAACAGAATTATTTCTCTATGGAGGCAATGTGAGGAACAGCTAAAATGCTGCTATATACTTATTACATTTTATAGGTACATTGCATTGTGTGATTTCATTAAAAAACAGTAGTTTGGTGAACACTTTATTGAATTCAGTTTCATCACATGGGAATGTCTATAATATCGAAAGAACAATAAATTTACATTAGCAACAGCGTTTTTAGATTAAAGTTTACCTATATATAAATAAATGAAACACGAGAAACCAAAACAATTCACAAATCTCGCTTTCAAAATCAATTATACAACTACTAGCGACACTGTCTATAATTATTATGTATGGTATCTATCTGAATATCTTTCCTAAATCTAGTCTCAGAAGAATAGATCCTACACTAATCGTCAAAGAAATGTACCTCAAGACAGACGAATTTTTTTTATGGTTAATCTGACAAAATATAAATATATGTATCACAAATTAAATAATATATATATATAATTTTTGTTGCAAATAAAATGTTCTACAACTTTTGTCAAGTAACTGTTAATCATAGAAGAAATAAAAAACTTTTAAGTATAAGCTTTCGCTTATGAAAATTTTAGAGAAAAGTTTATTTTACATAAAACTCTCTACACACAACGACAAACGCAACCTCAAGTTTAACTTTTACTGTTAAAATTTGCTCTGGATCTAAGGTAACCTTTTATAGAACCGTCTTCCTTCTTCATTGATAAATACATTTCTATGACGTTAAGTGTAACATAATAATATATCCCAATCCATAATAATATATCGCACACCTAGATCTAAAGGGAGCTAACTCAAAAATCTAAAGATTTAAATTAAATACACGCTAAAAAAAAGGATCCGATTCCTTACAACAATTTTGCCTCTCCCGAAAAAGTTACTTTTTTTGAGTTAGCTCCCTTTAGATCTAGGGGTGCGATATCATTTTATCAATCGGTTTTACGTTGATATATTATAGGTACTTACTACTCAAATAATATTTTCAATAAATAATACAATACCTTAATACACGTGGTACTGCGTTCTAATAAAATCGTAACAACATTTCATAAACATAATATTTATACTTCTTATATATTTACATTTTCGATGAACCGTCTATAAAATTAATTTAATATTTAATAATGAAGTGATAATTTTATATTTTTTATTATATTAAGTGAAATTTTGGTGACATACTGCTACACTACTGAGTATAGAGAAATATTAGACAATTTATATTTAATAAAATAGTCGTTGATTAAATAAAAGACATAGTTTTGGGTGGACCACGCTTAACATTTAAAGGTTTAAATAATAGATGTTGGCCGATTCTCAGACCTACTTACTATATATGCACACAGAATTTCATAAATGCTTCCAGCCTTTTCGGAGGAATTTGGCATCAAACACCACGATACGAGAATAATGTACTTCACAACTGCATTTGGCCTTTACACATGCATGGAAAACGCGTTGTAAGCAAAATTTATTATTTTATATAGTACATAGCTGCTTTGTCGTAAAATTCCGAATTAACAATAATTTAAGGAGTAGGTATTTTACTGATGAAAAAACTTTTGAACAATCACACTTCATACGAGAGAGCTTTTCTTAAATCTCTGATTGTTAGTTATTAAAATTGCGCAGTCCGTAACAAACTAGAAATTTTCGTACTTCTCCTGCATTTTTCTAAATTTATTTTTTATTATTGGATTAACGTTAGACCAACTTGTAAGATTTAATAATAGACATCTATATTTTAAACTAAATGCAACATTGCACCGTCTTATATTACACGTATTTTTTTTATCATAAGAATAAAATTGAGCTTACCCGAAGCTTACAATGTAATATCATTTTCATGACGTATTTCACATACGCAATTCAGCCATACTGATAAAACACCTTAACAATTCCATCTATTAGGTAGAATGCACACACACAATAATTCATTATTATTAAAATCAAATAAAGTACTCAATCATTCGTAAAAGAGAGGTCAGATAGCGGTCGAATGGTAACCACGAAGCGGTAGAAGCACCGTAGATAAGACCTTCCGAAATGGTCCAACAACCTAGTAAAGACAGCTCTGCCCTGCTAACATTAAACGCAGTATGTGTACATGAAACTCAATGTACTTACTGCGTTTATTTTTAACAGTGCAAAGCTAGAATCCATCGGATGCTGGCGACGAGGAACCGGTTGCTATGGAGACGTATATATCCAGCAGTGGACGTCTTGCGATGAAGTGATAGTGAACAAAAAGCCTTTTTTAAGATCCTCGTCTTAGAGGCCACGTTTAACCTAAAGGCCCTTTTCATAAATGTAAAAAATAACTTCAATTTGCCGTTTATATAACTAAATGGATGTGTAATTAGCCTTTAATAGACACAACACCGGCAGTTTACTTGAGGTCGTCATCGCCCAGTAGATCTTCGCACTCTTTCTCCCATTGCTTGTCGTCGCCATTTTTTTCTGCGACCACTTCATACTCGTTCAACTCAGCCTCTAGTTCCTTTTCCCATTGCTCTGTAATGTTTTAAAAGTCATTGAATTATTCTCGTTTTCATTTATAATGCCAATGCACATACTGGTATTTGGTCGATCTAGGGGGACAATATTATTTTTGTGTATAATTGGAATTCAACCAGCGGAAATAAGACAGTTATGGTGTTTTAATAATTTTAAAGTCATAAATAAAAATCAAGGTAGTATTTTACATATTTATTTAAAAAAATAAAATAAAAAAAAATGAAAAAAATACAAAAAAAAATAAATAAAAAATATTTTTAATTGCTATAAACATCAATATATTCATTAAAAATATATAAAATACGATATACCCTATTGTTCATCACTTTCTGACGAATATTCCACAATATACGGTTCCGCAGATACGAACATGGCTATGGTCGCAGGAAAAACTGTGTTAGTTTATATCTTTTTTTTAATCGCACGTCGGGTGCTTGGAAAAGGATCCGAGCTCAAAATAAAATGATTAAAAACATCCTGGTTGCAGCTTTCTCTAGACAATTTTCTGCCGAAATCGGTCCAAAATGTTTATTGCGAGCCTCAGCTGCCTCCTCGGAATGCTGTCCAATCGGTAGTAGAGCTCGTCTGATTATTACCGCACCATGTATCAACACTTTGTGAAGTGTTGGCATCATGGGATGCCAGTCATATAATCGTGTATTAAGACGAGCTGTACCTATTTAAGGTATACTTTCATATTTAATTGGGTCAACTTTGTGTCCACTCGAAATGACTTCCAATATAACCATTATTAACCTGTAAATCAACTCGTAATCAACCCTAGTAATTTCTGAAGCTAAGCGGGGGTGTTTAAAAAAAAATCCTTCTTGTCTTACCATCATTTGTATTTCCTACATTGGATTTACGCATGTCAATTATGTACGTGGTCAGCGACAGGAATTTCAAACGTTTGCTCCAGCCATGATTGGTTAGATTGTTCAAAAAGATTACCTTTTAATGAGCTTTAGTTCATCTTTAATTCATTTCTGATTTTAAAAAAAAGCAAAAATAAGTTTTAAAGTATCTATTTGATCGTTATCGTATGATCTGTCTGGTAACAGCCGGTTTCTCAAAAAATCCAACCTTTCATCTAAATTAGGCAAATCTTGGTTTTTGAAACGATTGAATAAGTACTGTCGGGTCACAATCTTTTCTCGTAATGACCCTCGTAAACCTAAAACAAACATAGACTATGTACAAGTGACATAAAAAAAAAATACCTTTTTAAATTATTTTTTTGTGTCATACTAATTAATTAAAAAAAATATCTATCCGGACGAATCCGGACGTGATTTATTTGTTTTTTAAGAAAATATTATATGTAGAATAACTTGTAATAAAAATTATAGCCCGATATATCCCGATACATAAACAAAAATGTTAGTTAATAAGAAATTGTGCCCAAATTCGAGTATTAAATTTACTTATTTTTGTCAGTTAGATTATTAATATGTTAATCCAGTTTAACGTATTTTTTTTAACACATTACTTGAGTTTCTTACCTGCTTTATTAGGATCCATCACTTTAAAATTATAATTTTAACTGGAAGATTTAAAAACTATGCTTCAAAGTTAACACTTTTAAGAGCGCTTTGAGAATAGATACGTGCACGTGACAAAACAATCGAATTCCCATTGACATTACTTAATCAGGAAGCACTCGGGGAGGGGGGATGCACCGGGGTAGTATGGACAAGTTCGTTACCTTTACCTGGAATTGATTTTTAGGGGTGTAAGTGCAATTTAGATTTTGGGACTTATGTCCTCCTAGATTGGCCAAATACCAGTATGTGCAATGTGCAAAACATAGATCTTCGGTTATCGATATCTCGTTATATATCAATGAACGATAAGGAAATCAGTCCGAGTATATAAAGCAGCCAATAATATATTGTTAAGACATTTATAGAATAAATGCATTTTGCACATTTTGTGTTAATTACGAATTAAAAAAACATTACCTTGTAATTATAACGAGTATGAGACAATCTACGCTTCAAATAACAAGACCAATTATTTTAGAATAATATAATTATTTCAATTCATAATAACTAACTATAATGCCAATGTCATATAACTTTACGTTGTTCGCTAAACAATTTCATATCATTAATAAAATACTATCTTCAGCTAGAGTACATTTGAGAACTAAAACGGTACTACTTTTACGAGGGAATCAATATATGGAAGAAACAGTGAAACAATCGCTCAGAGAAACAAACTTCGAATGACATCAACTGCAGAGATCAAAAACACGACAGCCAGATCATTTAGTTACACTAAGACATTTTAACCGCGATTTCCGTGGACAAAGAAGTAAACTAGCGACACTTTAACAAGAATGCGACGCGTGAAAACTTAACTAAATAGCAGTAGGTAGTAGATATGCCATGTAGCGCTTAATAACCTAGCGGTGCGTTTACATAAGACCATTAAATCATATGGGGATTTTTAAATATAAGAGTGGATAAAGTGAGTCGCAATCTTGTTAAAATGTAATGAACAATTTAACACTTGTAACGGACGTTAGACGGCCCCGTTACAGTGTAAGGAACACTGTAGGCCAGCGCGTTACCTTTTATCACCTGTCCTTGATGAGGATCGAGGTAGCACTGAGAGCAGTATATAGACACTAGCAGGTAACATTGAGAAAATTACTAAGAAATTACAACTGCTACTTACAAGTAACTATTGCGCCAAAGAAAGTGATTAGAGTAACTTAGTGGCTTTCTCTTCGAAGAAACAGATCACTAAGTTTACTTAAGCTTTCTCGCAATATACCATAAGACACGTAGACAAAGAAGTTACTTAATATTAAAAAGGCATATAATATACTTATATGTCTAGCACATATACCGAATGTGTAGATTACATAATACATCGATACATGAATACTAACATATTGCAGTCCAAAAAATATTCATACCATTAGACCATTTTCAAAATTATCATCACAATAGTAAATAAATGCATATATCATAAATAAATATCTTTGGACAATTCACACCAATCGATCTAGTCCCTAAGCTTGTACTATGGGCACTAGAAAATGGATAAAGATACATAAATACATACAAGACATCCAAGACTCAGGTACAGATGAGCGTGCTTATCGCACTGACATCAACCCATAGCAGGATTCTAACCCGCAACCTCCAGTTTCGTAGTCAGAGGCTCTGACCACTAGGCCAACAGGACGTGTAAGATACACACATATATAAAAGAAAAGCAGAATTTTATTGCTCGCTTTCGCTCTCAGTGCCGGCTCAATCAATTACACTATTATAATAAATAGATGATTTACTTCAATACCAACTATTCTACACAACTTTTAACACTGGATTATTCTCAGATATAGTATAACGACCTAGACTAATTGTAAATAGGTAATTACAAAAGAAAACGGGAAGGGATTGTGTTGCCAGAGTCATTAAAATTCCCAGAAATTTCAGAGGCAGTTCTTCTTTTTTTTTAATTGACGGTCACACATAAGTGATATGTCGCGGCTATAATAGTTTGAAAAAAGTTAAAATAAAGCCCTTTCAACTGACAACACTTATTTACAAAAATGTTTCAACATTGCTACACGTTGAAATTGTAAGACCAACTTTGAGAAATATGTAAGCCAAGTATAGAGTAAAAAGCGCACACAATTAAGGCAATAAAGATCTTAAGCGGAAAAGAATAAAGTCGTTATTCGAGTAGCAATGTTAAAACGGAACAAGGAATACATTATTTTTAAACTACTGAGCCGAATAATGAACCGCGTGACAGTATAGAATCTTAGTTCATAATTAATCAATACTTAGACATATATATAACATTCAGTAGACATTAAAATAGGTTCCATTGAGAAAGTTTTAATTATAGGTATACAGTTCGAATATATGGCCTTATTTCAATAGCTTGACATTTTTTGTTATTGAGAATATTGTTATGAAATAAAATATAAATTAATGATATCATGTGAGCTCAGATCATAAAATATTGTTTAACAATCTATGATATTAATTTAATTTCATATAGATATATCTATTTTCTTTAAACGGTTGCATCGCTGCATTACAATGCGGAGTCAAATCTAAACATCACATAATTTTAATTTATTTAATTTACGGTGCTCAATAAACTTTAAAATCCATAAGATAACGTGCAACATTAATCTATTGATATTTTCATTTACCCATAAATACATACTATATGTATAAATATATAAAAACACGCGTATATATTATATAGAATATTTGAATAGTTCGCTGATCGCTATCGAACACAGCTAAAATCAAAATTTTAAAATTTTATAGCTATTGAAATAGACCAACACAATAACATGATAGGACAAGACAATATATACAATTTAACTCCCGAAGCATATTGTCAACGTGTATATACGATAGATAACAACAGTGAAGTATGATTACATAAACTATCAAACGAGATATATGCACAAATTATAGTGAGAGGATTAACAGTGACATAGTGATATATTGATGGGATAGTGTCATTCTTCTCCCGCCTTATAACTTGGTGACTTCCAATGAATCGTGGCAGAACCCGAGCCCTATACCTCCCTAATTTCCGTACCAAAGTTACTTTAACTTGTCCCAGCCATATTCGAAAATTTTGTTAGAAACTATTTAAAAAATAATGTGCGTTTTCGTTCATTGATGTTAGTGCAATAGATTTATAGTTAACGTAAATACGTCCTCCGTTTTTTTACTCCTTGCAATCACAATTAATGATTTATACGAAATATATAATATTCATGTCAATATCAAATAAAAACCAGCTAATCGTTAAAAGGTCTCATCTTTTTACGTACCATAGATTATTCAAAAATACCATAAGGCATGATCGACATTTTTTTTTCTTTGTCCATCCAGTAAGTACATAACCAAAAATTATAAGACACGTGTTTTTTCTTCTTTCTATCGAACAATAAATAACAAAGATTATCGCTTCAAAAGTTCAGGAATGGCGATCCCTGACGTCACGATATGGTATAATTTGTCCCACTTTCTCCCACACCCGAACTTTATAATTATAATAATATTATTATTTGTCATTTTTGGTTTGTTTGAGACAGTAACAATACGTGTCTAATAATTTTTAATAATCGAACTGATGAACTGAACAGAATTAGTTTTCTTTACCCAGTCATGCCTCAGCAATTACTACTGTCATATCGTTATGTCGTATGAAATACTCTTTACAAGAAACAGCGCAGATTTCTTTTCTGTACTTATCATTTAATGACATTATCCCACCAAGGCAGAAACTTTACAAGTATAGCTCTCACATCGCTTAATAACGCTCTAAAGCACAATGACTAGGTGTCTACGGTTCTATACAATATTCACTAAAATACCTTTAGGCCAACTTCTATCCTACATCCAAATATTATATTACTCGTCTTGGTGTTACTCATTTATATTGCAACCTAGCACGCGGTGCATCGCACATGGCAAATATGGTTTTACCACCACCTTAGAAAATAACAAATTAAACAGACATAAATTATTATAACTACTAAAGCTTCTCGTTCAAGTAAAAAGTTTGCTTAACGGGAAAGAACTTACTTCATTTAAAACTACCAACACAACAGTAGCCTACGTACTATTAAATTATAGTAGGTGGGAAATAATTATTAAATTCTAAACTACGCATGTATAGTGAATACTACATAGAACCGTGTTGGTGTTTTTTTTTTATAAAGCGGCGCCCCTCGGTAGTCCGTGCTTCTTAAGCTGCATTCCAGAAGGACAAAATTATTTAGATAAAGTCGTATAAACCTAATAAATAAGATATATATAATATAGGTATATAATTTGCGCTTCAAAAATATTCATAATCCATATCAAAATAAAGTACAAATTATACTTTGAAAGACATATATCTGCAAACACAAACAGATAACATTTCTAAACGTAAGTCAAACAAATAGGGTTTTGTTGCATAACAAATATTCACATATTTTCGAAGCGTAAATATTTACTTTCGTCACGTGTAGGTTATTTTTGGGGACACTCTTAGAATAAGGGTCATTCCAGCGAAACCGGCACCATAGGCATAAAATATAAATAACTTAATTTATACATAAATACATATTTAGAGAATAGAACATTATGCCTTGTTTTATTAATCAATGAGTTTTTCATTTTTATATCAATATTTTCCATTTTATTCGTTTTTGACCGTACTCCTAGCGCCAGTTGTCCACGCCAGCCTATTTTTACTTTAAGTTTGCAGCACTATTTCGCGGCATTTCTGAACATTACGGAAAAAGTGATACGTATAAAAGAAAATATATCTAACGCAGTTTAAACTAGTGCTAAGTAATTATAAATTAAGTTTCATGGTTAGTATTTATTGGGCTTCTACAAAAAGCTTAACTCATGTCCCACCCGTCACAGTAAAACAAGGTTTTTTCTTGTTAAACCTAAAAATATCTAACCTCTTGTTATCTTGCTTTGTGAAAGAAACAATTAGGTTGAGGGCGATTATTTTAGATCAAAAACGCGTTGCATTACTAAATAAAAATTGTTTTTAACGCTTTTCAAAGTATGTCCCACCCGTCACATTGACGGGTGAGCGAAATGGGTTATCTGATAAAACTGACTTAGTGAGTATAAAATCGTTGTGTCAACTTTATTTAAACGTAGCTGGTTTATACTAAAGCAAATTATATGTGTTATGTCGTTTAATTTGGTGGTGGTATATACTGAAACTGACTCAAAGACGATAGATGAGGATGATAGAGACCAAACGCCAGGATTAAGTTTTTCCACCACTAATAATTCCTCCGCCGACGAAGACTCAAGTAAGATTGGGTTAAATTAGAGATTACTGCCAGGAAAAAGTCGAAAGAGTATAAATACCTCGCAGTTTCACAAAGTACCTTTGACTTCGACAATGAATAAAAGGTCATGTTTTTAAAATGTGTTGATAAAACTAGCAAAGCATTACGAATGAATAAGGAAGATGTCTCTTTCATTAAAACTAGTCATATTTTAGACATTCTACCAATTATTATCAATTTTCTGAGCCTGTAAACATTGAAAAGAAAAAACATTTTTTTTGTTTTTATTATTCTAAATAACTACTGAAATGATTACTTGTAACATTAGATAATTCATCTAAAAACTGATTTAAAATAAATACAAAAGAACTGTGTTTATATTTTTCATACATTTGTATGCCCAAATGTTACTCGTCCCACCCGTCACAAAGTACTGTCCCACCCGTCACAAGCTTTGAGAAGCAAAATTATTTTTATTTTACGAGTTATCTGCGTAAAGTTTACTAATACCTAATCTATACAATATCAGAAACTATATAAAAATAGGTTGTTTAACAAAAATTACATAGTTTCTTACGAATTGCGAATAGTGTAAGTCAACTCTGAGAGGAGAGGTAATTTGAAGTCCCACCCGTCACACTTCTTATACCGTCAATTTCTCATAATAATAATGACATTTTCATACTTTTTTCGATGGTACAGTATGCAATGACTATTCAAGTATTTGATAATGTCATATTCAATGCGTAAATCGTTGCCGTTTGTCAGAAATAAAGCGAAGTGCAGGCACAAATGAGTATAAATGTCCCACCCGTCACAATGGAATGACCCATAAACGACAGATCCATTTCATTTTTTTGTAAGAAATATTTTAAAGTTGAATAAAAATATAATAATAAAGCAAATAAATAAATAATGTCATAAGATCCAAAGAGCATGCACAAGAATATTCCTCAAAGTTGGTTTCAATTTTTTATTGTGCTAAAAATATCTCTTAACATGATGAAGATTTTACAAAAATGGAATGAGAACAAATAACTAAATAATATGGCATGTAAACAAATGGAGAAAGTAAAAATAATAAAAGATAGGAAAGTTCATTTCAATTTGAGCTCTGAATGCGCTGTTTTGTTATTCCATGGCAGTATAAAGTTATTAGAAAGCAAGTATAAGTTAAAATGTTATTGAAATTGTTGTAAGAGGTCATATTATGATTCTGTAATGACACCATTTGGAATGTAATTTAATAATATCACATAAGTATGACACTCAGTGGCTTGCTATTAGTCAAAAAATCATTCTACCTTTCAAATTACCTATTTCATGTTGTAAGCAAGGTAACATCTCAATATAAGTATACTTGAGTATTAACTGCTTTCAGTTACACTATGGTTCTTACCGTCATCGTTCTCCCTATCAACTTTTAGCGTCTTTATCCTCTGCTTTGCGTCATTTATAGACTCCTGGGATGTTTTCTCGTTGGCAATGAGCGTCTCGCTCGGATCTGAGTTTATGGGGTAAAATAAAAAAAAATAAAGAAAATAAAATAATATGCTGATTAAATGAAAACATTGAACGAAAGGTGAGTGGCTTTTTTTAATCTTTTATATATTATTTAAACTTTGATAAGAAATGTAACTTAGGTGTAATCAAACACTAGGATACCTGTAATCTACCAAAGCAACTGCGATATGTTTTGGAAGTACAATACTCGTAAGGCGTACCAAAACTTTAGTTTTTCAGAATCTACTAATAGGCACAACGACTGTTTATTATCCATTTATGTCCATCAAGTAGATTATTAAAAAAAATTAGGACACGTATTTATTATTTTCTCAAACAAACTTCTAAAGTTCGGGAGTAGGGGCTTCACGTTATGGTACAATTTATAACATAACATGACGTAACTGGCGGATTAAACAGAATTTTGTTTTCTTTACACAGTCATCAAAGTTGTACTGTACTTATCAGAATCATAAGGATATTGTACCACCGTTTTGTAAATTATTATTGATAGATTTCACATAATAAATCTATTAAAGAAATATATAGAATTATGCAAATCCCAAAATTGCTAGTTAACAATTCTATGTGGCTTGAGAAAACTCTAGATAGATTACAGGTACCTATATATTATAGTCTATGTAAATGTTAATTGCGTACCCAGAGAGTCGTCGGCGGTGCTGGCGTGACGGCTGGCGACGGCGTCCGCCTCGTTGGCCTGGCAGATCAGCGACATGCGGTAGAAATAGTTCCGCCAGAAGTTCTCCTCCGTAATGCTGGAATGTGAAAACGGGCGGGTTAATTATGTTTGGTTGTTTCATTGTCGATCTAAAAAACCAATCACTTTGAGCTAATTTATCATATCAGCTTTAGTCGTCAGCCGCACAATTATATTTACTCTTGTTTTGTGACAACCTCGTATTATTTTTAAAATATAATAAGAATAATTTTAAATTTTTTATCCGGCCAACATCCTCACTGAATGACGCACACACAGCCGTAACCGGTTATATAATAGTAGAAACGTGAATTTAGACAGTTGTTTTTATTCAAAATGAGCACACTATGGATTTAAAAAAAAATGTAATTCTAAACTTGAGATTTATACTGTACTAGCGACCCGCCCCGGCTTCACACGGAAAAACCTTCCTTAAGAATCACTCTATCTATTAAAAAAAACCGCATCAAAATCCGTTGCGTAGTTTTAAAGATCTAAGCATACATACGGACATACAGCGAAAGCGACTTTGTTTTATACTATGTATTGATGAGATTTATTTGTTTCATGGTATAATGCAATTCACCTGTTAAATATCAAGTAAAACATAAGAATCATTCATTCTTAACTTCTACGCGGACTAAAAAGCAAGCAAAGGCTAGTAAAATTTTATTAATAAGTTCTTATTCTTATATAAACTTACACTTTAGGCACGAGCTCGAAACGCATCTTCTCTAGATTAGAGTCTTCGGCCATGATGGCGACGGCCACCGGATACATCTTGTCGTAGTCAAACTCAAAATCAACTCCGGCGGGCGGTGCGCGGACGAAGTTCCGTCGGTCCTTGAAAACGGGGTAATGTGTCGTAAGGAATTTGTTTAATGAAGAAGAGAAAACAAAAGAAAATCTTATTATATAAAAGAAAGTCGTGTTAGTTACCCCGTTTATAACTCAAGAACGGCTGAACTGATTTGGCTGAAAATTGGCGGGGAGGTAGCTCGGAGCCAGGAAAAGGACATAGGATACTTTTTATCACGTTCCAGTAAAAAAAAAAGAAAAAAATATTAAGCTGATTTGTTAAAAATAGTATAACAAAACGCAACAATGACAACTGTCAAAGCGACATTGCCGGGCGGGACGAAGTCTGCCGGGACCACTAGTAATATTTAAAAATAGGCTTTAATCACGTATATCACAGTATATAGATATTACTAAAATACGTTTACGATGCTACATTGCAACCGTGGTGGCCTAGAGCAACTGGTGACTATATAATATAAAGTCCTAACCGAAATGTTGGAGCTTATTAGGTAAAATTTATTTACGGGATTAGGTCCCGTTTCTTCAAATTGTAAAAGTTCAAATCGGTATACAACAGAATATTTCAATATGTATCACTTACAGTGTTGACTGAAAAGGTAGGTACATACATACATCTAGGTATTTTATAAAAATAAACAGGGATTCGTTAAATCAGTAAAGGTGGCTGAATAACACTTGTGAGCCTTGTGATTCTGAAGGATAATAAATCTTAAGTGTTGAGTGTTGACCGCGAACAGGAAAACGTGGCAAAGGTTAAAGGATAGATTGAAGACCTACCTAATCATGATTGATTATATTATGCGGGTAGCGTTGAAGCTGAGATACAGCTTCCAACAGAAATTAAATAATAATGAATACAACTGGCTAACGGAAAGTTACGTAGTAAAGTTATAACAAATACATATTCTATAGCGATAGCGACCAAAGTATGTCACTTCTAGGTTCTCAGTAAGTACACAATTAAACACACGATGTATTCAATGATGTAGGTATCCCCAAAATAATCTCCGGGACGCAAAATAGTCCGTTTTCCCAGAACACGACAATTTTACGAAGTTCCCGAAAAAACGGTTCATCCGTAAAGGAGCACACACATACACAGACACGTCAAACTTATAACACCCCATCGTTTTTGTGTCGGTGGTCAAAAAGAGTGTTTTTTTTACTACCCTTTAATTGACCTAAATTAACCAATGGTCCGTTTGGTGTCAAATAAATGGTCACATTATGGATGGATGAGATATTGCATATGTTCACTTACAGTGGACAGAGACAGGCACTCCTCCTTGAGAGCCGCCTCGTTGGGGGCTCCGACCCAAGGAGCGACAGCGGCGGCTCCGGCGCCCCCTTGTCCCTTGATGAACGCATCTTGCTCGCGATTGAACTCGCCCAGGATACTCTGGTGACAAAGATGATAAAATACGGTTAGTAATATATTTTAATTCAAATCATAATAATAAAAATAAGTACAATATTTTTGTCAAAGAGAATTAAAGTTGCAATTTTTTATTAATATAATATATATTATTAATATATAAAGTTTCTAATAATTTCTGATGCCTTCGCGGTTATTGGAATGGAACAACTTTAACGGATTTAACTCGCGTATTTATTTTTATTGGCTGACGTTTCGGAGCCTTTACAGATTCCATAATCTTAGCACGACTGAGCTGACAATAGTCTTATGCAAAAGTGACTAAAAATAGTGTTGAAGTTGATATCGATTCTATTTTATTGAACAATCATTTAATTACTTGTACTTGACGACAGCATCCTCCTAGTCTATGCCATCAGGTTCTTAGTTATTTATGTAAAGTATGTATAAGTAGTTGTTATGTTATGTATAGACACCTTATAATAGATCACTGCCAGGCGTCATCATAATATCAGTGCGAAACAATAAAATATTTGTACTATCGAATATTAAAAATAATTATAAGTTACTAAACTACAAGACAAAACAAAGAAACTTCGTAACTGGGTCACATCGTGTCGCAAACAACCATCAACGAGTACTTCCGACATTAATATGCACATGCTAATAATACCATGAATTTAATAATAACACAATTGTGACGATTATACTACCTAGTATGAGAACTATACTCGCATAGTATATAATTAATAGTTAAACCTGTTGATATAGACCACCCCTATTTAAATTGGCTTATGAAAGCTTTAATTACGGCAAAAATTGAATAAATTAACATGTAATATACAACCCATAATCAAGTTCCGCTAAGTCTTTTTAGTTTAAAAGTCATCTAAAGTTAATTTCCCATAAGTCTATGTTATCGGTTATTTTGTAATAGGTATATTACGCGACCCTAGTTCAAGGGAGTTTTTACTTAAAAAAAACAGTGTCATATTGCTCCTGATAAACACCCGGTATTAAACAGCCCTTTGATGGTTAGGATCCCTTGAAATCGCTACAATTTGTATAAATTTAATACAAACCTGTAGCACAATATCATCGCAATAAAGCCAGTGTTTAGTCAGTGAGAGCAAGTAACGAGGAACCCAATGAATATGCAAATTTCATTCAGCACCGTTGATTTAGGCGACGAAATCAATGTTAATTGAATATCGTACAATACAGAGATAAAATCATCAAAATAATTAAATCGATTCAAAAATGTCATGTAAACATTTATAACATTCCATCTGTAAATGAATAAACCAAAAGTTATTTTTTTATTTAGATACCTACTGTCACGTCAAAATAAAAAAAACTATTTCATTCTCATCAGTCCTACCGTTACCTACTACTTACTTGTTGGTTAAATATTGTCGTTTTCGAACTCCGTTTTACGTATAACCTTTTAAATCTTATAAATTATAATTATACTTACCTATATACGTAATATCTAATCATCTTATATTTACCTAACATAATATATAACAGATTTCAGGACGCCATAAAAATAATCAAAACACATTTAATATTAAAACGAGAAACGTGACAATCCTATTCATTAAAACCGTAAATCACATTAATTCGTAACTCTGTAAGCTAATAATGAATTCACAGTCCTAACAATAGTTGTGTGGTGACCTCAATGATTTGGTCGTAGATATGTTATACAATAAAGGGACGCCAGTGTACGCCTGGCGCCGCTTTTCCGACCCCCGTCCTGGAATAGAATAAGTTCTAATTGCTATTACCGTACGATATTTAATTAGAACGCGTGGGTATTAATTTCAAAGTTACCGCCTATCCGCTTTAGGCTTGTTACTATAATTATTACAAAATAACAGTCTATTATTATAGTTTGTACAATTTGTTTAACTTTTCTTTAAAGTAAAGTAATAATTGATTCATTTATTAGTTAAATTTTAGCTTTTACAAGTTCTTATGAAGGTCAGAAGATACCAACGTTTCCAAAAAAAACTCACTTGAGAAGAAACGGCAAGGAACTTAATTAGATATAATTTTTTCAAAATGTTATTTCTTTGAAGTTTAAATAATAAATGTACAAGGTGTTGAATCAATATTATAAGACAAACTATAAATAAAGACCTCAATCTCATGACGAGAATAAGTTAATGGGGTAAATTAGTAAATGCCAATCAATCACAACATTGGACAATTAATCATAGGATTTCGGGGTACATTTGTTGGAGAAACCGCTCGACATGACGAGGGTTAGCCGTAGGTATTTCTTAATAATTTGATCAGAAATTAATTATAAATTTACAATTTGTTTACAAACTTGGCGGTAAATCTATTCTTTGATTTTCGACTCAAATAAACTCATAAAAAGTAGGTACGACTTATTTACATAATAATATACTCATTACAATTACACAAGTGAAAGTGAACGACAGCTGCAGAATAAAAAAACCATTTTAAAATTAATTTTATTACATTTCATTTATGTAGGTACCCACGTATCAAATGAAAAAATAATGCACTAAAATTTACCAACAACCATCAACACAAAATCTAATCAAAAACTTTAGGTACAGTTTCACAAAATCGTTGAAACGTAAATAAGAGTTCCATCACCACACATTAGGTAACTAGATTAAAAATCCATTATTCTCCAACCTAATAAACCTCAGAAACGGAGAATTAATTAACATAACACACCTCATTTGATTGCAGCACGGGTTCGGGGCGATGATTGGTGAATTGCGAGATCTGGACATTACCAGATTGGTGGATTGCGATTGTATGAGATAGTGTGTAATATGGGATTGGTTGGAAACGTTGGAATGAGCGAATTGCTGATTGCTACCGGATTTCACGTAATCTGCCGGAACCCGACGATTGCTTTCCGTACCGGATATAGATTAAATATGTATACAGTTGCATTTTATTTATGAAATTTCGTTGGAAGTAGTTTAAAATATAAAACCAATTTATAGAAGAAGAACCATTGATTAGTTTATAAACTTCTATATATTGGAGTCACGTAAAATATTATCACCACGACCTTTTATTTATTAATAGTAATATTAAGGCTATTTACCTACATACGCGTACCTAAGTAACGAGTAAAAAAAGTTTGTAAAATCAGATGTATTTTAATATAAGACAGTTACATCTTTAGATTCCTATATTTTTTCCAGAGCACATAAGTAAAAAAGGTTTCTTAAGAAAGAGAATAAATCAAATACCTCTAAGGTCACACAATAGGACTGAAACAATATATCTGTCCAATGTAGTTAAGCCGTAACACATTGCGGCGTGTGCCCCTAAAGGTTTCATTCCTCTAGTCAAGATTCGGTAAAGGCGTTAATTTAACGAAATGAATTATTTGTATTTTCTTAGTTTTGCTTTCTTTGTTTCTTTGCAATGTTTGTTAGAATATATTGACAGATTTTTTCGCTAAATGAATCCGTCAAAACGCGTCAAATATATTACCTTCGTTTATTTTCTAATGTTGTTAATTTAATTCACGTAGGTACTCTATGCTATGCCAAGCGAATAAAAAAATGCCTATCTACGTCTACTATAAAACCATACAACTCAATGCTATATTATTAAAAGAAGCAAGTGTGTATTTATTTTTATTTTCCTAGAAACGTTTCAGCAACATCACCGAATAATTCGCGAACGACTTACCACGTTATTGCTTAAATTTCACACTATTTTTTCAGGCACGAATCGATATGATAAGGTACGTAAATATATCACTGTCTAGTGATGCATTTTAACTCAAACATAGGTACTATACGCACAAAAAACATGCAAAAAATTTACCGCAACCCAAAAGAGACTATATATTTGCTGAACAGAATAAAACACGGTCCGTCGGGAACTCACAAAGGCCCTATCGCTCGACAGCGGCAGAACTGTGAATATTCATACGTACCACACTTTTGGCATCTGAAACACGATGTTGTAATATTTTTAAACTATTTTTGTATAATAGGATGTATTTGTTATATTTCGTATTATATCGCGGCCAAAAACGAACGATCTATAACATGTGCAGATCTCGAAAATGGGGTCTCATTAGTGAAAAACACGAGTGGCGCGGGGTCTTTCTATATCAGCTCTGTCACTGATTGGCTCGTTTATCGTAAAGCTTCAAAGAACTTCTTAAACGCGGAGCATTCGATGATTTTTGAAATTTAATTTATGCCTTACAATTAGATTAGAAGTGACTGAAAGGTATGGAAACTATGCGTTCAAATTTATTCATATATTATCATTTACTTTGTACAGATCTTCTTCGCTAGCAACAAAATCCGTTCACGTGGGTAGAATAATAAAATCCAATAGTAAAAGCTACACGAGGCACGACACGTACTACTCGATGTCACGTAGGTATATCTATTTACAACGCCCTTTTAGTAAAAAACTAGCTTCTGCCCACGACTTCGTCTGCGCACGAATTTTCGGAAAAATCCTTTCCGTAGTTCTCTCTTACGCTGTAAAAGGAACCCCTGTGCAAAATTTCAAATTTCTAACCTTAGTTTAGGCCCTGCATTGATAAATCAGTTATTAAGTCGCTTCTCCTTTTATAGAAACCTACCGTGAAAGTTAAACATAACGTAACAGTTATCTAAATACATTCTAACCAATGATAAATATGAATATATACACAAGACTTTCCGTTCGTTATTTCAGACGGTAGGTATATAACACTACATAGCACTGCGATGCAACCAAAACCATTCTCAAGTAGTATGCTTTATACAGAAATACATTGGATAACTTTGTAGCGAGCGAAGATAGTTTCCACGCCACCCCGGATGGTGGTACTATGAAATGTAAATTAGTTTCCAGATTCTAAAGGATACATTTAAATGTATATTTTTCTCGTTAAAATAAAAGAGGCGACTTGACATTCAGAGGCAATTTTATTTTGAATTGCGACTGTAAAGGGTAATTTAAAGTTTTTTTATTTTATTCGTTGGAATAAAAGGAGACAGTCGACTTTATTATCCTTGCACCGTGTGATAGCTCGTGATGAAACTGCGGCCATTTTAAATTTACGACACCTATAGTTCAAGAGAACTACCTAAGTAGGTTAATAACTAAATTGGATGAGTTTTATGGAACCGTCACTAACTTTAATGTTTATGTCGTTTGCCATAATATGGGTAATAGGTATGTTATACAAAAATCAATAAAAATTTAAACATCTGAGTATCCAATATGGGCAACATCCAACAACTACAAAAATCCTAACTGAAAATATATATTTATTAAATTTATCTTTAATGCACCTACCTACTATCCCAGGGTTACACTTATGGCCAAAATCTTAACAATTAAGTAAAAGGCGAAAACTCTAGTTACCTATATATCCTAAAGCGGTAACAGAATAGGCATGATGACTGATTTTTTTTATACCCCAAGATAACCCATATTAGTATTATTATGGCATAAAGTACCATAACGTGACGTCACATTCCCGCACCCCCGAATTTTAGCAGCAGTTATCTTTGCATTTCATTGTTTATTTGAAAAAAAAAAGAATACATGTCCAACATTTTTTACTAATCTAACTGACCGGCTAAACAGAAGTTCATTTTCTTTACCCAGTCGTCATCCGTATTGGTTTTGCTTGGGCAGTGTTCTTGCTTACTTAAATATGTTTCATTACACGCGACAATCCTTTACATAGCGGCTCGAACACAGCCGAACACTCACATCGCACATGAACCCATTTATCCACGTTAGCGAACGGATTACTCGTCTATTTGTACACGTTGCGCAAGCCGAGTTAAGCCCACAGTATACCCATACTGGTATAATGAATATATATAGTAAAGTCAGCCATTTAGATACATTTTATACTTTTTTTGGCGACCTGTTGTTACGTTCCTTTGAATATTTTATTTATATTTAAATTTGATCAGAATTAGGTAGTGTTAATTAAATTAAGTAAAGCCTGCTTTAGAAAGGTCGACCTGACACGTAAATAAATTAATCGGGTTTAAGGGTAAATTAAATATTTAAGATAATTAGGTACCTAAATAATATATGTTTCAAAATGTGTTCTCGGCACCTTTATATTTATAACATTAAATGAAAAATATTTTACTAATTGACTATACGACCATCGCTAAGTTTCAATGAAATAGTAAGATTTCCGGTCGTTCGCTTTCCCAGATATTTTCATGTATGTAGGTACTTAGGTAGTCTGGGTTTAAAAATTGTCGAGTCACCAAAAGTAGCTGAAAATTTTGAAGGGTCCGTTTTTTATAGGCATAAAATCGTCATTTCCATGCCTCTTTTAACCATCCCCAAAAGTCAAATCACAAATTGGAAATAACAGCGGGCAATATTTAAAAACGAGATTCACATTAAAATGGCGGGTCGTGAATTCGTTAAATCCAGTAATCAAATTGTGTGTGCATATACCAACAGTGCTATATATAATCACAGCACCTATCAAGGTTCGTTAAGTTCCTGATTGCAAATTATGTATGAAGATGAGCTGTTTGAGTTGAGATATAATAGCAATTTAGGTTGATTACAAATATTATCTATTGCGACATAATAATAGGAAATTAATTTATCTTATTATTATCAAACTAGCGTCATTCCGCAAATTAGTACTTTACAGATTATACGGGTAACATTAATGGTTATTGCAGCAGACGCCAGAATGAAGCAGGTACATTTTTTTTCTTACTTGTCGAGTAAGTAAGAAAAAAAATGTGCCATCTTCTTCAAAATCTTTATAAATTATAGCGTATGTGTTATTCTGATTTATAAGGTATACTAATTTAAAGTTTGATTGAAGACCATTCAGTGGTTTTTGCATGAACGAGTAAGAAATATGCATACCTACATACACACTTTCGCGTTAATAATATTAGTAAATAAGGATAAATATACTATCTATCTATCTCCTACAACTATCCCGAGATAGAGAGAGAGAGTAAACGACTGGCACTTATATGGTCAAAATTTATTTACTACTTATATGGAGCTTTACTTGGACTTAGTAAAATAGGAACCATAACATAATATGATAACATTGAAAAACATGAACAAACGGACACAAAAATAAAAATGTTCAGAGCGACTTCATTAATAAACTATGCTATAAATAACCAGATTATAATTTCAGGAAGGTAATTCAATCCTCAGAAATTTTACGGATCTTGTTAAGTTCAAAAGTTATTAAATTATTAATAATGAACTGGTGATGATAAAGATTTCATGATAACGAACCGAGACATTAATGTTATTAAAATTAATATCCACTGAGAAGTAAACTTCAACATCGTAGCGCTCCATGTTGATATTTTAACTGAGTATTTTAATCTAATAGGTATATAAAATTGTAAAATCGTGCCATGGTGTTTGTTGCTAATCTCCTCCGAAATTTCTGGACCAATTTCTATGCAATTTTATTTGCATAGGGTGACCAGTTCAACAATTAACCACATAAAATTCAAACCATCATACTTCGTAATTTTTCATTCCGATATTTTTTTTCTATACCCTGTTCAATAGCCAGGTTCATTAGCTACATATAGGCATATAATAAATGTTCATTTTCTACACGGTTTTTGCGACAAAAATATTTAAAACAAAAATGGAAATTGGCTAACTGTATCCACACCATCGTACACAATTAACCGGGGGGGTATGTAACAGATAGCCATTGAGTGAAAAGTTAAGTCAAATTAAATCTACTTATAGTGTCTGAGAATCGACAACATTTATTTTGCATATCTACTCCTAAATGTTAATGGTGGTCCATCCGAAATATTTTTTTTTGTTTTTATTTTTTGATCAGCATTGAAAATTACATAAAGCCCTAAATTTTCACCCTTCTACAATCAACTCCTACATCTTAATAAAATGCCTTAAATAACGCAGTACATAGCTCGCAGGGTTGATTAGTTTTTATATATAGTCGGTAATACAACGGACAAACCCTTGAGTTACTTACACGTGACATTTACCTACTTTTAATTATTTAATTATAGTAATTGTTTTTATAAACAAACACAAGAATTAGATAAGAATCAAGCACAATCCAACTATATTCGTGAATACATAAACAGAGGTTAATAGACTGTTAGTGGTGTTCTTTGAATAGTTAAACGGTTCGTAGCGTTCGCACATAAATTATTCATTAAAATCCCATTTAGCTCAAATCCCCTTAAGACCTAGATCTTGAATATATTTCAACTTACGACGTTGCAATAGTTTATGTTTTTTTGCTTAGCTCCAGCATTCATTAAGCTTTTGAAACTTGCGCCATTTGCAATAAATGTTCAATCAATTGTACCTACTTACTTTTATGAGATATATTTAAAGGAAGTGATTTGAAAAAATGAGTGCTCGGAATTATCCCTTGCAAATTCTTCAGAATCCACTCTAAGAGATTCAAGTAAGTGCGGAAGCTATACAACATGTTTCTCCCTATAGTACTTACATTCAACATTACTCTATACATAACGGGTCATCCCAGTGGGTAGAGTCATTACCATGCGCGTCCCCACCACTCCAGAACCAGGCCATCCCCTTGACCGAGAAAGGGCAAGGGCGTTCTATTTATCGACGGATTGCGTTCCACCGTAATGGGGCCGTGAGAGATTTTCGTCATTAATTTCATTTCCATCGTCGTTCCGGTAATGACGTGACATGCGATACCTTGCCATAGTAAGTGTTCTGCATATGGATATATGTTTCTTGGGTTAATGAGTAAATATCGTTACAATTATTTTCTAAGTATTTTTTTATTTATCAAATAGTGTTGTTTTTTGTGACCTTTATAACAAAAAGATTACAATAGCAACCGATGTACAGGAACTTAGGAAAGTGGAAGTGATAGACACTGCTGAATTTCTACAAGCCTCGTAAGTATATTTTTGGCTAAAATAATTACTTTTGCAATCTAATTTATGAATGATGGATACGATGTTGGGGTTGATCTTCACTGACATCGCCCGTCTCGGCTTATTACCGGCGATCCGTCATTACCAAACACTTATTAAGTGTGAAGTTAGAAAGGAAAAGCTTACTTTCAAAGGCAAAAGCCAAAAAAAGGACTAAACTAACATATATTTAAATTATGCAATATCCAAAAAACATAAATTGTCTACTGATAATGGAAGATATATTATATATCTGCAACTAGTGTCTATATCAACAAACAACAAATATCAAGAATCTGCTGTGATAATGACGTACTCTGCCATGAGCTATATTTCTAAACATTAATAAACCTTCATTAGGTTTTATTTTTAATAAAAAATTACACAATTTTTTTTACCTTATAAAATATAATATGAAAACTTTAATTTCAATACTCGAATACTTTTTTATTCAAATACGGTATGAATACAATTTCATTGATAAAAGATTCGGTGTCCCTGCTTAGCATATTCAAAAGGGCATCTGAATATTTAGAGGCATAGTCCGGATTGAAAACTCGATTTATTCAAAATCTGTATTTATTATTGTTTCTATATTCTAATAAAGCTTCTCTGCATTGATTTACTCTCATTTAGTATTCAGCGTTATGTAAAAGTCAGTAGTAATAAAAAGATATTCAATAAAATTTGCAAATAGATAAATAACGCTGCGCTTTTTTTCAAATTAAACAACATGATAACATATATATTGTTTTCTATCGTTATCTATAAGCTTTATTTATCAGGACCAAAAAGTCTTATAGTTACGGTACTCTATTTGACACATCAGTTCATCACTACGCAAATTCTGATAAACAAGCATGAACATTGCGTAGTGATGAACTGATGTGTCAAATAAAGTACCGTATAAGACTTTCTGACAATAAATTATAAGGCTGTATAGCGAGCGAATAAATTTCTAAGTGGGCTGGAACATTATTAATAAATCCTGTAACGTAGCCAGTTTTATTAATAAAAATTTCCATGTAAATAACTTAGCTACTTTAAGTTATTTACGTGAAAATTATTTTTGCATTTTTTGTGCTTAATAAAATTATGGGTCTATTTTAATATTTATCGCTTAGCAATTTACCTCCCATCGCTAAAAGACTTTGAAGTGATGCTATTGAAATTAAACGTGAGCTTTTAAAAAAAGGCACACAATATTCGAAACAATTGTAAACATATTATAACATAATTTTAGTTTTAATATAATTACGGTCTTTGTATGAATATGAAAGAAAATAATATCACTATTTAAAATCTCAAGAAGAGTTAGTTAGTTATTTTGCAGTTAAAAATGTCAATAAATAAAACAAGCATAAGTACAGTACCAAAAATCAATTGAAACTTAATTGAATTACAGTAACAATAGAGCTCAAATACAAGAATTTATATTAACGCGTCTCGGATCAGAGCGAAGGTAAAATAATTAACATTATATGTACTTATTGGATGGATACTCAAAGAGAGTTTTCTCGAGCGTTAATTGCTTCGGAAGGTTCCAATGAAAAGGTCCATTATGTGTGGGATTTATCTTAAGGAACTGACTGTATTACAGGATTAATAATTGTAACTCACGAGTTACGGAGAAAAAAATAAAGAATAAGTTGAAAACCTACTAACTGAACTGGTGTTACGGATTTCTTTAAGTTGCATAGTTGGTGTCAAAAAGTGTTAGTGTGTTAGTGGTGAACGCGAACTGAAATTTCAGAGTGATAATAAGGGTTCTTAAGACCTGGTAAAGGTCTGGACGCCGATCGTGGAACCATTTGGGTATACCTATGTCCAGTATAGTGATCGTTATTCGGATAATATTAATATTACATTAATAAAACTTAATTAAGAGTGGAAATTGAAAAAGTTTCGATCAATACACATTAATATTAACTCCAAACAAATTAACAAACTTCCTTATCTACCGCCCGTTTCACAAATTCATCCATTCGGCTCAAGAACCGTATCTTAAGGCCCACGCCTAATCTCTCCTCGGTTCTTTAATAAGAAACTCCATTGAGGTGGAAACTGGTTTTATCTATTTATCCTCAAAATTAACTGTCATGAAAGTCATTTCACAGCGGTTCTCCTTTGTCACCTCGTTATCATAATATTTACGTTCAACCATTATAATAAAACTGAATATAACTATAATCCAAACTGGATGGAATTAACTTTGGTTAAGCATTATTGTATTACCAGTAATATAATGTCGAAATGATAGTATGTACTTTTTATAATAATGTTATACAGAACGAACTGCCTGTGCGGCTTCACTCATATTCTTTCACCCCTTATTTTTCTCATTATTGGGGTCTACTGGCGTTTCAACCATTCTCATTTTCCTAGCTGGATTATTAATTACCTGTTACTTCGTATTACAATTTTCAAGCAACGATCACATTTTCAAGTAAAGCCAATAAAATAGTAAAATAATTCCTATAAACTGTAACTTCCCGTTTTATCCTCTTAGGGAATGTATTTCCAAAAAGCTTACTTGTGTCATACTAGCTTCTGCCCGCGACTTCGTCGGCGTGGAACTCCTCCTTTTTTGCAGTCGGTTAAAAAGTAGCCTATGTCCTTTCTCAGGCTCCAGACTTTCATTGTATTAAATTTAATTTAAATCGGCCAGTAAGTAGTTTTAGCGTGAAAGCGTAACAGACAGACACAGACAGACAGACAGATAGACAGACAGACAGGCAGAGTTACTTTCGCATTTATAATATTAGTAGGGATAAGAGAATTTTAAATTATAATTTTCTAGACTCGGCGGTTTCGGCTAGGCATTGTAATTCAATCAACTTAGCCTTATAGGTACCTATTCAGAATATTTGAACTAGCAGTACCTACCTAAGATTGTTAATGTAAAAATAAATAGAATTTAACATCAAAAATACCTCAACACCCAATTTACAGATTTTAAGTAAAGTCGAAAATATACGAACCTAAATAAGCATTACAGCAGAGAAGGGCAGAGAGATTGAATTAAAGAGGGTGATTCCATTAGGGGAAGGCTGCGTAGTCAATTCGCAGCCTTGGAGAAAACAAGCTTTGTATCTTAGTAAGCTGGGCTACAAGGCTGAAAAAATATTTTGATTATTTACTACTAACTAGGTGTACTTAACAGGAATGCTTTGACAAATATCCATACGGACGCTACTGCGCCGCGTCGGTACATCGGCTATTGGTCACTCATGCATTTAATGTCGATTTATTATCGAAGTAATGTCGCTCGATGGTCGACATATAACTATTAAAGAATTTAACTCGCGTATTTTTATTTTATTTTATAAATAGTTTAACGCTAAAGTACTATTGTCAGCTCAGTCGTGCTACGATTATGGAAACTGTAAAGAGTCCGTAACGTCAGCAAATAAATTAAAATAATAATACGCGAGTAAAATCCGTTAATAGTTGTTTCATTCCAATGTGTAATAACCGCGAACATTAGAAATTATTAATATGTACCTAATAATTTCTGGAGCCTTCGCAGTTATTGCAAATTGGAATGAAACAATAACAGATTCAGTAGGTACTTCCTACTTATATTATAGTACATTACAGACGGCGCAGGGAAGTGACGGCTTGCGAGCCGAGTATACAGGATATTGTTACGAGGCTTGCAAGCCCCTTCACGGCTAGGCATGTATAGTGCTTTTCTCAAAGTAATGCAATGAAATAAATAAATACAACATTCAAATAAAATAAATTACACTTGAATAACAGGATTTTTTATTTTTTTACACCAAATACAACTTGATTACTTTATTCCGTTCTTGAGAATCACAACTTCTAACATGTACCAGTAAATCCCTTTACTTAACAACTTCTAGTTATCAATCGTATTAGCGTATAAGTCTTCAACAGGCCGTTAACCTCCAACCTCTAAACATTGCGAATTCATTTTACAATATTTGTCCAAAGATAGCCATCTCCTTTTTCGTTCCCGCGTCTTCTACCATGACAGCTCTGATTGCTGCTCGCCGCTGATTGGCCACGCTCGCTCGTCCGTCATTGGTCAAAATATACAATAGCCAATCATAGATCAGCGCGAATGTTGCCATTCGTAACTTAAATATACCAGTAAAACTAAACAAATAACAATACTTTTTAAAAATCATGACAAGTATAAAATTGAAATTAATCTAATAATACAGATTCTTTTTTTATTCTCAGTTCGTGTATAATATAGGCATTAACGCGAATATTTTTGGTACAATAAAGTTCTAACTTATTAAAAAAAAACGGTTGCTTAAACTGTTTATGAAGATCAACGCCATGTTGATATTCAAATTAAAAAGAAATTACTTCCCGGCCTAGGCCAGGAATGATATATTTCCTGGCGTGTTTTGACGCACGTAAGGACGATATTTCATTGCATGTTTGAGAAAAATATATTTCACATAAAAATTAAAGCCTGTTACATTGAATTTATCATACGAATCATTCCTCAGCCATTACTGTTTCGTAATGCTATCAAAACGGGAAAGGGTAACAGTCAGAACTCTTATATGACCGATATAAGCCATTCTGCGTTTATAGATATGCTAATGGCATGTGGCGTATTAATAATATATGGGAGCAGCGAACTTTGGCACATTTTCCTTATTGAAAGAAAGGACTTTATTTATATTTAATCGTTCTAAAAAAGAAAGTTTAAATACGTAACAGATTTTCTTTTTTGATTTTTGAACAACATTTTTATTTTTTATTTTTTCATGACTCAGCATTGAAAGGTACTTATAAATACAAACCTAAATTTTTACCCAATCGGAATCAATATTTTTATAAAAAATTTCAAAAACACGGCACCTACTTACTACAATGCTTCCGTTATAATTAGCAAAACGAAGTGAAACATAAATTCCCGTCTGAATTAACAGAGTGGGCAGAAACCGGGTAATGGCGACGCACGACGTATATTGTAACAAACTGGCGTATTAGCATAATGGGAGTTTATGCAGTCGGCATAAAGTTTCATAACTTCAATTCTATATGAAAAGTGACAATTTCAAACAAAGCTATTCGCTGCGCTTCCAAACAATACCAGTCACTTAAGGCAATTAGCATTCTAATAGCGATAACAATTGTCAAAACGTCAGCACATCATAACTAATATTATAAATGCGAAAGTAAGTCTGTCTCGCTTTCACGCTAAAACTAGTGAAATTTTGTACACAGATAGTGGTGAAGAAGCGCTTTTTAATCTCAAACTATTTGTCTAGTAGAAAATCTAATTATGAATTTAAATTAGGTAAGGTTTTAAAACAACTCATCGAGTTAAAAAAATACTTAAAAGTCTATTTACACGTCTCACATAATATTTTCAAAGAGTTTGTTTACTAGTATGTAACAAAACGTCATAAAGTTAACATTGTGCCATTGTGTAAAATATCCATAAAAAATAATTACGTACATAGAAAACATAATAATAATATTATTATGATAATAACGAAATGTGAAGTAACCATTTATAATTGTCTCCAAAATCTGTAATACCCATATAAATAATAAAGTATTCGTTTACTTAAAAATATCTTTTTTAATAAATCTTTCAATGGAAATGAGTAAAAAAAGAAGCATTTTGAAATTAATACCGTAATCTCGCCACCGCAGGCTCAGTAAGATAATTTACTCTTACTGTGAGACTTGCTTAAAAGTGAAAAGAAAAATTTAATAAAAGCTTAGGAGAATAAAAGATTGAAGTTCAAAAGACAATGTATAAATTAAAAAGGTATAGTAGGTACGGTTCCATAACTTCTCTTGATAATATTGAAAATTAATTAACTTTTTGGCTATATATATTAAACTAGCTTCTGCCCGCGACTTCGTCCGCGTGGAACTTCTCCTTTTTTGCAGTCGGTTAAAAAGTAGCCTATGTCCTTTCTCAGGCACCAGACTTTCTTTGTACCAAATTTCATTTAAAGTAACAGACAGACAGACAGACAGAGTTACTTTCGCATTTATAATATTAGTAGGGATATATTTTTCAGCACATTCTACAGGCAGGCTCTGAGTATCCATCTTACTAATTAGATTTACATAGGCATATATACTTGGGCTTGACGTACTAGTTGTACCTACTATTATATTATTATTATTATCTTTTAAATTAAACTGCATTCTAAATCGCAAGTAATAAACTTACTTCATATAATATGCCAAAAAATACATACTGCGCTTCTGAATGCGCGTTTATTTTCACAACGACCGAACAACCATAAAGTTCCTCTAAGTTATATGAAAGTATAAAACGCGATAATACCTTTTTGGAAACTTTCGTGTAATTTCATAAGCACCTTTGTGTAAGATATTCTTGTTTCTAACAAGAACAGCTTATCGCAGTTTATTTAAGGTAATGCCTTGAATAAAACTACTCAAGATAATCCAGCAGCTTAACAGGGGATTTTGGAAATTAAGCACCCACTAAAAGGTCCCCGGGGATAGGTAATTAGTTTATACTTAGTAAAATTTACGACTCCTCGTTATCATAATCTCTTTAATATATCTTCCATTATAATAATTTTATAATAAAATAAAAACTAACCATTTACGACCACTTTCATAGGTTCTTGCCGAGAATAATAATACCAGGGAGTACATAACTACGTACGTATAAAATTTTATCTGGAACCGGCATAAGGTTAATGTCTGACACTCATCACAATACGTCATTCACATTCGAATACCAAAAAATATCTATTCAAAAGTAAAAATGTCATTACCTAACCAAGAGCCAATTTGATTCTGAGTTTCCAAGCCAAATCGCTGAAAACCATCGGGTAAGCAACTACACACATGTAAGCCATGTACCTGTGTGTGCGTTGTCAGACCTCTTCCTTCTATTACTCCGTGACAGTTGACCTTACCAGTATCTTAATATTGATTGTCTTAGACGCTAATGGTCCATGGAAACTTGGCTGGTTGCCATTGAGCGTCGCTTAGGGCTGCATACGTTACATAATTGCTGATTCATCTCATTTGAAATGAATGATACTAGTGACCAGCACCAACATCACAAGGATGAATATTGGCGAACCTAGCTTCGTACGTATTATCGCAAGTACTATGTTTTATTATACACTAGCTTTTGTCTGCGGCTTCGTCTACTCACGATAAGCACCCCCGTTTTAACCCCTTGGACGGTGAATATTCAAAAATCCATATTTGAACTATAACGTAGGGGACGTTATTAAAGGAATCCCTGTGCAACATTTTCTAACCCTTTCTAACCCTTATAGTTTAAATCCTCTAGAAACGAACAGACGGACAAGAATCATGAATCTTTATAACAGCTACACCTTGATACAACTTTGTATCGAACCTGTTTATTCGAAAGGAATTTGTTAGAGTATTTAACATAGTTTCTCAGGTAGCGAGTATTTCAACGGCAAGAGTTAGTTCCCAAATATAATTAACTACAAGTATAGGTACTATTAGTTATAACATTGCCAATAGTTCTCTCTAACGTAACAATGTAAGACTTCTATCAATCTTGTTACAGATACCTCGCGTCTACATTGTGTTTCAAAGTTAGGGCATCCGTTCATTAGAGAGATGTGAGATAGGCACGACTTTCGCGATACAATAAACTAGCGACTCGCCTGGTTTTCGTATATAATTTAGAGTATAAAAATACTAAGTACATTTTAAAAAATCTTAGATATTCAGTACATAAAACAAACAACTATTAACGGATTTAACTCGCGTATTTTTATTTTATTTTATTTGCTGACGTTTCGGATTCTTTACAGTTTCCATAATCGTAGCACGACTGAGCTGACAGTAATAGTTGTTTCATTCCAATGTGTAATAACCGCGAAGGCATCAGAAATTATTACGTAAAATAACTACGCTATGCAAGTACCTACACTTTCCATATCCGTTCCGCTTGCAATGTAAGGGTTTCCATTAACCTGGTTACCCGACCTAGACTCCACATTGTGTTTTAAAGTTACGAGCTTCAGTTCAGGAAAGTGCTCGATAGGATTTCCTATTTCATGTGTTTTTAAAGTAAGGAAAATAAAGTTAGTTCCACTTTTACTGGAGAACTAGAGCAAAAAGTACCGACTATATTTTCAAAGAGGATTTGATAGCAGAATTTAATAAGTAAATACAACTAGACCTTATTTATTTCCTGTTAGCAAAACTTAACATTAACCGCCGAAAAAAAACTAAAAGGCAACAAAAAACAATAGCGCACTGAAAAGAGAAAAATAATAATTATGTCTTTTATAACGACTATTATTTTGGTTGTAATGTCTGATATTTTTGGAGTCGGTGCCAGCCTTAAACAAACTTGAGCACCTTAGTGAAGAGTTGAGAGTGAAGAGTTGCTGCACCAGCTTGTTTTTGCTATTAACCCCCTTTTTCCCACCCTTAGGGTAGGTTTCTTTTTTCAAAATTTTTATGTGATGAACTTTGAGGTATGCCCTATCCAATAAAAAAAGAATTATCAAAATCGGACTACTCTGTAAAAAGTTACCCATGGTCAAACGATACAATCGGTGCGTAAAAATTTATAATCATCCCCTATTTTTCTACCCTTAGGGTCGGATTTTTTTTTCCAAATAAAAATGGGACCAATTCCGAAGTATACCCTTTCCAATAAAAAAATAATTATCAAAATCGAACCACCCTGTAAAAAGTTATGCGTCATACATATAAAAAAAAAAAAAAAAAAAAAAAAAAATACGCGTCGAATTGAGAACCTCCTCCGTTTTTTTCGTCGGTTGAAAAGTGAAGAAAATAGGTCAAGGCTCGAATCAAATGATTGAAACATTGACCATGGGGTTTGACTGCGCATTGGTCGACTCTGTCAGCTAATCAGTATCAAACTATCTATAAAGGTATAAAGAATTTGGAGAAGTCGTGTTCCAACGTAGCTGTAAACACAAAATACTCGATTACCTATAAAATCCGGCATTACAAGCCATATTTCATAGATCCGGGCCCTAACGTTATATTATGGCTGTAAACTATTTAAAGCATAAAAGGGTTTACTTGAATAGGTAGTTCGTGCCGTGAATATTACCAGAATGTAGTGAATGAAACGAAGTGAAATTAATGCTATAACTTAGATTGCACGCCATATCGTTCAGGCTATGAGGTTTAGCTATTTTTATTAATGTTTTTCTATTTTCTATTTATGATATGTTAGAGCTTACATTTGAACATGACAACTGCTCGTTAAAAAGCATGTTTAATACAAAGACACTGAACAAAACAAAGACATGAAACTCATTAGCTCGAATAATACATTTTTTTACTTGTTGTTGTGCTCGGTTTAATATAGGTTTATGTAACATTTGGCAGATACCATAATAGTACATTACCTACGCACCGAGGCCAGTAAAATAAAAAATGTCTCAGATCACATGTAATTGTCGTCCGAGGCGAAGCCGAGGTTGACAAAAATGTGATCCGAGGCTTTTTTATTTTACTGGCCGAGGTCAGTATACTATTTTTCTGTTCGACGAAGCCAGAAAGCGGCATTTTCATGGAGCGCAGCGGCCACAAAGTTGGCGCTTTCCGGCCGGAGGACTGAAAAATATATTTAATACATAAACAATATAAACAACTTCAGCGCGATTTTGTGCTTATTAACAATTAACCAAATATATCTTGCAGGTATGTCATTGTTCGTTATCAAGAAACTAAAACTAACGACCTGTAACAATCCCTACTATCCCTACTAATATTATAAATGCGAAAGTAACTCTGTCTGTCTGTCTGTCTGTCTGTTACGCTTTCACGCCAAAACTACGGATTTAAATGAAATTTGGCACAAAGGAAGTCTGGAGCCTGAGAAAGGGCATAGGCTACTTTTTAACCGACTGCAAAAAAGGAGGAGTTCATCGCGGACGAAGTCGCGGGCAGAAGCTAGTGTACAAATAAATACCCATGTGTATGGTACAAACATTTATTGCTAAATATGCACGGGATAAGCATGTTTAAATCTATCTGCTTGAAAAGTTTTAAATCCTTAATCAAGGACCTAATTGATTATTGTGAAACAGGCACAAGCACGTACCGCATCGCATCTTTACAATAAATGTCTGATAGATCAAAAACTAATAAAACCCACTTCCACAATTCAATTTTATTTCCCCACTGAAAGGCTTCCATTGAAAATATAAAAGTCCATTTCTTTTTATCTCTTTACCCTTGAAAGCAGTTTAAAATGGCGACCGCTAGATGATTTAAAAATAGTAGAAAAGGATTTTACTCGGACAGTTCAAATAACCAACGCTTTTTACTATTATATTTATTAATAATTTACTATGTAGTTGAGTATAAAGCAATAGTTAAACTCAGTAAATGCATACATGTATTTCACACATGACACAACTGGGTTTTCAGAGGCACAAAAAAGATTGTTTGGTAAAATTTCGGAAAATATATATATATATATATATATATATATATATATAAAAACGCCAACGTCTGGATATTTCACACATATTCATTGACAATATTCCTTAAAATAAGGTAAACAGTCAAAACAAAAAAATAAAACATTTGTAGCCACTGTATATCGTAGAAGATAAAGTTTTGGCGGATGTTCTGGTGAGTTTCGGGCTTGTTTTAAATTAGCACAATTGGTTGTTAAATCAACTGAAGGCCCCAAAGTTGCCAACTTTTAAACAATAAGTAAGCAACCCTCTAGCTGTCTGAAATGCAATACAAACAGATACATTAAAACTGCGTCTTTTGTTCTATGTCACCAACATTTTAATAAAAGTATTATTTTTGTACCAAGACAAGAATGCATAAAATCGAGACCTGGGTCTCGATTTGGCCCTTTCATTAATAATATTAAGCAATAGCTATCAAATTTCTATTAATACATCATACTAATCATATTTCTATTACAACCAAATAAAAATAATAGCTGAATAGACTCGCTAATTATACTAAACCATAAAATTACATCAAGCTTTGAACAGATATAAATAAATGTGTAAATATAAAAATAGAAACACGATTCTCACTCCAGTTCCGTTTCTCTAACTGCTTATTACAAATTGTAACGTCAAAATGTCTCCGTATCGTTACGGGAACGCCGAATGATCGGAAACAATTGTACCGAGCAAGCGCTGACATGGCCCCTGATAACATTATCCGATACCACGCAATATCGAACAACAAGGAAATAAAAGGTAAAGAAAGTTGCAGAAATTCTACCATAACGCAATGTTAGCCTTTCCTTATGTGTATCCATTTTAGGATAAGGGTAAAATGGGAGCCTATTACCGATACTCCGCTGTCCGTGAATCCATCATTCCATCTGTCAACAGGCTGTATCTCATGAACCGTGATAGTTAACCAGTTGAAATTTTCACAGACATAGAAAGCAGAATAAAATAAATACTAACATTCAGCCGACATGATCTTTTTGCATATTTAATGCAATATTACTTCCAAAGTGAAAATAAGGTCGAATAGAAAGTCGGTTTAATGACAACGAGGAATATATAACAGTTTTATTACCACTTCGAAAAGACAAAAATGTAACACATTTTACCTCCATCTCACCAAAGCTCAGAGTCCCAAAAGTACGTAAATAAAACGACAAGTCAAATAAAAAGAAACACTTCAGAAACCAGTTATCGAAGTCCAAAAATCGTAATCTCTGTGAATTATTAAACCAGACCGAGAGGTCAACGACCGCATCGGGACCGAAACAGATGATCTTTATTCGAGGAAAATATTGCCAGTTAGGGAATAACGGAAAATCGAAGCGGCTATAAAATCATTTGCTGTTCTGTGGGCCTATTGTCGCCGCTCCGGCTGTTATTCCGATTTTATCTCACCTGTAAATATCTGCAAAGACGTGTAATACTTATTCTAAAAAAGATTTCCTCGTTGTAACAGGTGAGAAATCTATCCACGTACCTTACGTCACTCGAAAAAGCTGACATCACTCATCTCCGTCACATTTTATGTCGCTTTTTATTATTGTCATACATATTTTAACGTACCAGATATTCGAATGTACTTTTATGGAAAAGGACATACCTAGATTTTTATTTGATCTTATGATGAACTGCTTAAAATAAAATGACTTGGAAAATATTCGTACCAATTGAGTCCATAAATAAAATAGCATTTACTACTACTACAACTAGATAAAAACGTATAAAGCATCCAAGATTCGGATACAAATCGCTCGCAACGTATCCATGTCATGATAAGTTAAAATAACTACCTAGTCCCAAACCAAGCACTTGATCCCTTGGTGGAAATACTAGAAAACATAAAATACTTTGTAAAGAGAATGAATCTGTTTTTATTCGATGGTAAAGAAATAACGAGAGTACAAATATGCAAAATATACCCGAAGCTACTTCAGCAGAGCTACGAAAACTGCTACGCCGTAGCACGAGCACGGCGTAGCATTTAGGAATATCGTAGACATGAAGATTAGAAACATTCCTTTATGAAGTTATCTAACGTAATTGCCTAATATATAAATTAAACTATTAAACGAAAACTTTCAAGGTTGAAAATATTAATGAAACGCGGTTAGTCGTATACCGACACGGTACGGGATTTAACAAACAGCTTGTGATAAAAACTTACCTTGTCCTTCGCAAACTCCATAATCCTTATTAAAGCCCATAAGGGTAATAGCTTTATGTACTTACCTGAAACAAATATACATAACTCATTAATTTTGAGAAAATATACAAAACTTAATAGTTACCTATTTAAAGAATATATTAGAGAAGTTATAATACAAAATATTATAATCAAGGAAGGTCAACATTTTTTTTACGTTATCTTTAATTAAGAACTTTTAAAAGTATGGTTTTGATTTATTTCTTCAAGTTGGAGATTTTTTTCTTTGAAAAGTGGATTAGCCATATTTATGTGTAAAGATTTAAGGGTACGAAATAAAAAATAATCCTAACCTATAACGGAGTATTGAAAAAAGTAACCTAATTATTTAGACGCGACACTCCGTAGTGAAGTAGGAACATTTATTGTCAGTAATTGAATCTTCTTAATAACCATCTAACAGGAATAAAAATAATTTATAGCCGAGAAACAAAGCGTAATTGCTCCACCGGGGCTATAAACGTTGCCGATGAATTTTAAAATAACTATACTAGCTTTTATGCTCTGGGAGGAGTTTGGATTCAGAATGATATCATAATTCAAACAGCATAGGTACCTAATAGGCAAAAACAGTTTCGTCGACTACCACAGAATATAACATTTTGAGAAATATAAATGAATAGCGTATTTATTTTTTCAAATCTTATATATATGTAAAATCCTTTGTCATGAATAACAGACGGTTACGCGCATACCCGAAACGGCTAATTGTAGAAGATTAAGTAAAAATTTTCCGACATTTTAACTCTAAGGGGATGAGAAAGGAGGTCAAAATTTGTACAGAACAACGCGATGTTGTGGTCCAATCTATTTTAAATTATGCATAAACATTCTTAAACAAAATTGATGGAATACATGTACCATATTTTATCGAAATTCATCTTCTAATGGGGTTAAAATTTATATAAATACATAAAAAAAAACTCTTTCAAAGAAATCCCCAATTCCAACGTAAGTGAACAATCTTCAAAAGTATTTTAACTAAAGTATTATTTAGAATATCTTTATTAATATATATTATGTTATGTAGAAAGATTTCAGAGCTTTCTCTTTGAGTCCCTTTGAGATAAGAGTATAAAGGCTATATCTGCGGAGGACACATTTAAATATTAACATATGAATATAAGCTGTCTCGGCACATTTAACAAAACCCTCACATACATACTACATACAAGGTACGTACTTGTATATGTCTCGGAAGCTTCGTTTACGCTAAAAGGACTATTACAGCTATTTTTGTCTCATAAAAATCAATACAAAAAAGATACTTTATACGTTTCTACCTCCTCTTTCCCTAGTTAGTCAAATGCTGTAATTTTATATATAGTACAAGAAATAATTATTCTACCCCAAATAAATAATTAACTATAAAAGCTATTACCCACAACAATTATAACAGATTTCATTCGCGTCGATTAATTTTATGCCGACATTCTAACACTGTTCTGACAGTTTGCACCAACTAGATGTATGTCATCTTGAAATATTTTGCTATTCCATCTAAGACTCTAAGTATGTACATTTAAAATTTAAATTCAAGTAGTGACATATTTCGAGTTGTCACACTTTTCTAGTAATGGCACGAGTTGTTATACTATGACCGCTAAGTAGAAACACGCCGCTAACTAAAGAGCGGTAAGACGCCAGAACGCGAGCGAAGAAGAGAAGTGTTCTCGAGTGAAGAACCACTAAACGCTCAGGCTCACTGTCTTCATACACCTTTATACCAAATTGGGGAGGTAGAACGCTTCTGAAAACCATTTTTATCCGTCCTGTTATATAACAAGCGTTATCCATTTCCGTTTGTCAAATCCCCTAACTTTAGACAAGAACGGACCTTTATAAATATTTGTTTTGTAACTAATACCTAACCTAATACTATAAAGATACAAGCGAACGATTTCGTTCATATTAATTAAACTTTTCACAAAATTTTCCCATTATAATAAACAAAAACGGGACTCAATCGCGCATATAAATATTTAAACTCCGACGTTTCCAAAGTAATTTATATACGCAAATATATAAAGTTGAAAATTGTGAAAGTTTAAATTAATGTATTTTTTTCGATTCCCAAAAGCAAGGCTATTCTGGGAACTTGCCATTTTAACGGGTTGCTATGTCGCGATTTACCTTAGATAAGTTGATAAAGATGTGCTTAAATAACTAGGTATAAAAAGATATGAAAATCAGGCATTAGAAAAACAAGAAAAATGAACGCATCTACGAGTATAATGTGCCCAAAGAGTACGCATTTAATAGGCACCTTTAGTTCTCATCATCGTGTTTTTTTTACTATATTTTAATACTGAATAGGTTAAGACTTAACCTGCATGCCATCAGGCAGCATTTGTTCGGGATCCTCTAAAACTACTTAAGAAGTCGTTTGAACCCCTCCCATTAAGCCTCTCTTGAGACGAACTGACGCGGCAGAAAGAATGTATCGAAAACTAGTGTATACCTACAACTTCGGTGTGGTGTACCCTATACTTAATAAAACTCGTTAAATTATCTTAGGGAAAAATAAATAAAGATAATTCAATGAGTATTCGTATTAAAATTATAAATATGTAAATATCTATAGAAATAAAAATAAATCACCAAAATATATATGCAAGCGCATAACTTCCGAAGGACTCCACCAAATTGAATAATATTTTTTTTGTTGTGTTCGTGTATGTAATGCCGTGCAAAGCCAGGGCAGCTAGTAATATACAAAAATCTGGTATCACTATGTTTGTGGTCGTACTCTTCCAAATCGACTTGACGATTTTCATAACATTTTGAAGGTATGAGAATATATACCAATGTGGTAGGTATCTATACTAATATTATAAAGCTGAAGAGTTTGTTTGTTTGTTTGTTTGAACGCGCTAATCTCAGGAACTACTGGTTCGAATTCAAAAAATATTTTTTTGTTGGATAGACCATTTATCGAGGAAGGCTTTAGGCTATATAACATCACGCTGCGACCAATAGGAGCGAAGAAACAGTGGAAAATGTGTAAAAAACGGGGAAAATATGAAGCCTTATGAAGAAGTGACAGAAGACTTTGACAGATCTTTGACGAAACAATCGGACGGGTAGGACGACGTCTGCCGGGGCCGCTAGTGAAAATATATAGGTAGTAAAGTATATTTAGAACCGCATTGTGATTAAGGGTAGGCAGAACGTTTGCCGGATCAGCTAGTATGCTTTATTCAAGCTTCATAATAATATTATATTTTGATCCTTCGATAAATTTGACTGTAGCTAAATTTGCTACTCTCTTTCCATTTTCCTATTTACGACTGAACATTTTCAGAAATTGCTTGTGTAATCTCTATTCACATCCTGGACCTTTTTTGTCAGCCCCAAAACGGGGTTATCGGTGAGATCTAAATAGCATTATTCGCATCTCAACTTAACCCAGAATCGTCGTAAGTGAAAAAGGACAGAACATGTGGATGTACTTTTAGTTGGTCGTATAGTTTGGCATAAGATGCAACTTTCTTGCATATGAAGGGACTTTTTTTTAATTCGTATTAAAAAAAATAAAAAACCATTCAAGCTACATTAGTCGATCTACTCTTGTCTTGGTACAAATATCATTATAATTAAAAACTAATAGTACTGAACCAAAAATTTCAATCAAATATCAATTGATACGTAGTAAATACTAGCTGTGCCCGCGACTTCGTCCGCGTGGAATTTAAGTAGGTACTGGGACATAAGTATGGATAATTAAAGTTTTTTTTCTAAAATGAGTTACTCTTTATTACATAAGCTATCTGCCAGTGAAAGTCCCGTCCAAATCAGTCCAGCTGTTTTATAGATTAGCCGGAACACACAGATAGACAGACAAATAATATAAAAAATATAATATAGGTATGTATTTAATATTTCAAATGTAAATTATAAAATGTCTTTATAAACCACATCAACAGTTTTTCCTTCTGGGGCTAATATGAAAAGGTTATCCGCATTACTAACCCGCGAGCAAGCCACGTATAGTTGGCCGTGTGAAAAACAATTCGACCTGAGATCAACTCCAACAGCCTTTAGCGTCTGCCCCTGAGACTTGTTAATTGTCATAGCAAAGCAAACGGACACTGGAAATTGTGTCCGTTTGAATTGGAATGGGAAATTGTTGGGGATGATTGGTATTCGTGGTATGCATACAGTTTCACCTGCACTACATCCAGTAAGAATCTCAGCTTCGATTAAGTTTCTTTGTAAAGAAGTTACTCTAAGTCGGGTTCCATTGCACAATTTAGGCGGAGTAAGATTTCTCAATAGCGATGCGTTGTAAGCGTTTCGTCTGGGCATTTTTAAAATCAAAGCAAATACATACAATAATACATATATTTATTTCAATAAATCTACGTAGGCAATATTTTTTAGATTATATCCGATATTTTTCAACCAATTCACAAAGCAAGTTCAGAGTCCGTATTTTCATATCCAAGTATAACATCAAAATCATCAACTAACCGAATCGCAAGACAAACAAAATTAAATAGTTTTAAACGTAAAGTAACAACCAGTTTGTATTTATACTTTTCAGAGAAAAAGCTATAGCGCGTTTTAATTGCCTTGAGGCGCCATCTAGTACTATATTATGTAACTATAAAATCTCCTATAGAAAAATTACCTTTAAACTTTAAAAGACGATAGCTTTTTTATTTGACATCCGATTTTGATGAAACAAAGCCTATATGTTGCTCAGGGAAGAGCTTAATCTATTAGTGAAAGCCGCGTCAAAATCTGTTCAGTAGTTTTCAAGATTAGCGAATACATACAGACAGACAGACAGACAGACAGACAGACAGAAAAGAAAATCTAAAAAAATATTTTTGTGTTCTGTTACTCTTTTATTATTGCCCACACCCATTTTTTGTTAAAAATTTCAATTGTACAGACACGCGGTTTCTACTGTTTTATTATATGTAAGATTTAGATAAGTCTATTCACAGGTTTTATTCTTTACTTTTTCCGAATGAATGATTTGACGTAATATTAGACTTGCAAATCAACATCGAACAGAATCAATATAGACCTCGTACACATGAGTAAACTGTATTGTTCATTTAAAAACCACAGGTTAGCATACATTTTTTGCACCAGTAGAATCCGTCTCGTTTGGGATTCACAAATCAATGACAGCGAAAAATAACTCTTTCGAAACAGCTTTTTCATATACCGAATAAAACGTTGAAGTTCATTCAGGTAAGCTAATGTATTCAGTGCTTAATCACAGTTATAACCGACTGATTTTTTGGTATCATTTCGAGAATAGGCATGACGACAAATGTTTTTTCTTTGTCAAGTAAATTACCAAAACATGTTGGACACGTATTTTTCTTTTCTTAAAGAAATAAAAAAAATACTAAAGTTCAAGAGTGGGGAATCACGTTATGACAATTTATACTTACCACAAGGTGACGTCATGAGCCCCCACTCCTCTTCAAAAGTTCGGGAACTTTCGAATCGCATATCTTTATCTTTTATTGTTCGATTAAAGAAATAAAAAATATGTGTCCAATAATTATATATTTTCAATAATCTAACTAATGGTCTAAATATAATTTCAATCATCATTTCTTTAGTATGATAAAATAAAATTTAACAAAACATAAAAAATCCAACCGAAACTTTATTGACCAAGATACGACCCAAACAAAAAAAACAGGTAAAAATACCTCCGGCGCCGCTTTATGAATCCCTATTTAGTACTCGTAATCCAGACTAAAAATACCTGTTATCTATTCGTACAGAGCGCCGCCTAAGGCGCCGCCACTCTTACGTAACGCGTCGCGTATTGATCGAGACTCCCCGCTCGCCCCTCGCCCGCCGTCCCGCTCGACCAATAGCGACGCGAGATTTAATTTTAATTTGATACCGTCCACGCTTTTGATTTGTCAGCTCGTTACATGTGCGGATAACTTTTTTGCGTAAGTTACGCGCGTGACTTTTCTTATTGTTGAGGAGCTTCTTTGTTCGCGTCGCCTTTGTGTGAAAAGTAATAAAAAAAATGTATCTTCCGTCCGGTTAGATATAGGTAACTTGCTCGCAAAGAAGTTAATAATTTCTGATGACTACGCGGTTATTACACATTGGTATGAAACAACGAAAAAGCGTATATTGCTTTAGCATGAGATTATCGTCAGCTCAGTCGCGATACAAATACAATAAAATACGCGAGTTAAATCCGTTAAAGTTGTTACATTCCAATATGCAAAAAAGTTGTAAAAATAATGAACTGGTTAACACTGAGTAAATATATTACGACTAAAACCGTATAAAATGATACTGAGATTATTTATTGTACACAAAATAATATACAATATATTACACACATGACCGCTTCTTTTGTCCTCCGTAAGAATACTACTACGTAAATATTTATTACTTTTTTGGCACAGGCTAATTTTAGAACACGTCATCATATTTCAAGCTCCGTTGACGATCCAATACTTCTCAATACTTACATCAAAGACTTACGATTTAATATATAGCAAAAACCGCTGATAAAACGCAAAATATAATATTGTTCGGTGACATTCGAAGTCTTCTAAACACGTTAGTCCAGATGACTGAACAGATATCATAATAATATTGCTGACGTGAACCCAACAATCAATCTATACCAAGATCTAAAAATACAGAGAGCTTCTAGTATTAAATAACATTCAATGAACTTAGTTAGCGGTATGTAGCTTATTTAACTTATAAATGTACAACTATAATTGGCTTTATACCTCTAAGCTATATTAAATTAAATTACTTATTTAATATTACAGTATCGCTTATCTGGTGGATTATTTATTTAACATATTAATTGAAAACATATACGCAGTGCTACGCGCGTAGCAGATCAAGTGGTTTACACGCTTCGTAGCGAAAAGCGTCTACGACGTAGAAGCGAGCTTCCGTAGCTGCGAGCGCGCGAGTTGTTCGTGACAAGTAATTAACTATTTCTAACTATAATGAAGTTTTAATATGCTTAAAGCTTGGCACATATCATACTAAGATATCGTATTAAAAGGGTATATTTATTAATGTGAGTGATAAGTGATTTTTCATTAATAATCATTATACACTACAGTTATTCTATACATCGCCAACGCTCGGCAGCTTTGTCGGTTTTTTCCGACCAAAGCCGAGAAGAAAAACGTTCATAGCTGTCTTTATTACACGAGGTTCTTTAGAAACTATGGCGGAATCATAAAAACCGTCTACGTTGGCTTAATGGCGCTAAATGCCAACAGACGATAAAGACGGAGAGAAACAGGATGATAGATAATTTTACTCTATAAGTGAATTTCTTTTTTTTTCATTCAAGAATGTTAAATTGATCTAATCTCAAACTATTCTACTCAGGCTTGTATTAGTATTAGACAATGAATATATAAGACATCCAGGACTCATGATAATAGAACGTTTGTCCGTTAGATAACAGAGACTTATCTTTAACATTACGGAATATTTCACCATCATTACTCATAAATCAGGAACAAGACGACAAAAAATCTAAGCCAATAAAAGAGGAAAAAGTAACGAAGAAATCAAGTTGGAAAAATGAGAAAAGTTTTTAGTAATATATTTCTCATGAATATTCAAAATTGTTAACAGATTTGTAAGGGAACAGTGTTAATTAGAAACTTTGTAGGTCAGCGGTGGACATTTTCCTTTGGTTTAAAATACAGACCATTATTCGGTGACAGGATATTAACTGGTTGAGTGTGGTGGATACTGGGGCCTTAACTTCTTGCTCTAATGGACTTGTGGGACTGAGATGAGTTATAAAGGGATGCGAAGTGAAAAGTTATCCGTTGTCATCGCTGCAGACGAAATAGAAGGAGGCCAGTAGTAGGTACCTTATGTGAAATACCCTATTTCGGAACACTCTTGCCTTATGTACAAAGTTTATCGCGAAAATAATAGTAAATGGTTTCTGGCCACGACTTCGTCTGCTTAGAATTTGTCATTTCAATCGGTTCAGCGGTTTAAGCATAAAAAGGTAACAGACAGAGATCGCATTCATAACATTAAGAGGAAAAGTAGAGATTGAAAAAGCGTTACGTGAAATTGAGGTGTTTGAAAAAGTTAAATTCGTAATACTATCGTAATTCGCTTATTCATGTCTTACTACTATTTGAATCTTAAAGAGACAACAGGTGCGTGGAGTGAAGGATACGCATGTAGGACTCAGGGTAGGTACTCCAAACATTTATAACATTGAGCCTATATAGATTGCACGCACATGTGTGGCGATAACGCCTACGATCTGAGACGTGAAAATTGGAACATACGTCTCTGAGGTAAAATTAAGGCTATAAGTTACGATATCAAATACAATAGTTCGGGCCAGCTGATGTAATCTTTCTCATGGGAAGGGTCGGTTGTAATGCGGGGTAATTGGGCGAAATCAGATTATAATATTCAGTTCAAGGAATTAAGAATATTCCCCGCAACGTACAAAACAAACGTACAAAACAAAAAAAATTGGAAAAGAATCCCAAATGATACACAAAGGCTCATTCAACTTGCAATTGACAATGTGTATGCTTTTACATATACACGAATAAATTAATATATAAAAACGTATATATTATAATTATGTTTATAAAGAACTAGCCGCCAATCACTCAACACAAACTTTCGCCCGCTATATTTCCTTAGGGAATGACTTCGGGAATAAAAATCCATTGTCCTATCTGGGTGTACAAGCTATAATACTAGGAAGTTACATTAAATCCATCTTGTAGTTTTGTGTAAGTTGTAATATCAATAGGTTACTTAGTATTGCTCCTAAAACCAATTGATAGTAGGTACTTAGTTTTAATTAGATTGTTTGATATCTTTGAAGGTCAATTTTAACATAAAAAACTTAGAGATATACAAAGAGCTATATATTTTTAAATTAATCGGACACTGTTTACCAGCTAGAAATAAGTAACGGTATTAATAATTCACGAATTCGACGAATTTATTTAAAAAAACTCTTTACGAGAGAACGGAACTTTTATTATAAAAGTTATAACCAGAAACTCTTGAAAACTAAATAAGCCCTTAAAAACTGGAATTGACAACAATTTATTTTAGGCTTTTTCTTTTAAGGCGGCCTTTGACTTGTTTTTAACACGAAAAAAGTCATAAATAAAACAAACACCATACCCACTTAAGAAACTACGTAGGTACTAACTAGTAACTAGCGCTCGTTGTTCAATTTTCATGAAAAAGATTACTGATTTAAAATTATTTACTAAAAACATAATTGTTGTGACAAACCTAAGGCTATAGCCAAAGCGACAATCATTAATTAGTTTTGATCAACTTATTGTTAAAAGTCCAATCAATAGACATGAACAAGCACAACATCAAAGGCCCGTATTTCTATCAAAGATGAAAAGCTTGATGAGACACTTTAAAACAAAGCGGAAAATTGCAGAAAATACAAATCGTACAGACGTTGTTGAAGATAATATAAAAACAACAAATAAAGATAAAAGAGAGACAGTAGCAGTTGAAAAGCTTAAAAGTATTCTTGAATGCAAAGTAGCTGTAGCCTGGAACGTTGTTTCAAAAGCAATTCTTTGTAAACAAACTATAACAAGATTAACTCCAGAAAAATACTGGCAGTTGGAAAAGTTTTTCAAAATAGGAAATCTCATTTAAAGTAATACAAAATGGCGGGAACAATGTCAGAGTAACTCTTTGAAAGACGTACAAATAAAACTATACATCAAGCCAAAGATACGGTGAGCGTCAGAGGAAAATAAAGTTGTTTTCAAATTAACTTTGTATCAAACAGATAGACAACTCACCGACGAGGGAGCGCTGTGTTTAACGGAAGCAAAAGTTAATTTCGTTCCATTACTCAACTTCTGCTTACTGTTTTAAATTGTCGTATCATAAAGTCTTATCATTTCCATTTCTACTTCCAATCTGGGTGATACCACGGGTATTGGATGAAATCCGTTTAAAGTTGTTTCATTCCAATGTATAATTACCGCCAAGGCATCAGAAATTATTGATACCACGGGTATTTAACCGACGCCAGACCCTAGTTCTAATAAATATTGACGAAATGAGAAACCAAAAATTAATGCAACGCAACTTTACACTATCACTTTTTTTCGCAATCCATCGAGTTTAAATCTTACTGTAGCTTATCCCTACCATATTTAGCAAAGAATTTAAGCGGTTGAAACTTTTTAGCTTTCATTATGAGCTCTGGAAACGATTGATAATTGAATATTTATATTTGCTATTATTATACATGTATTAAACAGATAAATTTGAAATTCCCAATCGAGTTTAACAGCAATACGTCTATGTACTTTATTGGTATATTATTCATAATGTTCTAAAATGTCTATAATTTGATGCAGAAAACTGTAACAACGGGAAACCAACCAAACAAAGTACCTAATACGCTAGAAGCTTTACTTAATGTTGCGTTTTAACGCAATCACCACAGAATGTGTCCTTTATTCGGAAATACTATGTAACAGAATCACAAAGAGCGAACCAAGCTATTCTCACCCTAAGTTCAAAAGCGCTAAAGGCTTAAATGCCATAAAGGCATGAGCATCGTAACTGCTCTGCGGGAAAATGAACATAATAGATCCCAGGTTACCTTAACTCGTAGTTTAACGGATAATATTCTTAATGCAACAAGGGAATAAGTACAACTTTGTTTTTATTTTAGATTTAAAAATAATTTTATAGTAATTTAGCCTAATTATAATAAAAATTAATTGAAACCAAAGAAGAAAAGAGAAATATTGGCAGATTCATACACTCATCACGATTATTCAAAACTTTCATAATAAATCACACCTATCGCCACCGAGTCAGTTCAAAGCAAGTTGTAGCTAATAATCCAGGGAGTATGTGACGACAATCGTTTCATCACTTCGTTGTCATACTTCTAAAATTTTATGGGAATGCCCTTTTGAGAAAAATATTATATATCATGTACCTAATTCCTTAAACAGCGTGTTAGGTACTATGGTTTTATCAAATTATTTCGATGACGGTCAATAAATGAAACCTATTTCAGTGCAACCCTTAATTTAGATCGCAAATACAACAAAAACATATTATAACTATCAAATGTAATAACAAATGACATATATGATAGACTATGGGCCCATGTTAAAAAAATGATGGGTCATTTGAACCACCAGATGACCTATGTAGAACGATATAAGAGCATAAAATAATAAGATTTAGCATTGTGCCGTCACTTGTAAGCTGTCCAACTGAGTGCAGGTGAGAATTCAAAAGTACAGGTAGAGTGAGTACATTTTGGTCATATATTTTTGAACGGCATTGTTACCATCGATAGATCCATGAAAAATAATACTAAAACGCGTAGTGCCGTAAAAAAATGGTGATCCAAAAAGTCGGAATTTTTTTTTGATTTTCAGACAATTTCCAGGGTGAATTTGGTCATTTGATACAGTACGGCATCAGTTTCATACTATTTCAATACTGCTTCTAATCCATCATTCCGCAACGCCGTAAAAAAATCAAGCGACAAGGGAAAAAACCGAAGGTTGCAGCCCCTCTCTTGCCGTGGTCCAGGGGTGATTTGACACAACATCAAATTAATTTATTTCGAAAGTATTTTATGCATAGATAATATTTTTTCATATGCCGTACATTTTCGTTGGTTCAAAGGGGTGTGTAATGATCGATATAAAAATATCTAATATATTTTCTATTGATATATCAACATTTGATATAATTTCAAATAATTTCATTTGATATAATTTAATATAATCATTCATTGTGTATAATAAACGTTTGGTATAATTTTAAAATATATAAATTTATTTCGTATATTTATCGTTCGGTATAACGCTTATTTCTTATAAAGATTGTATGGTATAACGCTCATTTTATATACAAATCATAATGAATTATTAGCTGAATCTAACATTATTCTTGGAAATATACAATCATATATGAATGGGCAACCGCCAGAAAAAAAAGAAAATACATATGGAGCAACAAAAAGAATTGATAATATTATACTTAATCGAACGAAGGTGAATTTTTACGAGCAATTGCTTCAAATTTAAATCTAAAGTAATGTGCCTGGGATTTATGTACTTACTTAATAATATATTTAATTTACTTTTGCACATTGTATTTTATTTACCTATCCTAACCTCCTTTTGTTACCCATTCGTTTTGGTAGGGGGACGCAGTTCAAACCTAACCTAACCTACTTTTTGATAGCAGTTCGTTTTGTGATTATGTCTCTAATACATTATATCAAGAATTATATTATACTAGCTTCTGCCTGCGACTTCGTCCGCGTGGAACTCCTCGGTTAAAAAGTAGCCTATGTCCTTTATCAGGCTCCAGACTTTCTTTGTACCAAATTTCATTTAAATCGGTCCAGAAGTTTTAGCGTGAAAGCGTAACAGACAGACAGACAGACAGAGTTACTTTCGCATTTATAAATAAGATATGGTCTACATTAAAATGTACGGCAACATTTTTTCCTAATTTATTTATGTTAATACTATTTAAAACATGGGATACAATGTAGAAAACTGCTCTATTTCATTAATTTATGATATTTAAATTTCTGCAATAATTTGCAAAATTTCAGTTTTTGTATTTCTCCATAACTTTTTTCAGAACAGTTTCTGCTGAACGGCAATACTATATAACAATTGTATTTTACAATATTATGTTAGAAAAATAGTTCCCGTACAGGGTCAAATGATTTTACAGCTTTATAAATCAAGAATACGATGAAATTAAGATAATTATTGATATACATTCAAATGAACAATCATTTTTTGACGGCATTATTTTTAATAGTACTTTTAAGTGCTAGATAATGTTGTGGAACCGAAGCCGTACTTTATCAAATCACCCCCTGGACCACGGCAAGAGAGGGGGCTGCAACCTTCGGTTTTTTCCCCTTGTCGCTTGATTTTTTTACGGCGTTGCGGAATGATGGATTAGAAGCAGTATTGAAATAGTATGAAACTGATGCCGTACTGTATCAAATGACCAAATTCACCCTGGAAATTGTCGGAAAATAAAAAAAAAATTCCGACTTTTTGGATCACCATTTTTTTACGGCACTACGCGTTTTAGTATTATTTTTCATGGATCTATCGATGGTAACAATGCCGTTCAAAAATATATGACCAAAATGTACTCACTCTACCTGTACTTTTGAATTCTCACCTGCACTCAGTTGGACAGCTTACAAGTGACGGCACAATGCTAAATCTTATTATTTTATGCTCTTATATCGTTCTACATAGGTCATCTTGTGGTTCAAATGACCCATAATTTTTTTAACATGGGCCCATAGTCTATGAGACAATAATGGCAAATATAAGACATCATTGAACTTTATATATCTAAATATATCCTGAGATACCATGTCACATCTCAATCAACTGCGAGGCGAATCAAAGAAGAATAAAAAAATATAAAGGAGAAAACCTGGAGATGAAAGGAAACCTCAATGTGGCACGAAAAGGTCCGGAAGGCAATAATTTACATCCGCTATACTTGTCACTTAGAAGGTAAAATGACGACAGGGAAAGAAACGTCAATATAAAAAGGACATTTTACGGCAATACACCAAATACTTATTGGCTGGCGCGTAAACAATGTAATTTACTTTTCTTTATTATTAAACTAAATGTGGTCATATTTATGTAGAACATCCGTTGCTTTGTCTACTAATATCGAAACTACTATTGCTTGAAAACGTGTCTATGTAATCGTAGTACTTAAGGCTAGTGAATTCCAATAAACCATGAAACACGTATTTAATTAAATGTTTTTACGAGCATGAATCTTAAGTTTTATCAAGATCGTTGCTAATTTAAAGATTTTTTCATACGAATACTGAATTCATATACATATTACAATCGTTTAGGGTTATTTTTTGTAATACCTTCTTAGTGCGCGTCCAAATTTTGAATTAAAATAATTTGTCCAAACTTCACGTTTAGAATACTATTAGCGGATACGTGGGAACTTCTTTTATATAATATTTAGGTTTCTCCCTCCTTTGAAAATCCTATTTTATCAAATCTACATGCGCAGTGCCTACATAAAGCTGGGCTTATCTAATAATAAATCCCAAACGCCCTCTCGAGATGAGGCTCGACTCATATTTTCACAATATTGAGGTCGACACCTACAAATTGGATTACAGAAATGAGTTTGATCAATCCAAAAAAAGTAAAATAGAATTTACGCAAGGTTTATAAAAGAATAATATATAACTCTAGCTCCTGCCTGCGACTTCATCTGCGCACTATCTTATATTTTACACACATTATCGGTATAAAATATAGCGTAAATATATGTTATTGTGATGTATATATATTTTATCTATTGAATGGATTAAAAACTTTCGCTATAATATTATTAGGAATAATTCGAAATGCTGCCATCAGAGGGTATAGTGTTTAACTTTAAAATCTAAATTAGAGATTTTGTTTAATGCAATTCGAGGTAAATTCGAAAACAGTTTTAATTTCTAAGATAAAGATCCAACAATGACAAAGACTACAGAGGGCTTATTTTCGCTTGTAAGCCCCAGCTTAAGCTAAATAAGTTAGAAAAGCCATTCGCCTGGAACGCTCGCGTAATTTACCTAGTTTAGCCATTTTGCCAGCGTTTAATTCAATTTTCTTGGAATTAATCAAAGTTAGCTCGTCTGTATACATTTCCATAGAACCTAGTGCACAAGCTATTGATCATATATAATAATACTAGCGACCCGCCCCGGCTTCACACGGGTGCTATGAACCTTCGTCTTGAATCACTTTATCTATTAAATAAACCGCATCAAAATCCGTTGCATAGTTTTAAAGAATTAAGCGTACATAGGGATATAGGGACAGAAAAAGCGACTTTGTTTTATACTATGTAGTGATATACAAAGAGACTTAAGTTTTAACACATCTTAAAACTACAGAAAATACGAGAAAATAATATATTATGAAATACCAAAGCTCGACAAAAAATTGAAAAAAGCTTTGAAAAGTTCAAGTGTTGAAAGCTAATGACAAAGCAAACATAGAAGCACAAAGCTCACGAACATAAATTGGTTCTGAGTACACAGACATTTAAACTACGTTTATTTATAACCATATGAACGCTCATTGGATGTAAATGGCGCTTAATAATTCAAAGGGCAACCCCGTCGACGTCATCACAGGCTTTTTATAACACTCTAATCATGTCACATTCTTTCCGTATTTAAACAAAAAATGCCACCCAAAACGGAACTTTTTACAAGATTTTAATCTTAAATACGGAAATTTAATTTTAATTTTAATATAATTAATATAAATAATAATTAATTTTAATTTTACATGCGATATCCATTATGAAACCGTATTTTTTTTATTTTCCGTTTTACGTAAAATGTGTTCTAGGTACACTAAATGCTGTCAACACATTTTCAGTATTATAAACTTGTACTGTACTATCGTTTTAACAATTAAGTAGCCGTTTAACTTTTTGTTATGAGTGATACTGAAAAAATGCTTAAAATTACTATATAATTATTTTAAAAATACTACAGAATGAATATTATTATAACATTAACATTCATAATTTGCATCAAAAAGACCAAAAAGCCATTTGATGAACAACAAAGACATCACAAATTACCTTTGTCTGTGGCAGCTATTAAATAAACGTCCTGTCCAAAGTAATTTAGGTGAATGACAGAAATAAAACAAAAGATAAACAACCCAGGAAGCCTCTGGAAGTTAATGAACCAATAAGAAGAGCATTACGAGAAAGCCGAATTTTGCTTTTTTGAAGATCATCTAATACCGGGAAGTTATACTGGCAAGTTACAATCTTATTGATTGAATAAATCAGATGTTTAATTTAATTGTACATTCAAAGTAAAACTTTATCGAAAAAAGGAGAAAATAATATCGAAGATGAAGCTTATGTCATTGAGGTAAGAATTATTAAGGTTGAGTCTGGAACAATATTCAATTCAAACTGTTTTAGAGATAGCACATAACGCCCTCTTAATATCTAGATCCATATTAACCATGAGCTGTATGGAAAACAAGTAGAAGCAGTTCGAAAGGGTAACTAAATAAAATTCAACTACCCAAGTAACATTACACATAAAGGCCCCGAGACGATCTCAAAACTGAGCTGAACACAACACAAAAGCAATTTCCGTAGCCAATATCGATAATATTGCCAGCGGGGGTAAAGCGGTGGCTTTACCTACTTGGTGGAATACAACACCAAGTAGGTAAAACGACACAATATATGCTTTGAACCGCAAGTCTGAACAGAGTTTCAAACTTCACGAATTCCCTACGTTGAAGAACATTGAACACTACCTAATTGTCTTAAGAAACGATACTTGCGGTAATAAATTCAACAATAAATATCACTAAACTAGGAGTGAAACCTAACGGAACATAAACTATACAAGCGGTTAATATTTGAGTACAAAATCTTCTAATATCTTGTTATATCGATTCAAAATGCAGTCCAACGATATTATAAAATCTAGGATTGAAGATGTATATGTAAGACATAAGAAAGATCAAAAAGTAACAGAAATAAGAAAATACAGGGCAAGTAATATACAGATCAGATATAATTTTGAAACATATTTGACCTGGATTCGACTGCTTAGTGCCCAAAATAACCTTTCGTCACCTAATCTTCAGCGTTTACCGGCGCCTTTGATTACAAAAACAGGGTTGAATGAAATACTTACTGTAATTTTCGGCTAAATCCAGTATTATCCACCTCTAGTGTCTTACTGGAAATAACCAGATATTCCCTTTGTAAAACTAGCCTATTCTGAACCCAAGGCAACACGGACGGTCAACGAAAGGTTTCACTCAATGACTCGTAAATGATAAATGACGCATAATCTGGAGTATACTTAAATAAAACAAAGATACTGTTTCATTTAGCCAATGTCCCTAGAAAGGCAGCAGGGATAAGCGATGCGATGACTATATTAGACCCAAACCATACTCTCGTCAAACTGACTAGAACAAAAACATACAATATAAAGCCATCGACGCTGAAAATACGTACACCTTTAGATCTTTAAGTCCAAGTACTAATGGGAAATACACTTTCGCCTGTCTACTAAACCATTTTTCATCAATTTCAAAACAGTAAACAATCCTTCATTGGCAAGAAATAATTGCTCTTCGTTTATTATGTTTCATATCGAGATGCCGTGCCGTACCTAATGAATGGTCAAAGTTGTTGACTCGACAGCTCCAGGCGCCAGGCATAATGGAGTATCTCATCATAAAACGATACGTATCTCATAAATGAACTGTGTCTACTAGACCCCGCTCCGGGAGACACTCTTTGACCTAATTACTGAAGGCTATATTAACCTTAGTTCGTATCATATACCTCTTGAGTATATAATATGTCCTGGTCAATATATTGCGAGTGCCTAATTAAAAATCCTAATATCTTACTATAGTTAATAAGATACGAGTTTCTTAGAAACACTTCACTAGTTATAGGTAAGATTTGTTTGTATAAGGTCAAATACAAAATGCCTGTAGCATATACATTATTACATACATAGTATTAGTAATTAGTGGTGTATTTATAGAGTCCGATGTGTCTATTACAGAATAGAATCAAGTCACCTTTACTTATAACATAGGTATTATATCCATTGAATTTTCGTTACTCTTTGGATGTATTTTAATTAGGGCGTGGAATAAATGGTTCTAGTTGGATAGCTTCGCCGATTCACTACACAAAAGGCCTTTGTTCATCTTTAGCTATAACGATAGTAGGTAAGTACAGAGAGTGTAATTTGATTTGCTTCCTATGCTTTTTGGTATATGTATTTAAGTATCTCAACTCCTTACCCAAAATTTGTGTGTGTGTGTGTGTATGGACTTGTGTGTGTTGGAACAAAGGTTGCATAGTATCATCGTGAGCGAGAATGCGTACTGGCTGAATTTGATGTTGTTCATGACAAAAGATGTTCGATTTTTCTTAAACTGAATATAAAAACCAATTGATAGAAATATTTTTTTCCGTCCTCCGGCCAGAAAGCGCCAACTTTGTGGCCGCTGTGCTAAATGAAATTTCCGCTTTCTGGCTTCGTCGAACAGAAAAATAGTATACTGACCTCGGCCAGTAAAATAAAAAAGCCTCAGATCACATATTTGTCAACCTCGGCTTCCCCTCGGACGACAATTACATGTGATCTGAGACATTTTATAATTAACTGGCCTTGGTGCGTAATGTACTATTAAATAAAACTAAGAATCCTTTCGATATAATACAACATTTATAATCCCTTGCATCACCTCGTCACCCATAGTCAAAAGAATTCATATAAGTAGGGTATGTATTTATTAAACGCAAAAAAAAATGCTTACCCAAAAAATCTACAAGCTCCATTACGTTCAATCTTTCCTTACACTTAACTACAATAAAAACATATAGGCACGTCGTGAGCAAATAGGTAAAATTATTGCATCATCAAAACCCGAGGAAAAGGCTGCCAGAGTGATCTGTTGAGCTCATATAGAGGAAATTTTGTTCGTGGAATATTATCGGGTATTAAAGGGTTGGAAGGTAGGCAATACACAAGAAAACTTTCATATCTGTAAGTGGTGGGCTTATAAGGAACGTCATACTTACAGGATTGGTTCGTTATTGTACTCATGGCAACTCTTAACAACCCTTTGGTGCAATGCTCATTAGGCCTACAAGCACGATGTCAAATACGGGGCTATAAACCGTAAAGGTCACAACTTTAGTTTGCAAAAGTGAAAATATATTTCCTGCAATAAAATCAATATGCAATAATAAAACGCAAAAGTAGGTCAAGTACACAAAATCTAGGCCATTAGGGGCCGCCCCTTCAAACTCCATTTCCAATAACTCATACGATTCCTTCCAGTAAAAATTAAATTCACAAAACGACCGCGGGAACAGACATTTCAATTTCACTGCACTGCCATGTTTGAGTTTTCAGGTATTTGATCAAACGAATGTAAATCGAATGTTTGGTTTTCGACCGCTTTTCAACGGTAGATATTCATTTTCCGTTTAAACGGTGGACTATTTTGCAGTTGACGTCATCGCGGCTTGTTCTCTTTGTGCAGACAACGTCGCAGATATTTACAATTCAAACTTCACTTTTTGTAACTTTTAAATGTTTACATGACTCCCGACTTCTCTATACTACCACTGTATTGTTGAAACTGTACTTCTACGTAGGTTCTATCGATTATAATGTTATAACTAGATATAATACGAGAAATTATATCACTTAGATTTAAAGCGTATTCCTCACATCCGCAGAACTTATTGTCTCAATACGATATTTATTTAAGGTCTTTATGCTATAAAAATGGCATACATAAAATAACGAGCAGAGAAACGACTACACCATCGCCATTAGGTACATCCAGTTACCGATCATTAAAAATTCAAACCGAAAAAACCTTTGCAGCTAACAACATTCACGTTTGTTGAATCCCCTTTGTGTACGTATTTTTAGCAGACAGGGGACGAAAAGTAGACTCTTCCATTATTCAGAGATGGTCTTTGTCCTCTTTGTTGGAACTGTCCGATGTAGCGTGAAAGCCTTAAAGGATAGTGATACTTGACGAAATCGGTGGAGTTAGCTTGTTGAATTTTTGTACAGCCTTAAAATGGTAGTAGACGTTAGAGACTAATCTCTAGTAGATAGTAATATCTTTTATACCGACTTCTCTTATCTAAATTTATATTTATATTATTTACTTACAGCAAAAATTTATCGATATAAGTACTTTTGCGTTTTGAAAAAGTCGCGACGAGAAGCAGTATTTTATGGTAACCTACTCTATACCTGCCCTAGTAAGTAATATATTGACTATTCATTAACCATCTTACAAGTTTCATTAAGCTGGGAATTATCTTAACTATCCCAAGAAACTTTGTTTATTATTATTTAGTCTTCTCGCCATAAATCATTTTCCTCGAAATTAAATCCCCAATTTATAACAATGTCACGTAAATGGACGCCTTATTGTCAAGACAAAATATGTCGATAAATATTATGAGCCCAATACTTTGCAGTGCACATAAATCGTCCACATACATCTTAGCAGCTTCTTCGAACGCTTATAAAAAGCCTTATCAGAGTATAAAGCCTGATAGCGTTAACTTAAAACATAACGCAAAAGTTTGCTATCCTGCTCTACAGAATATATTTTACCAGTGAAAATTTACATTATTTAAAGTTTAAAATAATTTCAAAACTGAATGCGGTCGCTAGATGATTCTGTGTCCCAACAGCTGTGAATATGTGTCGTTGCAATAAATGCATTCTGCAACCTTACCACTGCAGTCACACGCCCCAATTCTCACTGGCCCCGTGCCAGTACCTTCTACTTAAACGCACCGTCGAAGCTTTGAGATGACGTATGTAAAAATGAAGAATGTGCAGAAAAAAAGGCCATCATTGTAGGCAGTTCGCGTCAACTATCTGCATTAGACTATACTCTCGTCACACCGATTCTGTTTAATAACGTCGTTATTCCTCTGTCGGCTCAGGTCAAGAATCTCGGGTTGATTATTGACAGCTATTTGTCTTGGGATGCTCAGGTGGCGGAGGTTAGTCGCAAAGTAACCAACACACTGCGCACTTTATATAGATTTAAGAATTTTCTCCCTGTAAGCACTAAACTACTGCTGATCCAGGCACTCGTGTTGCCTATAATTGACTATGCTGATGTGTGTTATTCTAACATTTCTCAAATTTCTCTCAACAAACTAGACAAGCTACTTAATAACTGTATTCGGTTTATTTACGGCCTTCGAAAATATGACCATGTGTCTTCCTACCGGCGTCAACTCGAGTGGCTTACCATCCGTGACCGTAGAAGTTATCGTACTCTCTGCATACTCTTTTCTATTCTTTTCGATAATTCCTCTCCTGATTATTTAAAGTCCCCTTTCTCTTTTCACACTGCACGGACGGGCTGTGAACTCCGTTCTTCCCGATCCCTCACTCTTAGTATTCCTCTTCACCATACTAATTTCATTTCCAACTCTTTCGCCCTTCAGGCAATCCGTCTCTGGAATTCTCTCCCTCTAGCTATCAGGCAGGCACCGAGTAAGCTAGCATTCAAGCGTCTGCTACGTAAGCACTTTCTTGGACATTAGTTTTCATCATCCGTCATTATGGTTATTTATATAGTTTTGTGTATCTATATTTATATTATTACGTATATAAATTTATGTATTTATTTATGTAGTGTTACATCTTCGTATTTTATATTGTATTTATCATAATATTAAGTGTATTATTTATTTGCGCCTACACATGCTCTCTGTTCATTTCAAAGGTTGACTGGTAGAGAATGCCGTATGGCATTAAGTTCGCCTTTTGTACATTAATAAGTTTTTTTTTTGTGCAATAAAGAATAAATAAATAAATAAATAAATAAAAAAAAAACAAAGCAACCAATCGACCAACTTTAGCACAAAAACATGTAGGTTTCGATAAAGCTCAGTAAGAACTGTCGTAAAGTAACGTGAATAAATAGCAAACGAATTTACACGTACCCCGTGTGATATATATTAATTACAATGAAACTTTGATACTTGTAAAGTCGTATTATCATAACGTGATACGTTGCGTACAATTTGACCCAGTTTCCAACAAGTTATGCAGGCATTCATTCATTAACTGCTCGATTTGTATTCTGTTAAATCCCTGTTTTGGCATCACGTATGTAGGCAAAGGTTACCCAAACATTTCAGTCAGACACTTTGAAATGGCATAAGAGTCACAGCAACATTTGAATAAATAAACAAGTTCGAATACGTATTCGTTAAATCTAACCTTGCACGAATCATTTTTCAACGTGCAATAATAGTGCAGTCATTGAAGCGAAAAATACGGCCTTACCTCCGAATTTTTTTACTGTGAACTGATTTGCATGAAATTTTTGGAATTAGGCACATCTTAACCTTCACTTCAAAAGTGAAAATGATCTGAACTCCGCCTATTATTTTTAAGGGGTGTAAACAACCCCTTAATGGAAAAATTGTAATTGAGCTATTTTATCGCTAGAAAACATGTCTAATAGTAAGTGGTGAAATGGTAAAGTATTTTCTAACATAATTACCTCATATTAAAATTATTTTCAACCCCTTGAAAACCTTACAACCCCCAAATTGAAAAAATCAGAAAAAAATACTTTGGTATGACATAAAAAGATGTAAGTATAGAGTAAGTAATATTTTATATTCTCTATAATAATTTTTAACCCCCTTTCAACCCTTGAATGATATTTTTTTGATATTTTTGATATTTTTTTTTTTGATAAAATGAAAAGGATTTAAATATTATTCCACACTCTCGCAAACGATTATCATGTTCTTAAGCTTTTCTACCCTTAAAACTAACCTAACCTAACCTAAAAAAAAAACCTAACCTAACTTTTTTTTTTTTTTTAGTGGGGAAATCCTCATTGATACCTTATGCCCTGGGGAAGGCAAAAGGTTTGCCAGACTCATACTGGCTCGCGGAAACCTAACCTAACCTATGTCTTAAATGTTTTACATTTCCGATTGCGATTTTAGGAATTACATACATTTCCTAGGAATTGTATACAATGACGGATTATATACATTTCCGTTAACATATACACATTACAATAGTTGTGGGTCTATATTATACTGCGTACCTTCACATTGCTCCAATTATTCACACTCCGAAATTTTCAGTTACTAAGTAGAAAAAAATATGATAAGTTTTTGGACCATAGCTCCTTTAATTTTCACGCTATCACAATTTATAAAAAATCATTGTAAAGGTAATTAAGAGAGCTACAACATCCTGTATTGCAATATATAGTAAAAAATCTTTTTCTAAAACGGGGGAAGGGTTAAAGGGATTAAGATAGGAAGTGATTGCGCTGCCACGCGCTCTTTAAACAATCACATTTCCGTCAATTTTTGTTTGTCAGAAAAAACAAAAAAAACAAATTGTTTGTCAGAAAAATACCTACATTTTTTATTCATACACTTTTATTCTTATCTGTCGTCATTCTTGAAATATTATGAAATAAACGTGGGATTTTAAAAATTTGAAATTTTGTTTTTTTAGTTAATCGTGAGTTTTTTGAAAAATATGTGTCCTGAAGCAGCCAAACTGATACTATCTATCAAACTCTTCATAATAAAGTTAATTCTAGGCGGAATACGATTAATTTTAATTATGGTGGAAATGGCACTTATGAAACCCATTGATTTTAAAGAAAAAACATTAGTTGTTCCCCTTATTTGCAATACAGCTCTCTTATTTTACGTGCAAAAGACTTTTAATAGTGCTCATTTTAAAGCTTATTTCAAGCACTACAAAACCCTTTTGTATTAGAATGCATAAAATGCATCTGCTCGCCGCTAGATGGCATTGACCACATCGATTAAATTTCAGGCAACATAAAAAACGGCTTTGATCTTTAATTTATAGCTTAATATTGCACTTAGAATACTGTATAAAAAACCAAATTGTTCATTGTTTTGCCTGCTACAATTTTGTTCTTTATAAAATTTTCGATAAAACGTATATTTTTGGAGATTTTTGCAAAAAACCGATGAAAAAGGTGAAAAAATTGCGAATTTTCAATTGCAAATAACTTGAAAAGTATTGGATTTTTTGAAAAACTTTATAGACGATTTTTTCCTTAAAATTAGGCCTTCTATCGATATCCGAGGTTTTTTGAAAAAAAAATAATTCACCCCCGAGAAGGGGTGGCAATCACCCCCCGGGTGGTAGCGGAGTTCAAATCATTTTCACTTTTGAACTTAAGGGTAAGATGAACCTAATTCCAAAATTGTATGCAATTCGGTTCACAGTAAAAAAAATCGGACCCATAATGCTTCAATGACTCCACTATAAATACCATACTCTTAACTGTTATAGAATTTTATTTTAAAGTTAAGATAATAAAATCTGCTTTAAAACTTTTCAGTTTACTATCCTAAAACCTCTTATTTTCGAACTGAAAACGTAATAGCACAATAAACTAAATAGCACAATTATTTTCACATGTAGTAAAATATTTATTAAAGAACCCCAAAATAAAATATAAAGATTGCGTACCTAAATAAAATATGGCAACACATAACATAGAGCAGTATCATCCTATATAATAATCTTCCCGACTGAAATTCTGTGTGAGAAGTGGGTCAACCTGCTATAGGTATCTACCTAGTGTTGTGTACAAAATGCACACCGTTACCCGCTGTTGGTTTGAACCCAAATAGAATTATTCTGAGTAGGTATTCGAGGCTTGGGAGGCAGTAATGGAACCTCGAGGACGATGGGAAAGCAAATACGCGGTGGTATGAAATGAGTTGCACTTCAACAGCGAGAGTAGTCGAGAGAATCTAAGTATTCGTACTCTATTATTTGTTTAGATACACGTAATATAATAAAGTATGTTTTAATATATAAAGGGAGGTTATTTTATACGTGAACATACAGTGAAATGATCTTTGTAACTATTGACTTGACTACGCGACAGCATTTACTAAACCTAATACGAAAAGCGAGTAACGTAGAGATTTAGAGATCTTTAAATGTGGAAATTGGAGAAGGAGAACTAATTTGAGGTACCGACCCTACAAACCAAATTGCTTTAACGTAAATTCAAATGGATTTAAGTCCTTAAGAACTTTTTAAGTTAATCACGATTATACTATTTAGAGACCCAGATAGGTAAATGTAGCTGAAGCACAAAGGCATTATACATAGTACCTAACCTAATCGAAACAAAAAAAATACCTTTATATGAATCGATTCAAATCTGGCTTTATTACTAAACCACATTTACCGAACTCATTTTGATAGCGAGTGTAATTCAAACGAGACAAACATAAAATCAAATTCACATCATCCAAAAATCTCCGTAAAACTTGTAACTCCTTTTAAAAAGTTCTAAACAGACAGGCAAATAAAACCAAAAGAAAAGCGTTCAACGTACCGAAAGTTTCTAACTTATATAATTCGATCTCTGAAACTAAATCAATCGAAACTTCTTGTTCAAGTTATATATCTATCAATATTATCGAAAGCGCGGAGTTTCTATATTTTTATCATCTTTTATTAAGGATTGTCCTTTTATTGACGTAGCCGGTCGTCTAAGAAAATTAATACGAAGATCGTGACCTTTTTATAACGTCATATCTGACGGAAAAATGGGACTAAACAAACGGAAATTGGACGGGGAAGGATTTGTGATGTATTAGATCAATACATTAATTTGAAAAACCTTACAAAGGAACCGAACCTTTATATGACCTACTAGAATCCTCAGAGAAGAGATATTAACAATCAACATTAACTATATTCACTTACTAAGTGCAAAATAAACCAATCTCCTTAGAGTATAAAAAGGTTCAGTTTATTTTCTGTAATAAGAGAAGTCACTGTATAGTACTGTATACTCATTTTATATTTTCTCATAACAATACAAACCAATTATTAATTTCTTAAACCAGACATCAATCATTCGCTAAATTATAAATAATCGATAAAAGTTTAAGTAAAGCGATACATTTTTAATCCCATCAGATACAGAGTGACTAGACTTTTTTTTAATCAACAACTGCTATAGTACCTAGTAGTTACCTACTATAAAGAAGCCAGACCACCGATGACTCGGTTTAACACAATCCAATTAAAAAACAATGACACAGGGGCAAAGTGATGTAGACATATGGTCCTATGCCATATAGAAACAAAAGTGACAGCAACAAACCCCGACTTGACTTATAGGCCGGAATTGAATAAACTTAGATATGTATGAAAATATATACATGTCTGTCTTCACCTATAATTTTTCATAATAAGAGCGACAGTAGGAATCCCTAGGGTAGAAAGTTTATTGAAACTAATCAAACAACTGTAATAATAAATCAAATACGCGGAAAAACGACAAAGAACTGTTGTGTTTGGGACGGCTCACGGGAGTATACCTTTTACTATATGAAAGAAGTTGCGTTGTCACTGTCCTTGGTCCCACATCCTATTTGCGCAGGATCGAAGCAAAAGGTATCTAGGTACCTACGCTTAATGTCGTCACACATATCAGTTTTTTTATTAATAATACATAATTCATCATCATCATCATCATCAGCCCGTCGCAGTCCACTGCTGGACATAGGCCTCTCCAATTTCACGCCACTTTGCTCTATCTTGGGCTGCTTGCATCCAGCTCCTGCCAGCCATCTTACGCAAATCGTCACTCCACCTTGCCTGAGGACGTCCTACACTACGCTTGCCGAGACGCGGTCTCCACTCTAGAACACGTTTACTCCAACGGTTATCGGTTCTTCGGCTAATATGGCCAGCCCACTGCCACTTTAGCTTGCTAATCCGGTGGGCTATGCCAAATTATATATGCACGTCTTCATGCTTAAACCACTGTACAGATTTAGATGACATTTAATATGGAGATAGTTTGAGTCCCAGAGGAGGACAAATGTACAATTTACCATTCAAACAATAATATAAATAAATTTACTTTTTAACCTTGTCATTATAGTTATAAGTTATCTACTTCCGAGATTTTAGTCCTTCGGAGCAATTACTTAAAGAGCATTCTCCAGAAGGGCCAGAGAGGACTTCAAAGGATATCGCTTTGTTCGAGGTTTATTTTTTCAATTAAGGTTTCAGTATCTACCTTAATTATATCAAAGTTAATAACATTTCATTTTTTAGATAATAGCTAGGAAGTTACTTTCCCTTTTTATCTGCTGGCGGCTGATTATTTAAAAGCATTTTATATTTGACTGGCTATCCGCCCCGGCTTCACACGGATCATCTTTTTTTTCAGTCGTTTTGGTACCTATTCAATCCAAACAAACAAACGAACTCCTTTCCTCTTCATTATATTTTATATGGGTGATTTCACGGGCGTTTCAACCGCCGTCAGTCCGTTGTCCTGAATATTGAAGAAATGAGCTACAACAAGAATTACGTTTTGATGCGACGACATACTGCGCTCGCACTTGTCGTCAAAATTAATAGAGTTTAAATCTTATTGTCGCTTAATTCTTCAATATTTATGGCAAGGGACTGACGGCGGTTGAAACGCCCGTGGAATCACCCATTTGAAAATATAAAAAATCCGCTTCTTTTTATTGTTCTCGAGTGTATCTCTCTTTACATTTGATGATTGAAGTCTGGGTGTATTATGTTTGCACATTTAAAGAGGTGTCTGAATACAGTACACGTCTCAACATCTTTTAAATGTAAGCACCGCATTAGAGTTTCATCCAACCCGAAGCTAAACTCTAAGATTTCCAAGATTCGTCTCACGTACGTTTGTTCAAGTTAATAGAATTCGTTACATTTACAAAATACTGAAAGAGAGGTACTTCGTTCTTTGACCACTTGGCCATCTTCCAAGTGCTATTAAGAGCATTCAATCCATTGGAATCCAAGTACGTTATTGGATTTCGAATGGTAAATTGATTTAATTAAAACAATAATTGATTCGATTTTCTGAAGAAAAGAATGCGGCCAGATGTCCAATTTTTTTTATAAGAGCTATATTAAGAACGTAAATTATATCGTGATAAATTAGACCTTTAATCAATCGGTAACGATACTGATCTTTAAAATAGGTTCTTATTCGCGAATAAAAGGTGTACACAAATACACTATATTCTGAATTAAATTTGAATCCTAGTTTATTGCTACCAAGCCTACAAAGCAAAATAGAAAGTTATACAGTTTAAATAAACATAAATATTCTTGTATATCGTATCAAATCGTGTTTTAATGATTTCTGAAAAATACATACTTTATGTCTATAAACATTATCTGTATGAGTTCTGATCAACATACTTAGGCAGGTATTATTTTCTAAGACAATCTTTATCTGTAATATATAACCTTAGAAAAAAATAAACTAACGAACTTCTTATATCGCACATCTAGATCTAAAGAGAGCTAACTCAAAAAAGGTACTTTTTCAGGAGACACGAGAAACTGATTAGTATGTCCATATGCACGCATGAGTTTTCTGTATAAATTTATACTTTTTATAATAAAGCTGGCAGAGTTATATTAGCTGAAATCAGTGTAGGTAGGTTTTGATGGAATCCGACGGTGTGCATAACTCAAATCTTCCAGTTTTTGAGTTAGATCCCTTTAGATCTAGGTGTGCGATATGTAGGAACAGGTACTTTGTATTCGGGGACATAACCTGACCTAGCCTACATAAAAAGTCTCAGGATTGATTTTTCAACACCTGACTGTCCAGTGCTTCAAAAACACAAGACGATCGCCTGTTTTTAATGAAAGAAGAAAACACTTACATTCTCCTCGACGGTCTTCTTGATCTTGGCGCTGGCCTCGCTGACTTTAGCCCCGGCCTTGTTCACGGCGGAATACAAGAAGTTGCCCAGGGACTTGGCACCGGCGACGGCTTTTGTAGTCACTGCGAGGGGTTTCAATAAATTAATACCTATACAACAGTTACTCAAGGACTCGTTTTGATTTTTTAATACCCTTCACAAGAGCTTGTAAAAATGTAAATTGAATACATATTTGATTGATTTAAAAGATGACCGAGGATTTTATTAGTAAGAGTAGAAATTTCAAACGTTTTTACAGAGTCACAAAAGAAATCTTGCCATCAATAATTAGACGATTTACTGTAAATGATAGTGGTTTTAATAAATAATAATTCACATCCAAAAAGCCGCATATGGCCGTGCGGTGTAAGATGTAAAGTATATTACTATTTACAACTACTAAAATAAAACTTGATACTATGAGTTATAAATTCATGGGCCTTCTTCCAACTCCAATACATACATCATTTTTTATAATTGATAAAAAAACAATACTTAAGCTTAAATAAAAAAAAAAAACAAAATAAAATACTAACACTCTTGCATATCAGGAACTTCGATAGCATCAATTTTCAATAACTTTTTGGCAGAACGATCTGAAAATTGGGTGAAACAGAAAAGGGATAAAAAAAAATAGCAGATAACAAAAAAATCGAAAAAAACAAATGTTATCCATGCAACAACTAATTTATACGACAAACTGGCGATAAATCTACATACTAAACATAAACAAGTTTAGCCTACGGCCCAATTATCTTATCTGGTTCCAAACAGGACATACCATTGCCGACGCCAGCGGGCTGCTCTTCAGTGGGAGTGCCACCCGTGGATCCCGGCCTGCTGTCTGCGCCCCCAGTGGCACTGTAAAGCGGAACGTCTTATATCCATACTTATAGAAGCCTACAGATGCGTTATAGGTAGGTATATTATGGTTGCTTGGTTCCTATCAATTTAGGGAGTAACATAAATAACACATTTTAAAGTAGGTATGGTCGGCGCTAGACTTAAGTGATCCTAGGCTTGTTAGCCTCTAATACATTACATAGGTCACATACATCTGCAACTGACTATACATTTTTTTAAACCAGTATAAAAGATATTAAAGATGCTTTTAAAGGTATTATTAGGAACATGAATACCTAAGTTTCACTAATAAAGAATACTTAAGTATTTACTTAAGTGTTAATTCATTTTAGATGAATTTGTAGAAATTCTATTCTACACTGTCTGCTTAAAAATACTTATATTTACATATAGGTAGGCGCATGTACTTTTAAGCAGAATAGAGCTTCTACAAATTAGGTAGGTATGTACAATATGTAAAAGTTAAAAATGGTCTTGTTCTGAAAACTGTAATACAAATTGCTTACTTTTATTACATAAAAGCAATAGTAAAACAAGAAGCACCATTTTACTTGTTAAATAATTAACTAATAATTTTTAATTATTTTAGTCCAAACACATACATGAAGCTTTTATTAAACAGATCAAATAGGTAGGATTAATTAATACAATTTAAAAAATATGATGTTAAAACCAAAACCTGATATCATCATGAGATAATATAAGATTTTTTGTTAATTAAGTAGATACTTAAAGAGCAATTATTGATAAAAACTAGTGGGAACAATGAGTTACTCTTAGGTTCATAATACCTAATAAAATATGGATGATAAATGACTATATATAATCAAATGTATGTGTTCAGTATTTTATTAGTTCAAGAGATAATTGATTAAAAAGGTACACTAACCAGATAGAAATGCACAATGAAAAATAAAAAATGGGGTTTGAGCAGAGTAATGAGTTCACAAATCAGGTGTTGTATTTATGTTTTGAAAGAAAAGTTTGATTTAGAAAAGGTTTGGAATTTGATAGTTGATTAAAAAGTCACACAATAGGTAGAATTGATGTCTGTGTAATACAAGTTTGATAAAAACATAATAAAGCAGAATTGTCTAATTACTAAATTATTTAAATACATTGGGTTTATTAAACCATACCAAAAATCTGTAATGTAACAAAAATACTTACCTACTTCTACTAAAAAATGTTAAGTGAATATAAAAAGTTATTAAATGCACTGCATAAATACCTAAGACTTTTTTGGTTCAGTCAAATCATTAGAGTGTAAAGTCAAAATGTTGTATTACTGTAATAAAATGAAAGCAAATGATTGACTAGGTATGCAGTGTGAAAAAGAAACATCAATTTGCGTGACTTGTGCTTAAAGCTGACACATCTGAGTGCATATAAAAAGCTGAGAGATGGGGCATGTATATCCTGAAAGCTAAGACTTCAAAAGAGGAAGCTTAAAACAGTTGCGTAAACTCATTTATTCTGCCACCCCGCGTACCTATTGTACCTAGAATTATCATCATCATCCTTGGCTTCTGGTTTAGGTTCTACAGCCTCAGCTGGCTCTTCAGTGGCTGGTTCAGTGGTCTCAGTGGCTGGAGCTTCGTTTTTCCTCAGCCCCGGAATCGGGATGCCTGAGCTGAGCCACCCGGTCATTTGGGACTTGACATTGGTGATTAATTCCAGCTTGCTCCCACCTTTAGTTGGGCTGTGAAATTCATGTTAATTATTTTCCACTTAAATAAATTACTAAGGGTTCGTAAGTAATATGACAAGATAAAATATGTACATATTTTAAAAATCATCTTATTTATTCTGAAACTTTTGCCACAGATTATTAAATATCACATTCATAATTATACAGAAGATATTTTACAACTGTTTGAACAAACAAAAATATTATATGCCACAATGTATATCCTTTATAGTGAAACACTACTTACTAAGAATTTCATATTGTCATATTATTGTAAATCATACCAATATATTCTCAAACATATCTAATTGGAATACTAGTACAAAATCTCATGACCTAAATAAATTTCAAGCTGGATCAATATCCCTCACCATAGTTATGCAAACACATTTCTCCGCATTGCATTAATAAGATTGTGTATTGCATCTTATAGCTTTCTAGAACCTTCAAACTTAACCTGGTAAATGCAGACTGTTGCAGAATTTTACTTGCCTAAATTTGTCTTGTTACGTCAAAATGAGAATACACCAGCTAAATACGCAATTTCAATAATGGATTTTTAGAAGATAAAGCACCAAAACTAAGCGCAGAAAAATGTAAACAAATGAACATTTACCTCTGTTTTTCACCCTCCGCTGTCGGCTCTCCCGTCGCCTCCTTCGTCGGAGTTGGGACTTCCTCATCTTGGGGTTCTCCTTTCGCGGCCCCCATCCATGAACTAACCTGATTTGTAAGTCCTGAAAACATTTTCACAGCCACTAGCTAACCCGACTACACAAATCACAAACACACTGTTATTTCACTACGCTGCGACAGTTTCGCACATGACACACGGGGACAGTCTGCGACACGGCCGTGGAAAGCGCGATCAGCTGAAAAACTAAAGGAAACCACGATCGACCAGGAAAATTTGAGGCTTTCACTGCGCATGAAAACTTGCGCTTTTGCGCTATAGGTTTATATTATGACGATTGAGTGTGGACGTTCAGTTAGTGCAATGCATTTTCTGAATAAATTGAACTAAATTATTTGTAAAAAGTAATTGCAAAAAAAAATACAGAGGATAGAATAGAATATGTGAATATTATTTGAAAAATTGATAATGATATTACCTTTAACTTAAAACCATTTTCAGTATCTAAAGGCTATTTGCTATAACTAAACGAAATACCGAAGAAACCATAAACAACTACGGCTAAGATGAAAATAATTCGTTCCTTGTCACTGACATTTAATTTTCCGTTCAAATCATTCGTTCTAAAATGACGTTTTCGTATTAAAACTAGATAGTTTTTTGTTTCCATTTGCGATTTTTTACAACAATCGCCGTGTTGTTTATCTCAAATGTAGTGTTTCGAAGTCCTGGCGACTAATAAAATTGTTATATATTATTGTTCCGCGGCACGAAAAGCGGAAGCTAAATTTTCAGTATGACAGAAACTCGTCGACTGCAGCTGCACCTTGGTAAATGCATCGAAGATTTGGATAATCTGCATAATATTCCAGATTTGAAATCTAAAAGAGCTACACTGTAAGTTATCGTACTTTTCTTTATAGCATAAATCCCAAAGTAATGTTTGATATACAAATAAACCTTTCCGTTTAAGGTTATGCAAAACAGCTCAAAAACTTTTCGAAAATGCGGAAGAGGCTCGCGAAAAAGGTGATGAAGAGGTTTCTTACGTTAGCTACATGAAATACCTGCGGGTGATAGCATTTATCAATAAGGACAAAGAGTACAACAAGGACAAAACTTACTTTAATAATATGCTTGGAGTGAAGAATCCTAATAAAGCTATTGATGCAGCTGAGAAACTGAAAAACAGCCTTATAGAAAGGTAAAAATTCTGTTTATATGTTGTGTTTTTCCTACATTGCACTCAAATTGAAATTTATTTAGCCAAATGTTTTTATGGTTTGTTTGTGTGGCACAAATTTATCTCAAGGTCAAGTTTGTTTTCAATAATAACATTATTTATAATTATAATAGATAGATCTGTAATTTAACTAGTTTATCCTGATATAAACATAATGATACTTAACTTTTACTTAATGAAACTGGTATATTTATATGTAGCATATTTGTATACACTTTGTTTAATAATAAAGTGCTCTATGGATTGATCCCAATTACACATTAACAAATTTGACATTCTCTTATTGTTATCAATATAAATTTGATATAGTAGCCATAGATAGTAACAGGTGATGTTATTTATTAGTGAAATGATTTTAAGTTTACAAATAATACATTTGTATTAAAATATATATAATCAATTTTACCTGCCCACATATATTAGCAAGTCTTGTTACATATTGTTTTTAGATATGCCAAAGAACAAAAGACAAAGCGTCTAAATGATATTAAAGAGAATGAATTAGTGAAACAGAAGATAGAAGAGAATCGGAAGAAAACTGCTGTGGAAACTATTTCCGTCATAGATCCACCACAACCTTTGGGATTGCCTGGTAATCAGTTTTCTGTCCATAAGATAACTATTTTGCACTTGTTTCACTTGCCGAATATGCAATGAGAATGAATAATTAAAGTGTCATTTTTTTATTATTATAGTTAAGAAATTAAAAGAGCTTCGTGAAGAAATAAACTATATTTCTCTCTTTGTTTAATTATATATATGTTAGAACATAAAAATTGTTTTAATTATGGCATCAACAGATATTAAATTTACCTACCTTAATTAATTCTGAAACTGGCTTGCTCAATTACTGTATTTTCTGCACTTATATAATTCTTTTTGGTTTTTTATAGGTCTTGATGAAGTAACCATCCGCAGCGAACAACTCTATGCAATCCTTAAGGCTGGAAAGCTAAAAGTAATGATTCTAGATGCTCGTCCAGGAAAAGATTATGTGGAATCACATATCAACTATCCTGCTTGCATTAGTGTTCCAGAAGAAAATATTTCTCCGGGGTATGATATTATTAATAAGGAATTGATAAATCTTAATGATACCATTATATAGAAACTTTACAATACTAAATTTCTTTTAAGATAAGATTTATAAACATGCTTAAAGTACTGCAACTGCTAAGGTTGTGATTTTTTAAATATTTAACTAGTCCATATACTTTATTTGTCGTCCTAATTTGAGTCCTCCTGCCATCAAAAGTTTTTTGTTTAAGAATTATTAATATTTACCTGCTGTATTTAATTTTGAAAGCTTTAAGATAGTTAATAATAATCATTAATAAATTTTCCAAGAGTTTACGTATTAAGTAATGAGGTATTTTTTTCACAGACAATCAGCCCATATCCTAGGGGAGAATCTCCCGGCGGCATCTAAACCAGTCTGGGCCACGCGTGCTACCATGGAACTAATTGTGATGCTTGATTGGAGCAGCAAAACTGTTATACCTGGCAACACTCTACATCTCCTCAAGACTATATTGCTAAAGGTAAAATTCAAATTGTGAATATATTGCCATCGGAACAATGTTTACGGAACACTGTTTACTGATTGGATTTATTCCTGCAACTTATGATCTCTTGTATGTACTATTGTAGGTATACTTGTATTATGTAAGTTTTTTAAGTTTATAATTGAATTAGACATAAATTTTAATGCTTTCTTGCAGCAATGATGTCTTTCAGAATTGCTAGTAGATTTACTTGACATTTCAAACAATTTTTTTTAAAGTTTGCGTATTAATACTGACTGAGCTATGACATCTCTCATAATTTAATTCTTTACATTTATGTGTATATTTATTTAAGATATTTCTGTTGATCTTTCTTATCATTAACTTGACATTCGTTTCAATTCCAGGACATTGATACCTTTCCATGGCTTTAATAGGTAATTTTCATTCACAGTGGGATATTAAAGTTCAATACCCCCGTCCGCCCCTCGCGCTCTGGGGCGGCTATGAGGACTGGCTGCTGCGGTACCCGGCAGCCACCACCAACCCTCAACCAATTCCTCCGAAGCCAATCATAGATGACATGCTAAGTAAGTTGTCTATGGTCCATATTTATTACGACAATTTGTCTGTGTTGCCCATTCAATTATATTGCTCCTCATTTTTAACGGGTCTAATTAATAAGAAATCGTTTTAACTTTTTGTCTTATTTATACATTTATCTAAATGAGGATTATTATCATACCGAGATATGTGCAATTGCTTATAATTCATTATACTTTATTGCGAGATATTCAAAATCTGTTTATCAATTTATTTAATCCTTAATATTTGATGATCCAATCAAATCTGTTAATTAGATTAAAATTTATAATTTACCACTTTTAAAATATTTTTAGGTGGCATTGACTATCCATCGTGGTCCGAATTGAACCCGTCTCCCGCTCCGGCTATCACTCGGGCCGCTAAACCGGGTGAACCCACGGTAGACCGCAGTAGTAAGGTAATAGGTTCCAATATTTTACATTAACCTATAATAACTCACTTATAGCGCTGAAAACATTAACTAAGCAATGCTATAAATTATGCATTAACATATATAAATGCTTATAAGACATCAAGACTAAGGTGAAAATGCTTAGCCTTATTACACTCTAGTTGGAATCAACATAAATATAGAAAAATATCTTTAGGTTGAATCCACTTAGAATCGACATTTCTATCCAAGCATGTTTGTTTATTGTTAATGCAAAGGTAGTTTTAAACTGATACGTTTTTATATCACTGTTAATTTGTGTCTTTCCTTACGTACAAATGTGTTATATAACATACCAATTTCTTAGTTCAATCCAATGAGCCTTAATTTTGTTGCTGTAACTGTTGCGTGTAACATTCTCAGGCCGCTGCAATGCACATGTACGAAGAGCGCGCTCGCAACATGCAACAAATATTGATGCAGCAAGAGAGACTGGCAGACACTTCCCTCACACTTGAGATGCAAAGAATAGAAGCTGAAAAGGTATATCAGATTAGTGTATACCCATACTTACCTGTGACTTTGTTTTTTTTTTCTTGGACATGTGAGATAATGTATAAGTGTGTTGAATAATCCGACATTGTAATTATTCTTAACTGATTTTTAAGAGAAATTCTACTAATCAGAACACGTTGTGTGCCTTTTTTATTGTGACCAATCAGAATGCTTCTTTCTATAGTTTGCTATCTTGTTTCTATAATAATGTAATACTATCTTCTATCAGGATTGGAAAAAAACTCACATCAAACGCGAAACCGAAGACCGCGATGAATATAAGCTACGGGAACAGGAAATTATATCTCAGCTTATGCAGTTGGAAAACAAACAATATGATATGGTGAGATGAACATGAATTGTAGTTGAAACTTGTTTATGATTATTTAACCTTTTTATTATGTTTAATTGAGTTTACTGGCTTCCTCAATTCTCAACAATCGGTTTCTTAATATATTTTTTTTAATTTTTGAGATTCATATGTGTGCTTGTAAAATTCATAAACTGAAGAAATGTGTGTATTAGTTAAAGATACACTCATTCAAACTTTCACGATTAGTATGACAAAAATCGTATAAGTCGGTTATTATTTTAGTTCTCGTTTTTGTTTAGTACCTATTATGAGCGGTGTAATAATTATGATATATGTATAATTATCAGGAACAAGAAAACCAGAGCTTACGCGAGCTGTTGGAAGAGTACCAGAGACGCGAACGAGCTGAAGCGGAACGGCTGGCGGAGAGTATAGCTGCCGAGGACGCTAATGGTAACTATATAATTACTGTAATATTTAAATTAAAAAATAAATCCCACGTTTTCTCTAATAAATTGATTCCGTAATCTCAATTCAAGGTTCCTAAAAGTGTATCTGTCTTTCTTTACCTCTACACGCTCAAATCGCTGACCCGATTTATATGTAATTATAATAATATATTCTATACCTAATTGGGAAGCAACCCAAAGTACCGATTCTACGCATTCGAATTCACGGGCAAAAGCTTATATTTTATAGTTAGAAAAAATAAAAAAAAAACAAAACGGGGTGTGGCTGTGTTATGGACACGGCCGATTGTTGTACGTGAATACGTCTCGTAACGGGTAATAGTTTTTAAATAAAATATTATTATTTATACAGTCCTTACTTAGCGTAATAAATTCTTTGATTCTTTAGCTATCCAGTGGTGTAACTGAAATTTGGATGGAGATGATAGATATGTAGCTACAACACTAAACTGTATCCCCCGATTTTGTTATCATTCGTTTTTTTGGATTGCCACGTAATTTTAAAGACGTATTCACGTCAATATATTATGTGTGTGTTTGTGTGCAGCGGAGAAGGCGCGCGTGCTGGCGGAGCAGGCGGCGCAGGCGCGCGAGCTGGCGGCGGCGCGCGCGCGCATCGACGCCGTGCGCGAGCAGCGCGACCAGCTCGACCGCACCCGCGAGGAGCTCGAGCGCGACCGCAAGAGGAAGCTCAAGGACAAGAGGCACAACATGGACAAGGTAACGAGGACAAACATTTTGCAGACCTAGTGTTGCTATGCAGATGTTGAAGTTAGAGCAGTGTACGCAACTATAGTAACTTTTTATAGCTTCTGCGCACGATGAGTACTTTATACGATAACGTTACAAAATGTGGCCTATATGTTATTCGGATGTGTTATCTGAAGGCCACATTGTGGTAAAGTTTCATTATAATCGTTTAGTAGTTTTTGCGTGAAAGAGGAACAAACATACATTCATCCTTACATCCATATATTCTTACAAAGTTTCACATTTATAACATTAGTAAGGATTTATTGTGTAACAGAAATTTAATATAGTTTACTAAGTACTACGGTGATTATAATGTAATAATGTATTCATTTAGTCCAACTCAGTACTTGGATTTCAAAATATATAGTAGTAAAATCCGCTTTTCCAGCAAATGTTATTGTGGTAACCTAGATTTAGTTCAAAATCGCTTCAGAAGAATTATACTTTCTCAAGAATTAATTTTGGGTGAACCATTACCGAATACATCTTGTATTGTAGGACGAAGATGGCGATACATACATGGCGTCACCGGACGACGGACCTGGCGCGGCGCTCAATCGGTCACAATCTTCGCCCAATATTGCCAAGGTGAATATTAGCATGAGATGAAGGCATGGGAAAATCAGTTTTAAAACATATGAAGAAGGTACAAAGTTGTATGGTTTCTAACATCATCCAACATCAAATATTTTATTCTTATTAGGTACAATCATTACAGTCTTATATATCGCACACCTAGATCTAAAGAGAGCTAACTCAAGAAAGGTAATTTTTCAGGAGAGGCGAGAAACTGATTAATATGTCCATATGCACGCATGAGTTTTCTGTAAATTTTTTTTTTTTTAATAAAGCTAGTAGAGTTATATTAGCTGAAATCAGTTTTAGTGTAGGTGGGTTTTGCTGGAATCCGATGGTGTGCATAACTCAAATCTTCCGGTTTTTGAGTTAGATCCCTTTAGATCTAGGTGTGCGATATATTTGTAAATACTTAAATAATGAACTATCACTGCCCACAAGCAACCAAAACGACTGGTTTTCAGTGTGGTCAGAGGTGAGACTAAATGGATTTGATAGAAACTTATTTTTATATATGCATTAGAATGTTGTTTTGGACAATTGAAAGATATAAACGTCATTGATTGTTTCACAAAAATAGCAAATGTCATCGGATGAAGACGAGCCGACGGCGCCATCTTTCGACCGAAGCACGAAACCGAGCAAAGTGATCCCGCCGAGTCATCACCAGCGAGACTTCCAACCCGTGTGGGGCCAGGTGGTGAGTGTCATTTACATTTGCAGCGAGCCTATGATGAACTGTCGACATAATATTGAGAATGTCGACAAGGAGGTTTGACGTGTCGATATAAAGAAATGAGAGATTTGGACATGACAAGGTTTTTCGCTGTCGTTACCGATTTTTGACAGATCACCTCCAAGAATAAGACGACGTCGACAAGATGGTGACAAGCCGTCGACTCGACAATTCATCATAGGCTCGAGGGATTTGAGACGATGAAATGAACATGACAGAAACATAGCAATCTCTATAGCGTCGATGTCGATGTAGGTACATTTCATAATGTACCTACATCGACAGTCAAAAGTTATTTACGCTATAGAGATTGCTATGTTATTTTGCAAGTAAAAATAATGATATTTTGCAAGTAAAACTAGTTCTTCTATGTAGTCTTCGCAAGGAACATCCTAATTTTGTGAATAATGGAATCGTCATATTTTTCTGGGATTAATAGATACTTAGGTAAGTACTACGTATTTGAACGAAATTATTTTTTTAAAGAACTTTATAACCTGTTATGTGTTGCTGTCGGTAGACTGTTATAATTAATAGTGAAAGAATAAATATTTATTTGTAAAGCGAAACAAAAATTAAAGCTCAAACTCTGTCATATACCCAATTTAAAGATCTCTCAGAATCAAACAAGATTATTTTCGATGAAGCTTATTGGTGACTTTTTATATCATTACATCTGTGTTGTCCAGTATCTATAGCAGCAAGACTTAAGTGCCGTTAGGCGCCAACAGATCTAACAACAAAATATATCGCACACCTGGATCTAAAGAGAGCTAACTCAAAAAAGGTACTTTTTCAGGAGAGGCGAGAAACTGATTAATATGTCCATATGCACGCATGAGTTTTCTGTATAAATTTGTACTTTTTATAATAAAGCTAGCAGAGTTATATTAGCTGAAATCTGTTTTAGTGTAGGTGGGTTTTGCTGGAATGCGATGGTGTGCATAACTCAAATCTTCCGGTTTTTGAGTTAGATCCCTTTAGATCTAGGTGTGCGATATTCGCGTTCACATCACAAATATATTTTGTATGCCCTATGAAATACGAACCCTATTACCTATACTGTAGTAAGTTGTCGAGTGCGTACTAGATACCTAGATAAATAATAATTATCGATCTGTGACCTACCCTTTACGTAGACATGCGTGCATACTGACTCACTGCTCGCTATTATATATGCAACTATAGTGCACAACGTACCTACTTACGTACATGAAATGTATTAATTTTAAACAACCTATGTGTTTGTGTATGCAACTTTAACTAATAGCATTGTAAAATGCATAGACTATTTTTTCTGTCTATCTTTATACATAGATTACACCATCTTATTTACTTTCATTTATATCTTCATCAAAATAGACACACCAAGTTATTTTAATGTTACTTTAGTCATTTTAAACAATAATTTAAGAACAGAGCTTAGGTACTTGTAAGTACTATAAGGAATATTTATAATTTTACTAGCGACCCGCCCCGGCTTCACACGGGGGCTATAAACCTTCCATAAGAATCACTCTATCTATTAAAAAAAACCGCATCAAGATCCGTTGCGTAGTTTTAAAGATCTAAGCATACATACGGACATACAGCGAAAGCGACTTTGTTTTATACTATGTATTGATTATTGTCAACCGTTACACTGGACTCCACGAATGACAGTCTCTCCTTCCGTATTTTAAACATATTATCTCTAGTAAACATATATTATTATCTAGCTGCCAGCGTCTACAATGAATTGCAAAGTTTATATAACTACCAAGAAATTACCAATAAATGCTAATTATTATGCATAATCTATATGCAAATAAAATTCGGAGTAAACACATAGTATGCGAGTAGTTGTACCTGACGTACGGAGCCAAGGCTCAGAATCCTTACCGGTGCGGCAATCGCAACGTGAGGCGATTACAACAAAGCTGGCTAAATAATTATACATACACTGAAACACATGTAAATACAAATTAAAGATTTCCTGTACTACTTGTGATATTTGCCTATTCGATTTTTGCTAACAATTTTACCCCTGGCAACTAATAATTTTAAAACAGATTTAAATTGTATTTTGTTGTTATGAAAAGGTTTATTTTCGTTAAACCAAAAAACCAAATTTACTTTGCTCAAGTGCTCTGCAGAGCCTAATATTGTTAATAGTTTGTTGTTCTTAGTGACGCAAAAGTGTCCATGTGTACTTATTTCGCATCATACAATAATCTCACGTATTCCTTCTACGTCTTGTTGTACACTGACGCACTCCGACGCACGTTATTTATTACACAAATATAAAGCTTATATCACACGTTCAAAGGAGCTTATTTCTAAAATAGGGCCGTCTATTAAGCGCTTTTCAGGTCTATAATCGTATATTTTTTTAAATGACGGTTCTTTAAAATTAGCCTTTATAATTGAATCGAATTTAAACCTATTCACCAAGTCACAATACAATTTTGGCTTGCTAACAATAAACACAGTAAGGATATTAGAGTTTCATAAGTACTTACTGCGTTTATAATTAGCAGGACAGAATTGCCGAACTCGAACAGCGTGCTTGGACACGCCACGTTAATCCACTAAACACGTGGGCTTAATACGCACATGTTTGCGTTGCCAAAGATAATTGTCAATTTCTGTTATGACGGCTACATATCGAAAACGCGGAAGGAAACGTGTTAGAATCCAGCAAGCTTGTATACTTCCATGTACTGACTATAAAGGCGTTTATTTATTAGAGTGGATGTAAATTCTCCGAAAGAATAAGTAATGTTCAAATCTTGCTAAAATCTAAACTTTTGTTTATGGAAACCACGTATGTAGTGGACCAATAGTAGTCCTTTATATGTTTGACCTATTTAAAAATACAAACATTGAAATAACTTGGCGTGCTGGCAAACTGTTTGGCTTGATTGTACTGCGGCCGAATAAATGCGGCTATGGTAATTGGTCAGAAACTGCGATTCCTAGTAGCGATTAGGCAGTTTATGTTTCGTCTTTAAGTTCAAGGTCAGGTATGAAAAATCTTTAAAGGGAAAAAAGTACATTAATTATACGTAGATAGAGAAAGATTGTTTTTTTTACTGGCTACTCAAACAGCGGCTGCGATGAAATTCTGTGATAAAAATTATTCACAAAATACTTGTGTTAATTAAATTAATGATAATGACTAAAGCAACGCAATAATCATATTATATAACATGTAATATGTACTTTTATTCTGAAAAATGTGTCGTTATTCCGAAGAAGAGCAGGACTCATACTCATTAGTAAATGTCAGAAAACATTTTGATAATGGATGAGTAGAATATTTCCTAAATAGATAGATCACATTTAAATATGTGTTTGTATGTAATAGAGACTGTATCTATAGGTATGATTGGTAACATACTGACACAACAAACAAATTATTATATTATTATTTTTATAAATTTAAATTCACTTAATCGATAGGTGCAAGAGATACCTGTATTACCTGTATAATACAGTACAAGACTTAATAAAAAAATCTTGCATAGTTAACAAAGTAGAATACTTCATTACCTAGTTTTGTACCTACTTGTAAATAAGTAATTTGAACTTTACGACGCCACCGTAACTGTGAGGTTCGATTTTATAATTAATAATAACTGAACTTTCGCTGCACCTACGAACACGTTTAATTCTAAACCTAGGGCGGCAAAGTTTAATGACTCAATAACAAGTTGCCGTAATTATATTCAGTATTTTACAAAATAATGTTTCGCCACCGTGCAGATATGCAGATAGGTACATTAAAAGTTTAAAACCGTTTGCTATTTTGCACTCTTTTGCAAACTCGATCTATTTGTTGTAATTTATATAATAAGTTGTAATTTTAACAATCAGACAGTTGCCATTTATAATGCTTATCAGTAAATATTAATATACGCTACATATATGTTAATCCGGTTTTCTAATATTACTCACGCAAAGGGGTTGTTTGTAAAGTTAACGTTATCAATCATACTAAAGTTTTAGCTGAAAATAACGTGCCGGAAACGATCCTAGGAGTCCAAGGACCATGGTCAAATGTAAATTAGATTTATTTTTCAAAGGTACCTATTAAGGTTATTATAGGTATTAGGCTTATGTACAACATTTGCTGCCTAGTCATTGTCACTATCAAAAGTTTTCTGGATGCTAAAATAGGGATTGATCGCATCCAATACAATCCCACATCATAAAACTGCAGATAAGTTGCGATAGATCGTATAAAAGATACTTTTATGTAAATTCGAATGAGGATCAAATACTAAACTTAAGTTTTTTTTTTTGTTTTATTGTGACTATTTTGTTTAAAACATTCACGAGTATTATTAAAACAAAGACACAAACGTGACTGAGCTATTTCCTGCCATTTACAGATTTAAAAGAGGTACGCAAACGCGAACACTTTTATTAAGACCCTGCATTATTTCACAAGTCGATGGTCACGCGTTAAGGGTGGCGGCTTCCACCCACCTACCCCGCCAGACTTTAAGACGTAAACCACCTCAGTCTATCTACAACTATGGTCATGACACCACGTAAAACGGGCTGTCAATCAAATAAATATATCCACATGCTTTTAAAAAACTATTGTGACATAGACGAAAATAATCTCACTTAATTTGTACAGTGTCATAAATGTTCATAAACATATTATCAACAATCTTCATGTTATATTTAATCGTGCTTTTGGTGCTAGTTTTCCCTTTGTCCAAGTATACGAAAGTTGGTTTTGAGAAATTTTAATATAGTACTCATCCCTTTCGAGTGTTAGATTCAGTAATGTTCAACCATTATCGCGTGTGTTTCAAAATAAACGGCGAATCGATAGTTTAAGACGTAAAACCAACCATCAGACATAACATCGCTTATCCGCAGTTTTCAGCGAATAATATAGTTTATGTAAATCAAAAAGTTCAAAAACAAATACAATCATATTATTGAAATAAATTCCAACTGTAATCTAACTCACAAATAATATATCTAAACAAAGTACCTACAGTGATAACGACGACACATAACCACTTTGAAAGTTAATTATAATCATAAATATACAAATTGTAATCTAATAATTAATATCAAAATATTCCCTAAAGTACTCTAATAGTAGAATAAAATAAACTTTAAAAAAAGTCTTAAGTGATTATAAAGACAAAGTGCAAGGTCTATAACCTAAAGTTTATAAGTAGCGAGTGAAAATCAAAATTCTACGATACGAGCAAAGATGCATGCCGCTGGACACAGCTAGCATGGTGCTCAAAGTTAAAGTACGGCTCAAGTATTCTCAGAATCAGATCGTCTGGCTCTTCCGGAGGGTGAGTTGAAATGCATCGGCAACTTTATTTCATGACTTAATCTAGTTAGTACTTCATATCCATTTTCAATACATATAAATTTGAATAATGCTGATTTCTTTGTATTGTGTATATGCGGCGGAAATTATTTGCAATATAGATTATTCATTGATCTGCCTCCTCCGTATTTAAGGACTAATTTCAGTACCGCTCTGGACTATACGAATTTACGTTCCGGCGTTCTGTCTCCAAGTAGGCACTAATAAAAACGTTTATGAGGGTATAGTGAAAGGGTCTTTTATTATCACAATAAAACAATAATCTCTGCGAAACTGAAAGACCTAGTAGATAGGTAGATACATGTGTTGATTTTAGCAAATAAAAAGAATAATACGTGTCCGTTGTTTATGCTCATTGCAATCAGGTCAACTAACTCATTACGAAGCCGCACCTCCGGAGCCAATGCACTCATAGTGGATTAAACTAAAAATAATATAAGCTAAAGAAATTATATTTTCTACACCAACACATACCAGGTGAAAAAGATACGCTTTTATTTTTATCCCAGAAAAAGAAATCGACGTTAAAACAAATTTGTATTTGCGACCAATCCTCTACAATACTATTTGTTTCCATACAAATTAATCACCACACTGCGATTACACAAAAGTTAAAGCAGGTGTCTTCTATAAAAAAAAAATACCGGCACTTTTCAGCATGCCGTAATATTTTTTTTCTTAAAGTGTTTACATTACAGGGCCGCGGTCTAACTGGCTTGAAGAACCTGGGCAACACTTGTTATATGAACTCCATTATCCAGTGCCTCAACAACACTGCCATTCTCGTCGCGTACTTCTGCAATGGACAGTACCAGGAGCATGTCAACAGGTCAATACACTGACTTTAGTTTTACTATAGACCAGTGGTTCCTAACTTTTTCAAAATTTTACCTTAACTTAAAAATACAAACAATACAAGTATCTTTATACGTATAGTAGTAGTAGTTATACGCATATCTTTATATGTATGTAGGTAAGAGGTAAGGTTTGATTTTTAACCGATGAGAAACACGGAGGAGGTTCTCAAGTCAGCGCGTTTATTTTTTTTTATATATCGCACACCTAGATCTAAAGGGATCTAACTCAAAAAATATACTTTTTCAGGAGAGGCGAGAAACTGATTAATATGTCCATATGCACGCATGAGTTTTCTGTATAAATTTATACTTTTTATAATAAAGCTAGCAGAGTTATATTAGCTGAAATCAGTTTTAGTGTAGGTGGGTTTTGCTGGAATCCGATGGTGTGCATAACTCAAATCTTCCGGTTTTTGAGTTAGATCCCTTTAGATCTAGGTGTGCGATATAATAGAAGATAATAGATGATCTACCCCTACTAAGGGTTTTAGGGTAATTACTCCCAGGTTAGGAACCGCTCTGAAGCCAATCTTGTACTTTTTACCCCTGGAATATTATCCGATATAGTAGATCGTGTGCCAGGGAAACGAAATTTACTTTTATGTAGTTCGTTATACTTGTTACATTTCAATTTATAACAATCACCATATTTATTGACCGTATTTTCAAGGTGTTAAGGTTCCATTTCGGAAAAAGTGAAGGGCTAATTGTTTTTCAGGACGCACAGTACACGAGGCGCTATAGCGGAGGAGGTGGCGGCGGTTGTACGCGCGCTATGGTCTGGACAATACAGATTTATAGCTACCAAGGACTTGAGGGTATGAGCTTCACTACCCTACTCTTATATTATCATATAACACAATAAGTACATATGAGGTTCATACATACTTACTGCGTTTATAGTTACTACGGTAGGTCGAGCTTAGCACATATATCGCACACCTAGATCTAAAGAGAGCTAACTCAAAAAAGGTACTTTTTCAGGAGAGGCGAGAAACTGATTAATATGTCCATATGCACGCATGAGTTTTCTGTATAAATTTATACTTTTTATAATAAATCTAGCAGAGTTATATTAGCTGAAATCAGTTTTAGTGTAGGTGGGTTTTGCTGGAATCCGATGGTGTGCATAACTCAAATCTTCCGGTTTTTGAGTTAGATCCCTTAAGATCTAGGTGTGCGATATGTTAAGTTTTGGATATTTACCTATAACTCTGAAAATTCTTATTATTTAGAGTCTGGCTGAATAATTAGATATTTAAATATTTCTAAAAGAAAAACATTCATAGATATACTTACTTTTTCATATAAAATATCAGGTTTTACTATTTACTAAGATATATTTATACGTTTCAGAACGAAGTCGGTAAACACCAGCGCGCCTTCCGAGGCTGCGAGCAGCAGGATTCACACGAGTTCCTCACCATACTAATGGACTGGCTACATTTGGACCTCCAGTTCTCCATAAAACCACCAAATAAGGTTGCTTACAAAAAATATTACTCTTTAAAAATTTGGTACATCGTTATTACACATATATTTTAAATAGAAACTCCTCAATTATTACTTAGGTATACTATCGGTAACCTAAAAGGTTTACCTAAACATAAAAACTTCAATATCAGACCAAAATATTATATTTGGCTTTTACGTGGTTTTGAAAAAGGGACATATAAAATACCTACTCATAATCCACTAGCATATAAGTATAATGACTTGAATTAGAGTTACATAAGATGTTTTTCCAGTCTCCTAGCAAATAGTCTACGGTAATGGAGTGATTGTATATATTTCACGTTTGTTCTGCAGGATAGTCTACCACCTTCCGAAAAGGCTTGGCACGAGTACACAAAGTCTAAAGAAAGTCTTATTCTCCGATTGTTCTACGGTCAAATCAAGTCGACGGTGAAATGCACCGTGTGCGGGAAGCAGAGCGTCACTTACGAATCCTTCAGTAATCTATCTTTGGAACTGCCTGCAAACGCTAACCGCTGCACACTGGGGGTAAGCATATAACGACTACAATCTTTAAGTCGCGTTCACATTTGTAGCATTTATGTGTATCGTATCTCCCTTGCTTGCGATTAATCGCAAATTAGGACGGTATCATCTTGTGTCCAAACTAGCGATCATGATACGAGCTGAGGCAATGGCTTTAGAATGATTCTTAACCCTGCTCTCAAGCATGCATTGAGCATGTTTATTTATACTTTATTGCACAAAACTTAAGTAAGTGTATAAAAGGCGAATTTCAAGTGACTTCGCATTGAAGCACTTATAAAAACTTATACTGACGTATTAATTTAATTCTCGGTTATATTCTACTCTTGAAACCAAAAAAAAGCAGAAATATACCTATATGTATGTAACCGACAGTATGTATGTGACTTATAGCCAATTTGATTTATCGCGAGTCTAAAAATTCGCTAGATGTGTGGAATGACGTCTCGCTGTCATGTTCCAGCAATTACTCACAGGCTACTAAAGCATTTTGTAAATTTCTGACCCGCGCTAGCCTCCATTCTCAATTGCCACAATTTCTTAGTAAACTGATCTAAATATAGATAGAGCAATGCATTGAAATTTTACCAAACTTTATCACTCTTTTTAGGATTGCCTAAAACTCTACCTGAATGGTGAGACGATTCCCGGTTGGAATTGTCCCAACTGCAAGGAAAAGCGAGACGCGTTGAAGAAACTGGACATCTCCCGGCTACCGCCGGTTTTAGTGATACATTTTAAAAGATTCTACCTAGATCCAAAAGACTACTGCAACGCCTATAGAAAAAAGCAAACGTATATAGATTTCCCTTTAGAAGATTTAGACATGAGACAGTTTTCGTTAAACTGTGCTCCGAACAACCAGCTGTACAACCTATACGCCGTCTCCAACCACTACGGCACCATGGAGGGCGGCCACTACACCGCCTATTGCAAGAGCACTGTTTACCAGAAGTAAGTATCCGTCACGTAGTCTTTTATAAGGAAAGCCGAAATCATAAACCCATAGAATATAAAAAGTTGAATGCTTTCGCATGTGTTAATTATATTCGTCTTAAGTAAAATAAGTACATAGACAAACTAATTGGAAAGCATGTGAAGAATAACGTATATTCGAATTATGCTAAAATTTGATACGTATAAAAAAACTGCCCAAGGGCTAGACAGCATCTTTTTGTAGCTATTTAGTCGCGCAATTGCACGCCTGTTTCTCTACAAAATAAACACGTGCGAAATATATCCCTTTGAGTCTATGTAGAATATTTACAATTACAATTTTTTTCAGGTGGTACAAATACGATGACCACGTGGTAACAGAGATTTCGTCGAGCGAAGTAAAATCTAGTGCCGCGTATATACTGTTCTATTCCACGAGCTCGCCGGCGTGATGTGACCTGCTCTAAACATAATGCAGGATTTACATATAGAAGAATACTACACTCGACCGCTGGCTTCGGCTCAGCGCAAAAATCGAATACATGTCGCTAGTGAAAAAAGTTTCATCAATCACAGAGACATAATATACTTACAATGGTTATTTAACTTTCGCTATTATCACAAATATAACTATTGCCTATGTATGTAATATTTTGTTTACTTCGTTTAGACCATATTGTAATTTGGACTGACAGAAGAATGTCAATATAATGTAAAATATTCTGAATGTTTAGGTCACGGCAATTCGACTCATAATTTTAGTCAAGTTGCTATCAGTGATTCAGTGATCTATGCAATGGAATTGTATGTTCATACTATTGTTGTTGTGATTATATCACTGGGAGGCGAGTGTTTACCTGTTAGTTAGTAATCCACATAAAATGTCTATAAATATTATAAACGACCACGATGTGAAACGAATCTTATATTTGTATAGTTTGTTGTCTGATTAATTTATCACAATATAGCATTGATTTAGTTTATGAAATCAAATTAGATTTTGATATGTGTAAAGTGCAATTAGATACAATTGCACAACGCAGCGACGCTGGCTGAATTAAATTACACTATTATGTAATATACCTAGATCTTAAAATGCAAGATTAAAAAATCTTAACTTTAGATCAGTTTATTTTCCGTGTTTGGAAGGAATATTTACGAATTGTAAAATATGTAACTCTTGTACAAATAGCTTATCCGCGTTATTAGGCGTTTGTGTTATTTATCACAGTTAGTTTTATTTTATCGACTTACATTGTTTTAATAATTTAGTATTTGCGAGGAAGACTGACAGTAATCCGAGTATGTTTCAATCTGTTGGGGTGGGTATATTCAAATGTAATTTTTGATTACACTCAATCTAAGCTCGTAGCGACATCAACATAATTACAAAGATCTAAGATTAGTTCGGGCCGGTCCCTTGTAACTACACTACAATTTTGGTGTCCACGTAATTTTGAAATTTTTATATTCTTGACAGGCAATCCCAATATTTATAAACTTAACTTCCCAATATAGTCATATTTTGATTCCTACAGCAAAGAACACGTAATTGTAATTTTCTGACATCTGAAAGAAGTGTCAACTATTTCTCCAAAGTTGGTTTAGATTATACTTCAACATGCCTCAATTCAGTAATGTAAAATTTTACAGATTTTATTCTCATTTACTCCGACCCAATATTTAGTTTTCTCAAATTACTTAAAGCAGATTTAAAATTCACTACCATCTTCGAGTTTTATTATATTTTCTGTCCTCCGGCCATAAAGCGCCAACTTTCCGTCCGCTGCGCTAAATGAAGTTGCCGCTTTCTGGCTTCGTCGAACAGAAAAATAGTATACTGACCTCAGCCAGTAAAATAAAAAAGCCTCAGATCACATTTTTGTCAACCTCGGCTTCGCCTCGGACGACAATTACATGTAATCTGAGACATTTTTTATTTTACTGGCCTAGGTGCGTAATGTACCATTTTTTATAGTGTTGCAGCTATAGCTCATCATGAAAGAAAATTGTTTAATTAAATAACTTCGGACGTTGGTACTTCATGAATGATGTAAACAATGCTTGTTTGTAATCCCCACTACATTATATATGGGTGAAAGTGTATATAAACACTTGTGCTCATAACATTGACGTAAAACGCTCGGCTTTGCAGGATTGCCAATAACTCGTCGATGTTATTACTTTATAGACATAATTTGAATATTAAATATAAAACTCTAGATTAAAGAAATTATTGAATAACATCTAAAGTGCTGTGAAAATAATTTAGGTATGGAAACCACACTAAAACCAATGTTATTTTATTTATGCCTAGAAAAATAAAAATCTGGAATAAAGGAAAGACTACAATTTAGGTATGAAAGGGTTATGTATCAGAAAAGTCTGTAAACAAATTGGGTGCCTAAAAATAGTTCGGCGATTCCTTGAATAGTGCCATCTGCCAGAAATAAAATGAACAGTTGACACCAATATATGATTTATTAAATAGAAATATGAATTGTATATAAATTAAAGTACTAAAGGATACATGTAAATCTTAAATGTAAGAAAAAACTTTAATAAATTCTTTGTTAATTAAACATTGTTTTACAATATTGTTTGAGTTATTATTAAAATGTTGAGATCAGTTATAAACCCGTTAGTGTAAATAACCTTTATCTTCCTAAGTCACATAACAATCTCCACTTCTTCATGCCTCACATTCTTAAACCCTGATATTATTATAATACCAACAACCAAAGTTTGCACCCAGATTGATTTCAAAATCAACACCTTGTGCTCATTTTCTACCATCCCTTTTAGCCTATATCACATCAACACCAGTCCATATTTGTACGATAATTCGTATTTTTTAACTGTAATGACAGTTATTATGCTATCCTTTTTTTAGTGAATTAACATGACCCTAAGACCAGCACAGCTCCACCGGAAGGTGGGAAGTGCACCTATGCAGTTAGCCCTAAGTCTACCTCTGCCGCACTGGATGGATGAGGAGTGAGTGGCTCACAAGCACTCCTTATCATCTTACATTTAAATTAATAAAATAACCCATCAAGTAAGAAGTCACTACAACACACCTACACATATAGCTGTTTATGTAAACCAGTGACATTTGCCTTATGGCTCTAACATGCAGGATAAGGGTTACAGAATTTTGCAGTAGAACAAAATCAAGCTGACCTGTTCATAGGTCTAAACACCGAAGTCTACACTGACTTTTGCCATAAATGGCTTACTCAGCTTCTCCATTCATAAACATATTCATGTCAATCATGATGGAGTCTGCAGGATTGTTGTCAGTTGAATCCTCTGAAGCATCAGTGTCCACTTCCTCTTCGGGAAAGTTGATAGGGTTGTAATTCTTGCCTGTAATTAAGAAAACAATTTACAATGTGAATAATATTATAAACAGATGAATGAAAAGTAATAAAAATCTATAATCATCTACACTAATATAATAAAGAGGAAAGGTTTGTATGGTTTAAATAGACTCCAAAACGACTGGACTGATTTCCAAAATTCTTTTACCATTGGTATGTATGTACCTTACATTCACCCTGAGGGACATAAGCTATACAATATTTTGAAAAAAAAAATAGGGATCCATGCGAAGCTGGGGCCGACTGCTAGTATTGTCATATAGTCAAATTATCCTGTCACTGTAAACTTACTCAAAACAGGATTAGTCACACTCAAATTCAGTTCCTGCACATTGCAGAAAGCCTCTTGCTCCAGCTCCTGGGCCAGAGCTTCTTCAAGTTCAGTGAGTGGAGCAGTTGAAGTGCTAGCCATCAGCTTTACAGCAGACTGCGGTGATGGCTTCGATGCAGCAGAAGCAGAAGCAGAAGTGGATGCTGATGATGAAGGTGAAGCATTTTTCTTCACTGCAGACTTGCCGTTTTCCTTCAGAAGCAGTTGAGCTTTGAGACTCTCAAGCTCAAGTCTCTCAATCTATAAGAGATAAAAAGGTAAATTTGGGATACTTAGACTAGTATGTATAGAGGATTTATGTATAGAATCTTTTCGTAAGTAGTAACGATTGAAAGTATTAAAAAATACTTAAATAGCACAGCACCTGTAAACAATTGCGTTGATTGCGAATCTTGGTAAGCGCCTCTATAATCCATTTCTCCTCAGCCAACAATTGCTTCTCCTCCGCGATGCGGGCGCTGATTTTGGAATAAACCACCTTTTGCACCATTCTTCCTTCCTTTTCTTTATTGAGTTCGAGAAATATTTGTTTTCTCGGGAGCCAACTGGTATCAGGGCCTGGCTGCACAGAAGTATTGATTCGTACTCGCTAATATTTTGTATTGATTTCGAAACCCGGCGCAGCCTGCATCCGCAGCCGTCAAAATAAACGAAAAGAAAAGAGATAGAAATAGGACACACCGTAAATATACAGTGTTGCTAGTTTAAAATGAGAATAATTTCGTATTGATTAATTAATGATATTATCATCAACTCATTTAATCGTAAATCGATATACAATGACATATTTTTTAAAGATAAATATATTTTTTGTTGAAAATCCCAGTTTTTAAGTTTTGACTCGTTTTACTATAATACTATACTTTTATTTAATTTTGAATAAAAATGTGGGTATATTAAAATAAGTTTAAATCAGTTACAATTTCGAAATCATGATAATTGATATCATAACGTATTCATCCTTTCATGTAACGCCATAGCTTAAACTACAAAAATGTCTAATTCTTTCGATTATTCTGATGACGAAGGAAATGGTGGTTTTGAATTTTGCTCTCGACGGGCTAGTGTAAATGGCGTTTTGCCTTTCGATCCTTCCTCGATTGAGCAAATAATTTTAAAAATAGGCGATCAGTTCAACTTCCGCGTGCTAATCAGTGATGAGCGAGCAAAGGGAGCGTTACTGGTAACGACGGGGCTGGCTTTGGCGGGCGGGATCATTGGCAAAGCTTACGGAGGCAAGCTTGGTGCGGCAGTGGGTGGAGCAGTCGGGGGAGCCTGCGGTCTTGGCATTGTTGGTATGTATGTGCTAAGTACTTGTACGTTATTGAAAAGCTTCCTACTGGTTTTAAACAATAACCATATTATAATTATCGTGTTACAGTCCTAGTACCTACCAACTACGGCAGATGTAGGTATTTGTTTGAGTTACTTACTATGGTTGTTGAAACTTTTCATGTTATCGCTAATTTACACTAAGCATTGATATTTCGGTTGCTTGACCCGTTTAAGTATGAATTATGATTATAAAGAATATTAATAGTAGGTACATTACGCACCTAGGCCAGTAAAACAAAAAATGTCTCAGATCACACGTAATTGTCGTCCGAGGCGAAGCCGAGGTTGACAAAAATGTGATCTGAGGCTTTTTTATTTCACTGGCCGAGGTCAGTATACTATTTTTCTGTTCGATGAAGCCAAAAAGCGGCAATTTCATTTAGCGCAGCGGCCAGAAAGTTGGCGCTTTCTGGCCGGAGGATAGAAAATTATTGTTATTCTTTCTGGGCCTAAGTAACTACCTACCTAACAACCAATCATGGGCGTAATTGGGAGACAGCTGGGTGGACCGGATCCACATATCCAGGTATATATATTTAGATCTAGACTATATTCCTACTTTTGTTTCAGCGGTGTCCCTACGAGATATCTGGGAAGACGTAAGGTCGAAACTTGCTGAAGTATTCGACATAGTGTACGATTACCTAGCAGGGCTCGGATTGGAAGACTATCGGAAGGCGGCCGTATTTCTAACTGAACACTACTCTGACACAAATAGACTCGCATTGTTGGTACTACAAGCATCATCAGATATTCTTGGCAAGAAAATGTTGTCTAGCATTACATCCGGTTAATTAAAGAAGACTGTGATGTACTTAGATACCTAGCTAAAAGGCAAGGGAAATACCAAAAACCGCCTAACTATGTCTAGAGCTTACTTTTTAATTTTATTTTGATATGTAGGTATGTTCATTATTTTAGTTTTAATATTATGAAGATGATTAATATTATTATTTTGACATTTGCATAAATTTTATTTTATAAGTTAAATTTATTAAGATATTGTAACTCTAAAATTGTGAATTTTATTGTATTGTACATGTGGATCGTGTTATTTGTAATGTCGGTATCTTATTATATTTAATGATTGTGAATAAATATATATTATGTACTGAGAAGTGTAATTATTTTGAAAATAAAGACAATTAAGTAGATATACAATAAATTGATTACCTAGATACTTGCTTTTTATTTATAACTGAAGAAGAATATAAATTATTATTGTTTCATTAATCCTTTTTATCATTTGTTTGCAAATTATCCTTAAAAAATAATGTTGTCATTTAATTTAGCTTTTCAAATTAATTAGAAAGTTTATTGCTCTTTAGTTATGTAAACTTGTAGCGACCGGAAACGGTGTAGTACAGCTTTTACTGCTAGATGTTTTAATTATGGTGTTTCTAACCAATAGGTAGGTAGGTCCCTACTGTTACAAGAGATATAAATTATAAAATGGCATTAAAATTTATTTTAATTTAGCTGATCAGTGATCGGCTTCATTACAACAACATGAAATCAGAAGATAAATATTTCGCTGCTTTTCTGGAATAAGTAGTGTCACAAAGAACTCGAAATGTGTTACCATTCTGAATTGAAATTTATATGTGACGGTTCACAATCTTAAATGGAGTAACAAATTATTTCGAGTTGTGACACTATTCTAGAAAAGCAGCGATTTGATTATTGACTATTGAGGCCCCCTGACATCGGAGCAGACCTTAAATCTTAAGTTTACCATTTTAGTTCTGAGGGTCTATGCGGATGGTTAAATTAGGTTATTAATTCGTACTGTCGAGGCAGATACCGTTTAATTATGTTGTCTTCAGTTGAAAGAGTTGTTATTAATATTTGAATTTCTAAACAGACACTGTATTCTCAGTTCCGTTCGGAAATTCATATTATAATTTTTAACTGTCAAATTTTGCTTGACAGTTTGTTTATTTTCGTTCCTTGTTTTCATTTGCCAACTTTTATCTTCTAAAGTGTTCTAAATATACGCTGAATGCGTAATATTATTAATGTTATTCTGTTTCTGACGTGATCCTTGATAAAAAATGGCCATGGCAATACACGAAGTTCGATACGATCCAAACTGGCTTGAACAGATCCTGCTAGAAATAGGTAAGTTGCTGCATAACTATAACGATCTAGATACTGAAATCTTTGCATCCCTATACCTATATTAAAATGAGGATCATTGAGGGTGGTGCAAATAATGACGGTATGGCACGAGTCTAAATAATAGTAGTACACAACCGTGCAAAGACGTGCTTCACGGTCACACATAGGTACTATCGGATGCTTTCGGGGTGCGCCATTTTAGAAAAAAATTGCTTGCACTTGTTGCTTCACACACAGCCGCCAGGTACCAGGGTCGTTCAAGCGATTATTGCCTTAAAGGTGTAACATCGCCAGCACAGTTGATAGTACCTACTTAACTATAAGAATGTCAACAATATACAAACACAGGGTAGGTTTTCCAATACATTTCCAATATTCAGCCTTGGTATTTGGTACGTTTATTACGGCAACATAATTTTGCTTAATATCTGTGATTGAAGATTTTACATCTATGGAAGATCTTGCTTAGATACGTATGTATGTACAGGTACTTCATGATTATTTGAGTTAATACAAATGAATTATTTGAATTTAAATAACATTATTAATGTAATATATTCATCTATTTTTTTTATTTTTCAGGAGATACATTCGAGATTCGCATAGAATGGAACCGAGACACAGCTGTGTTGACAGGGGCATTCGCTCTGGCCGGTGGTTTAGTTGGGGGTTATGCAGGTGGCCGTGTGGGAGCCGCGCTAGGAGCTGGTATTGGTGGTGCTGCAGGGCTTGGTGTCTCTAGTGAGTATCTTCGAATTTACGTAACTAATATTCAAATCTCATTGATATGTTATATTACAGTTGAGAATTATAATATTTAATTTCAGCTATGGTGTCTCTCCGTGAAATCTGGAGTTCCATCAAACATCAACTTAAAGAGATTCTCTTTATACTGTTGAATTATCTTAGGCGAGTTGATCCTTCAGATTATGTTAGAGCCTTTGAGATTGTCATGGCTTGTGCTTCAAGTCGGAGAGAGCTGGTTTTCATTATTTTAGACTTTATAGCACATAAGTTGGGAAGGGAAGTGCTGTCTAGCATCACGGCTGCATAATACATATTAGGGGAACTTATAATTTTAGTCTAATGGTTCCAAAGTAGTAATTTTATAAATATCAAGGAATAAATAATTTAATCTTAATTAAAAAATATTTTTGATTAAATTATGATAATAATTTGATTTTGATATTATTTAGAGGCATATTATTAGTTACATAGTACATACATTATCACATACAAAGCACTTTATGTAATTTTTTTTAATAAAATACTAAACAGTAACCCCATTCTGGACCAAGCATATATTTTTCACTCAAAGAATCTTCAACACAAATATGCATGGGTTCTACTGTGACATTAGCAAGCAGGAGAGGAATATTCGACATTCATATTCCAAAGTAATTGCATTGCATTTTGAAGGTATGTTGTATGTGAATAATTATGTATATTAGACAGATTCTACTTTGTTGAAAGTGTCTACACTTACAGTATACTACTACAGTACTGAAGGAACTGTAGAACTACTTTGATTACTACTTACTACCTAATCAGCAAGTAAATAATAAAATGGTATATAGGTATCTAATAAAAACTAGCTCCAACTTGTCTACATTATGCCTCTATTTGTATCAAAGCAATTTGCTTTTAGAAGTTTTTTTTATATAAAATAGACATGTGCATTTCAGAACATGTTATTTAATTATTAAATAGTACATATTTTAAATCTGACCCACATTTTGCCTTCTTAGTTCTAGCTCATATTTTGCTCAATTGTGTGTGATTTAATTGTAAAAGTTTGTTGAAGTATTTTCAAGATCGCTTTATGACAATGTTGTGATTGACAAATAAATTTTATTCTTTTTATTATGTATTTTTATTTTTACAGAAATAAGCTACATATATAATTTACATGAACATTGAGTCGAGGCCATTTTCACATGGTTCATGTCTTTATCAAACCAATAGAAGTAATACTTAATTTTCTTTTAGTACGGAACCCTAATAAATAGGTCAAGGCATTGTTTAAATGTAAATAATACACAAATAAATTTTATACTTTTATTCAGTGCTGTCAACGTAGAGGAACAAAATGCAAGACTATCACAGAACTAAATCTACGCATCCGATTTATGATACTTTATTAATAATGAGAGATTGAGAGCACAAGTAGTAACCTACTTTTACTAGCTCATTTTTGTATATTAAGTATCTAACATTAAATGAAATGAATGTATGTTGAATGTTGCGAAAGCTGACCTTATCGATATACATATATCCACCCACGTATAATGAGGGCCACCGCGTGTCAGAAATCCGATAGATGCGCTAGTGTAGAATGAGGTCTAGCTGTCATGTTCCACCAATGAGAGGCAAGCTACTGGCCTGTGATTGGTGGTACATAACAGCTGGACCTCATTCTACACTAGCGCATCTAGCGGATTTCTGACACGCTGTGGCCCTCATTAAGACGAGGCTTCCTTAGTTTTTGAAAGTCGATGGCAGGATTACAGATTTTTTGACGACTATATATAACAGTTTAAAAAGGGTATCTACTCTTTAAACTGTTATATGGAACATGAAACATCTAATACATAAAAATAATATTTGTCTGTGTTTGGTAACTTATAGTACTTATTAAGTAATATTTTAAGCAGACGCAATAGAGAAACTGATATTATTATATAATATCAGTAGGATAGGTACTTATATATTATATATAAGTACCTATCAACGTCAAAGTAGAATTTATCTTAGTCTACTATTGTGACGTCATTTGCTGGTTAACAGTTCATATACTATTTCTTTTTTGTTGCTTACGAACGAGTCAACTAATTGCTGTTAGTTCTAACCCCATAGACAAATGACATTCTACATTCAACGAATCCTAAAGTGGCTAAAGTATATAATACAAATACATAAAATTGTCATTTTGAGACTACGTCACTTCGTTAGTTTATGATAATGGAATCGTTTAAAAGTTATACAGCTCCATTTAAATTTCTACTTGGTATCGTATCCGCGTACATTATTAAATAAATGATCGATTTTAACATAGGTATAGTAACTCTTTATTCTATGTAAATACTAGTAGGAATGTCTTAAAGGAGCACACTTGCTAATAAATATTGCGTTAGCAACATTTTCATTACGTACTATACTATAAATAGCTACATTAAGTACATACCTTAGACTAACACTTTGAATAAAAGTTCAATAAACAGTAACCAAAACAAAGTAAAAAAAAACAATAAGTTACAGATTAAGTTAATTTACCGTAAAAACCAATAAATTAGTCTTAAAACGAATTATACCCTAATGTCAATTTGTAAATAAATTAATATTACATTTTTATAAACAAATTTGTCTATATCACTACGTTGTTATTAAAAGGGCGGATCCACCGTTGGTGGGCATTTCCTCAACCCTAATAGACTTGTGACGTCACACTTGTAGAATGTTTTCTAAAATTCTGAAATTCCATTCAAATTTAATCCAAACTATTTACTTAATTGGACGAAACACGGCATACCTTCCTCCATTTTTTCTATTCCATTCCTAAGGCCAAATTACTCATTTGAATCGCGGGAAAAATGAAATATTACAATATATAGTCGTTCATGACAATCATAAGATATGACTGTTCATAAACGAGTTCGTACTCCAATTCACACTTGGCCGTTTTTCAGGTTGCTGTGATCACAACCTTTTTATGACGGTTGGATCCGCCCCTAAATAGTAATGTGTACAGTAAACATTAACAACTGGAAAAAATAATTAGAACAAAGTAACTTTTAACAAAAATAAGTTAATTAATAATAAACAGCCATTATCATGTCATGCTTTAAAAACGAGATTGCCGTAAAAAAACAGGTCATGAAGAGCAATCTTGGCAAAGATATTAAAAATAAAGCCAATTATTTCATAACAACTCTGTGCATGTGCTTTACTGGTATTTAAATACAATTTTCACAACAGAACAAAAAAAAATCTTAGCCTAGTTTTGTTTGAAACTGGAACAATAATTCATTTTATAAGTTAAACAAATCGACCCATTATTAATTTAAGTATACATTATTTTTACCCATCGATATTTCAATCGGTGAGCTTTAATCATATAAGCAGATCCAGGTTTTTGTACATTATAGCACTGTATTTGATTGGACTATAAAAGGAAAATATATATAGTACTATATTATTAATATGTAAGGTAAGCTCGTGGGGGCCTGATTCCAATGTATATGTAAGTCCTGGGTAAGCTTTTCGCATCTCTAACATATAAATATATTATATCAGTTTCAAATAGGCCAAATATGTAACTAATACCTGTAACATGTTTTTCAGTGGAATCGGAAAAAAGTAATATGTGGACCAACATCCTCTTTGTTTGCAATAACAACTATGTACTAACAATTGTACGATGATGGTTTGCCCCGAATAGCTAATTCATCTTTGTATATAGTTCGGGTTATCTCTTTTTGCAGCCCTCTAGACATTATATAGCAAGTAAAGTATTATATTGATAAATAGTTTACTACATGCTTATATCACACTTAAAACAGTTTTTATCTGTTAGATTAGTTGCCAAAAGCTTCCCCGGGAATCAATATCACATTGTTAAACAGACTATTATTCTAGTATATTCTATTTAAGTAGAAGCCCGATTTCCTATATTTATCTTTATGATATTTTTCAGTGACGTGTTAGACACTAAATAAATTATCGCAGAGTTCTAAATCGTATAGACTACACTTTATCTACCTAATCAAATGAATCAATAGTTAGTACAGTACAATAATATGATGTCTTTAGGACATGTGACACACAAAATTAAATTTAATGTCAATAATAATATGATATATACTATGGCGCTTCCATTGTCGCTAAAAGCACAATAGTGACACCATATTCAATAAATAATTTCTTTCACTGGCGCGACAGTTATTTGGTATTTAATACTAGTAATTTGTTTTAGGATATTGATCACAGGGATGTTAATGGGTGTAATCTTTATGTCGTAGCGTTAGGGTCTAGTTTTGGTCGTCCATTGCATTCTTGAGTTCCATAGCGAGTTTGTACCCGAGCTCTGGTCTTCTGTCGCGACCGTCCACCATTGCTGCCACCTGATTAAAGAAAAACAATTAAAAAAATGTATTATTCTTAAATTTTTATCTAACTTAAACACAAGTACCTACATATTTCTATTGAAGGTGGCGTAACGAAAAAGAATACCCTATTTTGAGGTAAGGTGATATATTGCATAATATATTATACCTATGTCACGCGGCTGTACCCGGATGGAATTCAATTATTCAGTGGGATCGGAAAAAAATATTTTTCCCTTTCCAATATATATCTCCAGAGCAAAATTTTCCAGACAAAAATAATTAAAATGTGACAAATACAAATTGAGATTTGTTAAATAATTTAACATTTGAATATTCCCGCACGTTATGTCTTCTAATTACAAGTCAATAAAAAAATATGTCATCCAAGCAAATTAATCTTGCATAAGACTTATACCGTAAAGACGATAACACAAGTGTGACGTCAAAATTACCTCATCCGAGTTGACAATGACGCCGTTATTGTTGATTATGGTCGACTTGGTACTCTCTATGTCGGCGAGGTCAACGCCGCGCGACGCGTCGTCGATGAGAATCGCGCGGTATCCTATAGCTAAAGCATCCGCTATTGTCGCTCCTGGAATATAAGATAGAGAGATATGTAAGATAGTGAGCCTGAGTGAAGGATATGCTGCGTTCGCGTTAGACACCTCGGACCGCCCGTGGTGTGTTTAACATGAACGCCGCCACCTCACCCCACTTCATGAGTAAAGGCTTTTAATTTACTAGCTGTGCCCGCGACTTCGTCCCCGTGGAATAGTAATTCTTCCTAAGGCTTCATATTTTCCCCGTTTTTTACATATTTTCCACTGTTTCTTCGCTCCTATTGGTCGCAGCGTGATGTTATATAGCCTAAAGCCTTCGTCGATAAATGGTCTATCCAACAAAAAAATAATTTTTGAATTCTAACCAGTAGTTCCTGAGATTAGCGCGTTCAAACAAACAAACAAACAAACTCTTCAGCTTTATAATATTAGTATAGATAACAATGAGTAACAAAAGTAGAAAATCCGCTACATCGCGCATTAATGGCCGACTTATTCATTGGGATGATAAGTAGATTACCAAATAAGTTCTTGGACACGTATATTTTCTCTTTTCAAAAGTGGGTGTTCATGAGTGACGTCACGCGCTCACCCACTCCCGAAGTGCTGATCTTCGTAATTTTTGTTTATATATTACTAGCTTCTGCCCGCAACTTCGTCCCCGTGGAACTCCTCCTTTTTTGCAGTCGGTTAAAAAGTAGCCTGTGTCCTTTCTCAGGCTCCAGATTATCTTTGTACCAAATTTCATTTAAATCGGTCCAGTAGTTTTAGCGTGAAAGCGTAACAGACAGACAGAGTTACTTTCGCATTTATAATATTAGTAAGGAGTAAGGATTAGGGCTGCAAACAGTTGAATAAAATTATTCAAGCAATCTAAGTAAAGATAAAAGATCAACAATGTTTCTATCTGCTATAAAAAGCAATTTAAACGTGAGCAACCTGGAAATTGTGACACAGGAGTTAGCTCAATATCCTACTAGGTATATATATTCCGAGATGTTGCAGTACTGACCTACGCACACGTCGTAAGCGAGTCCGCATATGTATATGTCGGTGGCGTTGCGCAGGCGCAGCTGCGTCGACAGCGTCGTGTCCGTCAGCTTCTTGTTGTCCCAGAACACAGAGTACGAGTCCACTTCTGGGTTGGTACCTTTGTACACCTTCACGGCACCGTCAACTATCTGGAACATTTAGGAAGTAATTGCAGTTATGAAAATGTGCCGGATTTAAGTTTTTTTAGATGTCATGCCCTCTAATACCGTAAAGGGAGGCATTGGCTGAGATGGCTAAGTCAACTTCATTCAGTCAATTAACGATTAACGGATTAATGTCATGGCTTATGAACCCAATGAAAAATCAGAATCACTGCTATTACTAACGAATTGAATTACTTGTACCTACTGATCTGCTACTTTAGCATAAGACTATATTGTCAGCTCAGTCGTACTACGATTATGGGAACTGTAAAGGTTCCGAAACGTCAGCAAATTAAATAAAATACGCGAGTTAAATCCGTTGATAGTTTTATTCCAATGCGTAATAACCGCGAAGGCATCAGAAATTATTACCTACTTACTTGTAAGTATCTGAATTATTCGTATTTTTTTTTGATACGAGTATTGGGTACCTTGAGTTGGGCATGCAGCTCGGCGCCCCAGGTGTCCTGCACGCAGTGTCGCGGCCACAGCCGCTGGCGCATCGGCGGCGGGCCCGCGAACACCACCGTGTCGTACGCGGCCGCCTTGTCCGCCGACACCTGTTCATCATACAACCTAATATCAAACGTAACATAAACACAATAAGGACTCTTCTAGCGTGCACTTGACTAAATACATGTTTATGGACGAATCTTCGACCGTTTGAGACGCCGTCATTGTCGACAATATCGACACGACAAAACTTCTTGACAACGCTCACAATATTATGTCGACAAAACTTCGACTCGACAGTTCCGCATAGCCTTGCAGGCAATTTACCTACTTGTGGGAGATATCAGATTTTTTTTAGACAGATCAGACGTTGCTCAAGGTTGGGGGCACGGTACGACTAGTGTTCTGACCCAATTATTGTAATTGCTTCTATGTGCTTTACCACGACGACGTATTATTTGATTTTGACTGATTGGTTGATAGGTATAGAACGCTATAGAGCATTAACTCCGTAAAATGTACATTAAAGTTTGTTTAGTGATTAGTATTTTTGACGTATTATAATATGTTGATTAATTTTTATGATTAAAACAAAATAATTATCTTAAAAGTAAATATTGTTTACTTTACTCCTTCTCCCACATACTTTCTCCTAGACTCTAGGACCTAGAGCCGAGTAGCGCGCTAGTTCGTCGTTGAGAGGAGGGGTAAAATCAGTGACCGTAATATTAAGTCATAAGAGTAACGCACCTAAAATAGTTAAGAAACACTGTCCTAGCGGCTCTTACCGGACTGGAAGGGTGTAGCTCCCGCATGTGCACGTTGTCTATGAAGGAGACGTGGTCCGGCGGGTGCCAGTCCAGCGAGTAGAACACGCAGTCGAACGGCACCGTCTCCAGGAGACGATTGATGGGCTCCACCACCTGATAACAAAGATATTTTTTTTAATAATTATGTACTTACTTAAAATGAAACAACTTTAACGGATTTAACTCGCGTATTTTATTTTTATTAAATCCGTTACAGTTGTTTCATTCTAATGTATAATAACCGCGAAGGCATCAGAAATTATTAATTATTTAAATAGTTGAATGTTTGTGCTATGTTTGTAGGTAGGTAGGGACACAATTTATTAAAAACCAGTGTCAAAATTGTAGGACCTACTTATAGGTACGGTAAAAAAAACATTGTTGTTATATAGGAGTCCCCTTAAACAAGGGCGTGCATTCCATATAGGCACAATGGTATAAATGTATGGAGTGCCTACCCAGACGTAGTACATGCGCGACCCTCACTGCACGCGCCTGCCCTTAAATATTTAGTTTATTCGGTTTTTTAGTATTGTTTTTAAATCGGCAACATAAATATATATCATTGGTAAAAAAATCAACTGGCTAATAATCACGGTTCATGAATTATAGTGTAGTGACAGACGGAAGGACGGAAAGCGAAGCCGATACCTCATAGTCACAGGGTCCCGTGTTACTCTTTGAGCACCCTAAAAATGGATACCTATATTATGTAATTCTCCATTAAATTATAGAGAGCTATGTCACACGTTTCACTGCCGCTGAACTATAAACAGTTTCTACACTATCTCATTAATAATTAGGCATCATCGAGTTCGATAAACCAAATCACAATATTTACTTAACGTAATTTTTTTCCATTGAGTAACTGTTTTAACGGCCTTTTCAAGACGTTACATCATTTATTGCTTTTTATGACAATCATTTCAACGAAAATGATCGCCATAAAAAGTAATAAAGGGAATCACTTCTTCAAAAGACAATTGACTTACATTCGAGAGTCTTGTCATGCAATTTAATGATAAAAAAAATATTTTTTCATACCTGCTTTTCTTTTTGTTTGATTCATTGGCTGAGGTATAGAACGTCATCGGGCATTAACTCCACAAAATGTACATTAAAGTTTGTTTTGTGAAATAAATAAATAACACAATTCATAGTTGGTATCCAATAAACCGTACAATAAGGGTCATATAACATCCAATATGAATAATGTATCTGGCAATGGCAGAATTACATATCATTATAGGTATTATAATAGACTCCATAGCAAAGTTATTGCTTTGGTTTTAATCGATACGAAATTTGACTATAAATTAAGGTAGCGTTTGTCTGTAGGTGACCTATCAATAGTTATGAGCTTATGACTGGTAAGCAGAGCTCGCATGAAACCATCGTCTTTATAACAGTAATGTGCCGATAAATCAACGATTATGTAAATATAGGTGTAATGAATTGATCCGCTCGGGCGACCTTCCATTTTAGGGTCCCAACTGACGATAGTTTACAATGACTTACCAGTATAATATTATCCTAACTAGAAATATAAATGCGAAAGTAACTCTGCTAGCTGGGTTTTTAGTGCTCAACTTTGTATGGGAACCCTGCACTTTTTGACTATGCGATGAAACTTGGCACAGTTGATCCTTAGGTAGTCCTGAGTGAATTTAGATCGGTAGCCATCAGTAGCCCCCCCGCATTTTGTGGGGGGAGGGGGGCAAAGTTCGACCCTGCCGCGCTTTAATTGAAGCAATATTTTTCTCAAACTGTAGTAATTATGTGGTGCGATATATCATTTTCGGATAAATTAGGGATGAGGAATTCACTTTTTGAATAAAAACAATGCACTTTCTTACAAAAATAATTAATAAAGTAGAAAAAACTCGAAAATGATTTTTGATTTTTTTTATATAACTGCCTATATTTTTACTAAGTATGACAAAAATCTCAAAACTAAAAATACGATCGGAAAGCTACACTAATTAGCTTTTTAAAAATATATAACTTTATATATAAATAATTTAATTCATAGGAGGAAAAAAAAATATTAATTGTCGGTCAGGGTGCTCTCAATGGGTGTTCGTCCGTGAAGTAGGGTTAGGTATTGTTTTAAACACACAAATAGTGCACATATTTTATAGTTTTAAATACAGTTGATCCTTAGGTAAACCAGAGTGAATTTAGACCGGTAGCCATCAGTAGCCACCACGCATTTAGTGGGGGGAGGGGGGGAAAGTTCGACACTTCCGCGCTTTAATTGAAGAAATATTTTTCAAAAACTATAGTAATTAGGTGGTGCAATATATCATTTTCGGATAAATTAAGGATGAGGAATCTATTTTTTGAACAAAAACAATGCACTTTCTCACAAAAATAATTAATAAAATAAAAAAAACTAGAAATTGAATATTGAGTTTTTTTATATAATTACCTATTTTATATTACGTATGACAAAAATCTCAAAACTAAAAATACGATCAGAAAGCTAGACTAATTAGCTTTTTAAAAACATACAACTTTATATATAAATAGTTTAATACATAGGAGGAAAAAAATAATATTAAGCATCGGTCAGGGTGTTTTTAATGCATGTTCGTCCGTAAAGTAGGGTTGGGTGTTGTTTTAAACACACAAGTGGTGCATATATTTTATAGTTTTAGGTTTCTTAATATTCTAAATATATAACTGAAAAGATCAAACTTTTAAACCAAAGCAATCAATAAATACAGCCGTAATGTCGCAAACCGCCGCTAATTTCAAAATACTCGCAAGGGAATTAAAACCTACAGGGTACTTCCCGTGAACTCAATGTCGTGAAATTTGGTACAAAGTAACGTCTTATAACACAGATAAAGGAAAAATTGCTAAAAGTATACATTTAGTTACATTATGCAATAATAATATTTTTAAACTTATATACTTACTTAATTTTTGATACTCGCAAAAATCAAAATGTATACCTAGAGTACTTCCCATGAACTCAGAATTTTGAAATTTGATACGCAGCACCATCTTATAGCTCAGATAAAGGGGAAATCGCAAAAACTATACATTATTAGTTATGTTAAATAACAAAAAATACTTTAAAACTCATACACCTATTTTTTTATAACCGCGAGGGAATCAAAACCTACAGGGTACTTCCTGTGAACACAGAATCATGGAATTTGGGACGAAGCAACGTCTTATAGCACAGATAAAGGAAAAATTATGAAAACCATATATTTTTAGTGAAATTGTATAAAAAAAATATTTTTAAACTTATACACCTAATTCTCGACACTCGCAATGAAATCAAAACCTATAGAGTACTTCCCGTGAATGCAGAATCATGAAATTTGGTACGAAGCAATGTCTTATAGCACAGATAAAGGGAAAATTGCAAAAACTATAAATTTTTAGTTACATCATATAATAAAATATTTTCAAACTTATATATACTTAATTTTCGACAATCGCAAAGGAAATATAAACTACAAGGTACTTCCCGTGAACTTAGAAACTTTAAATTTTATACCAAGCAACATCTATTAGCACAGATAAAGGGAAAATTGTGAATACCATAAATTTTTAGTTACATTAATATAATATAAATATTTTTAAACCTATTTACCTACAGGTTTGGACGGTTCCCACTGTGCGCGAGACCGACTCGCACTGGGCCAGTATTTTTAGGTAGGTAGGTACATTTATTTGAGTTTCGGTTGTAAAGTAAAGAAAGTTAATGAATAAATAAAAATACTGCGGCAAATGTAAATGCACAAGAACTGCAGGTTAAATGTTTAGACCTTACCTCTGTGTCTATAGTGGATCTTGTGATACCTTAGTACAAAATAAAATATATAACTAAGTATTTACATAAAAACGGGTCTTTGTTTCATTTAAGGTAGTAAAAAATCTAAAACTATAAAATATTTGCACCACTTGTGTGTTTAAAACAACACCCAACCCTACTTTACGGACGAACATGCATTAAAAACACCCTGACCGATGCTTAATATTATTTTTTTCCTCCTATGTATTAAACTATTTATATATAAAGTTGTATGTTTTTAAAAAGCTAATTAGTCTAGCTTTCTGATCGTATTTTTAGTTTTGAGATTTTTGTCATACGTAATATAAAATAGGTAATTATATAAAAAAACTCAATATTCAATTTCTAGTTTTTTTTATTTTATTAATTATTTTTGTGAGAAAGTGCATTGTTTTTGTTCAAAAAATAGATTCCTCATCCTTAATTTATCCGAAAATGATATATTGCACCACCTAATTACTATAGTTTTTGAAAAATATTTCTTCAATTAAAGCGCGGAAGTGTCGAACTTTCCCCCCCTCCCCCCACTAAATGCGTGGTGGCTACTGATGGCTACCGGTCTAAATTCACTCTGGTTTACCTAAGGATCAACTGTATTTAAAACTATAAAATATGTGCACTATTTGTGTGTTTAAAACAATACCTAACCCTACTTCACGGACGAACACCCATTGAGAGCACCCCGACCGACAATTAATATTTTTTTTTCCTCCTATAAATTAAATTATTTATATATAAAGTTATATATTTTTAAAAAGCTAATTAGTGTAGCTTTCCGATCGTATTTTTAGTTTTGAGATTTTTGTCATACTTAGTAATAATATAGGCAGTTATATAAAAAAAATAAAAAATCATTTTCTAGTTTTTTCTACTTTATTAATTATTTTTGTAAGAAAGTGCATTGTTTTTATTCAAAAAGTGAATTCCTCATCCCTAATTTATCCGAAAATGATATATTGCACCACATAATTACTATAGTTTGAGAAAAATATTGCTTCAATTAAAGCGCGGCAGGGTCGAACTTTGCCCCCCTCCCCCCACAAAATGCGGGGGGGCTACTGATGGCTACCGATCTAAATTCACTCAGGACTACCTAAGGATCAACTGTGCCAAGTTTCATCGCATAGTCAAAAAGTGCAGGGTGTCGAGCACTATTTCCCTAGCTATGCCTGTCTTCTGGCTTTCACGTTAAAATTTGATAGTCTAGAGCCTGAGAAAGGACACAGGCAACTTAATTGCAAAAAAAGGGTTGTCGGGGGTTAAACCGGGGATGAATTTTCGTATGAAATTCCACGCGGACGGAGTCGCGGGCTAGTAAATATATTTAGAAAACTATAAACTTGCTTGAAGGTACCTATTTGTGAAAAATGTCTGTCATTATTAAAAAATGTTTTTAAAAAAAATGTGTCTATAGAGTCTGTACATAGGTAGGTATAATTTAAATTGTTGGTTCGTAATACAGAGCTCATACCTATAAGAGTTCGATTTAGTAAAACTAGGAAATACAATCTACAACGACTTTTGAAAGTTTAAGTACTATGGGCACACAATAGCTATATTTTTTTATTAATTATACAGCAGAACTAAAACACTTTGCGCAGTAGTTTTGCTACGAGTATATCAATTTGCGGCGGTCCTATCGGGCCAACTTCGCTTATTGTACGAACTGGGTACAATCAGTGACAAAAGACATAAGTAAATGTGATTATTTGGGTTTGTTGACAATTTGTGTCTTTATTACAAATATAGACCGAAGGTCAAACACAATGAAGCTAACAGTGAGTAATCAACATAAGACCTAGGTATTACAAAGACACCGATTCGCAATCTAGGTAATGGAACCGTCGGTAAAAATTGGTATTTTCTTCAGTGCAAAAAGACGGAGTTCTTTTCTTATCCTTTTTAGGTACTTAGATTTCCTTTATATATATCAGTTTTGTAAGAGTTAATGTCTGTTGGTCTAGTTACGAGTTACGATTTGTGCTAGGAGCAGATGCCGGTGTGATGAACACGAACATTTGTACCTGAGTCTTGGGTGTTATATCCGCATTTATGTACTTATGTATATCCGTTGTCTAGTAGCCATATTACAAAATTTATTTTGTTTGAAACTAGATCAATTGGTATAAATTCTCCAAGCACATTATATTATGCAGTATAAACGTTTATAGCTGACTGTACCTACAAAAGAAGGTAATCTAAGAGACAAGGTCGCGTATTTGCCGCACTAAACTATCATACTTTTAATTGGTTAATGTGGATTTTAATTGAACCTATTTTAACAGCCAGTCTGAAATAAATAGGTACTCATGGTCTAAGATCCCAGTCAACCCAGACTTACGTAATTTAAGAAAAAATATTATTTTTAGGATTGGAAAGTAGTATTTAACCTAACCTTAGTAAGGAATGGTTACTCGCTAAGCTAAAAGCGAGGTCGTATTACAGGTACCTAGTAGGTATCAAAGATGGATAAAAAAAACAATCTTACCTATATACATATCGCACCTTCGGTAAAACAAGGGCACAATTGTCAAAAAATATATACCTATAGGTAGTATACAGAAATGTTCCAAAAAAAATTTGGAATATTTCTGTATACTTAACTCATTTTTGACAATTGTGCCCTTGTTTTACCGAAGGTGCGATATTAATTATATGATTGCAGATATATAATAAATGCACAAAGTTAATTATCCTAGAAATGAAAAAAAATACTTTAAAATTGGACTTCATTCTTTAAAGTCTACATTTTTATTCTTATCGTGAACACATAAACATCAGTTTGACGTATAAAGTTCACTACGATATGCATAAATTTTGTCTGCAATCAACGCTATACAACGAAAACTTTCGAACAACTTTAATGTTGATTCTATCTTATCTTAAAAACTTTTCACCAGATACAATCTTTAGCCTTCACGCGGATTCCTTACTTCAAACAAATATATTTGTTAGGTACTTAAGTTTAGGGGCCTAAGAGAAGGGTATAATTTATAATTTAAGTACCTATTATTGTTTAGTAGTTTTGGTATGGTCTATGTAGTAGAAGTAGTTCTAAGAATTTATGTCCCTATTTATATATCTCTCCAATATCTATAAAATCGCGGGTAGATAACGTTTTAGAACTTGAGTTTAGGAAACACAACCAATACCTGATTAATAATATATATCTAATAATTTATTTATGTATTCGCGATTGCCAAAAGACCATAATCCGCAAATCTTTTAGTAAGTACCTATTATTTTGTTGTTTATGGTTTTGATATTTGTTTTACTAGGTAGTAAGTAGTTACGAATCAACTATCAAGTCAAAAAAACAGTTTTTTCTTTATAATATTATTTAATAGCCGGTTGTAATCGTGGTCCGTTTGGGTACAAAATTATATTCAAGCAAAAAGTAAGTACTCCTCCTGTAAATCTGTTATATTTATGAGATATTAGTGGCATTTCTATAAGATATGTACATTTAGGGGTGAAATGTCCTTGACATTTGCAACACGGAAAAAGTATCGCCGCCTGCCTTTTAACGATTTATCTATACCTTTAGCTGATTTAATACTTTTGAAAGTGAAAAATATCTTTTAGATGTAAATCTGGTCACACATAACCATACACTTGCCGAGTTATAGTATCGACATTACGATACTTTTGGAAGTAAGATATTTTCATAAATTTTATAAATTCGATTGAAAAGATAAACTTTGTACCTATTTGCTGAATCCATGCTATATGATATTTAGACTAACGTAAGTTGATTGGAATGAAACGCCGCAATAAACTTCTTCTCAGTAATGATGGTCTTTCCGAAGCGCTAGTAACGCCCCCTATTAGGTTTTAATTGTAATGTATAAAAGTAAAATTTTTTGCGTAAAATGTAACAATAGTATTTCATAATTCAGAATAGGGTAGTTTTTCAAAATTTGTAATTTAAATATAAGGTAGTTTGCATAACTGTATAAATCACTTTAGCGTTAGACTTTTGTCAGCTCAGTCATGCTACGATTATGGAAACTGTAAAGAATCCGAAACGTCAGCAAATAAAATAAAATAAAAATACGCGAGTTAAATCCGTTAATAGTTGTTTCATTCCAATGTGTAATAACCGCGAAGGCATCAGAAATTATAACGTAAGTTGATTTTTTTTTATAAAACAATGTATTTAACTCGCGTATTATATTATATATTTGCTGTTACGAAAAAACATAAACTTTACAGCTCCCAAGTTCGTAGCACGACTAGGTAAGCTGACGATAGTCTAACCCTAAACTTTAACTTGGTAAAATACGCGAGTAAAATCATTTATAATTTCATTGCAATGTGTAATAACCGCGAAGTCGTCAGAAATTATAAAATTGTATAAATGAACTACACAAATGTTGTAGTAGGTAGGTAAACATTGCATGTGGTGAATTTAGCAAGTCACTTATCTAAGCCAATACGTTAGAATTAGTACATGCAGGCGGTGCCAGGCGGCGCCGACCTAATTGGGAGGTGTGAATCGACTCCAAAACCACGCTATTTCAGAACTAAGCGATTAGAAAACTGAACTCATTTCAATTTGAAGCCAATTTGCTGGTTGCGATGACTGACGGGCTGTTACACCGTACAAAGCTTTTAATTTTTGTAAATGTTGAAAATACACATTCCATTTTACGTTTCCGGAAGTGGTAATAGAAATTGAGTAGACTATTCTTTTAAAATACCTACTATTTTGGCTCAACAATATTAAAGATTTTTTAAAATATGCAAAATAAGGTAAGTACTTTTGTATAATGTAAAAATCACTTTGGCGTAAGACTATCGTCGTTCGTCATCTGAGTCGTACCTACTACGATGCCACGATTATGGAATCTGTAAAAAATCTGCTCCGAAACGTCAGCCAATAAAAATAAAATATGCGAGTTAAATCCGTTAAAGTTGTTTCATTCCAAAATACCCTAGTTAAATCCGTTATAAGTAGTTGCCTTAGTTCAATTCGATATTCTACTATTTGACCTAAATCGACGTAAAATCAAAACGTACCTACCTACGTACTATTTTAGGTCAAAATAAATGACGAGCAAATTTATTTAAAGCTTTTGCGGTATTGTTATTTTAATTGAATAGCAATTGGTTGCGGTTTCATGAAAACGCTATTTAATTTGAGGTTTCTGTTTAGATTTTAGTTAAAAACTTACTCAGTTTTTAACCTGATCATTAAATTAAAACCGTGTTTAAATTTTATGGCAAATAGCATACTAAATACTTATTAATACAAATGGGAAACAGTTTTAAAGTGAATTTTAACCAACAATTTCATGCAACCTTAGCCTAGTATCAATTTGTGATGCAGCATTGCAGGCATGCAATTCAATATTTATGCCTTAATATTGAGTGTATCTACTTGAAATTTAAGTAGATTAGAATACCTAATTATTGGAAGAAAGAGAATTTGATTATATGTAATTATATATTGTAATAATTATATCTAGTCAATAGATACTACTGTAGTACATCTTACATATAAATAATATTTGACATACAGAAATTATATAATTACTCCATGACAATTGCAGCAGCTTATTTGTAATCATAGTTTTTCAATAAAAACCCAGATGTTTATAAATTAGTAGAATTCCTATTTAATAAAGAAGATACAATATCATGCTGTATATATATCAAATACTCCTAAAATTGCCGTGAAATAATTACTTCGTGTACTACAGATATAGAGCTTATCAATTGTGCAGCATTGCAGCTTGCATCGGCGGCATGCAACACAATATTTATGGCTTCATTTAGGTCGACTCGACGTACCCAATGTTTGCTTTAAATTCTCACGAAAAGTTTGGCATTTACTATTCATTACCAAGTTATTGGGTGAAGGCCAGGAGTAAAGCAATATTGTGTAAATAAAAATATTTCTGCGCTTGTGTTAACTCGAGACGATGTTACTGTCCCGCCGCGTCCAGAGAATTGTAAGCAACTTTGAAAAAATAAGTCTGTCTCAGAAAAGCTTCTCGATAGTACCTATACTTATGTAATTAATTATTTAGGTATTGTAATGAAACAACTATGAACGGATTTAACTCGCGTATTTAATTAAAACTAAACTTTAGGGTTGGACTATTGGCAGCTCAGTCGTGCTACGATTATGGAAACTATAAAGAATCCGACACGTCAGCAAATAAGATGAAATACCGCCAAGGCATCAGAAATTATTAAATTATTTAGGTACTTTTATTGGTCATTTCTCGATGACATTGATAATGCCAGCCATACAATGCTAATACCTATGACTAATATTGTGTATGTGCGCCGCTCCCATGCACACTTCATGCGTGAATGAAAACATCCATTCAGGTTCGACCATGACTGATCGTCTCAACGTGCGGGGACTTTTCAGGGACTTTTTCAAGCTGCATATGTTTATTTTACGAAGCATCTGTTAATTACTATTAATACAACGTTAATATTTACAGTAAAGTATTCATTCTTAAATGAACTTCGCAATTTTTTAACAAACATATTAACATCTCATTCGTTCATTGATCGTTAATTAAGCGTTAATTATTACCAATAAGACACTTTGCAAACCGCAAAACAGCGCCAGCTAGTGATACCGTTAAACTGTTAAGTTATTATTTTTTTCATAAATAAAAAGCTTTTGATTCTTGCTAACTTATCAATTTCCTAATGGAAACATTTTTACAATTTTCTAATTAATTCATATATAAAATGCAAAGTTAATGAATTATGTTCGGTGTACTTTCGTCAATCGTTCCGATATAACGATATCGGGTAGGTATAAACGATAAACGAAGTTCACATTTTTGCTAACGGTATTTAATTAAGTGGCAGGTGCAGTGCCAGTGTTAACCAAACCTTAAATAATTTAAATATTATATGGCTAACGGATCTTTAAACATTTTATCAACCATTGGTTACCAGAGTGAATCAAAGCCCACTTCAAGTATACCTGATCTTACTCTTGCGATAGGGTTTTAATAATTTCTGATGGTTTCGCAGTTATTACACATTGGAATGAAACAATTAGGTATAACGGATTTAACTCGACGTTTCGAAAACTTCGTTGTTGTAATTGTTTAATTTCAATGAACAACAAGATTAAGTACTTACCTACCTATATTTAATTGGAGATTTTTTTTATGAAAACGTAAAAGTCCTTCGACAAATTTAAAATAGCAATTCGTTAATCTATAACACTAATGTGATTGCCATCAATGACGTCGATATGTAAGTTTGATCGATTTCATGTAACCACGCGTTATTAAAGTGTACTTTATTACGTAAACCTTAGAGTTCATTTTAGCATATATTATCAAATCGCCATACGTGCGCATACATACATGGGACATTGTGTATGGGTATTCGTTTTAAAAGCGTTGACTTCTTTATAAATATCTAGTATGAAGATACTATGATTGTCTGTCAGCTTGTTTATAGGTTATAAACTATTTGACGCAATCATCAAATTATTTTAAACGATAGGACTGATTTACGATTGCTATGTTCCTATAATATTTTTACAAAGTTTCAAATGAAACTACTATTTGATTAAAAATATTGCCTATTAATTTCTGATGCCTTCACGGTTATTATACATTGGAATGAAACAACTTTAACGGATTTACTTAACTCGCGTATTTTATTTTTATTGGCTGACGTTTCGGAGCCTTTACAGATTCCATAATCGTAGCACGACTGAGCTGACTATAGTCTAATGCTAAAGTGATTAATACAGCTATGCAAACGACCTTATTTATTAAATTTAATAAAATACGCGAGTTAATCTGTTAAAGTTGTTTCATTCCAATATTGCCTATTCTTTGTCTTCATATTCAAATCTCCAAAAAAAACTGTATGATTTGGTTTCCGTACACGAATTCAACGTCACTATTTGAGAAAAGTGAATACCTACTAAAAACTTTCTAATTACTTATTGGAAAGTTAATCCTCTTTTTTTGCCGATAGAAATTTTAATGTTACATAAGACATTTTTTTTATATTTTTTCATAGCCGGTAGGTACGATCGGGCTATATAATCGTAAAAATTTGGGACGAGACTATAGGTTCAATAGTTATTTTTACATAAATTACGTTATGTGGAGGAAAGGGCAGGCATGTAACGAGAGTTTTAGTACTCTTAGCAATGACTGGCCTTGTCTTCATACACAGGGTTGAACTGAACCTAAATCTTCGCGTTGTACAAAATAAAATTTTAGGGAAAATATAACAATTTTCATCTACTGAAACTATTATATTTATAAACATTTAGGATAGGAGCAAAAGTTATTTAATTTTCTAAATTCGGTCCTAATGCATTCAGTGATTGACATACTCGTATAAAATTTTAATAAACTATTCAGCAATTATATATTCATAACCTGATCTATTAAAATTTAAACAAACCCCCGACACAAAAAAACTAAAAATAATACATAATAACAAATTAATAGTACTTAGAGGTACCTCCGAACAAACATGTCTGTAAAGAAAACCATAAACATTATTTTACTTCATAATTCAATTTAAATATGTTTTTGTTTATATCTATTAAAATGTTTAATGTTATTGTAAAAAGTATGAGTAATAAAACACCTACTCATTGAAAGAGTTGTTTGTGTAGTTGTTTCACATAGGTAGGTAGGTACATAATCCAAGGTGAATAATTTTGCATTAGACACGGTTTTGACCTGTAAGTGACATGGCGCTGTTTGTATTCAAAAATTGTATTTTATTTATAAATTAAAATAACAAATAAAACAGTATAATGAATTGAATAACTTAGTGAAATTAAACATTGTCTATATTTAATCATAGGTACTTATTTTTTTTTACTTACAGAAATCAGAAATTAAACGGTTTTGTAATCGCAAACGTAAACACACCTACTTACGCATTGGACCGCTTTCTTAATTTACAGTTATGTACCTACTTAATTATTTTTTTTTAAGCTACATTATATTTAAATATTTTCAGCCCTAGTTCCTGAACACACGCATTCGAAAATAGATTTTATTTATCATCATAATGAGCGAGCCGAGCGGTCGCGGCGGGTAACGGCACGCGGTCACGCATGCAGCCTACCACAGACCTAACATATTAGGTATTATCTAACCCTGTAATTCCCAAAGTGGTCCAGGTGGACCCCCAGGGCACTTCGAGAGACTATTCGGGGGTCTACGTTGGGCGTGACCAAAAATGGGGGTCCTCAATCGTAAGCGGACGGGAGTATAGGTGCGAGGTTATCAAACAATTAATTCTAACTTTTTTTCGAAAATTGATAATTCATCGTTGAAACTCCGCAACAGCGCAAGTTTCCATAAATAGACCTAATCTTCGTTTTTTTTTAGATTTAGAAAATGGTAGTAATGTAACTACAGAAGTTCCTATGGATCCAACAAAATTTTGAAAGTGGTACATGAAACAAGAGGGCTTGGGAACCTGTGATCTAACCAAAAGTCTTACTCCTTTACATCGTACTTAAGGAAACGGATTTTTTTTTATAGGTTTACTGTGATTGTTGGGTGTGCTCCTATACTCTCATATATTAATCTCTACTCCTATATTAATATACATAATGATTAATGAGATTAAAAAAATATTAAGGGTTACTTTTAAAGGTATAAATATACATTGTTTTTAAATAACAAACATACTTACTTATCGTAAATTTATTTTTATTGTCGTCTAAGTTTATAGTAGAGCACAAGAATAGGCGCGTAAATGCAACGCGTATTTGTCAAACTTATAAACTATATAATAGATAGTCGCGATGTCATCGAGTGACAGGCTATCATGAAACACGGTGTTAAATTCGTCAACTTTGTAACTTTGCGATTAATTATATTTTAATCGCCGTTTCAATTCATTTTAGGTAAAACAAAGTAACTTATTTAAAATTAGTATAAAACACCTACCAAAATTTGTAATTAAAATATAAATACTTATGAAAATGGTTTAGTCGTTCTATTAAACGTTTAAAATACCTATCTATTGGAATGAAAACAAAATCTTTTCTAAAAAGGATTTAACTCGCGTATTTTATATTCGCGTATGGCCTTACGTTTCGGAAACTAAAGTTTAGCGTTAGACTATCGTCAGCTAAGTCGTGCTCAGATTATGGTAACTGTAGGTAAAGTTTCCGAAACGTCAGCCAATAAAATAAAATACGCAAATTAAATCCGTTTAGTTGTTTCATTCCAATGTGTAATAACCGCGAAGGCATCATTATTAATACCTAACTATTTATCATATTTATCATATGCACAACTGTACAGAGTTAGAAGCTCATGGTGGATTTTCCAGATGTTTTGACGTGAAATTCATGAAATGTGTTTGAATGTGGACTATTCCAAAGGGCTTAGAGATATAATATGTAATAGTAATATAGGTACCTATTAGGTACCTACATATCTCTCTCTTAATTGATTATTTTTTTATTTTAACGGGCTTAAAATATTAAGGTAAGTAATTAAACTAACCTCACTACCGTCTTGCTGCGCGTTGCATTTACTGATGTTAAGGGTCCCCGAGATGAAATCATTCTGCACGTCGACCACGAGGAACGCGCTGATCGGCCGGACTATCTGCAACCAATCGCCCTTTTTGACGGCCTGTTGTAATCCAAGGTTGCGGGATCAAATCCTGCTAGGGACATATGTCAAGGTGATGAGCACTAGTTTAATCTATGCTGACTAGCCTAGTACCTACTCAGAGCAGTGGCATTGGCGTGAATTCCCCAAGGATGTCATCTGGGGGCACGGCAATGCCCCTGCCATGATAAGGAAAAAAACTGAGTATTGTACTACGTCCCTTTTTTCGTACCAATGCCTAGACTATTATTTACATAGCGTCGGCGAAACATGTTTCGATTAAGATTGCATGATTATGCATATTAAACTAAGTTAGATATTTAGGTATTTAGTTAAAAACAATAATTGACTTACAGTCGTGACGTAAACGCCAATTATGTTATGTTTCTTATTTAATTACAACATACGAACATAATTATACATAATACATAGTCATAATAAATTAAGGCAGGCGTTGGACTGCGGTGTCGAGTAATCTCCTTCTGTGACTGATTGCTATAATTTAAAAGAGGTATGTATCTACTGATTGTAAACATGTCAAAATTAAATTAACTGTTTTAAAATTTCATAAGGTGAAATTCGGGTGTATGAATTTCTATAGGGCAGATCGTTTCTCTGTTCTAGCAGCTTGAGATCCAGTAGTCCACGAAATCTTAAGCAGTCACACGACTGCATATATCTACTTAAATGTTTTAGGTCAAAATAACTTACCACTTTGATCCAATGGTTCCAACAGAAGGTGAACTCCTCCTTATCGATAAACCCATCCCCGTTCTTATCGAACACTTGGAAGATGTGCCGCGCGCGCTCCTCCGACAGCGGATAGATGTGACCTTTGTCATTACGAAACAGAGCTTTGCAGATCAAACGGAACTCCGTCAGGTTTAGTTTTCCATCTCTGCAAATCATGTAAGTAATATAGTTAACACGCTAGATATCTTTAAAAATTATAAGCAAGTACATAAATGTATATATAACAATTAAGCACAAAACTGTTATGATTGATATTTATGTTATGGAATCATTATTATTAGGTACCTATTTATTGTTGCATTATAATGTACTCTCAAATTGTTACCTACCTTGACCTACCCAATATTATAGATACGTAAATAACTTCTGTCATCTGTCTATTAATTTTTACGTTTAAACCGTTTAAACTTTTGAAGGATTTATAGATGTGCACAAAAAAAAACAGAAGTACTACTTACTTAATACTACTCAGACGAAATTCCGGGCAGAATAGAGGCGAGTTAAAAATATACTATTTTTTTTGTTCTACATGTAACTGCTTAATGTGTAGAGTATGGCATTAACATAAACATGACATACTCATCTACTTGATGTTGGAAAATCTAATGCAGATAATTGCAGTTATGTTGGTTTGTATGTGCTACTTTTCTTTTTTTTAGTAAGCACTAGGATCAGACAATTGTGGAGTGATTTCATATGTTTCAAACACCATCAGGTCCTAGTTCTATATAACTACTTCAGTTCAGGAATATTAGGGTTCCACGAGACAAGTTTTAGGGTACCGTAATAAGCCGACTATCTCTCATTCCGAGATTCTTATCCTTATTTGACTAATATTCCTGGATTACTTATTGAAGAAATGAACCATACCATCCATTACATGATATACTGTGTTCAAATATGTTGTCAGAATTAACAGATTTTAAATCTTATAAAACTTATTCCTTCAATGTTCAGTGTTTGGCAGGAAAGGTTTTTAATTTAACACAAGGCAATATTAAAGCTATAGATGAGTCAGTGAGTGCATAAAATGTTATCTTGTTAATGTTTTCCTCTCATTGGGACTTCCCCATTTTAACATAGGTACTTTTATTAACTTTATTTGTAACATTGTCTTTTTGTTACAGACCAAAATATTTTTTAATTATTAGATATTAATATATTAAACAGAACAAAAGTATGGGATGTGTTTTATTGAAGTCTGAAATGTAATTATTCGGAAATAAGTACAGATGAAAGAAATTAAATGTGATAATACTAATAAGATATATGCCAAACAGAATAGTTTTATTAAATAAATATTATTTTAAAATTTTGTTATTTGTAATTTTGGTGCTTTCTTGTAGAAAACCTTTTTTTTAAACATGACATGCTCTAAAATAGTGTTTGGTATAAAAAATATTCCTTAAATTTAATTTTAAATAACCTTCATATATTATAACAATAATGATGATGAACAAAATGTGCAGACAACATTCATAATTTGCAAAAACTACTGTATTACTATGAGAAAGTTTTAGCAAGTTTTTATAAAGTTTACACTTTCTATTTGATTCAAATAATTCTTGATGTAAGTATTTAAGTATTTTCCTAGATGTAAAGCTTAACAAAAATATTTACTGTATCAGAAAAAAAGGCTTGAACATTTATTGATGCGGGTGTCGAAGTTATCACTGAAAACAACATGAAGGACACATACCCATCTTTGTCGAACGTTTCGTAACACGCGTCCATATCGAACAAACAATTATCGTCGAGTGGAGAGCCGTTAGCAACCTCCGACATCGTAGCCTGCGGCGAAATAAACTTCTGGTCGCTAAGCGCCCGCCTTTTATACCGGTCTAGCTTCATGTCGTTTCAGAAACTAACCTCCGAGAATAACAACGAAAAAGCCACTGAAACTCCTTGCAAAGGTCAGAATTTAGAAGATGTTTGACTATTCAACGATGGACGAATATTTTTTTTGTTGTGGAAAATGACATAGGACTCAATTTTATTTCAAGTTTTCCTCGTAAAAGAAAATATTATGAAATCGAGGAACAAGTTTAAATAGGTAGTATAAAACTTGTAAATGTCAACTAGACAGTTACGTTTTGATACTTCTTTGGTTCTTATATTCATTATGGCTTGTTATTACGAATTCGAAATCATATTCCCTCTTAGCGACTGCACCATGTTACGTTATTTTATTTTGATAATTTAAATTAATAAAATAACCTTTACCTTACTTATAAACGAAGGCATTTATTATTTTTAGTCATCAAGTCTACAAGTAACCGCCATAGAGGCTGTATATATACAATACTTGTATTCATTCATTCAATCATTCGTGTTCTGTCAATAAGTCTGTCAAATATTTTACATTCACTCAATTCTTCTAAGCGCGAGTGTCTACAAATATTTTTCGTGTGTCGAGTTTTTCATTCGTGCTTATATTCTCAAATTACAACTTATTTGGAATTAAAAACCATCCTATAATTTTGCTTTGAGTTGGAGTATAATTGTGCCATGCTTTATTTTTAGTGTATTGTACAGTTCTCCTTATTGTTGAATAAGTATCTGTTACCGCATTTTCGCGGTTTGTAAAAATGGTTATTGATAAAGTGCATGGTTTGCAAGCCACAGGCGTGAGTCTTAACGACCGGTTCACGATGCTGACCACTGTTGCGCCAGCAGCACCAGTACGGGCCCGCACTCCGCGGCGTCAACCATCGGTCGGCAACTTTTTCAACCCTAATATGAACCTCAAGAACAGGAATTTGATCGAACAGATTGCTCGTCGCTTGGAGCAGCAAGCTAGGATGGTAAAGACCATTTCTATATTTATAAAGTGGCTAAGATATTTAAATGTGTTACAGTTGATTTCCTAATTGATATAACAGTTCCATATGATTTTATTTATGAGTAATAATTCTGTTTAATCTCCTTCTAGCAATCTGTCCGTCAACGCCTGGGCGTCGGGCGCGGAGGCCTGCGCCGCATTGGCAGTGAAAGCAGCCTGGTTGGTCTTGGCCGCACTGGCAGCTATGCTGCCTTAACTCAGCGTAGCGTCAAGTCTCGTCTTACATGGAATAACACTAATGGAAACCTCAGGTATACTAATTTTATCTGGTTCTTTTTCAGTTATAACAAAGGCATTAAAATTAGGCAATATAATTATTTTGTTTTAAATGCCTCTGTTGGTTTTCTATAAGATAAATATATAAATATGGACAACTTTATATCGAAAAAGCAAGAAAAATCATGGCACATATGGGTTTTTGAATTATTCAATCCAGCTAATCACAGCTCTATTGTTATGGAAATAAAAACTTTTTAATTTCTTTTAAAGCATTGTGTTGACGTAAATTATAACCACAATGTGGCAATAACACTTGTGTTTAAATAAGTAAAAATAATGTGCTACTGTTACACAAAGACATTCATCAATTATAGTGATAAAATATAATATAGCTTATTGTTTTTATTGCATACCTGAACTAGATCAAAATTATTGAAAAATAATGTTGTAATTTTTAATAGATTGGACTTTTAGTAATATAATTTTTAGGTGTAATAGTTTAAGCTAATTTGCCCTATAATTTTTCCATTTTGGTCTTAATTGTTTTAGGGTATTTATATTATAATTCTGTAATATTCATTAATTAATTATTAATAACTCATTCTGTATTATTTATTTACTTACAGTCGGTCTGCGTCATTCAGTAACCTGTCGTCAGGCAGGGGACGTGGGATGCGTTTTCGCCGCCGTGGGGGCGGCCCCAGAGCCCTAAGGGGAAGGTTCAGGTAATTCTCATAATATAATTATAAAGTAGCTACATAAATTACGGTCGCCAAGGACAGCGAAAAACGGACGTTGACCTTCGCATTTACAACCAGTGGTTCACTGTAACTAAATGGTGACAGATGGATGTATGGACTGTGGAGTCTCAGTAATAGGGTCCAGTTTTACCCTGTGGGTATGGAACCCGAATAGATGCATCTTTGTGTAATACAGTAATAAAAATGTTGATTATTTGCTTGATGGTTCCAGGGGCGGTGTGAGCATCGGGCGCGCGACACGGGCGGCGCCGCGAGCACAGCGCGGTCGCCGTGGCCGCGGGCAGGCCACCCGCGCCCGTGGACGAGGTATAATTCTAATTCGAACTAATATTATAAATGCGAAAGTAACTCGCTTTGACGCTAAAACTACTGAACCAGTGTAAATGAAATTTGGTACACAGAGTCTAGAGACCGAGAAGGGTCATATAAGCTACTTTTAATTGTGAGGAAAGGGGTTAAAAGGGGGGAATTAAATGTTGTATGGAATTCCACGCAAAAACAACTAGTAGCTTATACACCAGAATAACACAGGTTATATTATATAACGATATTGCATAAAGTACTCATGTGCGGACCCACAACTTGGTCTGCAGGCAGAAGACTATAGTTTTTTATAGAATTTCTTTCCTATTTAGGCGGTGTGAGCAGAAACCAGACTCCGAAGCAGGTGCCAACCAAAGAGGAGTTGGATGAACAGCTGGACCGCTACATGGCCGGTACGAAGTCCGCCCTCGACCAGGAGTTAGACGCGTACATGAAGAACGCGATGGACATGGAGTGATGTGACTCAAGTGAAGTGTTAGTGAGATAGCGCTTGTTGATATGCATAATATGATTCAAGTTTACCAGCAGCTGTTGAGACATCTGTGTTACCTCTTTTGTTTCGTTAGTCTCATTTCAAGTCTTGAAGAATTAAGTAATTACCACTGAATCAATTTACTTAGATTTTTTTATTTTTAACATCTACCCTTCTATAAAACAAAGAAATAGTCTTGTCACCTCATTGGTTGGGGTACTTTCTTGTTTACGGGTCAGAAAAAAAAATGTATTAAATGTGGCTAATAAAATTTATTTATATGCATCAAGCAGTCAATTCAAAGTCAACACTATGGCTTATAAATTACGGGTAAAAATGCTAAGTCGTAATATTTTTGTTGTTTCGTTTAAAATGCACATCAACAAGTTAAAAAGTGAACTGATTATGAAAATTTATAAAACATAAGGACTAATTGAAAATTGAATTAGTTTGTAAGGTGTTGATTGAAAAACATTTATTTTTTAAATTCTAAATCATATTATTTGAGGAGTTTTTTTTTTAATGTCTGGAAACCACTTGAATATAGGTATCTCATAATGTCTTCGTGATATCGATATAATATAGAATGTTTGTAATAATCATAAAAACATTGAAGTGTTAATAATAGTAACAATTTGATGTTTTTGAGTACTTAGACACTGTACTAACAAATGTATATTTTTTTTATTTATTCGTAACTATTTTCGAATAATAAGTAAATGACAAAAATACATTTTAGTCGACTTAAATATATATATGAGCACTACGTTTTTTTAAATTAAGTAAATAATACTGAAAATGTGTAAATACCAAAAAAGTATCCATAAACGGTGTAAAAACAATGTCAAGTGCTATTTTTTTACCAGTATCCTACTGATGTATAATACCCTGGTACAAAGAAATATACATTATTTTTTAATTTAAAAGGGTCATTTTATAAATTTGATTCAAAAACCAATACAAGCAAATGTCAACTATACGCGCACTTACATTTATGGCTCATTTTTCATTGATACGATTACTTTCATTGGCCGTAAAAAAATGTACCTATTCAACTTTTCTACGTAACTGACAAGGTTCAAAATGTAACGAGTATTCTGTAAAAACAATCATTTCATTATATTCTTCAGTTTTTCGGAGTATTAAGGTACTTACCTAAGGCATTTAACGTACAATACTTGTACATATATCTTAGTATATAAGTAGATTTTTTGTTAAAATTAAAGAATTACGTTTTGCATTACTTGGTTTCAATTTTATCCACAAATTAAAAGAGTAAACCTAACCTTTCATAATTTTTTGAATTTGCATCTTATGTCTTGGTGACAAGGTTGCATTTGTTTTGTAATTATCTGTGTAGGTATATGTATTATCTAGGTAGGTAAAAAATACGTCATTATTGAGGAAAGAAAATAATAAAAAAAATCACTTTTTTTGCCGGTTTCACCCAATTTTAGATATAATTTTTTAGATTTATAGGTTCAGCTATAAAAGTTATACTTAATTGAAAGAAGCATGTTAGCTTAAATATATGATTTTGTCCTATCAATCCAACTTAAGTCGGTTAAAATATTCTATTTCTTAGTCAGGTTCAAAATAGTCTTCAGTGCATTATAAAAGAATATAAGTTGTAAGAAATTACTAATTATAATTCACTTTTAATAATAAAGTAGTGGAATATTTAATCTCGTCTTAATTGGAATTTTGATATCTTAGATTTTAATGAAATAAACATTAAAAAATTACGTTATCAGGGGAGTAGCTACGGCCGTATCCGCCATACCAATTATACGGGGCCCCTGAGCTACAGGGGCCCCAACATGCGAAAACATTAATATATTTCCCAAATGACAAAAGTCAAAAAAGCAATTTCCTTTTTTAAAGCGTGCGTTCCAAAGTTGGCAACACCCTATATCGGTATCGGCTACCCTAAGGGCTACACTACGCTTTTGCACATTATATAATATCTAAAGTATCTGAGTCGGTTATTGCATATGAAATAACAGAAAAGCTAATAGCAATAATCTCCTACTTTGTTGTGTGCTTAGGAGTATAAATCAATGCTGCGACGCCATATCGCCATACGGTTAATAAACAGGTTATCTGGTACCGTTGTGAACGAGTTGGTAATGTATTAGATAAACTTTCATATCGCTAACTCATTTCACACTAAATACGGTGACGAAGCAATATATCGTACTCTTGTCTATGTACGATATATTGCTTAATTATTGTCAAAAAATACTGTGTTACCCGTGGGTAAAGGGTATTAGGGGCAGAAGTAAATTGTGGGTGCGCTCATGTATTCCCTTTATTGATAAACTTAGTAGGTAGGTACCTATCCTTTTACAAATAGGTACTTATTTAAAACTGCAAAATTAAAAAACCCGTAATTCATAGGTGTTACTTAGCATGCCGCCTCCGCTTTAATTCAAAATACCAAACTCAACTGTACAAGGACTTGTAAAATGGTGAAACTTTTTAGCACCCGCCTACATCAGGATATCTATTTGTCTACATTTTAATCTAACCACTGGGCTGTTCAGATAAGTATCGTGTGAACAAAAAAATCGATAGGTAAGCATAGGTAGGTACATATAACAACGAAACTGACCGTAGGCAGTTCCAAGCCAATGGAATATTATTATGCAAAGACTTAGCCGATCAAATTATCCTTTCTGCATGCTTACACTCATAAACGCTAAATTCGCGGTTAAATGCTATAATTAACGTTCTCTCCGGAAAATGAAATGGTCAAGTATTTTCCCTGAAAGTAAGTATACTCATATGCAGCCACCCCCACGCTCTTACTCGGAAGAAGCAATCAAGTGGTAATTTAATTCCTAGGTATTTTGTTAATTTAGTACTTACTTACGTAAAATTATCCAGGTCTGCAGGTCAGTAGTCAAAACATTGTAGGTATTTCATGTGCAATATGCCTTAAAAAAAGCTTGTTACATGAGTAGCTGTGCTAGTTGGAAGGTATATTTTAAGAAGTAGTATGTATTTCCAGAGTTATAACCTAGTTACTTCTGCATAGGTATTACATATTTAGTATAGTTACATAGGTATCTACTCGTTTTACTAGCAATGACAACATAGAACGGACTCGATCGAAGTCAGACGATAATGCGATTAATGATTATCAAGTCATACGAACCTAACTTTATGAATAACATTCCGCTGGTACTTTTACTATCACAAAATACACTGTAGTACAGACTGTAGACTCCTTTAAAAATTCTGAATAACTGCAGAAAACCAGTTTGGTGCCGCGTTTTACTAGCAGTTAATTTCTTTCATCAACTGATGAGATGAATAGGTATTAGTGCAATGTCGACGGCAAGTTTGCCGTTAAACGGTAGTGATTTGACCAAAGAACAGACGTCGCAGATGCGATGTATTATTTTCCATCAGTCTATTATGAAAATAAAAAATGTTTAACTATTTCACATATCAATTTAGGTAACTACTTAACTAGGTCTTAATTTATGTGCTCTAATATTTCCAATTTACCTACTGATTAGAAAATTACGAAAACCAATTTTTATCAGGTATCTCTTATCTTTCTCTAGGGTTTTTTCTCGAACTGTGCGAGTTCACGGTCGCTGAATTTGAACTTTGTGACACCAACCAGCGGCCTTCTGTTTTATTTAGGTCCCACAGAGTAACCTCATCGAGGCCTTTCCTCCGGGGGTGCTAAAGCGTTTCATTTCAGACCAGCTCTGTGTCTCTCGGGCTCGCCTTTCTTTCTTTCACCGCCCAGTTACCTCGCACGCGCCACGGCGAGCGGACGCCGCGCCATGCGATTAGAGACAGTGCTGTGACAGTTTGACAATTACTTAACAGTTGACAGTGCCACCATGGCAGCGCGGATAAGTGTAGCCATCCTTCTACTCGCAACCCTCTCCCCGCGGTTGTGCCAAGATGAGTCCTTCGCGAGTTCATTTCTGTCCGGTAAGAACTTTCTCCTCTTAAGATAGGTCAACTTTTTCAGGTCGTTGTGAAATTTATTGTTATTGCAAATTATGTAGGTACCTGTCTTGTTTAAGTGGATATGATTTTCAAATAGAAGAAATAAAAAAAAAAAACCGTTAGAATAAACTATATGTTTTCAAGCTAAATATAACTCTAGTTAAGAGAGGAGTGTGCCGTAGACATACTTACCTACTGAGATACCGTTTGTGCGTGTGGGGCCACGCAATATCCAATGCATTGTAGGTCTATATTGGCTGTCATGGCTCAGTAGTACTTTGGATGATCAGCGGTTTGATTCTGGCAAGCTACAATTACACCTACATGACTGAGATAAAAATGGGTACCTGCTATTTTTATCTACAAAACCAAAAACATTTCGTATACGTCGTTAATAAACGATATTAAGGTACAACGCCTAATTATTTTATTCTTCTTGAATACTCTATCTTCAGGAACAAGGGGTGCTAACAATCAATAAAACAAGTATCTAAGCAAATAAAGGACTTCCCTGCCTTGCTTTAAACGCTAAGGAACTTTCGGAAGAAATAGTTGTACCAACTTAAACAATTTAACAATCTTTAAGTTTTAATTAATCAGGCCGTGTGTAGGAACCTACCTGGTTTTAGAATTTGCACTCTTTTAACGGAATTACCAGCGCCAAATTTGTATTCAAAGTAGAATGGGTCTACGCATAAACAAAATGTATGTCGCGCCTAGTGATAACACACTTACACTCTGTTCATATGTTTTAACCTAATTGTTAATGAATTGTAAAATATTATATTGCGAATTAAATTAACTTTTCAAAAATAAATTAGGTACCTACTTACGTCTCTCGAAAAATTTTGTGAAGTAAGTAAGTTATATTTTGAAAATCAATTTTAACGTATGTTATCATGAAATGTAGGTACCATTTTAAAAATATACCTTACTTCACTACATGGTTTAGTTTTTTATTTTAGGTTCACGTGCTCTCTTATCGTACGTTACCATAGTTAATACCCATTTAGTCAGCTTTTTTACTTGTGCAAGATGGCTTTTATGAAAGAAGTTTTCTATCGAAAGAATATTGAAAAACGCCTGCTTTGTATAAGGAAGCGAGTTAAATAAAACGATTTTAAATTTTCTATTATTATATATGCACTTACTAACTCTACGGCAACCTACTTATCTTTTGCGTAAATCCAGCTATTTCAAATTTGATTCCATTCAATCATTCGATTCCATTCGTTCAGCCATTTTCGTATTAAAGAATGAACAAAACATTCGTTCTCATAAACTTTAACATCTCAAAAGATTGCCAAAGTATCGAATTGTGTATTTATTTTACCACTTTAATGTCCAATTATCTATTTTTTAAGTAATTAATTAGTTATGTACTTAGTTCTTTCTGCCTACTCCGTACTCGAATGCAGTCGCAGCGAGTATTGTACGCGGCGTGGGTACGGCGGGTAACGGAATGGACCGTTACCGGGCCGCATCGCATCGCACATCACACGTACCCATAATAAATATAACACATTGTTTATATAACAAAACACTAAAGGCTCATGAGCGTACCCACCGTGGGGCAAGGCTACTGCCCTACTCTTCTCTACGACCAAATTATTAGGTACCAAATTAAATATTTATTCGAGTATTTTAAAATAACCGCACGAAACTATGTAGTAGGTATCAAATATCGTAAATAAAAAGCATTTTAAATTATTTTACTTCATTGGAATGAAACAACTATTAACGGATTTAACTCGCGTATTTTTATTTTATTTTATTAGCTGACGTTTAGGATTCTTTACAGTTTCCATAATCGTAGCACGACTAAGCACCTAACTGTAAAGAATCCGAAACGTCAGCTAATAAAATAAAAATACGCGAGTTAAATCCATTAATAGTTGTTTCATTCCAATGTGTAATAACCGCAAAGGCATCAGAAATTATTATTTTACTTCGTTAATACGAATAATTACTTACTTTATTTGCTTTTCCCACATCCATAAAAAATGGCGTAGGTACCTAGTACGCCAGTTAATGGGCTACAGCAGCAAGCATTATTTATGACTGTTTTGACCATCAATATGAACAGAATTGGTCTGAAATAAATGCATTTTTTTTATTGTCACCTTTCGTCAGCTTATGTCGATGTCAATTAAATACATGTTTTAATCAAATCTATTAAATTAATGCCTACCTTAATAATTTCTGATGCTTTCGCGGTTATTACACATTGGAATGAAACAACTATTAACGGATTTAACTCGCGTATTTTTATTTTATTAGCTGACGTTTCGGATTCTTTACAGTTTCCATAACCATAGCACGACTGATCTGACAATAGTCTAACGCTAAAGTAAATAATATAAAATAAAAATACGCGTTGTTTCATTTCAATAATGCCTACCTAGTCTAGGAGAGCACCTTTTACATATTTTTTAAGTATAGATTTTCCTAAATAGGTACTTTGTGTAGGCTCATACGTCTTATCTTATTTGAGTGGCGTCGTGTCAGTGTTCGGAATAGACCTCCGATGACTCTGCGTCATGCAGGCTGCTCTGTACAACCTAGTAATTAAACCAAAATGATGTTATGACTGCTATGATGTTAACATAGATCTAATTTAACCGGAAGTGTCAGTGGGTTTACGGCGTAGACGCCCCAGTTAGTCATATAGAGGTGTTCCAAAAACGTGTTAAGGCGTTGAGTTTTTAATATATTATACTAGCTGACCCAGCGAACTTCGTACCGCGTACACAGTTTTTTTTTTCTTTTTTTTTTCCAAGTTTTCTCAACTTTTAAACCTTCCCTGGAGTTCTACAAATATTTTAAAACTAAAATCAGCCAAATCGGTTCAGCCGTTCTCGAGTTTTAGCGAGACTAACGAACAGCAATTGATTTTTATAGGTATATATAGATCTGTACCTACTTACCTATGAGTTACTTTTGTAATTTTGTAGCTCTGGTGAAGGATGCAACCTGCATGCCATGACTGACGAGTAATTCGCTAACCCGCACGGCGCATACCTATGCGGATTAGCGAATTACACACAGCGAGGTGGATTAAGGCTATTTCTCTCAAGGGCGGATCCAGCATTGTTGTCAGGGGAGGCTATTAAATTTTAATCAAAAGATAGGCAATACCGGGGGGTAAGATCTTACAATATTATATTGCCGTTTAACTTCTAACTAACTAAAATCTAAAAGGCTCCAAAACGTCAGCCAATAAAATGAAATACTTACGCTAGTTAAATCCGTTTAAAGTTGTTTCATTCCAATGTATAATAACCGCGAAGGCATCAGAATTTGAGGCATGAGAATTATAACTAAAATCTAATCTATAAATATAATATTATACCCTTGTCTGATAACATAGTATGTATAAGCTTATACTACTAGACGGCACACTTAGTTGTCCATAGTAGTACATTGATTTGTTTACATTATAATGAGAGACATTGTTCATTGGTATAAATCGTTCATAGGAAAGACATCAACGCGCCAGTCGCCACTAATTTATTTTGAACTAGCGGTTCACCCCGGCTTCGCACGGATCCCTAATTTTTTTCAAAATATTCTATAGCCTATGTTACTCAGTGTGAACGTAGCTTCCCAACAGTGAAAGAATTATTAAAATCGGTCCAGTAGTTTTTGAGCCTATTCATTACAAACATACAAAAATAGGTACAAATCTTTTCTCTTTATAATATTAGTATAGATACACAAATATTACTGATTGTGATTTTATACTGTGTAAGTAAATCTTGGGTATGATATATTATACTTGCCTAGCTAAAAAATACAGTTTTATTTAGCCTAAAATAGTTAATGTAATATATAAAATACTCGTGTCGCGGTGTTTGTTGCCGAACTCCTCCGATACGGCTGGACCGATTTTTATGATATTTTGTGTGCAGATGGGATAGGTCTGAGAGTCGACCAACATCTATTTTTCATACCCCTAAATTATATAATACTAGCAAACCCGGCGAACTCCGTTTCGCCACCAGATGTAACATTGTAGTACATGCTATGTATCAGAGATGGCGTTGTATAAAAAAAAGATTTTCCCGATTTTCGTGCGTTCTGGAGTTATAGCGTCAGGAAGGAAAACCCGACTTATTTTTATATAGTAGATTATGGTTAAAAAAATAATTGAAGTTTAATGACTGCTTCTATCTAGTAGACTAGTTTTAAATATTTAAATAATTACATTACAACAAATTGTGGATGAGCCTCATCGAATATTAGTAGGAACCAGACTGGCAGTGTTGCCATATTCCTATAGAAAGGTTTGTTTGTTTGTTTGGATTGAATAGGCTCAAAACCGGCTGGACCGATTTACAAAAAATCTTTCACTGTTGAGAAGCTACGTTCACCCTGAGTAACATAGGCTATAGAATATTTAGAAAAAAAAATAGGGATCCGTGCGAAGCCAGGGCGAACAGCTAGTTTGTATATATACCTACACTAGCTTCTGCCAGCGACTTTATCCGCGTGGAATAGTTATTTTCCCCGTTTTTTACACATTTTCCACTGTTTCTTCGCTCTTATTGGTCGCAGCGTGATGTTATATAGCCTAAAGCCTTCCTCGATAAATATTTTTTTAATTCGAACCAGTAGTTCCTGAGATTAGCGCGTTCAAACAAACAAACAAACTCTTCAGCTTTATAATATTAGTATAGTATCAGTGGCGGATTTACCAGCAGGCTGAGTAGGCTGGAGCCTAGGGCAGCAGATTTTAAGGGGCGGCAAATTTGGCCCAAACATTTTATTTTGTCTTACAGAAACAAAAAAAAAATTATATACCTACACAAAGAACTTTGACCCATTTATTAAATTAAATACGTATATTATGATTGTGAACTAAACTAGCGTATGAGGTCAATAAGGGCGGCAAAAATTTAATAGCCTACTGGCGGCAAATTTGTAAATCCGCCACTGTATAGTATAGAAGTATAGATAAACTTGCTGACAGTACAGTGCAGTGTGACTATGTGAATTGTGATACTGTGATATGGTGGTTAAGTTATAATTGTAGTGGTCGCGGTCAGTGGCGTCTCAACGTCTGCACTTTCACCGGCCAGCCGCGACCAGCCGCCGCGCCGCGCGCCGGCGAGTGCAATGATGCTATCTTACGTTTCGATAACACTATCAAATAGGGATAAAGTAAATACTACTGGGTAAAGAAAATGAAATGACATTTAGTCCGCGTCTTTTTTTTCTCAATCTATCTATAGGTACTAATATTATAAGGAGGAAAACTTTGTTTGTTTGGTTGTAATGAATAGGCTCAAAAACTACTGGACCGATTTGAAAAATTCTTTCACTGTTGGGAAGCTATACTATTCCCAAGTGATATGCTATAAAAAAAAGATGATCCGTGCGAAGCCGGGGCGGACAGCTAGTACCTAATATTATAAAGAGGAAAACTCTGTTTTTTTGGTTGTAATGAATAGGCTTAAAAACTACTGGACCGATTTGAACAATTCTTTCACTGTTGGGCAGCTACGTTCCCTCTGAGTGACATAGGCTATATATAATATTTTGAAAAAAATTAGGGTACCGTGCGAAGCCGGGGCGAACCGCTAGTCGAACAATAAATGGCAAAGATAATCGCTTCAAAAGTTCCAAAGTGGGGGCCGCAACGTCACGTTATGGTATATTGTATGTTGACGTGACGTCACTAGCTCTTTTGCAAAATTTTATGCTTGTGTCAAAATTTTAATAAACTTTACGCAAACTGTTTTAACGATATTTTTGTAAGCGCGACCTCGTGTTCCTACTATTAGGTACTATTATCAATTCATATTAATACGATAAGTTCTTGTATGTACGCTATATGTTTATTTATTTTTGTGTATTCATTCATTTAAACTCAGCTAATGTTTACTAAGGAAAACATATTGATATAAAGATTAAATTGCTATAGGTTTCATATCTACCTAAGTAAGTATATTGATAAAAATAAATATTACGAAATAATTGAAAATATCGTTGACAAGATGGCGTCGTGCTGAAACGTTTCCATAAACTATAACCGGCCAGAATTATTTTTCTTGACACTGTCAAATGAATGCAACCTTTTTACAACCTAATTTACTGGTTTCGAGCATGGCTCGGTTCCAGTAATGATTAAATCAGTCATTGAACCGACTCTAAGAATATAATAATTGCATAATATTTATTTACATACGATACTTTCACATTGATTATGTCGAATGAACACCTGCCTTGTAAAATATAACCAGTCCTATTCGATACACGTTTTATTTATGTTTATAAAGTCCATTTTATTTAATTACTGCGAATTAATATATGTTATTTAAGTAATCAATTTGCAACTAGGTATTTTAATTTTTGATGCTTTCGCGCTTATAAAATAGCTGTAACAAATTTAACTCGCGAATATTTCGCTGCTGACGTTTCGATAACTTTTCTACTTCCTTTATTCGTAGCAGACCTACATAACGGTCGATAATCTAACCACCAAGGATGAAGGTATTCCAGAATACCTTAGTTAACTGACTTTTAAACGGAAACTCAGTCAAACCTTGCTATGTTTAAAAAAAGTAAAAAAATCAGTGCTAGTATTTCCTTATTTTCCTGTTCAGTGTTCACATCCAACTTCATCCAAGCTAAGCTACATTTTAATCAATGACATTCATTTGTTCGATGAATCACACGTAAGTATTCGCGAGTCAAAAGTTTCTGTTAATGAATAAGCCACTGCTTTCTTTTCCTCGAATGGAACGAGTGTAGAATAATAAAATGAGTGTATACAAAATATGACTAATCGTGGTAGAATCAGCCGGTCCTGCGCCGCTCGCATCCAGTGTATTCCAGCGACCTTCAGTCTCAAAATATAATTAATCGTGGCAGAACAGGCTGGTCCCGCGCCGCTCGCATCCAGTGTATTCCAGCGACCTTCAGTCTCAAAATATAATTAATCGTGGCAGAACAGGCTGGTCCCGCGCCGCTCGCATCCAGTGTATTCCAGCGACCTTCAGTCTCAAAATATAATTAATCGTGGCAGAACAGGCTGGTCCCGCGCCGCTCGCATCCAGTGGATTCCAGCGACCTTCAGTCTCAAAATATAATTAATCGTGGCAGAATCGGCCGGTCCCGCGCCGCTCGCATCCAGTGGATTCCAGCGACCTTCAGTCTCAAAATATAATTAATCGTGGCAGAACAGGCTGGTCCCGCGCCGCTTGTATCCAGTGGATTCCAGCGACCTTCAGTCTCAAAATATAACGTCGTCAATGATGTGATTCGGTTGATTTGATTGATGGCAGAAGAGTATGGATATAAAGTTACATACGATAGGATTTTTTGTGACATAATATCATTCGGGCCAATTTTACAGCAACGCGGAAACTTTTTTAGGACGGATTTAACCCGCATATATTATACGATAGTCTAACGCTTATTGTCTATCGTCAGCTCAGTAGAATATTGGAACTGTAATTTTTCGAAACTCCATCAGATTATATAAAATACGTGAGTTAAATCCGTTATAAAAACGTTTCGTACAATAAAAAAAAATCGTATTCTACAGCATTGCTGTAAAAATTGGCCCTAAATAGTTTTATCCCAATTTGTAATAGCCGCGAGGGCATCATAACTATTTTCTAGGGAAGTTTTTTTTCCGTCCTCCAGCCAGAAAGCGCCAACTTTGTGGCCGCTGCGCTAATTGAAATTGCCGCTTTATGGCTTCGTCGAACAGAAAAATAGTATACTGACCTCGGCCAGTAAAATAAAGAAGCCTCAGATCACATTTTTGTCAACCTCGGCTTCGCCTCGGACGACAATTACATGTGAACTGAGACATTTTTTATTTTACTGGCCTTGGTGCGTAATGTACTATTTATATTACTGTCCAGACATAGGTACATGGACATCGTATTGTAGAGATATTATTAATTCATTGTTACTATGTACCTATTAAAGCTATATACCTATTATAGCGTGACATGATATAAGTGATAAGTAGACAATATATTATGCTTAATTTGTTTTGCAAATATCACATCGCCACGCAGCACGCTTCACTCGCTCGCTCTGTGCAATTTGTCCACTTTAGGCATCTCATAAACATTGCGAATATATTACATCGGATCATTCACCGTTACCGTTATTTATATTTTATATTATTAGCTTTACCATACGAGGAATTCCTTGAATTTTAACTGTTGTGTTGCTCAGTCATGAATTTTATTAGGTAATTTAATACTATATTATAAATTGTAACGAAATGGAAATAAATGCGAATAGACTTCTGAAGGACATTGAAATAAAAAAAAACTGTTTATTGATATAACTTTTGTATACTCGTAGATGTATTAGCTGTAGTACAATACCTAGATTCAGATGTGTAATATCTAACTGCGATTTTTTAAAGATTAGAATAAATTTACTATCTTATGTGAATATTAGTCAGGATCAGTAACTACCTAATTAGGTACCAACGTGATTGTAGCCACTTTACTACTTCAAGTTTTTTTTTTTAAATTAAGTAGATTAGCGGTGCGATTGTTTTAAATGAAACGGAAACGTATTTTTTACCCATGGCTGTATGCCTCAAAAATCAGTCTTGCTTCATTGTTCGACAAAGTGTTAATTTCTTGCGCCGTCACCTCATTAATTCACTTTCAGCGCTAGTTTCTCCATTTCAGAGCACACGTCGACGTGAATTTTAAATTTAAACTGCGATCTTGCAACCACAATTAAAATACTTTTTAACACGCATTAGCTAGCTTAGATTTAATTAGGAAAAAGGTGAGCATGCTATCAAGAGTATTAAGTATATGGCACCTACTTATACAAGATACCTAAATAAGTTCATGTATAAGGTACTCTTTATAATAAAATTAAAAAAATATTCTTAAGATATTTGAAATCAAACCGTTAATGATAATGTTACAACCAAACTAACACATGATAGCTGAATATAAAGTAAGAGAATATTTTTAAATTAAAAGAAATTAAGCAATGGCCATATTATATTGTTAAAATACGAATGCATTTTGGATAATCCGAAGAATGGACACGCGATAAAATGAGAATATTGCTAGTTAGGAAGGCTACTATTTCGTTTAGAGAACTACTCGTAGCTAGCGAACTGAAATACCTAGGCAACGTGATCGCATTGTCGTCACGAGGTCGTCGCACGGGAAAGCACGCGCCTTTCAGCCGCTACGATTACTAATACATAAATAAACAAAAAAAATACAATATTTTTTTATGCTTTCCTAACTAGTTATATTTATTAATATAGCTATAGTGATGGATTAAGATCCGGTATAGTAATATCGATTAGATGCTATGTTTCGTCTATTTTACAACTTCCATATTCGTGTCACCTCGTTTATAGTTACCATAGAGTTCCTAAAACATTATCATAAGATCATGTCGATGGAATTAAATGTGCACAAGTACTTTTTTGTCAATTTTTCTAGAAAAAATTTACGCAGTGTGTAGATATATATAGTTACGTTGCAATGATTAATTGTTTTTGTTATTCTTTCGTTTTTTATAATAATTATTCTATATCTGTAACGAATATTATTATAGGTCAGCTCCTATTACTTGTCTAAGTGGGGCTTCAAAGTCTAGTATATGCTTGGCGATATATGCGTATGTAGCCTTAGCTATGGATCGTCTTCCGAATGATCATGATAATGACGATGATAGCTTTGACGCACACACGTTTAGACACAGGACGATGCCCAGTGCCCAGTGGGTCGTGGCGTGGTCGTGCAGCAGGGCGCAGGCTGTATCCGAGTGCGAGTGCCGTCGTACTTTCGTTTTCGGTGCGATTTCTCCACGGCGCGTTAGGTCATCGCGTAACGGTAGTTCTGTTAGCACAGCCTTAACACAACACGAGTTGTATGGTCGCCGTACACCGGGATGCTTTAGTAGAAATGCGAATGTAAGTAATTAGGTACCTTATTGTTTCATTTGATTTCAGATAATTGTTTGCAGATTGTTTTTTTAAAAAGGTCCTAATAACGAGAGTATTATGAGTAGGTACAGCAGCGATGGCGATTAAGTGTAACTCTTTGTGTTATTTAATAAGTACAAGTTGTAATTTGTTAAATTTTGGTCGAAATGGGTTCAATATAATATTATACCTAATTACTTAGGTCCCTTCCTTACGGTTAACCTTATAGTATTATTAATCGAAAATACAATTTACTACATTATAATCTCTTTGCATAGGTAGTTACTCTTTACATATTTTTTTACTCCCCTCTCCTCATGAGTAATTGAAATACATACGACTACATAAGTTCTTCACTGTCAAGACAATCTACCCCATAATGTCTTCGAAGTTACACCTCCGAAATTGGTCGTAAAGTTAAATGGTTAATGAGCGATAAACGCTCGCAACAAATTGAACACAGCGTTGGTATAAAGCTTGGAATGTTCAAGGCATAGAAGGTAGCGGAGAGGAAAAATATTGTAAGGGATGCAGTTTTAATAGCGCCGGCCCTAGCCTTTGATCCAGGTAGAGCAGTGGTTCTTAACCTTCTTAAGTACGACTTAACTAGGGTCACTGATTTTACCCCTCCTCCCAACGACGAACTTGTGCGCTAGTCGGCTGTGCTCAGATTTGTCACTTTGAAATACGGCGTTCGAGATAACTACCAGCTGATTGTTACCCCAGCGAAATACACGTTTTACTCCCGAGAGGGTAATTACCCTTAGGTTAAGAAGGAGGTAGAGCGAGCTCGTCTTTCAGCACCATTTGGTCAGCTATCTCATTTTATGTAAATTGTAGTTCATAATTATTTATTTAGATCTATACTAATATTATAAAGCTGAAGAGTTTGTTTGTTTGTTAGTTTGAACGCACTAATCTCAGGAACTACTGGTTCGAATTAAAAAAATCTTTCACGCTGCGACCAATAGGAGCGAAGAAACAGTGGAAAATGTGTAAAAAACGGGGAAAATATGAAGCCTTATGAAGAATTACTATTCCACGGGGACGAAGTCGCGGGCACAGCTAGTAATAACATAAAATTCAATGATTATCTCACATTTTACACGTACGCTTATATTCCATTCGTCCGATATTTATGCTCTTTCTGCTTTTTGCTCTAAGCTATAATTTTAGTGCGTCAATGGGTTAAGAGCAAATTACAATAGCCATAAGTCAAATAAATTCTTGTGTACATATAATCTCCTTTTTGATTTTACTGCTTCGTAGATTCATGAATGAGAGTAAATGTTCTTTTATGCCTTGAGTCCACTTTTTCCTTTCATTTGGTTTGTGTGTCAGTGGCGTGGGACCGGCCGCGGCGCGGTCTAACGGGATCGGGATGGGCTCTGGAATGCCGAATGTGTGTGTGTGTGTGTGTGTGTAACATCACATAAACCGGCCATGTGTTTATACAGTTCCGTAGTTAGCATGACATCTTTGAAATCTAATTAGGTCTCTTAGTACTGCAAATAAAAAAAGGTTAATATTTTTTCGAATTTCTTTATTTTTATGTTTTGTACCTGTGATCATATCTTCATGTCATTATTTTTATGATAAGATTAGATTCATGTATTTCTCAATAATCACACATAATTAAGTACATACATTGTTGTATTAAATTACATGCACTTATGTCCCATACCGAGATCGTCAATACAATTAACAATACATAATATTAAGTAGGTACTTATATAAGGTAACATTATATTATTTCAATTATTAGGTAAAAAATCAGCTTATGTGAAACAGATAGGTAATAGGTATATATGTATTTAAGTATATAATACGTATTATTAGCCTCAAACATAAAACTTTTCTTATCGATTTGGTAGGTAGGTAAGTACACGCTTTACGCTAGTGTCGTGTCTTAAAGGGTACACCTCTAGTCTATTTCAAATAACAGTTAAGACGTCATGTCATCTCACCTGTCATACTGATCTGATCTGATCCGTCAAGGTCGTCGGCCCGTTACCACCGCATTCCAAATACCTAGCGGTTCATTGACCTGTATAAAAATTACGTCACTGATTTTAAATAATGTAGGAACATTTGGGGATAAATCGTTACTATGATTCAGATTCAGATTCATTTATTTCTCAATATTTTATACATCATAATTACATTGTATTTATATGTAGGTACTAATAGTGAGATCGTCAATAATATATAAGTAAACAAAGAAATACACAAAATTCAAACAAGTCATTATTTTGGGAAATAACAAAATGTCGTTATGATATTTTTTCTCTTAGTCGTCAAGTATTTTTAAACATTGAAGTATTAATTAAAATGTCAAATAAGTATACATAACATCGATCGTTAGAAATACAAATGAATGTCATCTTAAAATACATTTTTCTCTTAGTCGTCAAGAAAATGTGTGCAATTTTAAAATAATCAATTTATATACCTAGTGGATAATACTATGATAATAAAATGTTATGTATGCTTTAATCTTTAAAACTACGGAACGGATCTTGAATCGGGTTTAGATAGAGTGTAATGTTGGTTTATAGCACCCGTGTGAAGCCAGTTCGGGTCGCCAGTTATCTACAAAAACTTCCAAAAGTCACGTGGAAGGCCACATAAATATTTATTTTGTTCTATTTTACAACTGTTAACAGAAATTCATCATCTGTGTAATTTTCCACTATGCAGTCCATGAGATACAACTCGGTGACAGAAAGACGGTCAGACAGCGGAGTACTTACGTCTTGTTCTAGCCTTTGGCTACGAAACCTTTAGAGGAGGTATTCTATCTCTAAGTACTTACCTATCAAAATATTTAAATTTATTTGGAATTAAACAACTATACCTATACGATTTTAACTCGCGTATGTTATTTTATTGGCTGACATTTCGGAATCTTTACAGTTTCCATAATCGTAGCGTGAGCTGACAATAGTCTAAAGCTAAAGTGATTTATACAGTTAAATTAAAACACGCGAGCTAAATCCGTTTATAGTTTCACTCCAATGTGTAACCGCGAAGGCATCAGAAATTTCAATTTCGTTTGTTTGTTCCAGGATTGTTGGATACCCTGGATACCCAGGTAGACGCGAAGAACTGCCCCGGCGTGTGTATGCACGCCATCGCCTCGCTAATCTGCGGTAACGTGCTCGACGAGGTCGAGTGTCCCAATCCCTCCATGAAGTGCTGCGTCGACGAAACAATGGGTAAGATATTTTTAATACTCATGATAGCTAGGATTTTGTTGAGGGGGGGCAGGCGTAGGAAACTAAAATCATAGCTAAGGTAATTTTCGACACTCGCAAGGGAAAACCTACAGGTTACTTCTAGGGGAGACCTCGCAGGGCCATTGCTAGTACTAATAATCTCCTGGATTAAATTGGCTCCAAAACTACTGTACCGATTTGGAAAATTCTGTCACTAGTGGGAAGCTATATTATTCCCAATGGACATAGGCTATACAATATTTTGAAAAAAAAATAGGGATCTGTGCGAAGCCGGGACGAACCGCTAGTTTTTAATATTTGGCCTCTTGGCAACTGAACCTACGAAACTGGAGGTTGCAGTTCGAACTTACTTACAACTTACTTAGTTTGGAACTATTTTAATTGATGTAAGTATGTTATTCTAATGCATAAGCTACATTATTGTAAAGTTTCATCAAAATCCATTCGGTAGTTTCTGTGTGAAAGAGGAACAAACATTCATCCAGACATCTGTCCATTATAACAAACTTTCGTGTTTATAACATTAACAGGAAATACATATATACCTACTGTAAAGTGCACTAGTATATATACTTAATTTAATCAATGTGCCTACAAACAAAATATAATTAACTAGCGGTTCGCCCCGGCTTCGCACGGATCCCTATTTTTTTTCAAAATATTCTATAGCCTATGTTACTCAGGGTGAACGTAGCTTCCCAACAGTGAAATAATTATTAAAATCGGTCCAGTAGTTTTTGAGCCTATTCATTACAAAAATACAAAAATAGGTACAAATCTTTCCTCTTTATTATAATATATTAGTATTAGTATAGATAAATAATATATAAGTATTTTATTTATTTAAACTAACCAAAATATAATAAAGTTGTAATTAGAAACCCAGTGTTAATAAATTAGGTGTGAATGTCATGTTATAAAATACTTATGTGTGTATTAAAATTTATTTCAGTGATTAATTTTTATAATCCATATATAAAATATATATTAGTCGCAGTTCCTTATTCCGACATGTCTATTAACTAGAAATCTTTATATAAATTTCCAGGTAACGACACGATGGTAACAACGCGGAAGCCGTTCACGACACGATACACGACGCCGGCGGACGAGGACGACGACGACGAGACGACCACGACGCCAGCGCCCAGCGACAAATACAAAGACAGTGGTAATTATTAGGTACATTATATTACATAACATGTTTCAGGATTCAAATTATTTATGTAAATAAATTATTAATTGCGCTGGTACTGTAAGCAAAAACTATCATGTTAAGTAAGTAGCGTCAGTAGCAGAGGGAGGTATTTTAATAAGTCGTTAATGTTGAATTAGAATAAACAAAAACTCTATAAATTTACTGCGTAGGTACATATATTTTATACACGATAACGCATGCAGTATAATTTATTTCTGTATAAGAAGTAGGTATATGTAATATAAATAATAATCTAATGAGCAAGAGAAATGAATCGGATAATAATTTTCCACGTTATGAAATTTAGAAATTACATTATGTATTACCATTATACATGCAAGTAGGTTATTTAAATTCCATTTATTATTTTTTATATAAACCTAATTAATATTTAAATTAATAATGCAAATAAATATATCTAAGACAGAACCATTTGAGAGAATTATATTTATACCTAATTAATAATTAATTATACAATACTTACTTCTGCCCGCGACTTCGTCTGTGCACGATGAGTACTTTACACAATATCATCATAAAGTATAGTACCTACCTATAAGCTATATTATTGTAAAGTTCCATTAAAATACATTCAGTAGTTTTTGCGTGAAAAAGTAAAAAACATCCATCCATACATTCTTACAAACTTTCGCGTTTAAAAATATTATTAGGATAGGATTTATTTCCCGACTAGGTATAATACCTACTTCAATCTGTTAGAAAATACCTAGGTACATTTCTATGTTTATACATAATTATCTAGTTTTCAATTAATATAGGGTGCAACATAGCGATACACTGATACTACTTTAAGATCCTTTTACAGTCAGTTTCAGTTCTGTCAGTCTCTAGTCCTGAATATTGAAGAAATGAGCTACATTAAGAATTAATGAATGCGACGACATACTGCGCTCGCACTTGTCGTCAAAATTAATAGAGTTTAAATCTTATTGTAGCTTAATTCTTCAATATTCAGGGCAAGGGACTGACGGCGGTAGAAACGCCCGTGGAATCACCCTTATCTATGTTGGGCGAATAAATGATTTTGATAATACCTTTTTTTTTCTAGGCAACATAGCTTGCCCGGGGGTATGCGTCGAAGCTCGCCTCACGCAGTACTGCGAGGCTTACCTCACGTCTCCAGGACTGTGCGTTACCAACCGAATGTGCTGTTTGTCCAAAGACCGGTATGGAGACCGCCCGCCGGCAGACCTGGTCGTGCCAAGTGAGAAGAAACACACCAAGAGACCTACAACTGCTGTAAGAAGAGAATTTATTTCGTTTATTTATTCACTAGCTTCTGCCCGCGACTTCGCCCGCGTGGAACTCCTCCTTTTTTGCAATCGGTTAAAATGTAGCCTATGTCCTTTCTCAAGCTCCAGACTTTCTTTGTACCAAATTATATTTAAATTGGTCCAGTAGTTTTAGCGTGAAAGCGTAACAGACAGACAGACAGAGTTACTTTCGCATTTATAATATTAAGTAGGGATGGGGGTCACATAGGAGAGGGGGAAGGGCAAGGGCGTGTATTCCATACAGACACTATGTAAGTAATGTACCTACTGAGTGCCTACCCTGACACCATACGGTGACCGCGTGCACGCACCTGGAGGGGTGACCAACTACCAACTAGGATCAGCCCAGGGTTTAATCAATTTACTATATTAGGTATATATTGGAATGAAACAACTATGAAAAAAACTAACTCACGTATTTTATTGTATTGGCTGACGTTTCGAAACGTTTACAGTTTCCATAATCGTTTCAATAGTCCAACGCTAAAGGCTTTAGCGTCAGACTATTATCATCTAAAATACGCGTTCGTTCGAATTCGTTCATACCTAGTTGTTTCATTCCAATGTGTAATAATCGCAAAAGCATTAGAAATTATTACTATAATAATATGTATTTATTTACTATTGAATTTTGCGCTAATCACGACACGTTGTCGTGACTTCGGAACGTCCTCCGAGTCCTAATCACGACATGTCGTTGGCAGAGGCAGGTCTTAACGCTGAGTAGATTTATTATGTACGTGGACCTCGATCAATTAGTGCACCTAAAATTGTCAGTCATTTGTTTTTTTTAGTTAACAACCACAACTCCGGCGTCAAAGTACAAGGGTCCGACCCGCAAATGCCGCGGCGACTGTATCAGCGGGTTGTTCGCGCTGCTCTGCGACCACGTGGATGAAGACGCCACCTGCCCGGGCGAGGCGACCTGCTGCAGCACGGAACCCAAGTCCGAGACCACCACCAGGCGACCTACTACCACTCCTAGACCTACTACGCCGGTGAGTATAAATACCTGCTATTTAAATAAGGAATACACCTGAGTATTTAGGAGGTATATATATGTATAGTCATATGACTGCTAGCTTTTTCCCGTTACCGTGGAATGGGGTGACTTTAGTAAATTTTAAAATTCAAATGTGTTTTTCTCCTTATACAATAATGTAAAAAAATGGGAATATCGGTTTTGTTCATACTACCGAATCCATTACTAAAATATTTTTTTTCATCAATACATTTCGAGAAAAAAAATAAAAAGTTCGTGATCAAGTTTATACTATGATTGGGGTTACTTTGATACCCCCTCTTTTTATTATGGGGTTCGATAGTATCCCTGATTTAGAGTAAATCATCCGAAGAAACCAAATTAATCCGTCCACAGGTTTGGAATTTAGAATGATTTTTATCTGGTTGGGGTTACTTTGACAAAGGAAAAATAAGAGCATTTTTAGAAAGATTTATTTTGTTTTAAATAATTTGTTCGTATGCCCTTAACTTCTATCTCTTATGCTTGTGCTGTGCTATTTTGCCATATATTATACTTAAATAGCATTATTTGATAATTTTACACAGTATTTTTATAGAAATTATTTTATTTATTTTTCAGAATGGTTTCAGTCAATTTTAACTAATAATTATGGTCAGGTCTTATTACCAATGAAGTATAAATGATCGATCAGCCTATTTTAAGTAGATAATTGAAAGGGTTAACACATTTTACTAGTACGAAATGATACAGATCAGTTGATCAATGTAGCCCCGTAGTAGTGATCAGAGACACCCCTAGCCGAAAATACCGCCAAAATAAAATAGTCGTAAAGGTTATCGTTTTTGATGAAATTGATTATTATAGATTGATACATTTCTGATATAGCAAAATTAGTAAAAAAAATGTTTTTGCTATAGTTTAACGACTACTTTAGAAGTTATTCATGGTATGAAAATAACCAAAAACAACTTCTTATGTTTTTTATTTTTTTACTATCAAACCAGAAGCACGATCACGCTACAATAATTCACATGGTTGTAGTATCTATCGATGCTGCTAAATGTAATATAAAAATATAATAAATGCGTTCAGAAATCGTACTAGTCCCAGTTTTAGTAAGAAAAGAAGTTTTTATCAAAGTAACCCCAGGACTCAAAGTAACCCCATTTTACGGTACCTACTTCATCTGCGCATAACCCCCTTAGGGGTGAATTTTTAAAAAATCCTTTCAGTGAGAACTAAGAATATATAATACGTTAAAAAAGGAACCTCTTTGCAAAATTTCATGTTTCAAACCCTTGTAGTTGATATGTCAGTCATTAAGTAAGCTTCCCCTTTTACATATATCAATATAAAATAAGTTGCAATTAAAATTTGTTACAAATTACTTGTTTCAGCCGCCGCTGCCCCGCTGTCCCGGCCGGTGCATGTTAAACATAATGGCGGCCTTCTGTGAGTGGCCCGCTCAACTGGTTTCCCACACGCAATGCAAACTCTCTGGATCCGTCTGCTGCGACAACTCCAGGTAATTATACTAAAATACACACACATACAAATGTACCTACACACTAACATAAAATCTGCTTATCTGGTAATCGCCAAAAATCCGCTAGACGTCGCTAGCCTTAAGTATCCAGCTGTCATGTTCCACCGATTACAGGCAAATAGACCTCACTCGCTGACGAACTTTTCTGTATAGATTTATGCTTTTCATGTAAAGCTTAAATCTGTTTTATTTTTAGGTAGGTTTTGCTGGAATTCAATGGTCTGCATAACTCAAAACCATATCTTCGAATCAACTACTTTAGAACTAGGTGTGCGATATTATATTATATAGCGGTTCGCCCCGGCTTCGCACGGTACCCTATTTTTTTTTCAAAATATTCTATAGCCTATGTTACTCAGGGTGAACGTAAGCTACGTTCCGTACCGTACAGTGAAATAATTATTAAAATCGGTCCAGTAGTTTTTGAGCCTATTCATTACAACCAAACAAAATTTTCCTCTTTATAATATATGTATAAGAATTAAATCCTAAAATAAGGTAAATAAAGTGTTGAGGACGCTCTAAGTACTGATTGTACGTGTGTGTTGCAGAGTGCCGCCGCGCACGACGCACCGGCCCACGACGACGACCACGACGACGACGCCGCGGCCCGCGCCCGCCGACCCGCGCCCCGACTGCCCCGGCTCCTGCATCGTCTCGCTACTCTCCTTCACATGCTTCCGTAAGATATATATTATAATTATTATGTATATCTATATCCCTACTAATCCCTACTAATATTATAAATGCGAAAGTAACTCTGTCTGTCTGTCTGTTACGCTTTCACGCTAAAACTACTAGGACGATTTAATTGAAATTTGGTACAAATAAAGTCTGGAGCCTGAGAAAGGACATAGGCTACTTTTTAACCGATTGCAAAAAAGGAGGAGTTCCACGCGGACGAAGTCGCGGGAAGAAGCTGGTATATATATAAAAATGATATTGACGGTGTGACAGAAGACTGAAAGATCTTGGACGAAATAATTGAACAGACAGGACGTCTGCCGAGACCGCTAGTGTTTGTTTTTGTGTGGGCTTCGCGGTTTGGAATTAAACAATTATAACGGATTTAACTCGCGTATTTTTATTTATGAACTATTAACTTTAACTATGATGCCTTTGCGTCGATACACATTTGTTAACATTAATTTTTAAATTAAGGTACTTGGCATCATGTAAAAATCACTTTAGTGTTAGCCTATTGTCAGCTCAGTCGTTCTACGAATATGGCAACTGTAAATTTTTGGAACGCCAGCAAATTATGTTTGTTTCATTACAATAATAATAACCGCCAGAGCACCAGAAACTAATATCTAAATAGCTCCGTAAATTTAGAATGTAAGTAATATGTATTGGCCGGAGAAATTACTTAATTCTCGCATTTTTCTTTTCTGCCTTTTTTATAAAAAAAATCACTTGCTCGACACTACTGTCCCGTGACGTCACTCCGCGTTACAAAGCATAGATTCTCTATAAAGTACAATTGTTACAGGAAACGCGGAAATGACAGACGTGTTCAAATGCAAGAAGGCTGGCACTCAGTGCTGCGCGCCTAAGTCCAAGGTCCTGGAAGTGACTGGAGTGAGGCCGGAGCGCAACGACTCTTACCCTCTCGCCACCAGTGTGGCCACACACTACACGCACTACTCGCACTACACCACACTGCCGCCTCACACCACCCCCATGAGTGAGTTTAATAATAATATCAATGTTGCTTACAATTGGCCTTGTGCTGGGTACATGGGGTTATCATTTCTTCTGGGTTTCCCCGGATTTGTCCTAGTTTAGAAAGCAGGAAGCGTCCGGGCGTTAGGTTTGAAATTTAATTCGAAATTAAATAAGAAAACATGCCAAATTTTAGAGATGGCAACCCCGTGCACAGCAAAGAGTGTAGAGCGGTATTTCTATTAGCTTAAATAAGTAATTATTTTTATTATAGTGAATGTTCTTGATAATTATTGTTATGTTTTTAGCTTTACCCTACGAACCCACGTACGGATCCACTCTCAGAGCGCCGGAGAAATACAACAAATATGTCTGCGGTGTAAAAGGTAATTTAGTTAATACTAACTTCTGCCCGCGACTTCGACCGCGTGGAACTCCTACTTTTTTGAAGTCGGTTAAAAATTAGCCTATGTCCTTTCTCAGGCTCCAGACTTTCTTTGTACCAAATTTCATTTAAATCGGTCCAGTAGTTTTAGCGTGAAAGCGTAACAGACTGACAGACAGAGTTACTTTCGCATTTATAATATTAGTATTTATTACCTACCTAGGTACGTGTATTTTACCTTGCACTAAATTTTGATAAAATGTTTCACTCATTATTAAGTTTTGCTAATGTTATCCGTAACAAAGTAAGAGGAAGTAGGTATATTCCTCAGTGTATTCCAACTATAAATTACGTAACTAAATGATTTGAGCTTGACAGTTAATGCATTTAATTAACTAATTTAAATTATGTTCTGTGGCAGGCACATCAGCCAGGTCGGCGCGAGACACGCGCGTGGGCCGCGTGATGGGCGGGGAGGACGGCGAGCGAGGAGAGTGGTGCTGGCAGGTCCGAATTACAAACACTTTATGACACGACTACGACTATTTTACAGAGGCTTCTCTCCATGCAGCCCGTTTGCAATCATAATACTGCAACAGGCGAAAGATAGAAATAGCCGAGGATGGAAGTCACTCTTAGTTCCCTGCGCCCGTGTGCAACGCACCTTATTTTGAACCATAGAGTTAGAATCACGGTGAATACGGTCATACTGAATGTAACATTATGTTTTCATTATATACAAGATCTTTAGGTGATATGGCTGTCAATTTTATTCTAGAATTATCTAGAATTTATCTAGCTATTAGGATGTAATGGTTTAAGTAAATGATTCTTTTAAAGCAGGTTTCAATATTTAACGTAGTTTGTTCTCCCTTTTTATATAATATCAAATAGTTTTTTCATTTACTACGGAAACCTAAAAAATAAGTATCTACCTAGTAATGAAACTGGAAATATAATTTAGGTCTTAGATAAATATACCTAGTTTATTTGCTAACTGTTTTTTTTTAATTATTTCAGGTCGCGCTAATTAATTCTTTGAACCAGTACTTGTGCGGCGCGGCGCTTATTGGCACTCAATGGGTTTTGACGGCTGCACACTGCGTCACCAAGTAAGTAATCACTAAAATATCCTTTTAAATTTATTTATAACCATTCGACGCTTAACTTAACGAATTCCGTATTACATGCAAGTTGTGACGCTATTATTATAAAGACGAAAGTCTGTGAGTGTGAGAGTGTGTTTTATTTTTTATTTCGAACTGAATACTGAAGCACAGTTGGCCAGCTAATGGGCCTTCACTGCAAAACCGGACGGGTGGCGAGACTCCTGAAAGGAGACTCTTAAGCCTTTTGGGTTGGTTTAGGGTTTTTAGCCCTGACCGACCCGAGGTGGGGGTCGCACCTCGGCTCGGGCTGTCAGGAGGTGTGTTGACACGACTATTATGTTGCAAGGGAACAGAAGGTCTCTGCGGGTAAGTCCGACGCGCGCCGGGTGTATGTGGACGTCTTCGACCCCGCCGGCGGGGCCGCTGTAACACTATCGAGTATGCTAGGTGTGGGTGAGGCCGCATGCCGCGCGGCAGCTGCATGTGTGTCGGTGTACGGTTTGTGTCCGTGGGAGGGGGCGCGCCGGCCGCTATGGCAGCCGTGATCGAATCGGGCGGAGAGTGTGTTTGTTTGATACTGTTTCACGCAAAAACGACAAAATGGATATTGATAAAACTTTAAAATCATGTAGCTTGTACATTAGAGTAACATATAGGGTGTATTTTATAACGATATCGTGTAAAGTACTCATCGTGCGCAGACACAGTCGCGTCGCGGGCAGAAGTTAGTTTAAAAAATATATATACAATTGTCATGAGGAAATAACAAAATGTATTATTTCAGCATCGTTCGTTCGGGCGACGCGATCTACGTCCGAGTGGGCGACCACGACTTAACTCGCAAGTATGGGTCTCCGGGAGCACAGACCCTCAGGGTCGCGACCACCTACATACACCACAACCACAACAGCCAGACCCTTGACAACGATATAGCGCTACTGAAGTTACACGGGAAGGCAGAGCTCAAGGAAGGTTGGTAATATTATTGCAAAAAATCCCTAATACATACCCTGATCATATTTACTTAATTTATATCAATTTTATTATATACAAACGTTGCCCCGGTACCTATAAAGAACACAAAAAGAATCATCCAATTTGGTGCTGCCAATGAAAAGTTCTGCGCCTACATACATTTCCGCGATTTATTATTTCTATAGATGGTTTAAAGATTAATTTAATTTGTTTAATTGTTTTCCAGGAGTGTGTTTAGTGTGTTTACCGGCGCGGGGGGTGAGCCACGCGGCCGGCAAGCGATGCACTGTCACCGGCTACGGGTACATGGGGGAAAGTAAGTCACCTACTTCATAATGGTACAAATAGTGCGATTTTTTTTTCTTTGTCCAACAAGTAGATTGCCAAAATATATTGGACACTCTTCTCAATCGCACAATAAATGCCCAAGCGCTTCCAAAGGCTTGTGACGTCACGCCATGGTATAAATTGTACCATATCGTGACGTCACGAACCCCCACGACCTATCCTTAGAAGCACTTGTTTTAGGCATTGTTCATTTTTTTTAGAAGATACGCGTCGAATATTTTTAATAATCTAACTAACGGATTAAATAGAATTTCGTTTTCTTTACCCAGTCATTTTCCTTATGACCACAGATAATTAGTACTATATTTCATTCTGTATAATAATCATAGTATAGAAAAATTTGTGGGAATTAATGTTAATAATATTTATATAATCTGTAAGCTAAGTTTTTTACCAATTTCCAGCGGGTCCGATCCCCCTACGCGTGCGGGAAGCCGAGCTGCCCATAGTGAGCGACGCCGAGTGCATCCGTAAAGTGAATGCAGTCACTGAGAAGATCTTCATACTGCCCGCCAGCTCCTTCTGCGCCGGCGGCGAAGAAGGCAACGATGCTTGTCAGGTTTGTATTTAATGACAATAGGCTTTTTGACAATGCGAAAAATAAAGTGTAAATTACTGTTAACAGTATAAATTAAGAGTTAAATAATGATTATTCATTAACGTAAGTTGAAAATAATGATTGATTTATTTAAAAATCCTTAAATAAAAATTACATTTTTTAAACGTTTGTCACGTGACACAAAACGCTCCTTCTGGGCCGAGTTTTTCGTGACGTCACATGCCCGTAAACTTTGTTTACCTAGTTGTGTTGCGCCTAGTTGTCAAACAGGCATGTGACGTCACCGACCTCATTGCGGCGCCATATTGTCAAAGTAGCGTTTTGGCACACTATTTAAATATTGAATTTTTAATTCGATGTTTTTCAGCTAATACATACCAGATTTAAAAAAAAACAACTTTTGCTGGGTTCCTTAGACTCTACTACATAATATAAAATGGATTTTAAAAACATGTCAAATACCCTATTGAATTGAGTGAACGGCTATTTATGACAATAGCCGGTATACGGTGTTTATTAGAAAGAAACTTAAAATGAGAACGGATTTAATTCGCGTATTTTATTTGCAAACAATTTGAATTTTCACAGTTTCCATATTCGTTGCTAACTGAGCTGACGATAATAATTTTCTGGACATTTTTGCATTTAATATAAAATATTTACTTACTTACATACCTAAATGTACCAAAATAATATTACTTTCTGCCGAGTTTCTCTTTGATTAAAAAGGGCGGTTCTAGCGCTTCGGAAGATCAATCCAAAGCGCTAGTAACGCCCCCTTTAATGTATTTGTATTTAAAATACTTTACTTACACGTAAAATTAAACAAATAATGAATATTATTAAAACAGGGTAGATAAATTTGAAGTAATTAATGATTCAGATTAATCAATTAGATCATTAAATAAGTTTGTTAAAAAATGAAATGGCTAGCATACAACTGATGGAATTTTCCAGGGTGACGGCGGCGGCCCTCTAGTGTGTCAAGACGACGGTTTCTACGAGTTGGTGGGGCTTGTGTCGTGGGGCTTCGGCTGCGGCCGCCAGGACGTGCCCGGCGTGTACGTCAAAGTCTCTGCCTTCATTGGATGGATCAACCAGATCATATCTGTCAATAACCTATAGCAGAACTCAAGGAAAGAGGTATTGAACCTACATCCTACCTCAGGGTTCATGCTATTTCTGTACCCAGCAGCATTTACGTGGTTTTAACGGTTTAACCGTAAATCGTATTTATTAATGATGCGCATGGCTGGGTACATATTTTTCTCTATCCTAATTTTCGTACCTACTTAAAAGCCATTTAGCGATAAAATTATTGCATAAATAAATTTAAATGGGTAATTTTTTCAACACTTCTTACAATAGAACCTACTTTCTCTAAGTAGTTTTGTGTTGTATGACATTATTCTATTTGCATTGAAAACTACAATTGTATTAAAGTTTAAGTAACATTTAAAAGTAAAGTTACATATTCATATTTTTTTATATATACAACCTACATAGGTACATAAATTTCCTTTGACTGGTCAGACTAAATGCATTTATTCTCTTATCTTTTACGATGTAAATAAATAAGTTCTTAGTTAAGTTTATTATTAAGATATTTAATTTATTTCTCGAAGGCATTTATTAGTAACTCCCACCACTTCTATTTATTCACATGATTTGATTATCATTTAAAAGAACCGTATTTTTAGTTAATTTCGAGATCATCACTATTTTGTTTAAAAATTTGATTTTCTTTAGTTTTTTTTTATCATTAATTACCTACCCTCCGCCAATTTACTTGGATAAAGATAATAAATACGTTTATATTTAAGTACGATATATAATGTTTTTTGTAGGTGCTAATTAAATAATATAAACACTAAATATTTAATTAAAATAGACAGATATGAATATCGCTGTAATTTACATGAAATAAAGTTGAATTCAAGCGTTATTCAATACTAGACCCGTCAGGGTTTCTTTTATAATTGTTTATAAATTACGGAAAACCAATTTTACTTCAGTTTTTTATGAAAATCGTAGTTTGTATATTATTTTATTGTTTTTGTTGGAGAACCCAATTTACTTATGATGAGAACATTGGTTTAACTATACACACACTTTTTCTATAATGATATCGAAGGTAGCAGTTAATCATAAAGTGTGCTATTTTAACTCAGAGTTTTAGTTTTAGTATGGAAACCAAACAATAACTATTATTTTATATATTTTTTTATTTTAGTAATTTATTTTTATGTAGGAAAACGGCTATGGTGTTGTAAAGAGGTCTACTAGATCATGAGAACTGTTTACTGTACATGATGTTGTTTATTAGAATTGAATGTTATTTATTTTGGGATGTGTAAAGTAAATTAATTGAAACGAGAGGCCGTAGCTGTTATCTTTTGGCATAATGTATGGAGAGCAAGATACGTAATATCGCGAAAAGTGCAATATCAAATTACACAACAAATTGTATAGTAAAGAGGTTAATATTCATATCTTAGTGGAAACAGACGGCAAGTTATAAATATGTGACCATGTTTTCTATAATGTAGGTACACAAATAACGTGAGATAGTTATTTTTGTAAGTAAATTCCAATTTAAAGGCAAACAAAAATTTAACACCTAACCAGTTTATCCCCATTCCAAGTAATGTGGATCACATATCTGACTACCGCTTTATTGTGTACTTACTATAATATTTAATTAATTGGATACCTATCATTAAGTAATACACCGTTTTTAAGTGACACTAGTACAGTCAAAGAATACACCTTACTACCTTAAGTTAAGGTTCAAAATAATAAGTGTTGGTATACAGATTACTGCTCTTGACTGAACATAATACTTCTTCCAAATAAACAGATACTTATTAATAACTAAATGAAATATAGAACTTGAATGTCTACGGTAGGCTTCTAAGATTTATGTATGATTTTCAAAAGCCATAAATATTGTCAAAATTATTTTAAGACTCTCCGAGAGGTGTAAATAGACTCTTAAGGTTGCTTCACACTGCATCTGTAGAAGTAGAGTCCATTTGTCTTACACCCTTGTCTAGCACACAAGTGGACTAGAACTGACAAATTGGAGAGAAAAGGCTTTCAAAGTTTATATTATTTGCAAAAAAATATATCCATTTTGTCAGTGTGAAGCCAGCTTACTACTCTGTAAATGTTAGTACTTCGTCTGTTTGCTAATAAATAAATGAAAATTTTCTTTTATTTTATTGACACCTATCAATACTAAAATTACGATGCTTCTTTGGGTAATATTGAAATGAGGGACAAAGACGAGTCGGATATAGGCTAAGTGCATATATATTACTGCAATCAATCTGTAATTTTTATGCTACTGGTCTCACAATGCTCATTTTTTTAAATAAAAATCAGTAATGCACATACATAAAGTATTTTATTCAATAACATAATCAGAGTATAATCTACATACACAATGGCGAAGAGCTTAACTTCAATTAATTATTTATGTCAAAACGACTAAACTATACTTTTAGGAAATAACTATAATCAAAGATATTGAAACCCACTATTGATTATAATATGAAATTTATATTAGTCAATTTATAAAATTGGCCCACCAGTTGAACAAAATAATTGACGAAATGTTAATAAATGAACGTCGATGGGGATTTTAGTTTAATACCTTTAGGACATAGAATTTCAACATATTGCTTTTTTAGAGTTTTGTCCCCAGGACACGAGTTACTTTCAATTTGAAGTTTAAATCGTTACTACATTTTATGTTTCATTAAACAAGGTGTTTCAACGCTTTAACTTTCAACTTTACGCATATCACACAAACACTAATTTCGGATGTAGCGATACAGTCAGCGTCAATTTTATTTGTATTCAAAATAAAGATAAAGAAGGTCCATCATATATATTTCATATCAGGTTTTAGTAAAGTAGAATCGAACTATGCAATAGAGGTATCCAGGTAAGCTCTTTTATAACTTCAAAAAAAAATATTGCTATTTTAAAAAAGACAAAGCAAGGCTAAGCGATATTCAAAAATTCTATCATATGTCGAAAATATACAGCTAAGAAATGATGTTTAACAAATACATTTTATTATAATCTATAACTATAGTAGTATAAAAAAATATTATAATATTTTTGTTAAAGTGATAAAACGCACTACTGCTACAATAATTATTTAAGTTTTTTAATCATATTAATTTGCCTCTTTTACTAGAAACAAACATAGGTAAAACCCACTCGTAAGTGTTGGTTATCCAGATACTTTTATATCTTAAAACACACGAGACATTAAGAAAAAGAATTTATATAAAGTTAAGCTTTCACACAAAACTAAATAAAGCTTAGAAAATACATATGTCTAAAATAATGAAATATTATTTATTTTATATATATCTAATACATTTACTAAAATAATACATAAGCCATGCACTTTATTGATTCGCCGATATTTTACGCTAAACCATAATAACATCATGCAAAGTATAGTTACAAAGTCTCATGATACTTATGTAAAGTATTATAATTATTAAATATGTATTTATTTATTAAAATTGCATAATGTCTAATTATTCGTCACATAATTGTGCCTTATTAAAAAAAAACATTTAGTTATTACTGAGTAGACCAAATTTGCTCTATTAGGGGAATAAATTTACCATATTTAATTATTTACATTACAGACGTACATTTCTTAGGATCTGTAATAGTTCCATAATACCTCTTATCACATTTACTAGTAACATCAAATGTTATAAAATTTTCATAGTTTTTATTTCTTATTACCGGAACCATTCTTATATTTATGCAATCTAACTGCTACCCAATCTTTCTACTGGGTACCTTCATGTATCTCAACTTGTGATATCGTAGTGTACACGAAATCAGTCGTCAATTTCGTTCGACGAGCGGTTTCTTATGAGAGGTGGGCGCGGGCAGCCGCGACGATTTCTTGAGCGATACCGGATGGTATTGCGTGTTCTCTTTGCCTTGTTGCTGAAAAACCAAATGTATATTAATACCAATACTAACCCATTGGTGTTTAACTCTCTATACACAACATTCTTCAATCTACCGGAATACCTGATCTTATACGAAGTGGTTTTATAAAACAAATACACTATTTTAATAACAGTATGTAAACGGCAAAGACATTTAGAACTCATGAATTAATCGAGACATCTTTGGCCTTGAAAAAAAAAATAGTTTCAATTATTATGTGATATTACCAACCTCTCTGTGGTATATGTTAGTCTCAGATTTAGACTTATTTATGTTGGCCAGGGCGCACAGGGAATCCGGCGGTGAGGGCGCTGCGAAGGCGACGGCCGAGTCTTCAGATACCGACGACTCCGAGTCGCTCGTCGGACGCGTCTCCGGATCCGACTCCACCAACACACAATCCTGTACATAACAAGCACGCACTTAGCAACTTAGACCCAAGTCCCAACCACCTGGAATCCCGGTAGTATTTAAATCGGTCTATCGATTCAGAAATACTCTAAACAGCCTAGAACGGGGCCTGGAGCAGCCAAACGTACAAATTGTCTACATATGTTAAAGTAAGTGTTAGGAACTACATAGATGACAGTCAATATTTAATAATTTTATAATACCTCATCATTGCTGTTCTGCCTCATAGCGCGAAACCGAGCCAGGATGCGTTCGTGCGGCGACGTGGCGGCCAGATTACGCGGGTAGCGATATTCCTGACGCACCGGAGTCTTACCTGCAAATATGATTTCAGTTAAAAATATATTCATAATTTAAACGCTACATGTAACTTTGAAAGAATATCTTACCAGTAGGAGAATAGACTCTGAATTTCTCTCCAAGTGTTACATTCTCTATCTCCGCATGTTGAGTCAACGCCTGTCGTAGATTATTGTTAAACTGTTCCACGTCAGTGTGAAGAGTCTTTATGGAAGCGGTGTGAGAGGCGAGAGAGGCGCGAGAAGCTGCGATGAGGTCCGAAGTCGAAGTGGTCAGTTGCGTGAGAGAGCTGATAGTTACGCTGGCTGTCGACTGGGGAAAAAAAATTACACTTATATTCAAACAGCATACCGAGTCCAGACTCCATAAAATATAAGTATAAGAATAATAATGCAAGTTACATAGTAGGTTCGAAGTTTTCGACTCACACCAATGAAACCGTGAAATTTTTATTTTCTCAATTAATAATAACACTCACCTCAATTTTATTCAGTACTGTGTCCATTGTTTGTTTATTGGTCTGTAGAACAGTACTGAGCATGCTGTCGGTGCAATCTACTAGCTGCTTGGCAGACTGTTCCTCAGACGAAATAGCACAATTAGCTTGTTCCTGTAACCAATATTATATGGTTAAGTTGTTATTACAGTAGCACTTCTGATTTTTACACCTTCTACAAAGGCACCTTGGTAACTCGAATATCCTACACAAATAAGAAGTCCAAAACAACAAAAATGTATTTTTATTATTTATGAAACGGTCTCACCTCAATTTGTTGTGCAGCTTGGGTTATTATCTGCAACAACTCCTTGTTGTAGTGATCCGAAATTTGAATAATATTGCCGGAGAACGCTTCTAGGTCGGCGCTCACCGCGCTTGTACCTGTACGACATCAACCTTAGTTATTATACTGTGTTAAACATAGTACATAATATTTTTACAAATAAATAAAACTAGCTTACCATCATCAAACTCTTTTCCAAATTTATCAAAATATTTTAAGCACTCTTCTCTCCCATTCTCACACTCTCCAATCTCACTATCGAGCATTTTGCTTTCTTCGTCGCTTGCAGTAATCTGCTCTTTTCTCCATTCCTCTATAATCTTCATTCTTTTTTCTAATATCATCTTTTCTTCTTCTATTTCGTCAACTTTTTTCTGTAAACGAGTTTCTAAGGCCTTTTTCTCGGTAGCCACATGACGGGACAGACGTTCCTCCAGTAATCTTCTCTCCTCCTCCATCCAAGCGTTCAGACGTTCTTCCGTCTCTTTTCTCTCAGTCTCTATATAAGACAGTTGTTTTGTGAGGCGCAAGTCGATCATAGCTTTTTCGGCTTCTAGTTCCTGTAATAATAGGAGTCTATTTCAAAACTGACAAAAATAGATAAAGGTCACATTACAATGCCACTAGTTTGTCGATACTCTTATAAGTGTGATCCTGTTAAAACTTCCCTTGGTCTTCAACAGTATTCAATAATATAACTTACAGCTAGTGCGGTGTCGATTTTCAAGCAAGCTCTCTGCGCCCGTTGTTTCCTCGCGTCCCGCTGCCGCCTGTAGACATCTCCGCGCCGGATTTCGGCGTCCCGCGCGCGCGTCTCGAACGCCGCGTGCGCCCGCCGGAGAGATGACACACGCTCGACACTATCCGATAGCTAGAAACAAGTTCACTTGCTACTTTACTATACTGTAACCGTTCAAATGATAAAGGTGAATAGATTCGTTTCAAATAGGCCACAAAAGTAGCTACACTTGGCTTATTTATTTCAATTCTAAGTATTATATATAGTACCTAAATAAAGTGTTAATAACACATACCCATCTCTGCACCAAGCTGGCTATAGCGTCCGGTGCGTTCGAGCTGCTCGCGCTCCTCGCGGCGGCCGCGGCGAGTCGCGTGCAACTCTCGAGCGCGTCCTTGGAGAGCTCGCGCTGCGCTTCGACTGACTGCAGTATGCAGGCGCGTTGCTCGGAAGAGTGACTAGATAGGTTTCCATGGGATTCCGCACTAATTGATTTTGCCTGAAAGTAAAAAGTGTAATATTAAAATAAAACGATTATACTTATACACGATTTTTTTTTCAATTAATATAATATATTACCTCATCCATAGATTCCACAATTTTTTGCACCAGTTCTTCCAACTTCTCCTTATTGTCCTCTAAGCATTGGGTGCTATTTGCTACGAGTCCGTCTATAAAATAAATAATCAAATAAAATGTTAGTAACCTAATAACAGGTAATTATATAGGCGACTGTATAGTATTTATTTGATAATATTACACACCAGTCTGATTATACAAAGTCATCAAGGCCTTTGTAAGTTTCTCAGCGAAATTTTGTGCTCCAGCCGCTACATTCTCTCTCAGTTGCGACGCTTGCTGTCGATACGTTTGCGTCACCTGCAGATTACTCGACTCCACAGTTCTGGCAATAAACAATACAAACTAGTTATTAAAGGCATTCATTACCAAACACGAATACATAGTGACGGGTTTTTAGTCTTAGCGTCTCTAAGTAGTGTAGTACTCATTTGTGTATTTTTTACCGCCACTGCCAGATAAGTAAATGTACATATTGTAATGATATTTTACCTTCGTTTGTCGACGGTTTCATGCAAACGTTGTACATGGTTAGTCGCAACGTCAGCTGCCGCGAGTATATCCCTAGCCTGGCCGCTCAGTTCAATCTCAGTGTCGCGGTGTTTATGTACCAAATGTTTTTGTTCTTCGTAGTGTAATTTGGTTGATTGGAGCACCTGAAAAATACATATTAATATATGACTATTTCAATAAAAGTTGTCACTATATTTTTGTTATATTGTATATAGACTTACGTTTTTAGTATTAGCAAGCTGTTCATTAGTCATTTGAAGAACATTCTTAGTGTTATTGAGCTCCGAGATCCGTTCCTGCAGCGTCTGGTTGAGCTCTCCGAAGACAGCCTCCATCTTATCCTTCTCTTCTTCCATGGCTCTCTTCTTGAGGAGCAACTCTTGAATCTCCTTGCGCTGTTCCTCATCTTTAAGCGTTATTTCGGCAAACGTTTCGTTTGCGAGATACACCCCTGTTGAAAATAAGCATAGTAGAAAATGAAATAAAGCATGTTTTGAGTCTGCATGCAGTCATTCTGTAGGTGGATGTTGATAACTTTACCATTTTTATCCCTGGCTGCCTGTAAATCTCTCTTCAACTTGTCAATTTCTTCTGAAAACTCTTTTAATATGGCTTTTTTAGTCATTTTCTGGTTCACTTCTGGTTTGTTTTGAATATTCTTTGCTCTATTCGCGTACTCTAGTGTAGACATGGTTTCTTCGAGGTCTTTATGTCCAGGGGAAATCGTAGCAATGATGGAGGTCTTCGTCCGGCCGCCGAGCGACTCTTGAAGGATACGTGTTAGTTTAGACTCTCTGGAAAGAAATGAAAATTACTTTATTGAGATACTTCTGTAAATGGAAATTCTATACTTAGAGCAACAACGATGTAGATGGTACATTCTAATTTGATAGCAAGATAGAATGTGCCATCAACCAGTAAGAAACCTAACCATTTATCCTAAGGGTCCTAAATCTTGAATTCCGATGATGACACTATACTATCTATGAATTTATTTACAGTCTGAATTGGTAACCTGTATGGTATATGCGGATGCCGTTCCACTAAGGCCGTGATGACGCGCCCGAGCGTCAACAACGACTGGTTGATGTTGACGCATTCACGCGCGCGTTCCCGCTTTGCAGGATTGTCCGAACCAGCCTTACTGATGTTCTCTGAACCAGCTAGATCCACCAGATTCAGTTTCCCGATCTTGACTAGTTCTTCGCCCTCTGGACTGTTCTCCTTCATGTGGACTACTATAGTGAACACTGTATGTGAACGGCTGGAAAAAGAAGAGCCCACAATGAATATAATATGTGGTGTATGAACCTTGTTTTTAAGTTTAACATATGAATAAAATGTTCTATGCTTTTGTTTACAAAACATACCTACTTAATTACTTTCTGTGTACTTACCTTCAGATGAATTAGTTACTAATACAAAAAGTAAACTAATAAGTTGTCAAATTGATGAAGAAAGATTTAGAATGGGATATATAATGTTATGTAAATATTTGTTGCTATGTGATGAAAATTACTATTACCTATTATTATTATTAACTACTTACAAAATAATCTATTAGTTACAACTACAATAGTAACCATTTTGGATATGCCTCCTCAAATATTACAGAAACCAACCCAGAAACTTTTTTTTCACTTCAGCCTTTTCAAAATAAACAAAGAGGAAACATATACAAAAGGATACATTTTAATAATTTTGACTTACAAGGTCAATATGCGCTTGTCATTGGGATGGTCACTGTAATATTCATACCTTGAATTTAGTAAGTATGTATGCCTTATGTGTCTGTTACAAACCTAATTCTGATCAGTTGTTTTTTAATAGATTTCAAATCAAGTTATTTACCTGGATTGAGCGTTCATTAGTGTGGAAGCGACCTTTTTCCTCTCCTGTCCTTGTGCCATGATCTTGTAAACTTCATTCTTATTATATACCTGTAAACCACATAATATTGATAAAAAACGATGATGATGTGATGTATGTAATTGTTTATTAAAAATTGTATAACTGACCGTTATTTCCTCCAATCCATTGACAATATTAGCACCCTTCCTTGTGACATCTTCATATATTCTCAGCTTGGAATTATCTTCCGATGAGGAGAGCAAGTCGAACAACTCTTCATTGTACAGCTCAAGATATGAGACTCGGACATTGTACTCAGTGTTTGAAATACGCAGCTCGTCAAATAGTTGAGAGAGGGCACGAGGGATTATACCAGCTAGGGGATCCTGAATGAAGAAAAATTTATAAATATCAAAAACATTTGAAGTCACATGAAAAAATGGGAGCAGTATTCCAAAGCAGACATTTCTAGGGTTGATATCAGATATTCCATAGGTGTAAATGGTGTAGATATTGAACTTACACTTTGCCAGTTGGTCTCATCTCCAGTGCTCTCTCCCACCATAGTGTGGGTCTTGCCAGTGCCTGTCTGTCCATAAGCAAAGACTGTGCAATTGTACCCTGCAAGCACTTCTTCTATCAGGGGACTGACCACCTGCTGGTATACTTCCACCTAGAAATTAAATTAACATATTACATTAATTATCACCACATTTAGGATTTTATTCCCTCATTATCAATTGGGATCCTTATATATATGTGACAAATACATGGCACATTTCAGTAGTAAAATAGTAGTTATTCCATTTTAGATTCTAAGCATCTAATTTAAATAAGTCTAGTCATGTTAGCTGTAAGCAACATTCCAAAAAGTGTAGTCTACAAGTACAATGATTATACAGTATATAAGCCATTGCTTCTGATGGTGCAATAGGTATTTTATTTCTCAATTTATTTTAGTTGACTTTTATTACAACTACAACATACACAAATTAATTCCCCATTTTGATAAGATAATAAGATAATAAATTATAAAGTTTTAGTATTGCTAACTTAAATCAAATAGAATTTACTCTTCATTACAGAGTACTTGTTTATCCAGCTGCTTTACCAACCTGTTTAGCATGAGGAGCAAATGCTCTGTCAAATGTGAACTTTTTGGTGTGAACGGACTGATGAGACTGCCGCACGACCACCTCACGATTGTTCAATACTTCTACAACACCCAATGACTTTATGTCTCGCTCACGTTGATTCAATGGCCTGAAAATAATAAGTTATTCTCATATATTTTCGAATAAAGGGGATCTATGGGTATCTGCAATCGAACATGAAATAAACAGAACAAATTTTCTTAATTCTCTAGGAAATAAACAGAATACTATAAACTTATACATTCAAGAAACTATGAGAAATAGATACAAATCTTACACATATTATTGTTTCAATAAGTAGAAATTAGTAAATGTTCTTAAGCATCCATGACAAACCTAGTTTCACAAGTCTTACGACATAAGTCAAGGAAGTAGCATTACCTATATACACAATTTAGATCATTACAGCGATTTAGCAAGTAAAAAACAAAAGATATTTTAAGTAAGTAGAATAAATAAGGTAATGTTCAAGAAGGCTTAAGAAGAATTCTATTTAGATACAAAGTTGCCATGGAATAAAGCTAAATTATCTATTTAAGTTATAGCAACGCTTTGAATCAAGGTGGATTGGAATGAACTGCTTTCTTATGAAAGATGCCCAACATGGTTCATAACCATTATTTACAATGTTAGCAAAAATTTGATGATTAAAAATACATTTAGAACATAATTTATTAAGTTTTACAGGATAACTAAGTTTGTTCAAGACGATTTCATTGCTAGTCACCATCGCTATTCCATTATTTACCTCAATCTAACGAATACTTGAATGTTCTGGTTTTTGTCCTTCCTATATCCCTTTTCCGACGTCATCTTGAAACGACACACATAAAACACCACACACAATAATTGTTTAGCACAATAATTAATAAATTCTCAACAATTCACATAAATAAAGCGCATCAAAACCCCAATTTCGTCAGGGAATCCGTTGGACTGAGTCGTTCAAACAAAATTCAAATTTGGGTTGATCGAGAGTTGCCACATTAAATTAAATGACATAAATGCCATAGATTTAAGCTTAAGTAAAATTCTTTAATACCATAACAATAAAAACAACTTTGTTTTATTAATGTGTTTGTGGTTTTCCGTAATTAAAAAATACTTTTTTAGGAAACAACTTGTTGATTAAATTCAGACGTTGGCAGTATTGGACATAAAAGTAATATTTATTAATAGTACTCGTCCATGGCCGGTTTTATAAAACGTTCCATTACAAGCAAAGTAAATTAAGATCTGAGAAATTTGTCAAGAACTAGTTTTAAAATACATAATATCTTTTTTAATAATTCACTGAAAAATTATAATTTGAGCTGTTTTAAGACAAATTTTCTTGCAATTTTAATTTGAAACGCGTAATTATGCTGTCAACAGGCGTTTTTTTAATCTTTTTATAGAATGGCTTTGCTTTTCTAAATACGTTAAGCCTGTTCAAATGAGTAAATTCCAAATAGGTAAGTACATACAACAATTATTATTTTAAAAGTGTTTTAAAAAACTGGAACGATCTAATAAATAATCATCTGTAATACGTTCTGAGAAAATGTATTAATTAAATTTAGGTAATTTAGGGCCAATTTTAATTTGGCCTATACAGTTCTCATTATATAAGCCGTATATATAAATTTATTGTAAGGAGTAATAATAATAGATAGGTACCTACTTATGGTTATGCCTTTTCTTAAGAAAGTTGTGAGAAAATCACTTATTAGATTTTCTTAATGGTTTAAAATAAGTTTGAAAGATTGCAAAGTAAAAAAAAAAACATGATTTCTAAGTCCAATAAGAGTTAGATCCAACAAGATCAGTTAACGCTACGTTAAAAACTTCTTATTAGCGGCTAAGTGGAATATAAATAAGCCCTCGCATAAGATTCCGGATTTCTTTTTACACGTCCAACAAGAAAAATAAACAGGATTTTGAAATGAGCAACGTCATTATACAGACTGTTTTTGCGTCTGGCAACACTCATTACACGATTTCCTCCGCGCTTTCTTGAAGAAAATTAAAAGAGTCGCCGCATTAATTCTATCCATATGTCGCGGGGTTTTTGCGGCGGTTAGCGCAATGGCGGCCCTCGTTGCGTTTTTGCTCCAGAGAAGCTACCGCGCCGCTTCCCAGACTGCTCGCCGCAAAAACCCACTGCGAGCCGAGCGCGGGAATCTACACAAAAAACTTAACCCCGCTCAATAACCGGCGACGTCGATGAAATACTATGAGTTCCTTTAACTTTTTATAACCCCTCAACTTTTTCCCCCCGCAATTTGCATCGAACGCCCGACGACCGCCATTTTGAAAGTTTTTCCCGCGCCAACCGAAATGACGGCGCGTTCTCAAAATTGCCGAGTAAAAACTATCCGATTAAATTCTTGTTCGAAATGGGCGTTTATGTATAATGACGTTTTTTATTGATGCTGGTTTTATGCTGAAATGGTAAAATATTTATTTCTATTGTAAAGGTTGGAATTTTATTTTGGGTTTGGAATGTTAATAGCTGTTTGACATGGCAACACCACGAACTTCAACATACTACCCACGTTTTAACCCGCGTAGAATTTAAAAGCGTTACATGCCACCAACACTGCTAACGAAAAAAAAAGAAAGTGCCGCTGAATTTAATTAGAAACGCTTACGCAGCTTATAATATTTTTTGTATTAAAACTTAAAACGTATATAAGTAGGTAGGTACCTGACCACCTAAAAAAATACCTACCTACTGACTGAGAATAATAACACACTAAGGGTGGATTTAGATGTCCATAAATATTTTGTAATCCTATTTTACCCACTAGATATTTTCACCTACAGCTATTTTAATGTCAATCAACTATAGACCAGGTACTATTGTGTTCATTTGTAAAGTTACCTTATTAAATTCCTATATTCTTCATAAACCTATGCTTTCATTACAGTCCACCCTTCACCCTAATTATAAAACTAATAATAACAACAACTTAGGTAGTTACCTATAGGTACATTGTATTTACAAAAATAAAAATTCTAGGCATTTTTTTTATGTTAGCACTGTACCATTCTGATTCGGCAGAGAACCAGAGTCATCGACATAGCCCACCGGATTAGCAAGCTAAAGTGGCAGTGGGCTGGCCATATTAGCCGAAGAACCGATAACCGTTGGAGTAAACGTGTTCTAGAGTGGAGACCGCGTCTCGGCAAGCGTAGTGTAGGACGTCCTCAGGCAAGGTGGAGTGACGATTTGCGTAGGATGGCTGGCAGGAGCTGGATGCGAGCAGCCGAGGATAGAGCAAAGTGGCGTGCAATTGGAGAGGCCTATGTCCAGCAGTGGACTGCGACGGGCTGATGATGATGATGATGATGATGATGACTGTACCAAAACCTCGTGCATTAGGTAGAATAAGTACTTTTCTTTATTTTAATCTCGTATTATGATAATTTTCTAATTGATTGAAGAGGAATAAATAGTCTCTTGTTAGGAAGTCACAATGTCACATTAGAAACAACGCTTTAAATTTGTTAAGGCAAAAAATATGTAGATTTAATGGGCAATTATCTTAATAATTACCTACATCTTTATATATACTTACCTACCTACCTGAGAAATCCTTTTGTACATCGTGTGTAACTAACTATAATAGGCATGTAACTAACACATGCAGGCAATGAAAATCCATAGTAATTTAAAAGTTGTTTCAAAAAATGTAGACAAAAAGTGTACCGTTTGATTTTCATCGAGTTATTACAAATCTGGCGGAGTGGCCGCGTGAGAACCGAGTGTCGTACTACCGGCCACGAAGATGGCGGCGATCAATGAAAATAATACACTCATAAGCTAAAGTATAAGTACTGCTTAAATTATTGTTGCATATAGGACACATTTAGACAAAAACTAAGATAACTTACTTTACTAAATATTTTTTGCATAATAATGACTCGTAATTGTTCAGATATTCATCCATACTTAAAAAAGAAATGCGTTAAAAAAATATAACCTAAATAGTTTAAGCCCCTATCTTAATTTGCATATTAGATACATTGTTTTCAGTGTAATTTACTTCGATATAAGACCGGTTTAATCCCTTGACCACTTTCGCTCAACCTCGCTCGTTTATTGGCCTAAGTTTTTCTACAAATAATATCCCACCAGTTAAGGCAGTGTAGGTTTTTCCTAGCTCGGTGAAAGGTTGGCGGTAGGATTACTAGAAATATGCCGATATGATGATGCACTAACGGCACCAGTTGTGTGGGAAACTCCACTTTTTTTATAAGATCCACTGAAAAACCACGCTCGTAGCCAGTCCGTTTTCTAAGAGTCACTTCCTAGAGTGTGAATTAATATGTCTCCGTTGAAGTGGGTGTGCGATATTTATACATTACGTTTAAAAGGCAACGTTTAGGCGAACCTACTAAGTACTTACAAAAAACAATCTTGTGTGATACGACCTTATAGTTCTAATACCGTTAACCTAATAAAGAAGCTAACTACATAACCACCTTTTTTGCTAACGAGGTAAAATGTTTAAAAGATAAACGACGCCCTGTGTCCACGGGGTTAACACGCCAAAATATAGGTTCTTATTCACTACTCCTCTCCCTCGGAGCTTGGGGGTCTGCTCTGGTTCTCGCACAGGTAAGGAGGGGTCCTTACACCATGCCTGCATACCTATATCCCAGGAGACATATATATATCTCTCCCGATGGCAGTCCTATGCGTAACACGGCGTGGGGTCACGTACGACGTAATAGATCTTGATAACCAGCAATGTAGGTAGATGCTTAACTACCGAGGCTAAGGTCATATAAGTTTATTCGCCTACTTATACCAAAAAAATGCGAAATAAACTCAGTTTAATCAAGCTTAAACATTGACCTAAAAGGATACAATTTAATCTCAACAAAAACTAGCCGAACCGTTCGTGCCGAAATCAAATTAAAAATGATAATCACTTGCAAAAGCTTAATTCGGAGCCAAGCTTTCTTGGAATCATAAAAAACCCATAAAACGGCGGCGAACAACGGTATCGGTTGATTTGCAAAAAACTATATTCTCCGCGTTAAACGGAGCCTTAAGTATAGGTAGGTACCAAGCGATTTTGAGTTTCTGAAATTTTAATTTTAGGCCAGCATTTCTTTTGCAAATTGCGAGTTACAAGAGTATGTCTAAAACGAGTTCTTAATCAATTATGATGAATAATCGTTTTAAATATTATGATTTTATGCCTAATCTAGTCACGTAGCTAAGTATCTATCTACCTATTTTTAATATCCAACAATGTACCTAAGTACCTCGGTACCAATAATCAAAATAAAAGTTTTGTTAAAAGTATAAAAGTATGCCACAACTAAATAGCACCATTATATCTAAATACGCACACCAGTGTAAATTACTGTAAAACTATATAAATCAATTTAAATGTAGGTACTTAATGGAAACATCTAGGAATGTTTTTTATGATATTATGTAGGTAGGTATTAGTAAGTAGGTACATATTAAAAAATACACAATAGATACAAACAACTATTAAAGTAGTAATTAAAGAAGAATAGAAAACTGGAAAGATCAGTTATGTATTTGTATTACCTATTACGTAGGTACTTATTTACTGGTAGATAAATATTTAGGTATGTGTATGCACCTAGTTCTAAGGGTCGGTTACACGGTTTCACAAGATCTACGACTATGTGTTGAGATAAAACAAATGCAACTCGAGTAATAATATTTCATTTATGCTGAAGTTTTGAGGACTTCTGGTTATTTATCCATATTCATTGTAGCAGAGGGAGTTGACAATAGTCTGGTACTAAGGAATTTAATATACTTAGGTATAATAAGGCGTGAATTCCTCATCTCATTTGAAGAATCTAAATTTTATTTTACTACCTTTGTTTTGATTATTAAATAAACATCATACACTTGAGATTATTGCTGCTTAACATACTTACCTAATACTTTTACAATAAAGTAGTTTAACATTGCAGTAGTATAGGTAGGTACCTAAGTATTTATTTTTTTAAGTATCTTAGTTTATCAAATTTGCATAATGTTTAATTAGGTAAGTATCTAGGCACTATATCTACATATATATTACTGAATATCAACATCGAAAAGAAGTCTCAAATAACGCCTCGCAACGATCAATAAACAAGACATTTTAAATTTTAAAGTAACCCTTTCATTTCCTACATAACTCACACTATAACCATACTTACACATACATTCACAAAAATTTGTGAGTCGGGTCTTTTTTATGTACGCGCGAGGGCAAGGAAAGCACGCGGAGGGATCGCGTGGGGTGCTGGGCGGGGCATGCAGCTGCAGGGCAGTAGGGCTCCGCTGGCGGCAGTCGAGACGCGCGCGTCGCACCGTCACGTCACGGCTAAATCCTAAACTCGCGCCAAAAACACCGCAAACCCACCAACTGTCAAAATCAACAGAAACCGGTCAATCATTCACTCATAGACAATATATTTTTTTTATAAGTATATAAATAAAACTGTGACATCACTCGTAGAGCCAAGTGATGTGAGTGCAAATTTTCGGTAGTTTTCGATTTTGAATTGGCGGGTCTAGTTGATGTGTGCGAGCGAGAGGGGTGATATGGAGAGTCCGGGTGAGGAAGCGGGACGGAGTGCACCGGCGCACGCCCCCGCACCGAACGGCTCCAATAAGATCATCGGGCGAAACGTGAATGGGACAAGTAAGTCACCTCATGCAGTTTGTATGACTTTTGCAGTATTATTTATTGCATTCCAACAGCCGCCATGTGGCTTATTTATGATACTTAGGTACTTACAGCTGTTCGACATTTAACGAGAGATGGCATTATAAATTTATACCTATTTTAAAAATATCGTGTATTTATATTACATACCAGTACCTGCCTACTAGTGAAACTAATGAATAACGTATACATCTATTTACGTACTTTTAATATACCTAATATATCTTACATATTTCTTTCATCTCTCTTAAAATTATTTTATTTAGGTAAAGGTACTGATTTCTATTGGAAATTTGTATTTATTATTTATTTATCTTTATAAGATAAATCATTAGGACCATAATATTATTTCGATTAGTATCTATTTTATTAAAAAAAGTGCAATTGGATCAAGTGTAAGGTTTAAATACTTACTCAGGTACCTACCTACGTAATAGTTTAAAAATGAAGAAATTACGCTAAGAATAGATGTTATTAACTCATCTAAATTCATTATGGGATTCCAATCCAATCTTCCAACACCATCATCCGATCAGTACGATACCTTCATATTGTTAATTAGTTACAAATTTAGAAGTGGATCAAATCCAGCTTCATTTACATAATTAGGTCAGTTGCAGGTCGACCTACCTTTATTTTTCTACAACGAGCTAGAAAAACATACCTACTGAAAATAATACACTAGGTACTTTAGCATTAGACAATCACCAACTCAGTCGTGCTACGAATATAAGAACTGTGAAGTTTTCCAAACATCAGCACATAAAATAAAAAATGGAATACGCGAGTGTAATCTGTTTTTTATTCAAATTCATAATAAACTAAGTACGTAGTAGAAAATCTATGTATCCTATCTATTTCATTATTCTACGCAAGAAAAAACAATATTTCATTCTAAATTGGAATAACTCAAATGAACAAATGAAAAACTGATAATTTTAGGTAGTTATTTTACACATAATATAAGTAGGTCTTATTTTAATTTCTTGGCACGTACAAAATAAAAAAAACTAAATACACACACAATTCATTAAACGAGATCAACTTTTTACATCAAACTAATATGGTGTAAAAAGCTCTTCGAAGAAAACACATGCGCTGGGAATCGAAGCTGCTACCGGCAATTTGTGTTTTTCCACTGAGCCGTCGCCGCTTTGTCTTCAGAGTTTTTGCTTCCTCTTAATGCTTTTATACAATGGAGAATGTGTCTTGATCATTGTTGATAAGTAAATAAAAACTAGGTACGTACTTCAATGCAAACATTCCTTAATTATATTTATCAATTTATTATTGATCCACACTTATTCATCGATTATCGAAATAAAAAAATATTATCTAGATGGATTGCAACCTCTAAAGAAGTACATTATCTATATAGATCCTAACCTACCTCTATAATTAAAAAATAAAACCCTTGACGAATTTCGAGACATATTTTGTGATATTATGGAGCACCTGTAGGTAATAAAGCAGACAATCATATGTCAGTATATGATATTATATACTTGCTCCTCTAATTGATAATCAGCGTCGGTTTCATCACTACCTAAAATTGGTAAAGACTTAATGAATAAAGTAGTATGCTTTTTTTAAGCTCTACCTACTTACCTAATTTGTAAGTATTATTTTTATTAAGTTTCTTTAGACTACAACTATCAAAATCATTAAATGCAGTATCCAAAGATACAGTCAGACGTAATAAAAACCCGCCGGTAGTATGAGTGTGGAAAAACCGTGGAAAACGATGAAAAACCGCGCTCTCATTGTGCGCACAAAAACTAGACGGCAACCTGTCCTGAGAAATCTCTTTGCACATGAAAACGCAGGATTTTGATCTATATCTCCTTATTAATACGAGCGATTTTCTTATGTGTCCTGAGGATTCAATCTTGTATGACATATTTGGCTTAAATTTTACCAATAGATAACTTATTCAATGACAGTTGCGTAGATGTTGGAAACACTCGGCCTAAGTATTTTAAAATGATTTTAAATGAACGACGATGAATTCTTTGTAATTTATTTGCATTTAAATATTATATTTACATACTTAAATGCTATCTAAATTCTAAGTGTATGTATTTTTATTAGCACATAATTTCTTTACTTTTTATACCTACATACTAAACAAGACAGCTAAAATCATTCAAATTTTATAAGCGTGCTTAAAATAGACAACTTTTTTTTATAAACCTCTTCAATTAAACCTTTTTAGGTTTGCCGCGTTCCGTACTTCCTAACTGTAATCCTTTTTACATAAATGCCCCATTAAGCTAGTAAAGCAAAAACAACAAATATGTTAAGTTAAATAAAAGTTCGTAAAAACAAATTACTCTTATGGAACGCGACATAAAAATGTTGCCGACAAAAACACGAACTTTTGCAACATCTAAAAAGGCACAAGCATATTTATGTGGTTGGCATGAAAGTATTTATTTTTTATATAAGGTAAAATTTCATGATAATGAATATTTAAGTATTTAATTAAATTCAACTAATTAAATACCTAATATTCATTATCATGAAATTGCCATAAGAGGGCAATAAGGGTACTTACCTAATATTTCCGTAAGTATAGGTACTTGTATTGATGAATGAATCGCGGGAATAGGATACAATACCAAACGTGATTAGGTATATTAGTACATAGGTACCTTATCTACAAACATGTGGGTTAGTACGTAAGTTGTACGTTGAATGCATATTCTCACTTCATTGCATGAAAAAAGCACAGCAAACTTCCTACCTACATGACATTTGCATATTATGGAGATCTCGCCGATTTTTACACGGCCTCAGCATAATATCATAATAAAGGAATATTTTTAACCTATTCCCAACCAAACCTTAGTAATAAAACGTTTAAATTTACACTGTATTGTTTCTGCAATAAGGTTTATGCCTATAGTCCTCTTTGGTAGTTGAATATTTATTCACATATACCGCGCACATTTTTTTATACGACTTCAGAAATGTTTTCTTACTTTTTTCAAGTTTTAAAATGAAGCAGGAAATGCTGCATGTTGTGCTGGTGGACAAAGAGTTGAAATAACTTGGGGCACCTCTGTGGTATCGTCGTTTTGTAAAAATAGGATATTTAGGATTAATTTCACCAGTTCCCAAAATCAAGATGAACTACAATGTTTTATGACTGGGTATACCTACCTAACTATAACTCTCTGAAATCTTATCAATTGCAATGGATACTGCAATGACCATATTAGACGGCCTTATTGCACAAAACTTAACAGATGTAAGTGTATAAAAGGCAAAGTTAATGCCTTAAGGGCACGTGAGGCTTTATCTTCCAGTCAACCTTCGAATCATACAGAAAAAAAGCAACCAATTACTATAAACAAAACCTACTGTCATGGTACGGTGGTACGGGGCAAATATTCTCTCTTCTTATCATCCCTTATTGTACCTATCTAAAAAGTTAATTTAATCGTATAATGATTATTGGTGCCTGTGTATTATATATAAGTAAATCACGTTCTCACATAATAATATTATCAATTAACCCAATACTGTCAATAGACCTAAGATCTGGTACGTAGGGGTGCGCGCCAGTTTGAGTTCTGAAATGTAGTCAGTTAAATTTTTTTGTTCTTTCACGAGAGCTCAACTCGTTTACTGTTACTGCCTGTATATTATACTACCTAATTTTATATTTATTAACTATTTTATCTCGTCGTTTTATTTTAAATTTACAGGGAAGTACTGTATGGTAGATACCAACTAGGTAGGTTGGTACACGTATTGAAAAAAAAAACATCAAACATATTAATCTATAATCCACATCCCACAACCTAACCATATTAACATAATACGCTGATTCTAGTTTAATATAAAATACCTTTGACTATCTTTGATAAAAAAACAAAAGGTAAGTACCTACACCTTCATAAACAATAGACAATCGTTTACCACATTCAATTCAAACAAGCTCTTAGTTACGCAAAGATGCGTTCGAAAACAGCAAAAATGTTCTTTGATAACTTTTTTCTTCCTTTTCATTTGTACTCCTTTCTCGAGTCTATTTAACAATGGAATTGTGTGTTTATGCAAATCATATTTGACTGGGTTTCTGAGCGACTTACTGACCGGTGAATGGAGATGTGAGTTGGAGTGATGCATCTGTCATTTCAGATATTACAACGGTTTGTTGCTACATCCCAAACGAGACTAGGTTTTTTGTAGAGTCGGTGGTATGCGTTGAATGAGCGCTTTTTTATATATTATTATTATGCATTGCGGTGTACTTTAATGAAGGCAAGTAAAATAAGATGAGATGAATACGTTGTTATAAAACATTCTTTGAAAGTAATATAAAACGTAAAAAAACAATTCCTTGGTTAAAATCACAGAGAACTGTCTACATAAATAATATCGCCTAACATTTAATAACCGTCTTTAAAAAGAGGTTCATCAATGAAAATGCCAAAAACTAATTAGACAATTTAGAATTCTTCAAAAAGATTTACAGTAATGATTTGTAATTGAAGTAAGCATATAAGTATCAAGGCTTTATTGAAACGCGACTTTAATTTAACGTTAGTAGTATAGAGTTTAGATAGGAGAGTTAATAAGGACCCGACGTGTTCCATAAACTGCATCTCGTCCTTGAAAGAGTTTTCTATAAGAAATACCTAACTACGTAAACCAAATTGGTTTCACACAGGATACCCTAAAGTAAGTATTGTTCAAAACAGAAATGATCATGAGTGCTTTTAAATTTAAATGCCATCCGATTGTATTATTGATCAGTATATAATTATTACACGCTGCGTTGCGTTATAAAGTATCTGCCGTTTTTCGTCGCCGTGTCTTTAATGGGCGTCTGAATTTTCATGAGTGCCAATATTTATCGCTGCGACGCCATTAAACCGGCACTGGTGGCGGGGTTTGCGCCCTTTCCATATTCCCTTTATTTATATGACAAAAACGATATACCTTTATCGAGTCTCTTCATTTTTTACCACTGTTAATTCTTGAGATAATGGCCAAAGTCAAATGACCGGGCGGAGTAAGAAACAACGGAATTTCAGCAATGTCCGCGCGCTCTTTTAAGCCGATTTTTTTGGCTTCATTCGGTCGGCGGCTGTTTTCGATATTTTTTATCGGGCCCAGTGAAAACCGTAATGGCATTTTATCGTGCATAAGAGCGGTCGGAATCATTAATTATTTATAATAAGCGCTAGTCGATCGGCAGCCATGTTTATATTGCTGCCGAAATGACATATTTTGAAGGGATTTGCAATTTTTAGAGCGTTTTTATGACGCGTCTGGTTTGTTATGTTTTAAATTTAAATGCAATGCTACGTGGCCTTTGGTTACATTTTATGGTGTTTGTTTGGATATTAGGCATTATTAGGTGCAAACCAAGAAGTAAGGATTGCAACCTTTATGGTACCAATTTCGGTAGGTAGGTACCTACTTAAACATAGGAATGATCTTTAATGCGAAAATAAGGTTACCAGTAGATAATAATATCTAAGCGTATATCATTAATCAATAAAAAGTCTTACTACAATAGGGAGTGCGCATACGGTAGAGGGCACCACTAAATTGTCAAAAGAGACACTATTAGGCCAATAAAGAACTAATGTAAGTCTAATGCCTGTCAACATACTATTATTCAAATAAAATTATCCCTTCAGTTAAATACCTTTATGATTTTAAAACTTATAAAATATTGTTTTCGTCCTATCAATATGTAATGTCGCTAGAATAATAACATGCTATTATAATTAACTCGTTATAAATGTCAATGTCAAATATTTACCTAGGTATTGAATGGGAGATTCAGATTTGCGACACCTGTTGGCGGCATCTTTGTTTTTGACGGCCCTTTTAAAGAAGTGTTGATTGAAAACGAAACAGCATTAATAAGTAGAGATAGGTATATACAGATAGTGCGCTATGAATATATTATCTGATAGTGAACTAATTAAGTTATTACAAGCACATGTCAAATATCAACGTGTGTAAATGGATTCAAATTGACTAACTCGAGTGTGAAATATCCATAATGCAACAAATTATCTGATTAACAACAATTTAAGGAGCTTAACTCTCTACCGTAAAATGCATACTTATAAGAGGCAAGCGAGAAAATTTCCATTTACAAGAATTACTTCGGTGCGAAAAGATTATAAATTAGCAGATAAATATGTATTAGACATAAGGAGGCATATAAAACAAGCATAGACTAAGAAAGTTAGATTACTAATAGGAGGTAGAGGCAGCTACGAATATTTTAATGTCATCCAAGAGATCACCTTGAGATGACAGACAGAAACATCACATAAACTCATTTGTATTCCTAATTAATAATTAATTTGACTGTGTATTCACTATGTAGGTAATTACATTTTTTTAGTCTTTTATAAATATATTATCTAAAGATTCTAAAGGTACTTATTACCTAGTTCGTAAGTACCTACTTACCTACTTATATTTCGGAACTAATTTTAAATCAAATACAATAAATCATAAAAAGTGACTATTTACGACTACTCATCAAAAACTACCCCAAAATCACACACCTGTCTCAAAAATCAAACAATCAATAAAATATCAATCGACATTCAATGAATATCAATAGAGGTCTTTGACCTTAACACTTCACTACCAAAATCGTCAAAAATGAACTCTACCGAAATAAAAATACGTGTGAAATGAAGCGGCAATACTATTCTTGCATTGTCAACTTTACCACCATAACATGACCTTAATGTATGGAAACAAAATAAACAAACTCCTACCTTATTCCCGAAGCATAAAGCATCAAATGAACCGTATAAATATCTTTGTAATGTACTGACCGCCGTAACATCTGCCAAGACAGCTGCTTCCACAGATTAGATCACTTTATCCAAATCTTACCTCTATAGTTTCCTCTGTCTCTGTCTAAAGAGGAACGTGTGAGTGATATGAAGCATTACCATAGTCGGAAGTTTTTTTTAAATCAGGGTCAAAGCCAGGAAGGGTAGAATAGAGATAAAAATAAAAGGGTAAAGGACGGAAACTGGACATATTAAAATAAGTTGGTAGTGAGTATTTTTTAATAATGTTAATTTCACAGACCCATTAACCATTGATCATAAAACATATTATTTGAAAATTCAGTTTTCCCGCCAGCAATCTGTTGCCTGTCTGATCCATAAAATTGTACCTAAGTAGGTATACTTATTATGTTTTAAAAAAGTATTTTTTATTATTAGAGCGTTTCAATGTTTAACTCTATGTATTTGTTAAGTAGTATAAGAAGGGAAGAATAAAATAAATGACTAATAGGAATAGATAGGGAAGTAAATAGATGTAATAATATAATTCGGTTATTATTATTTTAGGTCGGATTTGTATATTATATTTAATCGTTTAGGTACTTCCTTATTAATATATTTCCATGTCCTAACAAGTAGGTATTCTATTTTAATATTTTCTACGAATCTCTTAGTTAATAAAATAGCCGCCCTTTTATTTTATAATTTTCATAAGAAAAATATCCGAAGAACTGTACGTTAACAATGCGTAGGTATAAATAATCGATCGAAACAGTTCACCATTACTTCTGCCCTGAGGGCATTACTTTTTCACACCTATAAAAAGTATTAAAAAACACCTCAAGGGAAAGGGTTAAACTTTCAATTTCTTCACCACCTAAATTAATTAACGAACGTAACACATGTTAATATTTTGTCTGTTACTTTGTCACGCTTTCTAAAATGGAATATGAGCATTAGTCACCATCTTAACTATTTACGCCACCTGTTTAAAAAAAAATAACGTCAGTTGTTTTCCCGCCATGTAGTGGGCATAGAGATTTTTATTTCTTTTTAATTGTTAATTTGGCGGATGTTGTTTTTAAAGGGTTTTGATTTTACTGTCCAGCATCGGAAGTAACATGTGTCTTTTAAATTCAAATGTCATTATTTTTAATTTTATTCGACGGGTCGGCTCGATGATTTTGGGGTTTAAGTGTTACTTTTTGTTACCTTTTGTTGGTTTTTGATGTTTCTTACGCCTTTATTTTAGGAGTAGGTAATATAGTAGTAGGGTTTGTATCTAATTTTTAAAGACTGCCTTGAGGAAAGTAGACAAGTAGCAAACAGTAAGGAAAATAAATACGAGTAGAGACTTACATACGTAACTTTTTACAAGTATTTTTTTATTTAGAGTCACAAATTGTAATTTTAAAATTTGTACATAAAGCAACTTCGACTTAATTAACGACATTTAGTTACTAGGTTGATCAAATGGCACCAGAACAATCATATTATAGATTAACCTCGCATTCTCACACTCTTTTTCATTATCCGAAAAAGGCGGGTTAACAAAAAACGCGGGAATCTCATACCATAGTTTATGAAAGGTTTTTCTATTAGTAAACACCTGTATTGTAAGGTGAGGGAGAGAGGCAAAACGGAGGGAACTGTTCAAAGAGTGAAAAAACTTTACAAAAACCTTCGTAATGATGTAGACATGAGAATGCGGTTATATGGATGCAAGTTAAGACTGTTAATTGCAATTATTTCGCAGTTCTGTTTTTGTTACTGCTATTTATTGATGTGCAGCGTTAATATGCTATTTACTAGGTATAATAGTATTTTTTCAACTTTTTTTTTAATGAATACTCAGGTACTTATCCCATTTTAAATAATAAAGATATTAGAAGACATCAGGTCTGATGTAGTATATATGTATACACCTATGTGGGTACGACACCTTATAAATAGATACAATATGTAGGTATACCTACTTAAATTTATAACGATGATATTATACTGATATTAATAAACTTGCAATAGTTGTATAAGTACATAGGTAATAGTTATTTTATAGGCTACAATTTTGTAATCTGCCTATTAGATATTAAACAACAGACTTAATTGGGTCAATAATTTTAATCCTAGCTAAAATTCATATTTTGCTTCCGATTCTGAAGCTTATTGCATTTTTGTATCTCATTTAATTTGAAAAATATTTACTTACTTACCTACTTACTAAAATCAGTTGAGCTGTTCCCAAGATTTTGATTCAAATTGTAGTTATATAGGTAGGTAAGTTCCTATTGGATATACCCTATATAAATATACCTATCGTTAACGTTTGTCCATGTTTTTTTTTATCTTAACCTAGATTTCTTCTCTGTTTAAGAAATTTACTTGATGTTCATCAGTCAAAAATGCCGAACATTATTTAATCAAAATAAAAGAGGGTAAACAGCCACCTTTACTACTCAAATTAGATCCCCTATCTTTACTAATAATTCTTTTTTTACTTACCAACTGTCCACTCGCCCTCATTTCAATATTTTTTATTCGACCTCCTTACCTCAATACTCTTTTAGTACTTTTTGTCTATGGTCATATTTGACGTTCCCACGGAAGAGGTTGAACTTAAAAAAACACTGAAGGGTTGTTTTCACTGTCCGTAAGGTGCATGGGAATAGATGACCCCTCTATGATTTTTTAACTTCCGCAAAGATGTTTAATGATTAAAAGAACATGAAATAGGGGCCGCTGGACCACGGGTGTTGAGTTACCTTTGATTGTCTATGATAGGAAGAATTTTATTTGAAATACTTACTCTTTATCAAATACTAAATATCAAAAATAAATTTTAAATAAGTAGATACGTATATTTGAAACTTCTTAGTTATTCTTAATAGTCCTTTAATGTTCTACCTACTTATAAGTTTGTTTTTAACATGTTATCTTTGTTTTAGCTAATACCTACTTCATTCAGTTGTGACTTCTCTTATTATCTATGCTAGGTACTTACCTAACTTAAGAAGGTAAGTTTTATAATATATCGCTGCTTTTCTAGAATAGTATCACAATTCTAAATAATTTGTTACTCCATTTAAGATTGTGAACCGTCACATATAAATTTCAATTAAAAATGGTGACACATTTTGAGTTGTGAGACTATTCTAGAAAAGCAGCGATATACTGATTCTACGTAGGTAGGTACATCTAGGACCTTAGGAAGTATACTTACTGCCAGTTAATCCATTATTAGGTATTTATCTAGGTTGTAATTTAAACATTACACATTTACACAACTATAACGTACACAATAACGTAAGGAGTTAATTATTTCATATTTGCTGACACTATTCTTTTTCCCAATCGGAATATACTCATATTTATAATACTTTATAGGTTTATACTCAAGTGTATTGTTGTAACTTATAATTTGTGTGTAAGGAAGGGTTGACCCAACTCTTCCGTTGACTGACAGATGGCCGCCAGTAGATTAGGGTTGGCGGCTCGAATAAAAAAAAGTTTTATTATCAAATGTGATTTTTATTTGTTTTAGCGATCATTTTATTTATAGATGTATAAAATTAGTCATTGTATATTTTATGGCTCTTTAATCTGTATGTGTCATCTGTGGAAATAAATTTCTTATTCTTAAACAGCAATATACCTATAATATCTAAAACTAGGTAGAAACTTACTCAATATTTTAAAGAAAATTGTATTACTTACTCTATTTGTCATTTTTATGCATATTCTTTTAAGAAAAATACTTTTGATATATCGCTGCTATGTAGGTATAAACGTAAATACATCATATAGCTAAATGTATTTTGTGTTCAAATTAAACCTTCCTAAATATTTGTTTTAATAGTGAAATGTATGTCCACTTTGTTACTTACGCATTTTATGAATTTACATTACTTGCAGCTTACCTGAAACAACGACATCGCCAACCCTATTCCAAATAGACCGTACATCCTAAGGGTGGTCAAAAAACCGCATAAATTTAAAGCCACATTTTTAATTTTTTCAATCGTACACGAGGTGATAACTGCGAACCTCAATTAGAATAGCGTTAATTGGCGACATGTGTAAAACGTATAAGTGGCGCCTTGGGCATATACGTTTTAGCATTTTAGGGTTCCCTGCACTCAATTATAGGAAATTCTTATTAAATTTATACTCACACGGTACACCAACACAACGCGCTAATTAACTGTATAAACCGCACCGCGACATTTGTTTTAACAAGAAACTTTCGCTAAGTTCTTGTGTAGTTTGTAGTATTCACATAACTAAGTAGTTAGGCAGTAATTTTTATTTCTGTTTTGTCCATTTTTAAGTTCTTGCACATTACATTAGACGTGGAATTCGTCAGTACGGAACCTATATTTATTTTAGGTAGGTATCTAGTATCTACAAATAGCCTTAGTTGTCACTGACAAAATAGGAATCGTATAAATACCTATGCTATAAAATACCGTGAAAATGTTAATTGTAAGTCGTAAGCATATCATGCATCCTAATTAGGTGCACTAATTGCAAAACATTTACATTTTGTGTATTATGTTGTAGAAGAGAATTAAAATTAAATAAGGGCAGATCAACTTTGTAGGAGGGCGTCACATAGTCAATTAATGCTATTATTGAAATATTAACCAATATTTAATATTTATTAAAAGCCATAAGTTTCGAAAATTACCTACTTACATCTATCTATATTATGAAATACTATGAATAATAGGTCCTGTAACTTACGAAAGTAATCGCTAAAGCATTTAATGCATACGAATAGGGCTCTGTTTTAGGAGAGTTGCATTTGGTCTTTATTTTTGAGTTGGTATATATTATTATAGTTAGTAACTACCTAGGTACCTACTTAGACGTACCTATATAAAGTCATTGCATTCACAAACAAAACCTTTTTATGCCTCCATTAATCCAGTAACGTCTAATTTCACTATGCACCAGAGTTCGTAAAAAGCGTTGCCCTACATTTTCTGTAATAAAGTTAATGATGTAAAAAAATAATCCCAGTGACTTCCGAGTCGGGTCAAATCTCAACAAAAACTAAGACAATGACTCGGCGATTTACATACGGTGGGTGTAGACTAAAAAAAATTGTGGTAGAGTTTGGTAGAAAGCTAGAAACTTGTGTTATGGGATCGAGATAAGATGGAGTATTTTTTTATTGAACCAGTACCTATTTAGCTAGACTTTAATGCATCAGCAGACTAGGTACCTATAACCTAACGAGCACGATCTTGCACTAACTGCGGCACGGTAAGTACTTTCGACCTACTTACACTAGTTCTTATAAACATCTCTGATTTACGCTAATGATAATGATAACTATTGTATCACCATAAATTTCTCTCTATATAGGTAAGACTATTGTCAAATACCTACTATCTGTCAGCTGTTTCACCAGCACGGAATGGTTTATCTACCCCGCGGATCTAGTTTAAAAGTAGATTTTTTCTTTTCATAGGTCCTTTCTATTTCTATACCAAAATAGGTTTAGGGTGTGAGGTGTGAAGGCAAAAAATTCACTATCGAGTTCATAATATAAAACTTATAAGGATTTATTTTAGCTTCTGCCCGTCACTTCGTCCGCGTGGAACTCCTCCTTTTTTGCAGTCGGTTAAAAAGTAGCCTATGTCCTTTCTCAGGCTCCAGACTTTCTTTGTGCCAAATTTCATTTAAATCGGTCCAGTAGTTTTAGCGTGAAAGCGTAACAGACAGACAGACAGAGTTACTTTCGCATTTATAATATTAGTAGGGATAGTAGGGATTAGTAGGGATTGTTCGTAGGTAGTTAAGTAGGTACCTAAAACTTACTAACATTTCCCGATTCAACTGCAATCTAATCTATTCCCTATATCGAGTAATCTATTACAAATCTCTACCATTCCGACTGCCACTGCCACTAGCCATATTTGTAAAAAAATTGTATCGAAAGTGAGATTTCGGTCAGCAGGTGGCGGTAACTTTTTTCTAGTAAGTAATTAATCAGATGCATCTGTTGTAATTACTTCTGAAGGGTTAATCAAACAATAAAGGAATTAGACGGCATGTGTTTTAGTTTGATGTGAGATAGTAAGCACTATAATAATTATGATTTGCATAAAAAAGTATTTTAAAAAAGTTTCTTGTCATAAGCAGTTTTAGAGCACCTGCGATAAGTTTACTTTCCTGCAATTTGGTTCTTAATTTAATTCTTTATTTAATTACGTTAGGAATCACTAAGTAGGTATGTTTTTTTAATCTTATTTTGCTGTCAACAAATAGACTGCACCTACTTATGTAGATAATTATTGTGTAGTACCTATCCAGGAAACTACACAATAATTAAAGAAATTAAATAATAAAACATAATACTTATTGAGAAAAAAATCAAAACATTAGGTATAATATCATTATTTTAATATTCTTAGATAGGTTACATTTCCACCTATTAGTAGATATTTCTGCAAATATTAAGTCGTTATAATTTAAAATAAATTCACACAAGTTAAATATATTATTATTTCACAGTTACCTACTCCCAGGTTACCATTAGTTACCAACTTATTATCCTTAGTTTTTTTACAAACTAAGACGCTCGAACGCAAATTTCGCACGGAAGCTAAGCCCTAAAAAACTTGGAAAGTATTTTTTAGAGTCGTTAGCACAATACCGCATTAATATTCATAAACAGACAGACAGTATTACGCATATCAATCACGGGTGCAAGTGCGAAAAAATACCTAATTGCATGCACAAACACATCTCGTCATTTTGTCTTCCCTGTCATTAGCGCCCGTTCTTTTTGTGTCGCGTCTATTCAAATTTCGAACGACAATAGACGTGTTTTTGTTTATCCGCTAAAGAAATTATTCTAAGACCATAGACAAGGGGTGTTTTTTGGGATACTGGTTTGAATTCAAGACATAATTACTATCGTATTTTATTTTAGTGAATTAGCTGCGATTTTCGCACGGTACGTTGCGGTGGTGTACACGTGTTTAGTAAGCGAGTACGTAATTATTGACAGGATGACTCTTGTAATGGTAATTAATTGGGTTGTATTTGGGTAACATGTTAAATATGGATATTTAAGATGTGTAAATACATTATAAGTAAGATTATGTTCATATCACCTATTATGAAGCTAATATGCAGGTTAGTTAAATAATTAGCTACTTACCACTAATTAATAAATTAATTAATTTTAGATATTGGGTTGCTATAACTATATTTTAATACCTTCTGGTGCCGTTACATGATATTTTTTTAAGATTTCAGTTGTTTGATAGCCACTGTCACATAGGTCAATCGTACAAGTATTGTTTATCAGTATGTAACCGGGAGACTATTACATAGGTACTACTAAGATAAACTATTAGAACTTGTTCATTCCAATATTAGAACTTTGTAGTAGACAAAGATATGATGTGGCATTGTGCCTAAATACGTATGTGTGTCCATTCTACCATTACAATCATTATTATAATACGGCCGTACCATTTGCGCTTGTCCCGACACGCTCTTGGCCGCCTCTCTTTAACTCTCTTTTTTTAAGTTAATGAAAATGACCCGTAAAAAGAAGTTTCAGTCGATTTAGTGATTTAATTTATTTTAAAACGTGCAAATACTTGTTTATTAAATATTATTAAAATATATTCGGGATTTTTTCTATTCTCTATCTTAACCAAGAATCGAAACCAGTCTATAGAAAAATACATCCATGGACTGGTTTGAAAAGAAATTATTTACTTAGGTAGGTACATCAGAATGTCTGATTTCTGCTTAAGTCAAAAAAATTAAATCTCTTTCATATCTTGTTTTTTAATAGGTACTATCTAAATGCAAATTATAGCATGTCACCCACTGTAAGTAAATAGCAAAACAAAATCGATTGAAATCTGTAGATACGAGATTATATATTTATCAAAATAATTGTAAAATGTTATTATCAGCCGAGTGGTTTAAACTCCAAGCTAAATTAGACCTTAATATGGTTTGAAACACCTTACTAATTATAATGCATGACTTAGACTTGGATAATCTGCCAAAATGGTGATCCTCCTTTTTAGTGACGATCTGTATAATTTTACCACCGACTTAATATAATGAACACAATACTGAAGAACAACTAAAAATAATTCCCAAGATACTTTTTTGCAGATAGGTAAGTGTGCTTAATAAAAAACCTCTCTTCAGCGTGAGACTATGTGTTAGAAATTTACATTAAATGTCTATGCAAATTTTGTCCTTGCAAAAGTGATAAGGCCATTTTTTTCCACCGAATAATAAAAAAAAACAAAGACCGTACGGGTTGCCTGAGTGAGCCGCGTCCCTTTTTTTATAAGTCGCGACCGCGGCTATTTTTTAAGCGCACAGATTATGTAAATTAGTTTTTTGGCCATCGTGTGAGTCAGGTTTTTTTAGTTTTGGTATCCGAGGGCTTGTTTAGGATATTTTCTCATGCTTTTTGCTCGATAAAACGATGCAGGTAAATTTATAGGTACGGAAAAAATATTAATGAGTAGGTAGGCACTTAATGAAAACATATGACTTTAAATTACGTTAATTAATTAATTTATTTATAGGAAAAGTAATTGGAGACATATCAAGTTTTAAACATAGGAATAAAACAACTAGGTATATTCTTTTAACTCTTACCTAAATTAATGTTCATGAGTTAAATCTGTTAAGTACCAAGGTACCTATGTAGTTGTTTCTCCAATGTGTACCTAAATCAAATACTCGCGAAAGCATCAGAAATTATAATTTTAAATATAGTATTAAATGAACAATATTGAACGATTTCTTAGGTGTTTAGGTATTTATTATTTAACATTTCTGAATGATCAGGTTCTTATTTCATTACTAATAGGATTTTTGAATATTTAATGCAATAGGTACTCTATTAATAGGCAACAACTTTTTATATAAGTAAGTAATAAAATAAACTACTTAGTAAAACACCTAAATCTTTATGTAGAAGACCATATATTTACCAAAAAGACCCAAAGTTTTTGTTCGCATTTTTTTTGATATGTAAACTTTTTCTACCTGCATAGAGGTGGAGTTATAGACCAACCCTATTTTTTTTTCAACACAAAAACCAATAGTACACGTGGGGTGGTATTTTGAGGGTGGCAACATTTTTTTTTCATGGTGAAGCGTTCGATATTTTTCCCGCGTAAGGAGCGTCATTGGGGCTTGGGTTCAACCCGTTCTGCCAAACAAAAGGACCCCTTTATGTAAACTTTATTCATCTATTTTTTCGGTTCGTAACGGTCGGAGCAATTCTTTTCGGTAATAGCTGGGGTTGTTATTAAAAAGGGGTTGTTTTTTGCGCGCTCTCCACACGCGAATGCAGACGGCACTAAATTGTTTGAGGCACGAACATTCATTTTAAAGAAGTTAGATTTTATTGGGCTAAAAGGTACGAGAATTAAACGGTATATAGCGTTAATTTTCTTAGTGGTTAGAAGCTGTCGGAAATTGCAATTTTAACGATTAGGTACTTTTAAGGTAAGACGTGGACGACCTTACATAAATACATTTTCGCCTACAACCCATACCTAGTTTTGTAGGTAGGTAGCTTATAACATAATATTATAAAGAATATATATATACTTTTTAAAACGCATTAAACCTACCTAGGTACTTCCCTAACACTCAATCCTAGGTTACTTTTTGTATATAAGTAGGTACTTACCTAAGTCCCTAAATTTGACAATCAATGAAAATTTGAGTGAGATAATTTAGAAGATACTTGTACCCTAGGTAATTACTATTCGTCATAATATATTAGTTTATAAAATAATTATTATCAACGTCATCGGTCGTAAAGAAAATTTCAATCACTTGTTTTTTTGACAATGGAGACATGTACCTAGAATAGTGGTTATTTTCGGAATATAATTATAATAAAATACACATACTTAGTACCTAATCGCAAGCCCGAGATATTCCGTAATTAGTGTGTCTATATTTCTCCATCTATTCACTGAAAACAGTTTTGTAAATTCATTAATCGTAAATCTGCCGTGTTATAAACGCAAACATACCTATACATATATATACACCACAGTAAGTAAGATAGTTAACTAAAACACACTGATCAACAATAACAATGTACTTATATATTCTATAACTTTACACAGTTTCTAATCACCGCTTTTTTTTTCAGTGGTGGTGACTTCGGCACCTTCCAATGAGGCGGAGCTGCAGCTATACAGGGTGATGCAGAGAGCCAGCTTGCTGGCATATTACGACACTTTGCTAGAAATGGGTAAGAAACTATAAATAACTAGATTTGCCCACGACTTCGTCTACACACGATTAGACTACTTTCTAGAATATCGTTATGAAATAAGCCTACGAGTATACGAGTATGTTATTCTGATGTAAGCTATATTATCGTAAAGTTTCATCAAAATCTATTCAGTATTTTTTGCGTGAAAGAGAAACAAACATACATCCAGGCATACATCCTTACATCTATACATTCTAACAAACTTTCGTGTTTATAATACCTATTAGTGGGATAATCAGCATCCATAAATAACAATCCGTTGTAATTGTTTAATTAATGTATAATAGTTTAATAGTCGCCAAAACGTCAAAGTTATTCATAATAATCATATTCATATCCTCCAGACAACACGCACAGTTGTGGTGATAACGAGGGATGTAGATTTTATTCTAAATCCAATTCTGTTAAAATACCGAAAGAAAGTTTTGCCGATCGAATCGCATATGGCGGCATTAAAAAATGTGGTACATATTTGGTTAGGTTTGTTTTATGATTGCTCAATTAAAATAATATATTATACCTAATTATAATTATGTAACTATGTATATTAACAATTTCATGGATATTGTACCGAGGGTTATTTCGGAAAGATTTTAGGTAGATAGGTGCTAATCTTATGATATAGGTAACCTAAATTTATTTTAACAAAATGCTTCGTAAAAAGATAGTCACCCACACAACCTATTACTAGGAAAACAGGTAGGTTACCTACTCAATTCCGTAGTAAGAAGTTTATAGTAAAATAAATAGCCCAATACTCAAATGCAATAAAAATTACAACATACTAGTTGTGTAAATCAAAAAGTACAAATTTATAAAGAAATAATTTGTACCTAATAGGTATTATTAATTACGATTTGCTAAAATTTATAAGAATAATATTTATAAGTTTTTTTAATTAGGTAAGTATTAAAAGTATCAAGGCCCCAACACTCAAACGAAGGAACGCAAGAAAAAACACTTTCTCATCATTCCGAAATGCGCACGAAAAAAAAACAAAATCTCCATACAAGAAAAAACTTGCACAGACGACGCATGCAAATTTATTTTTTCTTAATTTTTACTTTTTTATCTGCAATTACGCGAGAAGGGTTTTGGCCGGCATCGCTTTTGTTTTTTTTTCTGAACCCTTTGCAAAATGGTCACGTAAGACATTTGCATATTTCTGCCTAAATTAAAACGTGTGTGAATTGGTGTTTTTTATCGAATCACACGTTTTTGTTGAACAATGATAGCGAAATGAACTTGCCTGGCGAGTTTTGCATATTAATGTAAAGAAATGGGATTAGTTGAATTAGTTAAGTTTTTTCGTCTTGAGAATAATTTTAAGGGCTACAACAAGAAACACTTCAATGGGCCCTTTTAATTATAAATCCTTAACCGATTTACACAGAAAAAGTTTTTTCTATTCCATCTTCCTCTTAAAGTTTTAGGCATAATAATAAGTCTTAGAGGTTACGATACATTTAAAAAGGTAGGTATTTTTTTAATTTTTTGTATTGGTTACATACACTGTTCCTGTAAATTGATAAATATGCAACAATTAGATAGGAAGGCAATTGTAAAATACTATAAATTTTGAAAATTTGTAGGTATCTTCAATTTTTTTATTAATTTTCCAGGCGGCGACGATGTTCAGCAGTTATGTGACGCGGGCGAAGAGGAATTCCTCGAGATCATGGCACTCGTAGGAATGGCTTCCAAACCCCTTCACGTCCGACGACTCCAAAAAGCCCTTCAAGAATGGGTCAATAACCCCGCCCTCTTTCAAATACCCATAGTTCCCAACCTCTGTCCAGAAAATCCTTTCATCAACCAAAGATTACTAAATATCCCACCAACGGTGCCCACTTTGCCTAGGACAGTAAACTCTCCTGAAAGCAGACCTATGTACAGTCCGTCACCTGGTGCCCCTGAAAATAGCTGTGGTTCAAACGCATCTGCCCCAAACGCTAGTCCCGTCCATCAAAATAATTTTACGAAAATAGTTTTGCCATCGTCACCGGCCCCGGCTGCACCTGTCACCTCCACAGCATCAAGATCCTTTTCCCCTCAAAGCGCGTGTCCTCCGACATCAGCAGGATCCAGTCCTAGTTCGGTCACATCACCAGTTCAACTTACGCCAGTTTTATTAGATGTTCACGTACAAAAGCTATCGGCGGCTGCAGATAAGTTGAGCAAGCACTTACCGCAGTTAGAACCCAAACCGCAGAATACAAAGAAGAAGATGTGCAAGGATCTGGAGCTGGTGATGATGATGCCGGAATCCGATCCGAGGAGGATGGAGGAGATTAGAAAGTATGCGGCGATATATGGAAGGTTTGATTGTAAAAGAAAACCAGAGAAGCCGCTGACGCTACATGAGGTGATTATGAATTCATGCTAAACCAAATCAATTTTTATTATATACCTACATATACTGTTATAGGTACTGTATTATTAATATTGTAGTGATTACTTACTAGTAGTGTTTGATATGAGATAATCTTGAAAATAAATTAAATAAATTATTTATAAAAACATTGTGTAAAATGATGACAACGGTCGGTAAATGAAATCACATGATATTTTCAAATTTCAATCCATCGCAAACAAAATCTAAGGGAATTTAATCTCTAGACCAACTACGTTCTTTGATACTTATTAACTAATATTAATTTCGAAAAACACTTCAAAAAACTACATTGATGCCATAAATTTTGCTATAATCAATAATGAAGCAGCTTCTAAAAACAATGGAAGACCTAATAAGCCGTGATTGCAGGTGATGGTGAACGAGGCGGCTGCGCAGATGTGTCGCTGCGTGCCGGCGCTGCTCACGCGCAGGGACGAGCTGTTCCCGCTCGCCAGGCAGCTCGTGAGGCGAGCTGGGCTGCACTACTCCAAACACGGGTAATGTTATATTGCAGAAACTAATGTATCTACTTACTTAAAGTATTATGTGAGCCTTGTCCTTTGAAATAATACCCGCCTATTCTATAATGTAATAGGTATTCAATTCACATATATGATTATTTTTTCTTTAGTACATATAACACAACTAGCTTCTGCCCGCGACTTCGTCCGCGTGGAACTCCTCCTTTTTTGCAGTCGGTTATAAAGTAGCCTATGTCCTTTCTCAGGCTCCAGACTTTCTTTGTACCAAATTTCATTTAAATCGGTCCAGTAGTTTTAGCGTGAAAGCGTAACAGACAGACAGACAGACAGACAGAGTTACTTTCGCATTTATAATATTAGTAGGGATACCATACGTACATGTGTCCAGAAGTATAGGTGATTCTATAACCATAACCTGAAATAAAATGTATCTTCGCAAATCGACTTCACGTAATAATATGTAAATACAAGCTGCTTATCTTATCAATTATGAAAATACAGAAAGTTAAATATCAAATTAAATAGCAATTATTTTAATAAACTTAATTAGCTTCAAACGGCCAGATTTGCATAATGTCTCGACAATCTTCAAACCAAATTGACTTGACTTGATTTCACGTCTAAGTTATAGGCCGTACCTAGCCTTTGGGTTCCTTTTATACTTAATGTTTATTTTTAATTTAAAGTACTAAAAGCTATCTGCGACTAATAGCAACTTTTAATAAGGAGACCATTTACGTTTTATAATCAAACTAGCGGCCCCGGCAGACGTCGTCCTGCCCGTCCGATTGTTTCGTCAAAGATCTGTCAAAGTCTTCTAACTGTCACTTAATGAATAGTAATTCTTCATAAGGCTTCATATTTTCCCCGTTTTTTACACATTTTCCACTGTTTCTTCGCTCCTATTGGTTGCAGCGTGATGTTATATACTATATAGCCTAAAGCCTTCCCCGATAAATGGTCTATCCAACAAAAAAAGATTTTTTGAAGATTAGCGCGTTCAAACAAACAAACAAACAAACTTTTCAGCGTTATTATATTAGTCTGTATAGATAAGGGCTGTTCTATGTATTCTTAACATCATTCCAAAATTGTAAATTTAAAATATATATTTCTTAAATTCCAGACTGCCACCAACAGCGTCGTGCGGCGAGGAGCGTGACGACGACGAGACGGCGGCGAAGCGCCCGCGACAGGTCGCGCACGTTGACCTCACTGACTGACACTAACCGCACTTAAATGCACTCAAATGCACTCGCTAGTCAACAAGAATGCATACTAGTCCACCTTATCGCTCTCGAATCAAATCTCTAGTCTCTCTCTCTAACTAACTCTCTTCGATTGTATTCACTAGGATGGTACCTTAGTGAAAACCGCTATTTTGTATCTTAATGCATTTGTATGTACTTACTAATCTACCTTCTGCCGCTTGATTCACTGATCTATCCTGTTACAGTTGCACTTATTATTCTACATTAAATGTTATCTACTAGGTAGTTTTAATAGTCGAAAATTACATTCGCTATATTTGTCTTACTAGCCAGCTGACAGTCGAAGCATATAAGCATAGTATAATCCGCCGTATTACATTACGACTAGTCGTCACAAGTCCACCTCGTTAAATTTGTTTTAAGCTTAGAAATGAGAATATCCCCCTTTTCTTATATTAGCAAAACTATAAAGAAAAGAAAATTACTAAATCGGGATAATCACGGTTACAATAATTTGAACATTTCTTAGCTGATTCTGGCTATATAGAACATTACTAATCATACTTTCTTATTAGGACTTTGGTGACGTAAGATTTTCTTGTTTCTTATGATGGCATTGACTTCTTTTAAACTTTCAGATACTTATTAGAATTTCATTTCTAAAAGTTATTTTTTTTAGTAAAGCAAATTGAGTAGGTAATTCCGATTCAAGTTTTACAGAAATGTTAATATGTCATTTAATAGGCTTAAACGTAACTTTGTGGTCAAATATTGATAGAAAAACCAAAAATTAGTAATTCTTGTTTATTTGATACAGTATTTTGAACATATTCTGAGGACACTTCGTGAAAAAGCGAAATGTCCGTCGAGTTATTTGTAAATCTGGTTTATTTTATTCGTTTTAACGGGACTGATAGAAAATAAAAGTAGTTAACTAGGTACTAGGCAGTCATTTGATCTTTGAAGTCTTCAGGTATTATTTATTTAGTTATTATTTATTCTAAATATAGTACAGGTAAGCATGGTAAATATCAGATGCCTCTATTTAATTACCTATTTATGTTGCATATTCACTTATTTTGCTTGTAGTCTCTTGTTTAGATACGGGCATGGTATTTTCGAACCTGGTAAGTAGAAATTTCATGGTTAACTAATAAAATGCATGATCCATCCATTAACTACTTAATAAAAACTTACTTACCTAGCAATTTTAATTTATCGTTGTAATATAACTAGTTTAAATCTAGTTTAAACCTAGATCTAAAGGGATCTAACTCAAAAACAGGAAGATTTGAGTTATGCACACCATCCGATTTCAGCAAAACCCACCTACACTAGAACTGATTTCAGCTAATATAACTCTGCTAGTTTTATTATAAAAAGTATAAATTTATACAGAAAACTCATGCGTGCATATGGACATATTAATCAGTTTCTCGCCTCTCCTGAAAAAGTACCTTTTTTAAGTTAGCTCTCAGATCTTTAGATCTAGGTGTACGATATGTATATCTAAAGGATTTAACTTACTTTTATGCTTATGTTTCGAAAACTTTATAGTTCGTAGTACAGTTCGTTTCGTATTCGTAGTAAACTGGCTGATTCGAATATCCCACGCAAGTTGAATCCGTTATATCCGTGAAAGCATCAGAAGTTATTAATCTTAATTTCTAATTAATTTGGACATTATAAAACAGATCATTGGACATATTTCTATAAGTGTTATTGTCATTCGTGAGTATTAATTATCATTCTTTACTATCTTCAGGAGGGCGAGGAGGGCAATGGCGTCCGAGCCAGTCCTGATGCTGCTAGAGGAAATTCCAATCACAGGTAACGAAAATCTATACTAATATAATAAAGAGGAAAAGTTTGTTTATTTGGATTCAATAGGCTCCTAAACGACTGGATTTTGGAAATTCTTACACTGTTGGAAAGCTACACTATTCCGGAGTGACACAGGCTATTAAAAAAGGGATCCGGGCGATGCCGAGGCGGGCCGCTAGTAATATATAATTTTCTTAATAGCGTGCATAATACTTATTCATTACACAGCCTATCATCACATAGGATATGTCCTTATAATACTATGGTCTCTTTTTGAATTTGATTACATGGACTATAATAATGTAAGGATTATAAGACATACGATGCATTATGTTAATTTGCGTTTACTTATTGATAGGGAAAAATATAATACATGCTACATGGAAATAAAGCTAAGTATCTACTGCAGTGTTTATTCACCCCGAGTACTGTACTAATGCTTCGATATTTTTTTTTCAGTTGGTGGGGTGTGAAAACAGAGAGCGACGATGCAGACTCTAGGTGTTCATATTCCAGTACTAGCACACCACCTCCTGTAAGTAAGGATGGTCAAACCTTATATAACTTCCTAAGGCCCAATTGCACGTTCTCGGATTAGCCACTAACACGGGGTTAACCGAATAAATCTGACGGTAATCAGTACAACAACTGTCACATTTATTCGGTTAACCCCGTGTTAGTGGCGAATCCGAAAACGTGCAATTGGGCCTAAGTATATTAATGATTTCTGATGCCTTCACGAAAACTTTACAGTCGAGCTACGATAGTCTATCGTCAGTACAGCCATGCGACAAATACGGGAACTATAAATTTTTCGAAACGTCAGCCAATAAAAAAACACCCTAGTTAAATCCGTTTATAGTTACATACCAAATTGCCTATATTAATTAGTTAGCTTTTGTGAAAATTTTAACTTCAAAGCGTATCAGACAATTTCCTTTTAGTTAAAGTATTAAATAACTCGATCAGCTGTATCATAGTAATAATTAATTGAAAGGTCTTTAAGGAATAACTTTCTTCTTTAGGAGACGGAGGAGTCTCGTCCCCAGGTGGTAGCAGCTCGAGGGGACAGCATCATCGCAGTCGCCAACCCGGCGCTGCAGCCGCCGCCGCACCCGGCCAGGAACCACTCCAACTGACCCATACTGACTAACTAAACTAAATTATAGGGTCAAATCTAAAATTTCATAACAGAACAGATTCCATCAAAACAAAACTACTTAATGGAAGAAGTACAAGATTGCTAAAAAAGGCTATACTTGGAATATACTTGGTCAAAGACAGAGTAAATTGTGGGAAAGTGGCATTTTTAACGTTCTTTCAAACTAATTTGGATAGTTATCAAACCAATTGTGTTACTGGTCATCGCCTTAATAACCAAGGTTAAGTTAGTACTTCTGTAATCAAGGGCTTGCATTGCATATAAGCACAATGTCAATATTTTATGAAGTGCTTACCCTGACGCCATTCGTAGGTACCCACCGCACGAGCCTGGATACAATAAGAATAACGATTGGAAACAGTTTACGAATCTAGTTAGTTCTTGAAAACGATAAACAGGTAAAACCATGTAAATTGATATAATATACCTAAGAACATTTTTGTATACAATCAGACAAATAAGGAAAGGAAAATAATATAATTAATGAGAAACATAAAGTAATAACTGAAGGAAAAACAGCACGTCGTGAAGTTGCATTGGAAGATATAAGTCTGAGAACAATATTAAATAATGTACAATAACTGAAAACAATTTAAGCTAAAGTCAAAGAAGAGAGAGACAAGAAGAGCTATAAGTATCATCTAGTTCGATTGCTGACAATGGATGGGTTTTCGAATGTGTAAATACAATATGGATTATAATATTAGTCGCGTGAAATGCACGAAGTGTAAAAAAAATCCACCAAAAAATATAAAATAATGTAAATAATTCTTATTGTAAGATATTCTTATTAGAATCATAAGGAAGCGCCATATATGCCTTTTAGTCATTATTTACGTGTCCTATCAGAAAAGTGGACGTTTCGCCATTCACCGAATCTATTGGATCAACTATTTTTGTGTTTAGTATATTCAATACATTAAATGTATCAGAAAGACTTTAAGTTGCGATTATTTTTCTTATACTTTATTGTAAAGAATATAATAATATTGTACCTATAGGTCAATTCAGCTTGATATTCTAGTTAACAATTAATTATATATTTTCCTGAATATTAATTATACTGAGTCTTCATTTCGTAAGTAGGCTTTTCCACTGTGGTCCCTCGGTTAAAATTATTATAACGATAAATAATTTCTTAACAAAAAAATAGTTAGGTATGATATGATATAAATTTGGCGAAACGTCTTATAAGAATTTGATAGTGATGCCCTTTTATTATCTCTAAAAGCCGCTGATACACATCTATTGTATTATTATTATTTAAACTTGGTTCTCTTATGTTATACATGTACGTGGTTTCAGATCAACAGATACAACTTAATTATAATTATATATAAAAGTCCGATAAAAAGTTTTCACTTATTATAACAGTAATGACTGTTAACTTTTTTAGTTTACAAATATTATCACAGCTCTTACTTCTCATGTGCTAGCGGCTTTACCTACTTTCATAAATAATTCGTTTACTTTATCTAAACTAATACATTATGATAATTACTGATTCCTATTAAAAATTATATGAAGATGATGACGATGAGTTAACTTTAAATTTTTCAAAACGTTAGCGATTAAAATAAAATAAATGAGTTAAATCCGTTATAGTTGTTACATTCCAATGTCATAAGTAGGTATATATACTAAAGATTTAACGAACTTTTGTATTCTTAGTTTTGATAAAGTGACCGAATTGTATTGAAATCTCGTGTAAATATAGATTAATGACGAATATTGTACTTCTCAAATTGCGAGCCATAATGTATTTAAGTAGATTACTCGTAACGTAACAATTTATACAAAAATCCAAGTACTTATAAATGAACAAAATGAAGACGTTGAAAAGCAATTTAACTTAAATTATCATTCACTTGGTTCTTCGCAAACACAGCTTCTGCAAAGAGTTATAGAACCTTTAAAAACAGATAAGAGTGACAGCTTTTATTTATTACTCTTATAAAATTCGTTGAAAGTATAATTCTTCAAATACTCTTATGTAGACCTAGTCCGAGTTTTTCTTTGGCAGAAAATAGATTCAAGCTTGAAGGTAAAAACGAAATTTCGGAGGAAACTACAAAATACTTTACTACCGATTTTAAACTGTTCACCGTTGTGTCTTAGATTTCCAATCTATAAGTTTTTCATTATGTTTATTTATAAGACATACTATAAAATAACTTAAAAAGCTAAATCAGTTGTTTTATTTTGATAAAAAATTTACCTACAAATGTATCATAACTATTTTATGATATAGGTACCTACTTACCTCATATACTCGTACCTACAGTAAGTCAGATATCCAGTTTTTGTAAAACGTATTGTAGGTACCTATCCACCTAAATTGAATAGTTACGGAAAACCAATAACATGGGCACGTACTTACGTTTCAGTAGGTACGTAAAATATATAATGATAGACACCTATAGGTATAATAATATACGACTACACGTGATCATGTAAGTAGGTATATTATATTCCAAGGTATTTATAATGAAGCATTTATAGTATTTATACGTCATTTATCATTATTTTATGACACAAATTATAATCATACAGCTTGTTATATACTTACATCCTTAAACAAGAAAATATAAATTATAGACATCTCGATTATGTACTAGGTAATAGGTATGGTAACATGAAGTAGGTAGATTTTAAAGTAAATAAGAATAATAAAATTTGCATAACTACTTTATTCTGAAATAATTTTCAAACAGTTAATAATTCCAACGTTCTTGACGGTAAAAACTTTTGCTAACTAAACATCAAGATCTAACTCAAATCGTAGGTTATATACCTAATCGGTAGTCATATCATTTTAAAATAAGAAAACCATATGTTTCTTTCAATGTTCTCAACAGGTAGTTACAAACCTACCTAAGTACCTTTTTTTTACTATCTTGGTAGTAGGTACCTAATTATCTCGAATTCTCAACGTAATAAAACTCAGGTCAAAGAAATTATTACTGACTTATTATTCCTTTTTCCATTTTGCCTCAGTCATAAGTTAAATTGTATGCAAACTGTAGACAGATAGGTACCTACTTAGCTTCTGACTTTCAGAATAACCAACGTCGAGAATATTTTAAACCCAGGATTTCTTGGAAACTCGACCAGTCCACATATTTATGTTTGTCCATTCATCTCTTAGCATTCTAGTAACATTACGATGACTCTAAGATATGCTACACTAATAAAACGAGGCTTGAATACTAACAATAAGAATAAAATATTAAATATAGGTATCTTTAAACTTTGCATGTCGACATTGACTCAGCTTACAGAAACATCTGATATACTTTTAACCAAAACGGATTCTAAATGATTTATGTACCTACCCAGTGTAATGAAAATGGGTTACCTCAAGAAAGAAATAAAGATTATGTTATTTATCTACTTCGAATTACTTTCTAGACATAGGTACAGAGGCGGCGCTAGGCGTGGGCGACGTGGGCCATCGCCTACGGCCTCGCGGTCCGGGGGCCTCGCGCCTCAGATACGCGTTACTCGGACGCAACGTGAAAATTATTCGTTAATCGTTATAAAACGATAAATATATTTATGTACTGAAATATTTTTTTAGGCTAGCCACATTTTTTTACTTTGTGTTGCTATCGCGGGAAACGAACGGGGAAGTCCCTCCAAAAACAAAATATTTAGTCTAGCATTGTTTGTTGGCAATGCGCAGTGTTGCCGATTTAGCGACTTTGTCGCTAGAACTGACGACTTTTGCTTAAGGCTTAGCGACCAAAAAAAAGTTTTGACGACAAAAATAGTTTAGCGACTTATCTGGCGACTTTTGGAGTACAAAGCAGAAAATTTTTGTTTCTTTAACGTTATTTTAAGAAAATGTCTGTCTTTATTATAATAAAGTAGTAAAAACATATTTTTCAAATTTTTTTTATGGCATTGGTTCTTACGCTTCCAGAGGGCCTCGCTGAAAGTACCTTGCCCACATAAAATTTTGTTCTTGCCCCGCCACTGCATAGGTATTTGGTTTATATGCCATCCAAATATAAATTTATTTCTTTACATTAAGTTATAGAATATTGGAATAGTATTAGACTATCGTCAGCTTAGTAGGTGATGATTATGGGAACTGTAGACCACCTTTGATACCTACTACTCTACTATTGCGGATAAGTGCGTAAGTACATTGTATCTCTATCTTACTAGCACCTAATTAATAAACTGTTGTGTGTATAGTGATTGCGTTAATCAGTATTTAGTTTGAATAATATACAAAACATACTAATTAGAAGAATTTTCATATGTATTCTAATTCTAATTTTAAAATTAACGGTTCAATACATTGCATATTTTTTGTCCTTGTCGCATACACAAATAATGATAGTAGTGGTTCAGTACCTATTCAAAAATATCGGTACAAGTCTCCATTGTCAAAGGCGTAAGAGTGTGTCCCAATATATTTGACCACCTTAGCCTCTACTATATATTTGCTGACTATAACTGTATTACTACTTTTAATTCAGCACCAAATCGGCATGACCTTGAACCATTCAGTATAATTTCTATGAATGCATGCTGTAATTGCTGTAACGCACACTAATCAGTATTGTATCATCGAGATCTCCCTCCGCTTCAATTAATGTTCGTTAAACGACGCGACACGATTACAATCTAGTGTCGAGCTGATATGCATACGACAATCATAAAACGGAAACAATGGGACAATTTTTTCTTGTCCTCGATACTTAAAATCGGTAGTAGGTACCTATTAAAAAATCTAAATTGGGTATCCCGCTGCAACATAATCGTATCATTCATTACAAATCCTAACTGCTCGAGACCCAGCCATAGTGGTACCTACTTCCACTGCAGGGTGCTACTTTAACTATGGAAAGCACTCGAGTTAAATTACAAGCTTATAACCCCAAGTTAAGTCCATTCTAAACGCAACTCCAGGTAAGAAGAAGCCGGTAGAAGGCCAAACGCACTATACCTACCTAGTATGAGGTCGAATAAAGGTAAGCTTAAAAAAAGATTATATTACTACATATTACTTGCTACCTCAGCTATTAAGTTAAGTAGGTAGGTCATCAATGAGCTTGGAAAAAAATCAAAATCAATGAGGTCGAAAAACCGGTTACGTAAGTACAAACAATTCTTCAAATACAAACGCATGTGAAAAATACGCCGGAATTTAATTCATGAGTACGTTAGTATATGACTAATATGAAAAAACACGGTATGCGACCTCGCTACCGCAATTCGCCTTGTATCATGACGTGCATTCAATTCTACGAATAAATAACAAAACTTTCGGAATAAGATACACCTTTTATAGCGACGTCATACTAAAGGATCATTTAAAAGGACATTTATTATGTAATTCCCAACTACCGACGAAGGTATTTTCCGAGTGTTTGGTTTTTTGGGGTACTTATCTTGTAATTCTCGCAAAAGAAATTGGTTACTATTAAATGTTTGCATAAACAATTTACCTACACGGAACCACTCATTACCAATTTGCAAATGTATCTTGTCTAACCTAATCAAAGCCAAATAAGTAACCGCAACCTTGGACAACAGCTGCTGGTGTATAAAGTAGACACAGAACTGCATAAAGGAATTGAGAACCTCCTTCTTTGTCGAAGTCGGTTAAAAATGTTATTAGCATAACTGACCAGGCATACGTAGTTAGATACATGCTGACGCAATCAAATGGGGACATAACCCGTTACCGAGGAATATATTTATTGTGAACTTCATAGAACTATTCCATTTTCATAAATTATATAGATTCCGATTAGTAATAAAACTAAATAATTCTGAGGTTTCCACACCATGACGCTCTTAAATACCTTTACCGTTTACAAATACACTTAGCAGTATAGTCATTAGGTATATATGGATCAAAGAAATAGATATAGTACGTACCTAGTATTGCAGGAGCATATACTTGCGATCCGTACTAATATTATAAATGCTTTAGCGCCTCTGTACTTATTAACTCTTCACGCTAAAACAATCATTATAATGAAATGATTAAATAGGTAAAATTAAATAGCCTGAGTCTCGAGGAAGGACATAATATATTATAGTTGTTATCACGGAATTGTGTTGAGGATATAAAAAGGGGCTTAAAGAATGTTCTTAATAAATTGAGTGAATAAGAAACAGCTCCAATTAAATATAAGCAACATAATTGGATACAGTCAGCAACAGAAGTAGATAGACAGTCGAACAGACGAACTTGTTCATGATGTCAAGAGAATAAGTGCATATAGCTAGGTAAGTACTTCTGTTTCTGATCGTACTATGTATGTTCATATAAATGCATTTTGTATATTATATTCTCCGTAAGTATCCTCATTGTAATGAGTAAAACTTACGAACAACACCAATTTAAAGCAAATAGCTCTAATTAGAAAGACCTTGAGTATGATGCATCATCATTTCGTCTAGGATATTTCTATAGTTGGTAGATATAACGGTTCGAATATCCTTTTAGTCATCGCCATAAATCTTGAGTTCAAGTAAGTTTATATCACAGGGACAAGGAAAAAACCCTTAACCTTTAGAGATCCATAGTTGCACCATGAGTTGTAACACGCATAAGGCCCTACATTTATTTTTAATGATCGTTCTCCTCGATATTAATCGTGCGTAATTCAAGCCCGGGAATTTCCCGTTGTGTATTTTGACTTTCTTTTTGGGTTATAAATATAAAATAAATTAATATATAATTCAACCGGGGCCTTTCAACCGCCGTCATTCCCTCGCTCTGGAATAAAAAATAAATTAAAAATTTAACAAACCCCCGACATAAAAACTAAAAGGCCCTCTAAAAAGTGTAACAATAATAAAATCTTAATATTAGTTACCTAAGTATTAATATTTCTACAAAGAAAACGTCATGTCGGGGGGACCGCTTTTCATTTAGGTGTACCTACTTACTTACCTAATATTTACAATCTACCTAAACCTACGGTCCCCCCGACATGACTTTTTCTTTGTAGAAATATTAATACTTAGGTAACTAATATTAAGATTTTATTATTGTTACACTTTTTAGAGGGCCTTTTAGTTTTTATGTCGGGGGTTTGTTAAATTTTTAATTTATTTTTTTATTTCATACTTTTTGTAAGTAGGTACGTAGGTACCTACTACATATTATTATTTTTAACTAATTTCCATTTCACATGGAATTTAGTAATGTACATGTTTTCCTCTTCCATTTGATACCCCACTCGGGTATATTTGTCGACATTGGGCTTACCATTTACACTATTACTCCCCATAATTTTTGAACTACTTAACCGATTTTGATTATGATTTCAATTTTGTAATGTACACACGATCCTCTTTCATTTGATACCCCACTCGGGTATATTTGTAGACATTTGGTTTTCCATCCCCACTTTCACTCCCAATATTTTTTGAACGACTCAACCGATTTTCATTATGATTTCAATTTTGTAATGTACTCGTCACCCTCTTTCATTGGATACCCCACTCGAGTATATTTGTAGACATTTATTTTTACATCCCCTCTTTAACCCCCCCTAATTATTAAACTACTGAGACGATTTTTATAAAACATAGCTAAGAACACTCCCGACATATACACCTTTCAAACAAAAAAAACAGGATCAAAATCGGTTCACGCGTTAGGGAGCTATGATGCCACAGACAGACACACACACACACACACACACACACACACAGACACGTCAAACTTATAACACCCCGTCGTTTTTGCGTCGGGGGTTAAAAAACAATCAAAACGTAATTCTTGGTGTACGAGTAGCTCTTTTCTGCAATATTTAGAACTATGGTCTGACGGCAGTTGAAACGCCTGTGGAATCATCTAGAAGACCTATCGACTGTTAATAAACAATATACATTAATATATTCTAATTTATAATTGTAAGGAATTATTGAATTGACTCCTTTTATTTTTCTAGCTGTACTATAGGTACATTAATACAATACATTCAGGTTCCCTGGACGACCTTAGTAGTAAATAAACCTGTATGCAATATTAACGTTTACAAAACAGTTAAATTGGTTCCCATATTTTTGTATTGTAAAATATTATGTATCAATTGCAATAATTGACTATTGCGTATTGTGAATCACGAATTGCCTCATAGTATTTTTTTAAATTGTGACCACAATTTAGATTTTGAAGATAACCCATTTAGTATTTCAACAATAGACAAATCGTTATAGATACGCTGTATATCCATGGACCAGTTGTAGTTAGACTATTAAAGTAATTCAACGTTTTTGGAAGTAAAACAATCTGCAATATTGAATTGAAAAATAAATATATTCAATAAATACTATCGTGTAACCACCGAAGAGAAAGTGTAACTTCCTACCAGACAATAGTTTTGACTTTGCTACTTGTTCTACTACTTTGGTTCTTCGTTTATATAGTACTTACCAAATCCATGTCTCCCGTCTATAAAACCCTTTAAGGAATAAATTATATGTTTTTTTCTAGATTCGAATAAAATCATGACTATAAGCGGTGAGACAGTTTGTAGTCTAATCCAAGCGTTTCCTGTACTTTTGATACTTGCCCAAAACAACAATAGATGTTTGAAAACACCTCTTATATACCATCCACCGAGCCCAACACAATCACCAGAGTACTACCATGCTCTGGACGCATTATTCCACACGTTATATGGCCACGGTCATGATGAGCATGACCATCATGACCACAGTCATAGCGACTGTCATAACGGCTACGAATATGACGGGAACTATGGCTACGGAAAAAAATGGGCGCAGAACTACAAACACAAACCCTGCCATAACGGTCCTCACGATTACGGTCATGGCAACCACGGGCATAATGGTTATGGAAGTTATGGAAACGGTCATGGGACTTACGGATATGGTCATGGGAGTTACGGATACGGTCACAATAGCCATGGATCTGGTCATCCTGTCTATGTGTTGAAAAAAGTCAACAAAAGTGGTCACGATAACGGTCAGAAGTATGCCCCGAATCAAGTGTATAATATAAAGCATAGGTATAAAGTGGTAGTGAGGAAGAATAAAGGAGGAAAACACAAGTCTGCCGCTATTAAAATAGAAGGTAAGTGAAATCGAGTTTTTTTTTAACTTCTACTTTTTGCTTGCACTGGCATTCAAGAGTCTATCTAGATCCCTCCACAAGAGCTAATCGTTAATAGCAACCGAACGAAACGATTGTAAAATTGTATGGTATTACCACACGTGAACAGACCATGTAAAGTTTCGTTCGCGTATGTCAATTACTTACTTACATACAATTTTCCATACGTTTCGATCGGTTGCTACTCGTATTAGCGAATTATCAATAGGCACTTGGCTAGGGCACCTTGACTTCTATTATTACTAATTAAAAAAAGAAGCTTGCTACCTTTTTATCGACTTACACTTCCTGCGAATAATGCCTTACGGATGTACCTAAAAGAATGAAATCATCTTTGTCACAGAATTTAATTTTTAATCAATTTTGGTAGGTTACTTATACTAACTACCCAGTTACAATAACAATTTCTGTCTGTAGATATAAATGAAATAATAATATGTAAATTATTAATTATGTTGACAAACATGGATAAGACACATGATAAGAACACAAATTAAATATGTCAAGACCGTTACTATCGTTTGTTAATTGCGTCTAATAGAACGATCGGGCTATCTAATAACAACTTTCTAAGGGTAACTAACTACATACACTTATCAAGAGAAGCCAATAATATTACATAAGCACTCACATATAGGTTTAACCCGCGCTGGAAATCCACTGGAGATAGTAAGAAGACTTTCTGCAGTTTGAAAAAGTGTCTGAATTTGTTCAGACACTTTTTCAAGACAAAAATTCCCGAGACAAAAATTCTAGAAGCGCTAGTGTCGAGTGAATGAATTTCTCCAATCACAGGGAAGCAGCTAGTCACCCATTGTTGCATGACAGATAGACTTCATTTGATACTAACGCATCTAAAGTAGTTATTCTTAAGTCTTAATGGAAATAAAAATTCGCTTAAGTACCTACACTATTCACATCAGAATTTCACGGAAGCTTACCAACCTAGTTTATATAAAATTAAACTCATTGAGAAGAGCTCGGAAAAGAGCGTGAGTGTCGTCTTATTGAATTTCAATAACACGAAAAGAAAATGTACCTAATCCTAGGTTACAATTACAAATGCACTTATTAGGTATTGATTGATACAAGATCGATATTCGATATTGAAAAGGTATAGTCATCTTTCGATGACTCACTTATTATTACAATGACGTTTTAGCAATGACGGTTTTTTAGGTAAGTAAACTACGGTAGGCTGTAGATCTCGGAATTCTATAATATATGTGATTCCGGTAGAAAAAGGTACGCCTACACTTTACAGTCGCGTACGCCCGTTTAATTTTATATTTACGATTATCGTCTAAATTAATACAGAAACATACTGAACTTAAATAAATATACAGTTAATTAAAAAAGTCTCCAAAATTTTAAATAGTAGGTAAATGGTATTATATACACGCTTGATAGTTTTGCAAAACACCGAAGGCAATTCTCAAATGACATTGCGAAGTGTTGTATGAAAAGTGTTAAAAACCATTTAAAAACGAATCCACTCATAAAGTAAATATAAGTCTACCTATGAGTGCTAGAATCTCTTGACCCTCTACATTTAGCGGAACAGGACAATACTGACTTACGACCTTAAACCGACGCGACTTATTAACTTGGCAGATAAACAACTGACCGGCCAAGCTTCTGTCACAGCCGACCGACCACCGGCCTCAAACGCACGCGTTAACGTTCACAAAAACCTATTAATTTAAAGCGAATATAATATAAAACGTAAACTTCTTATGACTGGTACAAAACACTTTAAGTACGGCAAAAAAGGAACAAGTTTGTAGTTTTTGGTACTAGTCAGCAAATCGAGTCGTTAAGATGCGCACTGGAATTTTGTGTCTGTGTTTGTGTTTATGTGTGGAACTAGTGATTTGTCAATTTGGTAAGTTCTTCAGTACTTACTATTTACTTAACTCGTTAATATTATTAGGGCTATGATGACTAGGCTGTCAACAACTACGTTATAAACAATTCAGTTAAAGACATTTTTAAAAAGAGTCACTCTTGAACTGTGTTAAATTTGGTATTGCAAGCCACGCGCCAAAAATTTTACTCAACTGTCCATTGTGCATTACTTAACGCAAATATATAGAGGTACTTAAAATAAATTAAGCTTTTCTTCATATTGATGCACCATCATGTTAGATTCACAATACATAACATAAAGTATTTTCACAATTTCACAAAATTGTTTAACATTTGACGCAAATAACGTACACTTGAATAACAAAACGCACTGTGCAAGTCTCAATCGGTACGTAGGTACTTACAAATGTACTGCAGAAATTGATAACACAAATTATACTAATTACGTCGATTACGTACATTGCACGAACAAATAAACTTAACTACAGTATACATAAGAAATATTTGTTTACTAACACGGATATTTGAAACTACCTACATTTAAACAAAAACTTTAATAATGAAAATAAAAACTAAAGATGATTATACTTACTCATATTGATAAACTCTTATTACAATAAATACTGTACCAGGCAACTAGGTATTTTTTGAAAAATACTTCAGGACTAGGTCCACCTTATAAGTACAGTACCACTACGATTCTTTGTGTAAAGTAAATACCAAACCAACACTAACAAAGTTGAAAATATCAATAAAATGTATTTCAGTTAAAATATTACGTTGCATTATAAAGCTCGACTATATAGATGTTACAGGTACATAATGAATAATTATTAAATATTGACAATACCACAGCATGAAGACTTTCATAAGGAAAATCAACACAACATTACGAATGTTTACGCTATGGTTAAGATGGACATATGAATACATGTTAATTATATTGATATTGGAAGATGTATCAACAACCGACACTCCTCTCGATCATCAGCAATTTGTGAGCTTACTTAAAGAATTTTGATTTCAACGTTTAATACACAGAGATTAAAAATAAACCTATAAAATAAACTCACTCATTTATTTTAGAATTACACTTAAGGATCTTTACATCACAATATTCAACAGAAATTCATCTAAAATATATTTTGACCTATTTAGGTGGATAGGTGTTAAAATATCCTACTTATCTAACCAGGTTTCTACCCTCCGAGGGAAGACAGCAGACAAAACCAGTATGGGCTACAAAATATATTCCCAAATCCTTCAAGAATAAGGAACACATTATCGGGAATATTAAATTTTTACCCAGGGAACCAGCATAACGGCCAAGGTTTAGTTACACCATTTAACAATAAACCAACAAATTATGATATTTACGGGAGACCCGTGAATGAACCAAATAACCAATATCAATATTATGGTACACCGAATCAAGACACTGCCCAAAATAATGGACACCGAGAGGATTACACTCCAAATCAAAATAATTTTGAACAAAATAATCAACAAAATGGAGCACCTCAACAAGGTGCAGCGCAAGTCAGTTCTAATCCAAATCAAAATCCTAATCCGCTTCAAGTAAATCAACAAAATGAAAATTTACCACAAATACCGAATCGACATCAAGAATTCATCGCACCGAATACTCAAGAGAATAAAAATGAACCATCAGAAGAAAAACAGAATGGCGATACTCTTATTGTAATTCCTTATAAAGAGCCTTCTCCAACCGCATTTGAAAACGTTGATTCGGTTGTTTTTCCTGACGGGCAAATGCATAATGAAGGAGTAAAGGAAGTAACGAAGGCTTTGGAAGTAACGACTGCTCTTGTTGTGACTGAAGCAACTACAGAAGCCAATCCAGAATTGCCACCTTTGACACCAGTTCCAGCGACAGAATCGAGGAACAATTTCAACTTTGGACCGAGCGGCATATTCCGTAATTGATTTTGCTATTCTGGGATTAGGTACTAACAGTGGATGGGTTCGTTTAATGTTTCTTCTATAATATTAACTTGATTTTAGTGTAATTATAAAGAAAACATTAGCTTTCGGTACATTTAAGTTTTCAGCTAGGTATAATGAAAATAACTCAGGTTATCATTGATTGTAAAAATAGCTTTTTGTATCTACGATAATTAAATTAAATACCAACTTGTAATTAGTACCATAGTGCGTCAACATACATACAAGTCTAGTAAACCATAAACATTGCATGCTAGTGTTACACGATTTATGTTGTGACTAATTACTGCGAAAATCCTCTAAATCGATTATTTTAATTAACCTTACACTGAGGTTTGTACAAGAAGTAATCGAAATTGTAACTGTACTGATGTACAATATAATTTCAGACCTATCCAATGAGCACACAAAATTTCATAAAAATCCTGCCAGCCTTTTCGTTGGAGTTTGGCAACAAATACGGCTACACGAGAATTGTACAAATTAGATATAAAATCAAAGGCATTACTTATAAGTATTTATATTAAACCTTAAGTTTAGTTACTTAACCATAATTTTATCAATCTGCCCTTTTATTTGTGTTCTCATTTAAGATCGTCCACGCATATAAAACGTATGTTGACATTGGCCGCGCTCGGATGTCAATGCAAGTGGTCATTCGAGGTCAATAGTGGCTTGTCTGCTTATTTCTCAACTTACACATACTGATGGTTACTTTACTACAATTTAGTAATTCTTAAAAGGTCTTAAAAAAGTACCTATATGGTTTTATCAAAAGAAATGTCTTATTTTTAGGTAGGTTGTAGACACTGCAGTTTGCGATCCAGTATGGATGCTGGTCTCATATGAATTTTAAAAGTACCAAGTTTGATATTTTAAAAGAAGACAAGATTGTGATAAAAAAAACAAAAGGAATAATAATTGTGCGGCGGACGATTCAAGTTGATATTCGTATATATATTAGCTAAGAACCATCAGTGGCCTTAAACTTTGTAGCAGCACTAGACTTCCAAATACTTCGGCTAGGAATGAGCAAGAATGAAAAGTCTAATGATTAATCGAGTCTTGGCGATGCTGCTACTATATTACTTTATTGATCGTTAATCCTCAGTTCGTATAGCGATGCTTATGTATAAATTGTCAAATGAATTAGAAATTTATTTTAAAAAAGGCAATAGCATACAAATATTCACATCTGGAGGTAAAAGCATCTGTCTCTTATTAACTAGCGTCGTTTGAAAGAGACGAACGTTTTACTCAATTCAAAATACGAATTATACAAAAAATGTGACCAACGTTTCTCTTTGAAATAAGCTCATCAGCAGATAGAGGTAGGTAGGTATTTATTGCGATACGTATAACACTGTATACCTATGTCAATAGATGCATTTGTATTTTATTATAAAATAGTTATTTGTGTTTAAGATATACCTACTTTTAAACGAGATTAAGAATTCCATGGCACCATCTAAATTAATTTGTGTGAAAAATTAATTGGTTTATTGTGATAAATTCGAATGTCATTCGAAGTTGAATAAAAACTTGTCTGGCAAGGATAACTGGTGTGGTCTTTGCATGTATCACTTGTGATGTGATTTTTTGTATATAATTGGAACATTTTTTTATCAAAGAAAAAGACCAAATTGCTTTCAATAGACAATTAAAATAACGCATTAAAAAATAAAAACACATGCTTTTGATAAGAAGGTAAGACACTAGAAAATGCAATATTTTAAATATTGAGGTGTCACCGACTTTGACACTTCATAAAAAAAACTTATTAAAGTTATCTTAATAAATTTCTTTTTACCGTATTCCTGCTCTCAAAATAGGTTGGAAAAGTGTTATCAAAATAAATCTAATGTCATACAAAAAAAAATCGGAGCTCAAAAATGGCGTTAACCTACGTATACCTACGGGTACCCTGACAGGGAGTCATGTCCGCTTTTTTATGCATAATTATTTCATTTAGCTCTCAATTAATATCAAAAGCATGATACTAATAAGTATCAACGATTAAAATGATTATGAAAACGTTATTATGTAGGTATATAATATTAATGAGCATTTCATGTCCATTTCATTAGAGTAGTTCTACTTATATTAATTGGTCAAGGTACACCATCTCATGACCTTTTCATCTAGATAACATACTTATTTATAACGCTGACAGATTCACAGCCAATCTTCCCTATTAAATAAGAATAGGTATGTGATGTGCCTCAAAGACACATACAAAATAATATACTTATAGGTAATATTTAAATGCGAAACAAACAATAAAACTTGTAACGACTACCATGTGAGTTACGTTGAATACTGTTTAATACCTATAAGAGTGGAGATCCACTAAACGAACAAAGCCAGATTCTTACTAAAATTATAAATTCCAAAAGCACACTTAGGTGATGCATTATGTCGCACTTGCATAGTGAATTCCACTTTCCTTTTCATCCTTTTGGATGGGAAGATTAGTGTAAAACAAAAAGTGAATCAAATTTTACTTATCGGTTCAGCTAGATATTTTAATCGTGAAGAGGTTATAAACAGACAAATTTTCGAATTTATAACATTAGTAGGGACGTAGGGATTTACAAAAACCAGTCGTATTTACTATGACAATAGCGATGTGCTCCGGTGCGACAGATGCCGACCCTCAGACTGAGCATAAATGGTTTTTGTGGTATTTCTACATGCGTCAGAGTTAATTTGCTCTTAAATTATGAGCTAAACGTAAGTGCACATAGCTTTATTTTTTGGTAGGTACTAATATCATTATCTGTCCACCCATTTCTTATACTTAAGGGTCGGTACAATAAGTCTTTCCGTTTAATTCTTCTATATACGTCACATCTATGTCATACATACTTAGGTAATACTTCGTTCAAACTTAGACATCATTAAAGAATTTACTTAACACCTCCAACAGAATATTAATTTCAAACGATGACTTACACGTAGAATACTAATCAAATACATTTGATTGACAGAAGAAACATGCCAGACAGTTGACAACGATATCGGCAGTTGTGTGACGGTATCAGAATGCCAACCCTACCTACAGCTGATACAGCAGTCGAGGAGCAACCCTAACGCGCTGGCGGTGCTGCGACGAGCTCACTGCGGTTTCCAAGGAAATATGCCCAAGGTATCATAAATTCATAATTATCTGGTTATCAAACAGTTGGTAATATAGGTTAGGATATCTTGAAACTGGGCTGCTCTATCAGAGTGAAAAACGCCTCATGTTTGGCATTCTAGTATAAAATTCTGGTCTTTCTAATTGTAGGTATGCTGTCCGAGACCAGGCATCCCAACCGGTCCGCCTCCGACTCTACCAACCACCACAACCACTACGACCACCACACCAGCCCCGACACCGGCCCCAACACCTAGCACCGGTGATGTGGTCACGATCCCAGAACCACCCGTCTGTGGAACCAGCAATGCGTCCTTGAGCAGAGTGGTGGGAGGCGTCGATAGTAAACTTGGTGAGTTATTATTTGCTATAGAATTATGTACACTATTAACCCAGTTACTACAGATGAAGCGATGGGAGATTGTATACATAGGTATACTTATAGGAAAGGAACTCATGATCGTACATATACCTTACTTATGTTATACATATAATGTAACTACCAGAGTAGAAACGCTTTTTATACGGATTTATTTCTATTCGTACTTCCTCAATTAATCATAATCAGAGATCGCAATAGGTAGTGCCTATTTACCTAAACTTGGCGGGAGGAGGTGACTAAGAGTGGTTACAACCACCAAAAATATTATTTATTTTTATCGAAATCTGAAAGATACATTCATGATAACATAATTTAAAATAAATCAATGTAACAAGATTTACAAGTAAAATAAAACGTATTAATCCTTTTGAGGAATATAGAAAATGTTTATATTCCTATGCCTGACGGACCACTCGTATGAGTCACCTTTTGAGTTCTCAACGTAAGTTTCGGCATTAAACAATTACATTTCATTAACCATTACACCCTGAGTGTGAATCTATATCGATTATGTATTCTTATAAATCCCGGGAAATCCCGCGTTCAATAATCATCTCCTCCCGCCAAGTTTAGGTAAATAGGCACTACCTATTGCGATCTCTGATCATAATATACATTGTTGTTATTATAGTCATTAAAATACAAAACGTGCATCATCTCAACTAGCCCCTAATAATAATAAATTATCGACTAGTGGAGACATTTTACAACCTGTAACCTATGTTTAAACATCTCAATAAAATATAATTATAGTTAAGCAAAGTACATGGGCTCTTCTCGAAAGAGTTATTATGACTTTTATTCAAGTGCTAGTTTTATGTAATTATTATCCCCACTTTAGGTGATTTCCCCTGGATGGCTCTGCTTGGGTACAAAAGCCGTCGCAACTCCGGGGTGCGCTGGCTGTGTGGAGGGTCCCTGGTCACCTCTCGGCATGTGCTCACCGCCGCACACTGTATTCACACAAGGGAGGACGACTTGTGAGTACCTACACACTGCATGTTTGATTCCAGATCAACTGGTTTGTAGGTTAGCGTAGCTATTAAATTATACACTGACTATGCGATAAGACAGATTTTAAGATTTTTTTCGCATAGGTACTTACATAAAATAAGTATGCGAAAAAAGTCAAAGTTAATGACGTGAAGTATCCTCTATGAGTTAGCTTTAAGTATAAAATAAAGAATAATATATGTATTTGTGTTATAAGAGTGATAGTTTTCTACATCTAAATATCAAAGATATTCATTTTAGCTAACTAGTTACATATTAACTAACTATTGAGAAATATAGACATATCTCGTGTTTACAATTAGCTAAGTATTATATAGGTAGGTATATAAACAAATATAGTTGGCAAAAATATAAATGTGTATAAAAATATCAAACAAACAAGTTTGACCTCTAACAAACTTTATTTCCCATCATTTTACGAACAAAAAATAACGTTTCTTGAAATTCAGTTTTTGTTAACAGTCGTTGAACTCGATTATTTTTTTGTAGATTCGGTGTCATTTGTATCTCTTGCAAACATTTTGATTGGCCTATTATTAGGTACTTACAGTATTATAAATGCGAAAATTTGTAAGAAAGCTAGTAGGTACGTTTAAAACTCCGTACTTATGCTGAAGAAGCGTTATCTGACATGGCGAGATGAACAGAGCCTATTTCTAAATAGAAATATTTTAATTTGTAATATTCATTAATTTTAATTTATACCTCACTAAGTTAATGCCTATGTCTCTGTGCACTTTATTAATAACAATTTAGTAACTATTTGGGTCTCATCGTGTATATTAAAATTATTTAAAAAATATAAAATAAGTAAAAATATTTACTTGTCGTATCTATTCCTACTTATATCAATTTATGAATCACGGAATTACCGTTTATTTTAAAAATAGGTACTCTAAAATTGAAGCTCGTTGTGAAATTGGTAACATTACGAACATCAAGGTTGCATTCTAGATATCACAAAACACACAATATAAATGCTTATTATTATTTCGTAATAGGCCCATTTTTATAATGGTAGGCTACCTAAAATTAAAAACATCATAATAATATGATATGTATGTCACTAATCACAAAATATTACAAGAAACCTAGAATAAAAACCACATTTTCGTTGAATATTAAAATGTGTAAAATTTTGGAATTACATTAATCTTATTCCCGCTTAGCGACTTTTAGGTACGTACCTAAGTATATTTAAATTAAGTCGGTAGGTCGTTGACACATCAATTTGATACATTTAAAATGGCGTCGATTGTGTAGGTACATTAAAATTATAAAAATAGGCACTTGATAAGTATTTTATTGCCATTTATTTGAAATAAAGAAATGAGTTAAGTATATAGATCTTTTGGTAAGTACGATGCATTAAAAGAGGACTAAGTAATTTACCAAATCATATTTAACTTTTCCTTCCATAGGAAGTAAGTAATTTACTTACCTATACTTTTTAATCGACAAAGTTCAGTTATTTGCAACAAGGTTCGTGTATTGTTCCGTTCGCATTTTCACTTTTCATAAAACTAACGAAGGACAAGCGGAAGCAAAATTCTTCATTAATACCTAACAATACGTTTGTAAAAAATTGCGAAGTTAAATTATATTTTTCAATTGAAATCCATATAAATACCAGATAATAACGCGTTTATATTGCATTTCCGTATCGTAAGTATAGTATGAATGAAGTAACTATGCATTGTCATTTAATGCTTCTAAATAATGCATAAAGTGTATTGATGCAGTATGTGTATTTGACATTGAAATTGTTTAAAATTGTTGCGATTATCACAAACACTTATTTACGTATGTTATTCTATATATTTTCAAGGTATATCGTACTGTACCAACTTAAGATAACTTATTATAAATTGTCAAAAAAATATATCCTCATTTTATTTTTCCTCGTTGTTAAGTATGACATCGATAATTACAGGCAGCGATTAATACTCATTAAAATAAAACAAATTTAACGAATTAACATTAATCTACGTACCTACGTGAGTTTTTGTACTATTTTTATGGCCGCGAACACAGATAAAAGGATTTTTAAATGTACCTAGACTTAGGGACATACTTACGACGATCAATAAGTTAATGACCTACATTTATGACATAGGTATTTATTTTAGTTTAGTGTTTATTTAAAATAAACTTATGTGATGGATGAAATAGCATTAGGAATCTTACAATCCTAATCCTAACTAATATTATAAATGCGAAAGTAACTCTGTCTGTCTGTCTGTTACGCTTTCACGTTAAAACTACTGGACCGATTTACATGAAATTTGGTACAAAGAAAGTCTGGAGCCTGAGAAAGAACATAGGCTACTTTTTAACCGACTTCAAAAAAGGAGGAGTTCTACATGGACGAAGTCGCGAGCAGAAGCTAGTATATTATATAGGTACGACACATGTATGGATCCATTCTAAAATTATAAATGCAGTAGGTTAGTCGTCTGTCGTCTGGTATCTAGGTACCTATACCTAGGATATTTTTTTCCCGGATATCATCCTTAAGAGTGTGAAACCGCTCAACCGATTTGATGAATATTGAAAGTCCCGGGAAAAGAATTTATATAGAGAATCACGATGACCGCTGACTAATTTAGACGTGTTTTTAAATATTTAAATAGTAATCAAATTTAATAAAATAAAGTCACGGGCAACAGCTATGAGAAATACTTAGTTATGTAACCACATTGACATAAACAAATAAAGATCCACCTGTCAAACCGGTACAGTAAACTTGCAAATAACATGCATAAATATAATTATTTCTTATGTAAATGTTACGCAGTGTCAAGAAACCGGATATAACATTTAGCCAAGTAAGAACATAATTATTTCCAACCTAGACCTACAAACACAAGTAGGTAACATGTGAAAAATAAATAGCGATGAATTAACGTTAAACACATTTCATCCATTAATATTAGTCAAATAACGACAAGAATCTCCGAATGAGAGATTATATTAGGTACGATAGTTGTATAAACCTTATTATGGTAGGTACCCTAAAACTTGTCTCAAAACCTAACTAATAGTAGATATTTTTATAAGTTTGCTTTTGATCAAATTACTAACCCCCTCAAGGGTGTGCATTCCATATAGGCACAATGGTATAAGTGTAGGCCCTACACTCTAGGGAGTGCCTACCCTAACGTGGTATACGCGCGATCCTCACTGCACGCGCCTGATCACCCCCTGCCTTGACTACAAAGCTAGATCCGTCCTTGGGCGTCGCTGCATGAGTTCTTATACAACAGCGTTTTGGAATGCATTGTCGTGATTTCTTAAACTACACCATTTCTAATACTAGTTTAATCGTTATTCTAGGTATGTAGTGCGGCTCGGGGAGCTGGATCTGGCCCGAGAGGACGAGGGTGCTACTCCCATCGACGTGCTCATCCAGAGACACATTAAACACGAGCAATACAGCCCTAAATCCTTCACCAACGACATAGGAATACTGGTGCTCCAAACTACTGTCACGTTTACCGGTAAGCAACATTCTATGTTTTAAATTTTTATCACAATATTATATGATAAGTAAGCAAGCGCCTAAACTGGCCAAAAAGAAACAAAATCGAGGATTACGAAGAGCAGATCAGACGTTTATATGCTAAGAATAGACCAGGCACCTATAGCCGGACTACACCTCAGGTGATAATAATAAATAAAGAGCACCCTTCAGCGCAACTAAAACCACTGCTTTAACCGGACGTGATTATGACAACCATTTACACACGCATTATTTTAATAAGTAGGTAACAAATTATTATACTTTTAGTAGCGTAAGCTCGTAAATAATACTACATAGGTAATAGTAGTAGTTGTAATATTAATGTTGTGCTTTTTTATTAATTCCAGATCTAATCAAGCCAGTCTGTATTCCTCGGGACGCGACATTGCGCGCTAATGACTTTTATAACTACAACCCATTCATTGCTGGGTGGGGAGACACAGAATTCCGTAAGTCGATTTATTTATACTTACAGAAACATATCGCATGTAAAGAAATGATACCTAAGTATGTATACAGAGCTGTCATGGTACTTATATAAACCTTTACATTTTGTGAAGACATACCTACCTAACAGGAAAATTGCAGATTCAAACGCTTTAACATATTTATTTGTTTTGATATCAGGAGGTCCTTCAGCCACTCATCTGCAGGTGCTGCAGCTGCCTGTGGTCTCCAACGCGGACTGCGCCCAAGCCTACTCCGCGTACAAGGCACAAGTGATAGATCACAGGGTCTTATGTGCTGGGTACAAGAAAGGAGGAAAAGATGCCTGCCAGGGAGACAGCGGAGGCCCCCTTATGCAGCCTATAGTATGTGACTATTAATGTTATTTTTTAAGTAATAGTAATTAGGCAATTGTTCGGTCTGGTACAAAATGATCGCTAAATACTTAGTTACTTATTATTAAAAAAAAACTGCTATGTCAAACATGGTGTCTACCATCGATCTACCTAAAAATTAATCGCCGAAATGTAGGTAGATAGGTTTATACGCGCATAACTTCCGAACGACTACCTACACCGAATTGGATAATTCTTTTTTATGTGTTCCTTGTAGTCAATAGAAGATTGGTTGATAAGAAAGTTTATAATAAATATGTATATAATAATAAGAAATAAGTCTCTTTAAATGGAATATTTTCTTTCTATAGTGGACCCCCCAAACTACGAAGACCTACATCTATCAAATCGGTGTGGTGTCTTACGGGAAGAAATGCGCTGAAGCTGGTTTTCCAGGAGTCTACACCAGAGTCACGGAGTTCGTGCCTTGGATTGAAGAAAAATTAACAGCCCCTCTTTAATCTAATCTCAACCATAGTTCAAACAAAATGATTATTGTTGCCAATCAAAGTCTTATTTATTGACGGTAAAATAATTAGAACGGAAGAAACCTTCCTTAACATTTATTTTTGACACATTCAGTAGGTAGTGTCCGTAAATTCTTATCACTTTTACAGCCTTCTTTCCGTAGGGCTACGAGTAGAGTAGCGTAAAGTTTTCGCTATCAGTACAGTAGTAGGTACAAAGTTTTCGCTATGTAGCGGGAACTTTGTATAACGAAGAAAGATGTGGGAATCCGGACATTAACACTATTTTAGTGCTTTAAATTGAAATGATAATTCTGTGAAATCAGCTAATCTTATATTAATGACTGCTATCTTGCTCATGTTAATTATGAACATTTGTCCTTAACTCTTAAATGTCCATAATTATAAATCTAAGTTAGTAGATACACATTTTAGTTTGATTTGGATGGAACTTTATTTTACTACCAATGAATGTCTAATTTGTTTCATTCATGAATGGCATGTTAAAAAAACGAGAAAACTGTTTTGCTTTTCTTTGGCACAAAATAACTCATATTATCTAAGAATTGTAATAATATATTTAATTTATTACTTTTGTTTTATTTAAGTAGATTCTAAATTAATTAGGTTTTAAATCATTGAATACTTGTAACAATGCGACGTGCTGACACCTGATTTCTTTTATAAATGCACATTGAATAAATACAATTTCTATTTATTATTGTACAGTCAGCATCAGATATATCAAAGCGGGCGAGGTACTCAAATACATCTGAACAACATTAAATTTCAATAAATTCGTTACGGCAAATAAAGCCAATAATATCTGAACGTCCAATTCGTCGCAAATATAAGAGCAGCAATTTTTCAGTATAATCTGGACACATAACAACGCAAAAATATCTAAACAGTACAAGTGTTCATAAATATCTGAACACTTAAGGAAAATATACCTTAACTCACTGACATATAGTTTACATTCTATTGTACAGATGTAGTGAATATTCTGTCTCATGGTATCATTACTAGGTAAGCAAAGCAAACGTGAATTGCGACGTTGTCATACTTACTATTGTTTTCTGTTGCCAAACTTCAACTGTCACTGTTTAGTTGGTATCCTATTTAATTATGAAAGAATATTATGGTCGTTGACAAGTCGTTGTCAACATTGGTAATCAATTTTCGTCAACCTGATAATTGATTGCTTAGCCTGATGGTTTATACGTCGGATGCGCGGTCATAGAACGCGGCTGGTTTAAGTTCGAGACCAGGGAGAATCGGTTTTTTTTAAATTTTATTCCTTTTGTATTTTTATTCAGATCTTATTTTGTATTGAAGACGTCGGTGAGACACTTCCAAGACTAACCTTAGTTAAATTGTGTATATTCTAGTTATAGTTTAATTTTGTCTATGTAAGCTGCGTTTTGTGTAAAGTATAAATTATTATGGTAACCAGATGATGAAATGATGCGACATGATGGAGCTTAATTAATTACATACTTTGTCGTTTAATTAGGTACGCAACAACTTCATCAATTGTAAAAGTCCGTAGGTAATAAACGAACTGCAAATACTAATACGAGTTTCGATTCTACGTATGTCCGATCTCCGAATGTCCTGCCACCGTATTAAAGACTATAATAAATGAAGAAATAAAAAATAAAAAATCTTAAAAAACTTGCGACAAATAAAATTTTAATATAGCAGGTAACCTAATTTATTATAGAAATTAAAAAAAAGAATAATATATTATGTCATATTTCCCATCCGTTAATAAAAATAAAATGCATGTGGACCAGTCGGATTCGATCCATGACGCTCGGTTTACTAAGCGATATCTTACGCATTAAGCCAAGACAGTATTATTTAGATTGTTTGAAATTTATAATAGGTATATGCGTTTGATTAGAGCCTAGTAATGATACCACGAGACAGAATATTCACTACATCTGCACAATAGAATGTAAACTATATGTCAGTGAGTTAAGGTATATTTTCCTTAAGTGTTCAGATATTTATGAACACTTGTACTGTTTAGATATTTTTGCGTTGTTATGTGTCCAGATTATATTGAAAAATTGCTGCTCTTATATTTGTGACGAATTGGACGTTCAGATATTATTGGCTTATTTGCCGTAACGAATTTATTGAAATTTAATGTTGTTCAGATGTATTTGAGTACCTCGCCCGTTCTGATATATCTGATGGTGACTGTACTAATTTCCTTAAATAATTTGTAACATCAAAAGTCGTACTTAGCTAAAACATACTTATTATAAAGGTCGTGTTCCTTACTCACATCTCAGTTTTCAAGGTATAATGATGATATAGGTACCTAATAGGTATTCATTACGTATAAAGACCCTACTTCGGATTTTGCTTAAATAGTTTAAAATAAATCATTTTATATAAAGACCTACTGAATTATGTTGTTATAATATTAGCAGCTCTTTACCTACTTACAATAATAATGCGCGGTTGAATTCTATCCTACAGAGAAATAAAAAACATATCACATAACCTCCTCGCTTATTTAAAGTCGGTAAACAAGAGGATGTGCGGTGTTCTGTGGTCAATACCCTACCTGCCATATATTGTCGTTCTATAGAGAGCTGTTATCACCGACCTACCTAATTGCGAAGCAGATGATAGCTGATAACAAAAATATTGATATCGTTACCGATAACGTCATTCAGTTGTTTGGCACACGCCAATGAATACGATACATATTTATATCAATTTAATATTATAGCATAGGTATTTTCCAATGTCGTAGTGACTTAACTGAAGTGTAGTGTACTTGTGTGAAATGAAATGAGTTTACAGATGTGAATAACCAAGCAAAATGACAGTGAAACCAGGTGGGTTACTGTTATTTATCTAGGTATATTGTTTTGTTTGGTGACCTTATATTGATAAAATTTTCCGACCTTTAAGAAGAGAGAAAGAAGACAAACGTAGAATTTTGGTGTGAAATCGGTTCTACTGTGTTTAATTAAACATCTTTTCTGAAGTCGAATAATAATAAGTAGTGAATGTTTTTAATAAATCTCCTGACTGGCATAATACTAATAAGTAAAAACCTATCCCATATATCAGTGTTTCAATACTTAATAAATACCAAGGGCGTGCATTCCATATAGGCACAGTGTCACTAATGTATGGAGTGCCTACCCTGGCGCCATACTTACGTTACCCCCACTGCACGCGCCTGATAAATACTTATATGTAAATTTTCCTAAATTCCAATTAGGTGGGTATACTTACTACATAAAAAACACTAATAAGTAAACAGATGTCTATTTTCCTAATATCCAAAATAACAGTGAATATCAATGACTGTTTTCATTAATTTAGGTAAGTACTCTTTGGTATTAACATTTTTTTAAGCCTATGATAAAGCATATAAATCAAGATTGAATTGTTAATTCCAAAAAATTGTACTTCGGTTCGAAGTTATCTTAATATTATAATAATATCTTTAAAAGGATTTATTAAATCCCGGTAGGATTTATTAAATCCAAAATTCCAAAACTAACAAACTTAAGGTCATTTAAAGTACTTTGTACTTATGTCGTATCTTTGTTTTTCTTGGATATATTCATGTTCTTAGTACGGCTTAAAAGTTACCTTTCGGAGCATTTAGTTTTAAGCCCAAAATCTCTTTAGACTTTTAGATAGGTATTATTATAATAAAAAAAAAATAATATCTAAAATACCTTATCTCATAAGGTATCAAACCCGAATTAAATTATTGACAAAAATAGGCTTATCCTATATTAGAAACCGGAACTGATATCGTTATGAATTTATGACTGAAATGAAACAACTTTAACGGATTTAACTCGCGTATTTTATTTTTATTGGCTGACGTTTCAGAGCCTTTACAGATTCCATAATCGTAGCATGACTGAGCTGAAAATAGTCTTATGATATGTCTTATTTATGACTGAATTTCATAAGGACTGATTCCCGTATTAACTTGTTCCTAAAATTTCTAGTCCTAAAATACTCTAAATTTTATTAGGTACTAAAACACCCGATTAAAAAAATTAAAAAATAATTCACAAAAAAATAACAAAAAAAGTTTCGACTCGTGAGGGATTTGAACCCCCGACCTCCTCTTTAATATCAGTTAATTGGGCGCTCTTACCGCTGAAGCTAACGAGTCACATTTACGGTGTGCGAATTTAGCCATAACATTCTAAACATGACGTCATCCTTAGTGGTACGAATCTCGTAAGCAAAATAGCATAAAAAGTGAGGTAATTCCTGTCTATATTAAGGTACTTACATTGTACACAATGTCCTATATCCTCAATCCATCACTGCTAAATTCTGATGTTATATATCTGTGCTTACCTACTTACTAAAATAAAAACTAAAAGGCCCTCTAAAAAGTATAACAATAATAAAATCTTAATATTAATGGGACCGCTTTTCATTTAGTACAACTAAATGAAAAGCGGTCCCTCCGACATGACGATTTCTTTGTAGAAATATTAATACTTAGGTAACTATTCTAATATTAAGATTTTATTATTGTTATACTTTTATTAGAAAATAGCTTCATAGCTAAATACACGGTTGTCAAATTTAAACATAAATTTTAATCATTACGTTTCACTAATTTTATGGTAAACGCTACTCTTTGTCACCTATCAAATTAAAATATTTTTCTTATTTTTTTATGAATAATTCTAAAAGCACGCACTCTCTTCGCGCGAACGCCTGCGCTCATCTATCTCTCTCCCACATCTCCCTCATTATGGGTGTCGGTCTGTCCGTATGCAAATGGCGATCATCCGTGTAGTGTATGCGTTTATGCGAGTAGGTAGCTTAAATGGTCCGTGTTTAGCATTAGTGTTTCAACCCACACCAAGCTAGTTTTGAGATATCGGCGCTTAAAGTTTTTTGAGAACATTCTTCTTTTTCCGCTTATTTTAAGCAAAAAAATATTGTTATGTGGTATCATTTTTTTTGTTGAAGTGCATAGATTAAGGATATAAATGTATTTATTTCAATAAATTCATAATTAAATAGAAAATGCAGAAAAATGGTTAATGCTTAATGGCTATAAGGTTTATTACATTTAGCATTTATGTGCTAAGCCACATAACACTATGCAAAATTCTAATTTGTTCTTTTATAATGAATATATTTTACACTATTTTTTTGAAAATGTAAAATAATAAACAACTAACGTATTAAAACTTTAATGTAAGTACTTATTTATTTAGTTTTTATTGTTATAACATGTTTTAAATAACATTATAAGTTCTGCTTAAAATGAGAAATAGGTACAACAAGTTAACACTTATATTATTTCAATTACTTAAAAGCTCAACCAAATTGATTTATTATTATTATTTTATCATATTGAATTAAACCAATAATATATACTTCCGTACCTAAAAAGTTAATAAACCACCTAAAAACCATTTTTCGAAGAGTTGATAAATTGTGGCGACAATTCGTACATTCTTTAATATTATTATTTATTATAATATTCTAATTTTTATCACACACGTTTAAATCTAATGATGTATATTATAAAAAAATATCGGTTAAGTGCGAGTTAGTCTCGCGCACCAAGGGTTCCGTACTATAAATAACCTGTAGGTATATATTTTTTTAATGATGTCATTTAAAATGTATGGTTTTCGTATTGTTTTCTTTATCCGTGGCCCGTGCTATATGACGTTACCTCGCACCTACTAAATTAATTCAAGATCCTGAGTTCACGAGGAGTACCCTGTAGGTTTTGATTCGCTAGCGAGTGTTAAAAACTTTTATCAATCGCGGCATAAACGGCGGCTCTTTTGATTGCGTCGGCGATTTTTATGTAATTATGTTACAATTTCAAGGGACGGTAGTCCTGAGTATTTGATATTACTATGAATTTTTGTTTGATACCTACCTCCACGCGTTACTGAGGTAAAGGATCACACAGACAACAAAGTAATCCTGTAAGGGTTAATTTTTATTCCTTTTAAGATACGGAACCCTAAAATATTTTATTTAATATGATAAAAATAATAATAAGTAATAAAAAAATAAGTTAGTGTTAACTTGTACCTATTTCTCATTTTTAGCAGAACTTATAATGTTATTTGATACATGTTATACAACAATAAAAACTTTAAATAAATAAGTATTTACATTAAAGTTTTAATGCGTTAGTTGTTTATTTTATTACATTTTCTAAAAATTTGTGCATAATAATTATGTATAGGTACCTATTCGTTTTAAAACAACAAATTAGAATTTTGCATTAATGTAATAGGTATGTGGCTTAACACATTAATGCAAAAATACAAATCTGACATGGGAAATAAGCAATAATGCGTTATATGTGGCTTAACACATTAATGCAAAAATACAAATCTGACATAGGAAAAAAGCAATAACCAATTTTGTGCTCTAGAATATTCTACGATTTTTTTTTAACAAAATGGATTGCACTGCCGTATTCCTCATGATCTATTTAATAAAACTGCATTCATAACTCAAAACCCGATTTTTTGTGGGTTGACACACGAATGTTTAACACGGTCCATATTTTATAACGATATAGTGTAAAATACTAATCATACGCAGATGAAGTCGCGGGCAGAAGCTAGTGACTCATAATTAATTAAATGCCTTTATAAGTGGTTGATATGTATTAAAATGTATTGTAATGTACTTATACCACGTTTGAGAATGGCCTAACAAATCTTACATAGAATTTTTAGCTGCTTAGTATTAATTTTTCCCAATTGTTTAATGGATAGTGTAAATTTTCCATTAAAAAAATGGGAAAAAAAACACACTGGATATAAACACCATGTTACTCTTTTTAAATCAATCTGGTAAATTAAGTAGTTCAGTACAAAACTAAATTAATTTAATTGTTATTAAGATACAACAAAACCCACAAATGAACAGACAGATGCGTGGGCGCAGAATTTAATCACACACCGAGATCTAAAGTCCAGGAGCAAACTAAAAAACGTAAAGTTTTAAGTTACCTATGCCATCGAATTCTTTACAGCAAAACCTACCAAAAATCTGCCCTAAAAAGCATGAATCTATAAAGTAAACTTCAGTGCATATATCGCACACCTAGATCTAAAGGGATCTAACTCAAAAACCGGAAGATTTGAGTTACGCACACCATCGGATTCCAGCAAAACCCACCTACACTAAAACTGATTTCAGCTAATATAACTCTGCTAGGTTTATTATAAAAAGTATAATTTTACACAGAAAACTCATGCGTGCTTATGGACATATTAATCAGTTTCTCGCCTCTCCTGAAAAAGTATCTTTTTTGAGTTAGCTCTCTTTAGATCTAGGTGTGCGATATATGGACATTTAAACCAGTTTTTCTCCTTTCGAAAAAATACACTTTTTTGAGTTAGCTCCCTTTAGATCAAGGTGTGTGAAATGTCTACTTGCTATGAAATGCAAAACAACGTATAATCGCATCAGAGTTGACACGCGCCACCCAAATATAAATTAATTATTACATGCTTAATGAATTAATAAAAAAAAATAAATTAAAAATTTAACAAACCCCCGACATAAAAACTAAAAGACCCTCTAAAAAGTATAACAATAATAAAATCTTAATATTAGTTACCTAAGTATTAATATTTCTACAAAGAAAACGTCATGTCGGGGGACCGCTTCTCGTTTAGGTGTACCTACTTACTTAATATTTACAATCTACCTAAACCTACGGTCCCCCGACATGACGTTTTCTTTGTAGAAATATTAATACTTAGGTAACTAATATTAAGATTTTATTATTGTTATACTTTTTAGAGGGTCTTTTAGTTTTTATGTCGGGGGTTTGTTAAATTTTTAATTTATTTTTTTTATTTCATACTTTTTGTAAGTAGGTATTTAGGTACCTACTACATATTATTATTTTTAAGTAATTTCCATTCCACATGGAATTTTGTAATGTACATGTTATCCTCTTACATTAAATACCCCACTCGGGTATATTTGTCGACATAGGGCTTACCATTTACAATTTTACTCTCCATAATTTTGAACTACTTAACCGATTTTCATTATGATTTCAATTTTGTAATCTACACGCGATCCTCTTTCATTTGATATCCCACTCGGGTATATTTGTAGACATTTGGTTTTCCATCCCCACTTTCACTCCCAATATTTTTTGAACGACTCAACCGATTTTCATTATGATTTCAATTTTGTAATGTACTCATCACCCTCTTTCATTGGATACCCCACTCGAGTATATTAGTAGACATTTATTTTTACATCCCCTCTTTAACCCCCCCTAATTATTAAACTACTGAGCCGATTTTTATAAAACATAGCTAAGAACACTCCCGACATATACACCTTTCAAACAAAAAAAACAGAATCAAAATCGGTTCATGCGTTAGGGAGCTATGATGCCACAGACAGACACACACACAGACACACTCACACACAGACAGACAGACAGACACGTCAAACTTATAACACCCCGTCGTTTTTGCGTCGGGGGTTAATAATAGTACTTATCTACTTACTCGTACTTACCTCCTAATAACTATTTCAAGCAAAACAAATGAATTATCCGTGCTGTCAATATGATACAAAGTGGTATGATTTTGTTATCACACGTGTAGGAATACCTACATAAGATATAAGAATATAATATAATATTATTACACTAGGAAACAGATATTTAATACTTTATCTATTTTAAATTTCATACCCACCTGTCATTAACATATACAAACAGATAATTTTAATCCATTTATCATAAATTAAGTATTTTTGCGAGTTTTATCTATTTCTCAAGATGTTTGTTCTTAATAAAATACTTTAAGGTAAAAACGTAATTATCTATACTAATATAATAAAGTGGAAAGGTTTGTTTGTTTGTTTGGATTGTATAGGTTCCAAAACGGCTGGAACGATTTGAAAAATTCTTTCACAGTTGGGAAGTTACGTTCAGCCTGAGTGACATAGGCTATAGAATATTTTGAAAAAATATGGGGATCCGTGAGAAGCCGGGGCGAACCGCTAGTAATTAAATTAAATAAGAAGGAGTATTTTCTGTATTGATGTCTAATCAAATAAAAAAATATACCTAAGTCAAATGGGTTTCGCGAAAATCTGAGTTTCTTTTAAAAAGAGAACGTTTCATAATTAATTTACGTTACGTAATTGATACGTAGGTACCTATAGCCAACCAAATTTTTATGCGAAAAAAAGTTAAATATGTCCATACTTAATATATTTACCATACTTTCAGTGCTACCTCTACCCCTCCACAAGGTATGGATGTTCTTCACCACCTACATACTAACCCTAAAGCGGTTCGACTTGTTCCTCCAGGGGGCTCTACTTATAATAGTTTTGCTAGACACCAACGTGAGCCTACTACTGAGGAGAGACGGCGCGAGTGGTCATCTACCGGGAAATATTCATGGTAAGCTAAATAATGATAGGTAAGTTATACATAAAAATTTGAATAAAACAAGTATAACGGATTTAGGTAAGCAACTCGCGTATTAAGATCAGTGTTAGACTATCTTTAGTTCCGAAACGAAACGTCACCAAATAAAATAAAATACCTACTTACTCGAGTTAAATCCGTTACAGTTGTTTCATTAAAAAATGTAAAATTTCTCTTATACCTAAATTATTGTCACCACAACCTTACCTTACCAACTTACGTACCTAATTGCTTCTATTTGGTGCAATAAAGTTTAAATAAATGCGTAACGAGTTAAAAAATATATTATTTATCAAAATTGGTTATCTAGATTGGGTAGCAGTTGGTGCAGCAGTGGTGGAGTTTCTCCTAGGAGCGGTGATAGCGTGGTGGGGCCAGGCGCGGAAGAATCTGGCCCTCTCCGGCTGGCTGGCTGTGACAGCAGTGTCGGGCCTGCTAGTACTAGCCTTCCCCTTCCAAAACTCACAGGATTTTCCCGTGGGTACGTCAATCCTTACTAATCCCTACTAATATTATAAATGCGATAGTAACTCTGTCTGTCTGTCTGTTACGCTTTCACGCTAAAACTACTGGATCGATTTAAATGAAATTTGGTACAAAGAAAGTCTGGAGCCTGAGAAAGGACATAGGCTACTTTTTAACCGACTGCAAAAAAGGAGGAGTTCTACGCGGGCGAAGTCGGGGGCAGAAGCTAGTTTATAATAAATGCTTTCTTTTAGTAAGTATAGAGCATATCGGCGCTGTTAAACTTTACTTCGACATTTCTTAGTTGTCAGTTAGGTTCATTTTTCAGATTGCAAAATAATACTTGGTCCGAAACAATATTTATGTGACATACGCCAGTTTTCGACGTGCTAAGTTACAAAGTTAGTTCCATATTTATCCAACCCTTACAAAGAAAAAAACACCTAACTATGATTTAATCTAAAACCATCACTACACGATACGAGTATTTACAAACCTTACTTACCATAGAGTTATGTGGCGGCGACGGGATATCCGCTTACCGGCGGATCATTCCGGCGGATTCCATGGTGGCACCCCGGGTGGCGATGCTCGTGCTGACCGCAGGCCTGTGCGCTCTCACCAGGCTAAGCATCTGGGCTCACGGACTGGTGTACCTGGACGACCATGAACCAGAGAACGGGGCGTATTTTTATGGTAAACAAAGCTTACTTTGACGCTTCCACTGATCTGAATTGTAAAAGGAGCATTATTTTTATTTACTTACACATATTGTATTCAATCTATAAGTCATTATAAAGTTGACTTAAAATAAGTATATTAACTACTATACTCTTTCAGAAGAGTGTCCTTGATAATACATGGCATAAGGAACGTTTTGTATAACTCAAAAGTCGAACCTAGTGATAAGACTTGTAAAACAACAGGACGCAAAGCAAAAACCACAATCTTTTGTCCACAAGGTATTTTAATCTCAATCCGGCTGTCTCTGGGGCTGAACGGCGTAAACTGGCTGGAGCCAGGCTCCAAGCGGGACGACTGGTGGGAGGCGCATCTAGCTCTCTGCATGCTGACACTCATGTTTGCTATACTCTTCACGTTGTTCCCCAAACGTATGAAGCAGTACAAGCAAATTGATGACGAGGTCTTAGATAGAGGTAGGTCTGAAATAGCGTACCTTACGAATCTACGATGAAAGGTCGGGTCAACATCTTGTCATGTCGATGTCGTTTTATTCTCCCGGAGATCTGACAAAAATCGGTAACGTCGACTGCAAGAATTCTTGTCATGTCAATATCTCTTAATTCTTCAAGTTAACATTAAAGCAATATCGACACGACAAATTTTCTTTTTAGTCCAATAAAAACACAATCTACGAACTGTCGAGTCGACTTCATCATAGGCTCACAGTAATGATATTTATGGTCATTTATCGACGAGATTGTAAATTATAAATTTCTAATGTCACAGGTCTTTTGCCTACTCTGGGCAGGGTGATACGCAACAAAGCAGTATTGATGCAGGGTTGCGCGATATCCTTCCTCTACGCTGCCCTATTTAGCTTTATACGTTTCGATGGAGATTTTGTTCAGGTTAGTTATATTTGAACAATTACAGCACTTTTAAGTACCTTCCTCGTTTCTGATGTCTCTGAAATGGCTGTTTGTTATTAATTTCTTCAACATTGTAGGCTCGATTCCACATTGAAGCCGTGAGACAGGACCCGCGTACTTCGCGCTCCATCACCGATTTCTTCCGCTCTCTAGTCATCATCTTCTTTGTTGCAGTAAGTATTGTTTTCAAGAATATACTATACCTTTAAATCTACATGTTTAGCAAATCGACTAATAGGTCCTACACTCCGCTAAAGTCCCTCGCCACCAAAGAGATAGGTATTATTACGTATCTAGTGTGATTATATTTTAATCTACAAATAATTATACCTTTGATAACGTATGTTAATCTTTGCATATTTCGCTCAGCGTACGTTTTTGGAACTAATAGCAGCAGGGTATATTCAAACAGATGCCAATTTCACTTCTATACAGGTATTTCGGACCCGGTTCTCGGTTCGCCGAACCGACGGTGTTAAATCTACGACGTCGGCGCGCGTCGGCGGCGCGGTGGCCATACTGGTGGCGATATTTTTCGGCGTGCTGGCGCTGCTGAGCTGCGACATCGGCGACGTGGCCGGCGTCGGCGCAGAGTACAGTCAGCCGGCATGCAGCTCGGATTGCGGGTAAGAGAGAATATGCTGACAGGTAGACTTGGATATTCAGCAAGTACCTTATAAATTCAATATTATATCTTTTTATTCTTTATTCACTTATCTATCTATATTCGCCTCTCCATGACAACCTACTATTAGAAATATAACAACATCATTAAAAATATTCCAATGGTTCACATAAATTGCAACCTTTACAGCACCTACTTTTTTATGTTAAGATTAAGACAAAACGTACCTAGGTATGAAGTAGAATATTTTGCGAAGATACGTACTTATCACATTATAATTTTGGGACCCTTACTATAAAAATAATTAAATGTCTCACTCTGACTTGTCATTACTTCTGATTTCCAGATGCAACTCCGAACGGTACGGCTTCAGTCCCGTGTGTGCTCTGAACACATCCACGACGTACTTCTCACCGTGTCACGCCGGCTGCCGGAGCTATGAGGATCTCAACGGATTCCTGTAAGGACTCATTATTAATTATAGTTATTATACATACAAGATAAGTACATTGCCGAGTTACTCGTAGATACTTTTTTTTCCTAACCTACTTGTTTTTCTAGGTTGTTCGGTAACTGTGAGTGCGGCGCGCAGCGGGCGACGCGCGGCGCCTGTTCGCTGCCCGCTTGCACGACCGTCTTCTCGCTGTATCAGCTGTTCTTCGCATTAGTCCTCGCTTTCGCAGGTAACTGAATGACAAACAAGATACTCTAACGAGTCTAGTATCAGTGAAAGATACAGACACATAACAGGTATATATTACTTAGTTGTGTATATTCCCATTTAAAAGGAATGGTCGATCAAAGGACGAGCATCATCAGCTTGCGACATAAAACCGCAACGTTACATCCAATTTAACAATATTAACAACGTTATCAGCTAAATATCTAAAATATCAGGCCATGTTGACATAAGAAATATTGTCATATCGATCTTTAATAATTGTAATACGTTCCTTTATATAACACTATAAAGAAGAAGATATCGATATGGCAACATTTCTTCATGTCAATGTGACTAGATTTGTCCTTGTCGACAACGTTCCGATTTAAGTCAGATTACCGCGACAATGAAACGACATCGACATGACAAGATGTCATTCCGACAACACATAATGGGTTTGCTGATTATGTTAACAGGTGCGGCCCTTCTGATGCAAGGCATGGTGTTCCTGCGCGCCGTCCGTCCGGCGGACAAGACCGTGGCTGTCGGCGCCTCGTTCGCCACCATCGCGCTGCTGTCGCACGTGCCCGGCTTCCTCCTCTATATGCTCATCAGCTGTAAGTACTTATATCACAACGCAAGTTGAGTATATTCACTGTTATAAGTATATTCTAAGCAGTTGTGGGCGTTTTGAGCTATTTGACGTAAACCTGTCGACGAGCTTGCCACTTTTGTCCGCGGACCTGTATTTGGTCAAAGCTCCAAATAAGTACTTAAAATTATCCACTGGGAGTATGACCCAGTAGATACGACACCTACGAGTATAATTTTGTAACAATCAAAAATGCAAAGGATATTTAATGTGGCAGGGCTAACTCGGTCTTATGTATGTAGGTACCGATTAATTAAATCATTAATTAGCAAAGGCAGATATAATTACCTGTCGCTATCTTACAAATTGAAACGAGATCATTATCATACAAATTGAAACGAAAACCATAAACACGATGGATATCAAAATATCTTTTGCAGATCTCACTTGCGCATTCAGCCACAATGGCGCTTGCCTGCTTCATGACTCAACTCTATGGTCTATGGCGGTGCTGAGCGCAGGGTTGTCTTTGATCTCTGCAGTAATTAGTTTACTGACCAGTAGAATACCTCCTCCGAGGGACACTGATGTGCGGTTATAATAGTGAAATATAATTGATATTATTTTGTAAAGCTTTTTTATATTTTATTAACAGATGGACTGATATAACTGGATTTTATTTATAACCCTTAGAAAGTGCCAACCTAATTACTTCAAAATACCAACCTATCTTATAGGATATAGGAATTGGCAAGTTTTCTTGAAATCATAGCTAACTAAATTATAGTTAAGATACCATACATCATATAGCTACATTGTACGCTTTAGGATACCAAGAGTTTCAAGTTTCCCAAAATAAGTTTATTTAATTTTCAACCTTATTGTATACTAATAAAACACAATATCCAATAATAAGGTAAAATGAAACAAATTATTTCTTTTAACATTTTACTAACGAGTGACCAAATGGCACATCGCCGACTAACATCAAGTTTATACAAAACGGTTCGAGCCAATCACATCTATGAAAAACCTTTGGCGAAATTTTATTAACAATTCCAAATTAACGATATTAAAATCGAACAAGTACAAAGTGATTCATTTATGTACTTCCATAATTATTCTGTATTCGTCAAATAGTAATAAAACTCGCGTATGCCTAAATGTTTATGCGGACGTTTCGAAAACTTAACAGTTCTCGTATTCGTGGCAGACTAAGTCAAATATAAACCGTAGTCCAATTTTCGAAACGTTAGCATAAAATTAATAAACGCTAGTTAAATTAGCTTGCTAGTGTAATAACCGCGAAAGCATCAAAATCATTAGTTACCTATGATTTTTTTGCCCTATTAGGTAAGACTACTATCTTGACAACTAGGAGCTACTAAAAATTGGGGCTAGAGCTATATGGATTCTATTATATATGTCTATTTATCTTATTTCAATGTAATAAAGAACCAGCGAGCGAGTTTTACTCGCACTTAAGCAATGTACGTGATATTAGTATAATATACGTGTATATAAGTACAAAATTAGAAAATAAAGTACACCGGCCCGTCTCACAAGCCAGAATTGATGATTATGATCACCTAAATAATAGCAAAAACAACTACAAAAGCATAATGTACATCTAAGCTTATTTTTCGATATTGTTTTTTTATAATCATATAAGCGATTTAGTACATGGTACTAAAAACTTTTTTTTACGTGTGTCCCGGAGTTTAGGTTGCTCTGTTTTCGTGAAAATTACGTATTTAAAAAATAATACATACATCATTTGTTAGCACCTGAATAGTTCGCCATGGAATCGTGCATATCATAAGTGAATAAGTCTTTAAAAATCCTTGAAATTTGTGGGAGAAATCTACAATAACAGATATATTATTATGTAGGTACTAAAATCTTTGATATTGGGACCAAGGTCCATTTGTTGTTAGACTATATCAGACATAAGGCTGGATTTCACAAAGGATATTCATCTTAAATTTAAAAATATTTATATTGCAGTTTAAATATACTCGACCTTGGAATCAAGTCTAACATAATTTTTACGCAAATGAAAAGCTGATAAAAAAGAATTAAACATCTATCATATAGGTATCACAGATTAGTGCTACAAATAACTCCGGAACTTTTAACAATAGATAATAAAAAATTGATTTATTGCATTTGTGCAAAACAGGGCATAATTTATAAATCGAGAACTTAAGCGTAAATTTCTGTAAAAAAAAAAGAAACAAATTGCTTTGTCATACATAATAATGTTTTAAGATATTTCTTTTCCAAAATGAGCTTGTTTATATACATGAACAGAATATTGTAAATAATCAAAAATACGTTTGTACTTTTTTTAATAAATATTCAATAAATAATCGATACTTGTAATTAAAAATAACCCACCCGCATTACAGTATAGATTAAAGTATATATATATAATTTAAACTTTAGTACATTCAGAAGCACCTGAATAAATCATCCATGAAAATTGAAACGGGGAAGGTTATTCCTAACAACAAAAAAATATTATTTCTATTTTTTAATTTTATTTAATTCCCCGATAGATTTTACTTACACGTCGATTCAATGATTAATAAATATACTTGTACTTACAAAGTATGTATCACGGACTAGCTCATAAATAATTGATTTCATATTTTACGAGAAACAAGACTATTAACCAAAACTGAACCCTCCAACGGTGTGATAAAGTCTAAATTCTAGTAGTTAAAAATAATTATGTTCTTTCCTCTCTCCTAGTGATCCAAAATGCGAAGGTTTCCAGAAACTATCTTATTCTCGAGCAGTGCCCCTGACGGGATGTCAATACGATCTCCGTGATTTGCTATTATAATGACTGTGCCCTGCAAACAAGAAATAATTAAACATTTATTACATCTTTGAACTTTTCACGCCTCAGGAGGTGTCTAGTCTCAAAATAAGCTAAGCTTGTACTATATGTGTTAGACAACGGATAAACATAATTTGTTCTAAAAATAAAAAAAACGTGATAAAATGAAATTTATTATAAAAAAAACAAATTAATATCTATCTTATAGGCATCACAGAATAGTGCCACAAATAAGAAATCTGCTCCTAGCAGGATTCGAACCCTCCATCCACCTTCAGTTTCATAGTTAGATACTCTGACCAAAGGATAAACAGGCCGTCAAACATTGACCATTTCGATTATATTGTAAAAAGAATCATATAAATAAACTAACCTTCAAAGAAACTCCTCTTCCAAAGGTGACATCTCCAGATACCGTCAAATGATCCAATTCGATTAGATCCGGTATCGTCGCGAATCTGTTCAGGAACTCTTTCACCTTCGCAAAATGATTATCACCCAACTTCACCAGAGGAGTGGAGGGGAACATCCTTTGCGGCGACATCACCAGGGAGCCATGCGACAGACTGTACAAATTTGACATAACCAGTAATAAATCTGACGTTTTCTTCACCGGCAAGAATCTGCTCCGCGGCACGTTGACACCGATACCACCTTCGAAACATTTCATGGCAGCACCGACAGCCGTCTCCAGCTGTATCACGTTGAGTCCGTCGCCTAGATGCTTGTTGTTCACGATGATTTCCATGTTGAGCGACCCTCGCTCCACCACTCTTTGTATCGCGTCCAATTTCGCCCACAAATTGTTCGTGTTGAAGAACTTAAACTGGCTAACAGATTTGAAGTCGTCCACGTGCTCTTTCGGAACCTGGGCGATTTCCAACAATCTCAACTTATCTTCGTATTGAATAAGGGTTCCACCTTTGACATCGGCTCTGGTTTTATCGGTGACTTCCATGACGAATTCCGATACCGTTTTTTGTGAATTAGGGTTAAGGAGAAGGTTGAGTATGTTGAGATCAACGGTGGCTCCAAGGTTGTCGATGTTGCTGATGAAGCAGTAGGTCCGACCTTCCTTGATGAACTTTTGAAGGAGGCCCGAGTTGTAGAATGATTCGTAGAAGTCACCGTGGCCGGGCGGGTACCACCTGGAAAATCAAAAACCTCTAAATATTGTTCTTTAATATACTTTAATATTCTTTTCGGATATCATAATTATTATTATTTCATTAACCCTAAAAGGTTCACCTTTGATTATAATCTTTTACGTGCAATAACCTGTTTAATAAATAAATGTTACTATCCATTACTGCGACCTTGAGTTTCTCAAGTTCTTGCTGACTATATGATAAGATAGTAATCCCCATTAATGTTATAAATTCGAGAATAACTCTCTTTGTCTATCTATTACTACTACAGACTAAAACCGCTGAATTAAGTTCATATGGAGATAATTTCAGCAAGACATAATAATGTTTTTATCATCGTTATGACAAATGAATCCATGACGGTCGGAATGATTTCACCGATTCTTTTTTTATTGTGTTTGTCATGATCAAGGTTAAGGTTCTCATGTATAAAAAAATACTAAAATATTAACGTAGTACCATATCAATGACAACAACTTATCGATTGATTAATAGTAAATACGAGTAAGTAGCGCTGCTTTGCCGAGCGGGACGACATCTACCGGGACTGTATACATATTACAAAATCACTCACGCCTCGATATCGCTGTGTACATCCCCGTTCTTAGCGACGGGCAGGAGCGACTCGCGGTTGATCCTCGGGTGGCAGGACTGGTTGAAGGTGTGGATGTCCAGTTTAAGACCCTTGTACTTGCGGATCACTTTCTGCGTGTCTTCGTCCGTGTTAAACGAGTTCATGAGCACCAGCGGCACGTTACATTTGTACGTCTTGTTCAAATGCTGTGGAACAAAACTTTAATAAGAAATAAAAGATAAAATAATATTGAGTTATAATATAAAAATTTTGGGAGTCTAAAATTTTTCTACTCGTCTTTGTACAAAATTATCATTATAATAAAAATTTTGGTTCTCTCGAAAATCCTACCGAATCATTATTTTACGTAATTTACAAATTAACATAAGAAGAGTCTATATTATCTAGAAGAGTCTATATTATGTAGACATATAATCCAAACATAGACCTCCTATGGGCTGGGCTATAGATAATATAGACTCTTCTTATGTTAATTTGTAAATTACGTAAAATAATGATTCGGTAGGATTTTCGAGAGAACCAAAAGGCTTTGACTCGCCTCCATTTTCCATGTTGTTTCTCTGTTCCTGTGACGATTCCAATGAACGGACATATAAAATATCTAATGGTTTCAATTACCTAACAACAACCTATGTATTATTTGTATCTATTAGATAATAGTTATTACTATTTGAACATTCTTGGATGTTCTATGTTTGTTTATTAAGTAAGTAAATAACCATAATCATTTTTGTTTTTTTAGCGCAGGACTTTTGTCCTCAGTTGTTATATTATTTACAATATTAAGTATGAATATAATACGCTTTGTTGTCTGCTTGTCTTATCATCATGAGTTTTATAAAAACCGATACAATCATATAGGTACAATTAATATTTTGCTTTATCATCACACGTAGACAAACCGTTAGCGGAAAACATGCGGAAAACTATTTACTTAATAAACCAGTCGTTATTAGGTACATAAATCTTACCTCAATTTGCTGCACAGTCAAATCCAAAAAGGTAAGTTCATTCCTAACTTGAATCACAGACTTGGGTCCTTTGCATCCCATGGAAGTACCTAACCCACCATTTAACTTGACCACGACCAATTTGTCTAGCATATGGTGGACGTTGTCTGTGGTTGGTGTTGTAAGAGACGTGTAGTCTATGACCGCTCCTTCGGGAAGCTTCTCGATCTTGTCCCATGTTACTGATGGACCCTCTGAAAACAAAAATAAAAGATTTTGATTATTATAAACTTTGACAATATTATAAAATATTTTTATGTCCATTATTCAGAATTAAAAAAAAAAAGTTTTTACACATTTGAATAAAACAGCTACTTATATCAGATTTAACTAGCGCATTTTATTTTATTTGCCGACGTTTCGACAACTTTAAAGTTTCTATATTCGTAGCACGAATGAGCTGACAATAGTCTAACGCTGAATCGTGTTTGTTGTTTCATTCCAAAAATAAATGTAGCAAAAAAAACTTGGCTGACAAAGTTTTCACATACTCGTATTGAAGTTCATCTTCCAGTACATATAAGCAAACAACCTAAAAAGGAAGAAAGTTCTTCCGACCCGAAATTGATCCTAATAAACAAATGACAATCACAGACTGACACACACATGTCACGTGGAGAATTTCTATCAACTCACGTTCAGCTAAGAACCTGCTGAATAGGTTCTGGAAGCCTTGGAACTCCTTCTCGACCAGCCCGCGGCGCGATTCTTGAGCGGTGCTCTGCAGCCGCTCGAGTTCCACCACCAGGCGTGCGAGGGCATCACGCTTCGTGGCTTCCTTGAAATCGCGAGAGCCGGACGGCGTGCGCTGGTGGCTGCGGATCTGATGACGGGGAGGAACACGTAATCAGTACATTGATAGCTATGGGTACGGATTAAAATGAGATTTGGTTTAAATGTTCATTGAGTTCCGGGATAGGAAATCATCCCTTAACGTGAAAAGGGGGCAGAGATTTACTATAGAAGTGCGATACACGAAGTACTAAATCTACGCGTATAACGTCACGGGCAGAAGCTAATACTTAATTTGTATTAATTACTAGTTAACCCGCGACTTCATTCGCTTATTATACTTTTATTCCTGTGTTTGTACACAATAATAAAGGTATGTATTGACGTAATAATTCATTAATCATTAAAGAAGTGCCTTGTAGGTAGATGTCTAGGCGCGTGTTTACAATACGAAGGACGTTCATTAAAACGTAATAACTAGTGTCTATACCGTTGTTTACTATAAACTTGTGCTATAACAAAATAAAAAACATAATATACTCACGATTACATTATAAATATCAATTACCTACCTCAATTATGCATATTGCATAGAGTATTCAAATATATCTATGCATACAATTTCTCGTTATAAACTTTGCTTAGTTTGAATACTGTTGATACTGTTTTTATTGCCGTTATTTATTTAACCAGCTGGGGTGATGCTTCACTGACCTGTCGTATTTTTTGTACATCCAATTTAAATATACCTACTTATTTACAATAGATTCCAACTTACTCACTATCAGTTGTACCTGTCTATATCAGTTACTGTAAGCGGATTAGGTTATTTTAGGATTCTACAAAACCCTTATCTACCTACTGTTATTAAAATCGGACATAGGACCTTACATTCTGAATTACCCGCATTTTTCACGTTTCTTTAATCAATGTCATAATTTCATAGTGATAGACCCAATATAATTTTAGGGGCACTACAGAATACAAAAGGTAATTATCACGATAATGAATAATTATTATTAATAACTAGTAATCAATCTGGTATTTTTTTTATTATAAACCTGTCAAGGAAGGTACACATAAATAAAATAATTAGCAAGGTTAACTCGATAAAAACGATGAGTAAATAATATGCATACATTATACTTCCTATTTTAAGTAAGCATTGATATTGGTAATATAATATTGGAATGCCGACATCGCGTTTGTAATCAATAGTAAAATTCCTTATTTAAAAAAAACACTAGATATTTTACAACGTTTTTTCCTCGTCATAATTTCTAGAAAACTAGCAGCGGTTTATTTTGCAGATTTCTACTTCCAGTTAAATAAATTAATAATCTAAGTGCCTATAATATTATGTAGAAATAGTCCAAACCTGTTGCTGCGACTAAAACATGATTATTGTATTAAGAGTATAATAGTAAGCAAAAATCGTACCAGTGATCTAATGACATCTGTTTCTCCCGGCATTTTTATTCAAATGAAATCTAAATAAATAAACCACTAACACTTTTGTTCTATACAAAAAATACACTTTTTCTTTGTAATTAACTTATATTTTATGTAAAATTCGAACGTTCACGATATTCACAAGTTACGTTCAACTGTAACTGTTTGAATGATTCTCGAATATTTTTGAATACGATCAAGTAGGTACGTCGTTAATGTGAGACGTAGTAATTTCAATAAATAAACTTTTATTACAATATTTAAACAAGCACGCGCGTGTGACAAGGACCGGTTACCGACTAACCAATTTATGCGACTGACGACTGATAAATTTTACAATTGTTTGTTATCGTGGATGATAGTCACACCGCATCGTAATTTAATACACGACGCGCTGTCGCGTAATTAAAGAACGTGTAAACCTTACCTGTCGTTACCTAGCTTTATCTTAATTCTTAAGCATGATTAAGTGTTTAAGGTGATAAGCAATAATGAAGCAATAGAAGTAGTTATGTCAAGATCGTAGCGAGTGGAGAAATGTGAACAAGGATTATTAACCCCGTGTCAATAATAAACAAATAATAAAATTTTATTTTGTTCCATAGCGAAAAAAACATCTGTGTAAACGCGGTCGTTTACTACAAATCGTTCTAACCTTGAGGCAGCCCATTGTAAATAATTGACTATCCATATCACCCTGGTCTGCCTAATAAAGCACTGAACATTTTCCTGCCCCTGCTAGCACAGAGCAGAGGTTAAATAACAATATTATTATGACTGCTCAGTCCTAAGTTCCTAACCCACAGAATAAGTAATTCCTTACCTACCTAACTGTTAATTTCTAATTTCATCATTTCCATTTCCAAGATCAAGTTCTTAAGACTAATATGCAGATTATTATTGTATCGTTTTTCTTTAATTTCGAACATGTTTAACTATATCTTAAAGCGTTATTTATTGTTCACGTACTATTGAATATTGCTAGTTCAGGTACAAACTGACTTGAACTTCATATCTTCTATATATTTACGTCCACATATGATATTATACCAATAAAAGATACGATATTGATTTATTCAATACTAGCTTCTGCCCGCGACTTCCACAGCGTGGAACTCCTCCTTTTTTGCAGTCGGTTAAAAAGTAGCCTATGTCCTTTCTCAGGCTCCAGACTTTCTTTGTACCGAATTTCATTTAAATCGGTTCAGTAGTTTTAGCGTCAAAGCGTAACAGACAGACAGACAGAGTTACTTCGCATTTATAATATTAGTTAGGATCAAGGTACCATTTTTAGAAACGCGTATAAAATTTAATCATTTTTGGGAAACCACCAATCATGAGATTGTCTATGGTATGCTATTCGAACACTAATGTAACGCTTATATTTTCGAAATTACTTGTTAACTACCTTTTTGTTAACCTACTTCAAAAAAAGGAGAAGGTTCTCAATTCATCTGGATCTTTTTTTTCTTGTAAATTTTTACGTGTCCTTTACCATGACAAATACTATGTAAGTATTCTGAATTAAATATAATGTTTGAGGGAACAAATTTTATGAGTCAGTGCAAACTCCGTTGCTGAGATACTGACTTGTATATATAAAGATACACAGACATTAAGATACCTAGGACCTAGATACTTATTATATTATGTAAAGTAATGTAAACTATTCTACATCTTCATTATATAACATGGTACAAATAGAATTAAGTACCTATATAATATAAATATTATAGTTAACATATATGTATAATTAACAGTTTTATTACTTCTAATGGAAAATAACTCGAGAGAACTGCGTCTGTTGCCCGTTGTATGAGATACATACTCTGGTACCTATATGATAAATCATGTTAGCGCATTGTTTTACCAATATTCAAATAATTTTATACCAACTAATGAAGATGGAAGTATAACATTCGATATTAGTCAATACGTAGTACCTACTTAATAACCCATGTAAACCGTAGTTAGATAGTAGCTAGTATAAGTTAGTATAATATGTGCGGACTATCGATAGTGAGGTCACGGGTTCAAATATTGTTGGTGGTCATGAAAATTTCATTGTGCACTTCTTTCCGGTGAAGAAAAACATTGTGATGCAACCTGCACACCATAATTAATCTATAATACACCAACTCATATTGGATCAACTCCATAGTTTGTATCTTATCCTTTTGATATGAATTTATTGAAGTTTGATTTCTAATCTAGGTATTTTATAAAATACGAATATTACAATCATTGGATAGCTTATTACAAATAGGTGTTGCAAATTAGAATATTCTTATGAAATAATTTGAATCCGCGAGATTATAGATATTATCAAATAAATAGGTTGATCTACAGATCGATTGCGCAGTATTCTAAATCAGTATTATAAGCATGATTAGGCAGGATTATAAGTTAATGAACAAAATTATTTTAGGAGCATTTAAAATAACCCGCCGGAATTAGTTTTGTTTATCTTGCCCTTAAATATATTTCCAATAGGATTGGCATTTTTTTATACAACCAATAAGTCTAAGTTTAGTAAATAAATCTTAAGAAACAATTGAATCTTCATTTGATTTTAACTATACAGGCCGTACCTTACTCAGAATATCCATGGTAAAGAAAAACAACGGAAATCACTATTCAAAAAATATTTTCGCGGGAGACGCGTCTAGTCTATGTGCGGTCTTTGCGTTACTGGGAGCACGATGGCCGACAGAGGACAAAATGATTGAACAATTACAAGTTCAGATAAGTTATCATCAACATTAAAGGTCTGTGACCAGTTGTTAAGATAATAACGAGTCAAATTTAGTAGGAATCAGTTGGATGGCGAAAAATAGGTCTTTTATAAAGACATTTTAACTTTATATTTAGCTACACAATATTTGACATCTAGGTAGGTACCTACCTATTTTACATCTACATAATTTACTAGTTTTTAACGAAATCAACTATGATTAGAAAAATAGTTATCTAATATAAATTTATTAAAAAAAAAAACACATATTTTTCACCAACAAGAATAGGTATTAAGAGAAAAAAATATAAAGAATTTCAGTACGACTTCTAAAATTCAATAACTAGGTACCTACATTCTAATTAGAATAAGATAAGCAGCTTAATAATAGACATGCAATAGAGTTAATCAAATGCCCCTACTGTACTTTATTTATTCTGTGCTGCTAAGTACTATTTAAAATATGATATATTTCTGAGTTACAAAAGTCCAGGGAAAGCATGCACATTCAGTTATGATACGAAGAATTCAGGACCTAGTATTACGGATTCTATTAATCATTTCTTAATTTTTTTAAGATAACTTTAGTTATTGTAACTTAGTGGATGAATGATGATGTAACCAAAGCATATTTGAATTCAATTGAACCATGCTTAATACAAATATTAGTGACAGCAAACTATACAATCCATTAAATTAGTAAAGTCTTACCGCAGGTTTCAGCCGATTGTCAGTAGTCTGGAAGTTGCAAAGAATCAAGAAGTTATCAAGCAGTATAGTAAATAGCTAAAAGTTGAAAACAACCTATAAAAATAAATGATATTGAGGAAAGCGAAAACCATTTGTTATTTGCTTGTTTAGTAATAATTATCGTTTTATTTTTTTATTACTTGTATATCTATTTATACTTTCAGACTGTGCATTGGGATGTTTTTTACTAAACCAGATTAATAAAGTTAGAAAAAATAAATTTGGACTATCTGCAAGATTTAAGACCTCACTTAACTTGTAAAATTTATTTTATTATTTGAAAATATAAAGATTCACTAGAATATTCAAACATGTTAAGTTTAAACGGAGTATTGAGGATACATTTAAGTAGGTAAGTACAACATAAATATCAAGTTTTATCAAAATGAAGTATTGTTTTAGCAACATTAAAATGATAAGACTGTGCTATAAAAAAATATAAATAGGTAGGTACATAATATTTTTATATAGGTATTATTTCTTGAACCTGTTGCTATAAATCTGTTTTAAGAACTAGACTATATTTCTGCTTATTGTTTAATAACCTGGTCAAAATTCCAGTTTAAATAAAGTTAAGTTAATGTTAGTGTTTAAGTAAACAACAAACTATCCATAAAAGGAAAGCGTTCTAGGTAATCATGTACTTTCAGGCTTAATATATTGTATCTCAAATGTCGTCATGAAACCGGAAAAGAAAATCATTAATCAGATTTCATACATTACACACGAAAGATCATCAATACTTTATTTATATTTTAAATGATCTGTATATTATCAGTGTGACATGACCTCTAAGCTGACGGAAGGTTAAAGAAGATAAATAAAACACTCGTGTAATCTAACAACCTACACGCATTCAAGAGTACTTACGTTCTTATTTAAATTCTCCGTTTCTGCCATTATCACTTAGTAGTAAGCCCCGACAGTAAATTTATTACTTTATCAGTTAACAACTGAAATGGACAAACGTAAGACGCCTCTTCCGATTGCGGGTGCAGTTTTGACAGTTGTATGAATGAACATTTGACAAACAGATGATTGTCAAAAAAAGGTAAATAACAGATAACGAAACGTTTAGATGTTGCTCAAATTGATAAAATTTATAAATAACGCAGAACATATTTCCGAGGATTCGAATATCTTATTTTAGGTTATTATGAAATGAGCCATACTGAAGGAAAATGAGTTGTTTCAAAATGACTCTTACAATTTCATGTTTATTTAGTTTTCTGTTAGGGACGTAGAACTTTAACTAATCTCATCTCCAAGTAATCGCTCACAAGACAGGACCATTATTTTAAGTATTTCAGTAGAGGTAAGTTACGTTTCTTTATTTACGACGTATCAATGCTCTGTTATTGAGAAAAAAATATGAAGGTACTCTTTTTGCTCGATAGGAGACTACTTCAGCGGAAATTTGCCAGGAAAGCGGAAATTAAAACAGAATGTTGAAATCAACATATTTTATTATACGCATACGGATTTACATACATACTTACAATTAGAAAATTCATTATTTTATTAGTAAACATCGTGCATTCACATTATTATATTAATTCCTTACATTTAACAAACATTTTTAATTAAAGAACCATTAATGCTTGATTTCCTATCTGCATTAATGTTGAAGCATATTGATTATACTATTCCATTGAGAGTATTTTTGTCCTCCTGGCTGATCCATGTATCCAAATCAGCTGAAATTAGATCAGCACGCTTTTTCAGAGCTGCTTGTAACAATGTGGGTACTTTTTCTCTCTGTTCTCGAATGTATTCACGCATGGCGGCGAGTTTAGTACGCCAACTGTAAATAACAAAAAAAGTACCTTTAATAATCCGTATTTTCAAAACTAGTTCCATTTAAGTTTATATCAGTAAATATAATTAAGTATTAGCATAATTGTGCAACATTCTCAATTAGATCAAGACTACGCTAAACTTACGCTTCATCTTGCTTCTTCCAAAATAAGAGCTCATTGTTAACCGTCACATACTCCTCTTGTTTCGCATTCAAAGCTTGTATTTTTGCGCACAGCTCTTGTTCTTGTGAACTCCATGTTGAAGCTTCGGTGGACTCCTTAGAAATCTCGCTGTCTAGAGCCTTTTGTTCACGGCTGATTGTGACTTTTATGTCTGCTAAGGCAGTTCGAACTTCCTCCTAAATGACAAATAAATAATCATAGTATCAGTTTACATAAAATTTAAAGACATGAAGTAGAGTAGCATAACTTCTGGGTTAATAGTATATCGCCATGTGGCAAATTAGGAGACAATTCTATAATTTTGAACCTAACAGCATATGCATTGTATTAGAAGTAATTTACCAATTTTGCCTGCCGTTTCCTGCTAAGCGCGGACTTAGTTCTGGTCAACTGCGCTCGTCTCTCGTTCAGTTTCGCCGCGTGCTGTCGCAGCGCCTCCACCGCCGCAGTCGCCTTCGCGTTACAATGCGGATCCATCAACTGACTGCAATAACGTACATTTGCATTTAATAGCATGAATAAAAATAGGTATGTCAGTGACATTAATTTAATGACGATATTCTATCTATAAAAAAAAACATAGGTACCTATTACATAATTATTATATAAACATATGCTCCTTCCACTAGCTGTGATACAAACAAACCTGTTACGCTTCTTTATATTAATTTGAATGAACGTCATTGTCAATGCAAGGCAGTTCGCTGGTAACTTACGTCTCGTCAATAGCAAGGGCAGCTAGGTCCGGGAATTGTCCAGAGAGATGAATCAGCCCCTGCTTGTATTCAACACAACTATCAAGGGTTTTCTTCTGCCATTGGCCCAGCTCTCTTTCTTTGCTTACTACCATCTGTAAAAATATATAAAAGGATATTGTACACCAACATATTGACTATGTTTGTAGAAGACGGCACGTCGGAGATGCGTTGTTTGTTTTTTTCGAAAATCAAGCTATCATAAACTTCTTTTCCTGCATTTCGTTCACATTTATCAAAGTTCACCTTAGATATCTGTTCAGCGAGCTCCCTCTTAGACACGAGGACGCGTGCCGCGTAGTCCACTTCATCCTGCAGCCGGCTCCGTTCAGCGACCGTCATGTTTTGTTCCTCCAACTCGCGACGCAGTTGGGCCATCTCCGCTCTACAACAGTTTTTTTTAATTATTAGAGTACTTTGGACAAAATTAGGTCAATTCAGACCCGATGATCTAATCTCCATTTAAGCAAATTGTTATAATTTCAGAACCCACTTAATATCTAATTTACTTCCTTCGTATTCTACTGTAAATTAACCTGTAATGGCAGCAAAGGAAAAAACTTTTTTAACTAAAATAATACCCAAAACTAAATAAACAAAAAGTATCTAATCATCACTTTGAAGACTGCAAACTTATAACCCCTAGTTTTGTAAGTTCACTCACGTGGCCCTATTTGTTTCATCTTCCAAGGCGTTCAGTTCATTCGTGTGATCTCTGACAGTCGCGCGGTCCTGGTCCCGCGCGGCGCGCACGTTGAGTGTGGTGGCGCGGATGTCGCGCAGAGACGAGAGCACCTGATCGCGGCGGTCGCAGCGACGCTGCTCGTCCAGTCGGGCCGCCTTTTCCGCCTCGTCTTCTAATGCCAACTCATGTTCTGAAAATACAGGCAAAATTATAATAATACCATAGATTATAATACATACAATGACACCAACAATGTACTAGACATAAATAATTGTATAGATTAATATGATGACGTCACTCACGCTTAATACTCTTTTGTAGCTCAATTATCTTGTCCTCATTAGTGCCGAGGAGTTGTTTCAGGAGCTGCAGATATTCCTCCGTTAGGTCATCGAACTGAGGATCTGGATCTTGGAATCTGCAAAACAAAATATGAATATAATGGCTAATTTATCATAATTTTAATTTAGTTATAAGCGTAATGCGCGCTTGGTTTAAACTCATCGGCCTAACTTGCGACTTAAGAGCGCCTTTGTATTGCATGCGCGTGATTAACGGGCTTGTGTACACATACATTGCATTTTTGCGAAAAAAATAACAATAAAAAAGATAGCACTACGCGCTGGGCCATACAATATAAAGCAGTATTAAACATTCTTTAAGCTAAAAGCAATGAATATTCATATATCATATATATCAGATACATAATCTAATAAATACCTTATCCAGCATTTGTAAAGATATTCGCGCCGTAGACAGTTCAAATCATCCTTCATTACGTACAGCAACTCATCAGCAACTGGAGATTCCTTAAAAGAAACAAATGTAAATAAACATAAACATTAAAATTATGATTGTGGTTTCCCTCAATCATAATTTTAATCACTGCCACATGTAACAGCAAGCCTATGGGTAAACGCAAACGCATTGTGAACTATCGAGATTAGTAATATACTCATTATTTATACTTACAATCCTATTCAGCAAGTCCAAAAGGTATGCTATTAGTGCCAATGCATTCGGGAAAGCATGCAGTGTGTTTACAGTTTTCAGCCAGGATTTTGACACTGTTCCGGGGTAGAGGAGCCGCTTGCAGACATGAGGCAGCTAAACAGTAAATAAAAAATATAATAGTGTCAACAAAGGCCCTTCAAGTTTTACGTAAGAACTATATGGAGGCGGGGAAGTCTTTGCTTTTCTTTTTTTTAAATGATAGTTATAAATCTGCTTAAACATAATACGCTACAACTCCAAATAATATTTCACACATTCTCTTACTGACAAATAAAGGATATAAAACAAAATAGTTAAGTTATTAACTTTTAAATCAAGGACCAAGTATTTTGAAAATCTCACTTCACAACTGTTTCTAAGTAGTGTTTAAGTCAAGTTCACAATCTTCTTTATTCCTGACCAAAAACATACAAACCTTAGTGACATAGTTGTCATTATTCAGCTTGGCATCTCTCGTGATTATGTTTAGCAGCTCGCCTGTAATGTCGACGAAGCGGGCGATGGTGAGCGGTCTGATGAGGGTCATGTTGCCGCCGCAGGTGTCCGCAGCGCCGCGGGCCGCGAGCGCCTCCTGCACCCGGGCGAGTTCCGACCGCTGCCATGCCACATTAGATAAGGGCCTGAAGGTGACAAATTTATACAGATTAATATAGTGGGATCTTCGAGCGTATGCAACGCCATCATTTTCGTCTACATTTATAATTATCTATCATGGTTGCAAATAAAATTATAAAGTATCAATTGAAATAGTATTTGTACCAGTACCAGGGGATATTGCTTCAATCTTTTTACTTATTGACAATGTTCTTAAATACAGATGTACGACGATTACTGTTATATTATTATGTACATACAAACATTTAGACCATAGGTATTGTTTGAATATTAAACTACATTGGCATCAATAGTTAACATATAAAACGCACATGCAGTGGGGGTAAATGAACTGTGCCAGGGTCAGTACTCCATTTGGTAATGACTTTGTGCCTATATGTAATGCACACCCATGATAACTTTACTAATATTATTAATGCAAAAGTTTGTTAGAATATATGGATTTATGTTTGTTACTCTTTCATGCAAAAACTACTAAATGGATTTTGATGAACCTTTACTATAATGTAGCTTATGCATCAGAATAACATAATAGGCTATATTTTATGATAAAATTGTGTAAAATAGTTATTGTGCACAGAAAAAGTTACGGACAGGAGCTAGTTTACATAATAAATTTATCTATTATCCAGTTATATGATACATTACTTTAATTAGCTATTACTTAGTTTGGAACTAGATGAAATGCTGTGATTCTCACCAAGTTTTTTTATATATTTAATTATATGCTGCTGGTCCTACCTTTGATCTTTCACTGTCAAACACGCAAGAGCTCTATCAAGGGAAGCCTCCCAGCTTCTAGTGGATCTGTCTCCAGATGGTGTGCGCTGTGAATATTAAGTTCTTAAAAATATCAAATATATTACAAAAACACCAGAATAAAGACAAATCTTTTCATTAAATGACTGACTTAGACTCCTTGCATATCAAATTAAATTTTAACTTACCACAGGTGTTGTTGTAGGGCGCAAATAATGACTGCCACGAAGAGGAGTAGTGGCTGACTGGCCATAGCGTGACTCCCCTTGTTGTGACTTTGATCTCTAAAAATCGATAATATCATATAATGTACCTTAACACACTGTTACAAACATAGTAAGTATAATTAAAGTACAATTATATTAAAAGAAGTTACCTTACAATTCTAAATATATGCTACTAAAAGTGAAAACAATATGCATTCAATGTATGAATATTATTAACAACTATTATTTCATTATTAAGTCTTACTTAATATTAGTCATACCCTATTTAGAGACAACTTAGTAGCAGAGGCCTCTCTGCTAAGCCTATTGGTGATGGTTACTCTTGGAGCCTCCGCGCTACTGGACCGAAGTCCTGAGCCACTCGGCCTGCGAGCGTCAGACAAACGGTCGGTGGACCCTAATCGCCTAGGCAGGAACGATTGCTTGCCCTCAAACCTAAATTAAAAACTACGTAAGTTTCATAATCACGACAGTGAAACAAAACACTAATGACGAATAAAATTAATTGGACTAACCTTGATTTACGCGGAGCCTGGCCAGATACCAATTTAGTGCCCAGCATTATGGTAAAACATATAGTTTAATAAAAAGAAAACAAATACACTATCACTTTGTTTGGATCGACAACGGTTACGAGTTCGAATCTATTTGAATTTGACAATGACAGCTTTGACACATCTCAAAAAGGCATTGGTATAAACCCTTCAGCTCTAATGGAAGCGTTCATAAAATGTGAATGAAAATGGATTCACTGCAAGTCGTTCTGATAATTTTTAACAAGAGTTGACGATCATATTTTATGATCTCATTAAGGATTTTCGCGAAGTTGACAAAAACCAGAATTATCCGTATCAAGATTAAATTTCAATTAGTGTAATCTACAATTGTACTTAATAAATATTATAACAAAAATGTATATGCTCTAAGCAATATACACATCAACATTTGAAAACTGATTCGTTTAATATATTAATTTGACTTTAACTTTAATACTTAAGTTCTATTTAATTAATGAAAATTTACATTTTCAGTTTTTATTTTAGCAAAATAGCAATAGCATATCGTGAACACAACTTTAAAAAAAATTACACTTGGTAATAATATCTTCTATGTCTTGACTGTCTTGTCATTTGTCAATACCATTGACTTCTATAATATGGACAAGGCATATTGTTCTATACGTACAATTGCTTATATAAATAGCATCAATTTTGAAGGCACACACATAAACATATATCTATCTCGTTCTTACTCAGCACTGTAACTCGCTGGAAAAAAATATAACACTATTTCAGTGCGTACAGAAACTGACATAAAGTGAAACATGAATATCCCTAAATACCTATTGAGGCCGAAAATCCGCCATGTTTAGCGCACCAAATGTCATTGTCAGTCAGTTCCGGTGGTACTTGTCTTGTCAAAAAGCCGTGGTGTAAATCAAAATAACTAATTATCTTTCAATATATTGCTCGTGATTTAAAATAATTGAAGCTATAAGTAAATAATTACGTTGCAAATATGCCAGTGTGTAGTGTAATAGGGTGCGGCAAAAGAAAAACACAAAATCAGCTATCTTTAACCATGCACAGGTATGCTATAAATAACATTAAAAATATTGGTTATTGCTTTTGTTACCGGGAAAATAAAGAAAGATTTACATTATAATTAGCAAGGTTCTTATGTGCGGTTATAGATCATGAATGGATTTGACTTATTTAACCATATTTTTACGTTTAAATATTGTTAATTTATTAGCTAGGGTTGTAGATTATTTATCGACTTTGATATCGATTTACTTACATATGACATGATAAAATATTTTTATTTTATCATTAAAACATATTTTATAGGATCCCAAGAAATTACTATAAAAAGAAAAAGTGGCTGGAAACATATGAATGCTTGCAGTTCAGTACTAGTACTTATTGAATTACTTAAAATTAAGTACATCTAAATTTGATCGCCTACACATAAATATAGTGTATTCAATTATAATATTTTTTTATTTCAGAACCAAACTCAAAAAATAAAAAATCTTGTAGATAAATGTGATTTTTAAAGAAGAAAATAAAAGTGCGGCGGCAAAAGAAAAAAATTGCAGAGTTCCAGAATATTATAAAAGACCTACAGGAGAGGAACCTTGTCAACAACGAAAACTCTATAGTTTTAAAAGCTTGCGCAGGTCCTAACGACTTTTTAAAGAGGCAAATTTTGAAAAGTGAAGGAAAAACAAAAAAATAAAAATACGCGAGTTAAATATAGTTGTTTCATTCCAATGTGTAATAACCGCGAAGGCATCAGAAATTATTATTTGTAAGTCACTGAGTTGTTAAACGACAACTTTATAAAATCGTCATATCGTTTACTTGGCAAATTTGAAGTACGATCTTATCTTGGATTTCACACATCTAAATCAAAGTATCTTTGCACATAACAATATACTTACTTCCTATTAAAGTATTTATTCTACAAATAATTTACTCAATAATGTTTAAAATAAAATGAGCCAAGAACGTCTATCGATAAAACCTAATAACATTAAAATCTTTTGGGCAGCACTAAAACCGCCATGTTTAGTGGCCAGATGACGTCACATTGGCACGCATTTCTTGTTGTTGTTTCAGTGGTGTGGTCAATACTTGTCATGATATGATGTTCGTGTGTTGTTAATAAACAGACTTAATATTAAATTTAGAATATATACCTAATTATATCGTAATATTGTTATTCTTACTTGAAATGTATTAGGTCGGTCGTATTAAATATGGCAGGGACATACTATTTTGTTATCGTAGGCCATTCTGATAACCCCATATTTGAAAAGGATTTCATTCCAATCCCGAAAGAGACTAAGGTATTAATTCTGATTGCAAGTCAAATATAAATAGCAAATAGAATATTTAACACAAAGGCTAAACTTTGCTCTTTTGTATTTGGTTTACTTTTTACATTAGTTGACTACAGACCAGATGGGTCGGGCAGTAGCAGAATTGATTCTAGCATTAAAGAATTTTGTTCTTACTAAAAATCATTCATTGTTGTAGAAAGAGGACAACAGGCATTTAAACCAGTTCATAGCCCATGCAGCCTTGGATTTGGTGGATGAGCATATGTGGAAAGTCACCAATACATACCTGAAATCAGTAGACAAATTTAATCAGTGGTTTGTCTCTGCTTTTGTGACCGCTAGTCAGGTAATCCCCTTATATTAATATGAGCAATTTTCAGATGTAGGTATATTATATTATTTATATAAATAAAGTTATATATAATAAATGTATATTAAAAGCTTGTATGGTATGTATATCATTATTAACAAATGATTTAACTGTTTTCAAGCATAGTTCAGGCTAGTAATTTATGAAAACAAAATTGTCTTTATATTTCAGATGCGTTTTGTAATGGTTCATGATGCCCGGAATGAGGATGGTATTAAGAACTTCTTCACTGATGTGTATGAAGCATATATCAAGCTGATGCTCAATCCATTTTACAAGGAAGATACACCTATCACCTTTCCAGCCTTTGAAAAGAAAGTACAGTTTCTAGGGAAAAAATATTTAACATAGTGTTTATCATTAAAATTTGCTGGTATTGATTTCTATCTTATTCTCAGTTGTGTAATTTTGCACATACATTGAAATCAATAATCATATTTTGAAATTGAAGTACTTCATATACAGAACTGCAATAACATTTAAAACAGTACCAACAAGGTACATCATGAATACCCTGATATATTATAAGGGGTTATGTTTATTGATTACTATATTATATTTAAAGTAAAATAGGTATTGACCACTATAAAGAACCTACATAGTTTATAGTGGTCATGCCATGCAAGTGTTTTAACAATTCCTTGTAAACTATTGCACATGTATGTAATGTTCATGTATATTGTAAACTAAGTTATTGTTATGTATAATTTAATTTTATAAAATGTAAATAAAAGAAAAAAATAAATAATTTAACTTTTTTAATTCACAGTTTATATTATTCACAATCACAAGACGTAAGACTAATTTAATAGATACACCCAAAAAATACTTCACATGGCTAAACAATTCTCAAAAAGATCATCTGATTTACTGGACACACATATCTAAAAATACAGTGCATTTTTTAAGGTAGGTGGTAGGGTAGGTAGGTGGGTACATTTTTGGTAGCAAGTTTATTCACAAACACTATACTTCAAGAACATAAGTTAAAATTTATTACATCATTGAACTATGAAAAAATAAGTCAATCAGGCCAGTACATATTTCTAATTTGGTTCAAATTATTCGCTTAGAAGTAGAATACAATAGAATTTATGAAGCAACAAAAGGATATTTTAAAATCAAATAAGAAATAAACATATTTCAATTAAGACATAATAATATAGTGACATTTAGCAGATATTGGTTAAAACCTTGGTTAATGTTAGTTCTTAAGTATACCTAGCGAATATACTGTAAACTAACTGCTTACTCTAGCATGGGTAAGTGTTATTTGGTTTTTTAGCTACCTACAAAGTAAATTTGTCAAGAATGTATGATAAAGAAATCTAGTAATAATAAGTATTAAACAATGTAAAATAATTTGAAAACTATATGCTTAGGCAGTTACAAACATGTCAAATGCACTTTTATTGGCATTATAATTAAAATACTAAATTTAAAGTAATTATGAAATATCTATTAAATTGTAATAAATTACACCTACTGGAGCGACTGCCATAGTCGCCAGTCTTATACTAAAATATTAAAATGAAACTATACACTGGTGATTAAATTAATAAATGTCTGGTAAGCCAAGGTCACTGTCATTTGAATCTGGGATGCTGCCATTTGAGAAATCATCTGTAACAATTTGACATTATAAATATGAAAAATATATTACATCATTATATTAGGAATATAGTAGGAATTAAGACAGCTGCTGCTGTAAGACCAGTCGAAAGGTTAACGAAAATATTAACTCTAGACTAATCCACTATATTTAAAACTAGCGGTTTGCCCCGGCGTCGCGCGGATCCCTAATTTTTTTCAAAATATTCTATAGCCTATCTATGTTACTCAGGGTGAACGTAGCTTCCCTACAGTGAAAGAATTATTAAAATCGGTCTGGTAGTTTTTGAGCCTATTTCAGCCTATTCATTACAAACATACAAAAATAGGTACAAATCTTTCCTCTTTATAATATTAGTATAGATAAGTTTCAATTAATATTAATATATAAATAAAGATACCTGTGAAGAATTCATCCTGGTATGAGCAGTCAAAGTCAATGCTGTATTTTTTAGTGTCAGGGGCTGGAGTTCGTGGTGGTGACACAGACCTCCTTTTGATGTCTGCTCCAGGGAGTGGGAAGTAGTCAAACATGTCCTTGTGATAATTATCTGTACATAGGAACACCATGTTACATATTTTCTATTCTACTTGAAATTTAAATCACCAAAGAACCATTTAAAAATTTGTTAGCCAAAAGTAGGTACATAAAAGAATCTAATCAATAAGTACTTGATTTAGTATTTATTATTGGATTTGCAATTTTTACTTAGACTAACCCAAACCATTTAAAAATGTAAATGTCGTACCATAATTGTAAGTAGGCCTAGTAAACTCTATTTCTTCAAAATTGATAGCATTATCATCTTTTGCATCAGCATCAGTGTAGATGAGAGCCCCGACATTCACCGCCCGAGGTGTGAAAGCCTGTCTCATTGGAGTGCTTTGTAAAGCTTTACCAGTGTTTGAGAGAAAAGACTTCTTTGGCTCTGCACCTTTTTTTAACGGTTCATTTGGTTTCACTGGTCCCACAGAAACAGATTTTCCCATGTTCTCTGTAAAAAAGACAAAATAAAAAGGATTATTCGTAAACTTATTTACTGAGTATACAGAAATAACTTAAATAAGATTAAAATTTTACCAATATTGTGTAACGGTTGGCGCGCAACATTGGTGGATGCCTGGCGGGTAATGTGATCTCCAAATATATTAAAAAGCTCAGACATGATGAGAATCGTCAAAGGATAACTAAAAGGAAAATCAATAAGGAATCTTAATAAACTTCTATGAAATCGGTTAATTCTAAAACTTATAATTTGTACGTTGCTTCGAAATTATTCAGTTTACCACAGATTAGTTAGATAAGAAAAGCAATACAACATAAAAAGGTTGTATCCGTAATGTTTGTAAACAATGTCCGCATCCGGAATCGGCTACTCCTAGTCAGTTCATTTTGCTTACGATATTGACTGACAACGAATAGTTTCCTGCCACAGATAATATGATTACATAATGTGTGTGTGTTATTTGTCACTACATATGTGACTATAAGCTATAAGCCAATGTCAGAGAATTAAATCACAACAATTGAGTGCGCGTGGTAAGCCGTGGTATTTTATTATGACATAAATTAATATCTTTCGAGGAAGAATGTCGGATTCCGGTGATAAATCTTCCTCATCAAATGGATTAACAAGTGACCCGCTTCAAAGGCTCGCATCATTAAAAACTCCGCGGGACTTATCGCTTGGCGGCGTTAAACCGAATAAGAAAAAAGTATTCACACCGAATTTAAATGTAGCTAGAAATAAAAACAAAGGGTAATGAACGTTACTATTACATATTTGTCTAGTTACTTATAAACTCTTAAACGATATTATTAATGAGGCTAACGACATTATAGAAAACTTGATTGCCTAATGAATTTCCTGCTTTACAAATCACGCAAAAAAAATTTTTCACTTTTATAACTTCATATTTAACTTTTTATAATTAACAGGCCAGCAGCAAACGTCTTAAGAGATCAACGAAAAGATGACAGAGGGAAGAGAGATCGCAAAAATGACCGAAACAGAAACATCAAGAATGGACCAAACGTTATCAAATCTAGTGGCGTTTTCTCTGAAGGTACTTATATTTAGTGAACTATGTTTATAATTATCCTGAGCCACATTATAATTTACTCAACATAAAAACATGAATATTTACAATTTTCTTTTTTTTGTTTGTCTCTTTCTCAACTCATTATGTATGTTGTTTTTATTTCACACAGGTTTGGGATCAGCAGAGAGGCAGTCAAGTCGGTTCTCATATGGCGGTGGTGGCAGAAGTGGTGATGCTGGCCCAGCTTTACAGAAACCAACAATCAGAGTTAAGGATTTTGTGAAGGTTAGAATACTTGAACTATTATAGTTAGAACTTCTGTTTATATATATTTTCAGTCTAAAAGATCTATGGAATATGATTCAGAAACAATTATGTTTTTATACACCAACTTACTTATTTTGAAGACATTTGATTTTGACATTTAGATCCATACAATAATTTAACCTAATTCCAGATTGACAAGGAACTGGAAGATAAGAAGATCAGAACAGTGATGGGCCATGACACCCATGATGATGATGATGATGATGAAGAGTTCAAACATGTTAATGAGAAGGACGCCCCCATCAAACTCCCTATGGATGTTAGAGGTAAACAAGTTTAAACTTATCTTTTGTAATATACTCACACTGACAATATCACAAATATTGACAAAATCGTAAAGATCAATTAATATTTTATTAGTATATTATGTTTTTATAAATTAAAACAAAATTATAATAAATATAATTCTTCCATGATTCCATCATCAAAGTTACAAGCTGGCTGACATATTAGTTATGTAGCAAAGTATTTGAATAGGCAATATGTATCTACTGTCTTAGCAAAATTATATATACTATTTAGGATTACTAGTCGGAAAAGCAGCATGTGTACCTACATAATAACATTGGAACTATTCTTCATCACAAATACATCTTTCACATACATACATATTCAAGATTCATGAGAAAACAAGTTAAAAAAAATGTTTTGTATCTTTTTGGTACAATTTATAGGCTTCAATAGACCGAAACCGGCCATGCAGTTAAAACAAGAAGTCATTGTCAAACCGGAGCCTGGTGAAGACATGGAGTGCGCGAGTAAGACTTAAGCTTTATTAACTGTGTACTGCGGCTATGGCAGAAGAAAATGTTGGTTACTAGTTTCTATAAAAAGCGAATGAGATACTATTTTAATATCATTATCATTGTTGGAATCCTCCAGCATACTATAGCATGTACATGTAAAGGATCCTGATCTCTTTATATAACATTTGTTTATAATAATATTATTGTGTATATCTAATTGATATGGACCTAAAAAAGCAACTTAACCATTTCAGATTTTTACATGGGGGATATCTTAAGAACTACATTATGATTTCTCATCAAATATTTTGAAAATAAAATAGACATGTTGTACAAAATGAATGTTTATAAACTTATAAGAAAGATGTAAATCTGCCATGTCGCATCACAGTGGATATAAGCCTTACTAAGCCGCAACTCTAAAAGTCGAGTATTTATATATTCCGACTTGAAAATACGGCTACAGCTCTGTTCAGAGAGGATTTCGATGCATTTGATATTATGTATTTGGAATCACTTATTAGATATAACATACCTAATAAAATAGCTTGTTATTATGTAAAATAGCACCTACAAGTTTCTCTCTGTTTAGCTCTCTGGTTGACTAGCAGAGAAAGCCTTAGGACAATCAGTCCGCCAATTGTTCGTAACTGCGTCCGCCGTCCTTTTTCGCATTTTAAATATTGGTATTGTCTGTATACATAATACGAGCGGTAGTAGGTACTATTCTTTATTTTATAGTACACACTTCTCTTTAATTGCTATTATGTTCTAATATACCTATTTATTTATTTTTGATACTATTTTCATTAAAATTGGATTGAAAACCTTAACCCTAAAATATTTTTTCAGTTATGTCAGTATCGACACCCGTACAGTCAGTAAAGAAGGAAGTATTTGAAGAAAATGACGTGGTCAAAGTGTTGAGGAGTGAAGAACCGACTCTTATACTATTACAGGTATGTAGTGGTAGGATGAAATAACTAGCATTTGGCTGTAATATATAAAAAAAGGATGGACATTACAATTTAGAACAGTTTTATTCTTTACTGCCCATCGTGATTTTCATTTTACTTAAATTACCGCTGATTATCTTATAAAAGAAGCCAAGCACTAATTATAAGTAATTTACTATTTACAGTTTCCGGATTCTTTGCCGGGTCGAGGCGGGAGCTCCGACGACGATCGTCGTCGCGACGACCCTTCCACCTCAACCGAGGACGACAGCGAAACATCGGTACGAATCTTGGAAACATACTGCTTGTTATTTCCATAAATGTCGATAAAACGACAGGCAATGTACTTAAACATTTTTTATTTTAGACGGACAACAGATGCCGGCTTTCTGACCTCGAAGAAGGGCGCATCGGTAAGCTGCAGGTGCACCGTTCTGGACGTGTCACCCTTTGTCTCGGTGACACTATATTTGAGGTAAATGAAACTTACCACGTACTGTTAACGTCGAGATACCTTACCCCACCTTATAACCGCATACCTTGTACATACGGCTATTAGGTGGGATGCGTGGAAATTATAGATTATAGATATGTCAGCATACAACTACAACTGTTTTTCTTCCATCTAATTTTATACCAAGACCCTAAACATGTATTATTATAATTAATACTACTAATTTGTCTACAAACATTTTAGATTGTAATTTGAAAAAGTGTGTTTTTTTTCTTAGGTCAGTGCAGGCACTAAGGCATCATTCCACCAAGAAGCAGTTTCAATGGCAGCTGATGACACCTCTCGTTCAGCGAACCTTGTATCTCTTGGTCCCTTGCAACACAAACTAAACCTCATACCTGATTGGGAATCCATGTTTAATGATATGACTGTTTGAATAACACATTTTTTATAGATAATTATAAACTATATAAGTCAAATCAACTTGTAATTGTTGGTCACTGTACAGATTATTTTGTATAAAGTTTACCTTTAACAAGGTACTATACTGTTACTTGGTAAGGTAAAGTTAGTCAACACACCAGTGTTGTGCCTTTTCCTTTAAAGTGAGAGAGGTAATATTTTGAATATTTTTTTATTGTAAATAGTGTAAGTCATTGTAAGAAGTGAGCTTTTGTTAAAGAAGGTGACATTATTGAATGAGAATAAATGTTAATTTATTATTTACAGGTTTTTATTGCTAATTACTTTTATATTCTACTTTTACACAACATTGTTTCAATTCACTTTCTGTAGTACTAAGGTTAATTTCAAATGATGATAATTGAAGCGGAAAACTATAATTATGTACTATCAGTACCCAATTTTTATTTTTTTTACTCAAATGAATCCTGGCCTGGTTATTTCTTAGCTCAGGCGGGATTTTACTCATAAGTAAAATCCTGACAGAATTCATAAATTCTTTGATATTCGTAAGATTCTATTCTTGAACACTCATACTCATGACTCTTCTATAAAATATGTCACTACTGTGATTTGAATATTAAACTACCTTCACTGCAAATATAATTTGTGCTCCATAATAACACAACAAACAAACAATACTTCTTTTTGTATGGTCTAGTTATTAGAGTTCCATATGATGACTATTATACTAATTATTATGAACAAAAGCATTTAGAAACTACATAGGTATAACAAGAAAATATATTGTTAAGCTTTGTTAGCTACTTTTTCTTTAGCATGTTTTACAGGAGTCTCTCTGCCTTGGTGTTGGTTGCCTTGCAAGTCTATAGCAAAATTATAGTCTATGGGGTTTGCAAGAGCCTGCTCTATGGCATCATCAAGTGTTTCTGGGGTGATGAATTTTGTGCTGAGTTCCTGGAAAAATAAATTACAAATATGATTATTAAGAAAGAAATGCCTGGGTTTTACACAGATATCTTTTAAAGAACCCTTCCAGGTGACTTTCCAACAATTGAAAGGGAAATCATCAGTAATCACTTGTCATGTTTGGAAAACAGTAAAATCAATGAGTACTTACCTTTTGCTTTCTAATATCTCGCGATGCTTTCTCGATCCTTTCCTTTAGAAGTTGATCTTTAGCTTCCATTCTTGCTAGCGCGTACTCTTCCATGGCAGCTAATTCGCGTTTCCTCCTCTCCTCGCGTTCAGAACCGATTTTGGCGTTCCATTCATTATTAACTTTAACACAGCGGTCCCATTCCTCAGCCTCCATACGCTGTGACATTTCAGAACTAGCACTCTCTAACGTAGACTTCTCCTTGATCATTTCATCGTGATAAAAACGTCTTATAGCGCGCATTTGTGTGTGATAGTTGTTATTGATACGTAACAACTCTAAACGCTCTTCTTCAGTTATTTCAGGTCTCTTTGGTATTCTAAAAATCTTGCTTTTTGCTACTGGCATCCAGCGCGGCTTGCGGTGCGCTCCAGCACATTGCACGAGTACGGGCAACGTACGTTTTAGAAAACTGTTGTAAGATATCATTTTGTGTAAAATTTGGTTACAAAGATAAATAATTAGGATTTATTTATTAATATTTACACATTTCGAAAATATAACCTTACTTTGTTTCATTCACTTGACAGATACCAGTGTTAGTGTTACCACTTGATAGGGTCCACAGATGTATGAATAGTCTCATGTCGCTGATAAGGTCTATAGTGACGGCTAGGAGAAACGCTCTATCTATAGTCTACTTCGTCAAAATATAATAGGCCTGTTAGTTACATTTTACTATACACATTAAGATTACACGAACCGATTCTCATGCTGGGGCCACACTAATGGAAAATGCCATTTATTAACGCGTTATTGGACGTTAAACGCATAAGTTCAGGCTACACCAACGTGTAGCCTCAACTTATAGCCGTTTAATGTCCATTATTAACCCAACTTAACTTTATAAAAGGACGTTAAATTTATTAAGCGACCTTTTTAACCTTGGGCACTGTTTTTTTTTGGGAATCCCTCTTAGAAGAATTGGAATCATGTATTTTTACTTACTTTAGGGCTTACTTTTTATTAAGTTCCTTATTAATTTCATAATAGTGAATCGTGGCATAAATCGTATCAGTTATCTATTTCGCATTCACCATCAGTTTTGGCAGTAATTTATTTTTAACCAGCTGTTTGACAGTTAAGTTTAGAAATTACATTTTTTTATCTGTAGTCGTTGTTTTGTCATAAAGGCCGGGAGCATCTTGATTAAAATGTTTAATAATATGAATTAAACTGTATAATAATGATTAAGATATCTGCGTTAAATAATGAGACTGAAGAAGAAAGTGGATCAGAAGAAGAGGTTACTAAGGAAGCCCTAGAACAGATCGCATTACAACAATATGCTAAAGCTCTTGAACTGCAACGTAAAGGAAACCTACAGGACGCTACGCAGCTTTTAAAGGATTTATTAGACACTGAGTTGCTATACGATGTAAAAAAGCCAGCGCAAGGTGAAAAGATATCAGGTCCCTTGCTTAATTTAAAGTATCTGTGCTATAAAAATCTCGCATCTATTTTAAGTTCTTCAGATGTCGAGGGAGCTATAGAGTGTTATTGTGCGGCGTCAGAGTTGGATGACACGGATGTCACATTGTGGTATCGAATGGGGCTGTTGTGTATGCATAGTGGTCGTTATGAAAAGGCCCTGCATGCTTTTCAGTGTGGCGCCGATCGCAACCCTCGCCATTGGCCGTGTCTCGATAAGATAGTGACATTACTACTTGGATTAGATTTCAAAGAAGAATGTATATCAGCTATCCATGACACTCTAGAACTGGATCCCGGTTATTTAAGAGGCTTAGCATACAGAAAACATATTTATACAACTTTCCCATATGTAAGAAATTTTATGGAATATCTCAACCCTATTTATAAGTGGAATGCAAATGATGATGACCCCATCGATGAAGTAGATGCTGATAAGCTGATCAAAGAAGCAGAGAAGATTCATAATGAGTTTGTGGAACAACAAAAAATGCAAAAGTATAAATATGTTCGACCTGATTTAAAATTACAGAAACCAATAAGCAGTTTAACATGGAGTTCTGTTGGAGAATCTTTGGTACATATGCACCATTACATTACTGAAAATTTTTATAGTCATGCTTGCTTTATTGATGTTTTATTTGAAAAAGAGGATGAGCAAGAACCAATGGAAGTATGTGAAGAGCAAAATAAAGAAGAGGTACCTGAAACAAAATCCGAAGATAAAAATGAAGAAAATGACAAAATTAATGAAATTGTATCAGAAAACGAGAACAATGATATGTCTGATAAAGACAAAGCTGCTACAGATACAGAGAAGGTTGAGAGTGATATAGAAATGTTGGTGACAGACCCACCTCCAGAATCAGCACCAGACACAAAGGCACAGAAAAAGCAGCCTGTCCGGCGACGTGGCAGTGCACTCAGCTTTCTGCAGCAATGGGAGTGGTGTACTAAACGACGATCTGCTAGAAAAAAACCATCTTCAAATAGACAAGACCGTCTTGGTGATAATATCTATGATACTTTAAGAAGGATGGTTCCTGTTTGTCTTGTACCTGAAACTGCAGAAAAAAAAGATAGTCAAACTGAAACTTTCCCAGAAGTTGCAGGTCTTGAGAAACTATTTGACGAAAAAGAACATCTTGATAATAAAGAAGAGACACAATATTTTGGTACAACTTTAGAATCCAACGATGTACAGCTATTTATAGCAAAATACATAGAAAACAAGCGGGATATCATTGATATTTTAAGTAATTATCTCAGTATTCTTGCTGCTAAGTGGAAAGTGAAATGGCCTGAAGGATTGTCAAGTATATACATTGAAGCTAATAAATGTTACAATAATCATATTGATGTGCCATCATGTACTGGTGATAATCATGATGATTTGTTACATTACACTACAGTTAACATGTTAGTTGAAGAGTTTATAGTTAATGAAAAACTGAATTCAACAAATAATGAAAAGGAAAGTCACGGCTTAAGTGTTGCTGAATCAATTGGGATGACACTTACATTAAAGTCTTATATTTTTACTGGAATTGACTGCTTAGAGTTGATGTTGCGATATCTATGGTTAAAAGTACATATTAGCATATTAAACAAGTGTGATGAGGTTGCTCTAGATAGTCTTTATCAACTGTCTTATGAATTTGAAGCATTAGGAGAACACCATGATTCATACTATTTACAAATTATAAACTTTGGTTTCAAACCAATTATTGATGTAAATGAAATAGACCTCTACATAAAATTCTTAGAGAGAAATAAAAAGTTGTCAACAGTTATGGAACTTTATGATAGAGGTAACTATGAAGAAGTGCTTTCAATTGTTATAGATTCTTTTGAACATTGTAAAACAATGGCAAAGAAACAAGAGGAAGAAATGTCTTTAGATTTTGCTGTCCAGCTCTCAGTTATTTTAGATACTTACTGGGCTTTAGGTAAAGTAAATGAATGCTTTAAGTGGTCTTTAACATGTTTGCATGAATCTTTGAAACACTATTTTCGCTTCACATCGGGGTCTGAAAATTACGACAAGTGGACTTTGGCTGTGGTCAAAATTCTTTGTTGTATGGAACATATACTTACTACTGAAGGCCTTTCATGTTTGGAAGAAATAACCCAGAAAGAAATTAGCCAGGGATTAGAAGATTTGATTAGAATAATTGGTCACCAGGTGGAGACAAATGCAAGTGAGATGCCATTTGGCACAGTCACTCCTTGGATTGTTATGCATTACATATTACAAAGAGAGGAAGATCAGGGAAGAGGTGTTTCTATGAACGAGGAGGACAAAGAATCTGATGATGTACCTAATCCTTTATTGGTTCTGTTTATTGCCCATCAGCATTTGGGCAACAGAGGTTGGTGTTGTAATTCTGACGGTAAATTACTATATTTTATACTCGATACAGTAGTACCGCGACTTAGGTCACCCGTATTAGCAAAATCCGCTGAACAACTCTTACAGCACATGGAACAAGTTGTTTTTTGCTTGTTCGGGCATCCAAATAGAAAGAGTAAAGTGAGATATTTGGAAGATCATAATGCAACTCCTATTTCATTAGACTGGAATAGAGCTCAGCAACTATATGAAATCTTTAGACCCCCTACATTACCTGAATTGGAGGGTAAAAATTCAGGCATAACTGCTGACACGGAACAGCTGTTTAATCGTATATTAGCTCTGTTACCCGCTGAGAGCGATCCTCAGAAATACGTCGCAGAAATTGAAAAATATATTAAAGGCACAGAGATTAAACTCCCGACCATTCCACCACTTTTACCTTATAAAATGAAAGACATATACTTCCTATTGGGTGATTACCACTTTAAAAAGGAAGATTATCGAATGGCCATTAAATTTAATATGATAGATATCGTCGTAAATAATGACCGCTTAGAATCTTGGGCACAGATATCTCTTGCCAAGGCTACTAATTTGGAGAGATTACTAAATTCTTGTAAAAATCTTAATAACGAAAAGGAATTCTTAAATCCTTCCAGATCAATAATAAGGTGTTTCAAGCGATCTGTTCAACTCGATCCGACGCATTGCAATATGTGGATTGAGTATGGAATGTTTGTCTACACAGTACACTCATTTTGTTCTCGAGCATTAAAACAAGCTAGTGAATCACTTAGTATGGAAGATTTTGAATCTCTAGAAAAGCAAAAAGAGGACATGTTAGATACAACACAAAAGTGTTTCACCATAGTACTGGACGATCTGAATAACTGTACCGAATCAGATAAGACTAATGAAGATTCGTGGTTAGATTTTTATATGCTTGGAAAGGTGGCAGAGAAGCAAAACAAACCCCCATCAGTTTATTTAGATTTTTACATGAAAGCTGCGAAAATGCTACAAGAGACTAACGCTATTTATCCACTCAAAATTAATTACAGTGCTCCCACGCATTTGAGCATTGAAGTATTGGAACTACATTACAGGATTCATGCATCTATCTTGAAGTATATAGAACAACATGAAAACAAACCTATACCGATTTCTGTCGGAAAGGTGTTCTCGTCTTGCATAGAAGAATGGAAAAAAGGACCATTCTCGAGAAAATCTACAAAAAGCCGGGAAGACGCTGCTACCGAATTAGAAAAATCTAAAGAGAAAGAAAAGGAAATTAAAGAAGCTGAGACTGTTCAACCTGCCAATATTCTTAAACGTTCTGTAAGTGACGCAGGAGAAGAAGATAATACAGAAGCGAAAAGACTTAAGTTAGAATCAGCAGCTGCTAAAGTTCGGAGATCAGCTTCTTATGATACAGAACGACTTGCAAATAAAGATATTACAATAGTTGAGAATTTAAATCAAAATGTAAGTACTGAAACAGTAAAATTAGCTGAAAATAGTATGAATATAGAAGATAATAAACAAGATGTGCTTCCACCAAAAGATCAGGAGAGGGTTTTGGATAAAATCAAAGAAGTAGAAGATAAACCAGCTACCATTGAAAACGAATCAAATAAGGATAAATTGGATTCCGAAAAGAAGGAGGAAAGTAGTAGCACATCGTCGTCATCTTCTTCTGAAACGAGTTCAAGTGATTCTACTTCAGACAGTAGCAGTGACTCTAGTCGCGACAGCAAATCTTCTAGCCAATGCTCAAACGATTCTAAACCTTTGACTGAAGATGAAATCATGAAAATTGTAGCAGCGTGCTTATATGCTCTTGAAGACTGTGCTAGTCGATTCCCCCCACATTATAAAGCTATTTACAGGCTAGCACATTATCATTTCTACTTTAAAAAGGGGAAGGATATTGAGAGATGCCGTGACCTAATGTTATCAAACTTTTCAACGACCTTTGGAGTTACACTCGCAGGCTTGTTCAGCGAAAGAAGAATGACAAATTTCTTTAATAATATTTGGAAAATACCAGTTGTTGAAGTAGACCGCGCAGGAGGTTTCGCATTCCACATGAACCGTTCTGTCCTGCTCACTATGGAAATATTAAAAGAGATAGATGATCACAAAACACTACTAGACTTAAGTTTGCAGCTCCAGAGGGTACCGGATCCGGATAAAAAATATTTACGAGACTCTGACAGAGAAGAATTGGCGCAGCAAGCGTTTTCATTATCAGTACAATCGCTAAAGGGTCAGTTGTTAAAATTCAGTCAGCAGGCTGACTTGAAGAGTAATGAAGTTGAACAACAGGCATTGAAAAGCCTGATGCTGGACATTTATAAATCATACCAAAGAGTACAGAAGCAGTCAAACTCGAGACAATTTACAAACTTGCTGGTTGATGCATACAAACTAATAACAACTACTCCGGTCACAGAAAACATGAACCTAGTCGACGTTAGTTTTAAATATTGTCAGTCGATTCGGTCGTCATTGAAGCAGTTTACGAGTCTTGAAAATTTAGAAAAGAGTCAAATCACACAAAAGAAAAATGCTGAGAAACGCAGTGTGGCTGCTGCTAGTGAAACTAAATCTAACAGTCACTCAAAGACTGATCACAAAGTCCAACAGCAAATAGCAACTTCTATATCTACCCCTACGTCTTCTGCAACATCAGCTACTAGCTTACCTAAGATATCTCCGCGGGACATGGCAGCGGCATTCCAGAATTATCTACCTATGTTGAACGATCCCATACTATCACAACAGACCGCTGCAGCTCTTTCTCTCTCTTACCTGAGCAATATCTCTGCACTAGCAGGCTACTCGTCACTTCAGAATACGTTACAATCATCCCTACAGAATACATTACAAAATTCTTTTCAAGCAGAATTCTATCGCCAGTTTCTGGGGCAGGGTTTATCAACCTACAACATTCCTCCGGCAAAAAAACAAAAACGCGGGCCGAAACCGGGCAGCAGGAACGTTCATTCTGGAGTTCCTCAGATGAAACCTTCAAAATCATTCAGCGGTACGTCGAGCTCTCATCCCAAAACAACCTTTAGTTCTTCTTCTGTGACTAAACCACTGTCTACGCCGTCTATATCTAAATCGACATCCGTTATAACTAGTTTACAAAAATCAACCTCTGCGCCACTAGCACCCAGCATGGGGACCGTTTTGCCGACATTACCCGCGTCCATGGCAGCAAGTTTAACGTCTTTTGCTCCGACACTACCGACGCATTCCTCGGCGCCGATTCAAGCACACATGTCTACCGCTACGTCTGTAAATGCAGCTATCCACACTAAACCACCAATGCCGCACCAACAAGTCAGTCCCGGCAAAACTTTGCAAGAAAAATTGGCCGAACGCCAAAAGATCTTACCAACTATTTCCAAGAATCCCAACTCTCACGAGATCACTGCCTCGATCAATAGATTGCCGTCTTCGTTGACCATTACAAAGACATCTGTACCCAAAAGCAATAGCACTGCAGTAGTTCATGGAAAGAAACCGGAGGTGAAAAAAGCACTTAGTTTTGAAAGTGAATGTAGACCTAAACCCATTGCTTCAGATGAAGTTATTATCCTCGACGATGATTGAAATATGATTATGATGATGTAATATTATGTATTAGTTACCTATTTAATTTAGTGATTTAAGTCTGATTCGTAATTTTATTTGATAATGCATTGTATTCAAATAGATTATTTACACTCTTTCCGTATTTTATTTTATTTTCCACACTCAGTAAAAAAAGTAAATTTTTATAAAAATATTTATTTCTCATCATTAAAATTAATATGCTATTTACAATGATAATATTACTATGATATTTTAATAATAAAGAAATAGATAATGCCTGCAGAAGGTACCTATAATACCTAATTAAATTAGGTACCTGCAGAATTTGGTTCTATATAAAGTTAAGATATTATTATTGAAAGTAATAATAATATTTTTGTTGCCCTCGCATTACACATTCATTTGAATGGAACAATTATAATTATTGTCGTTAGCTCAGTCGGTTACAAGTATGGGAACTATGAACTTTTAGAAGCATTAGCAAATAAACTAAAATAAAATTTGTTATATGTAATTGTTTCATTCCAATATTGAAAGTGATTTGTCTGATTATATGGTTAGAGTACTCTATAAAGATAGAAATTTTTCAGCATATGGCTAAAGTTAACTCCCATGGCAAGCGACGCGAAGTATGCCAAAGTGAGTGCAGGAAGCGGCAGAAGAAACACCCTCGTGTTCTTTAACATTGGTAGATCTGTAAATAATGATAAAATTTGTTTAGGTACTTACGTAAGTTTGTATCGATTTATTTTTTCAGTTTTACAGTAAAGTAAATAAAGGTAAAAAATATCTAGACAAGGGTATTAGTAACAATTATCATAATATTTATTTTATATGAGCATGAATTTAGTGATGGTATTTAGTAAGTTATTATCACAGGTCACTGACTAACTTACCACCTTCAAATCCTTTACCATAATCTGGAAGTTCAAATAATATTTTCATAACCAATACAATTGTTAGGGTAGTAAAAACTTTGTTTACCTTATTGTTTCAAACACATAAATATTACCTACTATTATTTGTGTTCGAGATTTGAACCCATAAAAATGTCGCTTCCTGGTCAGAATTAATAATTATTTTATTATAAAATAAAGTGTAACTTACTGCTGTATCCTAGAAACGTGATGTATAGATAGTACACTATGGATGCCAGCCAGAAGGTATTAGCAACAAAACAAGAAAGGAATCCATCATGGCTTAGGAGACCTGAAATAAGAATAAGGTATAAGTAGATAATATTAGCTTTAAATTTATTTTTAAACCTACTTATTAACAAATAATTATTTGGATTTAATTTAAATTAAAACAAACTTTTAGCGTTAGACTATTGTCAGCTCAGTCGTGCTACGATTATGGAAACAGTAAAGAATCCGAAACGTCAGCAAATAAAATAAAATAAAAATACGCGAGTTAAATCTGTTAATAGTTGATTAATTCCAATGTTAAAACAAACTGTTAATATAAAAAAAAGAAATAGTTACTTAGAGTACTTACTATTAAATAATACAATCTGTAAGCAGTGCAGCAATGAGAGTGGCGGGAAGAAAGCGTTAATATGCACATCAAATGCATATCCCCATTCCACGTCTGGTGCCTCCAAGGGACGAAGATATTTGTTGCTCACATACCTGGTAAAAAAAGTGCATTATTTTAACATAAGTCATTAATAAGATAGTAACACTGTTTCGAGTTCAATTATTTTGGCAAATTTTGTGTAATTCATCATCATCATCATCAGCCTGCGACTGCGATAGACCACTGCTGGACATAGGCCTCTCCAATTGCACACCATTTACTCATTACTTATTTCTAATTCAAAACATGTTTTTAATGACAAACTTACCAGAACAAGGTGGATACAAGCAGACCTGCACCAATGAAGTCCACAAAGACTACAAATATGATAAACAAAATCACATCTCCCCAGAAGAGCCCCATGCTGAGTGCAAAGCATATTGAAGACACTGAAAAATTAAAAAAAAATATGATACTGTTAATTTGAAATGGATTTTGATAGAAGTTATGAATTATTTTCTCATCTTTTAGTCTGTTTAATACCTATTGAAACATGATTTCATACAGTAAAGTAATTCTAAAGTAACATATTTACTATTTAATCAATTAAGTACTAATAAGAAAACTATTTTTTTCTGTATGTTGCATAATGGTTCTATAAAAAAATAGACAATTAATACTTACAGAATAGCCAAATACTAAGCAATACAAGGAAAGCTGGGTCATCTCTTGCAAACTGTGATCTTGTATCTGAAAATTAAATTAAGATTTAGTATTGATGTGTTATTTATTCTAAATAATAAATACCTTGTTAAATTAATATATTTACATTATCCGAAAAGTAATACTAGCTACTAGTTACAAGCAGAAGGTTAGAACTTATACCGTCAGCTAATAAATAAAAGTAAGTATTACATTGCCAGATAAACATATCAAAAAACATTATCCATGGAAATACATGAAATTTCTTTTATAACTTAATTCGGAATTTATGACTAAGTGGTATCATGAAACCTACTTAGAATAGATATGATACTATCTTGGTTCTGAAAAGAGTGGCAAACTCTTAGCTCTAGACTGTCACTCATATTGTGTTTTATTCAAGTTTTACTTTTATGTTAAACATTACACAATACTTACGTTTTCTATAGTTGAAATTCCTGAATACTTTCTGAGGAGCAACAAAGAGATACACCATTTGCCAAGCGGCGAATTCAAAGTCCATTTGGTTGAATTTGAACAGCCTCCTTAAGTATTTATATCGTTTCACAGCTGCACTGGCTGTGGTCGGCTGATAGTTAGCCGGGGCTGGTAAAGGAGATGTGCTTCTAGGAAAACTACTCGTGCTAGGGGTAGGCGATGTTGAATACTTCATTTTTAACACGTAATTTCTAGAGACCCGGAAGAGGAGCAGCAGGCAATATTTTTAATAACACTATGCTAGGTTGAAGTAGATTACTACATCGACTAAATTTAATGTTTATTTCTTTAGTAACTAAGTACTTTTAATTGGATAATGTCACAATTCGCTTCCTATATATTTCAAGCATTTGACACTGAAATTCACTGAATGACAACACTATGACAAGTGACATTTTGACAAATCTTTGACAACTGGAACCAATGTTGCTAGTACAAAAGTATTTTTAAAAATATTCTCTCCTGCAAGCGTGCTCTGTGCTTAAATAACTCTAGCGTGCAAATGATTTAGGATTCATTTAGAAAGCGGTCGCGAATTAAATGGACAACTATTGACAGTTAGGTAGTTTACTTATAATATATTGTCACACAAAAAACCAAAATAGTCAAAATATTTCTCTCAAAACAAAACATTAAATGCTTTGTAAAAAACATAGATGGCGTTTGCGACTCATTTAAATTACTGAATAAAGCGATTTTTAGATTTTTTGCGGGAAAAAGTTCATTTTGTTTTAATGTGGATTTCTTCCCGCGTGTATACCTATATTGCATTTTTTTTGTTCGCAGCTTTATTGGCTCTTTGAAATTTTGTATAATAGGTAGGTAATCGTTTATAATACAAAATCACTGTCACACCGTAAGTTTGGGAGAGGAATTGTCCAAACTAGTCCAAAGTATATTTATTTATATATACAGCTTAGTTTTTCATTGCTTATGATGACGATATATAAATAAATATATTGGGTAAAATAAAACTCTTATAGGTATCTAATATTAAGTACTTTATTCTCTTATTTTAGGAAAAAACATGGTTATTTCTTTATTCACTTAAAAGAGTACACAATGAGTACCTACTAAAAGTTAAAACTACCTACTATTCAGTAAATATATGGTTAGTATATTTATAAACGTCAACCTAATTTTCACGAACAATTTTATAATTACCAGTCAATTAACTTTATCACATCAAACTTTAAATTCAGACTAATTAAGAGTTATAAATAAAAGGTACCTACTAGCTAGGTTAAAAAGCAGAAGTAGAAACCACTTCTAGACATTAATTTAAAACGTGTCTTTCATGTATTTTATTTAAAAGCGGTTTGTTTCAGTTATTAAGTAGGTTCAATTTAAAACATTTTTCTCAACCGGTGTGTACCTAACTTGAAGCAAATTGGAGCAAATACAACTTAGTATTAATGATCAGTCTGAATTAAACTTACTTTAGAACTAGGTATACAAAAATAAATTAGGATGATCCGCAGACGGACATATTGTTTAGATAGTTAGGGATAGGGACTCAAACTTATAACTCTTAGGCGACGCGACGTGATTAAATAACAAATGTGCCACAATTTATTTATACATTAACTATGGCAAATTGACTTAGGTTACTAATTATTTATTCGTTTTGGTAACTGGCTAATAAATAAAACAGAAGACGGGTTCTTAGTCAGTTGATTTTTTTCCTGTAAATTCTGGTACCTAAGTTCATGGTGAACTTGCAATGAAACTACGAATTAGTCTCTAAAAGGGAAACAAATAGATTTTAAATAAAAAAATAAGGATTAAGCCAATGCTGAGGTTTTACTGGTTGTGCTGTATTTGGGGGACTTAAATCAAATCACACCCAGATTAGTGACATTAAACCACGTTCAAGTATTTACCCCATTTTAGGCTGCAAACCCTTCCCTTTCGCATTAGTTATCCAGAATCATGAAAATAAGAATAACATAAGTATCCATATAACTACGCAGCATAGCTCTGGTGGTAAAGCTGTGTTTTGATCCATTATTATAGTTTAAATATAATAAATCATAATTTAAATTAAGTGTTGGTTCAACCACCCATTGTAGTGAGTGAGTCTAGTATAAACTCCAGGGTAGCCTGGTTCGCCACATTTGTTCCCGAAGGAAACTACGCCTATCTGGGTCCACCGCCCTCCGACTTGCAGCATCAGAGGCCCACCGGAGTCGCCCTGAAATATAGATGGATATTTGAATAGTGGTTTATCTGATTATTGTGTGTTGACTTTCTGTAAATTTTATCAAGGGCGGGATAATAGGATATTAGGATTGTTGTTAGGACACTTATAGTTTTAGAAGTAATTTCCTACCTGACAAGCGTCAACGCCACCTCTAGCGTACCCAGCGCACAAAAATGCCGCTGTAATGGGCTGGAAGTAAGCTTTGTCGCAATCCTCATTTCTCCACACTGGAAGTCGCGCTTCTAGCTGTCTGGAGCTCTCGGTACCACCGTATTTAGTAGTACCCCAGCCAACCACGGTAGCTACGGAACCATCGAACTGTTGTCGGTAGAGATCCCCACTTGGAAGGCAGATGGGTATAACATACTTTGATTTTTGAACGTTATCTGGAAATAATAAAAAATAATAGTTAGATCGTACTGCTGCCACATATCTACCAGGTTAAGTAGGTACTTGTTGGAACTTGTTTGTTAGTATTATTGCTTTACTTACCAGCCAATACTAAGATTGCAATGTCATTGTAATACCCTACTCTAGAGAACTGCTCGTGGGCTTTTACAGCAGTCACTCGCAGGGTGACTGGTCGAGAAGGTTCGTCTTCCCGTGCGAGATCCACATCCCCGAGTCGCACGCTGAACTGACGAGCAGGAAAACTGGAAGCATAAAGCAATAAAGAAAACTATCTAGTTAAGTACCTACCTAGGTAAAAATATTAGACTGCATTAGGTACCTATTATGCTAATTGGTGGACAGCTAAATACCTATATAAGTAGAAAGAGTTCTTCTTTCTAGTAGTAGTAGAAAGAGTACCTAGGGGGCCGTAGACAAGTGCCCAACGTTCAACGTTAACGTTAAACGTTAGCACCAAAATGTATGGGATTTGACATCCGCGAACGTTTGTGACGTACGTGACAATCGTTCGCAGATGTCAAATCCCATATATTTTGGTCCTAACGTTTAACGTTGAACGTTGGGCACTTGTCTACGGCCCCTAGTTACTTAAGCGCAATGCTAACTACATTACTCTCACGCGTAAAATTACATGGAACGTACGGCCTTTGCTTCGAGTCTCTGGTGCAATGAGCCGCCGTCAAAACATGCCGAGTCCCGACTAGAGTCCCTCCGCACCAAAACTCCCGCCTTTTGTTTCCGTGAAGGTAGATCGCTGCCATCCACGGCCAGGCGCCTGGTTTGGACTCCGTGCCGCCAACAATGCGACCACCTTCATCTTCAACCTGACCGCATTCTGAAATTGGTTTATGTAAAACGGAAAATTTTAGTACTATACCTATATAGTATAGTTCTGTTACAGAACAAATTTTGCTTTTGCCCTTGATGCGAATTTATATTCCAATTTATTGCATACACTTCATTATTGTCGTTTCCTTTGAAAAATTATTTACAACACTTACCGCTAATATCCACGATGTTTGAGTAGTTTGCTATAATCGGAGGCGGAACGGTCACAAAAGTTGTGGTATGCGGTCGTGGCGTTGTCACTGTTGTTGCAGGAGGCCTGCTTGTTGTTTTTGGCCTTTTCGTAGTTAAGACTAGAATTGCTGATGGCTTCTTTGTGGTTGTCGGCTTTGGTCTGGGACGCTGTGTTGTTACTGGTACTAAATAAGTGGGCTTACTTGTCGTTGTCAGCACTGGTTTTTCATTAGTTGGAGTAGATGTTACAATTGCATTTTTAGGACAACATACTCCAGGCACAAAAAGATCTTTAAAACACAACGATTCCCTTAAACTTATCAGATTAAGGAGCAATTGGGGACAATTGCTTAAGTCTTCACATATTCCTGCCTCACCGTCAGGTGTCGTACATGCTTTGGATTCATCATAATTATCCCCAGTCGCTATTTTTGTTATAGGCGCATCAGGTAATACTCTTGGTAGAGCTTTTTTGACTATTGGAGCTATTTTATCAGTAACGTTTCTGCCCAGAACATTTTTACTTATTGTGTAAAGAGCCTGGGGTAGCTGTTTTAAATTAGGGTCAGACTCGTTCTTTTCATTCTCATTGACCATATCAACGAGGTAGTGTCCTACTGTATTTATGGCACCCAAGGTTTCTGATATTTTTGTGAACGCTGAGTCTGAAAGTAAACGACCATCGCTTGGATTGTTCTGAGTTTCAGATCGAATAAAATCATAAGAACTTCTGCTTTGATAATTTTGAGGAATTCCTTGATACGCAGGGCCAAATGGTCCCTGGTTATATGAGAAGGGTTGCTGTTGTGGAGTGTTGTAATATATTTGCATCGAATCTGGAGCTGGAGACCTTTTTCTTGGCGATGAGAACTGATGCCAAGGTGGATTTTTTGGCATAGTATGAGGATTGTGCCATTCACCCTGGTTCTGTGTAAACGATACTGAAATGATAGAATTTTTTAAATAAGTAGTTAATTTAGGATTGTTGTTAATAAACACAGATTAAGCTACTCATACTGATAGTAATGTAGAAGTATTGATGCATACCTACCCGGTTGAAGAGCTGAATACTGGCATTTTATTTGCGTGATCAATTGCAGGAAACCTATAAAAAAAAACAAATTTTACAAAACGAGTATTACCAAGCGAACGGAAATCTTAACTAAACACATTATCGTATGGGTTCTAAATTAGTAACCATGTATATTTTTATTAAAAATTGGTATGTACGTATTAGGTATTTACATTTTTTTTGCAACAACATCATGCAAATATTTTGAATACACCGGTATGCCCGAAGCCAGTTTTCACCAATATCAGTTTCAAGTTTCGACAGCGGTCAATAAATATGCCAAAGAAGCAAAATCGTGCAATCCTTATCTGGAGGGACATCGTGGCCAAAATTAGAGAGAAACCCCATGTCACGGAGTCGTGGGATTAGCTTTCTTTATGTAATGTTTCATGTTACCAAAAAAAAATCTGCGTTAAAGTGAAATGAAACAAAAAAGTTTTGATTTGTAGGTATTGTACCTAGATAGGTCTCAATGTATAAGTACATAGGAACTTTTATTCGTATAAGGTTGTTTTTAACATCTTAACTGTGTGACTATCCTTAACGCCTGTAAATCTTTCGATTTACTATCAAGGCATTTATTTTCAACTAAGTAATGTTATACCTGCCTACATACATAATTATATTAACAAATACTGACTCTATAATCAAACTATCGAAATCAAAAACAAGATTTATACTTTGTTAATTTAATAGTTCAAATTGGACTTACACACTGGTAATACCTTAGGCAATATTAGTGAGTGAGAAATATACAAACTTACTCTTAAATATTGGTAGAGACAAATAAAGGAAGTTTACGTATCAAGCACCAAACAGCATCATTATGGTCATTTGTTCTGAGTCAGAGCGAGAAAGCTTTTACGCGCGGGAATGTTGGTATTACGCAAATGCAGCCGTTTATTTTGGATTTAAGCCGGACCTTACTACACGGTTATTATTTAATTTAATCTGTGGAATGTTGTTGAATAAGTATAGGGTTGTTGTTAAATGTAATCGTCAATGTCTAATCTACACTTAATATACGGTTAATGCTCCAGTATTGATATTGCACGTGCATCGCATGTGTTATATTGGAAAACATTACATAATATAGACGACCTCGATTCTGTCCTCGGAAAACACGGGTGATTCATCGTAATACTTAAAAGTAGGCTTTGGAAATGTTTATCAGGTTGGTACATTTACGTTTATGTAGTACTCAAGGATAAGCGAGCTTCCTCAGTTTTACATTAAATAAGTTCGATATTACAATTGTGCATAACAAATGCACAATGATCATATTGGAGGCATTGTACCGCTGTTTTTTTTTTAAATTTTAATACCGAAGCCCAGCTGGTGGGCCTTTACTGCAAAACCGAAAAAGAGTAAATATTTAATAATTAATATATACTAAATAGGCATTAGCTAATCGTAGGAAGGTAGGTGCCCCTGTACCTAAGTACATAAATGCGATATAAATAGGAAACTAAGTTCGTACTTTACTTCTTAGATAAGTGCTTAAGTTGACCTACTTATCTCTTATTTATATTTAATTTGAAAGCTTTTTCTTAGACGCGAACAGTCACTAAATGTATAAATTAGATTTAAAGGTTAAGTACCTAAATTCAACTTTCTTCTGGATATATTTTGTTGATATCGCCTTGGAATATAATATCGAGTAGGTAATATACCTACCCATTCAAAAATCTCCACCAATAGTTTCCAGAGATTGCCTGTTACATATATTAAGTTAATACAACTTATGAAGTAACCTCTTTATGAGTGTACTTAAGTATGTATTACCATAACTTATACATCAAAAAACGAGTAGATAGGTAGTTACTACTAGTTACCTAGTTCCGTAATTTGTACAACAATGTTATACTTAGGTACCTACTTATACAGTTATCGTTATAAATAAGGACTTGTTAATCCACTGTAAATCCATTCACCACAGTGATGTGCAAAAAACAAAATGGCGGTTGCATAACTAAGAAAATGACATCATCACTTTCACTAACTAGTTGTGGGTCAATGAGTCACACGTTTGGCGGTCAGGAGAAGGCGGTCAATGGGATGTTCATTTGGTTCGATTATGGGTTCTGAGGTAATTAATACGTCATAACTTTAACTAGGAATACAATTCGTACACCTACATAGATTAAGGTAGTAGTTAGATAGCGTTGAGTTGAGTGAACTTAATAAAAATTTGAATAAAAACATTTCACCTACACTCGGAAATATCAAAACGCAGTTTACCTATAAGTATTACAAATGTGTGATTTGTTATAACTAATAAGCTATAATTAAAATAGCTTAGGTAGGTACATAGTTAAAAGGTGGTGCCCAGTGATTTGCAAGTTAGTTCGTAGTTTGTAGAATGTAAGTGGTAGTTTGTTATGTGTTGGTAGTGGTAACTTTTACTATATTTTTGAACAAACAAGAGCAGAAAACAAATATGTTATATACGGCAAAGTTTCCGTTATTTTTCATTGGTACGTAATATCTTTGCTAACCACAACAGTTAGGAAATAATCATGTAGGTAAGTATTGTACCGGTACGTATTGAGGACTTCGTAATATTTACTGCAGTAAAAGCGGGGCCTTGAATTTGCTAATAATATTTACAAGTCAAAGACTTCTGCACTGTTGTTTATCAAACTCTAGTGCATTCAGCTTCAAATACTTACAGACTGGAACGGACGTCAAATGATTTCATTAGAACTGTTAAAACGGGTTACGCACCGTAAGAAAGGACCTAATACAAACGGTTTTCAGTTTTTTCACATCACTACACCTACCTACATATAAAAAGAGAAGCTCGACTTAATTTTATGACTAACATATCAAGGCAGGGCCTAAACTATAAAGGTTAAAAATTGATATTATGCACCGGGTTCCTTTTATAACGAAACCGATTTTTGAAAATTCAACCCCTTAAAATTTCTTTTTTGAAATGACCAATAGGAGCGGAGCAGTAACTATTCCACGCGGACAAAGTCAAAACACAACCTAAGTAAGTATGTAGGTAAGTAAGTAGTTATGTTCTCTTGTAAAACTTAGATGGTGCTTTCTAGCAAATTACTAAATGTTTATGAATGGATGCGGCGGATGTCCTAAGACATTTCGTAATAGTTGTGCTACTACATTTTGTATGTAATTTGGAATTTCATTAGCCTACATGAGGTAATAGGCAACAATAAGCTTTTGTGTTTAGCGTATAGATACTTAGATTCTATAGGCTATAACTACTTATCGAATAATAGGTACTTGCTCTATAGTATTATGGAGGCTAGTATTAGCACGTATGTTTTATTTATATAATTATCATCTTGATAAGATTTTTATCACGATTTTTTTTTAAATGCATTGATTATGTTTTACAGCTTCAGTTAAAGTTCTGATAAATCTGGGCTCGTGTAGTTTTTAATTATAAACAAACACCAATCAATATTTAGTAGAAGCTCCTCTTTTCATAAACTATATTGTAGGTACAAAAAGTGGAAATAGTTCATTAGGGGTCGCGTAGCCTATGTAGGACGGCGGAAGTCGCAAAAGTTTTTTTAAGAGTCCCGAAATTATTTTCCAACTACCCACATACATAGGTCATAATTTAATAAGGTTTATTGGAAGAAATCAATTCAACTTCGCACGCCTTTTTTATTTTTTATTTACCTTTTTACAGTTCATACTACACATACATATATATCAGGTATATGATATGTTGTCATTAATTTCGTTCACTTAATATCTTGTTCTCACGGGATTTCGTTAAAATGCTGCCCGCTGTGCTGATAATGATCTCTTTCTTCGTATCTACTTACTAAATCATTACTGAACCTTCACATTTTAAAAAGTTTTTGGATTTATAATTTGGCATTATTAAAATGGATCCCGCTGTTCTGAATTGGGCACATTTAATGAGTGGGCCCAAAAAATAACCAACTAGGTACTTAGTTGGAATGAAACACTATAACGGGTTTTACTCGCGTATTTTACATTGGAATGAAGCAACTATTAACGGAATTTACTCGCTTATTTTATTTCATTTGTTGGCGTTTCGAAAACTTTACTGTTCCCATATATGTAGCACGACTTAGCTGACGACATAACGGTCGTCAGCTAAGGCGTTAAACTTTGGCGTTAGACTATCGTCAGATACTTACTAAAATATAAATAATATTATTCAGTTTAGGTAATTGACTAATTCTAATTCCTGAATACTGTACTTGAGCAAGAACAATCGCGAAGGCAGTCACGTGTCGAAAGTTGAAAGCTAATCCGTGAGGCGTGAGTTGTTTGACGAAGATTTCTGTCAGCGCACTTAATGCCTTACTCTACTAGCCTATTAATATAACAGACAACAGATTTATTTTGTGAAAACTGCTTAATAAAATACTGATGAGTTGAAACGCTGACATTGTCGTCTTACACTATATTTGAGAACAGAGTCAATAAGTAACCAAAATTTAAGTGATATTATCCTTTGGTACTGGTACAAATACTGGTATAAAAAATATAATTGCAACTATTATAGATATAGTAGACGACAATGACGGCGCGGCGTTTCAAACTCTCGAAAATCCACCCTGAATATAGCGTTAGAGACTTAGGAGTATATCAGGGTCCCTGATATACCTACTCCTAAGTCTCCAACGCTATACTATTTCTGCACCTGCCTAAGTAGGTCTAAATGCCATAACTTCCTTTGCATGTGACTTATAAACGATCGAAATCGTTATCATCTTTCAGGTTGCCGAACTCCATCCTATTCTAATATTTAGACAGGATCTTTTATTGCTTCATAAACAGTCTGGGGTCCTAGTGAAAAGTGTGTAAGTACCTAGGTACCTATAAATAATGTCGTACAGTCCTAGTGGAAAACGGCTACCTAAATCTTTTTTACTAAGACCAACTAAGTAAATGATTGCTTACTAATTAGATACTTAGTAATCGATATAGTTGATCTCACCTGTGTTATAGAGCAACTAGATAATAACTACCTAACATTATATAAAGTAAAAATAATTCAATAATAATAATATGAAACCTATTTTATTTACATGTCTTTACGATGCCGATGATAAAATAATTAAATTCATTTGTGTTAATAACAATGTCGTATTTCCGTCGTTTAAGCGGATTTTTCACTTGGAAACGGACTGTCTAATTACAATTAAGCAAGTTTCACCACGGCAAAAAACACGTGGTACTTACAGCTGCTGGGTCGGCCCTCACTGTCCGCGAATTAAATAATAAGAAGGAACTCTACTATAACCAGTCTTTACCCAGATGGACTTTTTGTTTTAATTTATAAATAGGTCTATTAAATAACATTTAGGTATTCAATACTTTTTAGGTTACAGTTCAACTATAGGTTTTGTCTTAATTTACTATGTTTCCATAAAATAATTCTATATTCGATTTTGTTTCTTATTGATAATATCTTCGGTATATATTTTTTAGTACCTACCTATCAAGTTAAGTAGCGGACAAAATTGATCCGAAATACAGTTTAACATATAACTAGAGGTAAGTACAGCCTAATACAGTATCAATCCAGATATCAATTCCGTAGATCTTAGGTACTGTTTGTTATTTGAAGAAATTTGTAATTATCCACATTTACCTACGTCATATTTTTTTAAATGTTGTTTCTGTTAATCGTTGAATACTTTAAAATATTCTAGATATACCTAAATACCTAAAAAACTTGATACACGTCATTCGAACCAAGTTCTGCTGCGGTTTACTATAGATAACATTATTTAAAAGACACAGATTTCCTTTTCCGTAAAGCCAAAATAAAAGTATTCTGTCGCTGCCACTATAGCCACGGACTGCAAACAATGCAGTGTCAAGAAAGCATGGAAAGTATTCTTAAACAACTGCCGCTACCATGGAGAAGGACGGTGCGACCTTTTTATTTGTTTCTATACTTATTTGGCACCTACATTATTTTCTTAGCTATATTTTGACATTCGTTATAAACTACTGAAACAACGAATGATCGGACAATAAAGTTCTGAGACATCAGCATACACTTGTCAGTTTAATCTGTTGCATTAGGTACATTAGTATTATTTTAAACAGCGAAATTATGGACGTATTTTGGTCGTCTTGTTATATTTCTTACTGAAAAATATTTGTATTCGTTAGGGCTATCTCAACAAATACTTAAACGACTAATAAATCGACTAATAACTATTTAGGTACCAAATATTATGTAAGGAAATTAGGATAAAACAAGTAAATAATGAGTAAATAAATCTCATTATAAAATTTACATCCAACCAAACCTTTTGGTATATTCTTACATCAAAAGGATAATTTATTTAGCTGTGTATTTTTGTTACTGCTGTATTTGCACAAAAAATGCATAAATATTTTGTTAAACGAATATAAGATACGAATTAACTTTTTTCCGTAAGAACTCAAGGTCGTTACTCTTTCATCACAAGAGTGATGTGCTCAATTGTTGCATGATCGTTTACTCGTGATTGATTACCGATAAACAATCGATTTAAAATCATTCTGAGGTGTTGTGTAGTCTGTATTTATAAATTATTATCTCAATGTCAGGTGCGATTATATTTTTTTATATAGGTACATATTTTCTTTTTATTGATATACGCATTTTTAAAAATAGGATATTTAATAGCAGAGACTAATCTCTGCAATTAAATATCCTTTCTTTTGTGTCTCTTTTAACAGGCTTTTACATTTACTTAGGTATGTACTGTATATTATTACTTCTTTGTTAGTACAGAGATATATATTTAAGTATATCACGTTCCACTAGATATAATATAGATAGGTACTGGGTACACTCTCAGGTATCTGTTCGGAAATAGTCCACTATCATCAACGATCTATTTTTTAACATTTGTTTACGTCGTTAATTATTACGGCAATTTTAGACTTAAAAGAAGATATTCAAATTCAAAGTAAAATATTACTTACATAAAAAATTAAAAAAAATGCCACTTACCGATAACAGTAAGACACTGCGTTCCAAAACCGATTTCCGTCATGTCGCTGCTCTAATGTAACGCTTGCGTCACACCGCTTTCACTGCGCGCCGATACAATAACATGCCATAACGTGTAATCACTGTCTTATGAAACGCACTTCCAAGTTCAACGTTCGTTTGAAAAGGGATAAAAAAAATAAAGAGTAAAAAAAAATAAAAGGTGAATATTATGGATTGACCTTTCTGTAATTTTTGGTGGTAGATAGTGAGATTTTAAAAAAAGAACGCGTGTGCAGCGCTCACTTTCGTGGGCAGTTGTGAGCGTAGTTCGTGGGGCCATTTGCTTTTACTTTCCTGCCGGCTCAGTGGGGATTCAGATTAAGTATGTTTTAAGTGATCGCGGATCTTAGTTTTATCTTGTTCCCGGCGGATAAGGATTTCGAACATGCGTGGGTTCAAAGAGCGAAAATGATTTATCTTTAAACCCATCAAATTTTCTTCATGACTCTTGTTTCCTTTCGTCATCGTACACCACTGTTTACAAAATACATGGTAAAAATTCTCTCTTCAAAAGTCTCCATCGTTAGGAGGGTAATATTTGGCTAAGTACTTTGCATAAAAATTACAAATCATCACTACATAGTATAAAACAAAGTCGCTATCCGCTGTCGGTCTGTCGGTACCTATATACATGCTTAAACTAACACACAGCATCTTTAAATTGACACACAAATTATTTTGATACCGATTTTAATAATTAGAGTGACTCAAAAGGAAATTTAGGTAAGTACATGCATAATATACTTAATAGAGAATCACTGATAGTTATCATGAGGATTGTAAGTCGAAAGGAACACTAGTACTTAAGTATTTAAAAAAAATATTTACTTTTTTACATTAACTCCTATAATGCATATTTTCCTTTAACATTTCGACACCCGGATCTCATGGTTTCATAGTTTTGTAATGTTACGAGAAGACTCATTCAGTGGATTATGAAATGTTAGCTGCGGGTTTTTACATACATGTATTCATATTTCATTAGCTTTTTACCTTAACTTACCTAGATAAGATAACAGCCTGGCGTTTAGTTGAATTATGCGTTAACAATTGTATAAATTATGGGTGATTCCATGAAAGTTGGGTAACTTTGTGTTCCAGTGATTATTTTCATAAGTTTATAGTATGTACCCAATATAAAAACGTCTGGTAGGTAATAAAATAAACTATTTTTAATCATGTCACTCACTTTTGCGATGATCGTATTTGTTTTTTGTCAGAAAAATGACGTTTTAGCTCCCTAATATCAGTCCCTAGCCATGTCACATCTCCGAAATAATGTTTCCGTTTGTCGGTTTTGAACATACCCAGATGATATTTGAACTTTATTTAACATAAACACACTATAAATTAGATCATCTTATTTACCGAAACAATTTAGTAAACAATATTCATTATTTTACATGTTATTTTTTTAAACAAAAAGTGTCATCGATGTTTATGGTCAGGCCCTAGCCACTCAGTAAATTTGAAAATGCGCGGCAATCGAACGAAACGAGCATTTTAAAACCGAAGCGTTCCAAAGTAATAACATGAAGTTAGCCACACACGTGGGCCAGCCAATAGCAGCCATCTTGGTGTCAGTGCGGTCGGCCTCCCCGATGAGCAAACACCCGCTGTGCCAGTCAATCTGTCAGTCCCTAGATGAGTTGTTTATTAAAAAGTTGAATAGTTAATATTCTCTTTTGTATGTGAGTATATGTGCTTTATTGGTGCCGATGTTGTAATTATCTACAACTTAAGGCATTTCATTTTGAGAGTAAACTAAGAGTGATTTTGTCCTGATTCGTCAGTCCCTGGCCGTAAATGTACTAGGGAAGGCCAGGGACTGACGATCAGACACGTTGAAATATATTTTTCAATCTAAGAAACGGTTGTTGGTTTTAGAATATGCCGCCTAAAAGAAAATACCATTATCTAAAGAAGAAAAAGCAAAAAAAAGTCTGAACAAGAAAAAAAACGTTTAGAAAAAATAATGAATGATCCAGTTTTATTAGCGGAGTACAAAGAGAAAGAAAGATTAAAATACCTCAAAAAAAAAAAAGAAAAAGGAAAAAGAAACTCTTATTATTATAATATTTTTAGTTATGTGATCTCAAGTACGTCATTTAAAGTATTATAAGTACTGTTATTCTTGTTGGTAAGGGAGAGACAGGAAGTATCTCGAAAGACTGCTTTATTTATAGTTTGATTGGATTTTGCTAGAAATGTATCAATTAATAAGATAATGATAAGAATTACTAAATAAATACTCATTATAGAAGATAATAATGTAATTTTATTGTACTAACAATGAAGGTCATCAGTCCCTAGCACAGCCCGTCAGTCCCTAGAGCACAGATTTCAAAAAAACACCATTTTCTCCATAAATACAAAGTAAAGTGACCGGTCTCTTTGGATACAAAAAGTATATTATTAAAATATTTATATTTACCAAAAACAATTGTAATTACTATTTAATAACACTTATGGCAAAATATGTGTGAAATTTACCCAACTTTCATGGAACCACCCTTATAGACGTTCACCCCGGCTTCGCACGGATCCGTATCTTTTTTGGGGTCTCAATTCACAACGTTAGTGACAACATTCCAAAACGCTGTCATAATGTCTAAAAATCGTTGAAAGTATTTTTTAAATAAGTACTTTGAATTAATTATTAATTTATTTTGCGGTTCATGATTTTATTGTTTTCTTAGCTACCTAAACTTACTCACAAATAAATTTGTTGGTACAAAATATCTTTAACGTTTCAAAGTATTATTTTCTTATGCACAAATATGTGAATGAATATATGGACAACCCAATATTTTGTATGCCACGCGCATTACCCAGAAAAGCCTGCAAAATGAACACGAGCAATACAATTCGAGTGCTCACTTATGACCTTTTCCGCAGGAGAATAAATTGAGAGGCTCTATTCATTCCTCTTTCAGTATTAACATACATATTTATTACTTATACCTATAGGTAGGGTGAGTGCTCTACTAAAAGAACCGTTAGGAAAATATTTAAAAAATATGTAAATGGACATAGCCTAAGTTAATACTCACTGTACTTATACTTAATTGCATAGTGTCGATAAATTGTCTGCTGCAAAACTGCACCATGCTACTTACTTACACAATATACCTAAGGTACCTATTTAGTTTCGATAATTTGTAAGTAATCTATCCTACAGCTGTAACCGATAAATTATGAACAATAGCAATAAATAGGTACCTTCGTCATATTATAAATAGCGGTTTCGTCAAAGAAGTCAAAGATCTGTCAAAGTCTTCTGTCACTTCTTCATATGGCTTCATATTTTCCCCGTTTTTTCACATTTTACACTGTTTCTTCGCTCCTTTTGGTCGCAGCGTGATGTTATATAGCCTAAAGCCTTCCTCGATAAATGGTCTATCCAACAAAAAAAGAATTTTTGAATTCGAACCAGTAGTTCCTGAGATTAGCGCGTTCAAACAAACAAACAAACAAACAAACAAACTCTTCAGCTTTATAATATTAGTATAGATGAAGCTTATTTTTTTTTAAATATTCACATTCAGGAATTACTAGGCTAAAAACTCCTAATAAATGTCTATAATGGCATAATTTTCTTTTTCACTTCTATGTCAGAAGATTTTTCTACACGACGTATCTAAGTACTTTAACTGTACCTAATCCAAATTAGCGCGTCATCTTTAAACATGTCCTTAGATATAGATACTTTTACCTACCGTCTGGTGAACCTGATTCTTTATAGGTAACCAGCGGTTGGCCCCGTCTTCGCACGGATCCCTAATTTTTTTCAAAATATTCTATAGCCTATGTTACTCAGGGTGAACGTAGCTTACCAACAGTGAAAGAATTATTAAAATCGGTCCAGTAGTTTTGAGCCTATTCATTACAAACATACAAAAATAGGTACAAATATTTCCTCTTTATAATATTAGTATATAGCAAATATTTCCTCTTTATAATATTAGTATATAAATTTATACATGTTACCATGCTCCTATCCAACAATATGAATTAAACATACAGGAAACACATTGGAATGGAAAAATAAAATACGCGAGTTAAATCCGTTAAAATTGTTTCATTCCTATGTATAATAACCGCGAAGGCATTAGAAATTATTATACAGGAAACTTGTTAAATTTGTTAGGTACTCAAACCTATTCAATCACTGGTGTGCTTACCCCATATTTTATATTCATACAAGGTTGAGGAATATTGAGATGAATACAATAAGAACCCGTACCTTGCCATTATAGGTATAACGCAATATTGAAGATGAGAGAACTGAGGCGTTGCTTCGGAAGCTATTTGCTGATTTCTCCAGAAATGAAATTTGACGTAACTATAGGTAGCTATAGAAAACTCGGATCGTATTTTTCAAGTTGCGGTATCTTCGTCATCTAAATTCTTCATTATGCATACTAGATTGTATTTTTTTTGGACCTTGTAAATACTTACTGAAGTCATTCTTTAAGTATTTTTAAATTATACAGCTTTTCTGAGATTAACGTCACTCGTGAGACTTTCGAGTTCGTTTCCAACTTAGTTAGTTATAATATTTCAGAAAGTACTTACTATATCTTGGCCTCAGCATATATACTGAAAATCCATAAAATACTTACCTACCCATCCAAAAAATATTTCGGATTAGGTATATTAATTTATAGTAACTTTTTCCATTAGTTTGAAATCTTAATTGGAAAACACGCTTGAAATATAATTATTTAACGCCGAGCTTAAGAACTTTCCAGTACCTAGAAGAAAACGGATTACAAGTATATTGATTTATTCTTGAGTACTTATAATTATAAATTAAATTACAAGTATCCAGGTTATCCATTGAAGTGTCAATCAACTTATTTGATTAATGATTAAAATTTAGGTCGCCATTATTCAAAGTTAGAAGTTTCAAGATAAAGTTAGGCTAAAGCTTAGTGCTTGGTAACGGATTGTCTAAAATAACTTTGATTCTGCTTCATATTATTACTCTGAGACGGAGAGTTAGTTTAATTGGAGATAATATCGAGCATAGTGCAGCAATTGTTGGTTTCAATATTTTCATGCTAAAGTTGACAAAAAATCCGACGACTGTACTCCGTGGATACCATTCCATAAGTTACTTAGTGAGTGCAAGACGGTCAATTTATAAATACTGGATATTTAAACGATGCCGTAATGTCCGTTATAAATTGGCACGCACAAGGGATACAATGTTGATTCCCTATTTTAAATACGTATGTATATATGCCAGCTCAATCAGTCCTAAAGTCACGAAATTTTGTCAAATTTGCTCTTACTGTCCGGCCGACAGAGACGAGATACAGTATAATGGTATCAATTTTCTATTATAAACATAAAAAGGGATACACGTGTCTTAAACTAAGGGATACTAACTCAATTTAATAACTCAATAAGGGTCTAAGTGTATGGTACACAATTGCGACAGTCAATTTCCCGCTGCAGGTGTGCCGTGGACATGATGCTTACGATACGTTGTTTATTGTCCTCTTGGGACTCTGCCTCTGGTAAACTAGGTATACGTAGGTATTTTAAGGTCTTCCTCGTTACTAGTTATTCGTATCTACTTAGTTAATTAGTATTATAGTTATATTTTTGTCTAAAAATAAATATAAGTACCTTAAAATTTAATATTTATAAGGCAAAATTAATAACCACAGCACATAGAGGAACACATTTTGTTTGGTTTGAAATTCCAATTGATTGGCTTCAAGAACTCTCACATTTCGAATTGTCTCGATTGTTCTGAATTCAATTGACTTCATTTGAATATTATCTGTGGCCGATTTTTAAGCGTTTTATCTATATAAACCAAATTCGTTACAAGATTAGAGGGCGGTGTCTACGAACAGCTACGCTTGTAGCAGCTCTCGTGTTTTTCCAGCTCTGTAGCGGAAAGCGTGTGCGCAGTAGAACCCGACTCCGGTATGTAGTTATAATAATTTCACGATGAACCCAAAACATCTACTTACTTGGCTTGTTACAGCTACTTAAAAAATTCGTTTTAAAAAAAGCAACCTGGACGTAATCGAAATAAAAATAAATTTAAAATCCATTGCGCATTTTTAAAGATTTAAACATAAATATAGACAGATAGTCAGGGGAAAGCGACATTGTTTCAAATTATGTAGCATAGTATTTAAAGTAGGTGCTTCGGTCAGTGCAGGTAAAAATAACTATTAGGTATATTTAAATGGCTGTTGCTGTTGGTTGTTCAAATCGGCACGTGCCATTTATAACTAGGTGCGACATGTATAGCTAGGCAAATACGAGTAAATAACTACAAGTAGAAAAATTACGTGCCTAATGGTCTCCTAAATCTCGACCGCAATTCAAACACAGAGAGAAAAATATTTTCACAACAAAAGATTAGGTCAGTATGTCGAAAGTAATTTTAGAGCCAAATCTAAGTACATCTATAGTATTAGAAAAAATATTTTTCATTAACCAATCATAAATTATTTATACTATTAATGATTATTTAACCTCCAAAGGAACGGTTTATCGCATGAGAAAACACTAATACATAATATATTTTTTTTACCTATTTAGGTACCTATATACTTATAGGCGAGAAATGCAGAAAACATTTTCTCTGAGATGTTTTTGCCTTTGAACTTTACAAAATGTCACCTACATTGAATTCACGGTACGTTTCATTCTATTTATATGAGGTATAAGCAGCAGTAAATGCAATTTTCAATTTACAAAGGCACCTGACATTTACGGTAGTCAGTAGTGAGGTAAAGGTCGTAGGTCACATCTCGAACAATATTCTCAGGCAATTATAAAACTGATGAGATTGCATACTAGCAAATTTGCTTGGAACTAAGTCTATTTATAAAACTATATGCCCTTTATATATACCAAAATACTTAACTATTTAACACAGAATTATGTTATTGTAAGTACCTGTATAAAATCTGTGGGCCGATATTCTAATGGCTCCTTGGAATGTAGAGATTTCTTTTTACTCGCTATCTCTCGGATTCCTAGTGAAGATTTATCGTGCCTGTAACATTCTTGTAATAAATTTCCACGTATTCTAAATGCCAAACGTAATAACTGCGTAAGTATGCGAACAAGATGAGTAAGTAAGTAGGTACATCTTACATTGTTAATACTATATTTATTATACACTTACATACATACATACCTAAACCGTTTTCATAAAAAAAATCTGAAAATAGTTTATCGTTGGATTCATTTAAAATCCGATGCATTTAAATATGTACGAGTAAGTAGGCATACCTTCCAAATTAAAGCTTCATTTTTTTATCTTATCGTTTTAGAAATTTCATTAATCGTAAGTAATGAGTACTTAAATAAAATTATATACGTCTCTAAAACTAAATTACAAGTACCTAATCAACACACCCATAACTTATAGGAACATGCCAAACACACCTCCAGAAACAAAAATCTATTTTTACCATACAGCATAGGTACCAGTCCAGGGTCCATGGGAGGCTGCGCGGTCCTCCGATCAATACCCCCTCCCCCAGGAGCCCCTCAATCACCCCCTCTATTCCATCCTCTCGTCGGGCCCGGCTACAGTACCGCGCCCGGTCTCGGAGTCTCACCACTAAATTTTTATAGTAAAGGTACTTAAATTAAGTACCTTGTGATTTTTTTGGAATAACACTCCGGATTTTTTCTGGAGATGGGCAATTTCTAAGGTGAGTTTTAATTGATAAATAAATATCTCTAAGTGGATAAACTTAAATACTTAAGCAGTTATCAAACAACTTTATGCTAAATATCTTTTTACTGTACCTACCATGTTTATTTAATCGGTCAAATCCTGTAAATATTTGTGAGCAATAAAAGGCTTGTACAAAGCAAGCAACTAGGTAGGTATACGATTATGTCTGAATTAGATCTTGTTATTATTATTGATACCTACCTACCCGGAAAACAAAATTGAAAACAAAGTATTTATTTGCACCTAAGATGTCGACTATTAAATTTTCAATATCCTGAAAACAAAGGTTCTATCAGCAGCTGTCGAAACAATAACATCCTCTCTCCTGCTTTAATAAGGAGAAAGAGAGACAAAGTATTAATTGCAGGTGGAAATAGGTACCTGTATCGAGTAGTTTCCAATTCATTCGATCAATATATAACTAGATGGGATACTATTGCAATAAATTACGTGGATTTAATAATGGATTATTGAACAATGTTGGCTCCCGATTATTCCAAAAGCTTTAATGAAACAAATGTCAATATGATTGTTGACACATCGTTCTATTGTGACTTTCTTATTGTCTTTAAATAATGAAAGGTATCCTAGATACTTTATATAGGTACTTATGTACTTTGTATTGTTTGTAATATAAATGTATACAAGCACTTACATAATTATTCCTAAACTATATCATTGACTGTATTCAAGAGAAAACTGACTAATAGTGAAATTTTTCGAATTTTATTTTCGAAGCTTTTTGGAGATAATATATTTTTGCTTAAAATATATATATCCGAAAAAGACAAAATTTAGCATGCGTCATATTTTTGTATGCTATTAAAAAAGTCTGAATCGATCACATAACGCTGCTTTTCTGGAATAGTGTCACAACTCGAAATGTGTCACCATTCTAAATTGAAATTTATATGTGACGGTTCACAATCTTAAATGGAGAAACAAATTATTTCGAGTTGTGACACTATTCTAGAAAAGCAGCGAATAAGTAGATATGATTTTGAGGGTTCTGTGGTAAAGTACTTTTTTTCGCCAGTCTGGCAAAGGTTGGAACCTATACAGTCACACACACGCAGTGAAATACCAGCCAGTTTACAGTATGCTGTCGCCGCGACCGGTCGATCTATATCCGAACTGAAGTAGCAAAATAAATCGCGACTGATCGTTCATTTCCTTTTAATTTAGACTATTCTGTGCATATATTAAAAAGTATTTGGCAAGCTTACAGTGCATTAAGGTTATTTATAAAGATGTTGCAGTGTGTAAATTTTTGGATGCAGTTTAATTTTGTAAAAAATCAACAGGTGAGCTAAATTTACTATGTTGTTGTCCAATATAAATATAAGCCGAAATTAATGTTGTACCTACCGACTACGACTTCCTCCAAAGACTAAAACTAAACATTACTAAAGGGCTACAGTGTACAATAGGTACCTAGCTACAACGACAAGAAGAAGTACCTAACAAATACCTAAAGATAAATATATTTATTACAATGTCAGATCATTGCAGGTTTCTATAGGCATATTAACAATAACTAATAACAATAACCCATTGTGGAAAACGGTTTTGGAAATAAATACCTAAATTAGGAAGAATCAACTATAGGCATTAGGCAATGAGTTTCCTAAGTGTGAAAAGAACCGTAAGAACTCTTCTAAACCAAGTTCTCAATGTTCAAGAATATTTTGAAGTAAAAGAATGCCGCATTTCTCTTATCTAGGTAAGTAAGGTACCCAGATTAGAGACATGTAGCATTCTTTTGCATCTCGCTTGCCAAAATTTAACAACGATATTGACAGGGCGACGAATGTCTCCACCAGACAGAAGACTAAAGCAAACTACAGTGATAATCAGTTTTGGCGTACTTCCAATTTACTTCGAAATAAACTGTTTGTAGTTTAGCAAAATGCGTAGGTACTGCTGGTTGGGTTGCTGAGAAAACGTAAATCATTATTTCAAAAATGAACTGTATTCAAAGCCCAAAGGAGGTCATAAAAGTAGTTTAATAGTGTAGGTAAGTATACCATATTGCCTTCGTTCTCCGGAATATAAAAAAATCTTAATTAAAATCTAATACAAACTTGTAATAAGTTCGGCTCGTTGACAAAATACAAATGAACTGTTACATTATTTATGACATTGAAACTACAAAGGTCGTGGTAAATAATGTCTTGGCTAAATTTATTACATACCTACAACATTTATTATTTAGATTTTTTTTTATGTAACGAAACTACGTAAGCTAGATATTATATTCTTACCTACCTACAAGAAAGTGTTGACAAGTTAACGTCACCAATGTAGACTGTATTCCTTAACTAACAAGGGTTATTATGTAAGTACCTATTAAAAAAAAACTAAATAGTTTTATAGATAAAAAATATAAATATACCTACGTCAAAAAAGTTGATCGGCTCAATCACTTTTAAATATATACTTTTTATGTAAAGGCATGCATCTTATATATTTATAGTGTGAATATCATAATGAAAGATACTTAGATACTTAAAGAGGCAACTATACTGTGCCGACTGTGCGTATAGGAGGTAATCGGTCGTTTATATAATAAAATAGTCACTTCTAAAGAGTCTTAACAAATATAAATTGTGCATATTGCAGACGAGCACCCAATTTAATAGATTGTTTAAGTGTCGACCATTTGCGAGTCAACCACTCAGGATACAGTTGTACTTTATGTATAAGTAAATCTCGTAATCACGTAGGATGAAAATACGGCTTACAGCTGTGGATCAGTACTTGCTGATTATATTCGTCAATTCCTGATAAAAATGTTTTATTACTTCTTCTCTCTCCAAAAATGTTTCATTTCGGATTAGTGCTTCGTCAATGATTTACAATCTTTGGAGTTCTTTTAATTAATTCAAAATACTGGACGATGAGTATGTTTTGCACAAGTTCTTAATTGATAGTATTCAATTTTAAAACTCTACTTTTAAGGTTGGTAAGTCGATTACTGATTAGTGATATGAAAGTAATAAAATTGTTTTTATTTATACAAGTTTATAACAAAAACATATATTTTAGGTACGGTACTGCTATAATGACACTACGTTAAAAACACAATACGTAGACATCTTTTTTTTAAGTAATATCAAGCTTCAAATTATGGTAACGAGTATGCAAAAGAAACGCCACTTAAAATTCCATGGAACAAAACATTACCAACCCCACCCTGATATCAAACAATGCTCCAATTAAAAAACAAAAACTACTTCCCGTTCCATATTCAAACTTTTAAAAGCTTCTCCAGTTTTCACAGTTTCCCGGCAGGTAGCGCTAATGCGCGCGCTTCCGGTGCCATTTCCGGGAACATCGACGTCGCTGATTTAATTTTCGCGTGCGTTGCCAACTTAGAAAACAAATAAGTGTAATCTAGATTATAGAATAGAAAGTACTTATTATGACGTAAGTTCGTAGTTTATGGTTAAAATAACATTAAAGAAACTAACAGATGTTGCATACCGATTCTAGTAGGTAGGTACTGTATAATTTATCAATATACATTAGATATAGGTAATTATAAATGATGTTTGCTAATTTAAAGTTTTTACGATATAAAAATGTCATGAAATAATATTTAGCCGTTATACCTACGAATACGGTTATTGTGTTTCCCGAAAAAATAAACATGTTTCACCTTCGTAATGGTTATGAGGTAGCTTTAGCAGCCAACTTTGCTGTATAAAACCTATTTCAACTTTCCAAAGTCACATTTTGTGAAGGTGTTAAAAGTTTGTTATTATATTGACGTTGACATAACAAACTTGCTTTAAATTATAGCTAACTTTAAAAGGGTGCGCCTTGATTTTTTTTGGATTTTTTTTTTTTAGAATAAGTGTGCAAACAAAATATCTCCAAAATTTATAATAATAAGTAAGTCCACCGTTTTACTGCTCGGCACTCTAGAAATATGACAGGATCAGCAGCATTTCGAAAAAAATAAGGTTTCTCATCATAAAATGTAGGTATCTTCTGAAATACTTAATTACTAAATTTAGTGATAGCGAAAAATGTTTTTCTTGCTATTGAATTTAATACTATAACAGAAATACTAAATACCTAGGTGCCCATGTTCATAGAGGTAGAACGTATTTAAATTGACAACTTACCTGGTGCATAAATATCACAGATATAAATAATATTGCATCATTATGCTCGCGGCGCTTCATATCTTGGCGCCGATGCAGTTAGGAAAATTACAAAGTATTATTAGGTTAGAAAATTATAATAATCATAACACTAAAGGTATAATTGTACAAAGGAGTCTAATCGGTTCAGTGTTGGGGTATAATAGGAGAGCTAGGTAGGTATATGACAAAGTTTTCAGCTTACCTCGAATACCTACCCAAAAAATGGTGCCAGCTCTCGGAGTTTAAATAGGTATAGGTACTTTTACTTCTTGACTGTATGTGAAGGTAACAAAAAAGAAAAAAAAAATAGAAAGAAAAGAACGATGGAGTGGAAAATGGTCTGTCAGACTTGCGCGTAACGTGAAAAGCTTTAGAACTTTTAGCACAGTGGAGCTATGCTTTTAGTTTGAGTTTGCGTGACTCATTCACGCTTGCTCAGACCACGGGGAGTTGTGGTTTGAGCGAGCTATACTCTAATTGTACAACTTCATCGACACGTCACACTAAATACTACTATCTGGCATTATTAAACGACATTATAGTATCGACGTTTTTTATGTCCTGCTAGGTGACCTATCTGTTTTCTAAATTACATAATATAATGCTATTTAACCGTAGGTACCCATTGTTTTTCAGTAGGTAACATTCAAGTTTATAATTAGTAGAACATAACGATACCTCTGGGCTCAAAGGTCGTAACCACCAAAATACGACTTTACAGGAGAGCAAAAAAACGTTTTTTTTTTTAACAATAAAATTCATATCTTTTTTGTTTTTATAAATAAATTAACGAATCCAAGACAAAGTCCACTTAAAATTCGGTGATGCAACTTATTAAATAATAAAAATCTAAGAAAAGTGTATAGTAACAAAAATAGCTTTGCGTTACGCCCCGGAAAATTGAATATATATGACTCTTACACCCCTAAAAAATGGCTGATTTGAAAAATCATGGGCTTACACCCCTATACACTAACTAAATAATAGTCGTTTTTACTGTGTTTTGTTGTTTATTTCTATAAGTTCTTTTGTTTTTCTTTGTTTTATATGTGTACGTCATAATTTGTGATGAAATAATAAAATAACGTGCAATAATTCCCAAGATAAGTGCAGTATAGTGTCGGTATACGGGTATTGTACACAATTACTATAAAAAAATGATTTATAAGGATTATCTGTATTTGTAACCATTTTATTTTGACTAAACATCTTTAGTAACTTAATTATAATTTTGAAAACAACTCTTCATTATAATTTATGATGCCATCGCGGTTATTACTCATTGGAATGAAACAGACACAAACAACAACAGGGTAGGCGTTACATTTTGCAATTTGTAAAATAACGTATTACTTTGCATAATGTCAAATCACTTTAGTGTTAGATTTTCGTCTGCCCAGTTGACTACGAATAAGGGAACTGTAAAGTTTTCTAAAAGTCAGCTAATACAATAAAATACGCGGGTTTATTCCATTTTAATTGTTTCATCCCAATTTTTTTCATAATTAACTATCTATATCCTTGTAGTAAATCCAATTCTACAACTAATTACTTGAATCATAAACTGATGGGCGACTGTGTGCATAGAATTGATCATAATTTTGTTATTGTTGCCAACCGATTATTATTTATTTGTAAATTTATATATATTTAATCTGTGCCCACGTATTATCACTCTCCAAATTTGCATTGTTTTGTATCTATATTTTTTAGTCTGTGGTTAGCGTCCTTTTTTGTACAAGACACAACGTGTTTAAAATTCCACCTGCTGTAATGTGTCTGAGTTGTAAATTCGTTTTATTTTCTTAATTAACAATAAGAGTGTACTGAAATTAAGTGTTTTTACTTCGCCGCCCAGTCCCCAACAGTTATTTTTTTCTGATTTGTACCTACTTATATTTAAAAAAAACCTCAATAATCGGAATAAATTCATTAAACCATCTTCAAAATGTTTCTTATTCAATTAATTCATGTGTAGAATTGAAACAATAATAGTATTTCAAAGTAAGATAGTACAATGAGAGTAAGCGTATTCAACAACAAACACGGTTAAAAGTTTAATTACTTAGGCGTATTGACCTGCTTATGTTTAAAAAAGGATTGAAATAGGGGTGTATTCACCAATTTATTCAGTTCAAAAATATTACTTAATGGGCGTAAGCACCAACCTATCACTCCTGAAATTTAAATGATCCGGCGCTTACCCCCTAAAAATGTCTAATTTGACAAAAAAATAGGGAGTAATCACCAGTTCTCTAAGTAATATTTACCAGATTTTGAGGTATTTGTTGGCTTGTTTCCACGATTTCTCTTCATTTCCTTTACTTTGACGTACTAACGACAATGTTTGTATATTTTAATTTAGTAATATGTACAATTTAACGAGATATGCGCATTACAGTGAATCATATTATCTGTAACACTATAAATTATGGAAAACTTGTGGGGGTGTAAGTCCATTAACTATAAAAATAGAAAATATTTGTAGACGTAAGAGTCTTTGTAATTCATAACACATAAATATTTGTGGGTGTAAAAGTCATTTACTTTCATGATACAAAACAGGCAAGGGTCGTAAACGCCATATGGTTTTTTCGAATGTCGCTTACACCCAATTTTTTTGTCATTAATAACAAACATTTCTGATACGACCATAAAATTTCAAAATCTTTGCAAATCAAGCTAAAATTTTAGGGGCGTATTCACCATTTTTTTGCGAATTTGAAAACTTTGAATATACAGATCGATAGAGAAAAAAAAACTAAGTACGACTGCATTCAAAACTCATTTTCGCCAAAATGGCGCTTACGCCCTTTGAGCCCAGAGGTATCGATAAGTGTACCTATAGGTACCTATGAGATACCTACATGTATGTTGGAAAGAGTCAAAAAGAATTAAATTGAGAAAAGTACAACAGTTTGCATACTATAAGCCAATTTATTAATGACAGGTAAGATATATACACAGGAATCGTTCCTAAGACAGTTTGTATTTGTTGGCTAATTAAAGTGACATTTGTACATCAGAGATGTAATCAGTTAGCCTGGCAACAGCTGTCTACTCATTTGCAAACATTATGAGAACTAGTAGACAGGGCTGCCACGATTAGACAGGTCTTAATTTATATTGAACTTCTAGAGAAAATGTATATAAGTATATTTATTGACTCAAGCCATATTTGCCTGCCAGCCAGTATCATATTTGTCATAATTTCGTCATATACCTACCTGCTAATTTATTTTTCAAAATCGTAACTACGGTCTTAATGGTAGTGTTCATAAAAAACTTCCTAATTACGGCAGGTAATAAGATATTCTCAGATAAGAAAACAAGAACAAGAAAAAATATAATCGTATTATTTTGTACAATTATAAATTTTAAGTGTTACCTACATCTACATAAGTCGTAACTACTTACATAACTTTTTCGACTTGAATACTATTTTGTGAAACTGGGCCTCAACAAATAAGTAAATAAGAATTCCGAGTATTGATGTCGTTAATCAATTGGGTCGACTTGCTTGCATTATAAATAAAGTGCAGGCACCGGTCGTTCACAGTTTACCTATTTGGATCGCCGCCATACCTTTTGACGGTCTTAGACAATGTAGTAAAATATTTCAAATCGTTTAATCAATTAACGAATATTCATATTAATAAAAATGTTTTGATTGTTACAGTTGTGGAGGATGGACGTGTCGCGGCCATCATGCGTGTTCCTCTGTTTACTAGTGCTATGTTTTACGCATCTGACAGAGTAAGTAGTTTTTCGAAGTCTTCTACATATACCTACCTATATTTTTTTTCTTTTCATAATTTCATCTTGCGCCTGGTCTACCTACTTAAGTACTCATATAATAATATATACACATCGTGACAAACAAATTCTACCGTTTGATTGCTTTGCCACTCTTAGATTTGTTACTTAACGTAACAAATTTAAGAATAAATACTATCACCTCGTTAGGTTAGGTCCTGTGTGCTTGTGTTTTATGTAACACAATAACTATAATGTAGGTATTAAACAATTTTCAAAATGGCTCAGCATTGAAAATCGATATTAGAACACATTCACACACAGTAAGTCAATAAACTAAATCATAGGTTTATTTGTGATAAAAAATAAACGCCAAATGCCATTTCGTTTAGCTTTTTCCAAAGCAAACACGCCATTTAGGGCAAAAGCTAACAGCGGGGCGGGGTGAACTCGTCCGGCGATCGTATCGCGAGAGTCATTATATCGCTAATTATTAACGATTTGTGGGCCAACTCGTTTCACGTAATTTGGGAAGCGAATTAACGTGTACTTATGTGACCTGAACGAATGAGAAATAAAGTTGTATTTCCATAAAGAAATATTATTGTTCCTGTAACGTGATGACGTGCTAAAATGTTTATCTATCGTTACGTAAGCTCCGAATTTTGTGTAAATATGTATCTACGTAGTATCTATAATATAGACATCTGGCAGTAGACCACCATAAAATAAATGATTTAGGTATCTGTGAAAATTCCTTCACATCCACACGTTTTTGCACTGAATGGTTGACCACGGTATGCGTGTTATTTGTCTATTCCACAATTATTCCCCCGAGAATAACACGCCCACTCGTATTTTTTTGCTACATTTATCAAATGTTTTTCATGAATTAAAATAATTTACTGAAAGGAAAGCGTGCCGTACCACAGACAAGCTTCTCATCTACTCTACATAGTGATCATGCCTGTATGTAAATTTACCGTAGGTATCTATCTTACTTATGACCGCTGAATACCACCTATGTATTTTTGTAATTGTAGACTTAGTCTAGCATATTTTATTGCCCGCTTTCTTTACGTTTGGGGCATTCCACGCGAAGCGGACAGGCAAAAAAAGTCGATGTTTCCGATTTTGATAATATTTGAGTATGTTGTACCTATAGGTGTTCCTCATACGTATACCTAATATTTTTTTAATATAATGGGTAGTTATAGAATTAAGGGACTTTGAAATTTTAACCAACGGGTGGGTATGCAGTAGTTCAAAGCCGGTTACGGAGTCATAAAATGTTAGATTAAAATAAGAAATCCACTGCATCTATTACTTCATTTAATGAGCTTTTTAACTGCATTTTTGCATTTGAATTTTTTTTATTTTTTTATAAAAAAAATTGAGATTTAATTTTTTTATCTTGTTTTTGACAAACTTGGACCACTTCGATTTTTTTTATTTTTTGTTTATAAATAGCTCATATTGTAAAGAATATCCTTGCCAAGTTTTATAGTGGGCATGGAAATGGTTTAGGAGCTAGAGCAGAAACACTGCCGTAGCGCGGAGTCTTCCACTATGGAACTGACGTCGGCTCTCCATAAACTTAAACATTTTTTATTCGAAAAGTATTTTTTTTTTATATAAATCAGTTCCAATAGTCATTTTTATGTTACTATTAAAATTTAAGAAAATTTGGTTGAAAAACGGTTAAAAAAAAATGATTTTTTGAAAATTTTGTATGGAAAGGACACGAAAAATTATTTTTTCACAGAAATTTCTTAATTAATATGAATATTCTTGTAAGCCAAAAAATTACAAACAATTTTTTTTATAATCCCCTGCGAGGATATTTGTGATAGTTAAGTATTTTTTGAGATATATCGATTTTTCATGTTCACTTCATACTAAATTTTCAAAAAATCATTTTTTTTCAACCGTTTTTCAACCAAATTTTCTTAAATTTTAATAGTAACATAAAAATGACTATTGGAACTGATTTATATAAAAAAAAAATACTTTTCGAATAAAAAATGTTTAAGTTTATGGAGAGCCGACGTCAGTTCCATAGTGGAAGACTCCGCGCTACGGCAGTGTTTCTGCTCTAGCTCCTAAACCATTTCCATGCCCACTATAAAACTTGGCAAGGATATTCTTTACAATATGAGCTATTTATAAACAAAAAATAAAAAAAATCGAAGTGGTCCAAGTTTGTCAAAGTCAAGATAAAAAAATTAAATCTCAATTTTTTTTATAAAAAAATTAAAAAAAATCGAATGCAAAAATGCAGTTAAAAAGCTCATTAAATGAAGTAATAGATGCAGTGGATTTCTTATTTTAATCTAACATTTTATGACTCGGTAACCGGCTTTGAACTACTTCATACCCACCCGTTGGTTAAAATTTCAAAGTCCCTTAATTCTATAACTACCCATTATATTAAAAAAATATTAGGTATACGTATGAGGAACACCTATAGGTACAACATACTCAAATATTATCAAAATCGGAAACATCGACTTTTTTTGCCTGTCCGCTTCGCGTGGAATGCCCCGTTTGCCAAAATTTTCATGTATTTACGCAAATTTCTCAACATTTCTGACACGTCGTTATTTTTTGTATAAATCACTGTAAAAAATGTTTTGTAAAGTTTTGAATTAACCCATTGAATACATTTTTTTACGTCAGAATTATTTACGGGACGTAGACAGATAATAATGAAATTAATTTTTCATGCGTGTCTACTGTTTTATGATTTGTTATTTAATTTCGTATTCCCGCTATAACTCCGAGTAGGTATATTTTTTCTGAATTTTTACTTCAACTAGATGAATGTTCCCACTGTTTCAATTGTTAGATAATCCTTAAGCTTGTCAAACCGTTTGAAAACTAATTAGGTGGGTCTATATTAAAACGCATAAAATAAATCGTCATAATTTGAAGTAGCATAACAATTCTAAGCATAATTGTAAATCAGCATAACATTAATAAGCATAATTGAAAATGCATAATTTTAATGCGCATAATGTAAATACTCATAACGATAAACTAGCATAAAAATAAAAAGCCTAAAATTTTTTTTTATGAATATGAAAAATTATAAAAAGTTTAAGTGTCTGTTCACAACCTCAACTGATTTAAATATGTTTTTTGTGTGCATAATGTATATCAAATTTTCAATATTCAATATTGAAAAAAAAAGTTTTCATACATATACTTTTAAAAACTGATCTACTTTTCTGGTAGCAAATCGATCATGCAAGTGTCGCAGTTTTAACCTAACCTAATCTACTTTTCTGATAATTTTGGAATAAAGACAAGTATGAATAACTATTGAAAGTTTCTAGAATTGTTGTAATAATTTATGATGAAAAACTGTCTGAGATAATTTTCGGTATCTCAATAATCGACTTTTCCATTTTATGGAAACTGTGGTGCCCCCTTGTTTATGCATTTATTTTATTATGCATATTAAAGTTATACCAGATAAAGTTATACTAATTAAAATTATGCTTTTTCATTATAAGCAGTATGCCATTTTAAGCAGTATGCCATTTTATAATTATGCATATTGTATGTTATGCATAATATTGTTATGCCAAGTCTGTTATGCGTTTTCAATATATGACAATTAATGTTATGCTATATAAGGGGCACCCTAATTGGGTACATAAGGAGCCTTTTTTTATATACTTAAGAAGATTTCGATTTCATTTTCTCACCAAAGGAGATCACTACAGCTTAGGTTTTTACCTATTTTTTATACAAAGGATGTCAATATAAAAACATCAAAATATACTTAATTAAGGTGATTGATTTAAATGTTGAACCTGAAAGCGAGTAGGAATCTCAGGGGCTTAAAATTTACTAAGTTGGTATCCAATATTAATCCAATTAATTTTCAACAGATGCGTCAATGCGAAGATCAATTTTCGAGAGAAAGAGAAGCAGATTCTGGATCAAATCCTCGGGCCTGGACGCTACGACGCGCGCATCCGCCCTTCCGGCATCAACGGCACTGGTAGGTCTTATATCTAGACAAATGTGATTCAAAATAGGAACCGTTGCCAACGCAACAAAAATTAATAATAAGTCGTTTTTTCTAATGTCTGAATGAATTGTCATTGTTACCTATTTAGGTTACGGAAGAGGGTAGGTACCTATACTTCTAGTTTATAACTAGTATATTTTTGTTTAAATATTGAAGGCTCGCTTTAGTCCACAATTGGTTACAAAAGTTTCTTGAAATTATATTACTATTTAGTACGACACGTTAAAAAAAACGTTTTAAGTTAAGATTTAGGAGGAATTCTTTAAAACTTCAAAAGCATATTACGAGTAATCGGGTTCCGTGGACAAAATGCAAATTTATAGTTCATTAAACTTTAAAAACACTATTGTCAAACTAAGGTAAAGATTCTGTTTATAAATAACGACTACCTACGTATACCTACTTAGTACGGTAACTATGTAGTTATAGAAAATGTCAGTATTATAAATTACGACTAAGTAAGTACGTATACTTGGTAACTACCATAGGTTAACTACGTAGGTATCTAGTTATAGAAAATATCGGCATCGTAAATCAAAATTGAAAGGCCGATAAAGCTTTTTCCACACGTCCGTCTACAAGAAGGAAGGAAGAGGAAGTTATTTGCGGCACCTGTGAAAAGGCATTAACTTAAGTATGCGGATGACGGTAAAATAAAAAGAGAATTTCCTCGGAAGTCTATTGAGTTTTTTGTTAGAAATAGAATATTCTTTTATCTGTTGCCGTTCTTGATTAAGTATGTCCTCAACTCGGCGTTTTCAATTCAGTTCACATTTTCTTTTCATTTGTATATTTTAAAAATTATATTTTTTTACTATTTAAGTAGCTCTTATTATAAATTCTTGTTATCAATCCGTAGTCGTATCATAAATCTTTTTAGGTACTTGGATGCTATTTTTAGCCGATTCATCTCTTAACAAAGAAAAACTTCGAGCTTTTGCTAAAATGCAAATCATCTTGCCTTGATAGTCTATTTTTAGGCCAATAAAACCTACAAAGACCAAAGTTGTGTTCTTAGGATAGTATTCACTTAAGTTTTCTCCTTATCCCTACTAATATTATAAATGTGAAAGTAACTCTGTCTGTCTGTCTGTCTGTCTGTTACGCTTTCACGTTAAAACTACTGGACCGATTTAAATGAAATTTGGTACAAAGATAGTCTGGAGCCTGAGAAAGGACATAGGCTACTTTTTAACCGACTGCAAAAAGGAGGAGTTCCACGCGGACGAAGTCGCGGGCAGAAGCTAGTTGTTTATATGTAAATAAAATATTATAAATATGACATAGGTAATTATAAAATAGTTTTTTTCTCTTAATTAGATAATGATAAAGTGCGCATTGAATGTTTTATTACGAGTAGAATAAATATATTGAATGCTCTAGGAGCTAATCATCCTGTAATGCAACCATGAATGTAACTAAGATTATATAGGAAGACGTAGGTATATATATGTACCTATATAAAATAATACAATGAATGCTAATTGATGGCGTACCACACCTATAGCCACATATTTTGGCTCTATTGTAGAACGAGCAAGGTAAATTGAATTCCATAAAAGGTTTTTTAAACCATTTATCACCCGTCGATTTGACATCTTCATAATGACTGAACCGTAAATGTACAAAAGCTATTGATTATTTCCAACTTTTATTTTCACTATCATTTGTGACTTTTGGTATTTCTAGATACTTTATAGTGTAAGTAAGTAAGATTACGCGGTGAGAGTTTGAAAAGAGGTTACGTACTATGTGACCATTTTTTTTTTCTTTCGATAATATTACGTTAGATACTTGTAAAGAACATTTTGCTGTTGTACTATGTTTATCGACAGATGGACCGGCAATTGTTAACATTAATATCTTCGTAAGAACAATAACTACCATAAGCGACATTAAGATGGTTAGTATCTACCGAGGGAGATACAATTTGAATGTATTTTAGTGTACTTGCCTAGAGCTTATCACGACTACTCGATAAATTGTACCTACTAATTCAAAAGAGATAGTAACACGATAACATTGCATTATTTCTGTTGCATAATGTTAAATACGTAATATTTATTTCCTTTTTATTATTGCTCTTGTCTTCATAACCTTTTGTTCTCTTTAAAGAAGTATTTAGTATACATATAAAACGATGTGACCAATATAATGTAACAGAAATAAAACTGTATTAATAACTGATTCAAATCAAAGATATCAAAGAAATTTAGCGAGTATTACGTGAGTAGGTACAGCACCTTCGTAAAGTGTTGCCATAGACGATGTTTACTGGGCACTGGTATTAACACCGTCAATGACAACCTGTCGGATACAGTAGAAGGTCTTTTTTAACATTTTCTGTGTTTTTTTAGGTATTTTTGTGTGGTAGGTATCGTTACGGCTTTCAGGATGAATTCTTAAATTAATTAAATCTTTTTTCATCGTGGAAGTCAGATTGTGAATCATGATACTAACATTGGCTTTCATAAATATTTTTTTTGTATATCTTGTGAGAGCTCTTGTTAATACTTGGGCTATATAGAATTATAGAAATAGGAGATAAGATGAATCCGCACGAGTGCGGGCGAGTTTCGATATACTTACTATAGACTACTATAGAGCAATTGCCTTTTTAATAAATAATTGTAAAACGTTAAGAACATAAATAATCTCAGTCTTATTATAAGGTATCTATTCTATGTTTCGTGTATTAGGGATATTATTTTTGTTAAGCTAGTACACATTTATTGAAAAAATATTTTCTAGTCTCAAATTGCCAGCAAACTGTTGCAATGCTATTAAAAAAATCGATGTCACTAAACACGCAACTCGAGGTTCGAGGCGTAATATTTGTTTTCAATCAGTGATGGATGAGGTTTTTGCTGTAATCAGTAATACTTATGTAAATGATTAAAAGGATTTACTTCAGGTACTTAACTAATAACTGAATAAACAATAGGTACAGTCCAACTGTATAGCATTCATGCATTTTCATATAACCTAATTTTACTTATTTTGTAACGAGGTAGATGCTCAGTTAAAATGATGGGATCATTATGAATCTCATGAGGTATATTCCTGAAAACTAAATAAAGATAATAACATTACCATGACGTGACACCTACCGCTCGGTGATTTATATAATAACAGCGCAGTTTATGAATTTATTACACCTTCAGCAGTGATTGTTGTAATAGCATGACAACTGAGGTTGGCGTGCTTTGTAATATTTATTGATCTCCGATAGTATTTTATGATTTATCAGAAAACATAGTTTCTGCAGTTGTATCTTTTCAGGTAACGATAGTTGACTCTGATCTGCTAACTGTGACTTTCTAATCTCATTTATAATGCTCTTTTATACACTAACACAAATTCTTATAAACAAGCAAAGTTCAACTGTGCTCTTGTTTATATTGTTTAATTCCGTCCATCCACTGTCCTGTTTCTTTTGAATTCACAGTTGTATTGAGTTCAATTTCTGTTGTTTATTTTTCATCAGTTGTTGTAAAGTTCACAAGACCGACGTAGGTTTGTATTTCAGGTTTCCAAGGTGAGTTAGTCATAATGATATTATTTTCAGAACGCAGTGCAGGGAAAGTCATAGCGTAATCCTTAGGGCCTATAGTTCATATGAAACTGAAAAAAAATAATGTATTTATTTAATGATCCTATCGAGCTTATTTGTTTATCAACCGTATATTTTGCTTGGTACTTAGATGGGCCAGCGGTTGTGAGCGTCAATATATTTGTAAGAAGTATATCAAAGATCGATGACGTCACAATGGTAAGTGGACACGTGAAAGAACGTATTTAGTCTAAGGTACATGCAATAAGATTTTAAACGGTTCGCGATACAAAACAAGTCAAATGAATGGGCAATTCTCTCCTCCTTGAGTCTTGGAGAGGCTTACCCGTCTTATGTGTAATATTTATTTTATAATTATATATTTTTTATCCTTCTAAGTAATTTCGTTTGGTGTTAACGACCAAAATCGTTTTTTCGCGCGTTGTTTATCACAGCTAAAACTGTACAGTCTCTAGGAGGCTGACTTAAATTTATCAAAAAACAAAAGGTTTTGTCTTGTCTAGAAATTGATATAGATTTTATTTTTCTTTTAGATTGGCTGGTTGTCCTTATGGTTTGATCTGAAGGGGCATTTAGCTTTTCCATATGGAATGGACTGAATATGCTCGAATTTTAGAAGATTTTAAAATTAGTAACGCATTCGAGGATATTTTAGCTCTGTTTTATGAAGGTGTAATCTATCAGGTGGTTTCGAATAAAAGTTTCAAAAATAATATGTAGCTATCATTATAAACCTGATCAGTGAATCTAACTACAAATTATGATGTGTAGTGTAAACTCGAGACCAAACCATCTGATAATATTATACCTAAATATTTTTTTAGCATCTGACATTTTACCATCAACTTTCGTCCAAAATTAAAAGAACGCTATGAAATTGATATTATGCTTTGCTCTATAATATATATATAGGTCGCTAGTTAGGTGATGAGTTGTTGTAGGGTTTGAAAAGTAATTTCGAAACGGTCTAAGATCTGAACCTTTTTTTGTCATTAAGGCGACGCACCTACGTTAGTTCGCGTCAACCTGTACCTCCGATCCATCAGCAAAATAGATGATTATAAAATGGTGAGTGACTGAGCATAACCAAACAATATATACAACAAGGTTAATGGATGCATAGATTGTCTTGTTTTTGTAAAACGTCACCAGATAAGCTTTATTTGGTACATTAGAATTTGACATAATTTCCACCTATTGTCTGAGACTTACCTACTTATACAGCTACAATCCCGCGCTCCATATCTTATTAGAAAAAAAAACGTTTGACTGTTGACTACCACCAACATATTTTTAGGGTACGTATGTAGGTAATTAGGTATTAATAAGACATGTTCTTTAATCCAGATGACGTTTTTTGGCATTTTGAAAAAAATGAGACATTCCATGCTCTCTATTAACCTTGGTCAATCAATCAATTTTATTATAAACTACATATTTTTTAAATAATTATAGAGATAATAACGGTATATTTCCTTGACGTATAGTAGTTTATAATGAAAGTGATAAGTTTGAAAATGGATATTTAATTTGGCAATAATTGCACTTTGCTGAAAAATCTCAAGCTACGTGTTTGGATATGTGATTGTGGTTCGGTTTTGTTTTTTTTTATTAATTTTATTTATGTGTTTCTTTTGTTTTTTAATGGATGTCTTGGGTTATGCACTGTCTTGATTGATTTGATTAACTTTCATTACTTTTACCGACTTTGAGTTGACAAGGATTTGCCTACGATAATTAAGCACTAATTGTATCAAAATATACGAACTGTGACTTCCGATTCTATATAACAGTTCGGTTCGACATTTTGTATAAACAGGTTTAAGACGTGTATGCTAATGTTAACACTTGGAACTATATTTTTATAACAATATTAATAACAAATACCTATTTATTACTATCAAAAGACTTTTTTTTTCGGTGCGGAGTCGATTTGTCGATCACCTTTTATTAAAAAGTTATTTTGACACCCAATTTTTGGAAAATATGAGTTTGAAAAAGAAATTTAAGATTTTTTTTAATTTGTTCGTTATTGAGTTCTATTTGTTTTATTTTTTATTTAAACAGCAAGTCACTTAGGTATTGGCTATAAACCTAAGCGACACGTACCTTACAGTAATTCAAAATTTGTAAAAACACGTTCTGATGGACTATTGGCACAGGTAGCAGCACTAAATCAAAGACAATAACCGCCTAGACTAAGCGCACTATATAAACCGAATGGAGGGACCAATTCGGACTGAGCACTTGATACAATGATTCCGGCAAATTATAAAGTAGTTCACATAAAAAATAAAATTGAGCACAGCATCGCGGCAGCGCAATATCCGTTGCGGTGTTGCGCCAGCTAGCGCAATGAGCTCTGTTAGGAGCTGCACTTTGCTGTTTCAACACTGCAACCATATGGCGATAAAACTAATCGAATATACTCAGAACAAAGCTTCCAAGCTTAGGGCTCCTGGTACGACGCGGCCCGCACCAACACATTCATCTCATTGCTCTATTTTAGTTTCCTTATATTAATTTCTTGTCATGCTTACTTTGTCACCTTTACTTATTCCTGTCATGCATTTTTAATGAAAGATATAAAAACTATTTTGGTCGTATAATATGTACGTGCCGTTGTTATATTGTCTTGTTCATGTGAATTTGTGTTGTGTAATAATCGGGATGTATCGCCGCGCCCGCACTCGGCCCGTGCTTCTGTTTGGACCGTCCGACGCTATGTGATCCCGAATCCCACCGACCGCTAGACGTAACGTAGCTCTAGATAAGCTGGCCAATAAGCCTGCATGCAGGTAACACGATTACAAGCATTCCATCAACGAATGCTCCAAACGGTGAGTAGGTTTGAGAGCTTTGCTTGACATCGTTCGACCCCTTTGATTATGCGGAGCGATGCGATGGCGTAGTAATTAGGTGTTCTGTCTAATGAATCTGAGACTAAGAATGCAAAGTCAGGACTTCTGTGTGTTGGCAGTAGTGTCTTTCAACATCACTTTTTATATAGGTACAGTATCCAATTCACAAGCGTCCTGATAATTCTTGCTCGATGTGTATAAATGAGAAAATAGCCTATGAATCGAAACATATTTAAAATATGATAAACCTACGTATATATATATTATTTTCTAAGTCTTAATACCTAATTATCTTTGAAAATATTTGAGAATAGGTTTAATTCAAAAAAGTTTCCTAAATGTTTCGACTCTGACTGTTCTGCTGTGTTCTTACATTCAGTCTCAGCTAGGAGATAAAATATTGTTATATCCAATAACCTAAAAATGTTGCTGAACTAAGGAACATGGCGATTCTCAGAACGACCTTCTGCTATATCATTCACTTAGTTAAGAATATAGTGAATTATGTCCCAGAAACAATATTACCTACGCAGAAGCATGTCGCGTGGTTCCGTTAGATAGATGGCCTTGCTGAACTACCCCTGGCTAGGAAAAGGCGTTCTTTATCAAAACCGACTAGCCCTAAGCTAGTGTTTGGCCTGCTGCCAATTTGGCTTATACAATCATAACGAGACGCATCCATCAACGTCGATATTATCTTGTTTATGCCTCTTCCTTGCTGTATGGAAGCATTTACAATATCTACCTTCATCATTGTTTGCGCAACTTGACCAACTTTTTTGCAGTTAGCTGCTTGCTTTTTCACGCACTTCCAGAACACTTCTAGAATATAAATGATACTTCCTATATAACTTTTTCAGATAAACGTCATTATTTTATAAAATCAAATAATAAAAAAAAATCTGTTAAAAACTTTTACTAAAAAGGGGATCAAGTTGTCGGTAGATAATCCTCGCATGCGACTAGTTGTTTTTTTGCAAGCTTTATTTTTGTAAAAAATAATTCATTTGACTTGCTCTCTGATGTCGAGGGGTCTCTGACATTACCTTAATGATGCCAGATTAAAGCGTTCCAAAAGAACCTTCGACACCATTCCCTACCATTTTAGATTAATACGTGTTACTGTTGAATTTGTGTCAATACACGCGCCACGCAAAATTTTATACATTGCGTTCAATGCTTGTTCTAATTTTTAGTCGGGTATTAATTTACAAATAATATTGGTAATGACAGTTAGAACTTGAGGAGAACGCAAAATAGTTACTTATAGGTGTAACATTAGCGCTTTATTGGCAACACTTGTATAATTAGGCATAATATTGGCACAAATGACATCCATATGTGAAAGCTTGGCGTTAACATGAATATGTAATAACTAGATATGTTTTATGGAATAGCTTGCTCAAATATATATTAAATAACTTAAAGAAATTATGATAAAGCTTTGTTTTTGAATGTTGCACAATTATGCTGAAGAATAACTTAAGCATTAGGATTTTAAACACTAAAATATATTTTTTACACAGCTATTTTATAGGTGATTTTAGCTTGAGTCTTGATTAGGTACAGAGATATCGTTCTCGTACGATTTATGGGTTTACTTTTGTAGATTACCTTAACGTATCGAACATTTGTAATATACGTAGGTACCTACGTATTTATATCTGAATAAATATAGAATAATTATAGAAAAGTCATTTAAGAATTATTTTATACCCATAAGCATATTTAAAAAGGAACATGTGCGTTCAAATCATATTCTAAAGATGCTGAAATCCAAATAAAACATATTTTAACGAAGAATTAAAATACAATTTAATTTAATAAGTAACGTCCGTACGTTACTTATTTAGTTAGTTTAGTTTTTAAAATAAGTACCTACCTAACTGTGAATTTTGAATTCTGTGAACATAAATTAACGAGAATGATATCTTTGTATTATATAGTAACTGTATATTACATTAAATATTAAAACATATTTTATAATGCATTATTACGTTTTTAGGAATACTCAGTGCAGCTTACATTCCGAGAACAATGGCTAGACGAGAGGCTCAAATTCAACAACTTAGGAGGTAAGAATTTTCCGTCTTTATTTATTTAGGTAATCAATTAAACGTGCATACAAGAGATCTCGAAGTTAATAGTTAAAGGTAACAAAGGCTGGAGAGGTACCTAAATCCGACAATTTACCATTGGTCGATAATTAGCTTGTTGTTATGGTGGGGGAGCCGAAGAAGTCCGAAGAACGCAAAATCTTTTACGTGAATTACTCTATATAGCGCGCACCTATTTGAATCCCTAATATAGGGGCATACGTTGAAGGAAGCCGATCAGATTAGTAAAAAAAATGATCCTCAGAAATTTTTTAAACATAAATATGATTTACTGACGCTCTCGAGTAGGTAACACACAAAATCCCCTCTTCGGTTCCTCTACCTGAATACCAACATACATAATATTATTTTATTCTTTTTGGGTGTCATATGTTTTTATTATACAGTTTGTCTCCTTGTTTGACATTACCAATTGTTCACTAGGTCGCCTGAAATATCTCACGCTGACCGAAGCCAACCGAGTTTGGATGCCTGATCTATTCTTCTCCAACGAGAAGGAAGGTCATTTCCACAACATCATCATGCCAAATGTATACATCCGTATCTTCCCGAACGGCAATGTGCTCTACAGCATCCGAATCTCACTGACGCTGTCCTGTCCCATGAATCTCAAGCTGTACCCGCTGGATAAACAGACTTGTTCACTGAGGATGGCCAGTTGTAAGTATCCTATCATACTAATATTATAAACGCGAAAGTGCTTGGATGGATGGATAATTGTTACTCCTTCGCGTAAAAACTACTGAATGGATTTTAATTAAACTTTACGATAATATAGCTTATACATCAGAATAACGATAATGTGTGTATAGGTGTACGTGTATAGTATCTGTACTGTGTAGTATACTCATTGTGAGCAGACGAAGTCGCGGACAGAAGTTTTTTATAAATCCTAGTATGAAAGCATGTATTACAATTATTGTAAATTTAATGGTAATTTTGTCGTTTCGAAGGTCATTTAATTTTATCATTAAATGACGCGCGTAGGGAACGTGTAGGTACTAAAACACAAAACACCACATGGCGGGTTCATAAAAATAATGAATGGCTTGTACCTTTTCATATCCCTAACAGAACACGTTTTATTGTAGATGTAGGTATCTACCTAAAGTAAAATATAAATAAAAATCGTAATAGTATATCCGTTCTTGCTCGGAATATTATAATGTATCTAGGTATATAATGTTTATGTGCGTAATCCCTCTAATTAAGATTATCTATTGAATTTAAAGTACATTACATTTTGTTATTATTACCTACTCACCCTTGAATTCGAGAAGAATAAAATAAACCTATTTAAATAATGCTGTAGACCACTATTCCTTCATCTACACTCATGACGAAATAATAAACGCGAAATATCTTTACGTGTAACAACTGTCCAAGCTACAGAGGCAAAAAATATTTTTTCACGTATGTGTTTATTTTTATTTCTTCCCATAGACCTACCATTAAGTAGTTTAAACGCCCACAAATGAAACGAGAAACATACATTCACCACGCGTTTGTCTATTTTTGCGCATTCTAAATATATATGTTTTACGTATCTACATAATCAATATTTATAATACCTACTAAATTTAAATGACGATATAATATCTCCATATAAATTTGACGGATTTTTTTAGATGGATGGACAACGGATGACCTTGTGTTCCTCTGGAAGGAAGGCGATCCTGTACAGGTTGTGAAAAATTTACACCTACCACGTTTCACACTAGAAAAGTTCCTTACTGACTATTGCAACAGTAAGACTAATACTGGTAAGTTGCGTACACATTCTGTACACTACAAATATTTTATCGTCCTTATTTTCGAACAAAGAAATTATAATTTCTGGTGCCTTCGCGGATATTGCACATTGAAATGAATCACTATAACTCGTGTATTTTATTTTATTTGCTAACGCTTCAAAAACTTTCCAGTTCCCACATTCGTAGCACGACTGAGCTGACGATAGTCTAAAGCATTTTTAGTGTCAGCAAACCGAAGTAAAATAAAATACGGAAGTTAAATCCGTTACAGTGTTTCCAACAAAGAAATTAATTAAAATTTATTTCGTAAAAGTCATTATTAAAATATTAACATTGTACATTTTCCAGGTGAATACAGTTGCTTGAAGGTGGACCTGCTATTCAAGCGAGAGTTCAGTTACTACCTGATCCAGATCTACATTCCATGCTGTATGTTGGTCATCGTGTCCTGGGTGTCTTTCTGGCTGGATCAGGGCGCTGTGCCGGCTAGAGTCTCACTAGGTAACATCTTATCTTATCTTATATATACCTATAAAAAATCCTTTGTCCCGAATGACTGCCCTATACACGCACGACCTGAACCGCTGATCGTAGAGACCTGAAATGACGTAGGTGTATGACGCGATGACGTAGGTGTCCGGATAAGAAGGGATTTTCCTAAATCCTACTTCCTAAAATGTATTTTTCAAGTAGTGATTTGTACTACCTTGTTTTAAGATAATTATCACCATAGAGCCATGAAATTCAGTTTGTGAATAAGGCATGTTATAAACGTAACTTACCTTAAGTGCATTTTACTTTTTTAGGAGTAACGACTCTGCTGACAATGGCAACGCAGTCATCCGGCATCAACGCGTCCTTGCCACCAGTCTCCTACACAAAAGCCATTGATGTGTGGACTGGAGTATGTCTCACTTTCGTCTTCGGAGCGTTACTAGAGTTCGCTCTAGTGAACTATGCATCTCGCTCTGACATGCACAGGGAGAATATGAAGAAAACGAGACGGGAGATGGAAGCCACCGCTAACCTTGACACGTCCTCGGATTTATTGGATACAGACAGCAACGCTACATTCGCAATGGTGAGCTCGCATTTGATTTGAAATGTATTTTTTTTTAGATTTTTTTATTGTAAAAGGAATATTGAGTGGGGTTTCTGGCGATTGATTTAAAATCATATTATAGGTACATTAAAATAATGGGTACTAAATTATCTTTTCGCTCAATTATATATACTTACCTATTAAATTAAACTTAAGAGTACTGAACAATCCATTTCAAAAGGCCTAATAATAGTTTTCCAATTCCGACATTACTTTTTCCTCTTTGTCCAAAATCGAGGTGTCCTCCCGCATAGAAAGCGGACTTACCTTATGTAATTTTCATCCTGTAATATACCTCAGCTGTTTTTAATAAACTCTTATGTATCGTATAACACATATTATATCTACCTAAGTACATGATATAAATTAGATTTAAAAAGTAAGTAGAATAAAAGCGACAGACCCATGTTCAAAATGAACTTCGTCCGTCGCCCCTGACTGGTCTGCAACTAACAGAAACCGCTGGGCGGCGCTCAGCAAATGCGCCAGTGCGAAGTTCACATCACGCCGGTGAGGAAGAACTGCTGCCGGCTGTGGATGTCCAAGTTCCCCACGCGCTCCAAGAGGATAGACGTCATATCGAGGATCACGTTCCCGCTTGTCTTCGCGTTATTCAACTTGGCTTATTGGTAAGTGTACCTAATTTGTTAGAACAGCAGTGAACACAGTCACAGTTATAGGCATTGAAGCTTCTGTATGCTCGCCATCCGTCCAGTTTTGCCTTAAAGCCCGTCTAACTGCGTTTAAAAATTTCAGTAGTACCTACCTATAACATAGAAATAAGAGCTATAGTCCTTGCACTTGGTGAGATTGTCTATATTTATTTATGCCAAATTAAACCTCTATGCGTTCGTGTTAAACGCAAACGGTTAGTGATTTGAAGACGAACGCCGCCTGCTTGCGCGTTATAGTTGTTTTATTAAGATATTTAATATGTAGTAAATAAAATAAGTAATAATCTGCTAACTTGATGTAATGACAACTACCATAGAGAATAATATATATTATTTATTTTATTAATAGACAAAGAACAGCAGTACCTAACTCGGCAGTGTTGCCAATTTAGCGATTTTGACGCTAGAACTAGCGACTTATGCTTAAGGCTTAGCGACCAAAAAAAAGTTTTGACGACAAAAATAGTTTAGCGACTTATCTGGCGACTTTTGGAGTACAAATTAAAACAGTTCTAACGCCAATAATATATACATTTTTTGTCAAATTGACACAGAATTATTCAATGCCAAGAGATACATAATATGGAAAACGACAAACGCGATAGCGCACCAAATTCAAACTTTATTTATTACTTTATTTATTATGGGGGGGGGTACCCCGAACTTTTTATGGTTATGTTTTAGTTTTAGCGACTTTCTGGCGACTTTTGACTTTGAGTTTAGCGACTCGAATTTCTATTTCGAAGGAGTTGGCAACACTGTAACTCGGTTTCTCCCCAGGTCGACCTATCTATTCCGCGAAGAGGACGAGGAGCAGTGATTCGCGCGCGACGCCGCCGGCGCGCCGCAGCACGCGCGCATCGCCGCCGCCATCCTCGCGCCGTACGCGCTCTTCGCACTCGCATACGCCCTCTTCCTCAGACGACGGACAAACTGACAGCTGACAACACATCGCAGCAACATAACCTATAGCTTAACTTAGGACACATTTCTGAACAATCGACTTGCGGAAATCAAAGTCAATAAGAGCGTCTATGAATAACTGCTCAACATGTCCTGTGGTCTCTTGTTCATGAATGAAACTTGCCCATATAATCAAAATTTAAGAACGGGGATATCATGCCAATTACAACGAATAAAAACATATTTACATCCGAAGAGCTTTCAAGACTATAATTTTTGGTATCACCGAAACAACTAAGTAAATGTCTCCTTAAGTAGGTATATCCTAGGCAAAACATTTTGACTATCGCTAAATTTCGCCCGTATTAGCGGTATTAGAATAGCATTTGGGAAGAAGTCTATCTAGCCAACATGATTTTCTGTCGAATTTCATATTAGAAAGTTGACCTTCCAGCTTTAGTCTTTATCCGCTGATGGGACTGGCTTTAGCAAAAAAACAAACGAACGGGCGTAAGGACATTAAACGGCCAAAAAACACACACGTGTTTAGAAAAATCCTGACTGACCCACGCATGAAAAGCGGCTAATTTAGGGTACTATAGGTACTTACGATTATACCTATTTCCTGTCTTTATATAAAGCACTTAATTGTCTTTGTAGTTTGCATGAGTTACATTATAAGTGACTATATAGGCCTTTGTGGAGTGAATGTAAACTTTATCCCTGAACTCCCGTTTGTATTCATTTTCAGTATTTTCCCAATGTAGAAACAGAAAGCCTTTTGAAATCCAATCCGGCAAAGGATTGCAAAAATGAGGGCGTTACCATTGCGATTGTGTGCTGTTTTAGATTGGTTAACAAACAAAATTGTTTTCGACTTAGGATAACAGGACATGAAGCTCTTGGAGCGGTGTACCGCGGCTAATTATATTATAAAAAAAAAACATTTATAAATAAATAAAATTTTGTTTTATGACAACTTTTTGATAATTTTACCAAGACTCCTTGTATGGAGACTTATTTAAGTAAGAAAGTAAAGTATTAAAAGAAATGTGACAAATCTTAAAAGCATTTGAGAACGTATCGCATTGCGTATACGTGTTAAATTACAGTGGTTTTGTCAAATTTCTTTACTTATTAATGTATGTATAATGAATTGTACGAGAAGCATGAATGTAGAAAATATTAAGGGTCATATTATAATTATCTAATGTAATTTCTTACGTTAGTTTTGACTTCGTCAAAGTGAATTCGACTCTATTTCTCCTATTATAGAGTCTGTTATTGGAACTCTTTAGTTGGAGTAGTCGAAGTTATTGTAAGGCCTAGTATTTGTAGGTTTCACTTATTATCTAAGTATCGTCTTTAAGACAAAAGGAATTTATAAATCAATCTTAATCATTATAATAAATGGTATGTAGGTAGATGTAAAGTATCGGATTCATGTATTCCTCGAAAAAACTCATCGCACCCGGTTCGAAGGACCACCTGAAGATTGTGGAATAATTAATAAAAAGATAAGTACTAATTTATAATTTTGATTAAGTATCCGATTCTTTGTAGTAATAGGTTTTTAAGTTTTATCAAGGAATACCTGAAATTGAACGTGTAAATAGTTGGGCCTACAAATTTCTACACCTGTGTCGCTCACTGTACAGTACTCTTATAATTTAAGATATTTAATAAAAAAAATATATTATACCTACTTATAAATATTTTAAGATCTATCTATGTTCATTTATATCACGTATATACTACTTATGTGTCACTTGGTGTAAATATTTGAATGTTAATTTTAATTATACTATTTCAATGTTTCCTACGTATTCATCTTCTATCACTCTCTTCTCATTTTAAAATATATTGAACACTCAAATCACGGAAAATAATGTTACAAATATCACTAAAGCTGTGTTCGTTTTAAACTGTATCTGAAGCGCCATTTTGAATAATCCGCCATGTTGTGTAAAAGCAAACTAAGAACGTTTTCATAATTATTACACACCTAATTCGTCTGACAAAACATTTGCTCATCTTTCTATTTCCGTCCCTTTTAGTTTTCTTAGATATCTTGAAAATTTGGGTTGTCAAGAATGTTAAAACTAGTTGGTATACTTAAGTAGGAAACAATACCTGATAACTAGGGAATACTAAAACTATTCTTATTTAGTTAGATATGTCCCTATTAGATATTCTTGGGCTGTGATGATCACCTTACTCTTTCAGTAAAAACTTATCGAATTAATTAAAATACCTACCTATATTTCATATTATCACAAACAATCAGCCAGGTATCATTGTCAAAAACTGAGAAACAATTTTGTTTTTGGCAGGTATATTCCTATTGTTAAGTCAAATTTCAAAACAATAGAATTGGTGAAACAAGACAGTTTTGTTGAATGGGGACAAAATGTAGAAAATAACTTGAAAATTTTAACTAAATGATGTAGGTAATTACAAATAAAAGTGCGATTGTTTCACTACCTACTATCGTAAACTCGTAACTAATACCTAAGTGGTAGTGGTCGTTGCAAAAAAATAGCTGTATACATATAACCTACCCAATCACAAAGGGGTCATTCCAGCGAAACCGGCACCATAGGCATAAAATATAAATAACTTAATTTATACATAAATACATATCTAGAGAATAGAACATTATGTCTTGTTTTATTAATCAATGAGTTTTTCATTTTTATATCAATATTTTCCATTTTATTCGTTTTTGACCGTACGCCAAGCGCCAGTTGTCGACGCCAGCCTATTTTTACTCTAAGTTTGCAGCACTATTTCGCGGCATTTCTGAACATTACGGAAAAAGTGATACGTATAAAGGAAAATATATCTAACGCAGTTTAAACTAGTGCTAAGTAATTATAAATTAAGTTTCATGGTTAGTATTTATTGGGCTTCTACAAAAAGCTTAACTCATGTCCCACCCGTCACAGTAAAACAAGGCTTTTTCTTGTTAAACCTAAAAATATCTAACCTCTTGTTATCTTGCTTTGTGAAAGAAACAATTACGTTGAGGGCGATTATTTTAGATCAAAAACGCGTTGCATTACTAAATAAAAATTGTTTTTAACGCTTTTCAAAGTATGTCCCACCCGTCACATTGACGGGTGAGCGAAATGGGTTATCTGATAAAACTGACTTAGTGAGTATAAAATCGTTGTGTCAACTTTATTTAAACGTAGATGGTTTATACTAAAGCAAATTATATGTGTTATTGCGTTTAATTTGGTGGTGGTATATACTGAAACTGACTCAAAGACGATAGATGAGGATGATAGAGACCAAACGCCAGGATTAAGTTTTTCCACCACTAATAATTCCTCCGCCGACGAAGACTCAAGTAAGATTGGGTTAAATTAGAGATTACTGCCAGGAAAAAGTCGAAAGAGTATAAATACCTCGCAGTTTCACAAAGTACCTTTGACTTCGACAATGAATAAAAGGTCATGTTTTTAAAATGTGTTGATAAAACTAGCAAAGCATTACGAATGAATGAGGAAGATGTCTCTTTCATTAAAACTAGTCATATTTTAGACATTCTACCAATTATTATCAATTTTCTGAGCCTGTAAACATTGAAAAGAAAAAACATTTTTTTTGTTTGTATTATTCTAAAAAACTACTGAAATGATTACTTGTAACATTAGATAATTAATCTAAAAACTGATTTAAAATAAATACAAAAGAACTGTGTTTATATTTTTCATACATTTGTATGCCCAAATGTTACTCGTCCCACCCGTCACAAAGTACTGTCCCACCCGTCACAAGCTTTGAGAAGCAATATTATTTTTATTTTACGAGTTATCTGCGTAAAGTTTACTAATACCTAATCTATACAATATCAGAAACTATATAAAAATAGGTTGTTCAACAAAAGTTACATAGTTTCTTACGAATTGCGAATAGTGTAAGTCAACTCTGAGAGGAGAGGTACTTTGAAGTCCCACCCGTCACACTTCTTATACCGTCAATTTCTCATAATAATAATGACATTTTCATACTTTTTTCGATGGTACAGTATGCAATGACTATTCAAGTATTTGATAATGTCATATTCAATGCGTAAATCGTTGCCGTTTGTCAGAAATAAAGCGAAGTGCAGGCACAAATGAGTATAAATGTCCCACCCGTCACAATGGAATGACCCAAAGTTAAAAAACTTAAAAAAAATAAAAGCATTTTTTTGTGCCGATCACAATAATCAAATAGATAAATAGCTAATAAGTAGATTTCACTTTTTGTTGTATTACATGGACCGAATAAAGAAATTGCGATTTTGGTAAGAATTTGAATAAATGTTTACCCATCAAGTGTGTTTTATTGGATTCTGTATTTGGCAAAAAAATATAATGTAGGTAATGTAGGTAAGTACCTACCTACACATTTTTTATAATTATCTGAGAGCAAATTAGCTCTCCACTCGGACAGACAGACACGCCTACCTATAAGGGTGCCTTCTGAATTTAATTCAGAATGGGAAATTTCGCAATTTTCATTTTTTTGCGCATCCCTTGTGAAACAAGCAAATAAAATAAATATGTAACTACAACAAATACGCACAGGCCACTGTCATATTATGTTACCGGGCAACCTTTATACACTACCTATTTTATTTAAACAAAAAAATGTTTAATAGATGCCAAGGTATTTTTTTCTTCTTAAAACTGTGTTAGTAGGTATTAAAAATAACTGTATCTATTAGGTACCGATGGAATAAGATATATGATGAATATATGCATGGATGGATATATGCACAAAACTTGATAAAAGCTTAAAGCTAGGTTTTTATTAAGATCGACGTTACGAGTATGTTGAAAATGATATAGGTATAAGAAACATATTAAGTTCAGCTATATTTTATTAATATGCTTCATGATGAATGTAATTGTTAACAAGTTTTAGAAGATTTCGATTTCGTGTTGATGTTCTACTTTTGACACGACAGCAGGCGCTCCGCTTCCGTCTGAAATATTGAAAAATCAAATAATGTATAAGTTTAGTAATCAACCATTTTCTTAATAAAGATCTACATAATTAGAGATATATTCCAATTACACTACAAATTGCTTGGTGGAGCAAATGTCGCGTATATTGTGCTGGTTAAAGAAGTTCAATATTTTCTATGAATTATTTATTTTATAAAACTAATTTTAAATTAATCTGGTACTATCGTTGAAAATATTGCGAATAGGAAGGTACTCTTTTTTAACTAAAAATACCCGTTGCCGCGTTGTATCGTTTTGCAAAGTAATCTGTGCACCTACTGCTGGTGGCACGCTGACCCACCTACTTGAACCTAACCTACTAGGTACACAAATTTTAACACGTAATATTTCTAAATATTCCTTACCTCAATGAGCTTATATATAGCCAATAGTGTTTCACCAGGTTTACAGGCGTCATTTCCTCCGTTCACAGTGATAGCCCTTTTCCCCCAGTTCGGCGTGAACGTAAGCTGGGCGTTGGTGTATACCAGAATGGCAGCCACTAGCACCAAGAGAAGCACAGCACGACACATCTTGAAATATTCAAAATAGGATGACGCTCTCGAAAAGTCGGAGTTCGAATGAGTACAATCCACAGGTCATCTCCTCTTTTATAGACAACATAAAAGCTAATTAAAAGTTCATGTTACATAGGTTTCTCACATCAAATCAAGTGAAGCCTGTAAAATGAGATGAATGTCATGTCCGTTGTTCAAATTAAGATGCAATTTGTGATCCGAGTTTTATGGTTCTTCATGCCTCATGGTTCTATTAAATCGTTTGGTAGTCCACCAGTTCTTAATGGATTGGTCTTATCGTCGCGTATTTTAGTAAAGTAACTACGGTATCTAACTTGAATTCTAAATATGTACTTACCTACTACGAAGAGCAGCGTAGGTACATAGTTACTACGCTCTTCTTCCTTGTCGATATATTACTAGGACCTACTTATTAACTTTCCTAATTAATTAGTATTGCCGTCGTTAGTTCCTATTATTACCTATTATTTCATGAGGCCTCAGACGACGCCAAATTTATTAAGAAATTGGATCTCATCATTATTTTTTGACCAAGCTATGTAGGTAATTACCATCTTTATAGTCAAATATCGGAGTTAATTGGTGATTGGGTTTCATTAAAAAAATCATAATATATAATAGTCATACCAAAATCCATCCAAAAACAGTAATCCCATGGACTCAGGCCGACTAACATCTTCTACCTACCGTATCTTGATTGAAAAAGGAAGCCATATCTAAAGTCAGTATTTTTCCTGAAAATAAATCATCCTACGCAAAAAACAATTGAAAATTTTAAAGGCTTCTTCGGCGTCAAAGTTTTATATAAAAAGTCGAGCTTTTATTAGCGAACATCAGATTCCATCGGGCAGTTTAACGATAACGAAGCTTAAAAGAAAACCCTAACTACCTATATATAGGTCCAAGATGTACAAGTTCGGATATTTGGTGCTCGTAATAGTAGCTTGTTTTTGTGTGATCACAGAAGCGCAATTGACTTTTACGTCAAATTGGGGAGGTGGGAAGAGGTCTTCGCCGCCTGTCGTGAATTGTAGAAATGAAGAGGCGGTTGGGACTATTTACAAAATGATACAGGTTAGTTGTTTGATTACCTACATACTTACATCGTTAAAATTTACTTGTTAATACTATTGAAGATTTTAAATCCTATAAACGAAGTAAGAGAATTCCCCGGCAGATGGCGCTGTTACTATCAACAAACTTGCTAACGAAATGTTGCTCAAAAAAATAGTAGACACCCGCTAAAATTTCGTTTGTCAACATACATACATACTTTTAACATACTTAAAAATTTTTACTAGTTCGCCTTCTGCATTCAGAATCATCGAACTAATTTAAATTTAAATAAATATCTCTGACTAATATAATATTATTAAAAATTAAAATTAAAAACTATGAACTTACATGCGATTAGCACTAACGAATAGCTTGCCTTGCCTATCACTATTTATTACAGCACGCGTTTTGAAATTACTTACTTATAAATGCTAATAGTCCAAGATCCCAGTGCCGCCAGACCTACGTTATTTTAGCAAAGCTGAAATTTCGATGACTTATAGTCTAGTATGTGGTAATTATAAAATTTATAGTCTAGTAACTTCGAGATCCGTAGTAGTCTTCAGGATTCATCATCAGCACTACCATCATCATGTGTTTAGAAAGCGCTCGTCATACCGAGGCGAATGAGCCTAAACACGATATGTTTATGTTCATCCATCTTTGAGATCCATTTTTTGGGTACCTTAAAAGCGTCTGAGGTGTCTGGGAGAATAATTGGCCCATTGGATTGGTCTGGCTGCTTACAAAGAGTCTGGAAATAGTACCACGTAGTTATATATGTCAAATTTAGGCTTGCTAAAATGACGTAGTTTACCTAATTTTTGAAGCACCTTTAGTTCGCGCTATCTATGAAAGGGCCCCGCTTTCGAGCTAGTAAGTACGCATACTCTCCTAACCACATACTAGACTATAGATCATCGAAATTTCAGCTTGGCTAAAATGACGCAGGTCTGGCGGCACTGGGATCTTACTCTATAAGTAAATACCAATTACGTTTAAGTGTATGTACAAAATGAAAAGGTAATAAACTTTCCTTAACTGGAATCCAAACAAAGAAACAATACCTAAATATCTTACTTTTAGCTAACTAGAAGAGATCCCTTCGTAAAAATATTCTCTTTCGTGTACCTGCCTTTTAGTATAAGTCCCTGCGTAAGAAATAAAATATAATAGGTAGTTATATTTACTCATAACAATACCCATTTATACTTTAACCATTTTTTTTGTTTTATGATTACAGCATGAAGCAGAAAGACTTCTCCTCTGCCAAAAATCGTGAGATATGAAAAAACTAATGTTGGCGCCGTATAATACTTATAATCTTTGAAATTAGGTCCTATATTTTTATTCAATAAATTATTCATAATATGTTTATGCTACTCGCATTTGTCACAGAGCCAAAATGTGTTCCTATGTAGCTGAAGTTTAAAAATTTAATAAAATATTATATTTACCTACTTAAGGACTTTCATTTATTTGAATTGTGTATAAGCCGAATGGCTTATAGTAATAGTATTATAGTAGAATTATTATAATACAATTCCCCTATTCGCAGATCTGATTATAAATTTAATTTCAAGTTTCAGAGCAATCATATTTAAGCAAAGTACATACTACAATCATTGCTAGGAAAGACTAATCTTTTAACACCTACAGCCTGTCTACATTTCTTAAAGCAGCCTTTAAAGTAATAAACATTTTTTTACATACGATTATGTATGTATAAATAATAGCAAATACTTATATTACTGAAACGTAATAATATTATTTTATACACTTGAGCTTTTTTTAATAAATTGATAAGATATGTGAAACCATATTACTAAATTAGATCAGAACTGATTTATAAAGCATATTAATCTAAATATAACAAAATAATCAGTAGGTATTTAAAGAATAAATAATTTTAAAAGAATAGTCTTTATTTTAGAAAATATATTATAATACAAGGTCAATGCTTATCAGTAGCACTAAACAAGGAGTAACAATGCCTGATTTGAGGACTTTGATGTTTTAGGACACACAATATTCTTTAAGAAACAATATTATTTGAAAGTACATGGCAAGATTGATAATTTCTTCAATCTCAGTGGGCAGGAAAATATAAAATTCTATTATTATCTAAGAAGCTGATGGCGATAAGACCTGCGTGACCCCACTTGTGTCCAAAGACATCCTGGTCTGTCCAGTGTATATTAAGTCATCTTCATCAAGAGCTTCTCTGATGCGTCTCTTGTAAATCTCACTGTCTGGGTTATTCTCCTGATTCCGGCATTTGTCTAATTTCTTGTCTATAACTCGGACCCGTTCCCGAGCAGGAGCATCTACCATTTTCACCATTGATCGAATTTTACGAACAGCCTCTATAAGAATCGCAAGTTTATCAGGTCCAGCATCTCTAAATAACATGTCAGTAACATAACTATCTAAGTTTTCTTGCTCCTTGCTAGCTGCATGGAGAACAGCAGCTAAAGCTATTTGAGATGGTGCATAGAGTAGACAAGCATCAGTCCAAAATACTTTTTCCAAAAACTCATCAATTCCACCTCTTAGGCGCTCTGGGTTAGCAAGGCTACATCTGGTTTTTATGTCAATAAGAAATCCTTCAACAGGTCTAAATGGGTTGTGTATAGTTAGGTGATAATTTAACTGTTGCATTAATAGCAATTCATTGTTTAAAATTATATCAGAAGCTTTATCTCTGTCTCCCTTAATATTTGCTACAAACTGCCCAATTGAGACATTAAATTCTTCAACTTTACATGCCAGGTATACACACGTAGCTAAGATCTCCTTGGGATGATAGTCCATTGAAGAATTATACAAATAAAACCGTTTAAAATAATGAAATGCTGTACCAACTACACCTTTTGGCATGGGCGGCGTAAATCTTTTGCAAAATTCTTTAAGATGCAGTTCATACTGTCTCAAGAGCAGCCTCTCTTCTTCTGGAGACAGGAAAACATTGTATCGCTGGAACTCATCCACATGCGAGCCATGTTTTGCAATAAATTCCAAGTTATGTTTTTCCCGTAGATGAGCAAGTTCATTTTCGTCGTTGAATGTCCAGAATTTACGTTGTGAGCTAGTAGAAAACATTGTTAACACCGGCTCAGTTGAGTCAAATTTATTCTATTCTAATTGTCGTTAATCGCGGAGTCAATACTAAAATCGTAGTCAATATATTCTATTTTAACGGACAGCCCACATTTTACAAACTATGAAGCTAAGCGATGCACAAATTGACACATGACAGCTCACTGACAGTGATAAAAAAAAAAGTTGTATTTTTCTGAGCTTAATTGCGATTTTGAGATACCTACGTAAATTATCATAGCATATAATATGTAATAGCAAAATTTTTTAATCCTTACATAATGGTGAGATCCTATCTGACATGTAGGTATTAATTCGAGATATATTACTGTTTAATTTATGTTTAAAAAATGTATTTATTAAAGCCAAATGTTTCTAACAGGAAAGTACAATCTAAATTTAACAGTTCAAGCGCATGTTAAAAACGACCTATATATCATTTTATTTTTTTAACTAATTCAGATACAATTTAAGTTAGTAACATGCCATATTATATTTTCTTTCTTTTTTTGTATTTCACTATTTTGACAAATGTAATGATCCAATTATTTATTTTAACAACAACTCATTAATGTTCAAACTGTTATATCAGTGTCTGAATTGTGACGAAAAATTTGCTGCTTTCTTTTTTCTCATTCCGTCGCTTGTGTCATCCGTGACCGTCAAGTCAAGAGTAAAGAGTACTCAAGTGGACCATATTATTTGTATTCAAGTCTCTGTTTTCTTATTAATTTACAAAATGTCCCGGCCAGGTGATAGACCAAGCCAAGCGCAAACGTACAAATTGGTTGTTGTTGGTGGTGGAGGTGTGGGAAAAAGTGCTATCACGATTCAATTCATACAGGTAAGTCGATCTTAATAGGTTAATCAAGGCCTCTAAACCAGATATTTACTATTCTTAGAATTCCTAGTTTATGGCCGGCTCATAGCTTTTCTGCCTCCTGTTAAAGAAGAACATATTGCCCTTATTTTTATAGTTATGACACATTCTGTGTGCGTCAAGGTCTATCAATCTACATTGAAGACGCCGCCCACAACTGCAAATGGTCTGAAAATTGCTCTTGTTTTTTTTCTAGAGCTATTTTGTGACAGACTACGATCCCACGATCGAGGACAGTTACACGAAACAATGTGTAATCGACGATATTCCCGCGAAATTGGACAGTAAGTTGTAACAGTATAAAGATAATTAAAACAAAGAACTTCAATGATAGTGTGTCATGGCTGTTGTAAAATATGCAGGAAGTTTTGTGGGTAGTATTTGACTTTTTATTGAGCAATAATGCACTTGAAATACCTACTTTGCAGCTGTTCTCATTGATTTATTTTATGCTCAGCCCAATTTCTTTCAACTATTTGTACCAATATTAGCAATTAACTAATTATAGTTAAAGAAATTGATTCAAGTAGGTATGAAATATTATGTGATAAAAACAAATAAACCTATTTTGAGATACTATTATCTTGTTGCATCTCACAAATTGATAAGACCTAATCTACTAAAACAAAGTGTACCTACATTTTGATATGACATTATCATGTTGTATTAAATTAAATAAGTAGTTATACTTTTAATGTTTTAATAGTCTTGATAATTTTAACAAGCACAACTGCACTTTAATTTACTTATATAAGTAGATTAAAGTGTGCTATTAGCCATAAAAGTCTAAAAATGGCAACAAAATAAGTAAAGGAATGTATTTTCACAGTTCTAGATACAGCAGGTCAAGAAGAATTCAGTGCCATGCGAGAGCAATACATGCGGTCTGGGGAGGGCTTCCTCCTTGTGTTCTCGGTAGCAGACCATGCTAGCTTCGATGAACTGTACAAGTTTCACAAGCAGATACTCCGAGTCAAGGACAGGGATGAGTTTCCCATGCTTATGGTTGGGAATAAAGCTGATTTGGAAATTCAAAGAGTGGTATGTAGACCTTGTGACTTAGAATACAAGTGCAAAGTGGAACTTGGAAAACAATGCTAATAATAAATAGAATATAATGCAATCCTCCAAATGTTCTTGTTCATTTAAATGGTACTTAACTTTAGGTGATATTTTGGCATATTGTTTTTGTTGATTTGAGTTAACAATCTTTATTGCTGAAAAAAAAAACCTACTGGATGGATAAATGAATTTCTTAATGATAGCAAAGATTATTTGTACTTGTTTTATGCTTATTGAAGCATTAGTTTAAGGAATCATGGGTCCATGAATGAACAATAAATAATAATCAAAACAATAATAAAAGACAAACTAATGAAAATATAGCTTATTTCCTTGTAGTAAAGTATGAGTTTGCACATGCATTATTTTTACTTTTCTAACTGGTTTAAGGATACCTACATGTTAAATGAATACCTACGTCATAGTTGTTTTGATAGATTCAAAGAAGCTGTAAATGGGAAATTACAAACCTCATCTATTTTGTTTGTAGTTTTTGTTACATTAAGGACAATTATTGTCTGTATTATCTGAGACAGAAAAAAAATTTCTATATTATTTGCTGAATCAAATTATTCAGATCGTCATCAATTTGTGATTTAAACACTATGTTTTGGAGATCCTATTTACCTCCTTTTTTATTAATTTATAAAAGTTTTATCTTTTGTAGGTGACCCCCACTTGTTTGTTATATATATGTAAAAAGAGATTGGTTCAATCTTTTTAAGGGACTTACTACTTGTTACTTTTTAAAAAATATTTATGGATTTTTCTATTACATATTACAATAGTTTACTTATAGGTATATAATCACAATAGGGTCGGACGTACAACAGTTAACCACTCGTACGCAGTTAGCCACGGCTATATTTCATAGACGTGACGTCACCACTTTGTGCCATCGCGCGGTTATGATGCAACGGGTACCCAACTCCCTGCTCCCCAGTTTGCAGTAGGCTTGCGTCGGCAGCCTTCGTGGTAGTACGACATTTGTATTTTTTGATGGAAAAAGTTAAAAAAAAAAACTTGAATTCTTTTTCTCCTAACATCTTTTCATTTTATATTACAAGAATTATTGTGGCGTCGCTGAGTAGACTAACTAAACGTGCTTCATTTAGTGCAAGTATCACGTGAGTAGCGACGCGCATTTAAAAGTGAGGTCAGCGTAACGGCTTTAAGTGGGGGTTTGTCCACAATTAACCAAAATGGGCAATAGAACAAATTTTTTTGGGAAAATTATTAATTTTATGAGTATTTTAGATCTAGTGTACCAGGAAACAACAGCGTAAAAATGGAGACATTCGGTTAAAGTTATAAAAAAAGATAATGAGGTGTTAGGCATAATAATAATTCAAATATTATATTATACGTAATATTTTCTTTAAAATTATACCAAAATACTATTTTCTCAGAGATAAAACACTCGTTTCGTCATTATTTCAAAATAATAAACTTTTTATATTAAGGGATTTAATTTGACTTAACTTTTCACTCAATGGCTATCTGTTGCATACCCCCCCGGTTAATTGTGTACGATGGTGTGGATACAGTTAGCCAATTTCCATTTTTGTTTTAAATATTTTTGTCGCAGAAACCGTGTAGAAAATGAACATTTATTATATGCCTATATGTAGCTAATGAACCTGGCTATTGAACAGGATATAGAAAAAAACTATCGGAATGAAAAATTACCAAGTATGATGGTTTGAATTTTATGTGGTTAATTGTTGAACTGGTCACCCTACACATAAAATATGATGTGTCACATACATATCATGTTTTGCTATTGATTACAAATATTTTGTTGAATAATACTGGTAAAGGCAGATGATTCAATAATTAATAACACATGTTATGTGTATTTTCCAAGACACGTAATCTAAGAATTTCACATAAACTTTGTAGGTATGTTAGGTGTCCAAGGTCTTGAATTTTTAGTCTTAATGTTTTAGATAGTGGATGAGTTGAGATGCTTATTTTTTAGTTTCAAATAAGGTAGAACGAGTAATAGAACCCTTCTATTGTTGTAAATAAGAGTTTCTAGCGAGGCTATGATGAATTATCGATATCGACATCTTTTCATGTCGATGTCGTCTTATTCTCGCGGTGATCTGTCAAAAATCGGTAACGTTGTCGACAACGAAACATTTGCACCACAAACCTTCTCATTGCCGACAACGCTGCAACGTTCTCAATATTATGTCGACTAAATGACGACTCGACAGTTCATAATAGACTCGCTGGTCTCTTGATTTCAGTAGCTATCTCCAAAAATACTATTTTTTATTGACCATGCATTTCATGTGTCATACACAGATTAGTGCCAATTTGATTACAAATATATTTTTAACAAAACATTATTATTATATTTATTATTAAGTTAAAAAAATGTCTACAGGTATCATTAGAAGAAGCGCAGTCACTCTCTCGTCAACTCAAAGTACCCTACATAGAATGCAGTGCTAAAGCGCGCATGAACGTTGACCAAGCATTCCACGAGCTGGTAAGATTGGTCAGACGGTTCCAAGAAGCCGAAAGGATCCACATAAAAGCAGAAGGCGGTAAGAAGAAGTCCAAATGCACGATCTTGTAATGTAACAACTGTAAGTTGTGTTCATGTGTTCAAAGTCGAGATGTGTTTAACAAGATTAAAATGTTATAAGGTTTTTTGGATACAATTATAATTTTACAGGTTATTTGCTATGGATGGTCGTATGCTCTTTTATCAATCGGAAAATACATTTGAACTATTTTCTCTATGCTGTGATGGCTTTTGCACCTTATATTTAGGGTGTAAGGTTTGGTTTGGATTGGTATTAAAACTGTTTACATATTTATTTATCCATTTTAACTAAATTAAGTTTAAATGTTTAAACCTGTTAAGATCATCCAAAAAGTAAAAAAAATCCCCAAGTTTATGATTTTCACTTATATAAACAGTTTCATTGTATTAAAATGTATTGTCAACATCATTAATACTATAGTTGGCATTAAATAGGTACAAAAATGTGAAGGTTTTTTCTATAACCTTACCAACGACTTTTGAACATGTGTTATAACTAACGATCACAATATATTTATTATATTTATTTTTTTGTTCAGTGAGATTATTTTTTCTACTCTTTGTGTTTACATTTTAATTTTTAGCAGGTATTTATATTAAACCTGTCTTTTAAGGTATTTATTTATGTTAAGTTTTTTAAGCCTTTTTTGTTGAACTCATAAGAGTATGGGTAAAATTATTACTGTTTCATAATACCTTGTAGCAATATTATTACTTCAACAATAGAAACATTATAATAATATGTATTTATTAATAATTAATTTAAAATGGCAGCATGACGGATGCATCTGCTACAAATGTTTTTCGGATTCCCAAAGGTACTTTTTCCCTGTAGTGCCATACTATAAACTATAACTGAACAAATAAAAACACCAAAAATTGCTTTAACACAAAGCTTTAATTTTCTGTTCTTCTGCTTTGACTTACGCATGCGGTCAGAAAAAATAATATTTTCTTAAAATTATTACCAACCTACTCTTTGGTTACAGTGTTGTCTTGATAATTCTTAGATCATCTTACGTATGTTATTCATCTAAGTAATTTTATAGAGATGTAAGTTTGTAAGTAGGTACTGTAAAATTGACTGCCTGTAAATGAAATCGAGACTTAACCCGATCTGATATCGTAACTTCCCTAACTAAAATATAGACAAGTAGGTACAATAGACGAAATTAAAAATTGATATAAGAATTATACTTACTATGATGTCTCCTGTTCTGTTATAGTAAAATCAGAATTTACTTTTTTCCTCTTTATTCTCATTTTTTAGCCGCATGCGAATAGCACAATATTTAGAAGGTGCTAACTTCATAAGTTTTAGCTGAGTTGTTATAACGCAACTTTTTTGAAGACGATCTTGTATATGGGATGAGATCCCATGCCACATATAATTATACGTTTGTAAGCTAATACTTTATATAAATTAATAAGATTAAATTGATATACTGCCATCATAATAAGTGTAGTCATAAGGTCAATAAATTTATACATAATTATAATAAATATTTAAACTATCATTAGCAGTGGAAATCAACCCTGCATACCTACTGTATTCAAAGGTTAAGAAAGGAGTAAAATGGTAATGATTAAAAATAAGCAAATAATAATCTTTTTAGATTATTATTTTAAATAGTACAGTACATTACTATTGTAGCTTAAATTATGTGTTTAATTATTTTCCTTATGACTTATAATGCGTGTGAAATATTCGACGTATACAACGTCTTGAAACCAAATACTAATTTGTATATACTTTTGTTATTAACTTTTCGGTTAGGCCTAAGTTAGTCATATATTTTTCAAATGAAATAGATAGTGATTTATTGCCTATCAACTAAATTAGGTACTTTTCCTCAGAATAAGTTCTTTGAATTGATTTGTATTTATAAGTGTAACGTTATTAATAACCAAGTAGGTATTGAAGACATATTTGTTAACTGAAAAACTTTAAACGAAATTAATTATCTATCGGAAGGAAATCTATTTCGTTTTTATTATTGATCGATAAAATAATATCTACATAAATCACTGTCTATTTTTTTTATTAGCACAAACCGTCGTTAAGGAGGCACATGTTTTCTATGTATTTTTTAGTATTTCGGTTAGAGATCCTTATTAAGTAATTAGTAAACAATCTTCCATTTTTGTATCACATTTTAGGTAAGATACCTATATTTAATAATTTAAAATATTATTAATTGATATCATAATGATAATAATTATTTATCTTAGCTTTAGAAACTTCGTACAAAATATCAAAAAAAAGCAATGTTCTGGGATCTCTGACCGAAACACGATGGTAGTAAGTTAATATAAAAAGAGATATACTATATATTTTTTATATCGTGGTATTGGTTGAATCGCCTTTAGCTACGGGAAATTATTTAGGGTGCGCGTTTTTATACGGTTTTACAATCATTTAATATTTAGACTTTACAGCTAACCGGTGGTTTAAACTATGTAGTTCTTAATTTATAGGCTTTCTATTAATGTATGAATAAATGTATTAGTGGCGTTATTAGTATAACAATCACGACATTTTAAACAGAACGTATCTTGAACGCAAACTTTATTTCATAATATTTGTGTCAAAACAATACATAGAAATAGGGAACGTGTACGAACGGTAGGTGGCAGGTTCCGATCTAGCAATAATGATCGAGAGAATAATAATTTTCACTATATACCTATACATAGGTACCTATATAAATGTCAATGTCAAGTAGTGAATGTGAGATTCAGATTGGCGACACCAGTTCGCGGCATCTTCGTTCTGCACGGTCCTTATAACGTGATCTCTTGTTACAGATTCTTTTTTTTTGTCAGATCTCCAATTAAAGTTCTCATCGTTGATATTTATCAAGCATTTTTAAATATTTGGAGTGGTACCTTATTTTTAAAAAAGTCGATGATCTTCAAGAGGTTTTTTTCTATAGAGATCATGTAGTTTTGTTTAAATTTATTTGTTGTTTAACGTTGTATATAATCAGTAATACAGTATTTTCTTGTGTTGTGAACTAATTATTTAATATTCGTGTACAATAGGTGCATTTTTATATAAAAAGAGATTACTTACTTATGTTCAATTTATTAAGAGAATCGAGGAATTTTGTCAGGTGTGATTGAATGAACATTTTATTAAGACTTCTTGTCATTTTCTTATTTTAAGAAAGGAGCAACTTTAAGTTTACTTTTCAGAGAGAACTGGTAACATAAGAAACAAGCTATGCAATGCGTCAGCACTAGATTTTTTTTCTTTGTATTATTATGATTACTATTGCTGTACGCTCCCTTTTAAAAGTACTCGGAAATCTAATAATATATTGCACGTTTGAATTTCTCAAATAATTTCACATATTCATTTGTAAAACATTTTTGTGAACTATTTACTTATAATTTGAATCTTAGTAGGTAGACATAATTGTCTAAAAATGCCGAGATATTGACAAATATGCTATGCTGTGTTGTATACTGCCATGTTTTCTGACCTACTTACACAAATGTTAAGTTTTTCGGCGATAAATTTTATAAAAGCTTTTAAAAAATGTAAAGGCTGACCCAATTATATTTTGTATTCAAAATCTAACCTTCTGTTTATCGACTTTAGGTTGAATTGTTAAAGTAGGTACACAAAAAATAAAGATCACATATGTTAAGGAGTGTCGTTAGTAAACTTTCATTTGTTTGTAGCGACGGAATAAAGTTTTTTGTCAAAGATGAAACTGGTCAGGTATGTATTTATTACCATTTTATCAAATGATAAAACTGTAGTTTTACTGCGGGCGTCCGTAATCTGACTAAACGTTAACTTGTTGTCCAGCTAATGTTGTATTGTATTACCTAATAAACACATGGTAACATCAGTGTTGTTCTTATTATTCCTATATACCCAAAGCCTAATTGGAGTCATTTATTTAACATGTGATTTTAATAATATGATTACCTGTTGATCTATAGGTAGGTATCTAAGCTTTGTAAAAAATATACCTAAGTTTAGCTATAAGTATATTATACATAATTATATATTATATCAACAAAAGTAAAATTAAGTAAGTAAAGAATTTGAAAGTAACCTAGTTTAAAATATCTCATATTGCTAGTTATATCATAATGGATAAATTTTAAGTAGCCAAAATAAAACTGCGTATATAACCTGATCGATTTACTATGAACATAATATTACAGCATTAAATATAGGTAATCTACTTCCTCGCGGCCAGGGCGGACAGGTCGGCGATGCAGCGGTCGAGGGTCTGTTTCTCCTGGTCCGGGGTGATGGCCTTGGTCACATTGGTCACGATCCAGTCCACCATGTGCTTCTGGGCAAGACGCCGCTCCACGTTGGACTTCTCCAGCTGATAGTCCAGGCGGCGCTTAACCTGAATGCAATAGTGGCCTTTGTATTCATGTTTCATTCAATAAGAAGTTATATTGATATTTTTAAATAGATATATATATACATAATCTGTAAATATAATATAGGTACTAGCTTCTGCCCGTGACTTCGTCTACTTACGTACTTTACACAATATCATTATAAAATATAGCCTATATAATATTCTGATGCGTAAGCTATATTATTGTAGTTTTATCAATATCTGTTCAGTAGTTTTTGCATGAAAGAGTCACAAACATACATTCATACATCCATCATTACATTCTTACAAACACTCACATTTATAATATTAGTAAAGACTCAGCCAAACAAAAAATACTAACGATTATAAATCTTATTGATAAGCATTGAAGGAATATTTAGGCACTTTCTCCCACCTCATCCAAACCTCTTCCCGGCCATTTGACCTTGCATATTTTACACCAATTGTTTAGTGTATTACAGCTTGATTTAAAAGTGTTGGTGTAAACATACATCCATCCTTACAAACTTTCATTTTTATCATACATATTAGAAAATACTCGGCCTTCTGATTCTAGATAGATAACTATGATAATATAACTACTGTACTTGTGTATATGACTGTATTGCTTATAACGACTATTGGATATTATAACGTCGGCAACGGTCCTTTCAATGTCGTTATATCAGGTTTTGACTGTATATTTACCTCCTGGTAAGCGTTCATAACGCGCTCCCTGTAGGCTGCCTCAAGTTGCAGCAGCACATTCTCCTTCTTGGCCTGGATGAGCTGTTCTTGCCCTTCCGCCCTCCATTGCGCCTTCTTCTCCTCTTCAATAGCAGACTCCAGGTCCTTGATGGTCTGAGACCGTCCCTCGTTCCAGTTGCTTTCGATGGACTGGAAAATAGAAATTCAAATAATATTTCTAAATTACACTTGTATGTGGAATTCAAAACATTGTTCTATAGAAAGGGTCATTGCGAGTCACATGCACTAATATTATTTATTCAAATCACTATGTATTCATAGTAAATCTTCTATTTATTGTTGGCACGAAAAGTTTGTGAAGAACTTTGATATTTTGTAAATTGTAATTTTTGATTCTGTTCTATAGATATAGATGGACCAGCATCAACTAACAATACTATACAATTAAAAAAAAACATATATAAATACAACACATATGAAGACTAAGGTTGCTCATCACACTAACAATTGCTGAATGTGAAATGACAGTTTTACAGGTTGTCAGTATATTAACAATATTATTATTTTAGGCACTCACATCAACTTCTTTGTCCAACCATGTAGCAATTGATGGTCCAAACTTCTTAGCGGCAACATAAACCATCACGAGCAGCGATAGACCGCTGTAGTACTCATGCTCCATGACATAGATCTCCTTACTGCAGAGATAGGTAGCAAGACCCACTCCTAGTGTGTAAGGACCAGTTACTCCGGTCTTGGCATGGAAGAATTGGAACCTAGAATATGAAAAAAAAAAAGAATTAGAAAAGCTTTGCTACACTTTTGTAGTTCGAAAACTTGCAGAATTTAACCATATTCACTACCAGAGTCACCAATTTATTACAACAGGATATCCAGTTTAGGATCTATTTCACAATACAAGTGTCTCAAGTAATTTATATGGACCTATTTCTGCATAATACTTTGTTTAAAATCCAAATAGTTAACTAATAAATAAATTATCAAGTAGGTGAATGGAAATTAAACATTATTAGTCTTATTGGATAATTGTAAACTTAAATAATACATTTTACTGTTTACAAGAACCACATAGTTCCTAATAGAATTATACTACGAATAATGGTGGATATAATAGTTGCAGCAAAGACACTCACCTGACTGGCACAATACAAATATCCCCATATAGAAATAACAATAATAGATCATTTTAAATAATGTTTTAAGTAATATAAATCTTATATTCACCATTCCTCAGGTACAAATCCAAGTCTGACTTTGCCAGGCTCTCCTCGCACAGGGCGAGGGAAGTTCTTCTCATCTCGCTCGCCAGAGACTTCCGACGCGGAGCCGCGCGCTACAAGCGCTGTGGAGGCAGACTGTCGAGCAGCGACTAGAATTCACAATTGGTTTCTCAATTAAGTATAGGTACTATTTGATAATTCACCAGATAATGTTAAACGATATATTGTTTTCTAGATCAACCTTAGCACAGGTTAATTACGCGTATACCTTTGTCAAGAACTTTTTAGAGTTAGCTGAAATAAGCTAAAAATCATTTTAAATTAAGTCTTCAGAGAGAATGGTAAAACAAATACAATAAAATTCTACCTATAATGTGCCGACATTAAATACGTCTGCTGTCATAAAATTGTCACCTGGAATAGTTTGATTTTAATGAAACTAAAGGTCATAATGAAAATCGAAAATTATAAGGATGAAACCAATAAGGTTAGGACTATGAATTTAATTTTATTCGACAAGTTTTATTTTGAATGAAAATAAATAACTATATATACATGATATAATTAAATTATTTCCAACAAATATTACAAAGGTTTATTTAAAGGGTCAAAAAGCTCTTACTTATAATTGTCAAAACGGTGATTACATAAACGTCGTAACATCTAGGGTTAAGGTTAATATTTGTAACGTAATGAATTTCTGGGCATAATATAGAATATTACATGCAAATTAAACATACCTGAACGCAAAGCTACGCGTGATAGCATATTTTATAGCGTATTTATCAACTTATTTCGAATTTTCGACAGCCTCCACGAAAATCTACTTTGCGCTAGTGTAGTGAATCAATCGTCATTCGATTCGACAATGTTAATCGAATAGATACGAAATTTGACAGCTAAAGTATCGATACTTCTCAACAATTATTTTTTTGTCGCATCCCTTCGATTTAATTTTATTAGTTAGGTATTAGTTATTTCTGTCGAACCTTTTGCAATTCGTTAATGCAATAGTAATTGCAAAAACCTTGCTAAACAATTAAAATTGGGTAAAATACTATTTACATGCCGCAACACCAAAAAAAACAAAATATTTTTCATAGGATGGTCAACCTACTTCCGCGTTATTGATTTATAAATCACTTTGATTTGTTATCAATTAAATACTCTTGCATTCACATTTTTGCTGGTATATTAAACAAATAAATAAAAGAATAATTAGCTTCAGGCATTCATTCATTGTTTAAATATAATCTAAATACAAGTGAGAATGGCTAATATTCAGTCTATATGGAAGAAGATGGTTAGTTTGAAAGATATAGTCGCGATAGTGTTGTAAATTCTATATTCATGATGTAATAATCATAAATAATAATAGGAAAACTAACAGTGCATCAAGAGATTCAGGACCAATGCTTATAATTACATTCAAGTCGCTAACTTTAGAGAAAGAATAGAAAACAGCAACGCAATTATAGGATCCAGTTTCCGAACGATCAAAAGTAAATTGCAATGTGTTCCATGTTTCTGAACGTATTTTAAAACGTCATTTTGTTCTTGAATTTCTTGATTTGTTGTTGACGAGATTGATAAGAAAATTAGATTAAAATATACTTCGAGTTGCAAGTGAAAATCATATAATTTCCCAAAAATGGGAATTATAACATCCTGTTGTAGACCTTCAGCGTCAGAAGTATTGACACCGGACGCAGTAAGTTGCTGTTCCCTTGTCTTAAAATCTTAAATAATTGTAAAAAGTAAATTGCAAATGTGTATACTATAACATATAAAAATAACAATATTTAAACTTATTCATGGTGTCCAAACATAATATTGGCTGTTTTTGAATAATTATAAATTAACAGGGTTACAAGTTATTAGTTAAAACACTATATACCTACATACTAGGTACTATAATTTAATTATATAGAAAACTACCGTTTCGTGTTTAAGGAACTACCAAATAATAAGTTGCAATCATTTACTATTATAATACATGAAATTATAATCAAAAGTTTATATTTTAATTGAATGTCTTGCATTAGACTAAAAATTCTCTTAACTATCTGAATAGGAGACCAGGCGTCGTCAGCAAGTAGAAGCAGCTGAAAGACGAGCCAATGAGGCTGCGGCCCGTGGAATAAAAGACCCTGAAAAAGTAAAAAGGATGCAACAGCGTGCGGAGGAGATGGAGAAACGAGAGGCTGAGTTAAGGCAAGATGGAGGTGCAACATTGAAGGTAAGATATGTAAAAAAAAAAGGAAATAACCTTTTAAGTGACCTAAACATTAATTACTATAAAACAGTTTTATTTATATTGAAATTCATACTATATGTAACTGTTGATGAATTTAGATGTAAGTACCTATATAATACTAGTTGACCCAGCAAACTTGGCGATAATTAGTATCAATGACCCTTGGGGAGCCTGGGGTGGGACACCAAGACTCAGGCTTAGATGCTTATGTTTGTCACACTGACACCTGCCCTTAACAAAATTAATAAAAACATATTTTTTCAACAGTGGACAGCTGACTGAGATATGGTTGAAAGTGGGGGCAGCAGTATGTCCAAAGAAGAGAGATATAAATACAAAAACTGAGGCAACCCACTGCTAAAACAAGGATATGAAACAGCTAAGTGTATTGATGTTATATATAATATACATGCAGTATATAATCATATACCTACATAGTATGTTAGTCATGTTATAAATGTTTTATATTAATACTAAATGGATAAATGGAATATTACTTTCTGAAATAACTTTCGTTCAATTATAATTATGGTACATACCTATATCACTTGTGTCCAATGTTGATGTTTAGTTGTTGGTTCTTAAGTAAACCTTTTACTTAAAAATCAGGCAGGGAATTATTAAAAGGAAATAAGTGAATTGATGAATATTATTTATGTGAAAAATATATTTTATCTATAATCATTGTTGCATTGTCTATTAAATTATACCATAAATGTCTCAGTACATATTTGCTGTGTGACTGATGTACTAATTAAGTTAGTACACCAGTAACAAACTGTATTCTTAGGTGCTTTAAATAATGTATTACATAGTATCATTTGTTTGCTCAAATATTAATTTTACTATTACTTATTTATTAATAATTATTTTAATTTAAATGAAATCATGGAAAGATAAATAAACAGCTTAAGTATACATTTGCTTTTTTATACTATTTAAATAAAATTACCATCTTAAATTGAAGGTAAAAGAAATACAAATAAGTAATTATATTCCTGTTTTTATTTATATAAAAATCATGTTTTATTGTCATTTTATTAGTAGTATATGGGATATCTGTTTTTTAAGTAATCAATTTTTTCTTGGTGCATGTATCTTGGTAAATGTATTGCTTGATTACTCACTTATTAAAAAAAAGTTTACATTAAATGTGTATTGCATGTAATTTATTTATTTATACATTTGAATGAGGCATCATGATGAAATAGCTTTTTTAAAGAAAAGAGTATTTTTATAATCGCTAGCTTAAGATTTTAGAGGATTGTATACTTATTAGTTTTTTACAAAACATATTAAATACTATACTTACTTATATCTATAATTATATAATATGTCAACAATCTAGCTTCATCATTTCTGAAGTTTTTACGAATGGGAGAATAAATGAAATACTTACATATCTATGTTGCAACGAATGTCCGACGAGAATTTGTCCAGCAATTAAAGTCTTTCGACTGATTAGGTGGATTGATTGATTTTATATGCTTACGTTTCCAGGACTTTTCGGTTCTGTTTATTTAGACCAAAGACAACACAGGCCAAAATCTTAAAAAGTTTATTTTGCCAAATAGGTACCTATAGTCACTACATTCTGAGTAGGTACATATCGCACACCTAGATCTAAAGGGATCTAACTTAAAAACCGGAAGATTTGAGTTATGCACACCATCGGATTCCAGCAAAACCCACCTACACTGAAACTGATTGCAGCTAATATAACTCTGCTAGCTTTATTATAAAAAGGATAAATTTATACAGAAAACTCATGCGTGCATATGGACAAATTAATCAGTTTCTCGCCTCTCCTGAAAAAGTACTTTTTTTGAGTTAGCTCTCTTTAGATCTAGGTGTGCGATATATGTAAAAAATAAGTGTCGTTGTGGGCTAACCGTGAGAATGTTTGCTTGAGTGACTAAAATTTGAAGTTTTGAGCATCTTATACAATTATTTATAAAAGGTAACTTGAACAGTATATTTTAGTAAATTCTTGTTTATGTTTTTAGTCCAGTCATTTTGTGTATTCACAACGCCCATCTATTCTACTACAATATCTTGTGTCAAGGTATCTAATATATGTAAGGAATTATCATTTGGCTATGCAATGTCCCACATATTGGTAATATACCTAGTCTACTTACAAACTATTATGTCACTAGGCCATTTCATTATAATGTCTACTTAAAAGTGCTCCTTCAAAATGTTATTAGGTATTTTTATCTAGTGAGTTGTGTTCAAAGAGAGACTTCTCGTCTTTTCCTACTTACTTAACCAATGTAAAGTATACAAAAATAATATTCTAACACCTAGAATACTTAATATTTAAATATGTACTTTTTAAACATTGTTTGTATTCTTTTTTTTTTTTTTTTTTTTTTTTTCGAACTGAATACTGAAGCGCAGTTGGCCAGCTAATGGGCCTTCACTGCAAAACCGGACGGGTGGCGAGACTCCTGATAGGAGACTCTTAAGCCTTTTGTTTTTATTCACCACATTGTTGTACTTGTATTAGTCTGTTATGATTTGTTCTGGTTTCTTAAATATTATTTTAAAATGAATCATCAAATTGGCAGTTTGGCTTATAACTACATTCTGATTGTACAGTTTATGCACACAAGAGTGTTAATAAATAAGGATTAGTTGTTGGTATGAATGTTCTTATTAAAGTTGAACTTTTAACTGAACTAAAAATTTAGGAAAAACCTTGGTCTAAGCTCTATTACACAATACAAGGCTCTATTTATTGGTGTTAAAGTACATTTTTCTTAATTTCGTGGAAAGATTCCATTGACGTCCTTGTAAGAACCAGTTATTTATCAATTAACTTAAAATTTCGTAGAGCCAATTTAAACCTTATGTGAAGAGTTTAAGGTAACTTTTTTTGCTATATATTTTTTTTAGTTCACTTCGGTTCTCGAATAGGACAAAAGTGCTTAACTTAATATTTTCAATATTCGTGAAAATGTAATTCGTCAGTTATTTTTGAGTTTTTAATATTTGCTAAAATTTACTGCTTTCAGTATTTCATATTTGTATGAAATTTAAAGAATTTAGTACGTAGTACGGGGAATAATATTACTACATCAAAAAATATATATATTTTTCTCGTCTATACTATACATGGCTGTAATGTTTACCCATCTGCATGTTTATGCACTGATATAATAAGATAGTTATGTTTTTAATATTATTGTACCTATAAATAAATGTTTGTGAAAATAATAACATGTGTATTTTTAAACCACTTTTCTATGGTTATGTTTGTTCCAAAACACGTTACAGTTTGTTTCTAACCAGGGATCTAATAAGAACTACACCACCACAGTGTAACGGACTTCAGTGCCTAATTAGAGTTAAAAAATAATAATAAAGGAATAATATTTTTTAGTGAGTCTACTGCTGGTTTCAACATTTGAGACACTATTAGTACATCCATATTATACGTAGGTACATACATTCGAGAAATTGGTTTTTGAATCGTTTATGTAATTAGATAGGTATTTTTTGCTCGAATGTAAGCATCCTACCTAATTTACTCGTGCACTGTTCGTGAATTTTTATATCCAAAACTATGTTGTAACTATTTTAAGCACCTACTTAAGTATGTATTTGAGTATGATAATTCTGAGAGGAGTGTTCGTTATCAAAACAAATTTGTCACGATCAAGATTATGGCGCTAGCGTCGACGCGGGCTGAGAAAAATCCAAGATATGTTTTAGTTCCGAGTTTTACCACCGTCATTATTCAATTTGTAGAATTTTACGTCTTAAATATTTTTCTTTACTTAGGCAGTTTCGTTTACTTTGCCGTTGTGAATTTAACGAAACATAGGTGCTAATACAACCAGTGTAGTTTACTCTTCATTTAAGAACACATCTGTTTCAATAGAATAATATTACAGCAATATGTTCTTATAAAATATAATTTGTAGTTGAATTATTAAATGCATTAAGTGTTTCGTAGTGGCTTAGCGATTATTAAGAAGAATGTGGATAAGAAAAGGTACCTATATTTTATTTATTTAGCCTCATCTTGTTTACATACAAGTTATTTAAGTTCGTGTAGGTTTGTGTTTAGGACGGGTGCATATAAAGTAAAAGTAATTAAACTTTTTATGTCATAATAATTGCTCATTTTGCGATATCTAAAGTTATGGTTAGTTAGTTACAGTTAATAAAATTTATAATAATAATACCTATATTTCCATAGGTACTTACCGCAGATGTTTTGCTCCAATTAGCTAGATCATCTACTACTTAGTGGCAATCTGTCGGATACACCTAAATATAGATATATTTTCTGTTACTAAGTTTAACTGACACAATACATTTTGTTTCCTTTGCCTACTTTATTGTAGGTATTTTGGTACTAGATACAATGTTTCAAGATAATTTAAATTTACGCCACTCGAGGTAGGGTAGCCACCTGTCCGGGTTTACCCGATTTGTCTTAGTTTAAAGAGTGACCTTCAGTGGTATGCTATTTTTTTGTTTCTAAAGCTATAGACATGTCCGGGTTCTGGGCTCCAGAATCCGGGGATTCACGCGGCTTGTCCGAGTTTTTAGGCCATTTTACATCAGTAACCACTTTCTGTTTAATTTCAAAAATAGATGTGCCTACATTCTGCTAAAAGTGGCAGATACAGAAGTGGATAAGTGTTGCACCTACCTAGTGCAACATAGTCTTGTATGTACCTATTAAAACTATCAATATAAGGTTATCATATAGGTTAAGCATGTGAAATAGTCAATAGTCTAGACTAGATTGTTTTTGTTAGTATAAATTGTGCGTGTGTTAATATGTAGGCGAGTAGGTACACAAAAAGTATTAATTAATTAGGTATGAAAGCACACCTAATATGCAGATAGACCTGAATTATACAAGAGTTTAGTACTTCATTACTCATATATATCGCCCATTTTCCAATGACTAAAAAAAATTAAATAGGCCAGTCTTCAAGTACCTAGGTAACCTGTGAACATAGGTAAGTAGATACATAAAATAAATTGTCCCACCGAATTGCAATCGTCATCCTTTTATGAAGTCTGTTAAAAACAAATAACTGCAACCACACTACTTAATCCTAAACCTATTAGAATACTCTATCGTAGCGTACCTACCTACCTATTATCATTATATATGCTGTATCACAAAATAGATATCTCCTTACAAGAATTAACTGTAAATGACACATCGATACTGAGATATTATACTTATTTCGGTGATATCATTTACTTTATCAAGAGGATAAATAATAGTGTTATGTCTTGCTTGTGATTAAGAACACGTTTGTTTTGTAAAATAATTTAATATAATTAGCTAAGTAGATACTTATTTTCATAATGGAGAATTCTGCGTTGTTAAGCAGGTATCAAAGTAAGTAATAATAATAAAAATAATAGCTGCCTTTAATTTGTCAGTAGGTACCCGTATAAGAATCGTATTTCTATAAATGGAAAAGCGCTTTGTACCTTTGGATAGTTTAATTCTATTAAAATAAAATTCACACAGTGCCAGACCGATTGCGGTCTTACTTCAACCCGAAGCGGTTCGACCCGCGCAGTTTCCGCAAGACCATAATGTTGGCGATCCTGGCCATCACCCTGGGAGAGGTCACGGTCTTCGTGCTGCTGCGCCAGAGTGCCAGGTTGGGAGAACTGCCCAGATATTTACCTGGTAAGACATAAATCACATCACTAGCTGACCCGGCGAACTTTGAACCCCATACAGAGGTTGATCGTATGAATATTTGGAATTGTCTGTATTTTTCAACGCTGAATTATGAAAAAATTAAGACAAAAATGCCTGTCCAAATATAAAAAAAAAGTATGAGTTAACATTTAGGGGTATGATTTTTTTTACTGATTTGGCGATAGTCTAACGATAAAGTGATTAGATAGTTAGACTATTAGCTCAGTCGTGCTACGGATATGGGAACTGTAAAGTTATAAAATGGCTAGATAGTTAGACTATCGATAGTTTAACTATCTAGCCATTTTATAGTCAGCTAAGTCGTGCTACGAATATGGGAACTGTAAAGTTTTCCAAACGTCATCAAGTAACCTAAAATAACCTCGTTAATAAATTCGTTAGGTATAGTTCTTTCATTCCAATGTGTAATAGCAGCGAAGGCATCGGAAATAAACATAGAGTTTTACTAACTAGGTACTAAATACCTACTACAGTAAAAACCGTCAACAAACTGCTTCCAGACGTCATTATAACCAGCATATCATTCATGGAATTCCTCATCGGTCCTCTCCTCGCCTGGCTGGGCAGCCAGCGACGCCGGTTCATGATGATTATCTGGTTGCTGCTTGCCGCTGTCTGCATGCTGCCTGTACTGGGGCTGCCCAAGCCTGAAGTCGTCGCTGATACGCGTAAGTGTTGATCTTAATATACGATTATTATAAAACACGTAAAGGTAGTTACTACATGTTAAAGAGATAAAACGTATGGACGTTTTATCTACTATGGAGTAGTAATGTAGATAGATTTCTGGACGTCTATGCCATTGGCACTTCGCGATCATAATCATTTAATTTCATTAATAGCATAGGCATGGTGTCTGAGATCCGATATAAGTAACTAGTTCTCGTTTGTTATATGTATATAGGTATGTAGGTACTCACCGATATAAAAAAAAATGTGTAAGTATAATGAAATCGATATCTAAAGTATTTATACCTAAGTGAACGATAAACGATGTTTCCGTATTTATATTTATCTCCTGACTTGTGTCAACTAGTGTGTCTATTTACATAGTTTCGTCATCGATACCGCACACCTGAGAAAAGTTGTATCACTACATAGTATAAAACAAAGTCGCTTTTTCTGTCCCTATATCCCTATGTACGGTTAAATCTTTAAAACTACGCAACGGATTTTGATGCGGTTTAATAGATAGAGTGATTCAAGAGGAAGGTTTATAGCACCCGTGAAGCCGGGGCGGGTTGCTAGTTTCTAATAAACTATGGTGGTACTTACATACTTACCTACTATTTACTACATAATACGAGAATCTATAAAAAATGTTATTTATCTAAACATAGCTCCTGTTTTGTTCCAGCACTCTGCAATGTATCCCGGGCTATAGTTCCAGCAGGCATCTCCTCGGCGGCGGCAGTCCGTCTCTCCATGCTGGTGCTCATGGCTATCGGCTGCGCCCTGGCCAGGCTCGCCATCTGGGCACACGCCCAGGCCTACTTGGACGAACACAACCCTTCTGTTAACGTTCACATGCATTTTAGTAAGTATTTATAAACTAGGAAGGTAGAAGATAGTTTTATAACCATCTAACTACTAAGTTTACACAAGTCTCGCACCTAGATCTAAAGGGATCTAACTCTTCTAGCTTCATTATATTATGAAAACAGCAAAATAATATGGGAGCCCCGTAAAATATTTATAAAATATTATTCTGTTTTTAGTAGCACTTATTTGTTGTTATAGCAGCAACAGAAACACATCTGTAAATAAACTGGTCAACAATTACGGTTCATAGCCTGGTGACAGACGGACGGACAGCGGAGTCTCAGTAATAAGGTCCCGTTTACCTTTTGGGTACGGAACCCTAAGAACGGACGTTTCGAGAAATGATAGCAGAATGAGTTGACGATAGCAGCATAACCTACGCGAGAAAGATCCTTTACGATTGTTATTACAATGTGTATTTTATTCAGGTATATTTGTGTTAATCCGGGTAATACTTTTACTCGCCGGTCCAACTATGATCAAGGACATGGTGGAGAAGATGCCGTGGCTGCAGGTGGTGGCAATAGTGATCAAACTGTTTATCACCAGCGTGCAGATGCTCAAGTATCCGCGCTCGGCGCCCATCAAGAGACTTACTAATCAACGAGGTATATTTTTTTAAAATAGGTACTATAGGAACTTATTGTATAAATGCGAAAGTAGCTCTGTCTGTTACTTTGGCGCTTAAACCGTGACTTGGATGTAATTTGCCAAATATGTAGACATAAGTACTTAGTCAGTCTTGGGAAGGATAGTTTTTTTCACCAACATAAAAGATCATTATCAAATGAGGAGGGGAGGTTTAAGCTACCGAAGTATTAATTCTACAGATGTAGTTGCGGGCTAAACCTAGTTATATTTATTAAATACTACCAAAATATTACACATAAATGGTTGTAAATGAGTAGGTATCTGCACCTATCTCACTGATCAAGGAAGTTGACTGAATTTGTATGAGTCATATATAAATGAGTAAATCATTATTACGTTGGTACAAAACTTGGCAGATGTGGATCGAGTAAGACTTGCTACGTACCTACTTAGCAGATGTATGCCTACATCATTTGCAATTTACAATGTTAAAACAAGACTTTAACTGCTACTTTCTATGTGGAAAAATGATTAATAAAACTAGATATTTATTTATGTGTTTAAAAAGTTTACTATGAAATTGTGATTCTGTATTTTCTTTCTGTAAAGGGTTTTTCCGCAGTCTGGGCCGTGTGTTCCGAAGCAAACTAGCTGTGACCCAGATCCTGTCAATGTCGTTATTGTCAGCTGGTCTCTGGGGCTTCGCTACTAAGGAAGCAGATATCGTTAAGGTCGGTAGTACTAGTACAGCTTATATTAATATTACGGAATATACATAATAACCCTTGGTGTCTTCAGGCTTGTAAGGGCCTATCTGATACACATAGTCAAAGAGACAAGTCCTAATAAAAATCTAATGACAATATTAAGTATTACTCATAGATACCTAGAATTCGCTTCCGAATATGTAGGTACAAGGCCGCAGGCCGAGTAAATCTTAGAAAGCCTAGTAAGTAGATACGTAGGTACTTACATATTTATAATGATAATAATTTAGCCTGTATGTAGATCCCAACATACCACGGCTAGGCATCGAATCTCTAGATGGGTTGGTGTATTCAATATTGATGTTCTTCTTCATCAGATAGAATATTGTGCGTCGGAAGTAGGAAGTAGGTAGTACCTACTTTAAAATTACTCTTAAGTTATTACACAATACACTATATTAGCTTAGTGATTATTAGTTAGATATTTGGGTAAATACGTATGTAATCTTTGTACTTGGGTGCGGTGTGTTTTTAGCCGTTAAGTAGGTCAGATTAGATAAAATTGTGTTTTAAAATAATTCCACTGGTTTTTTTTTTAATTAAAAATAATTGAATTCTGATAAAAAAAAACTGAATATACTTAATATGTAAAAAAACATGAATGAACATAAAAATTAAAACTAGCATGGTTGTAAAATTACGTTACCTTAATTAACTGCTTTTATTTGTTTCTGTGAGTAGGTATATCTGTATATATATCTGATAGTCGGTATATTATTATCTTGTTATTTCTTTGATATTTATCTAATAGCACTCACTATATCCAAACTACACTATTTCCTTTTTATCAATGTATTATGACGTCATTGTGTCGTATTTCTTTTTAATATGCGTTAATTTCTATATTAAATTTCTTGGCTATCAAAGGTAAAAGGCTACACAGAAAGAAAGTAAAGTTCTTAAACAGTTATTTATATGTCTACAGGTGAAATATCACGCAGTACCAGGGCATGGAATACTGGTGGATCAAGCAGCCTTCTTTCAAACCATTCCTATCATACTAGCCGTAATTGTAAGTTATGAATTTCCTAACGAACCTACTAGGGATGTTGCCTCGGTAAAATAAATAAACCGTTAGTTGGACTGTCAAAAAATTACGCACACGTATTTTTTCTTTTATCAATGAAACAGAACATTAACTAAGTGCGTAAAATTACGAGGGTGGGGGCATGACATCACTTCGTGGTGAATTGTACGAGTGGGTGACAACACACGGAACTTATTTATTTTCTTGTTTAGTTGATTAAAGAAAAAAATAGATGTCCGATTTTTTTTGATAATGTAAATAACGGAATAATTATATTTTTTGACATTTGATTTAAATTTGTTATTGGCGACTTGTTGATTTAGTGGGCAGAGCAACTAACTACGATGCAATGTTTTCTCCCGAGTCTTTGGTTATCTTGTGACTTGTATGACGTAGGCGTATGTTTATCTATTGCTCGGTACCATTAGAATCTAGATATTTTTTTTACATAATTTAATGCTAAATTAATTAGTGTAGGCTAAGTTGTCAAAATTCTTTAAAAGTTATACGTCAAGTTTTATAAATATACTAGCTGCCCGCCCCGGCTTAGTTTAGGAATAGTGTAGCTTCCCAAAAGTGAAAGAATTTTTGAAATCGGTCCAGCCGGTCTGGAGCCTATTCAACCCAAGCAAACAAACAAACCTTTCCAGTTTATAATATTAGTAGGTACAGATTAAGTATATGGCTATTAAGAGATTTCAAATTTCAGATCAGTGGTTACATATTCACTGAACCAGTGATGGCTGTATTCAATAAAACGCGAGCGATGGGCAGCGCCGCGTTGATGACAGCCCTGACTGTCATCATGTACATTGTTTTGACAGTTGTTCTGTCATGCAGCAAAGGAGACATGGCAGGGTTGACAGAGATAGAGTATAACCCGCCTGGATGCGGGTTAAATTGCGGGTAAGAAAAATAGAAAACCACGCGTTATGAATTTATGTCTTAAGTTTGTCTATAAAAAATATTTAGGGTCTTAAGTTAGCTATTTTTATCTTCTTAATCTGATTTATAAAATGATAAAAAGCTTCTTATAGATAACGAGTATTTACCTGCACAGGCAGCACGTAGAGTTATGGTCGCGCGAGAAATGGGCAGATTCATTACAATTATTAACCCCCCTCTTCTTTGTCTTTGTCAGCAAAAATAAGTACCTAAAGCTGCTCATGTAGGTAATCATCATCTCACCTCGGCTGTGAAACAACATTTTTGTGGGCATAAATATTTGAGAATTTCAATTCTCGCGGGGATGTCCGTAAATATAGTTACACGATATATAATATTTTTTGCTGTTTTCCAGCTGCGACCGGCCGTGGACGGAGTTCGCCCCGGTGTGCATCACGGAGCAGCTCGCCACGTACTACTCGCCGTGCCACGCCGGCTGCTCGCTCGCTGACGACTTCAGCGGGATCAGGTACACTCATCCAACACATAAGCTATATAAGAACACCCCTAAGCAGCTTAAAAAAAAGGCTTTGTTACGTCTCATATGGAAGCTCGCCTACTTGATTGACATAAGGCATACATTTCTCATTCGAATGTATAGTGCAAAATCGTAGCGGTTACGGACAAGGGTGTAGCTAGATTTTGTTGAGGGGGGCAGTCATAGACAAACTAAAAATATATCTAAAGTAATTTACGACACTGGCAAGGGAATCAAAACCTACATATCACTTCTGGGGCGGGGAGTGGGGCAGCTGTCCCCTCCTGCCTGTACCTTAGTACGCTCTTGGTTATGGATGTCCTAGGAGTAGCCTATATCTAACAGTACAACTCTTTGGAATGAAACAACTTTGCCTTTACAGCTCTTATAAAGTAAAGCTTTGTAGTTAGGGGGGGAGCACACAGTCAAATTCCATTCAAAAGATTTTGATCAAAAGCAAACACAGCGTAAGTATTATAATAATGATTGTGAATGTAATGATTGTCAGCTACTACGCGAACTGCAGCTGCGCGCCGGGCGGGCGCGCGACGGCCGGCGCGTGCGGCGCGGGCTCGTGTGCGTCCGCGCACGCGCTTCACAAGCTGCTGTTCGTCATGGCTGTATTATGCACAGGTACGACATTTTTATGTTATACCACACAAACTTACCTTGCCGTGGTGGTCCGAGGAACTCGAGAGAATTAAAAAGGAAGTCGCCACCAGAAAACGCAGGATCCGTTGTGCAGCTCCAGTCCGCAGGGCCAGAGTTGTCGACGAGTAGGTACCTAAAAAAGAAAAACGAATATGAGTCGAAAGCAGGGTATGCTTTATGTACAACTTATAATCTTTTATAGGAATTAATTTAATTAACTAAAAGATATTCATAAGATATCTATACGAGATCAATCCGATATCTATATATGATCAATCTGACATTACATCCATACGATACCTATACAACATATAAAAGACACATATACGAGATCAATCCGACATGCATACGAGATCTATACCTACAACATCCGACGTACGACATCTACTTATATCAATTTTATAAATATGTCCAGTGTTAGCATTCTCGTGGCAAGGCACGGTGATGCTGGAGTCGGTGGACGGCCGCGATAAGTCCATCGCTATTGGCGTCGCCTCGGCGTTCATCTCGCTCGTCACTTTTGCGGGCGCTCATGCATTTTACTATGGAATCGGCGGTGAGTATCTAAAAATAATAAATTTAATAATAAATAGGTATTAGTAAAATACGTTATTTTACAAATCTACTAAATACTTCTTTGTTGTATTTAAGTTTAAAGTAGAAACCAGCGCATTAGGGTTAAAATGTTGTTTTAGCGCCCTTCTTTAAATGAGTACATTTTGGTGCATCTCGTCACCTGGCGTCTAGAACGATCGTTCCAGGGTGCATGCTGAAACAATACCTACAAATAATGTACCAAGACAAGAGTAGAAAAAACGCAACCTCTAGTCGGACTTGAGTCTTGAACCTATGCCTTTACGAGCGATCTCAATTTTTTTCTACAATTATCTTGAAACAAATATAATTATCATTAAAACTAGTGGTATTGAACTAGAGATATCGATCGAATTTCGATTTCGGTCGTAGTAAATACAATGCAGATACAGTTTCACTAGTGCGCTGTAGGATGACGCTACGACGCTACATTTGTGATTTTAAATAACCATTTTCTATTTCAGTGTACACCTGTGCGAACTTCGAAGGTTCCACCTGCTACCTCCAGAATTCCAAGTTTCCTCTATACGTCGGCTTGTCCAGCACTACTCTGGCTCTCACCTCCCTGGCGATTAGTTTATCGACCTGGATCCTACTGAGAAGACGAAAGAATGACGTCATAGAAGAAATTGAACTTTCAAGAGATTGAGGGCACTAATTTTATTGCTGGACTATTTCGATAGTGTGCGTAATTAATGTACTTATATTTGTTTTGTTATTGAACTTTGAAATCTTATACTTCTCTATACGTGTCCATTGTAAGGCTAAAGCTGATATTTAAAGTATTCTTTTATTTAAAAATTAAATTATTAGCAGTAGGATTAGGTTACAACAAATAAACTCGAATGCATTTTTTACCATATATTATATATTTTATAGTTTTTCATAGGTACTTCCATTTAAATCCATTAGAGGCCAATATATTTGATATCTTCAAATATTTTTTTCGTAAACAAGTAGGTAACCTACCATGTATCAACCTCTTTTAATAAAATTTAGCGCCGCTTGATGAGTATAAAATACCTATATACTTAACGTCTTTGCCTGTCATTGTCATTCAGATTAACAATACATTGAAGTTTTTTTATTTGTATTTTTACATTTATATACAATGTAGTATTTCTTCTTACTAATGTATAAACTAGTTTTGGAAAAGTCGAAACGTAAGTGAGCCCTGAAGTGTACTTACGTACTTTTAGTTATTATGTAACTTACCTACCGCTGAAAACGCAGAATGTAATGACGTTTGCAGAAGTGTGAAGCATCACATCGCACACCTAGATCTAAAGGGAGCTAACTCAAAAATTTGAAGATTTTAATTAAACACACGCTAAAAAAGAGGATCCGATTCCTTACAACAATTTCGCCTCTCCCGAAAAAGTTACTTTTTTTGAGTTAGCTCCCTTTAGATCTAGGGGTGCGACATATTTTAAGTCTTATGATTAGGTAGGTATAACAGATACTTAGGTACCTACGTCTATTTTTTGTAAAAAAATAATTTATTGAAACTTGCACATAAAGAATAGAGCGTACGAATGGCGGACTCAGGGCATTCTCTACCGGTCAACTATTGTATAGCATACCTACGTACCTACTTGAATTATTTCCTAGCCAAAACTACTTAAGGTATTGTAAGGTTCGCAGTGTCTAAACTAATCAGTTTTATTAGACGCTGTGTAAAACCTTACAAAATGGCAACTACTTGAAGTGATGTGTGTTTTTGTGTGTCAATCCATATTTCTGAATCAATTTCCTGAATAGAAGTTGATTTTCAAAAATACATCAGTGATACGTAACGTATGAATGTGTGAAGGATGTCTAAATGTGTTTGTGTATTTTTGACGAATAAATAGATACTTACATAAAATTTGTGTGTTATATATTTAATTTTCCCTGTAATAATATAATAATATAATTTCTGACGCGCGGTTATTACACACATTAATTATGTAAACAGTGTAAGACTACAGTCAGCTCGGTCGACAACGAATACCTATGTAAAATTATAGAAAAGTCAGCATAAAAATAGTCGTACCTATATAGGTACTATATCCTCCTGACGACCAGAACCTTAAAATTTGTATTATTTCAATGAAACTTTCAGTGTTATTCACTAGTGTAAGAAAAGTGCCGGGAAAAATAATAAAAAAAATCCTTTGTTGGAAAATCACGATTTTCCTTATGTCCTACATTAAGAACATGTGAACCATATTCATATGTCCTTCTCGTAGAACGTAAGTTAAAAATATGTGATAAGTGTGCTGGTAAAGCTCATTTACGTATCCTTAATGAATTTCGTCGCAATCCAAAGATATTTAATAAAGATTTTTATCAAGGCAAGAAATATATTTAATAAAAAAATAACAAAAACTTGGTCTTACTGACCTTACGAACAAAACCAAGTTAACACAGCTTCTTGAATGAAATGATAGTAAGATGTTTCTATAAATATCTTACTATCACTTGAAAATCAACGTTTCAACTTATTAGATATTATATATACATAATAATAATACCGTTCATAATAACAAGACTGATTCTAATTAGTCTTTTCTTTATGTCGCAACATCTTCATCATAAACGCACTTCAATTGCGTTCTAATAGAATAAAATGTAGCCCGAATCTTTGCTGAATCAATTATAATATTATTATCCACTCTCTACTTTTTGAAACAATACATAAATATTAATATTTGGATATTGAAGGGGTGACATAATGTAGTTTGTGACCAAGATAATCTTAATTTCCTTGCTGAGAGACCGAATGATTTTCCTTTCGGTAGAATATGAGTTCTGATCGTGCAGTCGACTATTTTTTGTTAGCGATCATCGGTAATATGTCGATCACAATACACTTCTAATTTAATATTATTTTTTCCAAATAAGCTGGTTGCATTAGATCTCTTTTTTCTGGCTCTAATACATCAGCTGAGCACTTGTTATCGTCGCCGTCTTTAGTAATAACAAGAAGTCCGCGAGCCCATAGGTTTGTTAAAGATTGTCCTCTACCCCTATGATCTCCATAACCTCGTCTTGTAACTCTGCTGCGCCCTCGTGATCGAACAGCTAAATAATTGTCTAATAATACTGGAGACGATTCTGGATATCCCATGATCGGGATATTGACAATCTTAAAGTGCGAGTGATCCGTGTCGTACCGACTACTACTACTACTAATTTATGAATTATGATGTGAATTCGATGGAATCATCACTTAAATAAACAAACACTACTTAGTTTAGAAATTATTATATGTTTACAATGTTTACCACTGTAAGGAATTAGAAAAAAGCCGCATAAATGCAACATTCTATATAAAGGACATAGGAAGTCATCATATCAAACTTAAAAAAAAGCCTTTTATTGGCGACTGTATTCCTACAGGAAGGACATAAAACATTCGAAGGCTATACGTCAGTAGCTTAAGTGATTACCGATAAAATATACTTACAAAAGTATTAATCAATATTATTTTAGGAAATTTACAAAAAAATACCACCAATTCTAATAAGGATATCTAAGATTACCATGGATATACTCACGTCGGTGCGAGCGTATGGCTGACCGACTACCTTAAAACGCCATTTTTGACGAAATGGCAGCGGCCAGTGAGTGACAAACAGCCGAAAATAGTTCTACCACGTATTATAGAGGGCGTTGCTACGAAATCATAAAGTTTCCTTTAAACACGTTGATGGCGGATTTTTTTGAATCTTATGTCCTATGAGAAGCACGGCAGTCGTCAGGAGGTTAAAGTACGCGAATTAAATCCGTAGTTGTTATATTCCAATACAATTAGGTATATATTCTCGGTAGGTGTACAACAATATAAGTACCTAAATATATTACTTATAATAACTAGTGGCTCGCCCCGGCTTTGCCCGGATCCCTTTTTTGTTTAGCCTATGTTACACGAGAATAGTGTAGCTTTCCAATAGTGAAAGATTTTTTAATTCAGTCCAGTCGTTTAGGAGCCTATTCAATCCAAACAAATAAACAACAAACTTTTCCTCTATATTATATTAAGTGTAGAGTAAGTATAGATATAATTCCAGCTGTCATGTCACCAATCACAATCAAGTAGCTTGTTTCTCATGACAGCCAGACCTTATTCTACACTAGACTAGCGCATCTTGCGGATTTTTGATATGCGTTGGCCCTACTACGAATATTATCTTGACGTTACATTTTTATCCGACATTATCAGTGTCCGGACTGATGAAAATAGTATTTAGGAGCCATTTTAAATATTTAATCGTAATGGTTTTAAGCTACGCCTGCTTAGGATACAAAATTGACTGAATATCCGCAACGCAGCATATTATGCTTGCTTGATAAATAAATAGGTAGGTTACCAATAGCGGTAGTAACGTGTATCATTGTATGATTAAAGTTTTTTATGTCTAAAAGAGCTAAAATTATCAATGACAATGGAAGGATGATTTATATGATAAAGCGAATAAAAAACAGGTCAAGTGTGAGTCCGAGTTTATGTTAAGGGTTACGTAACTGATCATAATGATATAATATACTGAAATTTCTTTTATTCTATTCCTTTTTGTTATGATTGCTGTAAATACCACTACTTACCATTAGACAAGTGACATTCGGTAATTGCAAACGCAATCGATTCGAAAGAAAAAAAAATATGGAATTGACATAAACAAACGAAAAGTTACGTGGTAATTTTTAGTGTGGGTAGATAGGTATGTCAATTCCATACATTATACAAATTATTTTATAGCACGTCTAATCTCACTTGAATACGACGGCATGTTATGCTAATACAAATTCTGAGAAAATTCCGAATTCTTATTTATGTAGGTAGCTCTTAGTGCCTCTTAGCTATGTAACAATAGGTACCTATCTATATCAAAATACAGTCATTTTTCGTGTGATTGTAATTTGATAGGTACCTACTTACGTCCATTTGACTCTGTGACGGATAAAGCAGTCAGAAATGTCAATGGTTGGTCTCCCATTGGTTTCTTTTAAGTGCGGAACCCGAACAGTGACATTCAAAATAATTGTACCATTGCTCGGGTCACAGTAAAATTTTAGGATAAAAACTCTTTAACAACTGCAGAGTCGTAAGTAGAGGTTCTTTGCGGTTTTTTTACCTAAGTACCTACAAAAAGTAATACCAGTCTCTGTTTAAACTTATTGCTAGTTTATCGTTATTTTGTGTAGGTTCCCTACCTACTTATTAAGTTGTAGTAGAGGAAACGAGTAGGCTACCTAGTTACCCCTTAAATAAGTATTTACCTACATTAAGTAGGTGTATATAATTATCTACATAGAAATAGTTAGCCATCTTTCTTTTAATTTTTAGAAGAGTCAGGGGATGAAATTTTCATTAAACACAGGTATGTCTATTCTTATGTACCTCATTCATGTTTATTTATGTTTAAAAATAAGGAAAATGATACGGAATCGATTGTATAAGATAAGTTCCGTGGTAGGTATTTAATAAAAATATTTGAAATAATAAAATCTTTAGGTACAGGTTACTTACTGTTTTTCTTCAACTTGAGCAATAATTTTCAGAATAGTACATTACGCACCTAGGCCAATAAAATAAAAAATGTCTCAGATCACATGTAATTGTCGTCCGAGGCGAAGCCGAGGTTGACAAAAATGTGATCTGAGGCTTTTTTATTTACTGGCCGAGGTCAGTAGGTATACTATTTTTCTGTTCGACGAAGCCAGAAAGCGGCAACTTCGTTTACCGCAGCGGCCAGAAAGTTGGTGCTTTCCGGCCGGAGAACAGAAAAATATATAATCTTATTATGGAGTAAAATTACACTCTACAATGAAATCGAACGTTTATCTGTACTGGAAACACGAATACTTTTTGGTGATTAATTCTATCATAAACGTAAATTATATTATCGTTTCGTAATACATTTTATTAGAATTCCGTATCGACAAGGTAAAAACAGCATAAATATTATCTTTTTGTAATAATAAGTAGGTAAAAAAGATTACGATTGTAAATGGAAACAAAATTAATTAATTGGGCGTTGCAGCTTGTTTAGAATGAGGTCCAGCTGTTATGTTCATCAGAGACCAGTAGTCTTATAATTATAAGTCTTTCATTGGTGGAACATGACAGCTGGACCTCATTTTACGCAAGAGCATGTACCTAGCGAATTTGATACTACATACATATATTGCATAATATAACGGTAAATTATTATATTCTACCTAAACTACCTACTGACTAGCTTAAATATACTAGGTAAAGTACATAGTTAATTATCTTGGGACAAATACTTTATATATTAGGATAGAACTACCCTTTCAAGTAAGTTTGTTTAATAAGTACTAGTGATACAGAACTCTATATTCGAATTGCGTCGCTCACTCTTGGCCTTATTTTATCAATTTCGGCATTAATAACGATAGGTAACATAAGTTTTGTTAATTGATCTATAAGTTTGTTTCGGATATCGATCATGGAAGGTACGGCTAGACTGTTGCCAAAAGAAAAGGGTATGGAATTATTATAATCTTAGTTGTAAAGATTTTCAATCTGTATTTTGTGGGTACATTTAAGTACATCTATAACTTAATATATTATTATCTTAAATTTTAGATACTTAGGTACGGTCTATTCACTTTCAGTTTTGTTTGTTTTGAATGTGTGAGAATAATAATGGTTAAGTTTCTAAGAAAGTTGCTTAGTTTGTGTGGGTATATTACTAAGGATAACTTTTTAATTGTTTAAGTACCTACTTAGTACCTATTAGACAATTCATAATTACTCTAGATAGGCTTTCTGGATTAAAATTGGGTACTTATTTATTTCTTCGTGTGTAATTAAGAACATGATCAACATGATCAATAAGCAAAATGTTTCTCTTATTACTTGATGAAATTATCGTTGTATCGTATAAATCGTGTAGAGAGGATTTATTGACGGCACCTGAAACACTCGAAGAAACACCCACCTAGGTAAAGGTACCTAGTAATAGTTGTAGTTGATATAAAAGGATAAGAATCAAATTTATTTATTATTATTATTTCAGTTCAGCACCATGTGCGCTCCTTCTTCAACCCGTCCAAGTTTCAACCGGCCAAGTTCAGAGAGATGGTGCAGTTTGCAATCCTTGGATATACGCTGGCGGAGGTGGTGGTCTTCGTCCTGCTACAACAAAGCGCCAGCGTTGGCGAGATGCCAAAATATATTACTGGTAGGTAACGTAAGTACCTAATTACTTTACGGACATTTTCTGTCCCGTATCTAGTACCTACCCACCTATAAAAATTAATAACTCACATCAAAACATCATATGTAAATAAATTTTAATAAATTTACAGGTGTACTATTATTTCAGATGTCATAATTATTTCCATATCGTTAATCGAGTTTTTTGTGGGACCATTTATCGCTTGGTATGGTGCAGACCGGCGCAGAAGCATGATCTTACAGTGGACTCTCGTAGCCGCGGCCTGCACTGTCCCTTTATTTTGGCTTCCAAAACCACAAGTGGAGGGCAATTTAGGTAAGCATGGTAACTATTTTATGAAATAAAAAAGTCGAAATACTTACTTAAATTGGTCGATGTGATACGATTAAGAAGTTCTAATGTGTGTTAATTAAATTGATAGCTTCCAGAAATGCTATAGGTAGCTACTAAATACTCGACAGTGGTTATTGAAGAATCTGCACCTGTCTTCCAGTTCTATGCAACGGGTCACCAGGCCCAGTCCCAATTGGCATGTCAAGTTCAACAGTCACCCGGCTGTTCCTTCTTATTCTCACCGCCGCTGGTACCGCGCTCGCGAGAGTTGCCACCTGGTCGCAGGCGCAAGCCTACCTCGACGAGTACAACCCTTCGCTGCATGTGCATAAGCATTTCAGTACGTTATCAAATATTATCCGTTTCAACATTTAAAAAAAAATCTATTTTTTTTATTATTCTCTACTCGATATCACTACTAATACTTATTATACCAAATTTAACTTCTAAAATCTGGTTGCCGGTTTCTTCACGCTTTGGTATTTACTTACCTACGGATTTAAATGAGATTTAATATGGAAACTGTTTAGCTATGTCCCGAGGAAGGGTGAGGATGAAACGGAGAAGAATCTACCCTAAAACTTACTTATTGTGGAATCACGAAAATAGAGCCATCACATAAATTACTCGAGTAGGTACCAGTAGGTACCTACTCGAGTAATTTATGTGATTCAGTAGAATCTAGGTAGCTAATATACTAAAACTTCATAGAGTTTCGCCGTCTTTTTTTTAAGTTAAGTTCTTCTGTAACCGAAGTATGAAGTACTTAGGTTAATTTAATGAATCTAAAAGCGGTTCTCTTTCAAAAGGTATTATCCTGACTATCCGAGTGGTATTGCTGTTCACGGGTATCTCCGCAGTCAAGGAGAGTACTGAGACCAAGCTGTGGCTGCAGGCGGTATTCCTAACCCTAGGGATAGCTGTTACCTGCATTATGATATGGAGATACCCTCCCGTGCCACCTAATATTATTGTATCTGATAATAATAAGGGTAAGTTGAGATTTTTTTTATTGATAAATTATAATTTCCACTTAGATAATACATATAAATCTACAATTTATCGCCAGGCCTAGTTAAAATAGCTCAAGAAAATAAAGAAAATAGCTTAGATAAATTTATATAATGTGCATATAGCGTAGCATAGGTGTTTATTTTTATCTTATGTAAGTATCTACTCGTATTTTATGTACTTAGATTGCAAACTGTAAATTTATATATTTTTGACTTAGTTATTTCTTTATTTTATTTCTTTTGTAGATTTCATCCCAAGCCTACAACGCGTTCTTTGCAACAAGTTGGTGATGGTTCAGTTCATCGCCATGTCGCTTCTTGCATCTGCATTATGGGGATTTACCAGGAAGTATGAAGACATTGTCAAGGTATTGTTTGCGTAGATGTAAGATTATAGCTACTTTAATAATTTCTGATGCCTTCGCGGTTATTACACATTGTAATGAAACAACTATTAACGGATTTAACTCGCGTATTTTTATTTTATTTTATTTGCTGACATTTCGGAGTAAAGTGACCTTAGCGTTAGACTATTGTCAGCTCAGTAGTGCTACGATTATGGAAACTGTAAAGAATCCAAAACGTCAGCAAATAAAGTAAAATAAAAATACGCGAGTTAAATCCGTTAATAGTTGTTTCATTCCAATATAGCTACTTTGTTTAGGTACCTACATATTACCGTTGACTTCCATTAATTATACATAGGGAATAGGCATTTATGTATAAGTAGTTAGCTACTTTCGTAAAAGAACAACGCCTACCTACTGCTACTGCCTGATTTAGTTTTATTACAATACATACTTAGTATATAATAATAATAAATGCGAAAGAATAAAAAAATATTAAGATAGGTATGTGACGTAAGAACTCATGACATGAACTAAAATCCAGATTAAATGATCAATATCTCAAGGGTGGATCCAGGGGCTGGGTCATGGGGGTTATGATCCATCCGTACTATCCTTTGAATGGAATTTGACTGTGTGACAACCCCCCCCCCCCCCTCCCTCTCCTCCCTGACTACAAAGCTGAATCCGCCCTTGGAATTTCTTTCTTTATGGACAATCTAACTTAGTTGTCTTTTTTCTTCAGGTGAAACATCACATCATTCCTAGCCGAAGTGAAACAGGCAACTTCTCGGTGATACTGAGTGCACTCCCGATAGTCTTGGCAACTGTGGTGAATATAATTTAATGTACCTAACCTAACCTTTTTGGTTTTCTAGTAGATACCTAGTTAACGGGTAGATATTTATATGCTTAGAGAGATACATAAGTACCTACATAGACTTAATTAAATATTAGGTAGTAATTATAATCAGCGGAGCGGAGGACTACACAGGAACAAGAAATACAAATTTATTTACCCATTAATAAATATTATTACACATGATAAGCTGCCCCGCAATCTACCACCATATCTCAATCTATAGATAAATCTTAAAAAAATTAAGCGGTCAACGACTCTTGAAGTAAATGTCACTGACCTTTAAAGTTATTCAATTATTTTCAGATAAATGCGTACAGGTATTCACAACCTTTGATGTCGCGGTTTGATAAAACCATGGCCATGGGGAAGGTGGCTAAGGTGACCTTCTTGTCAGTGGTTCTATACGTCATTATGACTGCTCGGTTGAACTGCGAGAAAGGAGCGCTGGCAGGCATGAACGATACTACGTACAACCCTCCTGCATGTGGACGGAGCTGTGGGTAAGTAGAAATAAACATGGATTTTTCAAGTAATAGGTACGTTCTTCTATCACGACTCTTTTAAGGAATAACACCGGTAAAGGAACACGGTGCAGTTCGCACCGAAGATTAGCTCTGATTTTTTAGAATATACTTATCTTGAATTTGGCTTTGATGCTGTCGTGTGTCTAGTATACTAAGTAGTACCTAGGTATTCGACTAGTGAAGTTTGAAAAGTTTTTTTAGGTCTATTAAGTAATATGTCATTTTATTTTTATATTTTCCCGAACTTAGCAGTAAATATAATAAATATAGTAAGTAAATATTTATGTTATGTTTCAGTTGCGATCGGCCTTGGACAGAATTTACTCCCGTCTGTATGACAGAACAAATGGTCACATTCTACTCTCCATGTCACGCTGGATGTAGTAACTCTACTATATTGGGAGGAATAGAGTAAGTACAAAAAGGGGAGGGGAGGCAGGCGTAGACAAACTAAGAATTAAGAATGTTTTACCTAATTAGTTATGAGTTGCATTGCACCCGATCCGGGCCCATGTGAACCTAATTAACTAGGTATTACCTATGTACTTAACAATACCATAGATGCAAATAAAGAAATAAAGAATATCTAAGGTAATTTTCGACACTCGCAAGGGAATCAAAACCTGGCTACGCCCATGCTAACGTGCTGTTTTATTTAATAGGGTATACACGAACTGTTCCTGTGGTACAATCACTGGACAGGCGACGGCGGGCGCGTGCTCAGACCGTATTTGCGCGGACGCAAATAAAATGCATCTCGCGTTGTTGACAGTCGTTGTTCTCTTCTCTGGTAAGACCCGATATGCACAAAAAAAATTATAAGAATCGGTCCAGCCGTTTCGGAGGAGTTTGGCAACAAAAAACACGACGCAAGAATTTTATATATTAGATTACAGATAATTAATAATTCGAATATTCTTGTTTATTATATTTCTAATACGGTACAGTAAGTAAGTACCCAATTAGTCACCTGTACAAGCAAATTGAGACATTTTTATATGACCTAAGTTGTACTTCTTTTTCAGTGCTCGCATTATCTTGGCAAGGCGCCGTTGCGCTGGAGTCTGTGGATCGCAGCGATAAGTCCGTCGCGATGGGAGTCGGCTCCGCTGTGATATCGCTCGTCACTTTCGTTGGGGCGCATTCTTTGTACTTTGTTATTAGTAGTAAGTGCTTATCATGACCTTTGAATTGAACTCATTTATATGCTTACCTAAATCATATACTTAAAAAAGGCACTATCTATTAAAAAAAAATATTTGCTGCACCTTCTTGTGTCGAAATTGCCTGAATCGATTTGTCGCAGAGGGAAATTCTATTCAAAAGAGTAATTAAATTTGATCAAGCAATAAGTCCACAGCTATTCCAGGGCCATATTATTTAAAACGTATTGCTTTGATCAAATTACTATGACGTGTCATTGTCCGCGCATCGTATATTTTCATCTAACTAACATAGTATTTTATTCCAGTGTTTTCTTGTGCCCGCTACGAAGGACAGATCTGTGATCTACAGAACTCATTATTCCCAACCAGGGTGGGCTACACTAGTGCCATTCTTGCGCTGCTTGCTTGGATTATGAGTTTAGCAACCTGGATAATATTGAAGAAGAAAAAGGAAAACAAAGAAGACAGTGATTTATCTTTATCATGAGACTGATTTATGTATTCAAGTGGACATTAAGTGCACAATTATACCTAGAAGATATAATTGTGCGACTTCTGAAATTATATATGAATATTGTACATTTTAGACAGTTCAATATTAAATCATTGTGAATGTGTGTATAACGGTTATGTGATTACTAATTTATTATTGTGTGAGTGACATTTTACAGTATTTATTAATAAATAAGTTCGGATACGGTTGTTTTTTATATTTCCTACTTTTATCCGTGAAATTAAATCTAAATCTTTGTTAAGTTGCTTGTGCACTTATGCGCAACGCTTAATTTAAGGCAGATAAGTCTTTTTCCTGATAACAGTGATAACCATCACTCTTATTTGCAATAGGTTAAGGATAAATTTTCAATGGCAAAGATTTGGTAACACTAATTGTAAATTGGTATTACCTTCAAACCTTTTTGTGAACAATACCACAGACATGATGGGGGTTAAAACAAACAAATACTATTGTGAAAATATATTTAATTCACCGCTTGCTCTTAATTTTCGGTATAACAATATCTACATTTAAATCCACATTATTCTCTACTTGCTCGCAATGCTGTTTAAAGGCGGTCTGAGCCCACGCGTGGGCCGGGGGCACCTTAGCAGGCGCCGCGGATTTCGGAGGAGGAATTGATGGTTTGAACGCCATTTGAGACCCATCGTACTGGTCGAAAATTTGGACTGGTGACCTGATAAAGAGAACAATATTTATTCATTTGTCGTAAAATGGGTTAGGCAATTCCAATTTATCTGTTTGCTCTCTTAAATAAATAGGGATAAAGAATACGAAATTCTATTTGGCCCGTCTATATTATAAAAAATTAAAGGACACGTATTTTTTCTTTTCTTCTACAAACAAAAATTACAAAGTTCGGGAGTGGGGCTCAATGCAACTTTCGCGGAATATACTCAAGACGTAAAATTCCAAAGAATATTGGTAAAATTGTCTTTCGTTCTTTGAAAAGCATGGTTGTTGAATAAAAAAACTTACAATTTGTGGTCCGCTTTCTGCATATTCGCGGCTTGCCGCACCCCGGGATGGTAAACTCGTCCTCCGTCAGCCGGGACAAGATGGCCACCAGGTCCGAGTAGTATTCCAAGTTTATGACGTGGGTGAATCTGGAAGGATTTTTATCAATGTCAAAGTGAGAAATGTATTGTGTTTATAGGATCAGGTACACAAGTGCTTATGAATGTCGATTGTCTATGTTACGACTGGTTTGAAAAACACGTTCTCTTGAGATGATTGGCGAGGAACATAAACCAGTTACAATTTTTCTTACAAACTACAAGACTTTGCAATTAGAGAGCATAATATTTTTCGGTACACTTTGAAGATGATGATGATCACCAAGAAGATGAAAGGACATTTTGAAGTGCAATTTGTTGTTAAGGGGATGTCTGTGTGAACAGTCCTTATTAGCGCAATGTAGGAAAAAATATCCACCTGAGCCAGCGTCCATTGCTAGCCCCAGTTTTTGGCTCATTGGAAGTTTAGTAAAAATACTAATAACTTACTTGGCCAACCCATTCAACGCCGCAGCTAAAAGTTTCGATCGCGGCGCAGTCTTCAGCAGTCGGAAGTAGATGTGGAAAACGGTCTTAGTCACTTCCGTGAGCTGCTTCCGACGGGAGATGTCGCTCTCCTGCGCTTGCGTCTCTAGGAGCTCTCGCTCTACTTCTTTCAGTTTTTTTGCGCGCTGGAAAAAACTCGGAGTAAACGGTGTGAGCTTCGACCTCCTTACTTATTTTATAGACGTTAAGATTAATTTTAGATGACAAAAATTTGTGACTTTGACTTCGTTTTACTATTGTCTTGTTTACCCTAATGTAAAGAGTAATAAACTGTTATTACAATTTAAAACCGACTTTATTCTTACATACTGAAGGATTAAAGTCTTAAAGAATAGGACAGTCGTAGTCAAATACAAAATTACATTAAGTAGCAGTAATATCATAAAAATATCACCAGTGACAATGGATCCTAATCAATTTCATCCAAGGTGTCAATGCCACAGGTTAACACAACATCGCGTTCGACGATTGAAATCTTGGTTATATATCTCATCGCTTCACATACCTTTTTCTCCTTCTTAGACAAGTTAACGATCCGCTTCTTATGTTTTTCATCTTGCTTCTTCTTAGTCTGGACCTCTGCTTCTGCGTCGAGATCCACGTCGCGTATCTTCAGGCTCAGCAGGCAGTCCAGAGCAGAGGGTTTCAACCGGTCACCCCGCCGCTTGACTAACTGGTTGATTAGTCGAACTACCTGTATACATATAGACATAGTTATATATTAAGGACCGTTTTAATAACCCTAACCCGATCTCGAGTTCGATAATTGGCTTAGACTGTGTGATTTTATGGAAAATTACGCAATAAACGTCTGTTTGGAATGTGAGCATTGTACAGTTCTTAAAATTTTATAAATAACTATCTTCTGCCAGCGACTTCGTCTGCGTATGATAAGCACCTCTGTTTTAGGGGGTAAATTTACAAAAATCCTTTCTTAGTGCTCCCCTAGGTACGCTATAAGAGGAACCCCTGTGCAAAGATTCAAGTTTCTAACCCTTGTAGTGAATCCACATCAAAATATATTAATAAACACCAAATCATAACCATACAACGCACACCAATAGCTGGACGCAACGCGTAAACCGAAAGCGCCGCGCGTTCAGTGCAAAAACACTGAATATTTCCAAAAAAAAAAAAAACCCTTGTAGTGAATATGAATTACGTATAAAAAATATTATGATTAGTTTAGACGCTGTGTGAACCTTACAAAATGGCAACTACTTGAATTGATGTGTGTTTGTTGTGTGTCAGTCCATATTTATGAAACAATTTCCTGAATATAAGTTGTTTTTTAAAAATACTTACCAAATTATAACTGTGATTTGTTAAAATCAGTGATACGTAAATGTGTGAATGATGTCTAAATGTGTTTGTGTATTTTTGATGAATATACCTATAGATATTAGATACTTAAAATGTGGTGTTATATATTTATTTTTCCCCGTAATAATATAATTTCTGACCTGATTAATCGTAGCACGACTGAGCTGACAATAGTCTAAAAAATAAATAGATTATGGAAACTGTAAAGAATCCGAAACGTCAGCAAATAAAATGAAATAAAAATACGCGAGTTAAATCCGTAAATAGTTGTTTCATTCCAATATAATAAAATATTTGTTAAGTCTGTTCAACAATATTCTTGGTAGGTGTACAACAATTTTAATATATATCGCACACCTAGATCTAAAGGGATCTAACTCAAAAACCGGAAGATTTGAGTTATGCGCACCAACGGATTCCAGCAAAACCCACCTACACTAAAACTGATTTCAGCTAATTAATATAACTCTGCTAGCTTTATTATAAAAAGTATATATTTATACAGAATACTCATGCGTGCATATGGACATGTTAATCAGTTTCTCGCCTCTCCTGAAAAACTACCTTCTTTGAGTTAGCTCTCTTTAGATCTAGGTGTGCGATATGTTAGGTATATAGTTGGCTATAGTGTGGCATTTTATATTCCATCTGTCGACTGTCATGTTTTGACACGCGATGGCCCTGCTTTTTCGAATATTATCTTGACGTTGAATTTTTATCCGACATTATCAATGTTCTGCCTGATTAAAATAGTATTTAGGCGCCATTTGAAAGATTTAATCGTAATGGTTTTATGCTACACCTGTTTAGGATACAAAATTGACTGAATATCCGCAGCGCAGCATATGCTTGGTTGATAAATAAATAGGAAGGTATGTACAAGTATGATTAAGGTTTTTTACGTCTAAAAGAGCTAAAATTATCAATGACAATGGAAGGATGATTTATGTGATAAAGCGAATAAAAAACAGGACAAGTGCGAGTTTATGTTAAGGGTTACGTAACTGATCATTATGATATAATATAATATACTAGCTGTCTGCTCCGGCTTCGCACGGATCATCTTTTGTGAAAGAATTTTTAAAATCGGTCCAGCCGTTCTAGACTCTAGAGCCATTCAATCCAAACAAACAAACCTTTCCTCTTTATAATACATATTAGTATAGATAATGTAATTTCTTTTATTCCACTCCTTTTTCTTTTTCTTTCTCTTTTTCATTATTATCGTTTGCTGTTAATACCACTACCATTAGAGAAGTGACATTCGGTAATCGGAAACGCGATCAATTTGAATGGAATAAAAATATGGAATTGACATAAACGAAAAGTTACGTGATAATCATAAGTGTGGGTAGGTATGTCAATTCCAAACATTTTACAAATGATACCATAGCGCTCGAGGGTATGTTATAATACTAATTCTGAGAAAGTTTAAAATTCTCATTTATTTAGCTCTTAGTTATGTAACAATAAAAAAATAAATATCTTTGGACAATTCACACCAATTGATCTTGTCCCAAACTAAGCAAAGCTTGTACTACCTATGCGTACTTGATAACGGAAAATGGGTGTCCTGGTCTATTCAAATAGTGTTCCGTGTGTAATTTGCTGGGTATCTACTTACGTCCTTTTAACTCAGTGACGGATAAAGCAGCTGTGTAGTGTAATCAGTGTTGCCAACTCCTAGAAGTTCGAGTCGCTAAACTCAAAGTCAAAAGTGGCCAGAAAGTCGCTAAAACTAAAATATAACCATAAAAAGTTCAGGGACCCCCCCCCCCCCCCTCATAATAATATACAAATGGAACTTCAATTGAATAAAGTTTGAATTTGGTGCGCTATCGCGTTTGTCGTTTTCCATATTATGTATCTCTTGGCATTGAATAATTGTGTGTCGATTTGACAAAAAATGTATCTATTATTGGCTCTAGAGCTGTTTTAATTTGTACTCCAAAAGTCGCCAGATAAGTCGCTAAACTATTTATGTCGTCAAAACTTTTTTTTGGTCGCTAAGCCTTAAGCAAAAGTCGCTAGTTTTAGCGACAAAATCGCTAAATTGGCAACACTGAGTGTAATTGTTGGCCCCCCCATTGGTTCCTTTTAAGTGCGGAACCCGAACAGTGACATTCAAAATAATTGTACCATTGCTCGGGTCACAGTAACACTTCAGAATAAAAACTTTGATTTAACAACTGCAGAGTTGTAAGTATATTATTATGTTCTTTGAGGTATCTTTACCTACCTAAGTAGTTAAGTGCCTAAAAAACTAATACCAGTCTCTGTTTAAACTTATTGCTAGGCTATCGTTATTTTGTGTAGGTACTTATTATGTTCTAGTAGCGGAAATGACTACCTAGTTACCTACTCCTAAAATAAGTTTTTACTTACTTTAAGTAGGTGTACATATCTACATAGAAATAGTAACAGTCTATAAATATCTTTTTTTTAATTATTTAGAAGAGACAGGGGATGAAATTCTTATTAAACACAGGTATGTCTATTATTATGTAATTCATATGTTTAAAAATACTAAGAATGATACGAAAGATGCTGTATATTATCTCATGTTTATCTGTCCAGGAAATACAAATACTTTTCAGCTTTCCTATAAAATTGAACTGTATGGTTTCGTAATACATTATATCAGAATTCCGTATCGACAATGTAAAAACATCATAATATCTTTTTTGTAATAATAAGTAAAAAAAAAATTGGATTGTAAAAGGAATCAAAATTAAATAAATAGGGGTTGCCAAAGAGGATGTGGTTTTTGATACGCATCCAAAACCACATCCTCTTTTTATTTACTTATATCATTAAATAACAATATTTTTAAACTTAGGTACCTATCTTACTTACTTACTTCGACACACGCAAGAAGTCGCAAAGAATATAACTTTAAACTAGCCCAACAAGCAAAGTATTCCTATAAGTAAAGACTATAAGTACTAGTACTGTACCCTCGGTAAGCGAGTCCGACTCGCACTTGACCTTTGTTTATTTACGTCTAAAAGAGCTAAAATTATCAATGACCATGAAAGGATGATATAGGTATGTGATAAAGCGAATAAAAAACAGGACAAGCGCGAGTCCGAGTTTATATTAAAGGGTTACGTAATTAGTCTGATATAATAGGTATATATTGAGACTTCTTTTATTTTATTCCTTTTTACTATTATTGATTGCTGTTAATACCACTGAGATAAAGGAATGATAGGGTTAATTAGGGTTCACCTCGGAATGAGAGATACACATCTCGAAAATGGTTCAACATATCGCACCCCTAGATCTAAAGGGAGCTAACTCAAAAAAAAAAACTTTTTCGGGAGAGGCGAAATTGTTGTAAGGAATCGGATCCTTTTTTTTAGCGTGTGTTTAATTATAATCTTCAGATTTTTGAGTTAGCTCCCTTTAGATCTAAGTGAGCGATATGTGAGTAAGTATAAAAAAAAATGTTAGTGCAAAAATGGTAGAGAATATAATCATCTACAATATTTCAATATATAAAAGAAGCATAAAGCCCATAGCAAACCAGATATTTGCAATATATGTAAAAAAAATGTTTTTTTTACCTTAAGACCTTGGAAAATCAGAAGACGCGGATACCCTACGATAGGTAGGTTTTGAGACAAGTTTTAGGGTAGGTACCATAACAAAAGTTTATACAAAATTATAGCCGACTGTCTCTCATTCCGAGGCGAAACCCTAATTTTCCTGGGCTATGTTGCAATATTATTCTGAGAAAAATTCAAATTCTTATCTATGTATGTAGCACTTCAAAATACAGAAGTTATCCGTGTGATTATAATCTGTTACCTCCCTTTGACGGAAGAATCAAACTAATGTGTAATATCATTTTATATGTATCTGCATAGACATAGATACAGTCTATTAACATCTTTTTTAAATTATTTAGAAGAGTCAAGGGATGAAACGCCCATTAAACACAGGTATGTCTATTATTATGTAATTAATATTATGTTTATTTGTGTTTAAAAAATTTAACAAACAACCCGACATAAAAACTAAAAAACCCTCTAAAAAGTATAGGTAACAATAATAAAATTTCTTTTTTTTTTCTTCGCTTCTCATTTAGGTGTAGTACCTACTTACTTAATATTTATTTACAATCTACCTAAACCTACGGTCCCCCCGACATGACGTTTTCTTTGTAGAAATATTAATACTGAGGTAACTAATATTAAGATTTTATTATTGTTATACTTTTTAGAGGGTCTTTTAGTTTTTATGTCGGGGGTTTGTTACATTTTTAATTTATTTTTTTTATTTCATACTTTTCGTAAGTAGGTATTTAGGTACCTACTACATATTATTATTTTTAACTAATTTCCATTTAACATGGAATTTTGTAATGTACCTACATGTTATCCTCTTACATTTGATACCCCACTCGGGTATATTTGTCGACATTGGGCTTACCATTTACAATTTTACTCCCCATAATTTTTGTACTACTTAACCGATTTTCATTATGATTTCAATTTTGTAATCTACACGAGATCCTCTTTCATTTGATATCCCACTCGGGTATAAATGTAGACATTTAGTTTGCCATCCCCACTTTCACTCCCAATATTTTTTGAACGACTCAACAGATTTTCATTATAATTTCATTTTTGTACTGTACACGTGATCCTTTTTCATTTGATACCCCACTCGAGTATATTTGTAGACATTTATTTTTCCATTTCCTCTTTCAACCCCCCTAATTATTAAACTATTCAGCCGATTTTTATAAAACATAGCTAGGAACACTCCCGACATAGTCACCTTTCAAACAAAAAAAACAGAATCATAATCGGTTCATGCGTTAGGGAGCTATGATGCCACAGACAGACACACACACACACACACACAGACAGACAGACAGACAGACAGACAGACACGTCAAACTTATAACACCCCGTCGTTTTTGCGTCGGGGATTAAAAATAATACGAAATCGGCTGTAAGAGTATGTAGTAATAGGTTCCCAGGTATTGAATATATAAATATTTTTATAAATAAAAAAACCTGTACCTAGTACTTACTGCTTTTCGTCAACTTGAGCAATACTTTCCAGAAAATGTATATTCTTATTACGGAGTAAAATTACGGTGAAATCGAATGTTTATCTGCCCTGGAAATACGAATACCTACTTTTCGGTGATTAATTGTATCATAAACGTTAAATATATTATCATTTCGTAGTATGTATTAGAATTCCGTATCGACAAGGTTAAAACATTATATTATCTTTTTTTAACCGACGTTTTTGAAGACACGATTATTTTTTTTACTTTTCAGTGCGCGTTATTTTTTTTTCATTAAAAAGTTATTGGTAAAAAAGGTGTGGATTGTAAATAGAATCAAAATTAAATAAATTGTGGTTGCCGCATACTTATCAAAAACCAAATCCGGTAGGTTTGCTGTTTTGAAATGGGTTCCTCCTCATTTTCTGCAAGGGCATGTTATAATATTATATAGCGAATTTGCTACTATATTGCACTTTACCTTAATACTAGCTTAAGTACCTACTTATACTTACCTACTAAACTACATACTTACCTAGTTAATTATCTGTGAACAAATACTTTATATAAAATAGGATAGAACTGCACTTACAAGTGAGTTTGTTTAATCCTATAATTATATAGAACTCTGTATTCGAGGTGCGTCGCTCACTCTTGGCGTTTTGTTTTATCAATTTCGGCACTAATAACGATAGGTAGGTAACGTAAGTTTTGTTAATGGATCTATGAGTTTGTTTCGGTTACCGATCATGGAAGGTACAGCTAGACTGTTGCCGAAAGAAAGGGGTATGGAATAATTATAATCTTAGTTGTAATGATTTTTAATCAGTATTTGGGTACATCTTTAAATTAATCGATAAATTATTTTTTAGGTAGGTACTCAGGTACGGTCTATTCGCTGTTTAAGTTTTGTTTGTTTTGATTGTGTGAGAATAATAAGTTCCTAGGAAGAATATTTTTTAATGCTTTCGCGGTTATTACACATTGAAAAAAAGCAACTATAAACGGAATTAACTGGTGTATTTTATTTTATTGGCTGACGGTTCGTAAACTTTACAGCTTTCATAATTGTAGCACGACTAAGCTGATCTTTAGCGTTAGACTATCATCAGCTCAGTCGTGCTAAAATAATTTAAACTGTAAAGGTCCCGTTAGTCCATAAAATAAAATACGCAAGTTAAATCCGATTATATTTGTTTCGTTTTGTTTATGAACCTATTACCTACCTTGCTATTTTTTTAATCTTGAGGTGCCTTTATCGAGTAAATAGTTCATTACGCACCAAGGCCAGTAAAATAAAAAATGTCTCAGATCACATATAATTGTCGTCCGAGGCGCAGCCGAGGTTGACAAATGTGATCTGAGGCTTTTTATTTTACTGGCCGAGGTCAGTATACTATTTTTCTGTTCGACGAAGCCAGAAAGCGGAAATTTCATTTAGCGCAGCGGCCACAAAGTTGGCGCTTTCTGGCCGGAGGACGGAAAAAATAATTACCTACTAGGGTTCAAGGGTTCAAATGTATAAATAACTGTACGAATGTGAAATGAACTAAGTACCTACCTGGGTATTTATTCTTTGTTTAAATACCACCTGTGTATACACAGCAGTAATATCGAACTACCCACTAGGTATTATGTATTAAGTACTTGGTACGTCCCTATAGGGACAGTTGTTGATAAAAAAAAGCTTATTGTTTGTTTCATATTTCAGTTCAGCGCCATGTGCGCTCCTTCTTCAATCCGCCCACGTTTCTGCCGGCCAGGTTCAGAGAGATGGTGCAGTTTGCAATCGTCGGATATACGCTGGCGGAGGTGGTGGTCTTCGTCCTGTTGAAACAAAGCGCCAGAGTTGGCGAGATGCCAAATTATATCACTGGTAGGTACCATAAGTAGGTAATTATTTTTGTCTGTCCTTATTTCAGAAAATTTAACAAATGTGTTACACCCATAATTCGTACATGTTGTCTGAGTAAGTGAGTACCTATAAATCTTAATGCAACTTATTCCTGTAATATTTACGGTAAGTATAGCATACTGTCGGCAGTTGATACTCTCGAACTTAAGTACTTACCTAGTTGGTTTAGTGTGGTTTAACTTTAAAGACATCTATCAATAAGTGCCTTAAATTTTGACAAAGTCATAATATCATTGTAGTTCTTAGTCATAATTCCCAAGAGTTATGAATGTTTTTTACTTGTGCATATTATGATAAAAATTATCGTTACTAGGTACATTATCTTATCCAGTTAAGTAACCTAGTGATTCACTTTTGAACACACCTAAGTATAATATACTTACTACTATCCGTATATTTAATACATTTTCAAATATAATGTAATTAACTAACCAACCCTACTTACTATCATTCATGTTTGACATAATCTTATTAATATCTATATAGACACGCGGTAGCGTGTCAAGCCTAGTTTAAGCTAAAAGAACTGGCGAGTAGCAGGTATCGTGTGTAATATTTATTTCCTATCCTATTGAAAATATAATCCTATTGAAAATCAATAAATAAAATCAAAACAGCATATAAGAAACTTTCAACATGTAATTTTACAGCCGTACTACAATTTTTCAAACGATGATATATTTTTTATAAAATACTTAGTTTGCAAGCTAGCACTCTAGTCTTTGTAGTCACTAGGTAGGTACTATAAATGATTTTTATATCAGATATCGTAACTTTATTTCAGATGTCATAATTGTCGCCATATCGTTAATCGAGTTTTTTGTGGGACCATTTATCGCTTGGTATGGTGCGGGCCGGCGCAGAAACATGATCTTACTGTGGAATATCGTAGCCGGAGCCTGTACTATCCCTTTATTTTGGCTTCCAAAACCAGAAGTGGAGGGCAATTTAGGTATGGTAACTAATTTATGAAATAAAAAAGTCGAAAGACCTAAATTGGTCGATTTTATACGATCAAGCAATTCTTTTGTGTTAATTACATTGATATAATAGATTCCAGAAATGCTATAGCTACTCAAATACCCGACAGTGGTTATTGAAGAATCTGCATCTGTCTTCCAGTTCTATGCAACGGTCCACCGGGCCCCGTTCCAACTGGCATGTCGAGTTCCACAATCACCCGGCTGTTTCTTCTCGTCCTCACCGCCGCCGGATGCGCGCTTGCGAGACTTGCCATCTGGGCGCACGCGCAAACCTACATCGACGAGTTCAACCCTTCGCTGCATTTTCACAGGCATTTCAGTACGTTACCAATGATTTATTTATAAACATAAGTAATATATCCGTTTCAAGATTTGAAAATATTTCTAATTATTTTTTTATTATTCTTTGCTCGATATCCGTACTAAGACTTATTACAGCAAAATTAACTTCTAAACTTTGGCTGTCGAGGTCGGTTTTTTCAAGCTTAGGGTTGAACTGATTTAAATGGAATTCAATATAGAAACGGTTTAGCTAAGTCCCGAGGAAGGATATAGGATAGTTTTATTGCGGAAGTCATTCCTTTGGAGGGTGAAATGAAGAAGAATCAATCATGCTTACTATGGAATCGCGAAAATAGAGGCATCACATAAGTTACCTAAATTACCTACCAAATCTGGGTAGCTATTATGCTAAATTTTACTTAGTTTGGTAATTTTATTTAATATAAGTAGAAAGGTTATTATATATTTGTAAACTAAGTATGAGTTACTTCGGTTTCTTTAATTAAATGATAATAATATTGAAAGTGGGTCTCTTCCAAAAGGTATTATTCTGACAATCCGAGTGGTATTGCTGTTTGCGGGTATCACCTTAGTCAAGGAAACTTCCGAGAACAAGCTGTGGGCGCAGACGGCGTTCCTAATCTTCGGGATAGTTAACACCTGCATTATGATATGGAAATACCCTCCTGTGGCACCGAATATTATTGTATCTGCTAATAACAAGGGTAAGTTGTGATTTTTTTGAAATGAGATGAGGTTGAGATAAGAATATAGTATGTTTATAGCGTAGCGTAGATGTTTATCTTATGTACTTACTCTTATTTTATTTATCTTAATTAGATAGTAATTTTATATTAATGACCTATGGTACTTACCTATTTATTTCATTTGCTTTGTAGATTTCTTTCCCAGCCTACGACGTGTTCTTCGCAACAAGTTTGTTATGGTTCAGTTCTTCGCCATGTCACTTCTGGCATCAGCATTGTGGGGATTTACCAGCAAGTATCGAGACATTGTTAAGGTATTGTTTGCGTAGATGTAAGTTTATTATAGAGCCTACTTTGTTTAGGTGCCTATTACAGTTGACTTTCATTATGGTCCAAGATCCCAGAGCGATCTGACGTAACTTATTTTCTGACGAATGAAACCTTAAGATTTCAGTAGCGTCTAGAGTGCCTTGAATATCTACGGGCTTGTGAAAACTGTCAGAGTGACACCAGGGCTGGTACCAGGTGAGAAAGGTGACTAAAAATAAGAGCTATCTTACTTATTTTCTCATGGCTCATTTTTATATATATCATGTAGAATATTATTTTAAAGTAATGGATATAAGTGTCAGACACTTGAGATTGACCAGAACTTTTGTCAGACACTTTTAAGCTACCCAAAAAATGGATCTCAAAGATGGATGAACATAAGCATATCATGTTTAGGCTCATTCGACTCGGTATGACGAGCACTTTCTAAACAGAATATGATGATGGTAGTGTTGATGATGAATCCTGAAGACTACTATGGATCTCGAAGTTGGATGATCATAGGCATATCATGTTTAGACTCATTCGACTCGGTATGACGAGAACTTTCTAAACACATGATGATAGATACCCCACATGTAAAGGTCTGATGAAAAAAAAATGCTGAGTTTCAGTTCAATGTATGGGGAACCCCAAAAATTTTGTTTTTTTTCTGATTTTATTTTAAAATCTTAATGCGGTTTACAGAATACATCTACGCACCAAATTTTAATAATGTAGCTCTTATAGTTTCGGAATAAACTGGCTGTGACTAGAGTACCCGATTACTTGAGTAATCGGTTACTGAGTAGTCAAATTAGTAATTGGATTACATTTGTAATCGATTGACGCCAACACTGATTGAAACAGATAATGCTCGTTATAGCGAGTCGAATAAGCCCAAACACGATATGCCTATGATCATCCAACTTCGAGATCCGGAGTAGTCTTCAGGATTCATCATCAGCACTACCATCATCATGTGTTTAGAAAGCGTTCGTCATACCGAGTCGAATAAGCCCAAACACGGTATGCCTATGATCATCCAACTTCGAGATCCATAGTAGTCTTCAGGATTCATCATCAACACTACCATCATCATATTCTGTTTAGAAAGTGCTCGTCATACCGAGTCGAATGAGCCTAAACATGATATGCCTATGATCATCCAACTTCGAGATCCATAGTAGTCTTCAGGATTCATCATCAACACTACCATCACCATATTCTATTTAGAAAGTGCTCGTCATACCGAGTCGAATGAGCCTAAACATGATATGCTTATGTTCATCCATCTTTGAGATCCATTTTTTGGGTAGCTTAAAAGTGTCTGACAAAAGTTCTGGTCAATCTCAAGTGTCTGACACTTATATCCATTACTTTAAAATAATATTCTACATGATATATATAAAAATGAGCCATGAGAAAATAAGTAAGATAGCTCTTATTTTTAGTCACCTTTCTCACCTGGTACCAGCCCTGGTGTCACTCTGACAGTTTTCACAAGCCCGTAGATATTCAAGGCACTCTAGACGCTACTCAAATCTTAAGGTTTCATTCGTCAGAAAATAAGTTACGTCAGATCGCTCTGGGATCTTACTCTATTAATTATCTTCCTATACATAGGCAATAGGCATTTAATAACTGTGAAAGAATAAAAGAAATATGAAGATAAATAAGTGACGTAAGAACTCAAGACATGAACTAAAATGCAGATTAAATGATCAATATCTCAAGGGTGGACCCAGGGGGTGGGTCATGGGGGTTATGACCCATTCATAGTATCTTTTGAATGCAATTTGACTGAGTGACACCCCCTTCCCTCCCTGGCTACAAAGCTGGATCTGCCCTTGTAATCTCTTACTCACTCTGTTGTGCAGGTGAAACATCACATAATTCCTAGCCGCACTGAAGAAGGCTTCTCGGTGCTACTGAGTGCACTCCCGGTAGTCTTGGCAACTGTGGTAAATATTTAATTAATTTCTGATTTTTAATGTAGGTACCTAACCTTTTTGGTTTTCTAGTAGCTAGGTTAAAAGTTTTAGAACGGGTAGATATTTATTTGTTTAGATATATAAGTACTTACACTTAATTTAATTTCAGGTGGGTATTTATGATCTTACTTACCTATTAAAAAATATTATTACACGTGATAAGCTGCCCTGCAATCTGCCACCATAATATCTCAATCTATAGATAAATCTTAAAAAAATTAAGCGGTCAATGACTCTTATTTGAAACGAAGTAAAAGTCACTGACCTTTAAAGTTACATATTATTTAATTATTTTCAGATAAATGCGTACAGGTATTCACAGCCGTTGATGCCGCGTTTTGATAAAACCATGGCCATGGGTAAGGTGGCTAAGGTGACCTTCTTGTCGGTGATTCTATACATCATTATGACTGCTCGGTTGAACTGCGAGAAAGGAACGCTGGCAGGCATGAACGATAATACGTACAACCCTCCTGCATGTGGACGGAGCTGTGGGTAAGTAGAAATAAACATGGATTTTTTCAAGTAACACGACTCCTTTAAAGAATAACACCGGTAACCGTGTGTCTAGTATACTAAGCAGGTAGTACCTAGGTACTAGAGTAATGACGTTGGAAAAGTTTTTTTTAGGTCTGTTAAGTAATTTTTATATTTTCATAAAAGTAAGTAAGCAAGTAAATATTTATGTTATGTTTCAGTTGCGATCGGCCATGGACTGAATTTACTCCCGTCTGTATGACAGAACAAATGGTCACATTCTACTCTCCGTGTCACGCTGGATGTAGTAACTCTACTATATTGGGAGGAATAGAGTAAGTAAAAAAAAAACAATAACTTCAGGCGTAGACAAACTAAGAACTTAGAATGTTTTACCTAATTAGTTATAAGTTGCAACACCCGATCCGGGCCCATGTGAACTTAATTAACCTATGTAGGTAGGTACCTAACAATACCATGTATGCAAATAAAGAAATAAAGAATATTTAAGGTAATTTTTGACACTCGCATGGGAATCAAAACCTGGCTACGCCCATGTTAACGTACTGTTTTAATTCATAGGGTATACACGAACTGTTCCTGTGGTACAATCACTGGACAGGTGACGGCGGGCGCGTGCTCAGACCGTATCTGCGCGGACGCAAATAAAATGCATCTCGCGTTGTTGACAGTCGTTGTTCTCTTCTCTGGTAAGACCTCTACTTGTCATTTTACTTATCAACTTTATTATATTGTCTCTTTACAAAATACCTAGCTAATAAATGGGGGTATATGGTAGAAGGGTGAAAATTTAAGGTTGTAGGTAAGTACCTAAGTATTTTTCGATGCTGATTCGTAATAAAAGAAATAAAAGCGTCCAAAAATTTAAAAAAAAAGCTTGGATCCACATTTAGGGGAAAGTATGAAAAATAGATATTGGCCGATTCTCAAACCCACCCGATATGCACAAAAAAAATCATAAGAATCGGTCCAGAAGTTTCGGAGGAGTTTGGCAACAAAAACCGCGACACAAGAATTTTATATAAGTAGGTACCTATGTATTAGATTACAGAAAATTATTGATTCGAATATTCTTATTTCTTATGCAAGGCACAGTAACTAGGTATCCATACAAGCTTATTCAAACATATAATTGAGCTAAGTTATACTTTTTTTCAGTGCTCGCATTATCTTGGCAAGGCGCCGTCGCACTGGAGTCTGTGGATCGCAGCGATAAGTCCGTCGCGATGGGAGTCGGCTCCGCTGTGATATCGCTCGTCACTTTCGTTGGGGCGCATTCTTTGTACTTTGTTATTAGTAGTAAGTGCTTCTCATGACCTTTCAATTGAACTCATTTATATGCTCACCTATTTTTGAAAATCATATACCTAAGTATCAAATAAAAATCGAATTTGTTGCACCTTCTTATGTCGAAATTGTCCGAAAAAGAGTAATTAAATTTGATCAAGCAATAAGTCCACAGCTATTCCAGGGCCCGGGGGTTGGTCATATTATTTTAAACGTATTGCTTTGATCAAATTACTATGACGTCTTATGGTTCGCACATCATATATTTTCATCTAACTAACATAGTATTTTATTCCAGTGTTTTCTTGTGCCCGCTACGAAGGACAGATCTGTGATCTACAGAACTCGTTATTCCCAACCAGGGTGGGCTACACTAGTGCCATTCTTGCGCTGCTTGCTTGGATCATGAGTTTAGCCACCTGGATAATATTGAAGAAGAAAAAGGAAAAAAAAGAAGACAGTGATTTAGCTTTATCCTGAGACTAATTTAGGTATTAAAGTACTAAGTGCACAATTATACCTAAAAGGTACATGCGTGCGACTTCTGAAATTATATGAATATTTTAGAAACTTTAATATTAAATCATTGTGAATGTGTGTATAACGGTTATGTGATTACTAATTTATTATTGTGTTAGTGACATTTTACAGTATTTATTAATAAATAAGTTCGGATACGGTTGTTTTTTATGTTTCCTACTTTTATCCGTGAAATTAAATCTAAATCTTTGTTAAGTTGCTTGTGCACTTATGCGCAACGCTTAATTTAAGGCAGATAAGTCTTTTTTCTGATAACAGTGATAACCATCACTCTTATTTCCAATAGGTTAAGGATCAATTTTCAATGGCAAAGAGTTGGTAATACTAATTGTAAATTGGTATTACCTTCAAACCTTATTATGTACAATACCACAGACATGATAGGGGTTAAAACAAACAAATACTATTGCCAAAATATATTTAATTCACCGTTTGCTCTTAATTTTCGGTATAACAATATCTACATTTAAATCCACATTGTTCTCTACTTGCTCGCAATGCTGTTTAAAGGCGGTCTGAGCCCACGCGTGGGCCGGGGGCACCTTAGCAGGCGCCGCGGATTTCGGAGGAGGAATTGATGGTTTGAACGCCATTTGAGACCCATCGTACTGGTCGAAAATTTGGACTGGTGACCTGATAAAGAGAACAATATTTATTCATTTGTCGTAAAATGGGTTAGGCAATTCCAATTTATCTGTTTGCTCTCTTAAATAAATAGGGATAAAGAATACGAAATTCTATTTGGCCCGTCTATATTATAAAAAATTAAAGGACACGTATTTTCTCTTTCTTAAACAAACAAAAAATACAAAGATAAGTGTTTAAAGTTCGGGAGTGGGGCTCAATGCAACTTTCGCGGAATATACTCAAGACGTAAAATTCCAAAGAATATTGGTAAAATTGTCTTTCGTTCTTTGAAAAGCATGGTTGTTGAATAAAAAAACTTACAATTTGTGGTCCGCTTTCTGCATATTCGCGGCTTGCCGCACCCCGGGATGGTAATGTGTTTTCAGTACGCACAGCTCGGCCAAGATGGCCGCGTGCGCATTGCAGTGTGACGGAGACTCTAGCATCGGATCGAATCGACCCGATCCGGACTCACTGTCTGGATCGAACAAGGACTCCACTGCTTTGCTTTGCTGGAAAATAAATGTGTATTTTATAATATTGATCTAAACGTACGTCGCTGTACAGATTTAGATAAAATGGTATGAAGGTGGCTTCTAAGAATATAGAGGATAGTTTCTTTCACGAAAATGTTTAAAGGGCGGGAATGGAGGGTGGAATTTATTGTCGTTCGATAATGAATAGTAGCCGCAAGTACTAATTCAACGCAAACGAAATCGCGAATAGTTACTGGTTAGCTATATAGGTACCCGGTAAGTTTATATGGATGGATGTTTAATACCTTTCTTATGCATTTTAATGAAACTTTAGAATAATATAATTATCATCAGAATAAGACATAGGATATCATTTTTAAAGAAAAGTGTAAAGTACCTACTAATTATGCGCACACGAAGTCGCATTAACAGTTAGTATATCAATGCACAATTGAGCTGAAGATAGCGTTAAGTTTTCGAAACATCGCAGACTAAAATAAAAATACGCGAGTAAAATCCGTTATAGGTTCTTTCCAAATTTAGTACTTAAATGTAATAACCTGTGATAGTTGTTGCAGCAACGTGACCGCCGCCATGGCGCCGTTGTGTTGCAGCTGCAGCGCGAACGTCGCGAGCCGCTTCGCGAACGCTTGCAACACGTCCGAGGACACGCGGCGCGCGCGGGCGCATATCTGACTCACTGCTTCTATTATTATCTTAGCATCTGCGTGCGTTGAACCTAAGGATAAAGTATTGAATTATGCATTTTAATCATAGATATTTTCATTCGTAGATTTACTGTCTTCATGTGTTGAGAAATAGAGGAAATATATTTCAACTAGCTGTTCCATGTCCTTGTACCTATAGGAAGCATTATATAGTTCAATTGAACACTTTGTAAACTTTAAAATCTAATAATATTTGATATGAAACCATCAACATATTCCTTTTTTCTGTATTCTAAAAATTATTTCATCATACTATATTTTTATTAGATTATTGTAACTATAATTTACATCAGCAGAAAAAATATCACAATAACTTTATGTCACTAGACTTAAGTATAGTGTACTTAAAGATACCTATCCTTTGGTTACCTCGCATCATAAAGTTTTGCGCGTATTTTCGGTACATTATGTCTAGACGACGATAAGAAATAACTTATGTACACTTTACTATATCCTTTTACTAAAATATTTTTTCCGATTTACCGGCATGTATTTTCATGATGCTGCCATACAGCGCCGTGTAGAACTTGGCCGGGTCAACGTTGATGACGTCACCGGAGCCGGCCAGTATGGAGAGCACGCAGCGCACACACAGCAGCCGCTCGCGCGCGCCGATCAGCTCGTCCTCCGTCAGCCGGGACAAGATGGCCACCAGGTCCGAGTAGTATTCCAAGTTTATGACGTGGGTGAATCTGGAAGGATTTTTATCAATGTCAAAGTGAGAAATATATTGTGTTTATACGATCAGGTAAATAAGTGCTCATAAATATCGACGTTACGACCGGTATGAAGAACACCTCTCTTGAGATGATTGGCGAGGACCTCGAATCAGTTTATTTTTTTCTTACAAGCTATAACAATTTGAGAATAGAGAGCATAATATTTTTAGTACACTTTGAAGATGATGATGATCACCAAGAAGAGTAAAAGGACATTTTGAAGTGCAATTTGTTGTTAAGGGGATGTCTGTGTGAACAGTCCTTATCAGCGCAATGTAGGAAAAAATATCAGCGTAAACGACTTAGATGGACATTGGAATAAAACAATTATAACATGCACATATAGGCGCCAAGGCCAACCTAATACATTTATCACACAGCAACTGTATGAAATACACTAATGATGAAATGATAATGAGCTAGGCCACAAGCAACATCTGGACAATGGTATCAGTGTTGTGATTTCGTAGCAAAATGCTGAGCCAGTGTCCACTGCTAGCCACAGTTTTTGACTTATTGGAAATTTAATTAAAAATTATAATAATAATTACTTACTTGGCCAACCCATTCAACGCCGCGGCTAACAGTTTCGATCGCGGCGCAGTCTTCAGCAGTCGGAAGTAGATGTGAAAAACGGTCTTAGTCACCTCCGTGAGCTGCTTCCGACGGGAGATGTCGCTCTCCTGCGCTTGCGTCTCTAGAAGCTCTCGCTCGACTTCTTTCAGTTTTTTTGCGCGCTGGAAAAAAACTCCCGAGTAAACGGTGCGAGCTTTGACATCCTTACTCATTTCATAGACGTTAAAGATTAATTTTAGATGAAAAATGTGTAACTTGGATATAGTTTCACTATTTGGCTAGTTTACCCTAACGTAAAGAGTTATAAATTGGTATTACAATTTAAAACCGACTTTATTCTTATATACTGAAGGATTAAAGTCTTAATGAATAGGAAAGTCATTGTTAAAAAATTACATTTAGTAACAGTAATATCATAAAAATATCAACAGTGACAATAAATCCTAATCAATATCACCCAAGGAGTCCATGCCACAGATTAACACAACGTCGCGTTCGACGATCGAAATCAATCTTGGTCATATATCTCATCGCTTCACATACCTTTTTCTCCTTCTTAGACAAGTTAACGATCCGCTTCTTATGTTTTTCATCTTGCTTCTTCTTAGTCTGGACCTCTGCTTCTGCGTCGAGATCCACGTCGCGTATCTTCAGGCTCAGCAGGCAGTCCAGAGCAGAGGGTTTCAAGCGGTCACCCCGCCGCCTGACTAACTGGTTGATTAGTCGAACTACCTGTATACATATATACATAGTTATATATTAAGGACCGTTTTAATAACCCTAACCCGATCTTGAGTTCGATAATTGGCTTAGACTGTGTGATGTTATGGAAAATTACGCAATAAACGTCTGTTTGGAATGTGTGCATTGTTCAGTTCTTAAAATTTCGAAATAAACCGTAAATAAAATCAATTAAATTTATTTTTTTCATGAATAAATATTATTGTTGTCCATAGTCATTCACATAGGCTCCTATTTAACCAACGCGACAATTGGCGGTGGCCAGTGACAATGTATAATCAAAATGAAGCCAACCGCCGGATTCATGTCGAGTCTGCATTGTACACAAAATTTAAATAGAGGTCATTTATACCAGAGACATGTTGACTTGAATTTGAAACATACTTAGAACAATGATTTTATGGTGTATAAAACTGCGATCTATCAGAAGTAGATAAAATAATAAAAGGAGTATAGTAAACACTTACAGTTAAAGTTATTTCTCCTTTGGTATCGTCAGCAAACACATTGACACAGCATTCCGTTGCTATCTCAGCTGCTCTAGCTTCTTTGCAGTCGAGGAATGGTACAATGCTCTGCGCTATGTTCGTTGCATAGTTGAAGTTGGGGCGAGCTACTAGCAGGCCGCACATGCATTGTAGGGAGATTAGGGCTAAACTCAAGGCAGCATCTTCAGGTTTTCTAAAAAATATAAGTTTAATAAAGTATTACCATTGAGACTTAGTATAAAGTTATGATTATATTATTATCACATTTCTGATGCTTTTGTGGTTATTTCAATAAGAAATAAGCTAAATTACTCACTTATATTATAAAATTTATATAGGTGAGCTATTTAGCTCATTACTCATGAAAATGGGAACTGTAATGTTCTCGAATTTATGATTACAAAAAATATATGGCTATGAGACATATATACCAAACGTCCAACTCTGACACATTTAAAATCATCATATAAACTTTTACCTCTCACAAAATTCGAAATGGCAACTAAGACATACTGCACTATTGGGCCAACTGGTGCCATATAAGATAACATTATTTTAAAGTTTAGAATATCACTATGATGATATATGAGTTTTCTTACCTAGTATCTCCTTTCTTGGGTCTCAGTATGTTGCAACATTTTTCTAATCTTTGTAGATATCTCTTGTAGAATTCCAGCAACTCCTTTTCATATTTGTAAAGTGCCAGAGTGTCTTTCTTCACTGTGAATATGATGGTACAAAAATATTAACATGTTTTTATCAAATTAAGTTTTCTAGGGAATTTTTTTTTCCAGTACATCATATTTCGTAAAACACAATTTTTAGAATATAGACTTGTTTTCTACAATATGTTCTGGGTAGGCTATAATTTTCATAACGAATAATATGAATAATTGCTAATCTGGTGTTCAATTTAATAAAACTTACTTGGAAATAGTTCAACCAGCCAAAAATAAAAAATGGAACTAAAGCATTAGGTACATTGTTACAGCCAAACAATAAAAAAAATCAGTTTATTTCAATGACACTCACATTTGACATTAGAATAGTCCTGGTGTCGTATCTGGTATTCTGGCAAGATGTCCTTAAACACCTCATATGTAGACAACGTAGCTAGTTTACGAACTGAGTGCAGGTTTAAAGCACCATCTTTCAGACGCTCCTCCATTAGGTACAGAATCGGGTACAAGTTCTTTAGCTGAAAATAACATAACATGTTATTAACTACTGCATTGTTAGGAAACTAAAATCTCAAGCATGTCTCTATGTAACAAAACTTAGCCATTTTCAGATCATAATGTTTATTACATTTTGTAGAGTAATAGTTACATTACATATTGTTATCATTACTTTACTTAATGACCTATTGGTCTAGTGCTTGGAGCCCGTGACCATGAAACTGGAGGCTCAAATCCTGCTAGGGTCAGATATCAGTGTGCATCTATACTTGTGTATTGTACATCTTATAACATGTATTTATGTATGTATGCTTATTTGTTATCTAGTACCCAAAGATCATGGTGGTCATTGTTCAAGGATATAACTTTATAAGTGTAATAAGAAAAAGCATATCACCTTTTTCTCAGGATCCTCAAGTAGTGACGAGCATAATGCACCAATTCTTAGCTTATCATTATTTAAACGGTCTCTTCTAGCAGCCAACAGTTCCACAGTACTAACAACACCACCTTCTTGGTCTGGCTCTTCTTCCGTACCCTCCATACCGGAGTCAGAGCCAGTATCTGACTCCTCAGGTTCAATTGTGGGCTGAGGCTCTACCGCTTCCTCGGCTTCTGATTCTGTATCTGTTTAAATGTATGTATTATAATTAAAATGCTAGTTCAATAACTTGACAACATTTACTGCTACTTTATAACAAAAATGAGACAATTTCAAACATATTAATGGCAGAAAAACCAACCTTCGCATTCCACAGCCCTTTCCATCAGCCCCTGTTTGGTTTTTATGGGCAGTAGTGGTCGCATCCTCTTAGTAGGTCTCTCTGACTGCTCTTTTTCATATTTCTCTTCGATGTCACTGTCTGAGAGTTCTTCACTCTCTGCTCCACTGTCGCTACCTCGCTGTGGCTTAGGTACCTTCTCTTTATCTACTTTCTTTCTCTTTCTGCTAGATCTAAACAGAATTACAATTTGATAGTTTTTAGCCAAAAAATAAATATTGAAGAGCATCCAAAGATTTTATATATATATCACAAGGTTACTAAATTTATTATAATATTTGAATATTTGAAAGTGACTTAAGAATTATTCACAGGCAGACATAATTTTACTGTGATTATCTATAGTGGTAAAGAACCAATTTTCAAAGAATAAACAGATAGTTTATAATAATTCTTTGTAATACTATTACATTTTATTATTACTCTCACTATTATTTCGACTAATTTGGAACTATTACTAACTTGTTGACTTGTGGTTCTTTCTCAGGCACATTAGACAGCAAATGTGGCTGCTTGCTGAGTCTACTCATTATGTATTGTTGTTCATCTTCGTCCAACATATCAGCCCATTCATCTCCTGAAGGCTCACTCTCACTGCTGTATTCAGGCTTTTCCTGATGCGGCTGACGCTGCTTTTGAGGCTTATTTCTGTGACGCTGCAGTTTTAATTTACCCTGCTTTTTCATCTTATTCGTCGTTTGGTTGTTCCTTTTAACTTTACTGATCTTAGCTTTGCCTTTTTTCTGTGAAATATCAAGTGTTGGTGGTAATTTACGATATAGTCTCAGAGGTTATAAAGTTTTATATCGATAATATAAAATCACAGTAAAACGTTACGCTTCATACTTACAGCCATTGTGAAGATTTGTTGAAATAATTATACAGTTATAAATATATAAACGAAATAACTATGGAACAGTTCAGCAACGTGGATTTGACAAATGAAATGCTTCATTCAGTGCAATCAAAATAAAACCTGACACATTTGTGACGTTTTTAACTATTTAAGAAAATATTTTACAATTCAATAAAATAATTTCAATATCCTTTGTGAAAAAGTGTTGAAAGTCAAATTGATCATCTATATCTATTAAATGATAAGTATATCGTAAGTATTTTATTTAATGGTGGCAGATTTATATAATAACAAGTACATAAATGTTAACATTGTATCTATAAATCGTCATAAAATACTCTTCTTAGTAGCTGCGTTCAGATGTGGAAAATTTAGTATAAGAAGTCTCCATAATATATTTTATAATATTAAATATTCTTGTTCTAAATAAAATAATTTTGTATAGGAATTATAATAAAAAAATAACTATCATATGTTGTTGTAGTATAATAATGATGTTATGGTGTTTAATTTTTAATGCATCTTGCCTGAACGCATGCAAACTTTCTAAACGTCAGTTAAAACAAGACCTCGAAACTTTCTAGTTTTTCTAGTTTTCTTCTATGAAGTTTCGCCCAGGGCAATTAATTAGCTACTATATGCGCTGCGCATTTTAACCCATGTATCGCACATTATGAGAGTCTCGTAATTTATAACGGTTGTGCCAAAAGTATAAGTGTTAAAGTTTACGATGGTACCGCAACAACAACGAAGAAGACGACGTCGTGCTGCGTTAGTACGGACATCGGAGCGCCGCGTAGTAGTGGCAAGAGGTGCTGGAGGATTTGGGTTTACTATCGCCGGACAGAGGCCTTGTGTTGTGTCTGCTGTGGCTGCTGGTGGGCCGGCGGAAAGAGCTGGGTTACGAGCGGGTGATGCGTTAATAGCTGTTGATGGGGCTAGTGTAGCGCGAGCACCACACGCGTCTGTGGCACGAATGGTGGCTGCAGCTCCGGGAGCCATAGCTCTGAGCGTTGCTCCTAGAGAGGCTCCTCCAACAGACACGGAAGACACGGAACCAGACGAGCGTGCCAGAACTCGCCGTCGGCACCCACCGCCCAGACGCAGGCCGCAGCAGGCTTTGCAGCATCATCCAGGTAAACTTAGGAATTAAATGTTTCAATACAAAACATACCTACTAACTTCCTTGACCATTTCTATTTGGTGGTGGTGTAATATTACTATTAATATAAATATTGTAATGAGATTGGTCAAAATTATATTGGACTCTGTGCCAATTAAGTAGATATATTGAATGTGCATTTTGATAATTTTTACTATCTTAAATTTTAAACGATAGATTTAGAGAAAGAAGGATATTAATTAAATTAAATTTTATATTATTACTTTTACAGATTGCTATCAAGATTGGTAATATAAGTAAGTGCTTTTAAATTATATTGCACTTTCTTGTGTTGTCTGCACTAAACATTTTATGTTGTTATGTGTCTTTTTTCATTTCATCAACTGTTCATTAATTTTCCTAGAAATTGATCAGGTCCATAATATAATATTATTATGTACACAAAAACTCATTCATCATTTAGGTAAAGCAGATTACTACCTATACGGAATACCTACTAAACGTCACAGTACAAAGCATCCAATCAAATAATTCTTGTTGGAAAGAGTTTAAATAATACATATTGCAAAACCAATTTGCTTTTAACTTAAGTAGTTCATTGTTTGTTTTGAGTAGGTTTTGCTGTTTTCTTACTAATCAGCTTGTTAACACTATAGTAAATAATATTTATTTGTCAAAAAATTAACATACAAATTAATATAAATATTTTTAATATTTAAAATTAACACAATGACAAACAATTTAGTATTATCATCCATTGCTACTTAAAACTATCCCCATCTTTTCTTAAATTATGTTACAAAAATTATCTCCAATATGTGCCATTAGAGTACAAAATTAAGTGTTTCATTTCCATCATCATCTTATTATTAATTTCTCACAATTTGTTGTAGTGTGTAGTATATATCGTACCTACGGTGTAACAACGTCACTTATACAATTTTTGTCAAAATGTATACATCTGAGTATGAGGAAACATAAATAATGTCACTAATAATGTTTCCTTGTACTCAGATAATTTTTGACAAAAATTGTATAAGTGACGTTGTTGCACCGTAGGTACGAATATATAGATAACATCTGTGCTTGAATTGAAGATACTTACTTACTCCTTCGAAATGCAGGTTTAATTTTTATTTATAACTAATTGATTGTAGGAGGGTTACAATCATGCAAAGAAGATTGCATAGTCATACATATATATTTTTGTGATTTAATTGTTTCATGCATTTCAAAATTATATTCATCACACTCGTAGATTTCATTACAATTCAATAATTTACATTAAATAATTTAAATATTTCCAGGATGCCATGCAGCACCCAGTACATCAGGTGTTAATGAGATCCTTCAAAACCTGAGCCGAGCACAACTCACCCCTAACCAGGCAGCTCGCCTTGAATGCCGTGCTGTTGTTGGCTATTTGGGCACAATAGAAACACCACAAGCAGCTTCCAATGCTGCTCCTGGTAATGTGAGAACTGCTGTTCGAAAACTGAGGCAGGAACGTCGCCCTGCCGCGCCGGTTTTACTCTCCGTATTGCCAAATGCACTGTTCCTTAGAAGACCTAGTGGGCAGGTTTTAGCTCAATATGTAAGAGAAAGAATTGTTTATGCAGGGTGTGGATCAGACGCTGACCGTCGCTATTTTGGCTTAGTAACATCGGCAGAACTGTCGGAAAATGAATCGGAAGCTTCTCACAGTTGCCACGTGTTTGCAGTTGACCCAAGGATGGGAGAACATGAAGCTCATATTGCTAGGGCTCGAGAGTTCCAAATCGCGTGTACCAGAGATCCCGTAGCAGAGAGATGCTTAGAATTTCCACCTTCAGCAGAATATGTTGTAGGAGTTATAAAAGGGATGTATTCCTTGCCTGCTGATGACTGTTCGAGTCCAAATCTTTTACAGATTTCAAAGCTAGCTGTTAAGGGCGACAGTCCCGCCTTCGGAAACTTTTCCAGGTGTAACAGAGCTGTATTTAGGGTGCCCAGGGAACGACGTCCATGTAGGCATGATGAAAGACCAGATGGGCAAGAGTTTATGGCAAATTCGCCACAACCTAGCAACCATAGCGAAGTTACAACCACTTCCAGCAACAGTGATTCTGGAATCGGATTTCATAATGACTGTAGAAATATAGCTGATAGGATATTGGTAGTCGACTTCGCGGGCCCTCAGCCGCCTGTAAATAGATTCCGACAAGAACTGCCAAGGCGTCCGGTGGGTATGGTCGGATGTAGTAGTTTTGAAGCAGATGGATCATTTCTGTCCAACACAACCCCTGTGGTAGATGGTTTTGCCGGACAAGGTCGCCCCTTAAACTTGGATGACGTGATTTTAAACTCGAATGATCTCCAGCCAGTACTCCACGTCAGTCCACGTAACGAAGACGTCAACTACAACTACAATAACTTGTATGGTAACGTGGCGAGCAGTTCTCGAGGCTTCCAAAATGGTGTTTTATATGACCAGGTCTATACAGAAAACGAGGGTCACCATTACGAATTCGTACCACCACAGTTAGATGTGGATGTGGATGTGGAAATAGATAGAGTTGCAGAGACATTTAACTCTGTGGAAATTTACGAAGAGAGGCGTACGGAGTATCAGTCAAATGAATCTGTAGAGAATGTGACAGTTATATCAGGTGGGACAAGCAAGGCAAGTATGGATTCTGTGTCGGTATATTCCTCGAGGAGTCATGAAGAAGCAAGGCCTGCTTTAAGAAGACATTTACAGGCATCTCTAGACGATATGCTCGTGCTAGGACTACGGAACTCACCGCCTATGCAGAATAAGGATGACGACAATTTTGTGCACCCTGGGGCTGTTAAATGCAAGGTTAGCGTAATCAATAATATTTATTTTTATTTTGAATAATTTGTCAAAAGACATTTTTTTTAGTTTCGTTAAATTAAACAAAAGTAGGTACCTAATATAAAATGTTGCTTCCAAAGTTTTGCAGAAAAAATAATATCAGTGTAATAAAAGAATGTATTAACAATTTTCCTCTCTTTTAGGTCCGAAAATCTAAACCACTGAACCTACTATCCAAAACAAAGCACATTCTCTCTGGCAAAGATCGGCGCAAGTCTGCCGCTCGTGCGCGGGCGCATAGCGCATCAGCCGGTGACGTCACAGAGGCCCACGACACATCCTTACCAGCAGTCGCGAGCGAACCCGATCTTAGAGATACACAGGTCAGGGAATATAACTATGTTATACCTACAATGTTAAAAAAGAGACCATTATTTAAATGTTTTCTACTCCAATTCTTTTTTTAACGGATTACAGCATATATACCTATAATAGACAAAGTTAAATAAAAAGTAGGTAACGTAATTCACGTTGTCATTCTTGTACGAAGTTGTGTGCCATGGAGTTAATTATGATTTGGTACTTGTGCAATTCAAAATGAACTTGACTTGGTTATAGGTAGGCTTATAGCGATAAGCACATAACGTATGACATAAATAAGATATTAATACTGTTGATAAACCTTTATAATATATCAGACAACATATTGACACATTTCAGAATGAGATTAATATAATTTTTCTTTCTTAAAAGTAGTTACTCATGTGCTCGTGTCGACAACAAATAGTAACGCCTACCAATTTATACATAGCAACTAATTTTATCATTCACGTCATACGAGATGCCTTTGGTTGTCTTTTTAATAAGGCGATCTCATTTGTAGAAATGATATTAAGTTCGGATCTGGACAAAGATTGCAATCCACCAAAATACCCATTAGGATCGCGTCCTTTTTTTTTTATTAATAGGTACCTTAAAAATTGCCACTTTAAGAATAATGCTATGATGTATAACAATGATTTAAGCAAATGGCGTTAAACGTGTGTGATGTGTCCTTTTTGATTAATTATTTTCATATAACAACAGTTTGTTCGAGTAAGTGCACAAGAATGCATGTGGTTAAATTAACGAGGTCGGATCACTTGAGGCACTCTCAGGGTTTTGAAAAAGACCTTAATTCGTATAATATTAGAATGTAAAGCAAATATTATTTATCACTAGATATTTCCAAATTGCGGTTTCCCTATGAATTACCATGTTATTATAATAATTTCTGATGCCTTCGCGGTTATTACACATTGGAATGAAACAACTATTAACGGATTTAACTCGCGTATTTTTATTTTATTTTATTTGCTGACGTTTCGGATTCTTTACAGTTTCCATAATCGTAGCATGACTGAGCTGACAAAAGTCTAACGCTAAATAAAATAAAAATACGCGAGTTAAATCCGTTAATAGTTGTTTCATTCCAATGTACCATGTTATTATTATAATGTCAAACTATTCTTATATTTAGTTGTTCTCCTGATATTTCTTCTACGCAAATTAAGTCACGAAAATTCAATACAACTAATTTCATCAATTATTAATTTTACGTAATCAGAACTTCTTTTAATAAAAATCCTGCTTACACTATTATTATATTAGTAGTATGTCTATAAAAGTACAAAATATCCTCAATTGGAAAAAAAATCTTATTACCTTCAACTTGTATACCCGTTTTACAAACAATTACCCAGAAGCATTGAAATGTACTCAACATTGTTTATTCAATTAACCCACTCAATAGATAACCTACAGTCATTACATACTACAATCCATTATCACTTCATTAACATGCCATTCATAAAATCATTCCACGTTTAAAACCGCGATTTAAATAAATACTCAATACAACTTACCTATTCTGTACCATATTTTATACCTTTTTAGGTTATGGAAATTATAAACAGCCGTGAAGTTGAATAAGATCGTTGTAAAAGGTGTTTAATGGGGAAGTAATGGTAGTGTAGTATTTTTATACTAATAGACCTTCATTGATAGTCATACGGTGCAGTCAGCTAGCCGCTCGAAGCCGGTCAGCGCCCGCGAGTTCAATTTAGCTCTAATTGACCAATGTCGGGGCTAGTCGGACCGATGTGTACTGACGCACTGTTTTTCAAATAACCTTTTTACATGTAATATATTTATTGTCCATAAATATTCCCTAAATTGCACAGTTCTATAGCGACTGAATCGAATTAAATCGTATTTGGTATAGAGATATTTTCGGAAATCATGTTTTTGGGAGGTGAAACATGGCAAGAGGTTTGTATGGGAAATCAATAACCTATAAAGATATATATATAGTTTAAGTCCCGGGGAAGAATATAGCATAGTAGTATTATTCCGGAAATAATCCTTTAAGGGTGTGAAGGGAGGGTGGAGATGCATGATTGTATAGTGTGGAATCAATAAACCGATTTAGGTAATTTTGCAATTAAAGTGCGATAAATATAGCTCCCCGAAGTAATGAGTCCACACGATCGTATATACCTACCGTTCATTTGAAACAATTACGGTACATTAAAAATCAATCCCGACGCAAGGCGACTAAAACAGCTGATCAGGGGTCAATTTTAAACAACCCGACTATAGTCCATCCCGTCAATTGATATACCAGCCGGGCGCTCGGCTAGTCTCTAGCAGGAAACCATAGGTACGCACGGTGTTACCAGCTAATAATATAACAAATGTTATAATACTAAATCAAGCTATTTACCGGCACCGAGTCTACGTATGTATTACAAAAAAGGTCGTGTTAAAAATATGTGTCGTTTTTTATTTATTTAGACTCGTGAATTGATTAGCTATTGACTGTTTCTTACTTTTCCAATGTGAAACTATCTAGATTGAATAGTATCATCGTAAGATAAAGTGCGTGTTTTATGTGATTTTGTGTTGATTCGATGGTAACTGCACATGCGTTGATTGATAGGTAAGCAGAGTTAGGGTTTTATTACCATAAAACAGCGGAATTCCTTCGTTGGTGTGCATACTTTTCTTAACGAAATGTATTACGCATCAAAAGTGTAAATAGGTAGTCTAACAGTCTTCGTAGTACCTATATTATATCTCTACGATCTTTTTTTGATCGATAAAGTTGAAATTGTGCTAATGCATCAACTAAACAATAAAATAAACAAATGACCTGTATTTGATCGTGAAATACCCAACTAGAAATTGGTATTTACTTATGTATTTATCAATGATCGGATTTGTTAGTGCTAAGTTGATAGAAGGATGTAATAAGAGCTGCTATTTCTTGATAAAATTGATTGTGTTTTTTTAAACGAACCAAAGAAATAATTGTAATACTCTTTGCTGCAATTTCATAGCAAAAGAAATTTCATGCAATAAATAATTTCAAAATGATCCATCCAACAGTACTTAATATGAACAAAAGAGTACTTCATTATTAACTAGTTTTACTCAAGGTAGTTACAGTAATATCGGTTGTTTCCTAGTCTAAAAATATATATTTTAGATAATATTATTTATCTGTCGCATATGAAAAGTAGTCCGTGAGTTATTTTTAGTCGACCTAGTTATGAATTTGGTTTGATAATATTTTTGTCGCGTCTTGAAGATGTAAAGTTTTAATCATCTGACAGAAATTGTGACCTACATTTTGATTTGTTTTATCACGTAAGATGTATTCATAATATCTCATAATATTTTGTACGTGTTCCACTTAACGTTACGCAATGAAATGCATTGTTTTAGTAACTTTTAAGCCTGAAATAAACATTAAATTTGAAGGACCAATGATTCTAGTCATTGTATTTTGTTTTTGATTGCTAGTCAATAATATAACTATCCTGAATTGATACTTCTGAAATACTCTCTCGATTTACCGCTCAGGTACGGTTTTATAGGCACCACTGAAAATTTTATATAAAATCTACAGTACAACATATACCTAACATGTACAACATATACATAATAATAGTCAAAGAAAGTTGTAATCGGTTTAAAAACCATAGCGCGAAGAAAAAACCCGTAATGCTTCTAAAATAGCGAATAAACTGGTATTGTTTGTTAATAATGTCTTGTGAAACTATCATCTTTTATTTAGCTGTATAAATTATAGATAAAAATGGTCCTATCACACTAGATTTAAAATTGCCGGTGCTGCGGTGCCATATGGCAACGGGTTATTTTTGATACTTTAACAGGTTGTAACTGTTAATTATCACAATTAAGAGTAGTTTTACTGTCAATTTATGTTCAGGCAACATACAAAAGAAACGGATAAGCGAACAAGCGTTAAGTGGTAATATGCTTACAGTTTGATGATGCAGTCACGATTTAAAAACACGAGGAAACCACAGTGCATTGGTCCCGTGACCATGATGTCATTGTTCATTACATTTTCCAGTATGGTTAGTGTGTGAAACACGGTGCTTTTGTCAAAAGTTAAGTGCGATAATAAGGTGTTTGTCGTTGCCTCACGCCTCATCCGCTAATGATGATAATAGCTCATATTTCAAACATTTTCGCATTCCTTACGTTTGACATTTTTGGTACATGGGTTTGGTTGGAGGTTTGACTTTTGGCAGAGGCGTGAAACGTTTTTCACGTGTCGCTTATTATTTGCCGTCTTTGTTCATACTCTTACCGCATTTTTATTATTTCGTTCTCTCATTTCATCTCTGTGTGCACTATTTTATGTTTGGAAAGCTATATCTCTCGAGTGTTATTTATTTGTTACACGTTTCTCTTTTTTTGTCTGTTCGTAGTAGTAGTGGTGTATGTATTTATTGTCTCGTTAAGCGAACATCTAATATAATAGGTGTTGTGTAAGTATATTATTCTACATGCCGTATGAATAGATGGAAAAATTCAGATTCAACACAATGGCTTACGATAAAATTCTATTTTTGTATTCTATAAATGTTACCTACCTATTAACAAGTTATATGGTTCAATATTCTATTTCAGTACATACGTATCTGTTTTTATCTGATAACTTACAATATGTCGCATACGAGAATACTATAAATAGCATGTCTTAGTCACACGAAGGACGCGGGTATTTACAAAGTAATTTATTTTTGTTTATAATATTTTGTTTTATCTATAAATAAGCTACGCTTTAATGTAGCCATTTGCTTCATATAAAGACAATGTAGAACATAGCATTCTCGTATTCACAATTTGTTTCTCAGTTTTAAAACATGCTGGTTACTAAGTCTGTAACTTTGACAATATGAGGGTTCTAGCACTTCTAACGGAAGAATCTTGCCGGTGTTTATTTCTATATTCATTTGTCGATAATCGGTTCTTTTTCTATTGTATATTCGTTCATGTTTCTTTAATAGTCGTGACATTGCCTCACGTCGTATTTGTATTGAAGACGGCCGATAGTTAACTGTATATATATCTTGATATTTTGTTGGTGTTTAGTATTTTTGTCATTGTCGAGTGTTGGCTGGTAACAATTTCGTCGTCATAGGTAGAGTAATAGAAATAATTTCGGTTTACGGATTTAAAAGCACTTGTTGAGGTGAAATGGAACTACCATCGGTTTGAAAGACCCCTATGTCGAAAAGAGCCGACACAAAATGATGTATCTACATTTTTTTGTAAATAATAGCACAATGACTTTACATTTACACAAGAATTACAGTTCAATTCAGTTCCCTATTACGACATATTATCTTTAAGCAAGAAGTCAGGTTTAAATCGTTAATCCTTAATTCAAATCAAACTTTTCCTTTTTATCTGGTATATATTTTAATTACAAACATTTCTTTGCGTTCTGTTTCTAAGTTTAGAGCGATCCCTACGTTATGTTTCGATGTATTGAGGCCACGAATTGACCTAAATGCGACCACGAATAAATAGACATCTCGAATTGCATTGCATATTTTATGAGCACATAATGTTAAAATATGGAATAATTAAATTACTATATTATTTTTATAAAAATGATATTTCAGCATGCCGAGGCATAAATATACTTAAAGCTAGTTTAATGGCAAAATATAATTAGACACTTTTTTATTTAAAGGTGTGCATTACAAACTGGAACGATTATTAATATTAATATTTTGCAATTTTTACCAATGGTATACTTACTCTGTTATCTGCCCTTCTAACTGAGACTCATAGACAAGCGCAATCAATTAAAAAAAATACATTATCCGTTTTTCCTCTGCAAGTAGCTATGTACACTTTACATTGTTAATTAAAAGTTACAAACGATTTTCCGCTAATAATAATCATCAAAACCATTGAACTTGTTAGTTATGGGAGCTCGGCAGATTGAAGGAGTTTCAGAGGTCAACCCAATTGAACCGCGCCCACGTCGGCCGACAAATCGGACGATCCGGCAAACACGCCGATTTGGTCCGCTTGATTACAAATATTACAATACGCTTGTTTAATGGATAAAAATATGGTATTATTTAATCTTCGTTTAAAATAGGGATGACGACTGGGTTAAGAAAACGAAATCCGATTTAGTCCGTCAGTCAGATTTTTCAAAAATATTGGTCACGTATTTTTTCTTTTCCAAAGATAAAGATAATCGCTTTAAAAGTTCGGGAATAGGGTCGCAACGTCACGTTATGGTATAAACTGTAGGTACACGTACAGCGTTGTCATTTCGAGGTAAAATGTGTGATAGAATGTCACATTACTTAACACGAACATTTTTTGAATCAAAAGTAGAATTTATGGAGAATAGAACGATAATTATAATCCTTATTTTATCATTAAGTATGTTAATATTTCATTAAAAGCTACTAAAATAATATTTTATTGTTCTGACGTCAATAGGTTACATTAAAATAATATTAAATGCTTACACTATTTGATCCGTCAAAATAAAAAACTACATTCAGCTTACTAGTAGGTTACTTTTGCCTACACGAAAACTTTACTACGTTGGTTTGTGTTTATAGTGCTCTTCTAACACTAAAAGCTTATAGTGCTTCTATTTTATTCGCTGTTTCAATTGAAAGATATTTCGAGTATTAACCATGTCTACGTCTATCTGTCAGACTGCTCCGAAGCAATCTCGGAATATCGCATCAACAGCTTTTATAATTCGAATTTGGAACGTATACGTACTTCCGCATACGAATGCCACAGATTAAAAAGCGTTTCGTGAAGACGACCTCTTTTCAGTACAATCACGAGGTCACTGGTTATCGATGAATGAATTGATTGTATTGTTTTAGTTCATTTCATTCGCTCGGTTATTTTTGATGACCTCGGTTGAGCAATGATTTTTATATCAGCTCTTGGATGGATGTAATTTCAAGATGCTTACGTTGTGTAACATTGTAATTTATTTAACACTTCATCAGCTAAATTTTACTGTATCAATATTTTTGTATTGCACGTGCTAAGATTTTCTGTGATTGTTAGAGTTAATTGAATTATAATTAATAATTTTCAAGAGTGAAGAGCCAATTACTGTTAAAATGTTCAATATTTAATATACAATTAATTCTTTATGCTATACATAAAAAACTATAAATAATGATGGTATTTTATTTAAACTGGGTAGAACTGGAAAGTATTTTGTTGAAACTGCTATCTAAAACAATACTCTGACAAATTTATATCTATACGTAACGCTCTATCAATCAGTGTAGTTATTGAAATCGATGTTCCCACAATTGGTCAATAGGCTACTGATATAATTATTTACATTCCGGACTCGAGGGAACGGGGAACTCGCTGCAGTGTTTCACGAACCTCGGCCGACGATTGACGTCTCACAACTAATTTATTGCTTTGTTACACCTCTGAAAATGTGCTAATTGTCTGTTTCATAATTTGTTATACTTCTTACCATGTGACATGGGAATTCCAGTTCAAACTCGACTCTAAGTAACGATGTTAAGGTTCAAAAACGGATGTGCGGTTACCACGTGTATCTAGTTTGCAAAACCAGCAGGATATGCGATTCTAAATTTGAATTATACGTTGCTTTTTTTTCTAATGTGTTGCTAGATTAAAAAAATAAAGTTTAAATTGCTAATGAGTGGTATGTGAAGTGATAAACTATGGCTAACAGGGTGATGGGATATGTTATTTGCGGATACAACTCGGTTGATAATCTACTGGTAAGTGTTTTTAAAAATGCATCTGTATTACTTTAGCCTTGTTTGTTTAACGCGTTTAATGAGGACAATTAGTCATGTATCATGAAACCGCAATGTTTATTAAATCTTGAACTAAATTGGAGACTCTGACACCAGAAGTTGTGAATTATAATTGTTTGTACCTAACTGTTTGTCGTAATAGTCCTTTATTTTCTATTTTAATATGTATCTATAAATATAGTTAAAGCATTTAATTATCTTATTAATTATATTTAAGTATCTATCTAATTATGCTTCTATAAATAGATATTTATTGCTAAGTCGTTTAAATATAACGTGTAATAAAATAACTTAGTTCCGGCGTCGTCGTGGGTTCTTATGTATCAAAGTTATATGTTTGTATTCTTAAGGTTTGTTAATATGCACTTTCCTGTACTTATAACTAAGTTAAGATGATAAAGTTTATAAAGAAACTAGCTTCTACCGGCGACATCGTCCGCGTGGAACTCCTCCTTTTTTGAAGTCGGTTAAAAAGTAGCCTATGTCCTTTCTCAGGCTCCAGATATTCTTTGTACCAAATATTATTCAAATCGGCCCAGTAGTTTTAGCGTAAAAGCGTAATAGACAGACAGACAGAGTTACTTTCGCATTTATAATATTAGTGGGGATTTTACAAAACCGTTTTCACTGAAGGTCTGGGAAAAACAAACTCGCTATTGCCATGGAAACAAATATTCTTAGCAAATAAAGCAATTCTAAGAATATGTTACTAGACTAAGCTCCCAATTGCGAGCTACAAACATATATGTTCATTTAATAGATGACCTATAAATGACAGCTGTATTCGCACAATGAGGGTTTATTTATGGAACGAATTTTTTTATGAACAAAATAATCACGCGAAAATTTAGTTCCCTAAAACACACTCGCTATATCAACAACTGTCATTTATGTCCATATAGATCAACCTATAAACGACATAAATACTATTTCATGGTAGGTAGGTATAATTTTGCCGAGGAGTTAACTTGTTCTTTTATCAGAAGACGTATTATATTTTGTTCATGTAATATTCCTTTTATGTATTTGTAATCCAATAATAAAAAATTAGGCTTTATTATTTCAACTGGATATAAGTTGTTTGTTGTTTGCAACCGAGACAGGTTAATAACGAATTTGTATTGCTTGTAACGTTTTATAACTCTTAATTAATTGTTCATTGCAACAGATAGGTACTAATTAGGTCAGGTTTACGGAAAACGTCGTTTATCCTAGTACTTGTTCAATACATCTTCCGGTTTCCTTAATCGTTTCATTTTGTAACAATAGCTAACGGCATTATTACGAATTGAACGTAATTATTAGTTTTGTATAAAAATGGTCACAAGGTGGACCATTTTTGACCAAAAACAAATACATATTTTATTAATTTGACGACAAAAACAGGCGGTTTTTGTTACGTGCTTGCACTCATGAGGATAAACAAAGAATAACTCCGTAGTTATCCTTGGCGATTAATATAATTAATTTTATCTAGGAATTTTGATCCCGACACGTCTTTTTCTAAACATGGGAACGGGGAATCGTCCACAGACAATCCTGGAATCGAAATCTACCTCCAACTATTATTTGTATTATAAATATTTATTAATGTTCTAGAAATAAACAAAATTTGATTATTCGGTAAAGTTTCCTAATGACGATATGGTGAGAGTTGACCTGGCTAATAGGTCAGAATAATATTAGACATGTTTAATCGATGCAAACAGTGTGAAATAACCGTTGTAATCGAGTGAAATCAATGCTGTAACTATTACGAACAATGCTGTTATCAACACGGAAGCATTCAGGCTGTCCAACCATATCGCACTGCCATACTTTTTGCAAAACTTGTGTGACGGTAGCAATGTACTCGTTTCTAATCAATAAATTTTATAGCAATGAATATTAATCTTTGCACGTGCCTGGTAGAGCAGTAAAAAGCAAGATAAGAGTTGTGTTTTATTTTTTTAGGAAAGTAAAGTTACCAGTTAAAAATAGAAAGCGGTCAAGTGCAAGTCGGACTCGCGCACGAATGGTGCCAGGCTCTGTAATTCTTTTTCTCTTCTGGTTTTTGGTACTTGTTGTTTAGCGGCAGAAATTCATCATCTGTGAAAATTTCTACTGGCTGTCATGGGATAGCCTAGTGACACGCAGACGTAGTTATAGTAGGTAATAGGGTCCCGTTTTACACTTTAAGTACGGAACCCTAAAATACCCGTGACAATGAGTCATAACACAAGAATAAATATTTCAGATCTGTATTGGTTATTTTTTATGTAACCTTTATAGTGGGATGGTATGCGGAGGCTATCCTAAAATACTTACTAACATCATTACATTCATCACAGATATATGTAGCTAGAAATAGCACACACATGAATGAAGTCTATTTTAAACCTCTTGAATGGTACTCATTGTTTTTACGCGCTGCCGAGCGGTAAGGACGCGTGGTCTCGTACAGTCACCCTGGGGTATGTTTTATCTGTGAGGCTAGACAATTATCTTTGAGTTTTTATTCACTATATTTTGTCGCAAATTTTAAATGAACTCATTTATGTCAATATGTATTAAAGGAGAAGCGTAATGACTAACAACGCAGGGCCTAAACTATTAGGGTTAGAAGCTTGAAATTTTGCACAGGGATTTCTTTCGTCACATAGGGGAGCTAAGAAAAAATTGAAAATTCACCCCCTAAGGGGGTAAAACGGGGGCGCGCAAACGAAGTCGCGTGCAGAAGTTATTATAAAACTATGCATATTTTTAGAAAACTTCCAGAATTTAATTGTATCTGTGGATTATTTATGTAAATTTGACCTTAATTTTTGTTATTTAGTGCCGAGTATAAATTACTTACTTACAACATAAATATACCTAATTATAAAATATGTATTTAAACATCAAGCCACCCAAGTTAGACCACCAAAGTGCCTAGTTTAGTAGACGTTTGATCCGTTTTATCTGCAATGAAATGCACCCAGATATGACGTCCTACTCAACGGTCGTTCACATTGAAAATTTCCTGAATTCGCGGTCGCTTTGGGATAGGTGTTTGTTTGCTGACGTCTATAGCGTTAAACTAAAATAAAATACGCGGGCTAAATCCCGTACAGTTATTTCATTCCAATGTGTAATAACCGCGAAGGCATCAGATTTTTTTATATTTTAATGTTCATGGCGGTAATGTAATTATAGTTTATTCTTGCACATACACTGCTCACGCGCAAGCTGTTGCTAGGATAAAAACATCCTTCTTTATACAACGAATTGCTTAAAAGTACACGATACCTACAAGCTTTTTATGTAATTATTTTCAACACGAAGGCAACACGTACCAATCAGCTGTTCGTCCCGCTCGCACCGTTACACCGCGGGCTTTGCCCCCGCGCCGTGGTTTACAGTTCGTAGCGGGTAACTTACGGGTTGCATTACAAACTTGAGATTGCTGTCTCCCTTCAGACTAAACCTGTGGCTGTAATAAATAAGGAAAACGGCTAAGAGCGTGTCGGTCTACGTGCCAATAGGCTTAGAGGTTCCGCAGTTGTAAATAGTATTACGAAGCAATTTTGTGTAGTAGGTACAAAAAGGCTTAGGTGTTCCCTAGTTGTAAATAGTATTACGAAGCAATTTTGTATTTGATATTATAATTATGAAATGAATGAAGAACTTACACTTAATGAATGGCACATTTGATATCAAGCTTCTCTTTAAGAAAACACAAATATTTTTTTTTCCATATTTAGACTTATGTATATCTAGATTGGTTTAAATCTCTTATACTACAAATTATCATTAAAATCCCTATGCTTATACCAATTGTCTCGATTAAAAACAGACAAACAATCAAACGGCAACTTATTAGCTTACTACGGAATCCTAACAATAATATATAAAACAATAACTGGTACGGTTAGGTGACAGACAAACATACTTATAGAAGAATTATATATTATATCAGGGTGCCTACGGAATATACGGAACTTCGCCAGGAACTTATTTATAGAGTTTAGTGATATTCTCCCGAGCGTAAACTGTATATATTTTAATACAATTGTCATGTTAATCTCCCTACAATACATAATAAGTCTGAGTAGTTCAGGCGTTGCATTATTTTTAGTTTTGTTTCTTACATTTTCCTGTTATGACTACCTATTTGTAAGAAACTGCTAGCAACCAATGCTAGAGATATACACCTAGTTGTAATACCTACTCATTGAAGTAATGGCTTGAAATATGATTATTTTTTTATCGGACTGGTATTTGTTCGGGGTCCTGCCAACTCTTACCGTCTTTACTCCTAAGATACTTGTTATTACTCATCATAGACAAGAGCACTAAAGCTCTCATCTATGGTTACCATAAACAATATCCACTTATCTCATTTGTTTAGGCTAGCGTCACTTCATAAATCATGCCACCTCACTTTTATCTTGCCAGGGGCAATATATTTTAGCATATTTAACTAGACTAATTACTACGCCGGTATATTTATCCTTTTCAGAAGATACATATCTCGGAGACTTTGATCTTAATCATTGTACGTAATATTATAAATATATAAAATATTATTTTCTGACAGGGACAGGAAAACACACTCCCAACCCACAATACGTGTATACTTAAATCTATTTGATTATTATTCATGTGTAGAAACAGTTCCATATTTATATTTATATCGTACCTATTCTATTTTCAATTAGGACCGTTTATTACCAGATCATTAAACAGCTCTTATCTGTAGTAATTTACTGCAGCGTGTTTATGCGGGTAATGGCGGACAGTACATCAGTTGATCGTGAGAACTGGGCCGATGTCGACATGTGTACATATAGAGTTGATGTCTATGGACTGTTATTGTAAAATGTATTACCTAGATTTATACCTAGGCATAAACTGTATAACGGGTATTTTTCATTCACGCCATAAAAAATATAATGAAGTACCAATTACAATTTTAAATTTGAAGGTACGGACGTAAAAAATTATATAGCAATAAAAACAGAAAATTTTCAAATATTTTTAAAATTGAAAACTCCAAAATTCGTTCGACAGCCTGACATATGAATTAATGAGCAATAAGTTGTCAAAGTCAAGACATTTTCGTTAAAAGATTTAAATAAAAGAAGTCAGTGCCCTATATTATGCGTCCCAACTCAATTGTGCGAGTACAGAAATCGAGCAATTGAGCGTCTCGTCACGCTACGACGATGACAGACTTCCGGTCAGCGAATCAATTTGTTTTTTTTTTCTGTGGTGTTTCAGCTAATTGAGAAAGAGGTTTTGCACTTTTTCCGGTAATTGTTTTGTAGTTGAAGCACAATGCAAATAGAAGCGTATTACAAATAAATTATTGTTTCGTGAACATCAAAACTCGTGATAAATATGACTGGATATTTATATTATTGTCTTAGTTGTCCGACTCGTCGCTAGGTGGCGTTTATTACACAGACATCCTTGCCGAAAATAGACGGTTGTCTATGACTTCTATGAGGCCTGGTTTAACTACCGGATGTACATTTCATGAAAAGTTTATACAAAAGTTAGTAGGTATTTAATTTTATTGCTGCTTCGATATGACTTTCTTACCTTGTTACCAGGAATATTTTTATGTAGGTAAGTAAGTATTTTTATTGTGGTTCTTTGATTGATTTATATTTTTTAATTCGATCACCTTTTTTACGTAAGTACCTTCTTAATGTGTTAAAATTAAGACTTTAATCATCTTAATAACAAATTTTCATGTTAATTATTCGAATAATGATTAATGAGCGGTACAATTAAAAAATGCCAATATCAGGTATTTGAAAGTATTGTAACGACAGTAAGAAACTAAGAACGCATCTGCATGAACGTCAAGTATTCACAGTCAAATTGATTTCTCGCTTTCTAATCGATCGCGACATTCGTTCGTGTCGCGAGATCTTAACAAGTAGTAGCGCCTTTTAAATTAATGTTTTGAAATAATTTCAATACTTACTTATATTTATAAGTTCCTAAATATTAAGGACATGACTTAAGCAGTATTACGTAACGGCACGGCAATATAGCGCCTTCTTTGTATGTGTAATTTTATTTGTGTTTCTGCGTTTTGTGATCGCTTGCCATTGTACTTTTTTTATATTTAAAATCATTATGATATTTCAATAGCATGTTATGCTGATAGTTATTTATGTACCTATGTTTAGATGGGAATAAATTTACCGTATTGATAATTATGTTTCAAATTCTTTAAAAAACTTGTATAATACAGAGATATATATACCTATACCTGTAGACATGGTATGGTATGCTATGCTTTAGCATTTATTTTAAAAGATTTTATTTATAATATTGCCTAGGTCAACCGACCAGGTTGAAATTATCTTTAACCGACTTATCTCGATATCAAACATTAGTATATTATGCCATCAATTATTTTCCAAATTTATCCAATTGAGTTAATTTACTGGTGTGTTAATTTTTCTGGCCATACTTCTACAGAACCACCGTATTTTTTTCCAACATGGCGTCACTAATAGTCGGCGATTACCCGTCATTAGCCCAATTGTTTTTATTAAGAGGAAACGGCCAGTGAATGGACACAAACTCATTCACAGCATTCAGTCTTTTAAGTGTAATTAATTTGTATGAGATGTGGGATTGGCTGGATGAGGTCCATATTAAAGTAGGTACCGGAATTCCGATGTCTAATTGGTTACGTTACTAGCAGTTTACCGTAGCAACCAAAGTAGATAATTATTTATTAATTTAAATAGATTTTCCCACGTATTCTTGAATACATTTAGTGCTGTGTTCACACACTAATCACTATTTTTATGTGTACTTATATGTAAATAATTGAAACTGATTTACTTATCTAATTAATATATTAATGGATTCACAATTAATGATCGGCATTTATTGACTTTTATACTGTAGGAATTATTAATTTTGTAAAGCAACCATATTATGTTGAAATTTGTTAGCCTACCCTATTTTACCCTAGGTAAATGTTATATCCAACCTTGGTTTGGAACTAGATCAAATGTGTGTGAGTGTGAATTGTCTAAATAAGTAATTCCACGGGCGTTTCAACCGCCGCCAGTACCTAGTTCTGATTATTGAGGAAATGAGCACCATCAAGAATTACGTTTTGATGCAACGACAATACTTCAATATAATCCTCGATATTCCAATATACATATTTAATATATTTTAAGCATGAATTGGTAAAACACATTTTCGGCCACGTGCTTCAAATCGTGTCTCTTTATTTAGTGCCCGGTACATTGATGACATGTTTATTCACTAAGCAAGCAAAATGGAATGCAGCGTTAGAATTAATGAGTCATTCTCACTTCCCATTAGCAATTGCATTCGCTCTGCTCCTAGTCATACTTGACTGCTAAGTCTTTAATAGGCTTAGGGCTTCGTAATGTTCAAGTAAGCTATTTGCAATTTAAAATCTTCTTTTGCATTTAACAATCGTCAAACTGCAGACGGGTCTATGCAAACATAACATATTAGAATAACAAACACAAAAATAAAAGAATTATCCAATTTGGTGCAGTATTTCGGAAGTTATGCAGATGCATGTATTTAGTTATCCATTTGGGCCTTTACTTCGACATAGTGGAATTTTTGACCTAGCTGTAAATGCATGTTAGATAATAAATAACAATTCAGGTCCCCTTAATGTCGTAGTTTTTATTTTTCAATCATTTAATGTCACATCCACTTATAATAATATGTCTTAAGTAATGCGTATTTCTGATTCTTTCAAAGTCTCTTTTTTGAAATATTACAACAATGACATGTCACAAAATCGTCATAACTTTGTATGAATCATGATCTTCGTCACGCTTTCATATTGTAACGTCATCTTTGTTCATGGAGTCTTCTTTGCGTGCGTAATTGCATTTGACATCGTCCTGCATATGGGCAAATCCGGGACCTAGGTGTTCTAAGAACCTTAGAACAATAAATCCTATCTGAGTTATATCACGTCGATTTAATTCTACTAATATAGTAGTTAACGTTTTATATTTTCCTTAATGTCTAGGAAGGCAAGTAACTATCAATTCACATAATTATAAGGAAGCATGCAAATACGAAAACAAATACTTATTGATTAAAAGAAACAATCAAGTGCGTGTGTTATGTGGGTACATTAGTCAACAATTGTGGGACATTCCAAGCTTTGTTCCTCTGGTACTGACCCAACAAGCATATCAATGTAAAAATGAAGATGGGTAGCTACCTAAATAATACTAGCATAGGTACTTAATCTACTTAATTTAGATCGAAACCTACTTACTTAAAAGGTTAGGTTATTTAAGTATATCATAAACGATACGGTGTTAGTTTCCAATACCCAATGAAGTCATATACTACGTTACAGCTTATAGTAGGCTACAGCCTTAAATATAGGGGACAATCAAAAAGACATCCATTATTAATCCGACGGGGGTTTCCAAAAATAGTTCAAGGGAGGGGATAATTTACTAGAGCGCAGTTTTGAAGTCAGTATCCGTAGAGCGGGCGTGCTATGCACATGTGTTGCGGGTGTGTTGTGAATGATGTTGTGTGGAACTAACGGCGCGGTGTCGGCCATGGATAGGGCGTATATGTCACTCCGCGCGCGGAAGCCGGCGGCGAAGACTACGGTTTGTTTACCTTTTTTTTATAGGTTGCGTGTGCGCATTTCTCACATACCGAATATGATGCAGAAATGTGAGAACACGAAACCTTTGAAGACAGTGGACGACTGCACCTGGAACTGTATTTCATTTGTCGTAAAGAAGTAGCAGTCATAAAAATTATTTAATTTATCAGATTCATTTCTCTTATGACATTATAATAATATGTACTCATAGTTAGATCATCAATAAATATAAAATGTCTTAAATTTTCTCTAATAGGTACCTATTTCTATCTAATAGTGAAACACTGAATACTTTTGTTATCCAGTAAATATTATTGACCTAGGTAGTTAAGGTAGGTATAATATAAATAATGAATATAACTCAATAAATAACGTACCCTTTGATGTCGTCAGACTATTCATCGAACTTTACTGGTAAAGTTTTCTATAGATATATACCTACATTACCTACGTCGTTGAGTCAATATTTACACACAGAGTGTATAAAAGGCTAACAATATTACATGCACGTTTATTTTGGTAATTAATAAGAATTACGATCGAACATTACCGAAAGTTACACCGCATTAAATAAAACACGTATAACTGAAAACAGTCGTATAAACCACTAATATGTACAACAAAACTAAAATTAGTTATATGTGTAATATGCACCTACATTTGCCGATTTCCTGCATTTAATTAAATATCTGGTCTACTTAGTATAGATAGAATTTTCTACATCATCTCATGGTTTTAACCAGGCTCCTTTAATGTTTATTAAACTTATGATACTAAAAACTTGAAACAGGAACTTAATACTGGTTAAAACTCAAAACTCGCCAATTCCCAAATTACTTACTATTTTAGAACTTATTGTTCTATAAGGCATTCGCATGTAATCACAGAATTAGTCCGAGCAAGGACCTTTCTCGGAAAAACTGACTGCATCAAATGTAAAACAACAATAAATCAAAGCGCAAATGGTCATAAGGTTAGGGCCATCGGTTGCATCTTTTCAATGCCATACAACTTATTCAATTAAATAAACAGCTTCATTTATACTCCCCCTGGATGAAACAACAGTTTTAATACGCAAATACTCCTACATAAAGTACGTCTGTTCAGTTATGTACGTAAAATGTTAAGCGAATAAAAGCATTTTGGTTTTTTTTTTATTATCTCACATACCTAGACCTAAAGGGAGCTGAAGTTCGGCGAAAAACTGATTGATATGTCCATGTGCGCTGCAGGAGTTTAACTGTATAGATTTATGCTTTTATATAAAACTAGAATAGGTACATAATTTAAACTTGATTTATAGGATACCTTCCTATAAATCAAGTTTTGCTGTAAGGAATTCGATGGTATGCATAATTCAAATCTGTAGGTTTTTGAGTTAGCTCTCTTTAAATCTAGGTGTTCGATCTGTCGTTACGCGTGTATGTCACAAAGCGCTTTTGTTAATATTTTTATTTTTGAAAAAAAAAAAACTAAATGAGAATGTAAGTAATCTATTCTTGCAAATTTGTCGTATCATTAGTATTCATTAATAACCACACCACAGATAAGTAATTACTTTGTTTTTAAACGGATGATTGCCGAAAACAAAACAGTTACTATGTAAAAGTTAGGATTTTATTTTGTGATTACCTTTTCAACGGATCAATAGGGTATGGTTAAGAAAATAAAGTTATTATGTGTTCTTAAATTAACCCTTAAACTAATTGCTCACATTCATATTATCATTCCCAGTATGATATTTCATGTTTCTAACGTCAATCGTATTTTGATAACACTTTGACAGTAAGCAGATGTCATTGCAACATTCGAATATGATTTACTACTTCCATTTTTTTTGTATCTCCGCTCCTGAATCGCCCTCTGACTCACAAACTGAAAACTATAAAACATTTTATAACTTTTTAACATTTACTTTGGCAAAGGAAAGATTTTCTTAATGGTTTTTATTTTTATTAGATAAACGTAAAATAGGTCTGCGAAAACAACTTTTGTATTTAAAGTTGTCGTGTTTAAGTTAATTACTAACTGACTAACATCACGTGGCGATAGTGTGTGGTCATTAAAATTTTGATGTTATCCTTATAGATATGCTTTCGTTTGGAATATTTTTTAAAGTAATCTGTCACCCGCCATCCATCAACAAATTTAACTTTATAATATGTGTAAGTTATTTCAGTATTAACGTCACTTTGCTATGGCGTGCTAATGTCAAGGGCAGTAGGTAATGTATTTTTTTTAGATAGGCCTAACATGGTTCGGGACATTGTTTTCGAAATGAGATAAACAGTGTCTAGTAAATAAATACGTTTATTTGGACAACGGGTTTGTATCTATTTCGTTTACTATATATGCAGAATTCATATTTTTTAGACATTTACTGCATTGCAATGCGGGCTACTCTGTACCTTGACTAATATTATACTAGTAAAGCTGAAGAGTTTGTTTGTCTGCTTGATCCAATTTCCAAATCAGTGTCCATTTATCGCGGATAGCTTTATATCATCACGCTAAGACCAATAGGAGCGATGCAGTAACTATTCCTCGCGGACGATGACACTGGCAGAAGTTAAAAAATAATATTATATGTATGTATTCTTGATCGTTGGCTGTACTGGTTGAATCACCGGTGACTAGGCGTTTGAACTGTAAAGCCTGATTCTCTGGGTTCCATAGTCATATCTATATCGATATTCGGCGCGTTAATATGCAGTTATCTTATCTTATGTCCTAGAAACTAATTAACCCGGGCTTGTACAGACTCTAGATTAAATTATCTATCTGTCAAATACTTATTAAATATTACCAAAGCCCCAAAAGTAGAAAAACGTTTTATGATATCGATCTTCTACCTTTGTGTCGCCAATAATGTGTGTTCGGTACGAGAATATGAAATATAAGTATGGATGAAAGTAGTTTGTATTATACTTTAATGATCGAATTAATAGTATATTACGTACTTATTTAGAATTATTTTGAACTTTAGAACGAAACAACTATAAAGGATTTAACTTGCGTATTTTATTTTATTTGCTGACGTATGAAACGAAAATGTTAAATCGCTTTAGTGTTGTGGGTACCTAAGTTAAGTTTTCGAAACATTAGCAAATAAAATAAAATACGCGAGGTAAATCCGTCACAGTTGTTTCATTCGTGTAATAACCGCGAAGGCATCAGAAATTATTTGGACTTGATTAAATTATTGTAAACTGCAAGAATATAAATGTGTTCTCGAACTTTAGTAAAATCGACGATGTCGGCAGTCAGGTGCGGGCCACCTGCCCGTCACGGCAGGTGAGCACCCTATCACTGCCTGCCCCCTAAACTAACCTACACAATACTCGCCTCTATATAGTGCAAAAGAAAGTCAAGCACGTCATAATAATGGTGCACTGTTTAAGGCTTGTTGCGTCGTACAATTGGTCAACTAAACACTATAGGTCTTGAATTATTTCGAGCTGTGTATTTACTAGCTTTGAAGACATCAGGGGGCTCGCCAACCATTCGGTTTTGCAGTAAAAGTTCAGTTATACAGTTCGAAAAAAACACGAATTTATTGTACCTACTTACCAATAAAAAATATAAATTAATTTCGCCACTTGCTTTAGTCGTGCCTTTAAATTAAATCAAAACTTTTTTGGAATTAAATATAATTAAAAATTGACATTAATTCGTAGTTCCTCGGGTTATTTCTTACTTCTCTAGACAAATGACAGTCGACATTCGCAAGCGCTATAAAATTAACATACGCGAGTTAAATCCTTTACAGTTTCATTCCAACGTACTTGTCTAATTAATTCGTCTGTAGATAGTTTCTTAATTTGATCTTAGAGAGTAATAAAAAATCGAACGTTAACTAAAGTACCTACTTCCTGTTCATGAATGTGAGAAACATCCTGTATTCATGATAGACGTGAAACGGAATAGAAAGCTATCACGACATACTCGTTACGTACCCATGGCAAAGAATAGGTAAAGTCACATCAATTTGTACCCAACATACCTACTGGTTCCTAATAGTAATAATACAAATTTGTTGTGTCTTCTTAAAATACCTTGCACAACCAAACATTTAACCGCTGCAAGAACTGAATTGGTATTCAAATTTGAAATACTTGTTAAAATGAAATTGCTTTCTTGGTAATATTATATTGAAACTTATAGAAGAGAAGCTGTATAGGTATCTAGAGTTTCTAGAATCTATTCAATATGAAAGTCTATTAAAAAAACACGTGATTTCCTTACTTTTGATTATTTCAAGTTGACTGTACTTAGCCGTAACCGACCGACAAGGTCTAGTGCGTTACATTATGGACAACGTAAACCTTATTAGTTTCTCTACATAGTGTCTAGTATTGTAATATAATTTAAGTAGGTACCTACCTACCATGTTAAAAAACTGAGCCACTTTTCTATTTTTTTATAGAAGAGATTTTTTTGAGAAAACTGTAGGTTTAATAATTAACTCAATAATTATTATACAAAAATAGGTAAGTATATATTTAATTGTATCTCAAAATATTCATCCTTACTAATATTATAAATGCGAAAGTAACTCTGTCTGTCTGTCTGTCTGTCTGTCTGTTACGCTTTCACGCTAAAACTACTGGAGCGATTTGAATGAAATTTGGTACAAAGAAAGTCTGGAGCCTGAGAAAGGATATAGGCTACTTTTTAACCGACTGCAAAAAAGGAGGAGTTCCACGCGGACGAAGTCGCGGGCAGAAGCTAGTACACAATAAATTCATTAGATATAACTAGGTACTATAGTTTTCATTATAGTACAAGTTTTGCTTAGTTTAGGACTAGTTCAACTGATGTGAATTGTTCAAAGATATTTGACGATGCTTAATAGTGTGTTTAATTATAATTAAATCGTTCTGAAATTATATATCACGTTTCGATGTCAGAACCAATAACATAACCACTTGTTTGTTATATGTATCTAAGCCGTAATTTATTTTACAATAAAAAGCTGCAATATCTACTTACTATAAAACACTCTCCTTTTCTTGTTCAATGAATATAATAAATCGTTAACTTTTTACACCTAGATGGTGCCGTTCGTTACGTTAGTACGAGTATAGGTAACGCTTTTACAAACAGCTGATTGCAATGACCACTGCACCAATAATGCAGTAGCAATAGGGGAGTGTCGCTGAGTCACGCAACTACGCATCCGCTCCAGCCAGTTAGATAACCCGATTAAAATAACACCCATGGCCTATTTATATTTAGGCGAGGTCATTGAACTTATTTTCTTTTTTAATTTACTCATAATCGGTCTGAAAATAGAAATGCCGGAATTCAGGATCGCGAGGTAACATAACTGTGTGGTAAATCGCCAGTAGATATCATGACATTTGAGGCGTTATTATCTAAGCAGTTGAGGTAACCACAAAGTTTGGTATGACATACCTACCTATAACAACGGTTTGAACCGTTTCCTGTATACAAAAAACTACGCTACTTAACGCTACTGAAAACCGCGGCTGAACGCGCGACATTGAGAATATGTAATAGTTTATGTAGGTAGTCTAGTATCTACATGCTCACTGAAAGTGCTCACTGAAAGATGTAAGTAAGTATAATAAGTTTTTATTAATATATTTTTTAATAAAAATTACAAGGAGCTATATTCTCGAGTAAAATTTTTGTGTCAGTACTTCGAGTTGAAAAACGGATTCTTGTTTTTAATTCAAAACATTTTTTCTACTTTTCAATAGAAATATTGTCAAAATTCCTGTGTTTACTTGCAATTAGTATGTATCTAATACTAACGAAATATATTCTTAACAAAATGGCGTCACTAATGTGCTAATTTACAAGTCATTACATTCAGCCGGTGCTCTATGGTCTCGCCGTTTAGTAAGGAATCGCGTCGGTAATATTAAACGTCTTGCGCAAGAGTCGATTTTTCGTTACTTTGAATCGTTGCTATGTAAATGTTTTTATTGTATATTTCATCAAGTAGGTATTAGGTGCATTTGCGTTTTAATCAATATATACTGGCTGATTTAACTGTATCAGCTGTAGATGTATATTTTTAGTAGGTCAATTTATATAAAATATGAAATTGTCTAAATAATAATAAAAACAAAGTATTTAGCGTGGTTTATTAGTCAGAAGATAAATCGATATATAAAAGAATTAGCGACTTTACTTTTTGTTTTAATAGTAGCCAAAAATATATATGTTACTAAAATTCCCATGTAACTTATGTTTTCTTAAAATGTAAAGATGGTTTAAATTAGCAATCATTTGTATTTCTAAATAGATGATTACTTAATGTCGAATCAGACCTAAAAAGGTCAAAAACAGTATGAAATATGCTAAATAACTATTACATAATCGTAATGAACTTTAGGTATTATACCTTACGCATGATGATGCCCTTTGAGTTTTGACATTTATATGATCTCTCGGTAGACGCAAGAAGTATAATTAAAAAATTATCTTAATAACTGTATTTATTTCCAAGTACCTACGTAGCCGGTATTAGGGTTAAATATTTATAACAATAAAGTAAAATTAAAAAAATCGTAATTCATGTTTTTTCTTAGTATTTTCTATCTGATTCGTGAAAGTTCGTACGTATATTTAAAGACTGAATGTTTATTGATTATTTCACGCATATACCATTCAACTGGATGTAATTTGACGTCGTTTCTTAAATTAACACAGGATACGTTTTGCCACGGAAAATTTAACACTAATATAATTTATGTCTTCTCTTTTTAAAATAAACTTAAACTCAACTATTACTTTTCAGTAGTTTCAGTTTCACCCATCGGAATTAGACTTATAAAAATTGAAAATAACTACCAACTGTGGGTAACTTTATGAGATATAGAATTTAAGCCTTTACAATCTGTACTCAGCTCATACTTATATCACAAATAACTATAAATAGCTCAAATAAGCTTAAATTACATCGTCCTTCATTTCTTATTTCATTTCCTTTTGAACCCTCTTCGTTTTTGTTCTATTGTATTTCTATAAGGCAGCGTCTAAAGCATTTGATAAAACGATTTAAATATAGAAGTACCTCTGTAAAGGTACTTTTTTAATTATAAGTAGGTACATCCTTGAAACTCTGGTATTATTTTATTTCAATACGGGTATTATAATCATCTTTGATTTGGGCATTTACTTTTCTAAAGTAAGTAAAAAAAGTTTTAGGGTAGGTACTACTTTATTTATTAAACCGATCCCTGTATTTTATTGAGATGATTAAAATAAAAAAGGCTATAGAGCAGGGTTTCTTAACCTTTTTGCAGTCACGGACCACTTTGACAATTTAAACTATACCACGGACCCCACCCATAAATATTTTTGGAAATAAAAAAAATATATGTTACGATATGTTCTGTACTAATAAATATGCTTAGACTGACTGACCTACTGCGGACCCCTGACATACAAGCTACGGACCCCTAAGGGGTCCATGGACCCCACGTTAAGAAACCCTGCTATAGAGCTATATGTACCACTTGTGTTTCATAATCTATTTAGGTATCATAGATTAAATCTGAAATAGCGTCATCGTACATCGCACACCCTAGTCAATAAAATTATTATGAACCTCAAGGATTTTTCATTATAAATCATAATATGTCAACGGTCGTTAACCTTCCTCCAAACGTTGTTTGAAACTATTAAAGCCAATGTCTATGTCCAAAAGAAAACGAAATCTAACATCGTATATTATGCGGGTACAATTAGTATGCTATAGGCGTTGAGCGGTGACGCACGCGCACGGAAACTGAGCTATTTTAACAATAGAATAATAGGTATTTTAAGTGGGGTAAAAATATATTATGTTTGTAAAGGTAAACTTTAATTAACACTAACCTTTTAGGGGTAGCCTTACGTGGTAAGATACTGTCTGAGAAGTACTGAGAACTCCCCTAAACCCGATCAAAGCGTAAGGATTAGATTTTTAGTAGTTCCAAGTCAAAATTTTATGAATTATTTCAACGCTAATGCACCATGTTATTTAAAAAAAATGTTAGTAATCGTAAGAATTTTGAAAATAGTTACTTTAAAAAGTGTTACGATTACTGTCATCGACTACCTATTTACTATTCAATTTATATCCATCTTGATTGAGTATTAATCCGGTCATTTTAGCTTATATTAGATAAGAATCTCGGAATTCGAGATACCCGGCTGTAATTTTGTAAATAGTTGTATATTGACACCCTTAAAGTTGTCTCAAAACCTACATATGGTAGGGTGTGAGCGTCTATTAAATTTCAAGGTCAAAGTGTCAAAAAATCGTTATTTTTGTAAATTTCTCATTTCCTATGGGTTTTAGCTTTTTGTACTTGTTAGCAATATTGTAGAATACTAAATTCTCTACAAATTTTGTTTTACAAAAAATTTTATACGGTGAACCGTTTTCGAGCTAGAGGCCGTAGAGCGTGCGGTCACAGCCAACAGGTGCCACGGTCGAAATCACGCCATATACAGTTGATGAACTACAGATATTATTAATTGTTGATGTTTACGCATGCTACTGTGTAATGCTTATACTTATATAGTTATATGGAAGTTTTTCACTATATATAAAATGAGAACATAATCATACTTACGTAATATTATAAAATCAAAAGCAAATGATAAATGTGCATAAAAAATGATAATTTCTTTAATAAGGTTAATTGCACAGCACTAATTAAGGAAATTATCATTTTTTATGCACATTTATCATTTGCTTTTGATTTTATAATATTACGTAAGTATGATTATGTTCTCATTTTATATATAGTGAAAAACTTCCATATAACTATATAAGTATAAGCATTACACAGTAGCATGCGTAAACATCAACAATTAATAATATCTGTAGTTCATCAACTGTATATGGCGTGATTTCGACCGTGGCACCTGTTGGCTGTGACCGCACGCTCTACGGCCTCTAGCTCGAAAACGGTTCACCGTATAAAATTTTTTGTAAAACAAAATTTGTAGAGAATTTAGTATTCTACAATATTGCTAACAAGTACAAAAAGCTAAAACCCATAGGAAATGAGAAATTTACAAAAATAACGATTTTTTGACACTTTGACCTTGAAATTTAATAGACGCTCACACCCTACCATATGTAGGTTTTGAGACAACTTTAAGGGTGTCAATATACAACTATTTACAAAATTACAGCCGGGTATCTCGAATTCCGAGGTAAATTCCTAATTTGACCGGTCTATATAGATAACACGACGTCAACGGAACTACGTACGAGTATAGAATCAAATGGGATATTATATTTAATATTTCTTTATAAGAACTGCATACTTTAGTATTTTCCTAGAAGGACACGATAACAGAGCCTACAGTTAAACACAAACACACAATTTACCGACGTTTAATTGAAATTCAAATTTAGTCCCATAACATCAGTTATTAAGTCTATAATGTCATTTTAATAAGAAATGTATAATCCCGCATACGCATGTACTTTCTTTATACCTTAATTAAGTTACTTTATAAGAAAAATCCCATCCGCCAAATGAAAAAGTAAAATCACTTCAATTATCATGTAATTGATATCGATTCAATCGCAATTAAACTTTTTTCATGAACTCATTAGAAACTACTTCACGTCCTCGTGGGAACATTTCTTTAAATTATAGCTTTTTATCACGAAAATTCTCGTCGTCGTTTCCTAGTATATGTCGCGTGATGCCGGCAATTTGTCGTAATGATGGATTATTATTGATATTGCGAATTCTATTTTAGACATCTACGATACTATGTTGTCGAGTCCTTACATTGTAAATTTCTTGATGCGACAATAAGACTTTAATTACTTACTTGCACCTTACAACTAAGAGGAAATACCTAAACCCAAAAATAAAATAAAAAAAAATAATTTTCCGAATTCCTGGATTATTTCAAAATCTCAGAAAATTGGCAGAGAGATTTTGTCTTCATTAGTAATTGAGTTATTCGGAGAATTTCTCGATTCATCTGAGAAAATAACTGAAAGATTAATGTGTCATTGAAACATTTCTCTTTAACGAATTGTTTACGTATACGCTTCGCGAAATGATCATTTATAACACGAAGTGCGTGTTAATCCAATTTAAATTTCAATCTAAGCTTATTTATACGTCGATTTATAAAATTTGTTTATTCTCGCAACCTGTTTTCTTCTGCTGTAGAAATCTATGACTATTCATTCTATCTAATTTACATGTACTCGAAATGTAACTTTGTAATTGCAGGAATAGTAGGTATTTTAAGAAGAATTGTATTGGAAACAAAGAAACTGATATAATGACACTAATTGGCTAGACCCAATATTTAGGCAATAAAATATAATAATAATAAGTAAATGAACACCACAGTTCACCACGGCTAATTAAAAATCATAGCTATTCTTTCAGTTGAAATATAAAAAAAAATAACAACTATAAAGCTATTATTACATTACCGTCTAGACTACAAAATCCGTATTATAACAAGCTCATAATAGTCACAGCGCGCCCCCAAATATTTTAGCCATCTTTATAAGGCGCATCTACACTTGCGTCAATGGTCACAATACCTCGTTAGGACGGATATGGGCACAGACTATACCTATTGCTGTATGCAATGCTGCTTGTCACGTAGGCCATTCGATTTTGGAATTGTAAAATGATTTGAGTAGGCAAGGATTCTATTATTAATTTTAAATTTTTCAAATTCTCCAGGTTTAATTCTACAAACTATGGACTTTTTAAGGCAAAGTTTGGAGTCATAGACATAATACTATGTTGGCGTCGATTTAAAAACTCACCTTTATGCAATTTTGCGTTTGGATCGAAATGTGGAACCGGGCGTAAAGTAGGAGGTAACGTAATTCTTCGAAACATAACTCGTTTAGCATTTATCTCGCTATTTTATCCGAACTGACCTCTTTAATTTTTCAAGAAGTAGGTAGCTATAAATGATATTTTTCGTTTTTTACAATGTTTCAAACATAATTAAAAGGATTTACTTCTAAAGACATAAAAATCGAGAACAAAGGTAGTATATGTACCTATTATTTTCTTTTTGTCAAAGAAATAGTATCTCCAATACCTACAATCCCTCAAAGTGGTTTCGTTGGCAATGCCGCGATGTGGTGTTAATCTTTTTAACCCCCGACGCAAAAACGACGGGGTGTTATAAGTTTGACGTGTCTGTGTGTGTGTGTGTGTGTGTGTGTGTCTGTCTGTCTGTGGCATCATAGCTCCCTAACGCATGAACCGATTTGGATTCTGTTTTTTTTGTTTGAAAGGTGAATATGTCGGGAGTGTTCTTAGCTATGTTTGATAAAAATCGAGTCAGTAGTTTAATAATTAAAGGGGGGTGAAAGAGGGGATGGAAAAAAAATGTCTACAAATATACTCGAGTGGGGTATCAAATGAAAGAGGGTCACGAGTACATTATAAAATTGAAATTATAATCAAAATCGGTTGAGTCGTTCAAAAATTATAGGCAGTTAAAGTGGGCATGGAAATTCAAATATCTACAAATATACCCGAGTGGGGTATCAAATGAAAGAGGATCACGTGTACATTACAAAATTGATATTATAATGAAAATCGGTTAAGTAGTTCAAAAAATATAGGGAGTGAAAGTGTGGCTGGTTAACCAAATGCCTACAAATATAACCGAGTGGGGTATCAAATGAAAGAGGATCACATGTACATTACAAAATGAACATGTGAAATGAAAATTGATTAAAAAAAAATAATAAGTTGTAGGCAAGTACTTACCTACTTTCAAAAAGTATGAAATAAAAAAAATAAATTAAAAATTTTAACAAACCCCCGACATAAAAACCTTAAAGCCCTCTAAAAAGTAAGTATAACAATAATAAAAACATGATATTAGGTAGGTACCTAAGTAGGTATTAATAGGTATTTCTACAAAGAAAACGTCATGTCGGGGGGACCTCCTTAGATTTCGATACATAGTAGGTAAATATAGATAGGTGCAATTAGGTAAATGATGAGCGGTCCCCCCGACGTGACGTTTTCTTCGTAGAAATACCTATTAATACCTACTTAGGTACCTACCTAATATCATGTTTTTATTATTGTTATACTTTTTAGAGGGCTTTAAGGTTTTTATTATTTATTTAGAATTAAATAGAATCAAAAATAGTCGTAAGGTAGTACGTATGTACTTTGACCGTACATGCGCTACATCAGTGATCTACATAAAATTCGACGTGATTAGTGCTAACTACAAAACCAACCGAGTCGTGACCGTTTCATACACTTATTTCACACATACACCATAATTTGGCAGGACCATCCAAACTGGTTAGAACTTTCCGTGAAAATGTAGGCGTGGCTAGATTCTGTAATACATAGTTTGTGTTACAATGTTTTTAAAGGAAATTTTTGGGACGTTTTTAAAAGTGAGAAATACATTTTCGTGACCACTATGTTATTTAAAAGTTTAGTTTATTGCCCAAATTCTTTTGCAAAAGTAGGTACCTTCTTTATTAATGCAATAGACATACCGTTTTTATAAGTATCTAATATGTATAAGTAGGTATTCTTCTGGGTCCGTGGTTCCGAACCTGGGGACAATTAAGGGTAAATCAACGATTCTATAAAGGTAACAAAAAATCTAATAAACAAAAGTAAATCTGAAATATAAAGACTTGTACTGTTTGTATTTTAAGGTCAGGGTAAAATCAGTTTTCCTACTAAGTAACAGGGGTAACAATATTTTTATTCTAAAGAAGTGAAACCAGAACTGTGGAATGTAAATATTTTAAATATCGCATTATTTTGTATATCTTGGTTAATTATTTCTCGTCTTAGGGTACGAATAACAAAATTACATAATTTAACGACTTACCTGTACGGTAATTATGACTTCTGACGCACTAGAATTTTAATAGCGATTTATTATCGTCATAAATTCACCTGACATTAAATTTTGTAATTGTATTGTGTAATTAGATTTGAATATTTTAGTTTTGCACTTGTGAACTCCATAGCTAAACTATTTTAGTATGTACTTTATGGTGTTAGTCGCCTTTGAATTAGTCACACCTGATTGGTTTTGTTACTGTGATTTTGCATGTTTGGTTCCACTGATGCTTTGAACAATTTTGTACTTACAGTAAAAGTTAACATAAGTTTCCGGAAAAAAATCATGTAGTTCTTAAAAAAGGTTTAATTCTACTTTACTATCCTGTCACAAAAGTTAAATTTTAATTGGTTTATTCGATCACAAATACAAGCCTACCTACTTATTCTTTTATCGGTATAAAAGTACTTTACTGGAAGTCAATGATTATTTTATACAAGAAAAGCTTTGACGTAGCAACATAGGTATATTTTGATATGACGAGTATATGCAACAATTGCTAGTATCAGATTATATATAAATGATAGTATAGTTTATCCAGCGTAGGTGTCACTATCGGATCACATCGCTTATCACTGTGTGAAATTAATTTACATCTCTGACGTGTCATTGCACCTCTCATTTATTGCTCTTCAACAGAGTGAGACAGTCGATTCGTGTGTAATAACTTCGAATTTTCGATAGAGAGTGCGAGCTTCAGTTGAGTGGAACACGGCATTCATATAGCACGCCGTGATTGCCACTTCGTGTGATTGTTTTCAATACAGCGCGATAATTACTTTAAAAAAATCACCGACTGCAGTGTTAGTGTGAAATTTATAAAACAGTGTAATCTATTCAAGATTAAGTTGTAACATTGCCATACCCACTGGCCTAAAACCGTGTTTTTAACGTTTAGTGATTGTTTTTGGGAAACGAACTTTTTAGTGCTTTAAAAAGTTATTTTAGGTCAAGTGACTTTATTAAACTTTGATAACTAGTTATCATCATACTACGTCAGAATGCCTGTCAATTAGGATTAAGGCAGGTGCATGACCTGGTAAAGGAGAGGAATACAAGATACACAGTGCATTATTTAGAGCAAGATGGCGAGATTAGCGACTACTGCAGCCCATATCTGCCAGAGGCTCCAAGAGATGTACCCTCAGAAGTTACTTTTGACTTACAAACAGGTTGGTTACTTTATATAGCTTAATTAAAACATATTTTATAGTCTGACAGTAGGTACCTGTAGACCGAACAAAATAAGAAGTTTTTTTTTTTCTTCATACCACATGGAGTTGATTTTATTAACGCACTATCTTCTTTTGTTTGCTACCCATTTTCCCGGTTATCTACCCTTGTCCATTGGCAAACTGGGATATAATTGCGACGGTCTTGTTTATAATAATCGTTACCTCTCTCGTGTTATGCTTCATAAGTGTAGTTGGAATTCTTGTGATGTTTATTTTTTGCGACAGTCCATTGCCCACGCAATCAAGCCTCAAATTGCAACTTGTAAGCGGAAAAAATGACGCTTTGTTCATACCAAACTTGTCAGGCATTGTTCAGATATATTTCGAGTTATAATAATTGCGTATCAACCACTAAGTACCACCACTAAGTATCTAAGTATACCTTTGAAAAAAAACTAGACAGTAATAAAAACATTTATTACCCCTATCTACCCTACAATTCAATGGCTAATTAATTGAATCACTAATTTAAATGTTATGTTCACATGCAAAGATGGCTCAATATACCTACTTAATTCTCTGAATTATACTCTGAATGTAAATATTTTATTGTTTAATAGTGTGGCGGCGGTATAAAAACAGTAAACAAAAAAGTTCGAAATACTACTTACCACGATTACCATAGACTATTCAGAACAAAATGAAATATATCGCTTGTATTATTAATTGTTTTAAAGTATCATTATAAACGTAGCATTGTACAGGTCCTGACTATCCTTACTATCCTTACTAATATTATAAATGCGAAAGTAACTCTGTCTGTCTGTCTGTCTGTTACGCTTTCACGCTAAAAGTACTGGACCGATTTAAATGAAATTTGATACAAAGAAAGTCTGGAGCCTGAGAAAGGACATAGGCTACTTTTTAATCGACTGCAAAAAAGGAGGAGTTCCACGCGGACGAAGTCGCGGGCAGAAGCTAGTGTCTATATATAGGTCTTTGGTAATGCAGGGCATTTTATAGTTTTCATTTTACTAAACTCTTCCGGGCAATTTCACCAAGTATAAGTCTATGATCAATTTGTCATTGTTCACCATGATAATTCAAATAATGGGCACGCGAACACGGATGTGTACATATGTATAAGCTCTTTTATTGGTAATATTTCGACTGTACACAAGGTATTTAGCCTCGTTAAATATTATCTTGAAACTTCCTCAATGTACCTAATTGGTAACTGTTAAATACTGCCCAAATTAATTTAGGGTACAGCTCAGTTTATTATTTGTATATGTATGTCTTTTTCCTTTTAAATAAATGTAAATAATTCAAATGAGATTATACGATAAAAATTTACTAGAAAATATATTTTTATTGCTTTAAAATATAAACTATAATATCATAAAATGCTCGTAAACATATTAAAATAATATATATATGTATACCAATATGAAATAACTATTTTATTAACTACTAGCTTCTGCCCGCGACTTCGTCCGCGTGAAACTCCTCCTTTTTTGCAGTCTGTTAAAAAGTAGCCTATGTCCTTTCCTAGTCTCCAGACTTTCTTTGTACCAAATTTCATTTAAATCGGTCCAGTAGTTTTAGCGTGAAAGCGTAACAGACAGACAGACAGACAGAGTTACTATCGCATTTATAATATTAGTAAGGACTAGCGGTCTCGGCAGACGTCGTCCTGCCCGGCAATCGATTTGACAGTTTGTCATTGTTGCGTTTTGTTAAAAGTAGGGTGCGTCGGGGTAACATGAAAAACAGAGTAAGATGAAAAACCCCTCATAGCTGCCTATTCCGTGCATATTTTTTAACACTGACTACAGAGTTTTGTAGGTAATTTCATTGCGCTCCTTATCTCAGTCAGCGATAATCGTCAGGTGTGAGGGCATATGTTTTTTTTGCAATTTTTCGACAAGGTATGTTTTTGAGCGATAAATGCGTTTTTTAATCTTCCCCCACGTTCCGTAGTTTTTTCTACACGCAAGTTAAAAATATGTTTTTTTGATACGTGTTATTGATAATTTTTTTTTAGTTGATACATAAAATCCGATTTTGCATATCTTTTATATTTTTGGAGTTTTTATATTTTTCAATCTTACACCGCTTGTAAAACCCAGGGGCAAGACGGCAATATTTTCTTTTCCAACTTACCCCGATTATGAAACCCATAGTAAAAGTCAGGGGTTGTCAAACTGTATGATTCGTTCATGAGTAGTGTAATATTCACAACTCATGAAAACATGTGTAAAAAAAAAGATTTTAAATAAAAGTTGTAATATATTTAGCTAGTTTAACTACCTGTCTATTTAAATAAAGAAATGATTACATTTTTTGTGTACATGGTAGTAAAATTTAAATATTTTAAATATTAGGATATAAAAAGAAAAGGTTGAGAACCGCATATCATCTGAATACAAAGTGGGGTAAGACTGAAATATTATATTTAACAAAATTTCATTTTGGTAGTTAAAACTAGGTATTTTCAAAATGTATTTATATATTTGAATAGAGAAAAAAATATGCTTTCGGTGCATATAATCCAAATGGACCTACAATGGATATTAAAGATTTTAAGAACTATATCGATCTTCCCCCCTCATCATTCCATCTTACCCCACGATTTTTTTGCAATAAGTTTAACTTTGCCATCGTTTTTATACATGAAAAACACCTCCAATCAGGCTCATTTGTGGAAAGATAGGAAGAACCATTCATTAACTTTACTAAAAACATCACTTCATATACGTCAGCTTCATACGATTCAAATTATGAGGCTTTAGAAAAAACATTGTTTATCTCATCGAAATCTCGTTCAACCTTACCCCGACGCACCCTACTATTTTTAACAAAAGGGTTTAATATCTATTTCTTTTTTTTTACTGGAACGTGATAAAAAGTATCCTATGTCCTTCTCCTGGCTCTGAGCTACATCCCCAGCAATTTTCAGCCAAATTGGTTCAGCCGTTCTCGAGTTATAAACGGTGTAACTAACACGACTTTCTTTTATATATATAGATTAATTAATATTACAACTGGAAGTAAGTATATTCACTTACGTCCTAGATTTCTCATATTTAAAATAAACACTGCATTAATAAGTAAACATTGTGGATAGTGATAAATATAAAGAAAATAGGAATTCTAATGTAGGGTGCGTCGGGGTAACATGAAAAACAGAGCAAGATGAAAAACCCCTCATAGCTGCCTATTCCGTGCATATTTTTTAACACTGACTACAGAGTTTTGTAGGTAATTTCATTGCGCTCCTTATCTCAGTCAGCGATAATCGTCAGTTGTGAGTGCATATGTTTTTTTTGCAATTTTTCGACAAGGTATGTTTTTGAGCGATAAATGCGTTTTTTAATCTTCCCCCACGTTCCGTACTTTCTCCTACACGCAAGCTAAAAATATGTTTTTTTGATACGTGTTATTGATATTTTTTTTTAGTTGATACATAAATTCCGATATTGCATATCTTTTATATTTTTGGAATTTTTATATTTTTCAATCTTACACCGCTTGTAAAACCCAGGGGCAAGACGGCAATATTTTCTTTTCCAACTTACCCCGATTATGAAACCCATAGTAAAAGTCAGGGGTTGTCAAACTGTATGATTCATTCATGAGTAGTGTAATATTCACAACTCATGAAAACATGTGTAAAAAAAAGATTTTAAATAAAAGTTGTAATATATTTAGCTAGTTTAACTACCTGTCTATTTAAATAAAGAAATGATTACATTTTTTGTGTACATGGTAGTAAAATTTAAATATTAGGATATAAAAAGAAAAGGTTGAGAACCGCATATCATCTGAATACAAAGTGGGGTAAGACTGAAATATTATATTTAACAAAATTTCATTTTGGTAGTTAAAACTAGGTATTTTTAAAATGTATTTATATATTTGAATAGAGAAAAAAATATGCTTTCGGTGCATATAATCCAAATGGACCTACAATGGATATTAAAGATTTTAAGAACTATATCGATCTTCCCCCCTCATCATTCCATCTTACCCCACTTTGCCGTCGTTTTTATATATGAAAAACACCTCCAATCAGGTCCATTTTCAGGTAGATAGGAAGAACCATTCATTAACTTTACTAAAAACATCACTTCATATACGTCAGCTTCATACGATTAAAATTATGAGGCTTTAAAAAAAACATGGTTTATCTCATCAAAATCTCGTTCAACCTTACCCCGACGCACCCTAATTTACTTTCTTTAATCAGAACAAAGTTCATTCGTTAGTTATACATAAAATCATTATCGACAGCTTTTTAAAAACTGGAAATACTTTTTTTAATTGATCTACAACATGTAACGTTATATTGGATATTAAATTAAGCATGTTACACAAGAATTGTACAAGTATTTGATCACAATATATAGTTTGTACTAGTAATTTCACTAGACATTAAATACTCTCAACCTGTCACGATATTTTACGTGACCGTTTGCCGCGACACATCTTACTTTCCGATGATAATAACGTGACTTAAATAAAACCAGAGCAATTAACTAGTATTACTATTGTAATAGAAATTGTCTTGAATAACACATTGCAACTGTTAGAAATGGGATGACTAATGGGTAAAGAAAACGAAATTCTATTTAGTCCGTCAGCTATATTATTTAAAAATATTTCACGCGTATTTTTTGTTTTCAAACAAACAAACAATGACAAAGATAAATTCCCTTAAAAGTTTGGGTGTGGGGCTCGTGACGTTATGGTGTGTACAATTTACAAGCTCCTACTCCCGAACCTTTAAAGCGCTTATTTTTGTGATTTATTCTTCGATCGAAAAAAGAAAAAAATACATGTCCAATCATTTTTGGTGATCTACTTGATGGACAAAAAAAATCTGGTGTATGTTTCTTGACATATTAGCTATTTAATTTCGATGATATATCTACCAAACCCAAATTAAAGATAAAACTTGAGGATGGCACACACCTTACTGTTAATAGCATTTTGAAAGGGCTTACAGGTTGTATTAAGGTTTGTATGATTTATGTTCCTCAGTAATCCTCAGAAACAATAACAATAAATCTTAAAGTGCCTACGGTAAAATAAACGCAATGAGGTCGAAAGTGCACGTGTCACGGGTCAAAGTTGAAGTAAAATAATAATAATTTGCCTCAATAAATTTATGTTAATAAATTTCATAATTATGATGCGGGAGCGCCTTTGTTATTTTTCTGTTCTATTACAAAGAATATAGGTACACACATTATAATGTACCTATATTCTTTGTTTTTTTTAATATAACTTTATAAGTTTCTATCTTTCTAGCTAGATATAAGTACGTCTTCAATGTGGTTTTACTAAAGAACCAAATGCTATCAATATAAATAACATTAAGAAGAGATTAATACTACACTAAACCCAACTGTCCGGACAGTGGGTAAATTGTACTTACGTAAAATTAATTAATATTATATCGATACCGCTCGGTTATATATAAAACAGGATAATAATGTATAGTGTAATGTATAGACATTTTGATTCGTGTTTGTTACATATACCTAATAATATGTTTGTGACGTTTATCCGTCCTAATGTTCGTCACGATTTCAATGAATATCTAGAGGATATTATACTCTACTGATACCTATATTGGGGTCTGGAAAACAAATGACAAATATTATTAGGCAGTTTGCATGTACAAAAATCTAACATATAAAAGAAGCAATATTAAGTACCTACATGTTGGCCCATGTACGATTTGCTGACGTAGGTATATCAAGATTACATTGTCATATGTTTCTACGAACTTTATCAGCATAATCATCGGATCAAACATATCTCGTGACGAGGGACGAATCTAAAAATAAATACGCGCTTTCTAATCGAGCCTAATTAAATACGATAAGAACCGCGCCCATTCATTCAAACACTATTATCATGTAAATAAGACAATTATTTAAGCCGGTTTAATTGTTATGATGATAATTATTAATTCAATGGACTGAATTAATTTGTAAAAAAAATCTGATGGTCGTTTGTTATTGAATTTTTAGATAAATACAAATAATCAATTTTGGCTTATATACCTAATTTAGTTCTGTCTAGTACTTCAAATTGCGCCTGGTTTATTTAAGATCAATGAATAAATCTATTTTACACAGTTTAAATAATTCCTTGTAGGTATTGATTATTGCAATTTTTGGGTAAAGAATGTCTTTGTTTTATTTATATTGGTAAACAAACAGTCACTAAACTATAGTTTTGACAGAAATTAGATAATTATGCTAATAAACAAATTGACCCACACCATTAATAAACAAATTGACAATTATAGTTAAACAGTATAAAAAAAAATTAACAAACCCCCGACCAAAAAACTAAAAGGCCCTCTAAATAGTATAACAATATTAAAAAATCTTAATATTAGTTAAGTACCTAAGTATTCATATTTCTACAAAGAAATGTCATGTCGGGGCGATTACAGGAGAAAATAAGAATAATTCATATGCGCGAGCATTCCATAAAGGCATAATGTCAAAAAATTATATGCAATGCACGCGCATTGTCGCGCCTAACGACTGGCTCTTGTAATCGGAACTGTAGTAAAATCGATACCATCTCATAGATGTTTCAAGGAACTTTAATTTGATTCTCTTTAGATCAATGCAACACTACCTAATCAATAATTTATCGAACTATGTTTTATTAATTGCAGAACACTTTAGATATAGAATAGTACGCTAAGGTTATAGTTTCACGGCCGATGAGCGGTCCGCGGTCATATGACTTGATAGCAATATTTGCTTTTGATAATAGGAAACACTATATTATTTATTTGATATGTGTGATACTTAGAATCCTATCTGTTTGTTAAAAAGTCTGGCGCCGAGACAAAAATTAGTTGTATCGTGATAGCTACTTATCATTTTGATGAAAATTTGTTTACAATACACTATAAATATTCCATTTCCGTTTAACAGAATTGGAAACCTCCTTTTTTGTTTGTTTGTGAGTGTAAAGTTTTTTTTAAATTGATGCTATAGGTATCTATATTATATTCGTCCAATGAACATACTGAAAATGTGATTCGATCTATTTAGAAATTCATCTCTTAAAGAACCACATTAAAGACGATAACTACTTACATTGTTGCAGGCGGTAATACCTACTTGTATTGTATAAAACCGACAAAAACAAAAATATTACGAAAATGCGAATTAAATACTGTTTTCGTCACGCCATGATGTACGTAACTTCTACGTACTTGAAATGCAAACCTTAATTCTTAAAAGAAATTAAACAAAGAAGTAGGTTCTCTTTGACGTATGTGGTTAATTTGTAGATCAATAGTTTGTGTGATCAGCTGTGGCGGCCATTTTGGATTGGCGCGTGCGCCTGTTTTTGATCAACCCTTTACTTATCGGTAAGTTTAAGTACCTAGTACAATGTTTCAATAAAAAAGAAAAATATTACATTAAGCATTTTTGCCGTTATCAAAACTGTAACAAAACTCAAACTAATATTACAAACATTGCAGTTATTCTTAGTCAGTAATACAAACGGCAATACTTAATTTGCAAAAGAACAGAACAAGTTTACGTTATTACTTATACCTATACTCTTGCTAAAGTATCGTTTGATTTTATTGTTATTATAATTGTTATTGCAATTAAGGTGTTTGTAGCGGTAGACGGTTTGACAAGGCGATGAAAGGTACAGCTGTGTACATAAACGTTTTGTTGTGCGTGCAAATATACCGTGCTAGTTAGGTATTGCGTTTTACAGTAGGATTTTTAATGCAGAAATGATGAAATATAATATCTATGTGGGATAATAACGTATTTCTAAACGTGTATGATTTTGGAATCTGTTTTAAGGTTGATATACATTTTAAACTAAACTAGTAAGCAATTTCTTTTTCATCCTGCTGATCGCCAACTAGTTAGATTAATTATATGACCCTTTTATCTTTTTCAAGGATTATATTTAATTACAAAGTAATGGTCATCTAAAAGATGTAGTGAGCGTCTCTATTATTAGAACATGCTAGCATTACCTAGAAATGAAGTTCCAACCTATTATTTTTAACAAGTACATTCTTCACTCCAGAAATTAACTCCCTGATTACCTTCAATTACTCGTCACGCTCTAATCCTGCAGTTTTTTCAACAATTAAATCTATTTGTGTACATTTTTAATTATTTACGCTTATTGTGTCGAGTGTGGGAAATCCTCTGATCGCTGTGCTTTGGCGTTATTCACTCAGTTGTGGTTGAACCCGCGAGTTGTAAGCATCCACGAAAGGAAAATATTAAACTGGCGGTTGTGTTCTCTATGTTAAAGTAAATGGTTATGCCTAGGTGACAGTGTAAGTGAAAGTGTGTAATGTGCTCGAGATAAGCTTGATTAAAAGGTAACGTTTTTGACTAACTTATCTGGTATAAGGTTGTAATTTAATTTATGTTCGTTATCACCGCGTGCGCGTTTTGAGGTCAATGAAAGTGTTCGGAAACTCGTATTATTTTAACTGTTCGCTATGAACTTTCCACATGTAGAAAAGAATGGAAAGATATATCCATAAATCATATAATGTACATGTCTAATTTCATTAGTTTCAAACACGATTTTATCTTATATCCCAGTTTACATATTAGATACGGTCTCTTGTCAGAGAAAGTTGAACTTCGCTTGATTTACAACAAGCGGCGTATGTCTACGTCGCCTATAGTTTTCAAAATTGTTTTTCTTCCTGTACTTTGATATGCATAATGGTTTTGCATTTATGTTTCCTTATTCCTAAATTAATGGCATGGGGTATTTCCTTAATCCCTGTAAGTTAGTACTTAGTAACTCAGGTTATAATCGAATTATATCCTGAAACTTCCAAGTTTTTGCAACGCGACAAATGTCAGCTCACAGTGGTAATTTTACGTAGGTATGTAACGTACCTACTAGGTATGAAAATCTGACACATCATGAAACTCGACCAGTTTATTCTGTTATAAATATAATATATTCACGCGTGTAATGTAATATTACTTACAATGATAAACGGTATATTGCTATATCCGTTATATTGATCACTTATAGTAAATTTTGATTAAGTAAGTTAATTAATGTTAATGTTCCACATGCTTTAAATGTTATCGACCCAACAAAGTCGCTACTAAATATTCCTATATATATTAAAATGTTAAATATGTTGTCAATTGACTCGTGTTGGATGCTTGCGGCTAAGGAATCTATTTCATAAACCGCTGTCGTGTCTTCGGTATGCGGTTACTTACGTCTAACAAAAATAGTTAGGTACTACCTATTGTACAAATTACAATGTTCCTAGAATAAAAATAATTTGTACTCAAGCTTTAAGACTTGTTTCTCGTAGATAGCGGTACAGTATCGATCAATGTATTCTATTATTTATCACTTACACACATTGACATAGAAAATAGTCCGGTTTCTTATGAGTTATAAATGCCTTGACATTAATTTCTAAGTACTTATTTGCCCTAGAAGTAGCACACGCTGGGTTACAATGTGATGTGTTACAGTTACAAAGTCACGTAGGAAAACTTTGTCGCCTGCACATCATTTTTTAAAAAAATATATCGGGTAATGTATAGATCAACATTATATACAGTTACATAAGTAATCGTTAAAGAGCCGTTAAATGACTTGTATATTATGATTAATGATAATACTTATGTATAGTAACTACTTTGAGTAAGTATGTTCCAACTATCTATATCATTTTCTTGATTGATGATTGATCTTCCATTCCTTATATAATTTTATAGGGAAAATAACTAGTCTAAGTGGTTTAAACGGTACTAAGTTTACATTATCCTCCTAAAATCCCTTTTGTCAAAATTGAGTTTTTCGTGATACCAAAGTTAGCGTACGGATTTCGCCAGGTGATATGCTCTGTTTATGTAGTAATCAATACATGTTAAAATCGATTCATAATCATTTATTGTGAAGATATGGATCAATATGCACTTAATAATATATTGTCGGTTAATAAACTCTTGTCAGTGTGTATTGCATATTTCGCTAACACGTATAATTTATAATGATAAACATATTATCAAAGTAGGTAGGTAAATTTTTAATAGATGACATGTCATTGTTTTCATTATTACTGCCTTCTTAATTTTCCATTTCTATAGAAAATAAACATAACATACATATCTACCTGCTAGGTACAAATATAAAAGCCGCTTTAATACTATATATTTATCATTTTGCTGACTTTTATCATTTTATCTCGATAGGTTCGTTTAATAACATCACATGGGTTGGGTTATCCCAAGTTTATCTTTCTATTTCGAGCTGTCTATTTTAATGTATTTTATCTTAGTAATCTTTTAAATTAAACATGCGACAGTTTTGTTTAGTTCGTTAACATTATTTCAGTTTGTTTCAGGATTAACTTGTTTGGGAAAATTTTGCTGCACTTACTGCTAAGTCATTGTTTATTTAAAAATATTTTTTTAAAAGCAACACACCCATTTTGGGTACATTTTAGTAGGTAAATATAACCCAGGTAGATAAGAATAGTTAGGTAATTAATTATACTTAGCTAGTAGTACAACGAGAAACTCGACAGCTGTTAAGCCTTTTTCGAAATAGAATAAAATAGAACACTTATATAAATGGTGTTTTCTGTAAAGATTTATGCTTTTTATATGAAGCTAGAAGAGTTAGCTTAAATCTGTTTTAGTCGCTGTGGGTTTTACTGTAGGTACCTAAAGAGTTCGATGGTGTGCGTCAAAAAGGAGATAAATCAAAAACTAAAGTTTTGAGTTAGCTCCTTTTAGATCTAGGTGTGCGAATTATTATTCAAGATTTGTATGATTTATTGGAAATTTTAGTGCACTTCAGACGGTTGCACTGATATATCAGATAAGTGAGACAAGTTCAGTGTTAGCTAGGAAAATAACTAAGCAATGCAGACGAAAACAATATTTAGGTCGATGCAATCAAAAACGATAGTATTGATCGAACGGCCTAAAGTGGACCGCCTAGCTTAGTAGATGATAGATGGTGTTATTTCTTACTCTTTTTTATTAGTTTTTCTTATCTTTATTTGCTACCATTACTAAGTTCTGCTTTAAACTAGGTGATAGCATAAATTTTAGTTTTGCATAGTAAATTAAACCGACTAATTTCCCTGGGGACATAAATTACTTAATACCAAAAATCAGTTTTATTGTAAAAATATAAGACAAACAGCATCGTATTTATAGTATGTACGTATAAGTAGGAATTCAAACACCTTATCAGCCAAACACGGCGATTGCGAATTAAAGGAATATTCCAGAAGTAACAGGTACCCAACCCAGGTAGATCGTTCAAGTAATCCTTACGGCATCCTGTCCTCAATGTTAAAGATAAATGCGATAACATTGTTACGAGCAGATTTACAAAACTCAATTATTTCAAATGACTTTAAGTAATAAAACATTATATATTGCAATGATAAGATATACTTCGCTGGAACTTAATTGGCTGCATTTCTTGGGATTTTAAACTTTACAATGTTTCGGACCTGGGTTTGGTTGTTGATCCGTAAATGATGTCTCGGTGCTTTTTTTTTTACTAGTCGTTCCCCGCGGTTGCTCTCTCGAGGAATTGAATTGTCCTGTGAGATTGGAAACGGGATAAAAAATAACCTGTGCCTTTTTCCTATGACCCGTAAAATTAATTCCGAAGATTATTTTAAATGTGATTATAAACTAAACATACTTATACTCGAAGTAGTTCACAAATAGACTAATATTTTTATAAATATAATATTACAGAGATAAAAAGTCTATTGCACCCGACAATAAAAGTATACAGTACATTAATTTACGATTCAATAAAAATTGTTATTGGGGTGTTAAAGGATTTGCTAAACCATATTTTTTGCAATTTATTGACTGTAGATACGGCTTAAAAGCGGTCGTCCTTAATTGTTTATTTTTCACTTAACCTGATATAACCAAGTTAGTAGGTGAATATAGAATTAGGTATATACTAGCTTCTGCCCGCGACTTCGTCTGCGTATGATTAGTATTTTACACTATATCGTTATAAAATATAGCCTATATGTTATTCTGATGTATAAGCTATATTGTGGTAAAGTTTCATTCAAATCCATTCAGTAGTTTTTACGTGAAAGAGTAACAAACATCCATACATCCATACATCCATACATACAAACTTTCGCCTTTATAATAGTAGTAGGATTTTTTTTAATTTTAGGTAATCTTTAGGCTTATCTAATATAAAAAAATCTCGAGTCTCGTGTCTACTGACTGACGAGAAATTTTAGAAGCCTTTGGATTAAGTACAAAATACTGACTTATATTAAAGAAATTAACGCACTCCCTAAACCGCAGTCTTTAATCATTAAATTTTTATGATGGTGTTTCATACTCCGTTCATGGTCTTACTTTCTTGATTATATAATTTGTTAAAACCTAAAATTTATATAATATCGACCTGGGAACAGAACAGTAGCCATTTTCATATTTGCATGTCCTGGTCACACCTGAATAAATAGTGAAAAGTATTAAATACTTTTTTTTAATAATATAGGAACTGGTAAGTGATACTACCTACCTACGAGTATAAACTGAGTAATAAGTGCGAATTTAGCTTTGTAAATAGTCCTTTCTCGAATAAAATATTGATAAAGCAGTTAATAGACCAATACAATTATATATAAATGTGCTATCGATAAACCCGTTGAACAATTATTGGGTTTGTGCAGTGATGGCGAATAATAACAAGAAAATATCGTCAAATCTAGGTACTTACCTACTGTCCCTTCACTTAAATAATTACATTTAATAAACCTGACCACTTGCTCTAAAATTGGTTTCAAACCAATTCAAATTGGTTTATTCAAAACGCCAGAATGATTAATTTTACATTACTTTTTCGATAGTCTTAAAACCAATAAAATTAACTAGGTTTCAAGATTATCTTATCATTTTATTTGTGTCCAAATGTAAATATTAAGTAAGTAATTAATGTATTTATTGTATAGCCGCGTCCAATAAAACGGCGAATGCTTCCGTTTTTGCAATAACATTACTGAATCCAAATTAGATAATATGATCATTGTTTGTTGTAAACAAAGGTTTTTCACATTAGCAACACAATTTGTTAATGCTTTCTCTTTCAACTTTTTGCAAACCACTTTCATAAAGTTTAAAAAAGTTTTCAATTAAGTAGTTCTTTAGATGGACGGAATCAGCCAAGCGGTCATACCTAATTGGTATACTTGTTTATCTCGTACTTCAAACTGTCAGTGTGATGAACACAAGACTCTGTACTTGGGTCTAGTATGTCTTATATGTATTTATGTATGTTTATCCGTCTAGTGCCTATAATCCAAGTTTTGCATAGTTTGGGACGAGGTATATCAATTGGTGCGAATTGTCTAAAGATATTTGTTTACTTATGGGTAGGTATATAATTTTTTTTTGTTTTTTATTTCTGCGGGATAAAGAAAGGAGAATGTTAGGTATGTAGGATAAAGTATATCCTTAATTCTTTCTTTAGAACGAAAGTCCACAATTTCATCTAAAGTATATATTCATAATACATATCACTGAAAGCCTGAGAAAGATCAACTTATTACGTCACAAGCACGTATCTCGCCCGTGCTAGCCGATAAGAAATGATAACGATAACACAGCAATTAGGCAGGTAAAGATCGGAATAATTCAGTCTTGTCGTGGCATGCGCATCGTACGCACGCAGCCAAAAGATATTTCGCGTCATCAAACTGTTTTGCTCTGTTTCTTTACTCAAACTTGGTATAGGTGTTTAAAGTTTTATGCACTTTAATTTGTAATGTATTTTTATAATTGTGAATAGTTGACATTAGTGTAAATATGCCGTCGTTACCGTCTGTGACTTTTGAGAAATTTATCGCAAAGCTGTCGACTATAGTGAGTTATTGTTTTATTTTATTCTTTTATGAAGTTTTATTGAGCATGCCTAAACGGCTTTTGTTTCATCCACTTCATGAACTGAGTATTGACTTCGCCTGCATTTCGCATGTTAATTTTTGTATGTTTACGTTTACAAAGCATGATAAAGTGTATTACATTAATAATGAAGAATGGTAGTTGAATGGTTTGAATTTAACCAATATTTTATTCATAGGTAATTAATTTATAAAATACGTATATTTTCTTAACATTAAAGCATGAAGTTGAATATTATAAGGACTAGAGACCAGGTTCTGACTGCATAAAAAAAGGTTACTTACTAATTAGACAACACAAAGAACCCACACCTCTGGCATTCCGTGGCTATTGCATTATAAATTCTGCCAAACACAACAAATGATCTTAATCACTACAGTAACATTTTTCTGAAATTTGCTAATTACTTAACATTTTGCGTACCTATGCGCAATTTCCTACACTCCACTTATACTCCCCTGCTACTAACTTTTCCGTGAGAATGGTACCTAGTGTTCAATGAAAATATCTCTTTGCGGTTATTTAATGTAAACTGTTAATGCAAAAAAGGGGACACTGGAACGGGAAAAAGTCTCTTATAGGTCGTAATTCGTATGACTATTACAAAAAAAATAATATCATTCGCAATTGCATTGAATATGGTGTAGAGCGTCTTTTGATATCTAATAAGGTAAATAAACGAAAGAAATGACTTTGTTCACCCCATGGTCTATTTCTGGTCTATACACTAGGTTTACCTATTATATATCTCTTGTACGAAACCTTTAAAAACAAACATGTATAATTGATAAAGGAACTTCGAATAACCTATTCAACAAACAGTACTTGATAAAGGATACAATAAATCATCCAATTAAGTCGATATCAATGAACGAACGATTCAACGACAAATTGGTCAATTAATGAATGAATACGGCTTTATACGGATGCTGTTATTTTATTTGCTTTCATTTCTAAAATACGATTGGTTGATTTCATTAAAAGTTCATCTGTCTTATAGTTTAGTGGGATAAGCTTGTTATTCATATATGCCCTTTGTACATAATTATACATTATTTAGCGAGTGTTCTAACGACCAGTTTAACTTTCATTAGCTAAGTTTTTTTCAACAAATAAGTGGGTAAATAAACATTTTCGATATTTGAAGTAAACAAATATCAAACACATTCCATGGGTATCATTTAATACTTTAATCATGTCTTATCATGTTGTTTCATAACTTTATTACATTATATTACCTGTTAGCATATTAATTTGTATGCAACCTCAATGACTGTCCCTTGTGACTGGACGATATCCAAGCGATAAGTCCACCGCCTGCTCACGTAGTGCGTATGAGTCTAACAGTCTAAGATATAGCGTAAAGCGGATTGTTATTTGTTACATTTTAAAAAGCGAACCATGGAATCGAAATATAATTTATTGCGCTTAAGCTAAGGCTGAGCAATACTGAGCTTATAATGGTCCGAGAATATAATGAAATGCTTTAATTATAGTCAAAGCAATCAGAAAAAACCCTTTCAATAATTTCTATCACCCACTTTTTATTGGTTTGGAGAACCGCGTGCCGTAGTCAGCATTCTGTCAGGCTTTTTAAATAAAATAAGTCGTAATAAATATATATTATTATTCTGCGACGTATATAAAACTTCCTATATATACAAGCGTTTTGGTAGGATGCATAAAACACTAGCTGTTTATTAGTCTTTACTTTATTTTGCTTTTGAAAATCTCTGCAGTTGTGAAGGGACGGGCGCGTACCGGCATTACGTCTTTGATAAAAGAATAGTGACCGCCGTAACATTTACCTACAGACTATTTTTAATTTCATGTATTTTTATTTTTTTCTTTCCTTATAATAAAATGTACACTGACAACCGATACAATATCTTGATCAAGTGCTTTTTATATATTGTTTGCACTTTGAAGTTGCAAATCACTTTGATAACCGGTTTTGTGTACCTATTTAAGTACTTAAACTTGTTCAGATTTCTATCATTTTCCGCGTGATTTAAACAGTAGGTGTTTGTTTAGATAAGAGGAACTTCTTACCCGACAGGTCATGACAGAGATAAATCAATCTTAAAATATCATTTTTATTAGACTACATATAATATATGCGCTTTTCCTCATAAAATACCTTAACTTTTACTTTGGCCGAGCCTAACATATTAAATATCGTCAAACCAAGAGGCTTTTAAACTAAAAGTAAATTCACTAGAATAGTTAAACATATATACGATACTACAGACTCTCAAACATGGCATCTTATTCTTTCAAATTTAAGTGTTTTGATACCAATAAATACGGCATTTCTGAATACATAACATATTTTTATTTACACTACAGCCGTTGGCTTGGGTCGCAGCGTGCCCGTCTCGCCGGAAACTGTTTTGTTTCCAATGCTTTATTGTTATTATAATTTAGTATTGTCCCCGTCTATAATAATATGACGCCTCTGCCAGTGCGTTCAAAAACGTCCAACAATACACATCCATATAGGTTACATTTTTTCCGCGAGCACCGCACACGCCGCCTGTGTATTCAGTGCACAATTTGATTGCATTATTTTATATTACTGCCCGGGGACTAGTGAATTATTTCCGTGACAAAGTGATTAGAAATTGTGTTTACTAGTGATGTTTTAAGGTTCTGAAAATATAGACGTTATAATGGTCGTATGGTATGATGCCGAAGAGAATCCAGATGAGGTATGGATATGAAGTAAAATTAAGTTGAGTCGTACTTTAAATAAAGGAGTAATATTAAGAAATCTTAATTAACTGAATTAACAAAATTAATTATTGAATAGGTACCTCGCATACAGTAATAAAGTAACCAAACTCGAAATTTGTCACTAAGCGAATTCAAATTTAACTGTGACGACTTACTATCTTTAATGAAGTAACGATATAATAAATAATTACAATACCTCAGTCGGAATACACCACATCGAAATTTCTTTCTATTAATACATAATAATATTGTATTCCAAATGATAGAAACGCACTAACACATTACTTTGACTTATTTTAACTTATTTTGACGATTACCTTGCTGCTAATTATCGCCATAAATTAAACTACTTAATTTATTTTAACTTTTTAAATTGGTTTATTTTAAACTTGGTTGACATGCAAGCGATAACGGCTTCCTCTTCACCGTTGAGTAGACTAGGGTATTATATTTTAAAATTATTGTAATGATACATACCTAATTTTTTTTAAATATGACAATCGGCGTACCACGTATATAAGACGTGGTTTAAACACCCTACAAATTTAATTTTTCAAAGCCATAATAGAAAACCAACAGTACCTAAGTACCGATAAAAGCATTATTGCTATAACACTGAAAGATTATAACTACCGCACGAGTGGTAGCAAAAACAAAGGTTTTTGTTATTATGTGTACCTACTTATACCTAACTTTTTATTTATGGCATAGGTATTTCCCTAACCGCGAGGTAGGTAAGCTTCTTAGTAAAAAAGATCACAAGTGCCAAATGAGCTAGATTCAATTTGTAATTGAAACAATATGAAATATAATACATTATTGTTATTCAAAGACCACTCTATTACCTATTGAAAGAAATGTGAATTGTGACGTAAGCACATGCCTAAACAACTTGTCACCAAGTGTTGTCATATTTGGATTTTCATAAATTCCAATTCACGAATTCAGGAAAATCAGACATAACTTTTAAAATAAATGAACTTTAAGTACTTAGGTGTCGCCTTATTCTATAACTAGAGAGTGTCAGAACATTATGGGTTATTGTTTCAGTCCTTGTGAGTTCTCATAGGTAATGGAACTTTTTTTTAGATATTTTTAATATGTAATAACTGAAACGCGAAGGTTTTGCAGTAAAGGCTCATCACCATTTGTCCAGCTGGGCCTTTACTGCTAAACTGCACGATTGGAAAGCTTCCAGAAGCCTATATTTGGAACTTTAATTTAAATGATCATGGAGTAATATTCATATTTGTTTGTCAGCAGAGCGAGCAATCGTCGCCATTCCGGCGCTGGACGACCGGCGGCGGCGCCGGCAGCTCCTACCGGCACCACCACGACAACAGGAATATATACAATAAGGTCAGTATGTTGTCTGTGATGCTTTGCGGTTATTACATAATGGAATTAAGAGGATTGTGAACCTGTTAATTTTCATACAAAAGGCGATAACGTTTTACACCCAGTAAATATAGTTAGATTTTTATAATTTTTGGATATGTTGTAGATATAATGAGAAACTACGTCTGGCTATATATAGATCTAAATATAGATTTTTAGATCTATATATAGATTTTTAGATCTATATATAGATTTTTAGATGCTAATAAATTTTAGCGTAAGCAATATTTCTTAAAAATCAAAACGTACAGACGTAGTTTCTCATTATATCTACAACATATCCAAAAAATATAAAAATCTAACTATATTTACTGGGTGTAAAACGTTATCGCCTTTTGTATGAAAATTAACAGGTTCACAATCCTCTTAAACAACTATAAAAATAATTCATTGCAAGGCGACAGTTGCCTTGTTTGGAAAAAAAGTTGGTCTGTTATTGGCTGGTATGAACATTTTATGGATAATCAATTGGTTAACAGTAATTACGATTCGGTAATACATCTGAACTCGTACATACGACCGCAATTCAGCGCTACAAATACCACATGTGACTTATTTAATTCAACAAACGGTCATATAACTAAGCTAAGTAGATATGATTAATTTTCCATTTAAATGTTTGTAACAAGGAAAACCTGAGATCAAGCGAGTAAAAACCTATAATAAATATGCGATATGATTGATTAATAAATATATAAATGCATAAATTGTCAATAAAATATATTATTTAATTCGCTACTACTTATTTGTATTTTAATGTGTATGTATTTTAGATTCATACATTGAATAAATCTACCTACCTACCTTTAATAAATGTAACCCTATTAAGGATCCATTCTGGAAACTTTCCTGATTTAAAAAAAGAAATGTTAGAGAATATTTGTTTCCGAGAATCATCCCTAATTACTATACCGTGATACGTTCTTACTTCTTATCTCACGAAGGTATTATCTCCACAGCAAATGAGCGAAGGTTCGACCCCGTCAGTGACGCACGGCGGCGGCGGGGTGTCGCGCTGGTCGCTGGGGCTCGAGCAGCTGCTGGCGGACCAGGCCGGTGCCGACGCCTTCGCACACTTCCTCGCCAAGGAGTTTGCCGCTGAGAACATTAGGTAAGCGCAGACACGTGACCGAACTGGTGAAGGGCTCGTATTCTGCACTTTTTTTTTTCGAACTGAATACTGAATCGCCGTTGGCCAGCTAATGGGCCTTTACTGCAAAACCGGACGGTTAGCGAGCCTCCTGAGAGGAGCCTTTTTCCCGCACTTGATCCGTGTCATGTCGGGCCTTAGTACCTCGCAGTGCCGGCTAATCCTAGCTCCTCGTAGAGCCTATAATGAACTCGTCGTCGAGTCGACATAATATTAAGAACGCTGAACGTTGTCGACAAGAGGAAGGTTTGTTTCGTTGTCGATATGAAGAAATAAGACACGACATCGACATTGCAAGATTTCTCATTGTCGACAACGTTACTGATTTATGAGAGATCAACGCGAGAATAAGACGACATCGACATGACAAGATATTCACTTGAAAATTCATCAAAAGTCGCCGAAGTCTCCATAGGATTCACGAAACTCGCTGTCCTAAAATATACTTGTCCTTGTTTTTTATGTTGGTATTCCATGAATAATCAAATATGCTTTTTTATTTCAGATTTTGGTGGGCGTGTGAGCAGTTCAGCTCATGCCAGGATCCGTCGAAGCGCGAGGAGTTGGCCCAGGAGATCTGGCAACGCCACCTCAAGGACGGGGCCCAGGAGGCGGTGAACGTGGACGCGGCTGCGAGACGTGCCACTGCGCTGAGGCTGAACGAGGCACCCGTGCCATTGGATCTGTTCCAACAGGTAATTTATTGCTTTCAGAGATCAACATTTTTTTTTTAGAGATATGACTTTTACCTTTATAATCCTGCCATAGACAATACTATGATTGAATCACAAGCTTTTAAACACGTGCCAATAACATTGCTATTGTGTACCCCATTAACCTTCATAAACATACGAGTATAGGTAGTTAGGCGACTTTTGTCGGAACATAACCTAGATTGTCGGGACCAAATTTTGCTATAGGTAAGGTATCAAAGTCAGGACTTAAATTGATGTCAAGGCTTGCGCATTCAACACACCTATGTAATTAATATTACATGACAGTAATGCAACTATTGTTTTCTTATTAAGGTATCATTGGTTTGTTAAACGCAAGCAGTGGATTTTTCCACTTGCGTCTTTTAGAAATAAACAAGTGTTTATTTCTAAAAGACGCGAGTTGAGACTTTAGACTTTTAGAAATTGAATAACCGGATTAACCTATTTACTTGCCATTGCATGTTGTATGTGAGGTTCAAACGTTGGCCTAATTTGGTTTAATTATAATGAGATATTATGTTCATAAGGGGTCTCAGTCAAATACTTTCTAGGGCCTGGGTTCTTAACCTGGGGGTAATTACTCCCCCAGGGGTGACACTTGTATTTCGCCGGGGTAACTATCAGCTGGTAGTTGTCTCGAACGCAGAATTTCAAAGTGCCATATCTGAGCACGAGCGCGCGAGCTCGTCTTTGGGAGGGGGGAGAAATCAGGGACTCTAGTTGTAACATAAATGTAACGGACATAAAAAGGTTAAGAACCTATGGAGATACTGATGATTACCTCTCAACAGGCGCAGAAGCAAATATTCAACGTGATGAAGTTCGACAGCTACCCTCGCTTCCTGCGCTCCGGCGTGCACGCGGAGTGCGCGCGCGCCGACCTGTGCGGTCTGCCGCCGCCGTATGCGCCGCGACCGGACCCGCCATCCCCTATTAAGGTAACTTTCAGCAGTATTCATATAACACTCATTATAATTTCTGATTTCTTCGCGGTTATTACATTTTGGAATGAATACAACTATAACGGATTTAATTTGCGTATTTTATTTTATTTGATGATGTTTCGAAAACTTACGCCAAAGTAGCGTTATATCGCCAGCACAGTCGTGCTACGAATATGGGATTTGTAAAGTTTTCGCAGCCCAGTTTTGTCAGAAAATAAAATAAAATACGCGAGTTAAATCCGTTATAGTTGTTTCCTTACAATATATAACACTCATTGTGTTATTGATAGCCTCGCGCCAGCTGCAGTTCAAACAAACGTTCAGAAAAAATTTTTAGGATGATTATTGCACAAAGCGCGATTGAAAGCGAATTTTAAATTGGATTAATTTTTTTTCTTCCTCCCATTACAGTTTTTTTTGTAATTTCATTTTATAGCCACCTTGTAGCGGACATTGAACGCTTCTATTGATTTGTTAATTGCTTTCAACAGTTGAAGAAATCAGCGAGCAATGCGTCTGAGCGCCGCCGTAGCGGGGGCGCGGGGCTCCTGCCGTGGAGGCTGCGCCCCGCGTCGAGGGACCGCGGCGAAGCCCCACCAGTTACAGACGTAAGTTTTCAATATTATGAAAGCAAAAATAATACAACACATATAAACCTTCATTACGAAATATCCTAGAGAGAGAGTGAAAACTGCTAGTATACATGTTGTCAATCCTACATAAGAAAGTGTGTGTAGAATTAACATTATGTTCGAAGGAGCAATAGTTCACAATAAACCCTATCTATTCCCTTAGTTCCCTAATACTATTTCTATGGGTAGAGATTTCACCAGTCTACTTTAAATCCCAGCAGCACATCAAATAAACGGCTATATATTCGAGAAAAATCCAAAAATCGAAGTTATTAAATTGTAATAAAACAAAATTTCATAGGGCACAACAAACAAGCGCATTCATTGTGTTTATTTATCTTTTAATATTTGCCAATATTCCTCAACATTGTGAAATGCACTATTGTGTCGCGGTGGAAAATCACGATAGTTTATACAAATATTTAGTTATTTGCAGAGACGTGGCAACGTTTCCTTAACTAATTATAGATGTTAAATTGAAATAGAACGTACACATTCATTTAGCTAAATCTGTTGCTTTACCTATTAATATATGCACAAGAGAAATATCTAATTATCGTTACGTACTTTTATATGTGTACCTAGATACCTGCGGTTTTTAATAAAGTATGTAATATATTACTAATAATGTTTACTTGATTTTGTTTACTCTACGGTCTATACCTAACAAACATCAATCATTTGTGTAGGTTGTTTACGTATACCTAAAAACCGTTAAACCGTCCTAAAGTATTTGTAAAACAAAATAAATAGAATACAAATATGAATCAATCAGTATCAAACTGGTTTTTTAATACCTAAATTACTTTGGAGTAAACATATAAATTTATCAATGATAATCATTATACATGGGCGTGTGCTTTGTGTCAATATTTTATGTAACTACAAATAAATATCACAGTAAATACTCGACTGGTTTACTTTTGTCTTACCTTCAGTATTTATTTTATATTGTATATGTGCGCATCCTATTTTTAGACTTACGTAATTTAACTGGCGGTTTTTGTCAAACGTTACGTTCATTCATTAGTTTCATTGTCGTAGTAATTATTACTCATTATTCCTCGAATTACTTACAATAAGTATATGAAATCATAAAGGAAACCGAAATAACTCTTGCTAAGTAAGAAAATGTCTGAAAATAAAAATTACATAAACTGCAACAAGAATTCACTGAAATAAACCTGTGATTAAAATAAATGTACTTATTCAAATTACATAGAATTTTTATTTCTTTAAAACAAAAAGTAAACAATACTTGTATTTGTTCATCTAAAAATAAAAAAAGGTAAACGGATTGCATACTCAAATGATAATGAATGTATTTTTTTAACATTTTAACATATCAGTTAAGAACAAAATAAATATGAGTTTAATATCGCCGTAAAGTCGTTTACTTCATGGAATTTTACTCGCTTACCTACTGATACATTTTGTTTTTTTATCTTATCTATATAACTTTAATTTTATAGAGTCAATAATATCTGTTGCCAGTTACTGGGTGTAATATATAAGAGTACTATACTAAATTACTAACTGATGACTGTGCTTACAGTGCTCGTGCTATTGTCCATTGAATAAACAATAAAACAATAGTTGTATGGTATTTACTTAACCTATTTTTATGTAATGACAAATTATTTACACCCGATTACTACATTATCATTGCAAAAAAAACTTTTCCTATCATATGACATATTATTATATAGGCTATATTTTACAACGATATTGTGTAAAATACTCATCGTGAGCAGACGAAGTCGCGGGCAGAAGCTAATAGTTAATAAAAAAAATTGCAATTGATTTTTAACACTATTTTTTCATCCACAGGTAGTAAAATCAAGCCAGAACTCGTGTTCGCTCTGTAGAGTGGTACTACCGGACGGTGCGACTTCAGTAGTAGGTGTCGACACTGCACCTACTGTACGGCAATTGGTCGACCGACTATTGGTTAGAAGAAACCTTCAGTGCAGCAACTATGACGTTCTGTTAAAAGATGGAGAAGTAAGTTTACAATAATATCATATAAGTTTATTGAAGCGAAATTAGCCTTTTTACTGAAACGAAAACGATTTTTTTAAAAACTGTAGTTTAATTATATAAGATAAGAGGTATAATAAGGTTAACCAACAAAATATTATTTTCCCTCAGGAAACAAAGACAATAGACCCGTCATCCTCCTCTACAGTTCTCAGTGGTCGTGAGGTCACAGTAGAACGACGCTGCGTTGTTCGTGTAGAGGTAAACATTTAATAAAATACTAAATACATACATCTGGTAAACATTTAATACATTGGAATGAAACAACTTTAACGGATTTAACTCGCATATTTTATTTTATTGGCTGACGTTTCGGAGCTTTTACTGATTCCATAGTCGTAGCACGATAGTAGCCGTCCAATATCTATTTCTCATACCTATAAATTTTAAGGGTAATTATGATGCTTTACGATGTTTTTGGTTTAAAAAAAATTACGATGCGGCGTTGAAAATTACATACAACCTTAAATTTTGACCCTTCTACAATCGACCCCTGTATTGCGGTACAAAGTTCGCTGAGTCAGCTAGTATTTACAATATATCGTACCTACTGTGCTATACCCATTAACAATACCCTCGAGTAGTAAACAAAGTGATATATAATATTTTATTAATCATTTCAGGTGGCAGGTCGTTGTGTGGCGGTGAGATGTCGCCCCCAGCGCCGCGCCGCTCACGTGCTGAAGCCGGTGCTCGCGCGATACTTGCCCAACGCGAGGGCATACAGACTGCTGAGAGACGCGCGCCCGCTTAGACTGGACACACCCGTTACGGTAAATATAATCTTTTTGTTATTATTATCACCTATTCTTTTATTTTACTAGGTAAACCCCAGCATGTTTTTGCCATACACGTGAATAGATATTTATTGTCTGACGTCTAGACGGTGACCTAAACAAGCATAGCTGCTTGCTTAGGTCATATTATAAAAGTTAATGAATAACAATGACAATTCATTTTCTTTGAAAATTTGTAAATACAAGTGACCGTTTTCATTTCTTATTGTAATAGTTTTTCACTCTGCCAAGTGGTTCTACTGAACTGTGTTATATTAGTAGAACCACTTCAGTCGCCTCTAATACTATACGCGTAACTATACATAAATGTACATTATATGAAATGTGTTCTACACATAGGTAGATACATAATATATTGGTATGGAGAGATGGTTATTCTTTTAGCAATTGTAACTTATTAAAATTATTTTTATGGCTTGATCAAGTAAAACCCAGATTAATTAAGTATGTGTGTATGTACTTACAGTTGAATTGAGTGTTTGTTAAAAAAAATAACATTTTGTTGATGTTTGTTATAGGATTTAGACGGCGCAAAGTTACTAATAATCGAGCTGACAGAAGGCTCGGACGCGGCAGACTTGCCGGAGATAGAAATCAACGCGGAGAAAAACGAAGATTTAGACGCCTTGAGCGAGTTGGCACTGCGCCTGCATGACGACCGGGACGCTGATGCACAGGTTTGTTTAACACTACCTACTTTATTTGTTTACAGAAACGATATAAGCACGAACTCTGTAACAGAAACGGATGGCTTGAAAATTCGTTCCCTAAATATTCCGTCTATTTTATGGCAACTTTTATGCACGTAGTAACACATTTTCTAATTTAATTGTTATATATAATTGGAATGAAACAACTATTAACGGATTTAACTCGCGTATTTTTATTTTATTTTATTAGCTGACGTTTCGGATTCTTTACAGTTTCCATAATAAACGTCAGCTAATAAAATAAAATAAAAATACGCGAGTTAAATCCGTTAATAGTTGTTTCATTCCAATGTGTAATAACCGCGAAGGCATCAGAAATTATTATGTTATATATAATTTAAACGACTAACGTATATAGAAATGTAGTTTTTGACAATATAAACCCGTGAAAATAAATCCATATGAAAGATTTTCTAATATTGTGGCGTCGAATTCGTGTAGGTATATACAAGGTTTTAAACCGGGTATCAAAGTGAGTTGTTGAGTAACGTGTGTGTTTATTGTAGAGTGCAGCGAGCAGCGCGGGCCGCAGCGAGACGAGCTCGTGCGGCGCAGGAGCGGGGGCGGGCCGCGTGCGCGCCGCGCTGCGCCCCGGACCCAACCTGCACCACCACCCGCCAGGTAACACGCCAACACAACAAATAACTTTAGTTTTCTTATATCATTTCCACACATTTTTTCATTAAGAGTCTATATTTATTAAATGTCCCGACCATAGTCCCATATCCAAAATTATGGTCCACTAGCTTCTGCCCGCGACTTCGTCCGCGTGGAACTCCTCCTTTTTTGCAGTCGGTTAAAAAGTAGCCTATGTCCTTTCTCAGGCTCCAGACTTTCTTTGTACCAAATTTCATTTAAATCGGTCCAGTAGTTTTAGCGTGAAAGCGTAACAGACAGACAGACAGAGTTACTTTCGCATTTATAATATTAGTAGGGATTATAAAAAAATGTATTTCAATGCTTAACACATTGCAAGAGCTATATTCACGGAGCCAACAAACGTGTTGTCAAACTACTTATATAAAGTGACGTCTTCTGTAGTTTTTCAGAAACTAAACTACCCCTTCTATTCTTTACAGATTTCTTAGACAACCTACATGCGGCGCAGCGACTTCGGCTCGGCGATCGCCCTCCGCGGTCCCCCCCGCCACTACCGCCCAAACCTGCCCAAAGACTACCGCCTACACTCGTATAAAGTAGCACATTATATCAAAAGCAAACGTTAATAACAGCCTTCGAGTGGCATTCCGTAAAAAAATAGCATGTGGCGTTGCAAACTAGCACGAACAGTGCAGAAATAAACACTCCACCTGGCTCAGTGACGTTAGCATGTTAGGTCACGCTCGCATTTGAAGCTGATCAAGGATAGTTCAATTATATTGCAGATACTATGCCCTGAAAAGACGATTTTATTTCGACCGTGGAATTATAACATAGGGCATACTATAATAGAAGAATAACAACCGAGCTATAGTCATGATGCGAGAACTTGTGCAAATGGTAAAAAACATTCCACAAGTTACTTAAATTGATTGTTAATTTTGTGTTATAATTAGGTAAATAAGGTCTTTAGCAAAGACCTGCAATGAAGATCTTCGTACAGTGGAATGTAGAAGTATAATTAAAACTATTTGTAGTTAAATATCATTGTTAACAAATATTGTTAACTAGAAAGTTATCTGAATTCTACAAGTTACAATTTTCTGGAATTATATACCTACCATTAAATAGTAATAATAAAACAAACACGGGAATCCTAATATGCACAATTGCACGTACAAATCATGCCATGTATGATCATTCCAAATTGTAACGGATGATTATTATATTAATTGTCATATTGTATAAAAGATATAATAAAAAAAACATTGTACAAAATGTATTTGTAAATATCTACTTAATAGTTACTAATATTTTGGTGCCTTCCATAGATATAAGACTGCACGTATTAACTTGTAACGTAGATTAGTTGTGGAGAGGACCTATCTAGTATTAATTAAGATCTGCAAAAAAAAACATAAGTTTTAAATCAGTTTATGTAAATCTGTATTACTTTTTCTGTTAACTTGTCTCGATTGTCGCTGCGTGAAAATCTCTTAAGTTTGATAAAATTGTACTTTTCAGAATTGTTATATTTCAAATAAAAAAATAACTGATGACTATAATCATGACATAAAATAAAATCATCAATTGTATATACATCCATGAGTTTCTAATAAGCTAGGCGATAATTTAATTTATTTGTATACAAACATTATAGAGTGAAGATTATGCTCAGAGAGTATACTGCAATAAAATTTAAACATAGAAAATTGTTTTATTTCACTTTAGAAAATCCTACAGGACAGTGTTGATGGGTAAATGTACTTTATGGAATGTTTAAAAATAACCGACATGTCTTGCTACACGTACCTATTCCACAACATTTGTGTCCTAATCAATGGCCTTACTGAATCACCACGCTTATACTACTCCAGGAAAATTATAATTAAATTATCATGGGATCTTAGTATACCCACTATGTTATCTCGCCGTAGGTACTCGAAAGAAATTACTAGAATAAAAACAAGTACATAACTAACTATTAACATTTTAATTTTTATTATTATCACTGTTCAGCCACAGCAGCCTCGACCTTTTCCGGAACTTTTGGAGCTTCCTCCAACGCCTTTGGAACTTCGACAGGCAACATCCTGAATCAGAAACAGAATACATTCATTATGATATTTTATCTAGGCACCAGTAATGAAGCATCTAACTGTGCTCCACTGTTGTATGTCATTTGGTTTATGATTATACTAGCTTCTGCCCGCGACTTCGTCCGCGTGGAGCTCCTCCTTTTTTGCAGTCGGTTAAAAAGTAGCCTATGTTCTTTCTCAGGCTCCAGACTTTCTTTGTACCAAATTTCATTTAAATTGGTCCAGTAGTTTTAGCGTGAAAGCGTAACAGACAGACACGAGTTACTTTCGCATTTATAATATTAGTTAGGATTTTTGGCACTGAAATCACTGGCTGTAACCATCTAAAGAAAAAATTTCAAAGAAAACGCTTGGTTTTTTTGTGGCCAAAACTAGAAACGAGACAGTGTTTACCTTGTCAATTTACTGGGATCTTTAGGCGGCGCCCAATCTGGTATGATCTTATCATGTACTCTCCAAGTCCCATACATGTTAGAAAGATGTTTTTCGAATACAATGTATTCAATTACATCTTTGCTCAGGATCTCGCTTCCATGCAATAAACGGCCGAAACGATCATACACTGCAAGTTGTTGTTGAGTGTGGAAACGAACAGTTACCTGAAATTACAGATTACCTCAATATGTTAAGTAAAAAATAAGAAAATAGATATATATAGAGTAGGCATTTAGGATTAATTATGTTAGCTTCAGCAGCGCGGTTTCCGTAAATTCTATGATGAATGAAAAAATAGTTTTAAAGATAACAGGGATATAGGTCTTCAAAAATGTATTATTGAAATTACTCCATGATTTGATGTGTACAATGTACATTACAGAACAGTTTCTCCTATCATTGTGTTGGTATCATTCTTCAATAATATATATGAAAATCAATACCTGTTTCAGATACGATGAAAAAACTACTAATTATCAAGATTTTATATGAGTATTACCTGACCAAATATATTTTCCTTGCTAACAACATCTGTACACCTTGCGTGACACACTCTTGGAGGTTCTAAAGACTGCAAGAATTTCCAACGAATTGTCTTCAAATGAGAATTATGTCTAAACTCCTGGTAAGCTTTCTCCGTGACATACAACTGTAAAGCCCTCTTATCATTATTAGCTAAACTTTCATGAGCTTTGATATATATGTCTTGGGCTTGACGACAAAACTCTTTGGTATCAAAATCTTCATCAAAAGATTTTATTTTGCGTATGGCCATCATAGATTTGGATTTCTTTTCAAGAAGCTCAACTGCTTGCTTAGCACGGGTTGTTGAAGCCAGTGAAGCCTTGCCGTCACCCTCGGGTGGTACATATGGTTCAAACACACCACCTGTTTATAAATAAAACATGAGTTAATACTCACAAACGTGAGTGAAAAGTAAGTTAATTTAAATTTAGAACTGAATAAAAATAGTTAAATTAACAGAGATAATTGAATTATTTTTTACAGGATTTTTATTATTTTAGTCAACTAAGCTCAGTTGACTATGAATATAGAATTGTAGGGTTTTCAGAAATTCCAAAAGAAATATATAGGTACTATATAAGTATTCACAAGTTAAATCTATCAACATTAGAAAAGCAATAGAAACATACTAGTAGATACTTACCAGTAGCTGATATATAGAAAGACCTCTCCATCCAAGGCCTAGGTGGCATAAGCCCTCGCTCCTTCATCTTCTGTCGCAGTTTCTCCCGGGGCATAGCATTTGTATCCTCATTGAAGTCTGGTAAATCTACCTTAAGATATTTCTCAGCTCTTAGTTTTTTGAACTTTGGATTCCAGTGCTTGCTTGTTGTGGTACGTGCTGGCTGTGCGAGAATTGTTGCTGGTACTATACGTAATCCCCCCAACTATAAAATTAATAATAATATAATTATTACTACACAATTTTAATACAAACAGTTAATTCAGGGGTCGCTTTTAAAAAGTTCTAGTGAAAAAGGTCCTTAGGTGTTTTTAACATTACGCTTTTACTTACTTACCCTTTTATACTTAGATCGTATGATACATTTTTTTTTAATTTGATAATTAGTTCCTATTATTTGCATTCCATAAAAATATAGTATAAAAGATGTTGAATATACATTATTTTTGTGTGGAGTGTATACGGGTGGTAAATTCTAATTTTTATCCTGTAATTTGACTCACCTTGGAGAGTATGTAATTAACCATTTTTAATACACTTTTATATTAGTTAATAAGTATACAAACAAGTACTAGAACATTGAATTTTAGAAATCTATAATTACTCCTAACATATTCATAACCTATCATGAAATTAAGCAATTGGATGACATATATATGTCAATTACTGACATTACTGTCAATAAAGCATTCCTATTTCTGCCATCTGAGGTGAAACGAAACGCTCTTATTTCATATGTACACACTGTTTAGAGCCCACCTTGTCGTGTAATGGACACTTAAAAATAAATATATCGCATTAATATTGTCTATGGCTTTTTGTTGTTTCTGCCATTTTTAGTCAAATATTTTCCGTTCAATTTGTGATTTCATAAATAAGTGTTGCTAAATCGATCAAATTTATTGTGACATCTTTTTAAAATATTATATTGATATATGTTTGCTGTTAAACTTGTTTGTCTCACATCGTGAATATTATTATTAATTCGTATGATATTCTTGCAGCTAATTTGAAGTGTTTTTACTCTTTGATTTTCTTCTAAAAAGGGTATTTCGTATAATTTGATAGATAAATTTCAGCTAATTAACACAGAATATTACATATTCGATCTTAAATCAAAAATAGTTCGCGCACATTTGAATCGATCCGAGCGCCCCACCACCGGACATCCGGCGCCCCCATACACGTTGTCTCTAGCGCTCTAGGGAATAGAGCCCGTCGTAGCGTTTCTTTCTTTTCTGAACAGGCGCAGTCCGAGTGAACTCGCAAAAGGAGTAGAAGGCTCCTACATAACCTGTCACTACGTAAGTATCTGTGCTAGCATTAGTAGATAGGTCGTGCTTTGTTCGATACTATTATATACTGGTTATAATATCACGAGACTCGCTGAGTCATAGGGCGGTATTGTTATCGGGTCACGTAAGTTGTATCCCAGGCGTTGTGGTGTGATATCTTGGCAGCTTCCGTCGTCCAAGAAGTAAGTTTAGCGTTTGGGGTGCCGCCATGAGCAAAGAGGGTGTCGGGGTGTAATTAATTGAAGACTATATAAATTTTTCGCTAACACGGCCGATGACCCCTTAAAGTAACGGCGCCCGAGCTAAGTTCGCTTGCCCCTTCTAGACCCTGATTGCCACGTGTGTTTTTGTTTCAGCAATAAATTGTATGAGTCAGAAGGTAGAAAAACCAGTATTATCGGGTCAACGGATCAAGACCAGAAAAAGAGGTATGTTTAACAATATTTTAATTATTTTTACCCTAAATGGTTAATATTGATTAACAGCAATGATGTCATTCAGATTCCGCCGTGCTCCATGATTTTGATGTGAAATTGTGTTAAACCTGATAATTCAATATGCAACATTTACATCGTCGTACTAATGCACATAAGATATTAATTATACAATTTACTTGCTGTATTTTAATTGAAGATTTCCTTTTCATTACTTACTTATATTTTTCGTCAGAGATAATAATATACGAAATAGCAAGTTCAAATTGAATTTACATTTAAATAAAAATCCTTTTTACAATACTATTAATTCGAAATAAATATCTTTTAATGTCAACAAGCTCAAAAAATAATATTAAGCAATCACTAAACTTAACAAAGGTGTGTTTAACTATAACCTCAAAATAATATTTATTAGTAAGTAGGTAGTAATTACACAATGACATGTATAAACAAATAGGTATTTGTGTTACTTCTTTCTACTTATAGACTAAAACACATAGGTACTAATTGGTTAATTAATGTTTATTTTTGTATGGATGGATAATTGTTATGAGTATATAGGTAGGGTATGTAGGTATTAATAATCTTTTGTTTGTTTAGAATATTACCTACTTCACATTTTGTAAATAATTTTATTATTTTTAATTATAATCGGCCAATGTTTGAATGGTCATATTTTACTTTTTGACATCTTAATGGTTAAACATTCAAAAAGCTGTGAAGTGCAATGAAAATAGTTTTAATATCTTCAAAGTTTAAGTTTACAATAACAACCTTATTAAGAAAATAACTACCTGTCTGCCCTGGCTTCGCACAGATCCCTTTTTTTATAGACTATGCCACTTGGGAATAGTGTAGCTTCCCAACAGTAAAAGAATTTTTCAAATTGGTGCAGCTGTTTTGGAGCTTATTCAATACAAATAAACAAACCTTTCCTCTTTATAATTTATTAGTATAGATTATTAAAAAAAATGATCATAGTCCAGGTATAAGACTGACAACAAATAACTCTTAATTTAATTCTCATCTCATGATCTTGAGAACCAGTGTTTTTACCTAATACAGGATGTTTTAATTTGCAAAAGCACCTAGGTATCTTCAAGCATTTAGCATTCTAAAATAGATTTAACTGTTTGTGTGCTTAAACATGGATTTGTTCTCAATATAACCATCACTAATTGTTTTGTTAGTTATTAACTTCTTATCTGCAGAGAGTTGAATATAAGTACAAATATTTCGGCATAATTAAATGATCCTGTCAGATAAAGGTTTTCCCTTCATTTTGTACTTAAAGTTAAAAGTGACATTTATAAATATCTTTATGAAATTAGACATTCTAGTAGGTACCTACCTACCTATATCTCAAAAGACTTTCAACTTATTAAGTAGTACCTATTTATTTACAAATACTGTTGGTTAAATAAAAAAGCAACAAGGTGTGTAGAGGTGACAACTTAACCTTGCCATTGACACACAATATTTCCTTGCCGTCTCTAGCTGACCTAGAAATGAGGAAAAAATGCTATGTTTCTTACTATACTTTGATGTTCATTTATCCTATCTGGTAAGTAATTTTTAACAATATTTTTGAGACAGCTAAAAAGCACACGATTAGAGCCGACCCATGGTCTCTGCATGGTTCGGTGTCGAAGTGTGCGACAGTAAATGAGCAACCAGATAATTTTAGTTCAGTGTTCTCGCTGAATGACTTTGTTTGTTCAACAATATTCTCCAAAATAGGTATGAGATTACTAAGGACTGAACTGGCACTCATGGTTAACTCATTGTTTATCGTTATAGGTGAGGTGTTTGTTAGGATTTTTTTGTAGGTAGGTATGCCATTAACAACCATGTATGTAGTCCATATGTTACTAATAGGTAGGAAAGCAGTGTATATATTGCTAACATAATTAAGAGCGGGTAAATATAGATACAATCTGAAAGTAATAGTAGTGACAAGTAGGCAGACAGATACATACCTAACTAAAACAGCAATATCGCGTTACTCACGTACTGATTGCATGCCCGATGATCTGAGAAGATGTGAAAGCTATTATCACAAACACGCATAAGTGATTGACCAATATAGGCTTTCCGTGTTATACTTACCTTGGAAGCCTAGGACTTAGCTATATTACTTACAAAATATGAAATAAAAATAATAAGTACCTACCCAAAAAATTGTACCGGAAGATTTTTTGAAAGTAAATCGTTTTTAACCCCCGACGCAAAAACGACGGGGTGTTATAAGTTTGACGTGTCTGTGTGTGTGTGTGTGTGTCTGTCTGTGGCATCATAGCTCCCTAACGCATGAACCGATTTTGATTCTGTTTTTTTTGTTTGAAAGGTGTATATGTCGGGAGTGTTCTTAGATATGTTTTATAAAAATCGGCTCAGTAGTTTAATAATTAGGGGGGGTTAAAGAGGGGATGTAAAAATAAATGTCTACAAATATACTCGAGTGGGGTATCCAATGAAAGAGGGTGACGAGTACATTACAAAATTGAAATCATAATGAAAATCGGTTGAGTCGTTCAAAAAATATTGGGAGTTAAAGTGGGGGTGGAAAACCAAATGTCTACAAATATACCCGAGTGGGGTATCAAATGAAAGAGGATCGCGTGTACATTACAAAATTGAAATCATAATCAAAATCGGTTAAGTAGTTCAAAAATTATGGGGAGTAATAGTGTAAGTGGTAAGCCCAATGTCGACAAATATACCCGAGTGGGGTATCAAATGGAAGAGGATAACATGTACATTACGAAATTCCATGTGAAATGGAAATTAGTTTAAAATAATAATATGTAGTAGGTACCTACGTACCTACTTATAAAAAGTATGAAATAAAAAAATAAATTAAAAATTTAACAAACCCCCGACATAAAAACTAAAAGGCCCTCTAAAAAGTATAACAATAATAAAATCTTAATATTAGTTACCTAAGTATTAATATTTCTACAAAGAAAACGTCATGTCGGGGGGACCGTAGGTTTAGGTAGATTGTAAATATTAGGTAAGTAAGTACACCTAAATGAAAAGCGGTCCCCCCGACATGACGTTTTCTTTGTAGAAATATTAATACTTAGGTAACTAATATTAAGATTTTATTATTGTTATACTTTTTAGAGGGCCTTTTAGTTTTTATGTCGGGGGTTTGTTAATGGCAACCAGCGTTGATATTATTATGACATGGTGGTGTGTAGGTACTACTTATTAATCCTAAAACATATCAAATATTTTTAATGCATAGGCATTTAATTTATAAGTAAGCAATGGGTAAGACAAGGTATTATAATATTTTCCTTGTCTTTTGGAATACTGTCATCATTCATAATTGCAACACAATTAAACCGATGACAGGAGTATTTTGCGCGGTTACAGCAGTATTTTGGCAAACGGGGTCACGTTTACCGCTACGTCTTACCGTTATCGACATAAAAATGTATGCGGTATAGGTAGGTAATATTATTATGAGCTTTTATTCTAATGAATGTTCAAACTGGGTGTTTTTTTTTAACCCGATGATGATAGGAACCTATATTATGTTTTATCAAGTTATTTCTTTTTTTAGTCAGGTATTATATGTCTATAAAAAATAATTGCTGTTCGTTAGTCTCGCTTAAACGGTTGGACTGATTCAACTAAATTTAGTTTTGAAATATTCGTATATAGATACTTATAAGTCCAGGGAAGGTTTATATATGTTAAGAAAATTTGGAAAAAATACCTGAAAAAAAAAAACATTATCATTGAATTAAAACAGTAATTTTAGATTGTTGTTGTAAATAATTTACACTATCATTATTGAGCTTCAATTTTCAAGTAGCATTCATAACAGATATTTCTATAATTGCCATTGATAACGACAATTGGTTACCACTTACTGCTACTGTTAAAATTATGTACTACAATTATGTAACTATGTATAGGTGGTTTATTTCTTTCCAAGAAAGGACATGCTAAATTAGTATTTTTTACATATATAAAGTCAAATTTGAGCTTGCAGCTATGAACACCAGTCCTCTCGTCGATTGATAAGCAATTGCTAAGTAGTTGATTGATAAGTGACTAATTAAAAAAAAAATAGCAAAATTAAACCAATTAACTTTTTCTAACCTGCATAATATATTAATATTATTGTAAAAGACATCAATTAACAGTATTGTTTTTTTTTGCGTACTGTTACGTAAGCACTAGTAAGCAGAATAACTGTCAATAGATAACTGTTTCTTAAATATCTCTCAAGTAACATATTCCTGATTTCCGACCTTGTTTTCATAATAAAACTATATGTAGTCCCTCAACTACATAATGTAAATCACAAGTCCACCTTGGAAGTTGTTTTGAATTCAATAGCTACCTATACCACCAGGAAAACACTAATATAATTAACAAATAGGTAGGTACGTAATTGATTTCTTACCCTTGTCATTGTGAATCATTTGACCAAATAATTATGTTATTATTACAACTTATAATTTGATTGAGTCACATCTCACATAAAATTGCTACACGAGAACTCCATATAAACTGTTCATGATACCAGATGTCACTAATAAGCTCGATATGTAAGACATATGGCGCCATATGAAGAGCGTGGAGGAACGTAGCCTACTTAACAACAAGTCTCTGTAATTGAGATTAATAAGAATTTGAAATATATTAAGGAAAATTTATACAACCTACCTACTCTATTCAATTCTTCCTTGTTAGTTCTGATTTTGGGAACTTGCGTGTTCTTATATGAAGACTTATGGAATCTTCCCGAATAACACGAAGTACTTATAAAAGTATGACAACATAAATATAAAGTATGACTATGAAAACTGTGTCAAAGTCAGCTATATAAGATTACAACTTCATAATATTGTCTTGAGTATTTTAAGACACTTATGTCAATACATAGGTATAATATGTTTATTATATAAAAGTGTTTTTGCAACTCATTCTCATCAAATTAGCTCATGACTGCTGAAATTCTGATATTGATAAATTTTGTTCTTTAGCGTTAGGCTATTGTTAGCTCAGTCATGCTACAAATATGGGAACTGTAAGATTTTCAAAATATCAGCAAATTAAATTAAATACGCGCGTTAATTCCGTTGTTGTTTAATTCCAATGTGTAATAACCAGAGATCGCAATAGGTAGTGCCTATTTACCGAAACTTGGCGGGAGGAGGTGACTAAGAGTGGTTACAACCACCAAAAATATTATTTATTTTTATCGAACGCGGGATAACATAATTTAAAATAAATCAATGTAACAAGATTTACAAGTAAAATAAAACGTATTAATCCTTTTGAGGAATATAGAAAATGTTTATATTCCTATGCCTGACGGACCACTCGTATCACCTTTTGAGTTCTCAACGTAAGTTTCGGCATTAAACAATTACATTTCATTAACCATTACACCCTGAGTGTGAATCTATATCGATTATGTATTCTTATAAATCCCGGGAAATCCCGCGTTCAATAAAAATAAATAATATTTTTGGTGGTTGTAACCACTCTTAGTCATCTCCTCCCGCCAAGTTTAGGTAAATAGGCACTACCTATTGCGATCTCTGGTAATAACCGACAAAGCATCAGAAATTAATAAAATTTTCTAACTATGATATTGTTTTTGCAGATGAGAAAGAGAAGTACGACCCGAACGGGTTCCGCGACGCACTCGTGCAGGGCCTCGAGCGCGCCGGCGGAGACCTCGACGCGGCGTACAAGTTCCTAGACGCGGCCGGCTCTAAGCTCGACTACCGCCGATATGGCGAAGTCATCTTCGACGTGCTTATCGCCGGGGGTTTGCTGCGTGAGTATTATGAATCAATCAAAAAATTATAAAATCTTCTCTTTATAAGTTCTTATGAAGATCAAAATTCCTTAAAACCCCCACTTGAGAAACAGCAAGAAACTCATGAAGTTATCATAACTAGATCTATTCTTAAAAACTTAATACATATTATAAAAATCTGGAGATGTAAAAGATATAAGTTACAATACAAACTTAACAAAATTCAAGACACTGTGATGTCTCCAGAATTATTCACTACTCACTTTATATGATGATATGATAGTGTCATTGAATAACAATATATGTATTAAAATCAAACTGTCATTGAAGATTCTATCCAGAAAATATCCCTTTTAGATTTTTTTGTTTGATGCTGACTTATACCTAATCATTACAAAAAACAACTACCTACATATTATATGCATGTTATAATGATGAAAAAACTGGCTAGAGATCTGAACACAAATGTTGATAAACCATTTCTCGTTCAATTTATTCTGAAATTTTCTACTAAATATCTTTAAGTAAAGTCCTCTATGTAAGTCACTTATTGTAAGTCATTGTTTCTGGCAGTCCCCGGCGGAGGCGTGTCCATGGACGGCGAGAGTCCCAAGACTAACACTTGCATCTTCAACGCCAGCGAGGATATGGACTCCATGCGGAATTTCGAACAGGTATGTAAAAAATCCGACAAAGAACATTATTTTTCAATGAAATAAAATTCTTTTAACTTGTGTAGTTATAATGATGACAAACATGGCTAGAGTCCTGAACTTATATGTTGAGAAACCCTTTCTCGTTCACTTACTGCTGAATGTTTACATTATAAATAGATGGGAAATTAAGTTAGTGAGCAATATGATAATATTTCTTAATTATTTGCAGGTATTTGTGAAGCTGATGCGCCGATACAAATACCTCGAGAAAATGTTCGAGGAGGAAATGAAAAAGGTAATAAGAACTCTTTTAAATGAAATTTATTATTTAAATTGAAAGCTGCATAACTTTCGGTCATCGAAAACCACTGAATTTTGTTTTAAGACTTATTCTAAAACTGTTGCATTTCGTATTAATTTTTAATATTTTGTACATTTCAGGTGCTGGTGTATCTGAAAGGTTTCGAACCCCTTCAGCGCATCAAACTTGCCCGGATGACTGCTCTCTGGATCGGTAAGAACTATTGTTATTAATTATTCGTGCATTTACATATCTAAGTACTTATGGTCAAAGAGACTAGAAATCTACTTTAGAATTATCACTTGTCATCTTGTTTGTGATCAAAGAATGTAAACAAGCAGTTACTTGATTTGTTAAGTTACCTGTTTTTCATCTATCTGAAACAGATGCACCCAATTAGAGCCGATCCGTGTTTATATAGCGGCTCGGTGTCGACGTGTGCTACATTATGTGTGCAATTGTGATAACACTCGTGTAGCAATGTCGCTGCATGATTTCACTTTCGCTCCACATAATTAATTTAAGTGCGTTACTTGTTGACTATGTGCCTAGATATTATCAGTTGTCGTAACTATATTATAATAAGTAGCTTTTGGCCGCGACTTTGTTTGCGCACGATTTGTGTTTTACACAATGTCTTCTAAAATTATAGCCTATGTGATATCCTGGTATGTAAAGTTTCATCAAAATCTATTCAGCAGTTTTTGCGTAAAGAGTAACAAACATGCATCCATATGTCCATCCTTACCAACTTTCGCGTTTCTTATATTAGTAAGAATATTATAGATCCATAGTTATGTTGGACTATCGCTTCCTAAGTAAAAGTAATGAAAAATGAGCCATTTACGATTAGAGACTTACTTGAACGTTATGAAAGATGATTTAACAAGTAAATAAATTATCTTAGGTAACGGGTGCGTGCCTCCATCGGTGCTGCTCGTGATGCTGAACGAGCACATCGTGAAAGACAACTTGGCGCTGGACTTCGTGCTGGAGGTGTTCGCCTGCGTGAAGGCCGAGCGCGGCACCGCCTCCCTCGTCACCGCGCTCAAGAAGGGACAGCTTGAGGGCAGGTAAATATCTTCAAGCCCTTTTTTAAATACTAGTGATGTGAGAATCAAAATCGTGTAATAAAAAGAGTAGTTATGATAGTTTATATTGTATTGATAATACATATAACTTTTAGTTCATAAACTTTCTTTATTGCACTATGTCGATCACCAGTCTAATGTCAACACATAAACTAATACCAACATAATAATTTCTGATGCCTTCGCGGTTATTACACATTGGAATGAAACAACTATTAACGGATTTAACTCGCGTATTTTTATTTTATTTTATTTGCTGACGTTTCGGATTCTTTACAGTTTCCATAATCGTAGCATGACTGAGCTGACAAAAGTCACTTTAGCGTTAGACTTTTGTCAGCTCAGTCATGCTACGATTATGGAAACTGTAAAGAATCCGAAACGTCAGCAAATAAAATAAAATAAAAATACGCGAGTTAAATCCGTTAATAGTTGTTTCATTCCAATAATACCAACATGATTGACAGCTGTTTAACTTGTACTGCAAATGGCCCACCGTTACTCATTTTGCACCTTGTGCTTTCTGTGTAATCACTTCAACAACGATGTTGATGAATGTTTTTTAAATTATCGCCAGTTCTTTAAATTGTCTTGAGAAAATTTTCGCCCATAGGGATAGCGAAACGAATTTTATGTTAAATTGTAAAATTTGCATATACCTATGGAATAACGAAGTGAGATGTACTGGCCCTTCGTATGATTACGAAAGGGTCATAAATGTCACGACACATTTCCTTACTTCTATAACATTAATGAATCTAGTATCTTATACTATATTAAAATATGTATGCTAGCTAGCTTACACTAGAAGAGCAAAACCAAATCTTAAAGTAATGTGTATTGAGCCTCGTGTTGCCGTTACTCTAACTACATCTTTTATTCTGTTGCAGACTACTGGAATTTCTCCCTTTGAACCGTCGCAGCGAGGCGGCCCTTGCCGACGCATTTGCATCGCGCGGTCTCGCTGAATTACTACGGCTTCATCGCGCACAAGCCTCGCAGGTAACGATATCATCTGATTTAAAAATAAAAACAATTTACCATATTTACTACTATAAAATGATGAAACTCGATGACGAGTCAGAGCGCGGTGGCGGTCGCCAAGAACTTGCGTGGATCGAGTCTTTCGAGAGACGCTCTGTTCGCGGAGTAATGCCACTGCGCCATGTCGACATGGCAATCTGATTATAATTCTATCCTTATCATTACATCTATTATATTGACATTAAATTATTAAAGCTATAAAATACAACATTATTTGTTTATTGTCACCTGATTTTGCTTACAAAGTAAATGTATCTTATGAAATCATTGTTTTGTGGGAGATTTCCATTACTCAAGATAAAAGTATGTTTGCAAATAAATTGTTATATTCCAACTATATTCCTAATTACTCACAGCTTACCTTGCGCCAAAACAAATTCTAAAATATCTATTTACTTACGGTTACGTCTGTTTATTGTTTGCAGGAGGCCCGGCGCGAGCTAACTCAGGCTCTTCTGGACGAATTGGCTGATGAGAAACCGGTTCGAGACCTCATCCAAGAACTACGAGACATGGCGCTCAAGCACGCCATCCCTGAGCACGAAGTCGTCGCAATCGTAAGTACACACCAGCTGGTGTTTCTTCTCAGCTATAATGGTCTTCCCAAAGCGCTAGTGGATCCATGCGACTAGTAAAAGTATGCTTTTTAGGTCTACTATTCATTACAAAACAATTGGAGTATTATTAGTTTTATCAGTTAGTCAATACACATAAACCATGAAGTTATTTTCACTTATTTGATGTACAAGTTAAGTTTTTGACCTTCAGTTTTAACTGCTTTATTTGTTTCTATCATCAAATTTTTTCTGCAATAAAAATGTATAAATAGTTTATAAATGATAAGCCACTTCTATGATGAAACTTGATGACGAGTCGGAGCGGCAAAATCAGCGCTACGAGACTGTTTCAACCGAGTCTTTCGGTCGCTACAGAACTTGTTACCGCCAATTTTGTCTCATTGTCGATATGGCAATCTGATCTACACACAACATTCCACTTTCTAAAAGATAATAATAAAAATGAGTATTTACTGATGAAAATGTTTGTTTTAGATATGGCAGTGCGTTATGTCCCGTGGTGAATGGAATAAGAAGGAAGAGCTATTGGCCGAGCAGGCGGCGAAGCATCTGCGTCACTACACTCCATTATTGGCCGCTTTTGCCCAGTCTGCTAAGGCCGAGATTGCCTTGCTCACTAAGGTAACTATCGAGTTTCAATATCAGAATGTGTGAATAGCTTACCACCATAAATGATATTATTATAATCTAAATTCTAAATTAAGATAATGTGTATTAATAGTTCATATAAACTTCCAGGTGCAAGAATACTGCTACGAGAACATGAGTTTTATGCGAGCATTCAGTAAACTGGTCCTTATGCTGTACAAGACAAATGTGCTGTCCGAGGAGGTTATTCTGAAGTGGTACAGCGACCCCAACTCCAGCAAGGGCAAGCTCATGTTCCTCGATCAGATGAAGAAGTTCGTCGAGTGGCTCCAGAGCGCTGAAGAAGGTTGGTTTTAATTTTATGAAGTTTTAAAGCAAAGCTGTTCAAAAAGAATTTAAAAGGAATATAAAAGTGCTCTTCCATTATATTTTGACGCTAATGCAAGTTTTCTTCTATTTCAGAATCTGAGAGCGGTGAAGAAGAAGATTAGTGTAAGAGCAGCGAGTGAGACTGACAACACAATACTAGGCGCGCCCCGTGACTCCAATCTCCCAAAAACAAACAAACAAACCGACCGACCGACACAGCTACACGGGCCGCCCCTTACCGATCGCTCATAATAAGTGTACTATGTTAATAATATCGATATAATAATTAAACTAATTGTTGGACACCGTGGGCGACAGTAGGGAAGTTTTCTACACTGTATATTCATTTCTAAAGTAACATGTTGAAATACAATATTTTTTATTCAATTTTTTTAGGAAAATTCCAATAAATGGTGGCAACACTCTGTTTTTGTTTTATTTCATAATTTCTACTTGAACCCGCTTTATACGAGTAGTATATTATAATAATACTACCTGTAATACGTCTATAATACATGCATATAGATTTATTTTATTTACTTGACATAGAACTTATAATCTATACCTAAACACAAAGCAGTTAGTGAAATAATGATTCAAGTTAGTCACCCATCTTGCTTTTAGGTCCTATTTCAAAATCATAAAATATGCTGCTAAAGTAGCTATAAATCTTGACTAATGAATTCATTGGTAGGAATTTATTGTTTTTTTTTAAAGGTTTAACAAGGTATACAATTCTCATAGGATTGTAAGCTTTGTTGGTAGAAGTTAAAAAGTCCATAATCTATTGCACTGTTTTGGCTGTCTCGATACAAAGATAGCTAAAAAATCACTATTTTGGCTCGTAGGTAATTTTCATTATTATCAATCATCAAATCAAATCAAAATCATGCTTCGTAGATGATACGGTTCACTAAAAAAAAGTCAAAAAAAACGCCTGTTGGCGTAAGTGTATATTTCAGACTCATTACCTTTTGTAAAGTCGGGGCCAGTATCTTTGGGTGTTCATGTAGGTAAATTGATTACAGCACTTACCTATCTTTACAGAATTATGTTCAATAAATAATACGCTCATGTCATCCCTTACAGGAGTAGTTTAGGTTTCTAAATAACAATATTTTTAAACCGACCCATCAAATTAACATCTGTCAAGATTTTTTTCTATTTACAACATACGAATAATAGAATTTGGAGTTAGGGTGCTCTTTGTACCTAGCTCTCTATTGAAGAAAATATAGACTGCCTACATCCTAAAGCCCAACAATACGTCAAATCACAAAATCGTTAACCGCTGCTGAGATTACAACTCGCATAGTTCGCATGCATAATAATTTGAATAAAATGAGAAGCAAGGGGACTTGGCTTCCGGACTATTCATCAAGACTTGTTTAACGGCCGACATTGTCCCGGGTTTTGTGCGAGCCCCTCGCGAATTCAAGGCTAAATTGGACCAAGGTCATGTCAGGTGCTGCAGCCGAATCCAATCTATTCAAATAAAATTACACGTGTATCCAATGTAACGGTGGTAACATACGACACAAATTAATAATTTTGAAGTTATTTTTTTTGTGTAATAGAGTTTCCCGCCCAACCGACAATTTTAAATCTCGAATGACAGCTGCGAGCGTAGGAAATAAGTGAAAAGCATTCGAAGATTTCTTGAATAGCAAACAGGAGTGCACACCTGCGTTATTGAATTTCACGCACACAAGCTTACGTACTTCTTATTATCCTCACTGAATACGACAATCAGTCAGTACAAAGAGGGATACGGCATAAAGACTCGTACCCGTGTTAGTGATACCTGGCCCGCAAAAAAATGTCGGGTTGTCTTTGGTTGTTTGGTGAGTGAATAATTTTGAATAGGCTATGTTAGTAATAATTTCGTAACAATAAAGTAGCTTGAGGGAATAATTTAGGTTCCTGCTTATTAAGTACAACTTTTTGATGGAGTTCGTAGATAGGTATTTAATAGGTTCAGTCTGCTACCTAGGTCAGTCTGATTGTGTATTTTTAAATATCTATCTATGGTCGGTGGCAAACTATGCCTATGGAAGGATGAGTGGTCTTTCGTGATGACTTAGACTTACCTTTATGTACCTACTTACTTCTTACCTACCCCCTACCTACCTAGGTATATAAATACATACTGAGCTACAGGTACCTTATTCAGGTTATTATTTTAGATGATATATTAGACAAAGGATTGTTTACAAGTTAGTAAACAATATATACATCGTTGCAGTACAAAGTTGGTTAATTTAATTACAACCAAAAAAGTGGAAATACCCGCAAATTGTCATCATAGCGTCGCAAGGTTAAATAATTTAATATTCAACGTTTAAAAAACCCGTTAACTTAAACAATTCCATTTTAATCCATTAATGTCTGTTCTGGGATTCTGAGTCGTAAATTACCTGTCAAAACCAAATAAAAAATGATAATAACGATTTTAACAATCAGGTGAAAGTAACGTTTGTTCATATTATCGTTGAATGTTAATTAGACACCATTTAGTTAGGTACCTACCTATATATGAAAATAAATGTTTCTGTTAACCTTTTACCAGATAGTTATAAGTTATATTATGTTAATCAGTCGACCGGATGAAAAAAAAAAACCTACCAGATTTCGTTATTTCCAAATATGTACATAGCTATAGTTAATTAGCTACCTAGTCATTATGAAAGTTTAATTTGAAAAATATTTAATATACTAAGTAGGTATGTTATTCAGCCTGCTTCTCTACTAACCAGGTGATAAGGTCGAATTCGCGTTTGACATATTTAACTGCCACCCAGAAATAATCTTTACACTACCTACGTAATAAAAAGATATTATCTGAAATAACAATATTACTGCATACATAACATAGGTAACACTAAATTCTTCTCTCACAAAATGGCCAAGTCAGTCAGAATCACCGCCGTTCACATTTTTACGTAGGTGCGCAACCCGATACCTTCTATAACAAGAAAGATGGACCGTTACAAAAGTAACAAACAGTGCAATTAATGCCAAAGGCACCCTGTGGTGCAAGAATTCCTTCTCTTGTTTTACAATATATTATTATGTATATATACTTATTCCATATGTAAAATTTTCCAACCATAAACTGGTTCGTTTAATACCAATTTCCTGCGAGTTATAACCTATAATATTATTATGATAGAATATGACTGATTAACATCATGTTAGAAGAAATACATCGCGGTGTATCCGGCTTCTTCCCGAACATGTTAATATGTACTTAGTAAGTACCAATTTTAAAATTAAGTTTAATCTTGGGCTTTAAAAGAATAACCTAGAAATTACTTACCTAATCAAATCTTAAAGTATGTTGCTTAGATACAAATAGGTACTGATGCTCGTCTTGAAAACTACCATAACAACTGTCTTGGGTAGTTTTTAGAGGTAGGTACCTTTAGCGTAGACCGTGTTATTTAAGTTGGGATTCTTAATTTCTCATATTAGGTATTATAACTACTTAGATCTCTAAACATTTTATTAGGTTATTATAAAGGTACGGCTCAACATCTTTTATTTATGAATGGATTCATTCATAAAGAAACTTTACACTTTCCTTCCGTCAGAAGGTGACACTCACACCTGCTTGACGAGTTTGATTATTATACGGTGTCATATGAAATTTATTAAAATAAATTAAATTTTATAATAGAAACGAATAAAAACTATTTTACCCAACTGTAACGACGGTAAATACGTATAGGTACACTTGTAAGAAGCAGGTAAAAAAATAAATTAAAAATATCTAGCTAATAGGTACCTAAGTACTACCTAACTGGCTACTTAGTGCCTATGAAAAATGTAAAATCTTCAAGAAGGGATTAAAATACTTATACCTACTTGCCTAATGTTACAAAATAATAGGGTGTTCTAAGAACAATTTTAATTCATTTTCGAACTGAATTGTTTTACACAAAACTTAAGAATAATAAATACCCTCGGTACTTATTTCATCTACCTAAAATCCGAAATATTATTCTTTAAAGCCGTCAAAAGATACAGATATTTTAGTCTATTGTTATAAATGGGCGGTTAGACAGCGTAAATATAACCTGAGTTCAGAAAGGGTCCCGTATTATTTAATTGTTATTATTGTACTAGGCAAAATTGCGTCTCTATAACGAATTTAGCACTAAAGTGTTAGACTATAGTCAGCTCAGTCGTGCTTCGAATATGAAAACTGTAAAGTTTTGGAAACGTCAGCAAATAAAACAAAGGTCGCGAATTAAATCCGTTTTTATTGTTTGATTTGAGTTCTAATTTTAAAGCTCATATCTTACGCACCGCACGCTGTCGGCCCGAGCCGAGGTGCGACCCCCACTCTGGAGGGCCCTCAGGTCGGTCAGGTCTAAAAACCCGAACTAAAGTCCTCAAAGCCTCTATTCAGAAGGCTCGCCAACCGTCCTGTTTTGCAGTAAAGTCCCATTAGTTGGTTAACTGCGCTTCAGGTTCAGTTCGTAAAAAAAACCTTGCCTGCCAAACTACCAATTTTACAGGGATCTCTAAAACTAGTACAGAACTATCTCCGGATATAAGTACAAAGGGTTTGTTCTAAGAAGTGCTCGCAGCCACAGGTAGTCGTTATTGTTGTTGCATTTTGTGGGTAAGTTTCGGAAAGTACACTGTTATAGAAATTTGAGTTTATTTTGTATTGCTATACTAAGGTTGCCATCTCTAAAATTTGAGAACCAACCAGAACCTGGACTAGTCAACAGGTCTAAATTTTAAGAAACTTAGCAATTGTAATACAAAAAAATATTTTAAAATGTTTCTTTTTAATTGTGAAGGATATTAATAAATAAATTTACGAACCCGGACTATAAAGGAAGGCATGCCTGGACAATCAAAAACATATTTATTCAATTGAACTTCTACAAGCTCTTGTTTCCGAAAAAACCTCACTTGAGAAGAAACGGCAAGAAACTCAATAAGGTATATTTTTTTCAAAATAGGTACATAATTAAAATGTATCCTACCTATTATAATAATATCTGAGAAACGTATCAAGTAGGTACCTAACTACTTACTAATTTTTATGATAATCTTTGATTTCAATGTCCACTGAGTTACTTATTTGTGGTCGTTTATTCACCTGTGCAATGACCTTTTCACTTACTTTTAACAGAGTTATTAAGAGGGCCACTGGCGTATTTCTTTTAAATCTGATTCTGTAAAAAAGGGAACGGAGACGATAAATGATTAAATATATTTATTGTACCTAACTACCTACCTATTATTCAAATATTAAAATAAAAATACTTTACTACTCAAATATTGAAATGAAAATATAAATACCTACATATATATTATTTATTTTATGTTATTTATGTTCATTACTCAGTCATGTTTACATATAAAAATGTTGCAGATAGCTTACTCGGGTCTGTGAACTCATATATATTGCAAGTTTAGAAATAAAAAAATACTATAAAATACAATGATAACAAGAAAAATCCAACGTTGGTATAATTTTCTATCGGCCTCTTAAACGCGTGGGTGTTTGTGTGCCGTTATATGCGCAAGCGCAACGTAATGACACACAGGCAAACACAAACATAATCGATTCACGATTACACGCGTCGATGATGTATGGAAAAATCTTAGAGCATAAACAACTGGAGAGGCCTTCGACAGACGTTCCCCTCTGCCAAGGTATAAGATAAATTATCTAACGCGTTTGTAAAAACTGTTTTCAAACAGGTCACTTTGACAGTGTCACAATCGATATCAAAGAGAAAAGAGCTCCCGAAAAATATCTTCCTGCGCTAAAATAAGTCGTAAAAATCCATCCACTGCATCAAATATACAAAAAAACAGTATTTCTTTTCATATGTAGGTATTTTTTTGTTCATTAATTGTTATTTTAGAAATAATTATTTTCTCATTCACCACGTGAGAAGCATCGATTCAGGTATCGATTGCATTTTTATTCGTTTAAAATCGTTTAAAAATCTTTATGATAGTCTATGGTCACCATTGACTAACGGCACACATGTATAAAAAATTTGCAGAGTAGTGTATCCGATACTAGGCGCTAATACGTTTGAATTAAAAGCGATAATAGCATCCAAAATCAAAATTCGGTTAGAGATGTACTTACTGGATAATATAAATATCGATGAATTTACAGTACAGATGATAAGAAGTACCTACGTATATATCCGTATTAGGTATTATTTTGTTAAAATATTTCTATTTCGTTATCCGATTTTCAGCTTGGGATTCAGTAGTCTACTTATTTCTCCAGCTCTGCAGTAATAAACATTTGCCTATTTTTTCATGTTAGATATAGTAGGTAATTGTAATTATTGAAGCATTATTGCTAAAAGAAGTTTACTTGTTTGCTGAACTACGTAGCAACTGACGTTTAATTCTATAATACTATGAATTAAAAAAGTAAGTACACAATTATGTAAGTATGAAGTTAAAATTATTATATTTAAATATAAATTGGTTGATCCGCCATTTTGTGTCAAATATAGATAAATGTATCGACAGCCACTTAATCAAGCACTATGTAATCGGTTCAAATCGGTTGCACACACATGTAAAACTTGTGTACGGACCAGTCGTTTATAATAATGTTTTTGCTAGTGTGAATAAATTCCGCCTAGTGTTGACAGTTTCTATTAGTGTGCGTGTGTAACGATGAGAATTATTTTTACATCAGTGTGCAGTTTTTTGTATGTGTTCCTACCTCGTCCCCCGCTAAAAGTGGCTAAAAAATTTGTATGACAAATAGTGTCAAAGGCCTCTCCAGTTGTTTATGCTCTAAGGGAAAAATTGATGATAATAATATGTGATTGCTGGTTCGTCACTTATTCGTAGACACCCATGATGCCTTGTCTTTCACAGCTGATGATTTGATACCTAACTATTAGCCCGAGCCTATTATGAACTGTCGACAACATGTTGTCGACAAGCAAAAGGTTCGTCGTTACGATATTATTTTGTTATCGACATGTAGAAATAAGAGACGACATCGACTTGACAAGATTTCTCGTTGTCGACAACGTTGATTTTTGACAGACTATCGCGAGAATAAGATGATATCCACATGACGAGATATCGACTCGACAATTCATCATAGCCTCGCTGATGCGTTTATTCGGTATAAAAATTGCGCGATAAGTATGTATGTCTATAGACATGAATTGTTAAAGGAGCTCTGGGCAACTATTTGTTGATTTTGCCTAAAACCGTATCGTAATGTTTATGATATTAATTAAGGAAAAAAATATTACCTATGAGTGTTTCTATATAGAGCTTTTCCAGAGTTTTGCATCCACATGTGAATAATTGATAACACTATCGTGAATCCTAGTAATACCTACTTTTTCTGACGTTCATATTATCAAAGGATAAATACGGTAGCTTACCCAAAATCAATCGAACCACATACCTACTTACATACATTTACTTTGGCACCTAGTTAGTATGTATTGTGTAGTTTATTTATCGTACCTATTTAAACTATGAATCGAGCGAGTAGGCCAATTGGTACCTTTTCTAACTGTATTCTCGCAATTTACGACAAACGGACAAATGCGAACAAAATCGATTTATAATTTACACGCACCGATTGAGTGTTTATTAAATTTAAGAGAGATAAAGTTATTGTCTTAGGTTTTTGTGTCTTAAATTTGTAAAGTCTTCACGGGAATAAAAAGAGAAATTTGTTAGAGAGTAGGCTAAAGTTCATTGTAGGTTCCTACAATGAACTTTACACACATAAAAAATAACCATGAAATAGGGTTTGCAAGTTTGTATTTTAAAATTAGCCACAATTTTCATAAAACTTGATATTCATTCTCATAAAAAAAATATTTCATTGAGAACGTGTTTTAATGGTTTAGTGGAACCCCTTAAAATATAAGGATAATACATTTTCAACATTTACGCGGTCGAAGTAGCGAAAACAATAAATATTGCATATTATTATCTAGACAAAAAAAAATCTTAAAATGATCACTGCTAAAAATCTCTCATATAAACATGCGGTTCACTAGCCCGGGGCTTCCTTCCATAATTTTCATCAATCAGTGACGTTAAAAATTCCAAAAAGTGAAATTGGTGACAACAATTCCTATTAATCAAAACTTTAGTCATGGCTAATCGACATATTTACCGTAACCTACAAATATAGTGGTTTGAAATATGGCGCGTCAAAACTTGATACTCAAACAACCAGTTTGTTTAAATTTTAAACCGTTGTTTATGTGAAGTGTAAGGTAACAATGTTCGTTTGATAAGAGTCGGTATTGAAATCGTACACTTGCAAGTGCTGAAAGAAATTATACTAAACTAAATAATACAAATTTAATTAACTCCTTATACATAGGTACCTACCTACTTAGGTGTAGTTGTAGGTACCCACGGCGGAATGTATTTTTATTTGTTATTCGGCATTTCTGAAAATATTTAAATAAGTAATAATTTTGATAGGTAAGTAATAAGTAATAACGTACATGGAACAAATCGACGATGTTAAAATCTTTTACCTAGTGTTCGCTCTAAAGAAATTGACAGTCTGCAAACACATTCATCACCCAACGTCTTTTATAAGGCGTTAAGTATTTACATTTAAAAGGTTTGCCAGTGTCATCAGAAAGCAGTCCATTCGAAGTACACTCCATCACACATGTCGCATATTTCGAAATCCAAAACTCGTCTTTGTTATAAGGGCTTAAGGGCGTTTTTGACCAAGTCTCAAATGTGTTAATGCATAGAGTACGAAGGGTAAAGTAAGGTAAAGGTGGTGCGCGTGCGCAGGCAGCTGGCGCGCAGCTGCGCACGGCAGATTGCCGGCAAGACAGATTGAGTTTATGTATGAAGATCGACTTGCTGTTAGACGTAAAATTAAATTCATTTTTAAGCATAGAGTGAGCACGTGACAGCATATCGGCGTCAGGTGTTCAAAACTTATAGCGATTAGAGGTCACAATAATTTCTAATGCTTTCGTTATTAGACATTGGAATGACACAATTGTAATAAAGGATTTAACTAGCGCGTTTTATTTTATATGCTGAAGTTACGAAAACTTTAAAGTTTTCATATGGGTAGCCAACTGAGCTGACCATAGACTAACACTAAAGTGTTTTTACATGCAAACTACCTTATTTTAGTACCTAATTACAAGATTAGCAAATAAAATAAAATACGCGAGTTAAATCCGTTACAGGTGATTGTTGAATGATTAGATATCAATTTATTGAATCTAGGTGAAAATCTTAGTCATCGAAATACAATTACTTGCCCTGTCACTCCACTACTGCTACTCGTACCTAGTAGGAACCTATACACCTACATAAGTAGGTAATAAGTTGTACCTAAATACAATAGGTTTCTGTAAATTACTTTTATCTTAACTGCCCGAGCTATCTCGATCAAAAACATAGACTTTGCATAATATGTGTTACCTTTTGAAAATTAATAATCCTTTGGTACCTATTGTTTTAGAAAGGGAAAGAATCTCAGCGAGTACTAAAAGATTTTCTTTTTTTCCTGTCATGCGATGATACAAGGTCGGGGCAGGTGGACGCACAACAGCTGGGTGAGCACAGACAGATGTCACATAGACTTGATTAAATATAATTAAAAAAATACAGCTCGATGTGTCATGACATTTCAAAATAATTAGGTTGGTAGGTATTTTTTTATCACAGTTAGGTCATTACATTAGGGCTAACATAAACGCTTATGTTAGCAATTTTTTTTAAAGTACCTATTAAAATAAGATTAATAATTTGTGATGCTTTCGCGGTTATTACAACTATAACGGATTTAACTCGCGTATTTTTTGACGTTGTTTGCCTTTATTTGCTGACGCTTCGAAAACTTTACAGTCCCCATATTCGTAGCCGATTAAGTTGACTATAGTCTAAAACAACAAACTTATAAGTAAGTATTTTGTTAACCACCACGTGAATAAACTAAGGCAGGTGCTACATCTGACAATGGACAGATGGCAACTGGACTCAAAAAATAGAACAAATCTTTTAATCGTAACAGTTGCTGGACCTTACCTTTGGTGACAGCGGAAACGAACAGTTGGTTCGGCCAAGAGTGTATTGGGCCTAAGAGTTCTTTACTAATGGTAGGCGCATACTCGATAGTGTTACAGCGGCCCCGCCGGCGGGGTCGAAGACGTCCACATACACCCGGCACGCGTCAATTTATTGATTTGATCACGACTACCATAGTGACCCTCATATCAAATCCTTAAACAAAATACAGGCTTTGAAGCTTCTCTGGAAGCTCGCCTACCGTTCGGTTTTGCAGTAAAGGCCCACCAGCCATCCAACTGTGCTTCAGCATTCAATTCGAAAAAAAGAACTTCGTGGGAAGTAAATACAACACACAGAACTGTAAAATAACATATTAAGTAGGTACGAGAACTGCTAACAAACGCACCATTCCGCACCAATAAAAGTGTTACTCATTAGGTTCCTAGACGGTAAAAAATGATTATGTACCTATTTAATTTTACCTTATCGCGGACCATTTTTGTTTTATTACCTTTCTCTTTCCGTAATTGGTAAGAGCCTTATTTATTCGATAACAATCATACAAACACTTTCGGCTATATTAAACGTAATGTTACACCTAAATAAAGATAAACTCGAGTCTTGCAATGGTCGCGCAATTATCTACCTAATATTTTACGGGCGAACAGGAAAAAAACGGTGCAGAATTAGGATATTCTTAATAATTTTACTTAGGTACGTGTTGTAAGTTTGACTTGTGTCTGTGTGTGTGTCTTGTTTTGAAAGGCAAGGATGTATTCAAGGGAGTGGGAGGGAGGTCATGGGTGTTAAAACTATAAGCCCCATGACCCGGTATGGCATAGCAGTAAATAATACCTATATCTTTCTAAACCTAATGCTGTTAATCAAATTACTGTTTTGAATAAAATTTGACTATGTGGTCCCACCTGACTACAAAGCTGGACGCACTCTTGTTGAAAGGTCAATAATGCTATGTTTGATGGAAATCGGTTAAGCCCTTTAATATTTATTAATCACGGACCAAGTAAAAGTTCCACTTTATATGAATTCATCCGCTTCGCTAAAATCCTCAAAAGCCTGCGCAGACGCAGCTGCGCCGACATCGCCAGCTGCCATCTTCGCATATTGGTAGCGAAATGTAGATCATCGATAAATCTTTTGTTAGCACTCCTTTTGTTGAGCAGATTTAAAAACAAAACTGGATCTTTGCTTTCGATATACAGTTTTATATAGTTTTAAACTATTCGCTGTTGGCGACGGGTGAAGGTTCTACTAACGAGGCTCTTTCGTTTTATTTAGTCGCTAAGACTTACACGTGGCACAGACAAGCCTTCCTCATTATATAAATAGATAATATAAATAAAATAATTAAGAAATCTGTAAAGTGACCTTCATCTCTTGAATTAAGATCTTTACTTAACATACAATACGTTACATATTTTATGTACTTAGGTACGTTCAAATATGTTAATAGGTAAATATTATAATTGTGTTCTGTCTGTTATCTACATTTTAACACTGAAATTTCTGACCCGATTTAGATGAAATTGGTAAGTATGGTGATAATTCGGGTCCCGGAAAAGGATATGGGATAGTTTTAACACGAGAACTATCCTTAAAGGAGAAAAGTTTAATAATATTTTTGTATCTTAATAATAATGTCTGTCTGCTTGACTTGGGATGAAATTTTTAAAAGTCCATACTGGCTGTACAAACATCCAGGTTCAGAACCGTTTAACTAAATAAACTCGTTCATGACCAAATAAGAGAATTTAGGTTCGTTATTCTATTAAAAGTAAGTCAAGGGGAAGTTACCTTTGTAAATACAAATAGACTTCCCAGTTACCTTTGTAAATACAAATAGACAAACATATAGACAGGAAAACAGCAACTCTCATATTTGTATTATTTGTAAGGCTCATGCAGCTGTCTCAGTATCTTAAAGTGTACTTATTTCAGTTTTTATGGTGATAAACGAAGTACTTACTGAACGTTGTTTTTTATGAACTGCATGTAATACCGATTATGTGTGTACTGTGTAGGGTCAAAATTAAGAATCAATACGAAAAACAGCACAGATGTAAATAGTACACTTTAGGCGGTTCTTATCCCCAAAAGACAATTGCATTCAAATGTAAAAAAAATAGAATATATAGTTACGTACTAACCCTCCGTTCAAATTTGCTAGAGGCATATGAAAAAAAATATTTTTCAGCATTATATAATATAGATGCGGATGTGGAATGCGGGGCCAGCGCAGGCACTGGCGGCGGCGCTGCGCCGGCGCACGGTAGCAACCGGTCCGCGGCCCGTTAGTTCACCCACGTGCCGAGATCAGATGTATCCACGATGCCGGTGCTGAAAATCAAACGATCGGGTCAAATGAACGTTTAAGTCTACACTAGCAGGTTATTTAGGACGCTAGCCTGGACACCATTCATATAATCTGTAGTGACGAAGATGAGACATCGCATTATACTGTATCGGCCAAAAAAATAAGGCTTTCCTTTTCAGATAGTAAGTGGTAAAAATTTTGGCGACGTCATAATATAAGGTTCTTATAATGATACATAAATCAGACATGGCTTCGTTTGGTGATATTTGTTAATTAAAAAGTAAATATATAATTACCATTTTGTATACACTACAATCTATAAAAGTTTCTGTTCCGGCTAATAGGGTATTTGTGCTTTCGTGTTCAAAATTCTACCCTGAATTTATATTAACGCTGATAAAACTCTGCATACCATTATAATAATATCTTTATTTCACTTTGCACACATTAAGTATGGCAGGATGTTGGCATCTCTGCTGAATATTACATTTGTAATGTACTTAGTTCAAGATTGTCACATCTATAGTGCTGAGAAACTCCTACGCACAAGAAAGGCTAGGCGAGCAAGCTTAAAACAATAATGATTGCGATATGACTGATGGATTTATTAATCAAATAGATATTTTATAACAACGAGTAGGTAACCTCTATCATTTAAAAATGTAACTACCCGCAAATTTCTTTACGTTTATTTAGGCATATTTCCAACTTAATAGATATGATAAATAAGTAACCTTATCAGAGATGACTAGCTGTGTCCGCGACTTCGTCTGCATGGAATAGTTATTTTCCGCGTTCTTTTAAACATTTTCCACTGTTTCTTCGCTCTTATTGGTCGCAGCGTGAGGTTATGTAGCCTTAATTGGTCTATCCAACAAAACCAGATTTTTCAATTCGAACCAGTAGTTCCTGAGATTAGCGCGTTCAAACAAACAAACAAACTCTTCAGCTTTATAATATTAGTATAGATTATTTGATAAAGAAGTATCTCGTATTTTCAAACAAATCGCTGAAAAACTAATTTGTTAGGTACGTTATCATCTACGTCGATAATAAATTTTAAACCGTTAAGAGGTTCAAACTCGAGAGCGTTAACTGATGACACACTTGAAAATACTAAATTTAGCTCTGTATTACTTGCTTTGACAAATTAAATAATATGTATAGGTACCTACCTAATATTACCACTTATTTATAAGACTTTTCGAAACACTACGAGCTGTGTGAATAATTCAAGAACAGCTAATTAATTGTTTAAGAAAAAAACCTACACAAGTACTTACCTACACATCACATAAAGGTTCCATACTCGTAGTAACTTGTAACACTCCCAAGTTTCTAACACAGGTACCTACATAATTAATAATAAGTAATTATAAATCTAAGAATAAACCTGGATTAAAGGTATTTTTATCAACTTCAGTTCTCACGAAGGTACTTACCTGGTTACAAACTTTTTTGATCCAACTTATACCTAAATCATCGAAAAAAGCCATCCTCAATCAGCACTTTTAATTTTTCATGTAGGTAGGTACTTACTTAAAGGATGTAACTTTCAAGTAGGTATCCTGGATTTATTTATTGGCCATCGTAAGACACTGTTCAGCTATATACTTAACTAAGTATATTAAATAGGTAGGTACTTACTCCAAATATAATTGCTTGGTTTTACAAATACACATCCGGCAATTTGTTGTCGGCTAATCAATAGACAGTTTTTCGTTATAAAAAAACAGAAACAGGTAAACAATAGCCACCCTAAATCTTTAATCTAACTAAACCATCCTTAAAGGACCTAATTTTTTGCAAAAATCGCTGCGTAGCGAATATCGCTCGAAGAACAAAAGAACGTACCTAGGCCTCTTCTTAACACCATCTCCATTTAGTTACAAACCTTACTTCTTTAATATAAGACATATTTTAGTTTGTTTACCAAATATGGTATATTCAAACTGGCCTCGGACGGATTCTCAGAAAACATAAATGTGTGCGTTCCAATGAAATTTTTGCGCGTTTCAATCGCTTAAAAAGGACTTATGTTCCACGCTTCAATATGACACTATAGCCTTTTCAAATCGAATGACATTTTTAAAGACCACAGTTCTATTGTTGAATGGAGCTTATGTTTTGCAAGTTTTCAATTTTTGTAGTCAATACTTCCTTTGTATTAATATTAAAAATGGTTTCTTTTATAATTACCTAGGTGCTCAAGTCTTTTCATCGTTGTATTTTTACCCTATCACCGCACTTTACAAGACCTTCAACGTACTTACTTATTCAAATTGTCCCATCAGGAGGTAGGTCAGCCCGTTAGAATTAGAAATAACGAGCACTACCAGCGCCTCAGTAATTGTACCTACCTACCTATAGGTTATATTGATTATATACTTAGGTACCTACCTCCATACTCGTAGTCGAAAAGTAGGTAGGTACCTACGAGGATTTATTTACTACCTAGATGACTATAATAGTTATAAGTTTGTACTTAAACACAAAAATAAACGTCCAAAAGACAGTTCTCAAGATATCTCGTTCATCATAGGTAAGTAGATATTCTTTCTAGTTCCTAATAAATATGTAGGTATACATACCTATGTATATTATTATGTACTTACTGTCAATTGATGGACTGACAGGTAAACTATAAAGAAGTTTTAAAATAGTTACCTGCTTATTTAGATCGTAAGCGAACTAAGGTTCATTAAGTACTAGTATTATCACATTGTAGGTATTACTTATAAGCGAATCTCATTCCCAAATAATCTAGAGGATTAACATAGCATTCTCATTTCTCGAATGACCTTTTTGCAAAGCTGTATGTAAGTATCTACTAAGTGTAATGGTTAGGGTACCTAAGTGGTCGATTACAATAGATAGCGATACGTTATGGTCTATGGTCATAAAGAAAACGTGGGAATAAACATAACGCACTCACCGTAGTATAATGGAGACATATTGGCGACTAATTCAAAACTAGCGGTGCCGTCGCACTGTCTTCAACTGAGAAGCACAAAGACTCATCCCTACTAATCCCTACTAATATTATAAATGCGAAAGTAACTCTGTCTGTCTGTCTGTCTGTTACGCTTTCACGCTAAAACTACTGGACCGATTTAAATGAAATTTGGTACAAAGAAAGTCTAGAGCCTGAGAAAGGACATAGGCTACTTTTTAACCGACTGCAAAAAAGGCGTTCCACGCGGACGAAGTCGCGGGCAGAAGCTAGTAAAGTCATAAAGTAGGTAGGTACTTAGGTAGTAAGTAGGTACTACTTGAAAATATGTAAGTAGTTCATAAACAAATAGTAAGCACATCGGTAGGTACCTAGTAAGTACCTACCTATTATTTTTTTCGAATTGAATAGGTACAGTTCTGTACCTATTCTAAGTGCAGTTGGCCTGCTGGTTGGCGTTTACTGCAAAACTGAACGGTAGGCAAGCTTCCAGATGAGAAGCATCAAAGCGCTGTATAATTCTATAGTGCTAATAAAACACAAATATGTAGGTACCTACTTACCTACTAACTTGAGTAACTTGTACTAACAAACAAAACACGCGTAAGTTAATAAAACATGAATTTTGTTTAATACACCAGATTAAAAAACTTCAGCTTCAGATTTGACAAACAAAATAATGTACTTAAGTACCTACCTTACCTACCTATTACATAGGTACCTACCTACTATATAGCTAGGGAAATAGTGCTCGACACCCTGCACTTTTTGACTATGCGATGAAACTTGGCACAGTTGATGCTTGGGTAGTCCTGAGTGAATTTAGATCGGTAGCCATCAGTAGCCCCCCGCATTTTGTGGGGGGAGGGGGGCAAAGTTCAACCCTGCCGCGCTTTAATTGAAGCAACATTTTTCTCAAACTATAGTAATTATGTGGTGCGATATATCATTTTCGGATAAATTAGGGATGAGGAATGCACTTTTTGAATAAAAAAAATGCACTTTCTTACAAAAATAATTAATAAAGTAGAAAAAACTAGAAATTGATTTTTGAATTTTTTTATATAACTGCCTATATTTTTACTAAGTATGACAAAAATCTCAAAACTAAAAATACTATCGGAAAGCTACACTAATTAGCTTTTTAAAAATATATAACTTTATATATAAATAATTTAATTCATAGGAGGAAAAAATAATATTAATTGTCGGTCAGGGTGCTCTCAATGGGTGTTCGTCCGTGAAGTAGGGTTAGGTATTGTTTTAAACACACAAATAGTGCACATATTTTATAGTTTTAAATACAGTTGATCCTTAGGTAAACCAGAGTGAATTTAGACCGGTAGCCATCAGTAGCCACCACGCATTTAGTGGGGGGAGGGGGGGAAAGTTCGACACTTCCGCGCTTTAATTGAAGATATATTTTTCAAAAACTATAGTAATTAGGTGGTGCGATACATCATTTTCGGATAAATTAAGGATGAGGAATCTATTTTTTGAACAAAAACAATGCACTTTCTCACAAAAATAATTAATAAAATAACAAAAACTAGAAATTGAAATTTGAGTTTTTTTATATAATTACCTATTTTATATTACGTATGACAAAAATCTCAAAACTAAAAATACGGACAAAAAGCTAGACTAATTAGCTTTTTAAAAACATACATCTTTATATATAAATAGTTTAATACATAGCAGGAAAAAATAATATTAAGCATCGGTCAGGGTGTTTTTAATGCATGTTCGTCCGTAAAGTAGGGTTGGGTGTTGTTTTAAACACACAAGTGGTGCAAATATTTTATAGTTTTAGGGTTTTTAAGATTCTAAATATATAACTGAAAAGATCAAACTTTTTAACCAAAGCAATTAATAAATACAGCCGTAATGTCGCAAACCGCCGCTAATTTCAAAATACTCGCAAGGGAATTAAAACCTACAGGGTACTTCCCGTGAACTCAATGTCGTGAAATTTGGTACAAAGTAACGTCTTATAACACAGATAAAGGAAAAATTGCTAAAAGTATATATACATTTAGTTACATTATGCAATAATAATATTTTTAAACTTATATACTTACCTAATTTTCGATACTCGCAAAAATCAAAATGTATACCTAGAGTACTTCCCATGAACTCAGAATTTTGAAATTTGGTACGCAGCACCATCTTATAGCACAGATAAAGGGGAAATTGCAAAAACTATACATTATTAGTTATGTTAAATAACAAAAAATACTTTAAAACTCATACACCTATTTTTTGATAACCGCGAGGGAATCAAAACCTACAGGGTACTTCCTGTGAACACAGAATCATGGAATTTGGGACGAAGCAACGTCTTATAGCACAGATAAAGGGAAAATTATGAAAACCATATATTTTTAGTGAAATTGTATAATAAAAATATTTTTAAACTTATACACCTAATTCTCGACACTCGCAATGAAATCAAAACCTATAGAGTACTTCCCGTGAATGCAGAATCATGAAATTTGGTACGAAGCAATGTCTTATAGCACAGATAAAGGGAAAATTGCAAAAACTATAAATTTTTAGTTACATCATAATTATAATAAAATATTTTCAAACTTATATATACTTAATTTTCGACAATCGCAAAGGAAATATAAACTACAAGGTACTTCCCGTGAACTTAGAAACTTTAAATTTTATACCAAGCAACATCTATTAGCACAGATAAAGGGAAAATTGTGAATACCATACATTTTTAGTTACATTAATATAATATAAATATTTTTAAACTTATTTACCTACAGGTTTGGACGGTTCCCACTGTGCGCGAGTCCGACTCGCACTGGGCCAGTATTTTTAGGTAGGTAGGTACATTTATTTGAGTTTCGGTTGTAAAGTAAAGAAAGTTAATGAATAAATAAAAATACTGCGGCAAATGTAAATGCACAAGAACTGCAGGTTAAATGTTTAGACCTTACCTCTGTGTCTATAGTGGATCTTGTGATACCTTAGTACAAAATAAAATATATAACAAAGTATTTACATAGAAACGGGTCTTTGTTTCATTTAAGGTAGTAAAAAATCTAAAACTATAAAATATTTGCACCACTTGTGTGTTTAAAACAACACCCAACCCTACTTTACGGACGAACATGCATTAAAAACACCCTGACCGATGCTTAATATTATTTTTTCCTGCTATGTATTAAACTATTTATATATAAAGTTGTATGTTTTTAAAAAGCTAATTAGTCTAGCTTTTTGTCCGTATTTTTAGTTTTGAGATTTTTGTCATACGTAATATAAAATAGGTAATTATATAAAAAAACTCAAATTTAAATTTCTAGTTTTTGTTATTTTATTAATTATGTTTGTGAGAAAGTGCATTGTTTTTGTTCAAAAAATAGATTCCTCATCCTTAATTTATCCGAAAATGATATATCGCACCACCTAATTACTATAGTTTTTGAAAAATATTTCTTCAATTAAAGCGTGGAAGTGTCGAACTTTCCCCCCCTCCCCCCACTAAATGCGTGGTGGCTACTGATGGCTACCGGTCTAAATTCACTCTGGTTTACCTAAGGATCAACTGTATTTAAAACTATAAAATATGTGCACTATTTGTGTGTTTAAAACAATACCTAACCCTACTTCACGGACGAACACCCATTGAGAGCACCCTGACCGACAATTAATATTATTTTTTCCTCCTATGAATTAAATTATTTATATATAAAGTTATATATTTTTAAAAAGCTAATTAGTGTAGCTTTCCGATCGTATTTTTAGTTTTCAGATTTTTGTCATACTTAGTAAAAATATAGGCAGTTATATAAAAAAAATCAAAAATCAATTTCTAGTTTTTTCTACTTTATTAATTATTTTTGTAAGAAAGTGCATTGTTTTTATTCAAAAAGTGCATTTCTCATCCCTAATTTATCCGAAAATGATATATCGCACCACATAATTACTATAGTTTGAGAAAAATATTGCTTCAATTAAAGCGCGGCAGGGTTGAACTTTGCCCCCCTCCCCCCACAAAATGCGGGGGGGCTACTGATGGCTACCGATCTAAATTCACTCAGGACTACCTAAGGATCAACTGTGCCAAGTTTCATCGCATAGTCAAAAAGTGCAGGGTTCCCATACAAAGTTGAGCACTAAAAACCCAGCTAATAGGCACATATCTGATTAAAAATAGCTAGGTAGGTAGGTACTTACCTAAGTAGTGCAACATTTATGTAAGTAATTAGATAGTTAAATAGGTAGGTACCTACTTACTTTTGGTAAGTCATAACAATAGTCAATGCAGTTCATCAATATTTAAATGCAATAATACCTATAATGGTTACCATCAAATCTGATCTTTATTGACAAATGACAATGCGCTGCACCAGTGTGCGACACCGCACCGGGGAAAATCCAAAGCTAAAAATCGATATAGATCGAGCAAAAAAATTGTGACGTCACACAATAAACATCGATACTTTTGCCACGTGGTTCTGACGTTCTGTGTACCTATATTAGCGCCCGTTGGGTATTTTTTTAAGTTTCATCGCGCCCCGTGCTGTTGAAAATGGCGCCACTGTCTATGTGTTTTCGCTAGAATTTGAAAACTGCTTCTAATAGTTAATGGAACATTGATTAAAAGTTTTCACTCAATTCGATCTTTTGTTGTTTTCAATCTCTTTATAATGCAGGTACCTAAGTAAAGTTTGCTCTGCCTGCGTTGGTTTTAATGTCGAAATCCAGCAGTGTTGCCAGGTTGGAATTTCATTTGTTAATTTATTTTATTTAACGTCTCTTTTACGTTATTTTAGTGTACCTACCTAATCACACTAATCGACTTATTGATTGAAACACTTTTTTAAATGCTCGATTAACATATTAACAACGAATATGTTTTGAATTGTTATTATTATAGGCGAAGGTTGTCGTGAAGCGGCAGTTAAATAAAGGAATGAATGATAATAACCAAAATAGTCAACCAAAAGCAATATTTATATTTACAATAGAAATATTTACAAGGAAAGTAAGAATATTATTTACAAATAAATTACAAAAAAAGAATAAGAGGATGTAGATGTATATGTAGTGTGTAGTAAATGGATGAGTGAATGGGTGAATGAAGTGGGAGAGATGAGCGAGGTTATGAAATGAAGAGATTTGCTCGGCGTAGACACAGCAGCGGGCAGGGTTCGGGTCGTCGGCGTACCAGGCCCGCCGCCTCGGCAATTAGGATAGCCGGGCGGACTGGAAGGGCCCGGATCGAGTTCCGCTGCAGCCGCAGGTAGATGAAGCGCTGTGCAGCAGGTAGGTGCAGCAGGTAGGTGCAGCCCCTCAGGTAGTGACGGTTGAAGGTTGACGATAGTGAAGATGAAGATGTGCGCGGTGACTTTGAAGACTTTAGTTTTTTAGATTAAGGTTTTAGATTTAGTTTCTTCTTGTAGGTCTTCAGAGATAGGACACACACGAGGTCTAAAGGTTGTCAACTTTGACTTTGGACCTGTAGAGTCCGGGGCGAGCTGGCCGTCAAAATGAATGAAGTGAATGAATGAGGTGAACGGTGATGGTGAATGGAGATGTAGTCGGGCTCTCGAAGTTAGCCCGCTACAAGGTACAAAAAATAATAAAAAATAAGTCTTACCTACAAAAATAAAAATTATTCCTTACCTATAAAACAAGTCACGTTCTTAGTGCTCAGTACTGAACTTCGTTTAGTCACTTTAACCTGGTAGGTAGTTAATTAATATAAAAATGAAGCGAAGTAAGTGTACTTTGATACAAAGTAATGAGTTTTATAATTATGTAAATCTCTCAGGTTTTTCTGTATTTACCTAAATTTTAGGTCCAGTTGTTTTCTTTTTGATCTATAAGCATAATCCAATAGACTACCTATAGACCCTGAAAATTAATTTCTATAAAGAATCCGAAAGGTCAGCAAATAAAATAAAAATACGTGTGTTAAATTCGTTAATAGTTGTTTCATACCAACGTTTTAGTTAGGTATCGACTTAATAAATTGTAAAATCAAAATATTTTCAATCGCTCAATGAGCGGGGAGTTTATTAGTATGAACGGTCAATCGATTGACCGGTTATCAGAATTAGGCCAAAATCGGAACGAAAGTGTCTCGTTTATTATACAAAATTAGTATGCGTTCTCAGGATACCAGTTTCGATAAAGACACTTCAATCACCTTGATATCTTTATCAATGCTACAGCGCAAAGCATAAACGGGTCCTGCGGCCTACGTCATAGTGTCAAGGATCACAACTTTCATGGAAAATAAATCATTGATGTCTATGGAATATTCCCAATTGATCGGGTAAAATTTACAGCTGACAACACTGTCGGGAAGTTCAGGAACCACTTCCCAGAACGATAAAGGGCCGACGGGGCGTGGGGGGAAGAGTGGCGCGACAGCTGCGCGGGCCCCGCGCCTCCCGGCGGCCACTCCGGCGCCGGCCGTCGCGCGCGCCGAACGTTGACGATACTTCTCGCGAAAAACGCGCGCTCCGATACCGTTGGAGTACCGTGTGTGACTTTCACTAATTTGTAATAGTTACTACGAGTTGGCAAATGTAACCTACGCATTTTGGATCCGTGGTGAAGAGAATGTTGCATCCTTTGTCCGGGAGGCCCGTGTGGCTGGGCGGTGACTGGCGCTATATTCGGTTTCTGTGCGATATTGCACCAGTCCCGGCCTATCCAAGCGGGCCCGGCCAGCGAAGACCGCTACGCAGCATCCGCGAGTCCCGTTACCGGCGGTCGTTCACAGCGGTGGCCACGCTTAGGACGTGATTCGGTGTAAACGTTGTGTGTCTATCACATTGCACCAATCCCGGCCTGCCTGTGCCTACTGCTAGACTCACGTGGCTGAAAGGTAATATCCGATGTTTAAAACTACCCAATGTTTAAAATGTCATGTTTTTGAAAGTTAACCGTTGTTTGTTACATATTATCTATTCTGTACCGTTGTTTCCATTTCCTGTGAAAATTATATGCATTGTCAATTTTTTTTATTTTTGATTAGATTAAAAGGACAAACTTGCAATCTCCTTTGTTAGTCTTTGAGAAACTTCTTCACATTTGTAGGGAAACGTGTAAGTGTAATTTTTCTTTGTAAGAAAGTACATTCGGGGTGAGTGAATTGATGAAGTGGTCGGAGTGTGCAGTCGGACCGGTTTCCTCGTAAATCGTAACATACCTACACTTCGTATAGACATGAAATACCACCGCAGATACCGCCAAAACTTTCGACGAAACGCGCGACGATTCGAATATTGGAACAAAAAGGAGGTTGGTAGGTAGGTACCTATCTATGTTTAAGAAATTGTACTGACTGCGGCTTGGTACCTACCTCCCTACCTTTTCTCTGTATTTCGGGGAAGTTATAAGATAGGTTGAACTTTTCTATAAATGTTATCATGTGTTACGTTCTATTATTATGTGGGTATGTTCAATAAACTTTCGAGAAACTCTTTTGTGGCAATTTAAGGACACAGTAGGTAGGTAGGTACCTATCTGATTTGTGAAGTGTAGGATATTAGTTTATAACAGGAATATAATTTATTTTCCATATCGATATCATAACTACTACTAATCTTAGCATGATTGCATTACATTGAGCAAATCAATCAACCAAAAAAATTTTAACTCTATGTAGTAGGTACTACTTACCTATCTACCTTCCATCCTTCCGAGTATGATGTAGCCGAATCTAAATTGTTACAATTTCGTGTGCACCTATACGACAGCGACACACCTTGCTGACTGCGGAAGTAGGTGTAGCCTGGCATGTAAATGTAGATACGAATGAGGCATTGTAACTACAAAGAATCGTACCTATTTTCCCGGATAAGTCCTTGCTTCGAATGTGCTCGATCTTAATAAAAGCTATTTGCATTTGGTTTTTGAAATCGATTTTTAGCTTTTAGGTAGGTAGATAGCGGCTAAATTTCGAATATTGAGTGCGTGTAATAATTATGATTTAATTTTTTTTTGTAGGTACTTTTAATCTTTGTTTAAATAATGTTTACTGGGTAATGGTCGGTCTCGAGGATGTTGCATAAAGTTATATAGATTTAAGTCAAGATTATTCAGTGATTCCGTTAAAACCTGCGGTGACCTCGTATTGTTTGATTTCTTAACGATTCCTGCCAGTCATGTCATCCCATCCCAGTACTTGAGACTATAAAACAGATATGTACCTACTTTCTTAGCTACTTAAGTAAAGAAGTATCAAAGTAGGCCAGTGAGATTCAGTTGTGATGCTGGGACATCGTAGGTACCGACCACCTAGCAAGGTTACTTTACAGTTTATTGCATGTTTTACTTGTTGGCCAGAGCTACGTTACCGTTGATGTCATGTCAATATTCTAGAAATATTTATAGTAGATATAGGCTTTCAATTTGTTTTTTAAGTTTGATAGAAGCAAATGATAGGTACCTACTTATCTACTCGTAGATAAGTAGGTACCTATTAATTTCATACAGTTTTCATTCGTGAATGAAAATTGTATGAAATTGACATATAAGCGAACGAAAACTGGCCACGTGACTTGAATCAATTCCCTACATTTTGATTAGTTTCGTTTATCATTAACGTAAAATTATGCTAGCTTGTCTAGCCTCCGTGGTAGGTAGGTAGGTACCTATTATCTGCATCGGCCTTCTTGTTCAGGTACATTTTCTACCTGAGTCTTTGTACCGATTAATTGTTTATTTATCAAGTTAAGTCTTTGTTCTTTACATGGTAAAAATGTAAAAAAAAACACTTACAACTTCTACCTGACTAAATTACCTACCTACCTACCTTTGGAAGGATAAATATCTTACACCTTTGTTCCATTTCATAGGATAACGTTGACTTACTGGGGTGCCCACTTAGGTACCTACCTTGTTACTTTAGGTTAGTTATTGTGCTTGGTGTAACTGGGAAAAATATCACCTATAAAATTTTCACAATAGATGTGGGTACCTACCTATTTACCTGCTAAATTGATTCAAATAATAAAAAGTTATGCGTGGTCATACATTAAAATAAAAAAAAATATACGCGTCGACTTGAGAACCTCCGTTTTTTCGTCGGTTGAAAATTATAGACATACCCACCTATAGACCGTGTTCCTGCTTACCTTTATTTCGTCAGTAATCTTAAGTAATGTTGAATTTTCATTCCAAACTTCAGGAAATCAGCACAAAGACTGGATGTCGTGAATCAAGCGGAAAGATGATTCACTGACTTGAGAAATCGCGTAACCGTTATGATTTAAATTGCAACCAGCCCAGCTGTCGGGCATTCACGAATTGCGTACAAATAACCGTCTAATATGGTGCTTGTTACTGGTAGTTAAGGTCCATGTTATCTTTGTAGCGTTGGATCTCGAACAAAGATAGAGTCTCAGAACTCCGAAGACTACGCACAACGGGATTCGAATTTACGATAAATACTGACGCCCATTGCTGGACTCGAACCAGAAAAGGGTATAAAACTCACATGGTTTTTAAACCTACCCACACCTTTTTAACCACCCGTAAATATAACGAATACTAGAAAAATAATTACTGCAGTAACAAAGTACTTAATCATTGTTAAAAACATTCAGACATCAATACATTCTTGTTGATAATAAACCGTGCAACTTTACCTTGAAAAGTTTAGAGAAAATTCAGTTTCGCAAAAGTGGTAGAAGACAGTGGGTGGTTACCAATTAGGTACCAGTTTTGAACATCATTTATCAATGAGTGTGTGAAGAAAATGCCGAACTTTCTACGAGTGTATTACAAAATATAAAGAAAGATTTACTTACGGGGAGTTTCAACATGCATTATTATTTGGATACCTACCTATCTAAAATGGGACTTGGATATGACACTTTCGCTCTTTGTTGGTATTTGTAAATTTATGACTACCCTTGTTTTACGGATGCATGCTCGTTAAGAGTAATTTAAAAAATACATTAAGGCTGATATCGAATTTATGTAAACACCTGCCTACTTATTAATTAACTAGGTAGGTACTGAATGATGTACAAATTAATACTTTTAAGACTTTGTGGTCTTTGTATAATGGAATGGCTTGTAAATAAGGAGTAATACCGCTAGTCAAGGTAGGTAAGTTATCAGTGTAGGTTAACAGTTCTGAACACGTGTTATCTTCAGTATTCTAATGCTACAAAACGACCCACACTTGACCCATTTTTACGGCTATTTAACCGCCATAAAAGCAATCTGTCACTTCCGCTGGTGACAATTATTAAATTACGGAATAGATAACGGATATGTTCTCGAGAGATCGTTATTTACCGTTGACGGATGGTCAAGACTCAAGCTCAAGATTCCAGTTGCTTGGATAACACTATTTGTTCAGGTGATAGGTATCTGACTGATATGAATGATGTACATTTTTAAGTTAAAGTGCTCATTTGAATCGGTTGAGGATAGAAGGATATGGAAGTTAACGTTGAATCTGTAAAATTAGGAAACTAGTAGTACCTACCTACCTACTAGAAACTTGAAAACTAGAGCTTTGTATTAGAACATGGCAATGTTAAATTTAAAATTTATTCCGTAACTTAAAAGTTAGTACCTATCTAAACTTAGACTACAAATAAATCCCGCCTTGTTAGTCCAAGGATGTCCTCTGAATCAGGAGAACTCCAAGAATTCTGGACAGGTGGCCACCCTAATAGAAGTGCTTGTTTATGAGCAATATTACTCTATCCTAATCGTATATTTTAATGAAGCATGACCGTTTCAGTTACTAAATTATAGTCAAAACAGTAAAGCAGAACGGTTCTTTTTCTTCATCAAATAGGCACTAACTAATTAGCTATCTACCACAAAAATTAAGTAAAGAGGAACAACAAAAAACAACAATATATTTTTAAACTGTTGCAGGCTTGCAGGTGACAAATATTAACAAGCGACTCGTTTTCCTGCTTCTTGAACCATTCATCTCATTTGTTTCCTTCAATTTAGATCCTGAGCTTTGTCAGGCGTTGTGAAAGAGTCTAGTACTTATTTTGAAAAATGCCGTTAGTTCTTTTGTAAGAATTCCCAATTTTATGCGCCCTATTTTATTTCGCTTTCCGGCTTACCTCCAGCCCTGTATAAGAAAGACCGGTTGAACTGGTTATAGCTAGTTAACCAATTAATACATAAACGTTATTCAAAAGGGGTTGAGACTTGAGACGAAGAAACAAGAAAAATACTGGTAGGTAAGAACCTAGTCTAGTTTGTATTCATTAAGTAAGATCCCTAGCTTTTCAGGCTCAGTTAAAGATTAAGTACCTACATTTAACTGTCTTTTTTATTTCTACCTTTACCAGTCTAAAGATAATGAACTTATGAAACAAAACAAACTTATAATTGTAGTAACTTCAAGTTAGTGTTTATCTCCTTTCAGTGATGATATCAAAAGGGAAGTCTTGTCTTGTCAATACCAGTAGCGACCAGTAGAGCCGCTTGTTGTCTTTTAACTTTAACCTTCCAGGGACGAACACTATCACCACTGATCCGCGGATACCCGTAAAGGACTAACTTTAACTTCAATTTCAATACGACACGGTAAATGTTCTGTTTTGTATATTAATCATAAGTCCCAATAGGGTGACCAACATAGTGTAAACATTTTATAAAATGATGTAAGCTCCTATTTTTCTACTTGGTATAAAATCAATGCGTCCATAATAAACTAGCTTTGGCGTTTTAGAATGCTAATAACGGCTACAGATAGCCAGTTAGAGGTCAAGTGAGTGAAACTTCAAAGCGGCGCAGTCTTCTACCTGGCGTTTTTATAACATTTTAGAAATTCTAAGAAACAATAATTATTTTCAGACTTAAGCCTGGGAATTTTGGATAAATTTATAAATAGATATTTGTATGTTAGTAGCTGTTCATAACTAACGTTATAATTGTCACTATTTATTGAAATTCCATACAATAAAATAATCAATTCTTACAATTAAGGAGCTGTAAGTGTCTTGAATAGAGAGATTATAATAACTTTTTAATAAAAAAATTTAACCGCCGAAAAAAAACTAAAAGGTAACAAAAAACAATAGCGCACTGAAAAGAGAAAAATAATAATTTTGTCTTTTATAACGACTATTATTATGGTTGTAATGTCTGATATTTTTGAAGTTGGTGCCAGCTGGTGCAGCAACTCTTCACTAAGGTGCTCAAGTTTGTTTGAGGCTGGCACCGACTCCAAAAATATCAGACATTACAACCATAATAATAGTCGTTATAAAAGACAAAATTATTATTTTTCTCTTTTCAGTGCGCTATTGTTTTTTGTTACCTTTTAGTTTTTTTTCGGCGGTTAAATTTTTTTATTAAAAAGTTATTATTTTATAATTTTCTGTGGCCATAATTTATACAAATTATTACATGCTTAATTTTTAATTATTTTTAAAATAGCTACCTACCTTGTTTTTGCTATTAACCCCCTTTTTTCCACCCTTAGGGTAGGTTTCTTTCTTCCAAATTTTTATGAGATTAATTTTGAGGTATGCCCTATCCAATAAAAAAAGAATTATCAAAATCGGACTACTCTGTAAAAAGTTACCCATGGTCAAACGACACAATCGGTGTGTGAAAATTTAATCATCCCCTATTTTTCTACCCTTAGGGTCTGAATTTTTTTTCCAAATTAAAATGGGACCAATTTTGAAGTATACCCTTTCCAATAAAAAAAGAATCATCAAAATCGAACCACCCTGTAAAAAGTTATGCGTGGTCATACATAAAAAAAAAAAATAAAAAAAAAAATATACGCGTCGAATTGAGAACCTCCTCCGTTTTTTTCGTCGGTTGAAAATCGATGTCCAGGTACGTGAGTTAAATTCATTATAGTTGTTTTATTCCAACATAATTTAAATAGTAGGCATACATACCTATATGAAGGTTTATGTAATGTCTGAGTAGGTTTATCGTTATGACATTACTTACCTATGTTTATGTTGAAAAAATAAGGTTATTTCCCTATAAATAGGTACTCATGTTAATTACAAAGTAAAGGTAACCAAGTAGACGATTATTTCAATTAAAACTAAATAAAAAATTATAACCTAGGTACGTAGGCATTTAATTAATTATCCACTAGGTTTCTTTAACTGTGGTTTTCCTGTATAGTTAATCTTTATATTTTACCATAAAGTGATAAGTAGTGCATCTTTTAATGGTGCCCATTTATATAAGACAAAATTAAATTTATAATTTCTGATGCCTTGGCCGTCATTGGACGATAGTTAACGCCGGCTCAGTCGTGCTACGAGCATGGGAACTGTAAAGTTTTCAAATGTCAGCCAATAAATTACGCGAGTAAAATCCGTTTATAGTTTCATTTAGAAATTAAACTATTTTCAGATAGTGGAACAATAAAGGACCATTGATTAATTTGCTCTATTCATTTATGCATTAAAAAGCTCGGAACTTGATATTTACATTACTTATAGGAGCCCTAAATAATGAAGTCACGGTGTGCCTACCAGGGAAGGGGACTTGAGACCTTGACACGGATTCAGCAGACCGAACCGAAGTATTCAAAACAAATTAACCGAGGCAGACAGAAAACGGTTTTTAGGGTCACATGTTAGTGTTACCCTTGGCTGAAAACTAGAATACCAACAATTGAGCATATTTACATTCTCAAAGGTGCCCACTTAAATTATGTTAATAATAACAAAAGTGTAACCAGTAAAACTATGGTAGGTATGGCGAATTGGTGACCAGGTCAGAAGTATTGCCATTAATTTACTATTCCTAATAATTACCTACCCACATAATATTAGATACTTGTCGTCTGCATGAGTATGTATGTATGAGTTCCATTTCCTTCACTTGACACGAAACTCCGCAGTGTGCTCGACAGCCGCCATAGTCTCCTCAGGATCGTGGCTGACCGATGAGACAGTGGCTTGACCAAACACTGGTCTTCTTAATTATATTAAGTTTAGCTCATAAGATAGTTATTAATTGGTCTGAAATAAATTGATTGAATTTTATTTTATTTTTATTTTTATCCACAATTATATAGTTATGTATTTCATGGTAATAGAGGATATTAAGTCTCTTATCATCTCATAAGATTCATTGTTTTATGATTTTACAGATACTGGAGGCTTGTCGTTATTTTTTTGTGTGAAACGAACTGAATGTATGTACCTAGGTGTGTTCTGATTCCCGATTTTAAGTAAATGGAGTGTAATTGGTTAATTACCTATATTCCTGATTCTCAAACATCCTTTGGAATAATACAATTATTTGTGTCCAAATTTCTAGATTTTTACGATCGACATACGGGACAATGGAAAAAAGGCACCTGCGAATGTGCGCACACGCGCTGTACTAATTATCCTCTGATCCTTTTTACCATAATGGACAACGTATATGTAAGAAAGAGACACAAGAAGCGAGTCCAGCAGGTGTGTTTGTTGCATAAGAAATAATAAAGTTTACGAAGTCAATTTTGAGTTTATTTGTACAGTAATTATCCTCATAAGTACCCTATATATTATCGACTACAGTTAACGTTTTGGTAATGAGACGTTTTTAACCTTTTCACCGCCCCCGTCGGTAGTTACCGACTACAGAAAGCAGTACCACTAGCGCCTCGTCGGCCCGTGCCGACTGAAAGTTAGAGGCGAAAATTATAAGAAAATTAAAAGTTTAGTTTACAAATTATGAACTTTTATTATTGTTTAAAGCCTAAATTACCGTAAACTTTATACATAAACGTGATACTATATAATATCATTGAATAAATAAACATTTTTGCGCGCCTTGATAAAATGCAGCAAGTACGCCAGTACCTGAAGCCCTAGTCGGCGATAGCCGCGGCGTAGTGCTGTCACCAACTGTGTTTTGTTTGTTGCAATACACGTTACGAAAATTTTAATGTAGGTGAATTTATAAATGTGTAGTTCTATAATTGTAAGTTCACTAATTAATTTACTTGAATGCGATTAATTAATCAGTAAAATATATTTTAAAGCATATTTTGAACACTTATTTAAATTATTCCCGCGGCTATACACGACTAGTCATGTCTGAGATCGGCTCGTTCAGTAAATAACAAACGAAAAAATTGTTTATTACTCTAATTTTTATCCTGTATACCTCTATCAATTATTATAATGAAGTAGTTCGACGAGCAACCGAGACAAGTGTTCTAGTTTAGGTAATTATGTATATTAAATATTTACAAACCTATCGTTACTTTATCTAAAGCACAGGCAACCAAATAGGGTCTTTGTTAAATAGAAAACGACTACATCCAGGTAAAGAAATGACCCTTTTATTAATGTTTTTTTCTACCTGAAACGCTCATTAGGAATAACAATAGGCTTAATTTTTGTGAGGAATTCTTAGTAAATATGTAAAGCACACCGCACGTGCAGGCGGTATTTCAAACGAATTCCTGGAAAATGCCGACTATATGCTATTTGTACTTCCTAAATAATTATCGGAATTTATTTAAAAACTTTGTTTGTAAGAAATCTAGGTACCTAGGTACTGCATTTTATTATTGGTTTGTTGCTAAAGAATGTGTAGGATTTTTTCTTTGGACTCCCTGCCAAAATGTCGATAAATGCAGTTAACACATACCTACAACAGTTTCACATGTCTAGAATCAAAGCAATTTGCAGTACCTAAAAGCCCGGGTCGGCCGGTGCCGACAACGCGTGACGTCATCGCGTGAGTAGTGTGGTGACTTTCGTCACTAAACTGTACTGTAAATAATGCAAATATTTTGATCTTTTCATTATTTAATGTTGTTTTATAAGGTTAATAATTAATGAACATGTAGTAACAACATTATTGTATTATTCTTTTGACATTTCTTCGACTTTTTGGATATAATTATCGAGGAATTATTTAAATATCGATACACCATTTCCAAGTCACTATGGTTTCTCGATCTCGAATGCTTGTTTTTGTTCTGGCGTCATAGGCTCAGCGTTTTGTATTGTTGCGTGGCGGCGAAAAGGTTAATGCACATTCTGAAATTAAAAATTTCATTTAAGTATAAAAATAATTCTTGTAATGCTAAAGAAACAATATATAATGTAAACTGAAGTCAGTAATATACGTGTAACAAATATTCAGAATAAAAAAGGTGCTAAAGCGATGGTACTAAAATATAATACCACACCACAGTTCGTAGCTATTCTTTTTAGAGAAATTTTTGGCAACCCTTGTAACTTAGGATTAACGTGTTGGTTGGTAACAGTAGCGCCATCTCTTGGCCGATTCGACGTACTAGAATGATTAATCCATACCTAGCGTTCTCCGAGGAAGTAGGTATAAAGAAGGTTAACGTAGTTAACTTATATGTTCGCTAGATGGCTTTAGGTGAACTTACACATTGTCTGTCTATTGATAACAAATGGAAAACTACGTGGATAGACACCCAAGTATACGAAACTGCAAAATAATGTTAACCCTTTCGACGCGAGAGCCTAGCGGCGCGCTGCACTACTCCTGTGCGCAGGTCTAGTTACGTTTTGCACCTCTCCCAGGCGCACATACATTTCTTTTCGTGCTAAAATCCATGATGCAACGTGTGCATCATTGCGCCCGCTGGGACCGTTCGAAAATCGGCCGAACAAACACCGCATGAATGGATGGTTCATACGCTTATTTTAATAACCAATCACTAAATGTTTTTCCTTTGGGTGAAATAAAAGACAATATTTTTTAATCATTCAATGTATTATTATTATAAATTAGTTTTTTTTGTGGTTTCTGTAACAATCCCCTCCTCATTATCCCTGTTTACTTCTTGCTGTTTTGATACGTTTGATATTTATTCGACATTGCACATTAAATCCTGAAATATAATATAACCCTAGAATAAGATATTCCGTAATTATCGACATTTTGTCTAAACCTTATGCAATTAAAATCGTAATTATAATTTTAGCTACATAATCCAGGTATTATAGAGAAATCATCGGACAAAGTACTTACCAAGCGGCATCGGCAGATCGCTTCTTGTTTGGCCAATAGATAAAACAGCAGATATCGGGTCCATGGGGTTTACCCTAGGTTCAATCGAGGGTGCAGTATCAGAGTCCAATGAGATAGCCGAGTCAATCGGAGAAGCATTATTCAAGTCAGTAAAGAAAGTCGAGTCCATCACAGCTAGTGTCGTATCAGAGTCCATTGAGATTAGTAAAAAAATCTTAATAACAACTGAAGGCACTTAGATGCGCAAAGACACGAAGTGTACAGTCAGAGTCACAGACCAAGACTGTACGTTGTAATTGCATAGGAAGAATTATTACCCACCCCCTGTATCCCTAAACTAGAACACGTGCAAAAATCAATTAAAACTAACAACTACCAACATCTATTGTTTGATTGTTATCTTCAAATATGGTCGTAAGTCAATGTCATTACGCCGAAAGAGTTTACTTTTGATGTCCAGGTAAAACCGACTACCTAATTCTAACGTCCATTGTTTAAGGGAGATAGGTATTGCGCACGACCCAGACTTCAGTCAGTTTTATTGCCTTTCTTTGTTCTTGTTTCCTTTTATATTTAACGACATCCTCATTTTATAAAATAACAACTAGTGCATTTGTCTGGAAATACCCAGCCGCGGCTATGTAGTCGATTGTGTCGCAGGTGTCGCCAAAGAGTGGATTACTTGGAATAGATAACGAAATTATAATTACTTACTGCATTGGAATGAAACAACTTTAACGGATTTAACTCGCGTATTTTATTTTTACCATATCATATGTATATGTACTATCACTTTATCATAAAACTATTGTCAGCTCAGTCGTGCTACTATTATGGAATCTGTAAAGGCTCCGAAATGTCAGCCAATAAAAATAAAATACGCGAGTTAAATCCGTTAAAGTTGTTTTTCCGATGTATAATAACTGCAATCAGAAATTATTAATTACTGCAATTCGGCTCCTTTGTTTTGAAATACCCAGCCTTATTTTTATATATTTATTTGCAGCGTCGTTTAGCACTTTAGACCTACAATGCATAAATTATTTATAAAATACAAAGTATTAGTAGTAAAGTAAAGAATTGGTTGACGTAAAATGGCGAAAACACCATCCAGTTGCGATCCCTTTTTGCTTGCCAAAGAAAAAAAAGCTTTAACACAAGTGTCATAACGTATAAACTTGCATTTAAAAAAAAATACTTAAGACCTTTTAACTTCGTGTATTGACAAAAACGGTTCCCTGCGGCGCAATGATGCACCGTAGTTATCATGCCATTATAAGGTGAAAATATTGATGTTTTGTAAAAATAACTGTTTATATTTCCGTGATTATAACTAACCTTCAGATTTATCAAAACAAAAGAAAAAAAATCTTTATTAAATAATTATACTGAAAACCAATGGTCAAAGTTTGAAGTGCTTTTTTCTGAACTTACAAGGAAATAATAACTTTAAAAAATTGTATTAGTTAGATTTCTTTGTCAACAACCCAATCCCACCCAAAAAAAATATATGATTAAACAAAATACTATGGCAAAATCAATTTTTGTTATGTAGCACATGTGCATCATGCGCATGGCAGGTACTGTAAACCCATGATGCACATGTGCATCATGCGCTGCGGGGGTCTGCAATTCCATGATGCACATGTGCATCATGCGCACCCAAAGAGTTAAGTAAGAATGTAGGTTATTTCAGAATTGATTGATTGATCAAGTAATACTTAAATAATACACGTTTTTCGTAATAAATAATATTTCATTTTTAGTCTTTCCAATCGACAACTTAACTAATAAGCGTATTTTTATTAAGTTACCTATTGGCACATGTAAATGACAATTGACTATTAATATCGTAAAACATTATAATTAAGTACCTATCGTGTTTATATTTTACCATAAAGATGATATGAAAGATTTCATTATTACACAGTAAGTAATTTTAATTTTTAAAATATAGGTACACAATAATATATTAATTTTTGTTTAGAATAGGAGTATATACAATAGTCTATAAGTTCATAATTATATCATATTCTCTAGTACACAATCTTAAAAATATTTACGGTACTAACGTCAAAATAAATCAAATGGTTTGCCAGTTGCTACTAAACAAATCAATATATTAAATAAATAAGTTTCACGCAATTTTAGAAACACGCTAGGGCGTGTGACGTAACACAAAATACAAAATAAAGGATTTTGTTCAAATAGTGTATGTACACAATAATCCCAAAATCGTTTTCTATCCAATGAAAGAAGTGTTTCAAAAGTCCGCCAAAGGTCACTGACCTAAACTAAAATGCGGTTCATCTGTGCATTGGTACACAGGACATTGACTTTTTCTTTTTCTCATCTCTCAGAAGAAAATAAAGATTCTTACTCATGCTGAAACATATTATTCTGGTATTCTTTTTCTAGCTCTGCCCGAGACCCCGGATTTGACTCTTCTTACTTATCACCTACCAGTATTATCACAAACATTGATACTATTAACATATCTTCTAGTTGTCCTCATTCTCCCAGTAGCCACACTGTCGAAAACCCATTTGGAACTAACTTCACCATCCTTAATACCTAACGTCATATCGCAATCTTGTCCGCCATTTTGTAAATCGTCGCCATTTTGAACAATTCCGCCACAGAGTGTTAAGAGTTGTGTTGCGGCATCTTTTTGTTCTGTGTTCGGTGTTATAAAAACTTTCATACCGTTAAATATGTCGTAGGCATATTCTGAGTAGATGCGACCTAATGCTGTACGTTCGACACGTGCTTTCTGTAAAAGGAAAAACAATAAAACGAATTCAACTTTACTGCTTTCCGTTAAGGTTACATTTACAATGGATCAATACAACTTTATGGACTTGTGCATTGAAGAGAGGCTAGTACGACAGAGACCGTAACGTCTTCTTCAAATAAAGTTTTAATTAGTTTTTAGGAAAAATTTGGCTACATAATATATTAACAACGAAAAGATTTTTTCAAAACGTTTCTAGACAGCTACAAGACAACCCAGAGTCAATTTTATATTATTAAGCGAAAACAAAGATCAATTCGTAGGCTATGCCATCGTAGTGCCATCAAAGCTATAGTCGGGTGGAAAAAAAAGTTGCATAACTTTAAATATCGATATTACCTGAGATATCTTCCTCAGATGAGGCACCTCATATCCATGATGATGTAGCCATTTCTTCGCCTCCAAAGAGTCCAAGACCCACTGTGCGTAAAGTATTCTACAACCTCTAACAGCACCTAGTAAAGCATTCAATGTTCGTACTCTTTCTATCTCACACCTTCTTATGCACGTGCTTGATATTTTATCACTGGTATTTGTTACACTAGGTGTCTGTATCGTGGTACCAAGTACATTGATACCGGTGATTTTGAACTGATTTCCGTTGGTATTGTTTAAAGCTTGTACGCTGGTGTTTTTGGTAAATTCCACGGTAGATAAACATGAACCGAGTAATATGTGTGTTGTACGATGGTTTACGGATTTTTGTACACGTCCCTTCAGTGCTTTTATGGCTGTTGTGGCTATTTGCCGTTCGGCACGGGACATGCCTGTCAGTACCTGTAATTGAACACAAATTGAATTAAAAATGTATTTTGAATTGATTCAAAAAGTTATGCTTACATTTTCGAATATGAGTCAGTTCATTAAAATCATCGGATATTTTAAAATAATGCTCATAAAACCGATTTTTTAAACAGTTAACTCATTATCAACCCGATAAATAAAAAAAATAATAATAAAAGTAACAGAAAAGAAATAAAATGAAAACATTAAATATAATTTAATTTTCAGATAGTCGAGCACTAGAAAACTGATCACCGGACCATCGTCCCCAAATAGAAAGAATTATTTTTGGTAATCAACTTGATGGGCAAAGACAAGAACCAGTCGTCATGCGTATTATCTTACAATCCTAGGCTGGTGCGTGGCTCGCGTGTCGAGGTGCGGTGCGGGCGTGGTGGCGGCCAGCAGGCGGCGCGCCATCCGCTCCGCGCGCGCCAGGTCGCGGCGCTCCTTCCGTGTCAGAGCACACGGCTTGCGTTTCACGACTGACGGATTATCTAAAAAAAAAAACATATTAAATTTATTAGTATACTAGCGGCCCCGGCAGACGTAATCCTGCCTGTTCGAAATTCAAATTAGGTATCTTTAGTTAGGCAACGTTTGTATGGGAAAGAAAAGGGCTGTTTTTAGGGTTTTCCCGGCAATTATTCGTTTTTTTCTCGCCGTAAGAACCATCCTTGGACTTCAACGAACATTTAAAAAAAAAATTGGCCAAATTGGTCCAGGCGTTGTCGAGTTATGCGCTTACCAACACATTTTGCGATTCATTTTTATATATAAGAAGATAAGAAGAAGAAGAAGAAGAAGATAGTTTTTTACTCGTCAGATGTTTTAACGCTATCGCTAAGAAGAAACGCTGTTAGTGTCAAAATTCAAATTTACATAGTAAATAATATAATATTATATACTTAATACAACATACTGCGTTGTATGTACCTATATATAGTAGTTAAGTATTCATGAACAAAAAACATGCAAAGAATGTTTCATTAATATATAATGTTAAAATAATATTATAAAAAAAAACCTCCCCTTTTCAAAGAGATTATTAATCAAATGTAAAAGCAATTAGTAAACGACCACGAGGGTGCAATTATAACAATGTAGGTCTCTATTAAGGTTGATTATAAATTATTTTTTACCTACTATTGGGAGCCTAAAAGATGTCTCTATCAACTAGTATAATAATAATTTTGTTTACGTTTCGAAAGCTTTACGATTCCCACGTTCGTAGCACGACTGAGCTGACAACAGAGTAACGCTAAAGCTTATTAGCGTATACATAATTGAACATTATGATAAAAGCTAGTTGTACCTGTTTCGTCTCCACTTGACAAATCCTCAGCCTCTTTGTGTGTGAAAAGCTTTCTCCTCGACTTGGGCGCGAGCGGCGGCGCGGCGCACTGCCCGCCGCGGGGTAACGTGTTCACTCGTACCTCGGGATCTGAAACAGCAAAATAAACAGCATTACTATTTGGCAAGGCTTGATAGCCTCTCATCTGGAGGCTCGCCAACCATCCGATTTTAAAGTAAAAATATTACTATTTAAAGTCAAGTGTACTATTGTCAGCTCATTCGGTTACAAATATAGGAACTGTAATGTAAATAAAATAAAATACGCGAGTTAAATCGAGGATCGTTGCGAGATACACGTAAATGCATAGTACAACGTAATTTCCTAAACTTTGAGATTTGACTATGATGATACAAAAAATGATAATATTGCAGATTGAAGCATAAATTTTCTTATAGAGTACCTATCTTCAATCACCGAACTGAATGCAGCCCCAATTTGAAAGATTTCAGTAATAATTATACTTGTGAAGCTAGGGTCTCTAGCTTCATTACGGTAATTTACGTCACAATTAATAAATACTTTGTAAATTGTAATAATTATAATAAAATAAAAATCAAATAAGTTGAATAGTCAGTGAGATGATTATTGTCAATTCAAATTTTTACTACATATATTAGTAGGTAAATAAAATGATAATAATGTTATGAAATGATTACCAGTAGTGTCTGTCGATCGGTCGTGCGACGTGTCGGCCTGGTCGGTCGACGAGTCCTGCTCGGTTTCGCTGGAGATTCGGAGTCGTAATGGCTGTTCTTTGGCGTTGTCTTTGTCTTTGCTGTTGCGTTCTGACAGGAGATTGGCCAACGGTATGTTCTCAGCCTCGGCCCGTTTCTGGAAAGTAAGAAAAATCCAATGCAACTTCTACATAATAAAAAAATTAAACCGCCGAAAAAAAACTAAAACGCAACAGAAAACAATAGCGCACTGAAAAGTAAAAAATAATAATTTTGTCTTTTATAACGACTATTATTTTTGTTGTAACGTCTGATATTTTGAAGTCGGTGCCAGCTGGTGCAGCAACTCCTCACTCTCAACTCTTCACTAAGGTGCTCAAGTTTGTTTGAAGCTGGAACCGACTCCAAAAATAACAGACGTTACAACAAAAATAATAGTCGTTATAAAAGACAAAATTATTATTTTTTACTTTTCAGTGCGCTATTGTTTTCTGTTGCGTTTTAGTTTTTTTTCGGCGGTTTAATTTTTTTATTAAAAAGTTATTATTTTATAATTTTCTGTGACCATAATTTATACAAATTATTACATGCTTAATTTTTAAATACTTTTGAAATAGTTACCTACCTTGTTTTTGCTATTAACTTTCAGTAAACAATAAATTACCCCTATTATACCACCCTTAGGGTAGGATTTCTTTTTTCAAAATTATATAGGATCAACTTTGAGGTATGCCCTATCTAATAAAAAAAGAATTATCAAAATCGGACTACTCTGTAAAAAGTTACGCGTGGTCATACGATACAATCGGTGCGTGAAAAATTAATCATCCCTTATTTACCTACCCTTAAGGTTGGAAGTTTTTTTTCAAATTATAATGGGAGCCAACGTTGGAGTATACTCTTTCCAATAAAAAAAGAATTATCAAAATCGAACCACTCTGTAAAAAGTTATGCGTGGTCATACATTAAAAAAAAAAAAAAAAAAAAAAAAAAAATATACGCGTCGAATTGAGAACCTCCTCCGTTTTTTTCGTCGGTTGAAAATGAAATACCTACAATAATGTAAAAAATATACCTTAACCGATATGATTATTTACTTATGCTATATATAGCTATACACAGTTACAACAAACATAGCAGGTACGACTTTTATAATCAGAGATGTATCATTGTCTACAGACATACAGCATAATGCTGCGCTGTTTTTCAGCTGGACTCAAAATTTTAGAGAAGGCGAGATTTTTCAATCTGTAACTATTTAATCATCAATAACGACCGATACTATAATTCAGATATTAATCCCCAACTCGCTTTTCGCTTTTAGAAACCTTTGGTTAACAGTGTAGTGTGACAATTATAATTTAAATTATTATTAGAACGGAGCTAAGAGGAGTCTTACTAGCATGGCTCTTAGGGCGCGCGGTGAAGGCAGGTCGCTGTCCCTGGCGGCGGCGGGGAAGGCGCTCTCGGGCACGCGGCGGGCGGTGGACGCGCACGCCTCCACCCACAGCGGCGACACCAGCCGGCACGCCAGCGCACGAGCCTTTGCGCGGGTGGCGCGGCAACCACCTACAACCACCGCACACATACAGTTGCATGTAACTGGGCTGACACGTGCTCGTGAGGGAAGTATGCACGCGTGTGCCCTGCATACTTCCCTCGTCATCCTGCTCCTCATATTTCCGGGGTGGTTTGAGGTGGGTGCATTGAGATTCAGATATTTTATAAATAACAAAGATACTGTACCTTGCGTCCAGATAAGATGTGTCACTAGGGGGCTCCAAGCAGGCACAACTGTAGCACCCAAAGCCATCAGTGCAGCCCGTAGAGCTAGAGCCTTGGTTTCCATGCCAACGTCTACTAAGGCTACAACACCTCGTAACACCTCACTGTTTGCATCCATAATATGAGTCCGATGTGCTTGTGAAGAAACAGTCTTCTTGATTCTATTGATTGGCCTCAGGGGTACTTTACTTGCACTACACGCAGGTTTTTGAGTCTTTTTGATGATTTCGGGAATGTTTTTGCAGGTTTGAGGTTGGTCTGCCCCTTTTAAAGCTGACCATTCTTCTCTAAGGCGTATTCTCGCAACTATTGCCGAACGGCGCTGGAAATATCATAATACACAAAATCAATATTAGATAAGTATTACAGATATAGTAATAGACATTACTTCTACCCAAACAAAACTAGAAAATTATAACAAGCTCATTTTTATTATTGACAGGTTAATACATATGCAGCTAACACTGATATATTTTCATATTATTAAACACTTCATTACAGAATAATAGTGAGATAATTATGAACAATTAACTAAAATCACCAAAACCAAATAAAAACTTACTCTACAATAAAAAGGATTAATTTAATTATAGATACACAGTAAGTTACATGCATAAATATCCAATAACCATAGGAAACTTGAAGAAATAGTTACTTTATGATACTTCAATAATTTGTAAGTGCATCACACATTTCTGTAACATGCAAAAAAAATATCCATTATAAATTCTGATTCTGTGGCACATAGGAGTTAAATAAATGTAAAATATGAATCAAAATACACTGCCTTTAATTGGTCATAGTTGTTATCGTCCAATGAGAAATTATCAATAAAAAGGAATGTTATACAATATTTATAAGCCTCCAGCAAGAAGCAGTAGGGCATTGTGCTTTAACATAAAATAGAATTATTAGAATCAATTCTTTTCTGATAGTAATGTTTATGATTAATTTAGTAATGCAAATTAACTGTATCAAGTTGAACTAATCATAATTATTATAACTTTATCCAAATAACTTACCAGTCCTGCTGCACTTCTATTATTTTCTTGATTCATTGTTTTGGCAATTTGTATTCTGGAGGAATAAAATAGATTAAGTAAAGGCATAGCTTTAGTAAAACAGACAATTCAAATCTATTGGACTTTACGATAATATGAAGGAATAAACGTACAAAAAAATAATAGCTAAGTACTTACCGTATTTATAGCAAATTACGGAACACTTTATTTATTCATGAAAAATTGATCCTCTGTTACTTTATAAAATATAAAAATAGAAATTAGTGTTACTTTTCGAGTTGAACACAACTCGAATCCATTTGATCTACAAGTTGTAACTTGTCAAATGTCAGCTAATTCTGTCAACCTGTTCGACAGTCAATTTGAATGTTGCCAGTCAGATCCTCCTAAAAATGGTAGTTTGTATTGGTAGTGATAAAAATTACATATCTATAGGTTTAAATATGATTAGGAATAATAGTAGTATTTTTCTGAGCTCCAGCCAACATAATAATTAAACGTTAATAATGCTCCCACTTTAAATAAATAAAACAGCCAAAAATGTATGTTGGTGAGAGTTTTATTTAGTACCTACCTATATTATACTTAAAATATAAGTTTATATAATGTTTAATTTTTTTTGAGTATTTCATTTTTCCTAAGTACCAGACAAAGACTTAAACGGTTGATTATAGGTCTTAAGATTGGGTGGATAGATCATTATTGGGTAAGTGTTTTATGAAAGATTGGATTTAAGAACTCGTTTGCACCTCAAACAAACTCTTTAACGTAAAACCTTCTTTTAGCGGTTCAATCGCTAGTCCCAGATACGGGCTGTAAACAGGTTGAATATCGGCATCAGTCTTTTTTTGCGCTAACTGAGATGCTAGATACAGGTTAGGCCCCATCTCGCCACGAGGCTCCCCGATTTCTTCCAACTCTTCAATGTCGTCTACAGGAGGCATCGATGGTTGCTAAAACAAAAAGAACATTTATTTTTTTTATTTAATTTCCAATTAAATACCTACGTACCTACCTACGAATCTTCATATAGGTAGGTACCTATTATTGTCCAATCCTATTTATAAATGAAAGAGAAAATCAAAAAAATATCACTTTTAGCTACTATTTCAACTTTAATCGTCTCTCTTGTTTATGACCACCCCTTCTTATTTTTTAAATATATGAATAGGTAGGTACTTTAAAAATTCTTATGCGGCCAGCATCCTTAGTGGATAGCAACCTCTACGGTACCTACATGTATCAGTTAGTTCCGACTAGGTACTACACTTAGCAAGCGACACTTAACAAATCTATTTAATCTTATATAGTAGGTAACTAGATAACTTAGATAGGTACAGCCCGGTACAGGACCTATTAAAAAGTTATCAAAGGTTAATTCCTACATCTATTTTTCTTACTTCATTGCCCCAGGTCATCTCGACGCCGAAGATGGGTCTCTCTGTATACGCCTGATGCATGGCTTTGAGCTCTTGCACCAGGGGCCTGAGCCGTTCGCGAGGGTCGGCGCGGAATCCCAGCACGTACCCCCCTGATGACGCTCTGATTGTAATCACAAGAGCCTCGCCGAATTTAGAATCGCGTATTGATATCTGAAAAAGAAAATTGTTTGGAATGTAGGTAGGTAGGTACCTAGGTATAGTTCATTGTGGTTGCTGGCCGGTAGATAAGATGTTTTATAATGATAATTTCGAATATGGAAGAGGATTGTCATTCGTGGAGTCTAGTGTCTAAATAAAAGGTACGTGTTATACAAATAAATACCTATTACTTATTGACGTACTTAATGAACACTCAGCCCCACGCAATAATCGCGATGTTCGCTAACACAATTTAAAGGGAATTTTCATATATATCCTAAATTGTCGTTTAATTCTTACCTAATCTCAAAAACTGTTTTTTTTAATTTTTACTAAAAATGTTAAGTTAGTTTCAGTGATAAAAAAAAGTTGGATTTAAAATACCTGTTGGTACATATACCTACAGAAACAGTACCTAATTCCGATTTCAATATAATAGTACTTACACTTTCTACAGTTAAGTAAGGCATAGACACGTTAAAAGAATCGTTGATATCTGCATACCACACCATCCTCACGTTGGTTACGATTAGTGTGCCGAGGTTGCCTGACTCACTGGAGAGGTTCCATATACTGTGCTCGTGGAGACAGATCTGCAAATTTATGAAAGTTACAATACCAACTATAAAAATAAATACCTATAGGTATCTACCTATAAAATATTAAATTAAATATATAACCAGATGGCTATATAGGTATTTAATTTAATATTTTAAAACGATTCAAACGTATAACTTTGAGGGTGATGTATGTATTATGAGATACGAGAATGTGGGTTGCATTTACATTACTATATAGGTAGGTACTAACTAAACTATGCTTATTAACTTTTTGGAACTAAGTCTTTTATTCAGCCACAAAAATTGAGAACTTTTTCGTATGGAGATGAGGACAAAATACTCGACTTCCCTACAGTTCACCAAAAGCTTTGCGAATCTTCATGAATAAAACCGTGCGAATTAGGTAGACATGTACGTACCGATATAGTTAGGTAACAAAGAGTAGGTACCTATAGTATATACATTAGATATCTACTCTTTCTCTGTCACTTTTCAAATAAGTAAATTATTGTCAAAGTAGGTTTATTCTTAAATTGGAGAAATGAGGTCACAACTAGTTTATGCACAACACTGCAATGGTCCAGAATGGTTTTGTTAGGTAGGTACTCTAGATATGAAAATGATTTTTGGTCTATTTATGACCACAATTCATGAAACTATCAATGATTCTGCAGGATTTGCTCTGGTTTTGTTTTAATTTATGACCAGCCGATAATTGTTATAAATATAAGATTGAGAACTTTCATAAATATAATTATTCGTTCAGGGCTATTGCAAATAATAATTTGCTATGATATCCAGAGCAACAAAAAAAGTTTTATTATAGAGCCATGTAATCTATTCTCATGTCAAGTAGCTATACACCGACTGAATATTATGCGTCATTACCCCTCAAGAGGTAATATCCTACAGCTTGTGTATTTTGACTCGAAACATGATATCTCCCTGTTTATTGAACGAACCGATGTATTATATGAAATCGACGTTGAATTATTCCGAATGGATTGAGAAAGTAAGTATTTAAGTAGAAGTATGATATTTTTTCTAGTTTTCATAGTATAATGTAGACAATAGATATCGCTTACATGGCTATATATTGATATTTGATACTGTTCCCATATTCGTAGCACGACTGAGCTGATGAAAGTCTAACGGTAAAACGCGTTTATTTTTATTTATTGGTTACACCTACGAACTTTTATTACTGTATGACTCTAAGGTTCACTATAGAGAATACCTCAAGTTATTAATTTCGCCTTTTGTACACTTACTTCTGTTAACTTTTGTTCAGTAAAATATAAATAAATATAGTCCATTATTAATCCATTAGGGTAAGAGATTTCAATTGGTAACCATCAGTGGTAGGGGCCAGTAACAAGTACCTATCCGCATCCAGTCGTAGCAATTTATGCGTCTTACCCTTTCAAGAGGCAAAATCCTCAATTGTTTGTTGTGTATTATGGCGCCTCGGAGCTTCAAGTCCCTGTACAGACGGGAACTGGCGTATGCTCTGAAATTCAAATACTTTATGTAAAATAAATACCTACAACGGCTCTACCACATGTTAATTTAACCGTAAGGTAAAAGAGTCATTATTTTTTAATAAATTGTGTGGGAAGGGTCGATGTACTCTCTTACCCCGAAGACTAAAGGGGTATTTTTAAGAAATTTAAGAGAACGAATTATGACTAATATTTGTGTGCTTGGTCGAGCGAGGTAGAACAATTAATGATTATATATGTTAGATACTTTCAAATATAGGTAGGTTCTGGCCTCTAGGCCTCTTTGCAAATAAATAAATTTGATTTGATTAGATAATATAGGTAATATAGCTATACATGTACCTAGTTATTGATAATTTAGATAAGCAGATACGTTCGGATTACTTGTATTTTATAAATCGATATTATTGAGAGTTTTCTTTAGGTAGTCATTTATGTTTATAAATTCATTCATTCATGTTTATGAAGATATAATCAATCATAAACAACGCCTACATAAGTGAGAAAACTTTCCCACGTCGTCATAATTTACTTGTTCTTAATGTGTTTAGTTTAGAACACAATTTGTATTAACCGACATTTCTTCAACAATATCATGTACTTCAATAAAAGGTATTTGGTTTAGCTTAGATGGGAAACGCGAATTAACATAGTGTCCCTATGACTACGGTTTTACTCGCGTAAGTAGGTACCTATTTTATATTATTTACTGACGCTCGAAACTTTACAGTTCCCATATTTGTAGTCGACTGTGCTGACGATAGTCTTACGAGAAGGGGAACAGTGAAAAAATACGCAAGTTAAATCCTTACTAATATTAAAAACGCAAAAGTTTGTAATAACTTTAACGTGTCTGGATGTATGTTTGTTACTCTTTCAAACTGTAGTATACTGCGCTAGAGGGCGCTGGTGGTTGTTTACAATCAGCTGTACGGACCGGCCGCGCGGAGTGTGCTTTGTACCGAATATATAAATAACTGGATCTATTTACTATTAGTAACTGGTGAAATAGTGAGTATTTTACAAGTGGCGAACGAGGAAAATGTAAGTAATATCTAAGTACTTACTTTATTATAAGTATTTAAAAACAAAGGAGAAACAAAGAGGTTATAAAAATGTTTGTATGGAATAGATAATATTTTGTTTAACACTGTGTACTAATATGTTCTGGATTGGCCACCTGACATAGTAATTAACAAATAAGTCATGTTGTTTACTCAAAACAAAGTGTTTTCTCAAAAAAAAAACAAATAACAATAGAAATAGGTACCTACTTACTAATATCGCGTTTTTCTCTGCTTAACTTTGATGATCTATCTATGAGTACATTTAATATGTTGTAAGACTGTGTAATAAAGATATTTATACCAAGACAAGAGTAGAAAATGAATCAATTAAATTTAAATTGGTACATCGTAGTAGATAAGTACCTACCTACGTGTAAAACTGCAAATAATGAAGAATACATGAATCTAAATCTGAATGCTTAGCTACTTTCATGCATTTGGTGTTTAAATCACTTACCTGTTAATTATTACCACTTACTTACCTTACTGCTGTGTAGGTACGTTATCTATTAAGTTATAGATAACCAATAATTTACATAAGTACATATTTTAATAATATGCTAGGTGGTACAAACACTATTGTGTTGTAAACAGTTGGTTAATCAATTAGTAATTGAAATAACTATTGATTGTATATGAGACTATATAGAGATGTGAAAGTAAAAGTCAATATGAAAGACGAAGAGTGGTCAATATGATAGATCACGTGATGATTGGAGTTAATACGAAAGATGATGAGTGATCAATATGATAGATCACGTAATAAATCGAAGTCAATATGAAAGACGAAGAGTGGTCAATATGATAGATCACGTGATGATTGGAGTTAATACGAAAGATGATGAGTGATCAATATGATAGATCACGTAATAAATCGAAGTCAATATGAAAGACGAAGAGTGGTCAATATGATAGATCACGTGATGATTGGAGTTAATACGAAAGATGATGAGTGATCAATATGATAGATCACGTAATAATTCGAAGTCCATATGAAAAACGAAGAGTGGTCAATATGATAGATCACGTGATTGTAGGTGGTCAATATGAAAGACTGCTAGGTAGCCAGGGCGTGCATTCCATATAGGCATAATGAAGTGCCTACCCTGACGTAGTACACGCGCGACCCTCACTGCACGCGCCTGTTAGGTAGAACAAATTATGTGGGGTCAATATGATAGATCATGCATAAATGCGATAGACCTGATGTTTAAATTATTAAGATAATTACAATCTTGCCAGTGGTAATTAGAGAGGAAAGGTATAAGTACCTACAGATTTGTCTGTCTTTTGCAGATCGTACTAGAATGACTCAAATAACATCAGCACTTCCAAACCTTGGTCACTTTGACTGTGGAGGTGATCAAGTCTCATTGGGCGTAAGATGGGAAAAATGGAAGAGGGGCTTGGAGATATACTTCCAAGTTGCTAATATAGAAGACAGTGAGAAGAAACAGGCGACGCTATTACATATTGGTGGGCTCAGCCTCCAAGATGTTTATTACAACCTCCCTGACACTCAAGTTGAAGATGGTAGCGCGAAAGAAGCTGACATTTATAAAGAGGCAATTAAACGATTAGATAATTATTTTTCCCCAAAGCAAAGTCGATATTATGAGCGTTATATTTTCAGACTTATGAAGCAAGATGAAGGAGAGAGATTTGAAGATTTTTTGATTAGATTACAACAACAGGCAGAAAAATGTAGTTTTACAGTTAAAAATGAACATTTGATCGATCAGATCATCGAGAAAGGAAATAGTGTAGAATTAAGAAAGAAGATATTGGCAGAAGGGGATAGTGTTACACTGCAAAAAGTTATTACCATGGCTACCTCACTCGAAACTGTCAACAGGCAGCTCGACACGTTTGTGAAGTCGGGTCCAAGTAAGGGATTCGATACGGACAAATTGGACATAAACAAACTGGAAACCAAGAAACCGCCAGGAAAAAACGTGAAATCTTGTTTCAGATGTGGTAATAATAGACATCTGTCTTTTAGTCCTGATTGCCCTGCTAAAGATAAAAAATGTTTGAAATGTGGGATTACCGGACATTTTAAAGATTTTTGCAAAACTAGACCGCATAAACGGCGTGTTGATTCGAAAAGAGACGACAAATTTGATAAATCTAAGAAATACAGGCAAGACATTAAGAAGAAAGATGCCGATGAAATTGACTATATCTTTCACTTGGATGATGATGCGGTCATTAATTGTAAAGTGGGCGGTATCGACATTGAAATGCTAATAGATTCTGGTAGTAGATGTAACATAATCACTGACAACACATGGGAATATTTAAAGAAACATAACGTGAAGGCTTCAAACCAAATTAAAAATCCTGAAAAGACATTACTGCCTTATGGGAGTCAGAAACCGCTCGACATTCTTGGGTCGTTTGATGCAAATATTGTTATTCGTGATGGTATCGAGACCACAAGTACATTCTATGTGATTCGAAATGGAACACGTAATCTTTTAGGAAAGACAAGTGCAATTAGATTAAATGTACTCAAAATTGGCTTACCTGTCAATAATATCAGTACATATCCTAAATTCAAGGGTGTTAAGATCCAGATACCTATCGACGAGAAAGTAAAACCAGTCATCCAATCATATAGGCGGATACCAATACCTTTGGAAGAAAAAGTAAACCGGAAATTAACGGAACTTCAAGAAGCTGACATCATTGAGGAGGTCAATGGGCCTTCACCATGGGTTTCCCCAATGGTACCAGTCTTGAAAGAAAATGGTGATATTAGGATATGTATTGACATGAGAAGGGCAAATGAGGCAATCATAAGAGAGAACCATCCTCTTCCTACCATGGATGAACTACTTCCCAATTTCAGACAAGCTAGATACTTCTCACGTCTGGATATAAAAAACGCTTTCCATCAACTAGAAATCGATGAAGACAGCAGATACATCACAACTTTTAGTACCAGTAAAGGTTTGTTTCGTTACAAAAGGTTGTTATTCGGCGTATCATGTGCACCCGAAATGTTTCAAAAGGTTTTAGAAAAGATGTTGTTAGGCTGTGACGGCACTGCAAATTTTATTGATGATATAATCATTTACGGGTCTACAGAACAACAACACGATTCTCGACTTAAAAAAGTACTTAAGGTACTAAAGGATAATAACGTCCTTCTTAATGAAAGCAAATGTGTCTATAAAACAAATGAGATCGAATTTCTGGGGCATCAACTAACCTCAAAAGGAATAAAACCCCTGGATAAATATGTTCAAGCCATTCAATCTACGAAAAGACCATCGAATATAGAAGAAGTACAGAGTTTCCTGGGGTTAGTCAATTATGTTGGAAAATGGATTCCCAATTTAGCATCACTAACGGAACCCTTACGACAGTTGATACGGCTAAAATTGAGTAAAACGTGTAACCTACAGAAATATTGGACCAAAAGCCAAGAAAGAGCATTTGAAGTTCTTAAAGATAATCTGTCGAATATAAAAACATTAGGCTACTATAATCCCTTGGATAGGACACAAGTAATAGCTGACGCATCTCCGGTCGGTTTAGGAGCAGTACTCGTACAAATTGACCATAACGGCCCTCGCGTAATAGCGTTCGGTAACAAGAGCCTTACCGAGTGTGAAAAAAGGTACTGTCAGACAGAGAAGGAAGCACTAGCGCTCGTGTGGGCCGTGGAACATTTTAAGATATATCTTTTTGGAAAAGAATTCGAACTTATTAGTGATCACAAGCCTTTAGAGACCATTTTCGGACAAAGATCTAAACCGTGTGCACGCATTGAACGCTGGGTTCTTCGGATGCAGGCTTATAAATATAAAGTCATCTACCGTCCGGGCAAGGAAAATATTGCTGACTCCATTTCTCGACTTTGCCAATCAGCTCATCCAGAACCGTTTGATAGTGAGAACTATATTAACGCCGTAATAGAATACAGTAGACCCGTTGCAGTTCCGCTAAAGGAAATAGATGCAGCCTGTGAAGTTGATAATGAAATAATAGCTCTTAAAAAGGGGGTTTTCGAAAATAAATGGGATGAAACTGTTGACGCCTATAAAGTTTTTCATTCAGAAATTTGTTTTCAAGGAAATATGGCATTGAGGGGTAGTAAGCTTATCATCCCTAAAATACTGCGAGATAGAGTTATAGAAGCGGCACACCAAGGACATCCCGGTATTGTGGCCATGAAGACTCGTCTTAGGACTAAAGTTTGGTGGCCAAAGATTGATCGGGACGCTGAGAATCGAGTAAAAGCTTGTAAAGGATGCACGCTTGTTTCAGCTCCTAATCCACCACATCCTTCTAAGAGACGATGTCTTCCTCCTGAACCCTGGATTGATATTTGCATAGATTTTTTAGGACCCTTGCCATCGAACGATTATCTATTTGTTCTGGTAGACTATTATAGTCGTTATAAAGAAATTAAAATCATGCGGAATATTACGGCGGCAGCTACAGTTAGTGTCCTCAGAGAAATATTTTCCCGATTAGGGTACCCTGCGACACTTACATGCGACAACGGGAACCAATTTACTAGCGAGATTTTTAAAAGTTTTTGCAAAGAATGCGGCATTGTTATATACAATACGATCCCATACTTCCCGCAAATGAATGGCGAAGTAGAACGCCAAAATAGGGACATATTGAAGCGGCTTAAAATTAGTCAATTAGAAAAAAAGGACTGGAAGGATGACATATTAGAATATTTAGTTATGTACAATAGTACGCCTCACACTACAACTGGTAAAACACCGGCGGAATTGTTCTTCCGCAGGCAGTTTCGTGACAAAATACCATCTGCAGTGGATATTGAACATAAAGTAATTGATTCTGATGTGAGAGACAGAGACAAGGAGAAGAAAGAAAAAGGAAGGGAGTATATAGATAAAAAAAGGAAAGCAGTAGATAGTGGTCTAGAAATTGGAGAGAAAGTCTATGTGAAAAACTTAATTAAGGACAATAAGTTAACTCCTAACTTTAACCCTGAGAGTCACACAATTACGGATGTAAACGGCGGAGATGTTAAAGTGAGAAATGATTCTACAGGAAAGGAATACCGAAGAAACGTAATTCACCTGAAAAGAGCGGAAACTGGTGGATGGGCTGTAGTCGATAAAAATAAAGGAAGTGAATCTCATTCAGATGACAATGAAAATGACAGTTAATTTAGTATTTGATTTATTTAGTTGATTTTGTCTAATAACATTAATTAAAATTGATTTGAGAATTTAATATCATTACTTATATAATTATTGTTAATTACTTATAAACAGAATTAAAATACATATAACTAAAACTGTTTTATTTAATATTATTTATAAAAACAAGGAAGGGATGTAGTATACTGCGCTAGAGGGCGCTGGTGGTTGTTTACAATCAGCTGTACGGACCGGCCGCGCGGAGTGTGCTTTGTACCGAATATATAAATAACTGGATCTATTTACTATTAGTAACTGGTGAAATAGTGAGTATTTTACACAAACTAAAACTACTGAATGGATTTTGATGAAACTTTACGAAAATGCGGGTGCCTAAAGTACTTATCGTGCGCAGACGAGGTCGCTGGCGAAAAGTCCGTTATAATTTCATTCCAATGTATTCCATACACTGTTAAAATACGTTTCTAATTTAAGAAGCTTACTTATGAACACCCCCAACGCTTGTGTAGTGCCTGACGCAGTTCGGGGCCAGGTTGGTGAATATGAACTCGTATCGGCTGGCCTGGCAGCCGGCGAGCAGTAGCAGCGCCTGCGTCGCTCCCCGCAGGCCCGAGTTCACCACCTTGGTGCTGGTTGATATTATGCAGTTCAGACCTATAGCTGGAAGGAAAGGTAGGTTCAGTAAGTAAAAGTCGAAACCCCGAATCTTAAATATCATTTTTATCAATAGCCCTTAATAGTTATAATTATGAGCCACAAATTTTGGTATAGGTAGGCACCTTCTTTGGTTTTGAGCTTTAAAAACTTTCACACTTTCTCACAAGTATTGTCTCTTAAGTAAATATTTAGTAATCTGTGCTTAAGAGATAGTTTCGTGTCAGAAATGTGGTTAGACAATTTTAGATTGAGTAGGTACCTACTTAGATACTTACTAAAAGAATGTCAATTTTTGTTTACAAATTAACTTAGGTACTTTATCGATTCACGTACCCACGTTATATAAAATAAGTAAACGGAAACTAGAAAATATTGTATAGCATCATATACCTACAGTATCAAATAGTGGTTCATCAAATTCATTCCAATTTAGCTAGCCTAAAAATATGTACAGTTCTACGAATAGACTTTTACGAAACGAAAATAAATCAACTAAATTTCAGTGAAGTTATTGCTCAACTATAATGTTTTACTGAAGGTCTGTAATAATATCTGATGTCTTTGCGGTTATTACACATTGGAATGAAACAATTTTAAACGGACTTAACTCGCGCATTTTATTTTATTGGCTGACGTTTCGGAGCCTTTAGAAGCAGCCAATAAATTAAAATACGCGAGTTAAATCCGTTTAAAGTTGTTTCATCCCAATGAAGGTCAGTACTTAGGCATCTGACTTACACATGTTGATCCTCGGTGATGCGATGGAGTGCCAGATGATGCGCAGGTTGGTGATCACCATTCGGCCTTTGCTGCCAGTGTTGCCCTTCGTATCCTCGATGGGTTCGATTCTGTCGAAGATTTTTTCACCAGGTCGAAGTTTGAGGTATCTGTGGAAGAAAATGTTCTGTGATCCTTAGCGATCAATATTAATCATTAAATTTTAATAGGTTTCGATTTCTAATAAACGTAGCTACCTACTATTTCATTCAAAAACGTTTTATGTGCTTAAAAATACATGATAATATTTTATTTATACCTATTTAATTTAACTTAGCCTTATCTGCAGTGCTCGCTTTAAAACATTATTTTATTTGCAAAACAAATATTTTATGCTCATAACATAACCTGTCTTATGTACCTACATTTATTATGCAATCTCATTTATTTCATTCATTTATTTATTTTCAAGGATTATTCGAATTCTAGCTCAAATATACCTAGGTACAGTGGGGGTACGAAAACCTTCGTCACTTTTCAAATTCATTCGTTTATCAAGTCAGCAATCTTAATACCTTTTGAACCTAAGCTGCTTTGCGAACACCTGTAATTAAAATTATACTTTCTCTATATGACAACAGGGCTCAAAATAGTAAGCATCGTCTATTTTCATAGCAAGATCAAACCTTTTTATTATTAATGGTCTAGTCATCGCGAAGTTTAAATTAAATATGTTTAATATCTTGTCAATATCCGTCAGTGTCAAATATTTTCTCATATTTTGCGATCAATGGTAATAATTGTGCTTCGTATTTTATCTAAACATGCCGAGAAATTTGAGCATCGAAGAAAGAGCTGCAATTATTGCCGATCATGAAGCTGGCTATAACATTAGCGATATATCGTCAAATCTTAATGTCACTAGAGACACTGTAAGGTTTTGGATCAGAAGACATGCGGAAGAAGGTAGCCTTATTGATCACCGCCATACCAGTTCTGGACGCCGCCCAACTCTTACCCAAGAACAAAAAAATTTCATTAGTCGACAATATGAAGAAAATGGTTTCATTAAAACGAGTTATTTCGCCGAAATGTTTGACGTATCTCCAAGAGTAATAAGAAATGCGTTGCACTCTATGGGACTTCATCACCGGCATCCGGCTAAAAAAGTGGCCTTAACTAGTGCTCACAAAACGGAACGCTTAAATTTTGCCCGAAATTATTTAAATTTTAATTGGAGCCACACCATTTTTACAGACGAGAAAAGCTTCCAATCTTCCCAACATGGTAGACTACACTTGTGGAGAATAAATGGGACAAGATATTCCGAGGACCACGTTGTGCCAAATTTTAGCTCTGGACGCATATCTGCAAACATTTGGGGATGGATGTCGGCTGATGGAGTAGGCGAGCTTATTGATCTTCCTCCTAGGGCAAATGCAGCAAATTATGTTATACTCCTGGAGGACAGTATGCTTCCCAGTGTTCGCACATTTTATCCAGATTGTGAACTAGCAGAATTTAATTATGTGCACGACAACGCTCGCATTCACACAGCACGTATCGTGAACCAATGGTTCAATCGGCACCCGGAGATAGTAAAGATTCCTTGGCCTGCGAAATCGGCTGATATAAACCCCATCGAAAACCTGTGGGGTTTGATGGTGCAGCGGTGGGTAAATAATAATGAAAGAAGCAAGGCAGCTATCGTAGAGCATTGCCGAAGTGTTTGGGAGGATTTTAGAGGAACGGACATTTGCTCTCGCCTTGTTGGCTCAATGCAAAGCCGATTACAATCTGTGATTGATGCGGAAGGCGGATATACTCGTTTTTAATTAACTTTTGTTTATATTTTAAATAAATTTTACCATAATTACTGCTGTTTTTTACTTTAAAAATAATTTCGTAAATAATAACCATTCTATTCTCCTAAAATAGCGCCTTAATAGCTTGCCTATGGTGCCAGTGTCAGTGGCAACCTTCTTACTATATTAGTTGATCTGTCAGTCAAACGTTAATTGAAAAAGTCAAACACGTCATTGTAATATTCTGTTTCGTTTGAAATGTAATGTTGGCATTACTGATAACTTCCCTGGTGCAAGCAAATAACGACTTTAAGGTGACGAACCTTTTCCTACCCCGACTGTACATAATAATATATACCCGAATTGCATAAAAGGAATATGGATATAAGCAAGTAGGAAAAACAGAAAATGCATGTATGTAGGTACGTATGTATTTACCCTCTATATATAGACAAAATTAATACGCACATGAAAGGCAAATCGAACAATACTTCCTTGTCCTCCCAAAGTCCTCCATTTTTGGATTTGGGCATAATAAATGAGTTCTTATTTAATCCTAGCTGATGTTCCTTTGTTAATGTTTGAGTTGGTTGTCATGACAACGCAAGGAAGCGTTCAGTTTTACGTAGACATTAGTTACATAAAAGTTGGTATTTTAGGATAGACATGGTTAGATCATAATTATGTGTCATAATATATTACACTCTTAATTAATACATTGTAATGAAATACCTAAACATGTAGGTCCACTATGTCCCTACTAGGCAAAGTAAACTTGTTGATTATTCGTCTTTAAACAAAAAAACTTTGTTTTCGTAGGTAATCATTTAATTAAATAATCAAATAAAGAAAGTTGAAAATGTATTAATATAGGTAGTAGGTAGAAGTTGAAGTACCCAAACCACATTTTTTGTTATTCAATTAAATACCTAATTAAGCTACAAAAAGTAGTCAAAATAGTTGGACGAAACAATCATATCATTAGGTATCGATTCAATCTCTGCATTTATTCTGTTGTGCAATAAAGAGTTGGCATATATACTATATCCAACTTAATACTTTTTAAACAAGCTTTCTGCTTACTGTTTCGCTCACGTAAAATTTATTTTACCCCTTTTGAAATAGAATATACTTATCTACAAGTTATTTTGAATCCCATATTTAAGTGAAGACATCGAAGGAAAATAAGTTATTTTATTATATGAAAGAAATGTCCCTCTACTAGTAAAGAAGGGGTTCCTACTAGAAAAGTTTCGTACATACGCATGGAACCTTAAAACTCTAATCTTATAATTGGTTTACAAAGCGTAGGTGAGCCAAGAAATACCAAGTCATTTTGAAATTAATTTGCCCTGTGGCAGTTTCCTTTCATGTTTAAAATAAGCAACCGGAATGATGTCAAGGTAGATTAAGGGTAGTTTTTTAATTAAAGCACAAGTACATATTTGAAGGTTTATTGGTAGATACCTACCTATTCACTTCAAGGCTATGACGATCCCTTTTGTCACCCTTCGTTCGAAAAGTTATGTCGCTTTTACACTTCAAAGGTCTACACCGACGTTAACAAAACAACATTTTGTCGACATATTGATGACATTATGTCGTCTAGTCAACTTGTATATCTTGTCCACGTTTGACGTTTTAAGATACCGTCCATATCGATATGACAAAATCATTATAAAATATGATTGCTTTATTGTCATAATTGTGTTGTCCTGATTTTTTTTTTCAAGCCTACTCTATTTATATATAGGTAAGTACCTATACTACCTACCTATACTTACCTATATCAATATATCGACAGAAAACTGTTATTAAATCTAAGCAGGTACCCATTTAAAAAAAAATAGCAAGCATTTTTTTAAGTGGCTGGTGTAAAATAATTATTTAAAATTGATAAAGGTATTTTAAACATAATTTTCCGCTCATCAATTTGTTTGAAAGTGTACTAATTAAAAGCTTTTAAAAAACTTTAAGGATAAATTGATCTTTCGAATCGTGTTAGAATTTTAATTAACTTAAGTACCTATAGAGTCAGTCACCTCACTCATCCCTAAGTAATCTGTTGCCATTTGACAGCCTCTTAAAATTTTCCGCCTAAACAGGCAAAATGGCGACCTGTCCCCATAGACAAGATTAGTGGCAGTATATCAACTTTTTACAGCTTTGGAATATATAACTAAATCAATATTTTTCGTATCATTCATTTTGTAAGTAGATAGGTACTTACGTGAATTTTAGATAATAATAAGTTTTGAGTTTTGATCTTACCAGGTTTTATTTGAAAGAAACTTCATTTTGTTTGTAGATAATTATTATATCCATAGCGCAGAGGTAGGTATTATAATCATCAGGATTCAGGATCTCACTAACCCTGCTACTAAGGTCCTACGAGTAAGTACCTACCTACAGACATATTTATGAACCTTGAAGATTACGTTTCGCTTCTGACAAGCAAAATGTACAAGCGACATTTCTGGAAATCCGAAAGCTGACCTCTGTCTTAATATTATTTAAAAAATTGTACTGAATTACCAGTCGATATACTTATCACGATTAGAACTAAATTAATCGATTAATCAGAGAAACTCTCTTACCGTTAGATGCTTGGAAGTTGTTAGACTTCTAATAGCATCTTACTAGTTAGATCACCTAAAAGTGACTAACGAATACAGAACTGTAGTTTCTCATTATGAATCACTGCACTTGACTAAACTGTGACAATCTTGTTACGCTAGAATCTGCCGATTAAAACCGTAAAGTGCTCAAACGGTGGTAATTGGAGAAAACGACGAAAACATCTTAAAGGCAGTACTACATTATCAGATTTGTCATCTTTGCGGGAATTGTTGGAATTTGTGTCGTACAAACTAATTGGCAAGTTTCGTGGAAGGCGAAATGAGATTATTAAAGGTAGATGTGAATTCGTGAAAATGATGTAAATACTTACCTATCCTGTTATATAAGTGTATCTACCTATTCAACGTAAGTATATCATTGAACAAGGCTTTCATTTATCTAGGCAAAATTTAGATGCAATCATACGTCGGAACCTAGGTCTTATGTGAGAGTTTGAATCGATTGTTTTATAGTTAACAAGCTTCTACCTGCGACTTCTCAGGTGCCCCTCACCTCCCCTATAGGTTTTGATTCCCTTGCGAGTGTCAAAAATTACTTCAGATATACCTAATCTTAATTTGTCTACGCCTGTCCCCCTTAACAAAATCCTAGCTACGCTCTGGGAAGCCGTGCTTTGAAGATTCATATTATAAATGTTTCATTTAACTAGTCACTCAGTAACACGAATGATCAAGAAAATAGACAAACGAACGATAATCTCAAATTTATTAAAAATCAAAGAAGTATCCGCTCTGAAAATATTCAATTATCTAGGTACATAAGCATGTTTGTTAATTGATTTAAGTCTATAGAAGTACAGCTGAGTGATTTTCTCTGTCAAGAACTTTGATGCTGACATATCTATATTAAAGACAAATATTAAAGGATTACTTTATGGAAAATGACTTCAAAGCAAATATACGTAAATATAATGAGTTACATCTGTTACTGATGTAACGTAAATAAATAAGCATTGATGTGGTTTTGTTTGCAAAACATTAATTAAATATGTAATTACTTATTACGTACTTAACTCTTGATATTTAAAATAGAATATGTATTTTATGTACATCATTAACGAATTTTACTGAGAAAATACGTTGTAATATTATTTATAATCTAGTACTAATTAATAAAAACATCTATGAATACATATCAGGTTTCCTATACTCTATACTTCAACAATTAAACGTAATTAACGGATTTTACAAAGGACGTGCCTACTAATTATTCATTAACAAGTACCCAAAATAAATACTAATTGAAATAATTTATAAATAACTAGCTTCTGCCCGCGACTTCGTCCGCGTGGAACTCCTCCTTTTTTGCAGTCGGTTAAAAAGTAGCCTATGTCCATTCTCAGACTCCAGACTTTCTTTGTACCAAATTTCATTTAAATCGGTCCTGTAGTTTTAGCGTGAAAGCGTAACAGACAGACAGACAGACAGACAGAGTTACTTTCGCATTTATAATATTAGTAGGGATTACTATCGGGTTTCCGTCTACTTTGACACTTAGGCATGATATTGTAAGCTATCATGCGTCCGTCATTTAATTACTGCGGTTGGCAGCACTGGTTGACTTCCGGCGTTTAGCGGAAACTCACAGCAATTTCCGGTAGCTTTGTCCTGTTTCGAGTCAAAATTCAACAATGACACATCGATAAAGCACAATATACAGAGACGCACACATGCTCCAATGTACCTCATAGATAGATAATAGATGTATCCGCGGACTTTAAGCGGATGTCACTTACCAGTGCACTTGTGCATCCGGATCGACTCGTGCAGATCTCCCAGATTATGCATAACGAACTATCTACTCACAGCTTCGTTGTCAAATTTGATTAAGGTCCTACCTTACATCAGTATAATTCAACCTTTTTAATGACACAACGAAATAATTTCTGAACCCTCCCGAAGTTGCTTTTAACAATTGACAATTATTTCGATCCGATTCTTGCAGATCTCTTCAGATTATGCATTACAAACTATTCGCAGCCACAGTAAAATTTGATGAAGGTAATAATTTCTGATGCCTTCGCGGTTATTACACATTGGAATGAAACAACTATTAATTGACTTTAGCGTTAGACTATTGTCAGCTCAGTCGTGCTACGATTATGGAAACTGTAAAGAATCCGAAACGTCAGCTAATAAAATAAAATAAAAATACGCGAGTTAAATCCGTTAATAGTTGTTTCATTCCAATTTGATGAAGGTAATTTTATAACGCGACCATGCATGAGAAAATTATGTCTAAACTGCCCCTTTGCTTTTCATACCTATGTAGGACTGAGTCACTAGAGTTCGAGGAAACTACCTTCGCTTTTTACTTAATAAATGTATGGTTTTATTTTTTTTTTATTGGCAGGAGCTGGATGCAAGCAGCCCAAGATAGAGCAAAGTGGCGTGCAATTGGAGAGGCCAATGTCCAGCAGTGGACTGCGATGGGCTGATGATGATGATGATGATTTTTTTTATGAGGTAGTTCTTTAGACCTCTACAGAGGCTACACGATCCCCAGTGTGTCACGACATACTCGTGTTTAACTTTTGCTTATTGCGTCAGTCTTACACTACATAGAGTTATAGAGCAATTTTATAGTAGGTACCTACTTACTATACACTAATCATGCCGTCAATTCAAAGAGTCAAACTTTATGCATGCAATTACTCAAATAGAGTCAACAAATGTAAATACATACTCTCTCTGTAGTCGTTCCCTCATTTCTGAGGATCGTGATCACGGGGTCTCGTAGCCTTGATGATTTGCCTCCAACAGTCTCTATCCATTGTCGCCCTCACCGCTTGATGGAATTTGCTTGAGGATGTGGCTTCCTTAATCTGGTCAGACCACCTGGTTGGCGAGCGCCCACGGGCTCTCTTGCCTTCCACTCCACCAACCACGACCAGTTTTTCCAAATTAAATACATACATTGATTTTGAATTCGATTTTGACCGTATTTTTTTTTATTTATGCATAACAGGACATACCAGTTTACATTTAGGGACGAATAGAATAAAACAGTATAAATATCAGGTTATGAACAAAGAATGTGAACACCTCAGATTTTTTTTTTACTTAAAAAACAGTCGACTTGTAACTTTACAAGCCAAATGAGGGATCCTGGCGTGAACTGTAACCCGGGTGCAATTTGTAAGGCTCGTGAAACCTAAAAGAGGCTTTATGTAAGAAATGCTTTTTGTGAGGTTATCTTGTTGACACTGGGTTTTCTATTATTACTTTATTCGTTGATATATTTCTTGCGATATACGCAAACGATTTCTGTCTAACTACACTATGTTTGTTTATTGTATATAAATATATTTACGTAATACGTATATACCTTTTACTAATTTCAACTATTCTTTTATGTATTTAAACGAGGTAGGTAATCGATTTTATTCGAGTAATTTTCAAGGTGAGATGTCTATCATTATAGTTAATTCTGATGAACTCAAACGCCCGTTGTGATGGGCATGTTATGTCACCTATAATGTAAAAGTAGCGTTAAAGTAACATAATAACTGCCCTTAACGATTGACCATCATTATAATTATTTTTAACCCACACAAAACATTGTGTCTATGGGTCGTTTGTGTGTGTGTTCATGAAAATCAGTAAAGCCGTTCAAAAGTTTTTTTATTATCGGGTTCACCGAGTTAAAAAATATACTTTTTTACACATAATTATGTGTAAAATACATATTTAAGTATTGAAGACCATGCCTAAATAAAAAATATATATTATTCCTACAGTTGTAAAAAGACATTGTCGCCAAAGGCAGCTAGCAAATCTCTACTGCTTCATAACTGAACACAACTCTTAAGAAAGGCTAAAGTGCAAATTAAATTATCTCCAAAATCTTTAATTACACTGTTTCGCACATCTGTGCTAAAAGTTCACCTACCGACTCTTAACTTAATTATAGACCGATTAGAGGAACTTACCACTTCTCCATTGCATCCAGGTTAAACGAAATTAAGTTGTAACTGTATGGACATAAGGATTAAGGTGAAGTATGGATAAAATTGTAAATTACATAATCATCGTTTAGGTAAAGACTTTAATAAGACCCTTTCTTAAGGAATTGCGTGAAGTTAATTGAAGTGAAGTTTTGTTCTTTATTAGTTTAACTGAATGTAGGTCACGGCTGGGGACAAATGGTTGTGATGCTTAGGTAATTTTCGCTGTGACCATAGTTCGATTACAGTTTAATATATAGAAGCTTAGGAAAGCGTGGTGAAACATATATTTTTATTGATAACTAGTGGTCCCGGTAGACCTTGTCCCGCCTGGCAGAGCAGCGCTACAGTAATCAATCGATTTGACAGTTGTTGTCATTAAGATGGTACTATGTTAATATTTTCGTAAAGTTTTCTAATGCAACCTTCTTTTTATAAGTAGGTACCTTCTACTGACCATAAAAATCACAACAAAAAAGGAATTATTGAAATCGGGTCAGTCGTTATAGCATGACGCTGTGAAGGGAATTGGGATTCATTTGTATATAAGTAGGTACTTACCTATATACAGATTATTATTAAATAAGTACATAATTCTTCTTTTACAAAAACTCTCGTTTGACTAACTGATTGTTCAATGAATATTCGAAATCTGGATGAGATTTCAATTTTACTATTGAATTCCTTCATATGACGTAAGTGCGAACTAACAAGTATTATCGAAAATTAGTTTATTAAGATGGTTTACTTGGAAAGAGAATTTTAGCACATCATGAAAACCTTGCTTTTTCAATTCGGACAGTCCAAAATACTTATGTTCATTATAATTAGGGGACATGTTTCCTAATTATAATGAACATCCAAATATAATAGTTTCCGTTGTTCAAACTACCGGCAGTTAGTCTGTCCACCTGTCTGACACTTTAATCTCCTCCCGTTGAAGCCCGGACGTGCTAAAACCACTATACCTGTACCATGTTAAAATCGTATCAAATTGTCTCTACTAATCCCTACTAATATTATAAATGCGAAAGTAACTCTGTCTGTCTGTCTGTCTGTCTGTTACGCTTTCACGCTAAAACTACTGGACCGATTTAAATGAAATTTGGTACAAAGAAAGTCTGGAGCCTGTGAAAGGACATAGGCTACTTTTTAACCGACTGCAAAAAAGGAGGAGTTCCACGCGGACGAAGTCGCGGGCAATAGCTAGTAATATATAAATGACAGGGTTTTTAATAATAGACAATATATAATAATGTTCACAAATAAATTATCTCTAAATAATCATTAATGGTGTGTAGGTACAGTTTTTTTTTCACAAACCTACCTAACTAGCTTCTGCTCGTGACTTCGTCCGCGCACGATAAGAAGGTATTTTACACAATATCGTTATAAATTATAGCCTATATGTTAAGTATTGTATAAGTTTTTTTTTAATGTTTCATCTAAATCCATTCATTAGTTTTAACGTTGTCCTGCTGATTGTATCGTCAAATTCTTCTGTCACATACTGTCAATCACTTTTTGTATTTGATTGTAAATATTAATTCAGATAAATCCTATATTAAAATATATAATTTATAATTTTAACATTGTTCTGACAATAAGGAACATATAAAAAAGAATCATCTAATTTGGTGCAGTCGTTCAGAACTTATGTGATATGATATATATACATATTATATTATATACTTAGATTAAATTAAATTACACAGAGCTTATATAAGAACCCTTAATATACGAACCGTTCTGCATTTGTCCAATAAATTCAAGCTTATTCCTCACAAAGATCTCCTCATAAACATAATTTAGACCTAGTTTAAAGTTTTTTTGTTTATGTATGTATAAGAGAAAGCCTGAGTGCTACTAAGCAATTTATAATATTACTTTACTTCGCAGGTTATTGCTCAATAAATAACAGAAAGTATGATGCGTGGAAAACATCTGCGGACGCCATATTTAATTTATTCAACGTGTGTAGGTATATTGTCTGTCATGAAATGGTCAAGTTTTAGAGGTTTTAGTCTATAAAATCCTGGGCGGAAATTTACTTTTCTGTCCTCCGGCCAGAAAAATAGTATACTGACCTCGGCCAGTAAAATAAAAAAGGTCTCATATCACATGTAATTGTCGTCCGAAGCGAAGCCCGAGGCGGAGGTTGACAAAAATGTGATCTGAGGCTAGGTGCATAATGTACTACTGTAATCGTGTTATAATAGTTAGAAGATAATGTAGGTACGTATTAAAATAAATAAGGTAATAACACTACTACAGTGGTTTTGTTGTTATATGAAAATGATTTCTATACTATATAATGAACGCTACATAAATAACACCTTAAGCTTACTTCAGACGCCTATTGTAAGTTTACAAGCATTACGCCACACTTTATTACTGTTCCTAATGTGTTGTGAATAAATAATTATTTTAATAATAGATAATTAGCCCTAAATTATTTTGGTATTATTTTTTTGGTTAAAAATCTTAAATTTAGGTATAATTGCTAACGCAATAGCTACATTGGGTCAACTTTTTTGAAATATTAAAATAGGCAAAAAAAAAAACAAAAGATCTTTTCGTTCCGACCCAAACATCTTGTGTCAAGGGTCAAGTTTTATTAAAACAGGAAAAATTTAACAAGGAAATTTGAATAGCCCGCCATCTGTTGGGGGGAACTTTGCCCCTTAGGGGGCAAGAGGGGGTCTCGAATTTTTAACTTACGAGTACCTGTGAGGTCGTTAGATATCGCTAATGACCTAGGGGTGCAAATTTGAAGGTAGTAACTCTTTTGTGTTGGTTTAAGAGATATGCGACTGCAAATCATTCCTGTCAACAGAACGAGCTTCTTATAAAAACAAGGAAAGTTTCTGGGAAATGCCGGAAATCCCTGCAAATCCTTACTCTTTGTGAATTTGATCAAAATGGTTTTAAAATTTATATACACTCTATACCTACCTATTTTAAATAAAGTTCCTTACCATTTTTCGAAAGTCAAATTGCCTATATGAACTATATACCTATTTAAACAATTTGATTATTTGTCCCTTATAACATAAGTGCTATGTAACTATAATTATATACATAAGTTTAATAATTAATAATTACATAATTCTCTTTAGTAATCTTTAATAAAAAAAACATGAATCCTTAGTAGGTACCAAAATATGTCAATTTCTTCCCTAACCCTTCAACTGCCGGTCGAGTGATTAAGTTAATATATCTTACCTCTTTGTTGGTAAATGATCTCTGCAGACGATCGTCTTAAGTGATTTCTTAATGATTATTTATTGGAGTCTTTTACGAACCATTAAAACACGGAGTGAGGATTAATTAAGAGATGATTTGGCCACAATTTACGGCATTCACTAATAACTAAGCTATATAATATATTTTATGTATGATGATTTCGATGAAAAATATGAAAGGTATAGTTACGTGGGCGCTAATCGATCTAGCACCGTCGCATTTCTACGAAAACCGATCGATAATTTTAACATATCGATCACTTATATAGAAAACATCATTACAGCCGGAATTAGGTACTTGGGCTTGACGTGTGTAGGTTTTTTATTGTCATCTTGTAATAGCATAACTTAATATTACTTGGTTGTCCAAGCAATGCAATTTATTTATTTCCCACTCCGTCTTTTCCTTACTTCATTGTAAAATAAACCAAGTGTAAAAGCAGAAATATTCCTCGAGTTTTCCACCGCCGTGCTTTATAAGTGAAATTAATTAGGTAATTATGTTTTAAAAGAAAAATATTGTTTGTTCAAAATAAGATTTACGACTCGTTTCTTTAATTTAAAGAAAGGGCTATCTTCTTGTCTCTGTTTTTGTTTGCCGATTTATTAATTTTATAAAACGAACGTTGATTTAATGACACTATTAAAAATATATATAATATAAATGTATGTTAACTGAGGTTGGTTTTCCCCGCGACTTCATATTATGTATAGGAGTAATACTTTACACAATAACATATGTTTTTTCCTTTATTTGCAACCTAATGAAACGAATGCTATTAGAGATTGGCATTTGTCTAAGAGCCAAGTTCTATACAACTATAAGGTGTATAAGAGCAAACTGTTTATAATATAGATTCATGTTTCAAGAAAAAAAGCAAAGAGATTTATAAACTTACCTCCTTTTCAACCGACGAAAAAAACGGAGGAGGTTCTCAATTCGACGCGTATATTTTTTTTTTTTTTATGTATGATCACGCATAACTTTTTACAGGGTGGTTCGATTTTGATAATTCTTTTTTTATTTTAAAGGGTATACTTCGAAATTGGTCCCATTTAAATTTGGAAAAAAAAATCCGACCCTAAGGGTAGAAAAATAGGGGATGATTACATTTTCACGCACCGATTGTATCGTTTGACCATGGGTAACTTTTTACAGAGTAGACCGATTTTGATAATTCTTTTTTTATTGGATAGGGCATACCTCAAAGTTAATCTCATAAAAATTTGGAAAAAGAAACCTACCCTAAGGGTGGGAAAAGGGGGATTATTGCAAAAACAAGGTAGGTAGCTATTTTAAAAATAATTAAAAATTAAGCATGTAATAATTTGTATAAATTATGGCCACAGAAAATTATAAAATAATAACTTTTTAATAAAAAATTTAACCGCCGAAAAGAAACTAAAGGCAACAAAAACAATAGCGCACTGAAAAGAGAAAAATAATAATTTTGTCTTTTATAACGACTATTATTTTGGTTGTAATGTCTGATATTTTTGGAGTCGGTGCCAGCCTCAAACAAACTTGAGCACCTTAGTGAAGAGTTGAGAGTGAAGAGTTGCTGCACCAGCTGGCACCAATTTCAAAAATAACAGACATTACAACCAAAATAATAGTCGTTATAAAAGACAAAATTATTATTTTTCTCTTTTCAGTGCGCTATTGTTTTTTGTTGCCTTTTAGTTTCTTTTCGGCGGTTATTGAAATACTAATCTTTTCCTTGCCTCCAGTTTACCGAGACTCCATTTCTGGTGAAAACAAAGTGCAAAGGAGGGCAAACAAATATTTTGGTAACATGGTGTTTTTTTGGAAAGAATTACCTGTTGGTTCTGAATAATCAATTAGGTGAATACATCTACTTTTGGAAATTGTTTTTGAGTTTATTTTATCTTACCTATTTTAACGGTATTTATAGTTAGTTTTTAACGGGACTTAAAGAGTATTTTGTATCATTGAAATACTTTGGAAACTTGTCAGTGTTTATCATAACTATATGGAAAAACTAATACGCTAGATTGGTACATATTACAGGATAGCCACTACAACTTCAACGATTTAGCGTAGTACTAAAGGTACCTATTTTTATATCTTAGATACCTATGGAACATGTCTAAGCCATACTCACTGAAAGATGGTAACACAAGTGAACATATATTTTGAAGCGATATTGTGTGAACACCGAACCGTTTCGTACCCACTTCATTTACAGGCGAAGAAAGGCTAGTAGGTTGTCAAGGTTACTATTTTACAAATACGTAGGTATTACAAAGTTCAAAAATGTGTACAAATATATACCTACTCTCTCACAATAACAATTGTGGTTATACAATTGATGTACATGTTTACAAATTACGTATTCATTTTACTGTACACATATTAGGTAGTTTAACATTTTTTTAACTGTATTATGCTTGTATTAACTGTATTTATGTATACGGACAGATAAGTACAGAAAATAAACTTTGTTTTATAATACTATGTACCATTTGATTAAACATAGGTCCAAAGAATAGTAGGCACTCTTTAAAATTGTAATGTGAATACTATGTCTTAGTGTGTAATAACAGTATGATAACTTACAAAATACATATTTTTAACACTTTACGTGATTGTGTACTATTGACTTTAATTTCAATACGTGGGTGTACTAATATTCCAAATTGATAATCCAATATAATACAAACATAATAATATTCCAAATTTCCCGATCGCACGGTGAATATTCCCAAAGTGTCCGACAGATGGCGCTGCGTGATTGATGGTCCGAAACTTAATTATCATACTTCGCCCGCTTATTCTTTAAATTACTTATTCGCCTTGGCAAGTTTACACACAACTTTGCCTTATTGGATTTTTTTCTTCTAAGGTGTTTGTTTATTCTATACCACTTAATGATGTTAAGGCACAACTGAGCTTTCGTTTTTGTATATCTATACCTACTTTTGCTTGTGTAATATTAAGTTTTTATTATACCTAGGTATGATTTTGTTTAAATTTGTGTTAATTTTCCAAAAACAAAAATGGACGTGATTGTTGTTTATGGGCAGGACTCTCATTTTAAATGGCGAATGAGCATTCATGGCATAATTTATTATATTCTTATCTAAATCTCATTACCTAAAATTAGTCGTAGGTCTTACCAACCTAGGTATATTTCACAGTACCTATTGAGATAGGAGATACCCCATTAAAAACTTAATTTTTCGAAAAACTTGAAACGTAAGAATCCGTAAATAAATAAATCGATGAATGATGATGAAAACTGGAAATTCTCAATCTGAAAACCAATTCTGAGTGAAGTTATTCTGAGAAAAATCGGTCGCCATTTTAACGACCACTAGTTTGGACCGGCGAGCGGGAAGGTTGAAAAACTACTTCCGGTGGTTTTCCGGTTCCGGTTTTTTGCCGGAAGCTCTATTTTCAACTTTTTACGGTTTTTGGTATCCTTGGAGCTTTCTTGGTTGATGGAGTTGAAATGTTAGATTATTTTGATAAGAAGGATTGGTTTGTTTAAGCAAGTGAAACAACTACATGCATAGCTAGTTTACATAAGTTTAAATTTGCGTTGGTTAGAAGTTAATTAAATAATGTAAATGTAATGTGATGTTTCCTTATTATGGCAAAACTCAAAACGCAAAACCTTTTCACCTTTGAACGGCTACCGTTTGAAGGAAAACTTTTAAAATAAGTACCTACCTATTAATTACTTGACTTAAAACTTAGTGCTTATTACCTATAATATTCCGTAATATCGATTTTCCAACTTATTCGAACTTGTTAAACACTAAACAGTTTTATAAAATTAAATAAACAAACAACAACACTGTTTGTTTGTAGTAACCCTTCATATTGAAAACTGTATGGAACAAATGGATTGGTTACAAATGAATTAAAGTAGGAACGTGGCAAGTAATTGTTCTATCGATAATTATATTTATTAATGACAAAACCCATTTGGGTCTTTAACAATATTCTACGTACTATAGCTAGAAAAAATAATAGGTAACATAAATTAAAATATTTATTAAAACGTTATACCTACATGTGCTAATAAAAATTAAATTAATTAGCCGGTCAACTAAATACCGTTTGCCACTATATAGCTTAGGTTTCATAATATATCCAAGTATTTAAACTATCAGACGATGTCAATTACCCATTGCAAAATAAACCAAATAATTTAGTCTAAACAGAGTCCTACACAAAATGCTTAATTGTTCTCTGCGAGAACTAAACAAAAGGTATATTTATAAAGGTTATATAAAGGTATATTAATATTTAATCTATTTGAAAAATAACCTCGATATTTAGGCCCGACAAGTTTTTATCTTAAATTATCACTTAAATCTATCGATAATGTGCTCATCTCTACAATCATCCGATCGGCCACACAATTTGTCTCTGTTGACAATATTTTAATGAGCTCGGCATCCGTGGACTATCGATTAATTCCCTTTTATCGATAGAAGTGTACATCACTGTTTGGAAGAATTGGTTTTCAAATTAAGATGTTTTCTGTTTGTGATCACAATGTGATACGACTGTGCAAATAGTATTTCAGTGAAGTAATTAATTGTTATTGTGGTTATATAATGGGAATCCGTATCTTATTTTGTACATGTTATATTATTTTAGTTATAAAAAGTAGGTAAAAACTATAATAAGTAATAATTTCTGATGCCTTTGAGGTATTCGAGGTTATTAGTAACGTATTTTATTTTATTTGGTGACGTTTCTTGATCCTACTGCAAAGTTCCGACGACAGTCTAACGTTACGAATACGGGATTGTAAAATTATAGAAACAGGAAATAAAATTAAATACGCGAGTTAAATCCGTTACACTTGTTTCATTCCAACTACTGTAAGTATTAATAATTTATGACCATATATAGGTATGTACTTTTATTTATTGGCGAGAATTAGCAAAGTTGGTTCAAGAGAAAGTAGAATTTTACAGTTCCATTTCGAAAACCATTATCGTGACAGAAAATGAAATAAAATTCTAAAATACGTTTTCTACAGAAACTTGAGCCAACGGGCTTTTAGCATATGACCTCGGAAGATGAACCAACACGCAAATATTTTAACAAGATAAAAAGAAGTAAATCGTTTTATTTCTCCCCGCAAGCATATTTTCCTATCCCAGGATTTATTTAGCGCCATCTGGGGTACACAGCTATGATCCGACGATGGGTACGCCGATAGGCATATCCCGGATTTGTGGCGGGGTGATGGCCAGGGACAATGCAGGGTTGACGAATTGGAAGAAACGTATACTGGATTCTAGGTTTACCTGATTACTTATATCCAATGGGAAGAAATGTATAAGTACTGGATTCTAGGCTGAATAATGTGATTACCTACTTATTTATATATCTAATCGTACATATGACAAAAAAACGGTATTAATGTATTAAGTAATCGTACATGGGACATACAAATAAATCGATAGGTATTCATTTCTGATGCCTTTGTGGTTATATGCATTGGAATGAAACAACCATTCCGGATTTAACTAACCCTTTTTTTTATTAATTTGCTGATATTTCGAAAACGTTGTGTTTTTCATTTTCGTAGCCGATTGAGCTGACGATAGTCTAACGCTTGCTATTGACGTGTAAAAGTGTCCCTTAAAAAAAGCTTTAAATTATCTTGTTTCTAAATTTTGGTAAATTGGAATTGATAGTTGGTATGTAGACAACCCTAGATTTTTACGTTTCCAGTTATTTAGGACCGCAATGGCCAGCCTGCGCCTTATGAAAGGTTTCAAACGATCTGTACGGATTTCGACACATTTTAGTTTGTAGAAAAAAAGAGTCTTTGGTCAATGTTAGTAGTTTGTAAGTACCAAAATTGTAAAAACCTGCAAAAATGTTTTAATTGATTTTGAGCTCTTTTAATGAAATTTGTATTTAATTTAAAAGAAAATACAATTTACCTCTTGTTCCTTAAAATTTCTTGCTTTTTATTACTTCCTCGAGTTTTTCGAACTTGCAAAGTAAAACATAATTTAACGCTGGTAAGTAGCTACTGTAAACTTTTTCATATCGATTTCGATCTTTCTAAGGTTTTCCTCCGTAAAACGGGAATGTTCGAATCGTATCTGCAAATATTTGTCCCAAACAGGTATTTCGTTGCGAGGTATTTGCTATTCCGAGTTTTAGAAGTTTTGTCAAAAGAAACATTGCGTTACTTTGTGACTAACAATTTCAATATGGGCTGCTGTTTTGTTTGTTATGTTCTGATTTGTAGGGAGATGTATGCAGCTGAAGTTGACGTTTATCATGGCGGTAATATTCGAGAAGCCTTCTATATTCCGTATTTGTTTTAAAAAACTTTGAGAGAACAATAATACATAGTAATCTTGCTGCTCATGAGTGGAAGGATGGATGTCGTTTTGATACGGTGATGTACAGGCCATACTTAGATAAAAAAATTACCTAGGTATATATGGTATTTAAAAATTACATATTTCAATTGATGATACTCTTGAGTAAACTGCACATGCCACGGTTGTCTATAATATAACAACAAAAATACTAAAGCATTTTTTTAAATAAGATATTTATTTAGTTACTTAGAAACTCAGTATAATTAAAATCACTGTAAGATAGAATATGAAAGTAGAAATAAAATTTTGTACTTGGGACTGAGGACAAAATAAAAGAAAAACAAATTAATAATTAGTCCCAAGTGCTTATTAAGCTTTTGAACATTTAAAATATTCTAAGATTAAAAAGATTAAAGCACGTAACCGGTTCTAACCAGAAAAAACTAGATTTGCGATTTGTCTAGGTTATTTATTAAAGGTCAAGTGGCCGTCTCTCCTTGTATAAGTCAACGTTAAACATTTCTTACGACGTTTTATAGTCACGTACTCGCATTTCCCGCGGCAAGATTAAAACTTGCTCGCTTAATCTCCGGGAATAAGATTTATTGGACAAACAGACAAACATACTCTATATATACGTTGGGTTAATTAGTGAGCTCTTAGACATGTTTTAGCTGACTTAGCAAACGTCTCTAAAGTAATCCTATTTAATAAGAGTTTGTTTCCAATTTTATTATTAACTTACAAAACTATATATAAAAGGAGAAGGTTACCTAATGACTGACACAGTGGTTCCTTTTATAACGTACGGGAGCACTAAGACAGGATTTTTGAAAATTGACCCCCTTAGGGTGAAACGGAGTATTTTTGCGCAGACGAAGTCTCGGGCAGAAGCTATCATGACTAAAATTATTATCATCATTTCTATACTTATTTAATTTTATTTTCTGAATCCTGCCGTAATAAGGAAAAACCCATCTAAAACTTTCTTTTGAAGTTAAGATACATCATTAATTAATAAATATATACGCAATCATTAAATAAAAGCATTTAAGTAGGTACCTACCTACTCGTCAATTATATAGGTAAGTAAAATACCAAAATATATAGATGCGTTTCTTTTCCTTATGACGGTAGAATATATTATTTTCCAAAGGTGTTTAAGAAAACAACAATAAAAAGCCTTTCCAGCTGTAAAAAGAAGTTCGAAGCTGAGTTTTGTGACGTACCACGCCAGCTCACGCTGGGCCAAAGGACCAAAACAAAAGAAAACACGATAATTACATTTACTAGCAACTTTGAGGGATTTCCCGCCCACAAATTAACTACGGACCTTCATTGTAATTCTTTTCGGCACTCGTAAAGTACAATTGTGCGTATAAGTGAGAATTGCACTTGTGGGCTCAGGGTTCTGTAGATATCCCTTGAATATTCAAGTGTTTGTAATAAGCTAGTTTCTGATAGGCATCCCCGTTTAGAGGGTGAATTTTCAAAAATCCTTTCTTACTGCTTCCCTACGTAACAAGGAACCTTTGTACAAAATTCAGACGTCATAGTGTTTTGCTGTATATTTTCTGTTTCCTTCATTATTGTTTAATATTTGTGTAAAAATATTATTTATAATAGTTAATGTAGGTACCTATTAACAAATAATATACCTATTTGAAAAACTTACAACGATTGATATAGTCCTAAACTTAACAAAGCTTGTGCCGTTTTTCAATAAGGCGTGATGTTTGTTTGTATTTTTCATGCACTTATAATTAGAGAACCCTAATTGTAAGAATACTTGTTAACGGACCAGTGACCGTACTTGGTAATACTCGGTACCAATAAAAAAGCTGTTTAGGTTACCAATTGTGTAACGCTTATTTGTTTTGGTAGACTGCTCAATATAAGTAATTTTTACTTATTTGGGGAAAACGTACATTATATATAAATACATTAAGATTAAGAACAAGTTTACCGAAAAAAGAGAAAACCTAGTTATTACTTAGTGAAATATATTGAGTAGGTATACTTAAACAAAATTATATTTTTGATAGACATTTTCAGACCTATTATTGGACTATTGGTGGACCTTAGCTTACCTAGGGGGTTGCTTTTATAACGTAAGGGAGCACAAAGAAAGGATTTTTAAAGAATTCACCCCCTAAAGGGATAAAGCGGAGGTGCTTATCGTACGCAGACTTAGTCGCAGGCAGAAGTTAGTTGTTCATAATCATAGTGCTCTCCCGTTAACCAACGAGGGCTTGTTCTTTTTTTTTTTTACTTCATCCGATCAAAATAACGTCAATCAGCCAGAGTTTTATTTCATTTTGGCAAATATTAACTATTTTATTTAAATTTTATTAATATTATAACCGCAAAAGTTTGTAACTGTGAATGGATGGATGTTTGTTACTCTTTCACGTAAAAACTACTGAAAGGAGTTTAATGAAACTTTACAATAATATAAAATTATAACGATAAGTGTGAAATAAGTAGGAAATCTAGTAAAACCGCTAGAGCTACCTACACATAATATGTAATACTATGGTGGAACTTATCGTTAGTAGTAGTTGTGAGAATGTATGCATGTATGTTTGTTACGTACACACGCGAAAACTATGTTTTATAACGGTATTGTGTAAAATACTTATCGTGGGCAGACGAAGTCGCGAGCAGAAGTCCTACATATATGTTTACAAAAGCGAACTCGTTTATCTGCATCTTAGCGTTTGTGTGAGATGGGCGACGCCGGATACAATTGAAGCAGTACAAGCAGTGCCAATGGCTCCTGGGAGACGGGCCGTGTTTACTGCTAATTGGAAAACCTCGGACACGCTGCCTACCTCATCCCGCACGTACTTCGAGGAAACTTACAAAGTAACACAACTTTTTTATTATATTTCTTAATGTTCTCGAACGTTTCTATTTGTAAGTACTCAGTAAGTAAAATTGTTATTTGAAATGAAATGTACCTACTATACCATATCATTGCAAAAAAATATTAATAGGTAAGTTTATTTATTGACATATCGACACAGGGCCTAAAGTATAAGGGTCAGAAACAAAATTTTTGTACAGCGGTTCGTTTTATAACGAGGGGAGTGCCAAGAAAGGATTTTTCTAAATTTACCCTCTAAGGGGGTAAAACGGGGGTTTATTGTGCGCAGATGAAGTCGTGGACAGAAGCTAGTATTACACATTCAGTAAGTAGGTATATAATCATTGTTGCATTCGGGATTCTTCAGATTTTTTACTTTATTAAATGTAGGAAATCAGTATAAAATAATGATACCAATACTGTGCAAATCGTCTATTCATTTGTGTTATAGCATGTACTCTTAATTACCTTAATCTGAAGGTAACAGTCCAAAGCACAATGATTTGTTAATGCTATAAAATAAAATAATCTTTTTATTCCAAACGTGGTTACGATGAAACTATTGTTGTAGATAGGTAGTAACGCTAAAGCCATAGTGTTCATACATCTTACATATAATAAAACAGTAGAAACCGCGTGTCTGTACAATTGAAATTTTTAACAAAAAATGGGTGTGGGCAATAATAAAAGAGTAACAGAACACAAAAATGATTTTTTAGATTTTCTTTTCTGTCTGTCTGTCTGTCTGTCTGTCTGTCTGTCTGTATGTATTCGCTAATCTTGAAAACTACTGAACAGATTTTAACGCGGCTTTCACTAATAGATTAAGCTCTTCCCTGAGCAACATATAGGCTTTGTTTCATCAAAATCGGATGTCAAATAAAAAAGATATCGTCTTTTAAAGTTTAAAGGTAATTTTTCTATAGGAGATTTTATAGTTACATAATATAGTACTAGATGGCGCCTCAAGGCAATTAAAACGCGCTATAGCTTTTTCCTCTGAAAAGTATAAATACAAACTGGTTATTTAAACTAGGTATTTAATTTTGTTTGTCTTGCGATTCGGTTAGTTGATGATTTTGATGTTATACTTGGATATGAAAATACGGACTCTGAACTTGCTTTGTGAATTGGTTGAAAAATATCGGATATAATCTAAAAAAATATTGCCTACGTAGAAGATTTATTGAAATAAATATAATATAATATGTATTTGCTTTGATTTTAAAAATGCCCAGACGAAACGCTTACAACGCATCGCTATTGAGAAATCTTACTCCGCCTAAATTGTGCAATGGAACCCGACTTAGAGTAACTTCTTTACAAAGAAACTTAATCGAAGCTGAGATTCTTACTGGATGTAGTGCAGGTGAAACTGTATACATACCACGAATACCAATCATCCCCAACAATTTCCCATTCCAATTCAAACGGACACAATTTCCAGTGTCCGTTTGCTTTGCTATGACAATTAACAAGTCTCAGGGGCAGACGCTAAAGGCTGTTGGAGTTGATCTCAGGTCGAATTGTTTTTCACACGGCCAACTATACGTGGCTTGCTCGCGGGTTAGTAATGCGGATAACCGTTTCATATTAGCCCCAGAAGGAAAAACTGTTAATGTGGTTTTTAAAGACATTTTATAATTTACATTTGAAATATTAAATACATACCTATATTATATTTTTTATATTATTTGTCTGTCTATCTGTGTGTTCCGGCTAATCTATAGAACAGCTGGACTGATTTGGACGGGACTTTCACTGGCAGATAGCTTATGTAATAAAGAGTAACTCATTTTAGAAAAAAATCTTTAATTATCCATACTTATGTCCCAGTACTTAAATTCCACGCGGACGAAGTCGCGGGCACAGCTAGTAAACAAATAAAGTAGGTGCCCAAGATTGCATACTTACAATAGCGGGTGTAACAATGTGCTATCGATTGGCACAGGTGTGGCGCCTAATACCCGCGATGTTATAAAGGATTATTTTGTTCCTTTAAGCTTTCATGCTTTAGTTATGTAGTTAGCTAAAAATGGTTCCATAAATAACACTGTCTGAGCCTGAAAATAGTGATCAAGGTATTTAAAGACAAAATGCAAGATGGCAGACTAATTTACGATGAGTTGGATGTAATTTTATGTAGGTTTTAATAGATAGGGACCAAGTATTATACTACATAAAGTTCGCTTGACAGAATCATGTAATCCAAGATTGCTAGAAAGTGAAGGCACAATACTGTTCTGAAAATCTTCGTAACTGTTTATGTCCAATATGGGTTTATTATTATAATTATGGTTTTTATTGCTTTACCATTTATACAGCAAGTACATTTTATAATATACCTACTTCTGTTTTAACTTTTTATACTGTTCAGATGTATCTATTCAGAACCTCAGTTTGATCTTGGTTAAGTTAACCAAAGCAATACAAACTACGTGGTAAGAGTAATCTGTTCCTTAACTAGAATTAACTCCCGCGTACTGTTGTCCGCAATCGGACTGAGTACAATAAGCGAAATAAAATAAAAAATAACCAAAAAAATAATCTGAAAACATTTCTTGACAACTGCGTACAAAAGACACGTCACCGAGAATACAATGTGATCGGAAAAATACAACGAATAAAATACGCAGCGCGTGTTAAATTTGTAATTATTAACGAATGGAACATTCGTACACCTGCGTTCCTCTGCACGGTTTTTTTTAATCAGGCACGTCGGATTAGAACTGGAATAATAGAGGTAGTTGCCGGGTCGATGATAAATATTAAAAAAGAACCGCGTGAATAGTGAACCATTCATTGATATTCCATCGTATCAGTAGGGTATAAATACTTATAGATATATATACATCTAATACAAAACTTCAATTACACAAACCAAATAATATAACGAACATCGTTTAAAACTACAAGTCTAACAAGAACTTCAAACGTCCTCGGCAAGTGGTCGGATAACCGTTTGTATATTTTGAACCTTTGAACGAACGAATGTACAAATGAAAATAGAAAGCAACATAAATAAAAGCTTGTAAAAAGCAGAACTGTACATGTTACCAAAAAAGCGGCTCGCTACCTAGTTTTTTTTTTCGGATTCTGTTTTCGTCGTTTAGCTTTCAAATTTAGGCATCACTTAGGTTTTACGGGCCCAAAAGTGAAGCTGAAGCTGCAATGCTACAGCTTTTAGTTCACAGAGTATGAAATGGAATGAATGATTTTATACAACTCAGTCTCTTTTAATGGCTCTTTTAATTCTAGGCTTTTCTATAAAAATCTTCAATCATAAATTAAGTCTTCAAAACAAAATTTCAGGTAATCAGTTGCACAATTAAATATAGAAAAATGTATTAGCGACATAATTTAAATCTGTTTACTTTAAGCCTATATATATACCTATTGGAAATCTGATGTTATCGGTTTTTTATCAGCTCTCCGTCTACAACGTCTACGTCTATATCGCACGAATACGAAAATCAGAACAAACACAGTAAAATTACTGTACTGTTATCCGAATTTATTTATACAAATTTTCGCCATAAACAATATTTATGGAAGCACCTTTGCTGCAATTACGGCCCAGGCAATTTATATGCAAAACAACGTTTTTCAAATATTAGTATAATTGATTTTTAGACGGCGAAGGAAGTTGTGGCATGTTTAATTCTGATAAACGGTACGTATGTGTGTACCGATTAATTCTTTTATTTTGCTTTTGATGATAGTTTTTGTTGATAAATATTTTCAGAGATGTTTTTAAAAAAATCAATAGTATAGAGGAAAATAAAACAAATAAACAAATCGTTTTCAAGATCGACGTCGTCTGTCATCTATATAAGAAAAACTTCAGGAGTTTCAATAATTTAATAAAAAGGTGGAAAGGCCATTTAATACAAATTAAAAAAAAAGCCAATTTACCTATTTGTATTTTTTTAAGTCACAGAACCAAACATGTACATAGGTAACAAAACATTGTTAGTAAGTCAAAAGATAATATTCTCGTATAATACCCAACCCATTATGCAGATACAAATCAACGAACACAAATCAAAATTTAAATTCAATATACGTTGCAACCATTTTCAAGTAAATTAATTCATATTGCAAATAACTAACTGCACTCAAATACAAACAAAAGCTGAACCGTAACTAACAAATGCAATAATTGCATACAAAGCAAATCTTGCTGAATGTATTCCGTCTAAATATACTACACTATCAAATCTACCGAACTATAATTACTATTAAACCAAAATAGGGCAGAGAGAATTGCCGTATGAACGTTACTCATGAACCAACATCGACACACCTGCTGCGGATCAGCACATGCCCAGGGCACCATGGGTCGAGACCCAATAGCGTACCGATTAAGCTGTCTCTCGACAAGTTATCTATACTAATATTATAAAAAGGATCACAGATCACAGACAGATCAGGAAACAATCCAAACAAACAAACCTTTGTTTGGATTGAATAGGCTCCAAAACGACTGGAAAAATTCTTTCACTGTTGGGAAGCTACAGTATTCCCGGGTGACATAGGCTATAAAAAAGGGGATCCGTGCGCAGCCGGGGCGGACAGCTAGTATCTTAATACCAGAATTAATATTACCATTTGGTATCTAACTTAAAAGGGCGTGCGTTCCATGAAGGCAAATTGTATGATTTCCTAACGTAACGCAGAATGCGCGCACGCGCAAAGGCGCATGTCAAACTAAATATATAACCTAAAACGGCATACTGGCCTTTGAAACCGTTAAAAAAACATTTGAAATTCAATTGATCACTACAAGTACCTATACTAACTTTGTGTGCAGTAATCGTTCGCTTCATTACAGCGCACCTGTAATCACACAGTTCGGCAGAGCCGTTGAATGGTTTAATAATGAGTTCAATTGACCAGTATCTTGACTTAGTGTGCAGTTGGTAATCGATCGACTCATTACAGTGCATCCTGTAATCACTCGGCCCGCCCGAGCAGCGCGGGGTCAGCTCCTATTTGTATTTTGTGCCCAAATTACATGCAAATAACATGTTTCAGTTGCATTTGCGACTATGTTTGCAGTTGGTAAGCGTTCGCTCATTACAGCGCACCTGTAATTACAAGGTCGGAGCCATCAAATCGCTTAAAAAGTTCAATTGACCAGTATCTTGACGTGGTGTGCAGTTGGTAATCGATCGGCTTATTACAGTGCATCCTGAAATCACTCGGCTCGGCCCGACCGCACGGGGTCAGTGCCTATTTGTATTTTGTGCCCAAATTACATATATAAATGACATGTTTCTAATCTGTTTTCGGACAGAAATTTGGTTCATTAGATGTGAACATTTTTTTTGCACTTTTATCAAAATGTTTTATGGGAAATTAATGTTATTTTAAAATATGATCGGCTAATTGTATGATAAAAAAGAGATATTAACATTGAAAGCCAATTTACCCTAATAGTAAAGTGAAATGAAGATATCGCTTCATATTTTTTTGTGTGGTTGGAGAAATTGTGTCCGTTATTTTTTGATACTCTGATGAACAAAGAAAAGAAAGAGTCATCATACCTGTTTCAATATATTTGTACACATTGATCTAACCTTGATGCCACTGTTTATATTCCGCGTCACCACGCACTTTATGGGCCAAGTCCCCGAATTGATTTACATTGGTTTCAGCTGTAAAACTTTACGCTTGGCGCTTGAATACAAATGTAGTTTTAATTTTCAATTGTGGTTCGAAAAGTAGCGAATAATGTAAGTCCAAGTTTGAAGAAAACTTATGTTTTTAGGACTTGGATTGGAGTCAGTCACTCCAGCCAAAGAAACATCGTGATCCAAATTTATGTGGTAATTAGCGTGCATTGGAATGCAAAGTTGGATATCAAAATGTGGCCCATTTTGATTGTTTTGTATATCTGCTTAGTTATAAATAATTTCAACTATATTTTCTTTTTTTTATATTTTTGTTGTGAAATAATGAGGTAGGTAACATACATAAATACATGCTTTATACTCACTTCGCACACCAAGCAAAACTACGAAACTCTAACGCGAGTTAAATCCGTTGTAGTTGTTTCATTCTAATGTGTAATAACCGCGGAGGTATCAGAAATTATTATAAAATTTTAAACAAAATTAAAGCTGGAGTTCCGGTGGCATAATTAATGCTATAGTCGACAGGTTTTAAAAGAGTTACTTTTGTTTACCGTCATATTTAGACCAAAAATATACGAAACCTTTCGCCCTTTGTCCTTCAATTCCACGTCGGTTTCATAGCCCGTCTTGTCATTGTCGTGTCAGGGGTTACAATCGGCGACGCATAATGAATCGCCTGTTCCTTGCCTACAACCAAAGCAATATTTCTAAGAAATACTCTCCATAATTAGCTATTTAATTAAAACTTTTATTACTACTAAAGTTCGCTATTACACCGTGAGTTTCGTTTACTTTTGAAAATTCGATCTTCTTCGGTTCATAAGATATCTTCTTGTAAATTATTTCAAAATATAGGTTAACTTCAACAATATGAGCATAGTAGGCTGGTAAGTTACGAATTAATTATAAACTGATAATATGGTGTTTACCTTTTAGAACTAAGTAGATATGCAAAACAGTCTCATCAATACATAGTATAAAACAAAGTCGCTTTCGCTGTATGTCCGTATGTATGCTTAGATCTTTAAAACTACGCAACGGATTTTGATGCGGTTTTTTTTAATAGATAGAGTGATTCTTAAGGAAGGTTTATAGCACCCGTGCGAAGCCGGGGCGGGTCACTAGTAATAATATAAAGTGTTAGACTATTGTCAGCTCAGTCGTGCTACGATTATGGAAACTGTAAAGAATCCGAAACGTCAGCTAATAAAATAAAATAAAAATACGCGAGTTAAATCCGTTAATAGTTGTTTCATTCCAATGTGTAATAACCGCGAAGGCATCAGAAATTATTATTATATAATAATATAATTATTTATTTTTATTTACTGAACAGGTTTGAGAGATCTGAAAAATTTCATAGTACAGTATTAACCTTTCTAAATAAACTATAATATATAAAAGATAAAAATGTATACCAAAAAATTACTCAGACAGGTTTCAGGTTTTCACATTTATAATATGAAACTCACATCGACATATTCTGTCTTATCGTCGGGAAAACGAAAAACGAATTCCATTTAAAGTTTAGAAATTAACCTTTAGAAATATGAATACGTATTCCGGCATTTCTTCGACAAAGACATGATTCATGAACGGCGAAAGTAAACGTCACGTCTGTTGTATTGCACAATTTCACACATGACATGTACAGAGTGCTCTATTATGTAGCGAGGAGCAATTCAATATCATAGACTGGAAAGAGGAAATTGAAGGTTCGTAAGGGTGGGCGAGGCAGTAGTGTTGGCGAGAAAGTGCCCTTTTTTACTGAAGCTTTTTAATCTAAGAGAAGTTTAGTTTAGTGTAAGATAATTTCAGCTTAAAGTAGACCTACCTACCTATATAGGCGGTTTCAGAAAGAATATGATAAAAATAAAACCGTTTAAAACTAGGTACGGCAGTCGTAGAAAAATTCCATATAAGAAATAATCTACCTTCTATGAAGATTTTAAGAAAAACATTAAATAATTAAAATTCTGTAGAATGTAGGTGCTATCAACTTGTTAGATCAATAAAATGTTTATTATTTTATAATTAAAAGTTAAACAGAACTTTGCAAAGACATCAAATTGGGTTCGTCCAAAAATAATTGTTTTAACAGGTATTAAAATGACGTAGTTACATTCTTAGAAAAAAAAGGTCACGCTTTTTTCATGATCGTATAATGCGGTTTTTGAGAAACGTTTGTATCACTTTACGTATCAAAAGATATTTCTATAAATGTTTACTAAGATTACCACTTGGTCTCTCACTTTTTCTACTCTTGTCTGGGTACAAATATCATTTAGACTAATATAATAAAGAGAAAAGATTTGTTTGTTTGGATCGAATACGCTCTAATATGACTGGACCGATTTGAAAAATTCTTTCACTGTTGGGAAGCTTCAATATTCCCGAATAACAAAAGGTTAGCTATAGAATATTTGGAAAATGGGATCCGTGTGAAGCCGGGACGCGGCGCTAGTTATTGATATTTGTATAATATCGTAAAATATTTTCTATGAGCTCTCGTAAACTCGAACCGCACAAGCAGGCATTTGTTTACAGACTGTTGGAGGAAATGAAAAAGGAAAAGCGCGGCGGCCAACGCGCGGCCGCGGCGCTTAGCGGCCCTATTGAGATTGGCTAGGGGATGCGGGAGACCGAACGGGGAAAGAATATGCTAGAAGTGTAAAAATAATATTGTAAACTAAGATTTGTATTTCGCGGGGGTAACAATAACCTGATAGTATCTCGAACGCCGAATTTCAAATTCATAAGACTGAGCACATCGTAGCGCCTACGATGTGCTAAAATCATCACTATTAGTTAGGTCATTAGGCTAAAGTTTTAATAAAAAGTTAATAACCACTGTTGTGAACAAATATGTACTTGTGGCGACCTTCGCAACATTGCCACTGTCACGTCCGCCAGATAGGCACTAGATCTAAGAGCGATGCTGTCTCGAGTTACTATGTAGGTAAGTACGATGTTTTGTGAAATAAGTAATAGTATAGTACCTAGTGGTATACCTAGTAGTGTTACAAGTCAACTTACAAGTTGGTTTTCTGAACATGTTCCCGGTAAACAGGGACATGAAAAGCACCCGGTAAAGTACTGTTTGCTGTCGAGTGAATTTACACCTGAAGCGTCAATAGGTTGTACGTTATTTTCTTTAAGTACCTACTCTGTAACTGGGCAATAATAATATGTCACTACTTATTTCTTAGTTATATAGATATACCTGTTGAATAATTAGGTATATCTCTTTACTTAGATATTAGTTACATTTCTGTGTAGGTAACCTGTACCAAAGTGGTCGGATTTTTTTCTATTCCATTGACCGAGTCGCTCTGTTTTTAAATTTGTCCTTAATATTTCGAGGTACTTACTTACGTAAGAAATGAGTTATGTAAATATTATTCATATTTAAGGCATGTGCCTTCTATATTTTCCAAATTCTTTCCTTATTTCGTTATATTTAGCGAGTGAAAAAACATGTTCATCTCAAGCTTGTAGTACCGCATATCCTACATAATGCCTTTTTTTCCAATAAAACGGTTCCTGGCCCTTTTTCTAAACGCGCCCTTTTCTATACAAATGCGGGTAAAATAATCTTTTACCCGGATTGCTAGGACTCAAGTAAAACTATTACGAGAATGTATAAAAACGTTTTTCCCACAATGGTCGGTTCCGAGAAACTTTTTGTTAGATATTGATCCGAATAATATAGTTCTAAGTATAGTTAGTAAATGATAAAGTGTTATAATTGATAGGTCTTAAGACGACGACGTAAGGGTTATAATGCTGTGTTGAACAGTACTAATGGGCCGAAGTAACTTTTTATAAGGTCTGCTTTCAATTTAATGGTTTAGTTACACCAATCAATACCGAGATTTTTTTAATGTGGCGGCCTCGTAACTGTTGTCCCTAATGAAACTTTGCTTTGTGATATGTCAGATTATTTAGAGACATTAGTGCTAACAAAATGTACCTATGTATGTAGATTCTTTATTGCATAACAAAATGAATACAGAGATTGAAGCGACAACAATGCAAATGAGCACCTAATTATGGATTATTTACCTATACTGTGCAATTTTTAAGATGTTTTTAATTTACGCTGTAAAAATTGCAACAGTCCTCATTTTTTTTAAATAAGAAACTAAACAATATTATACAGTAAGTGTTTTAAAAAAATATATTATCTGTGACGACATAAAAAACTGACATTTTAATTATAACAAACACGTAATTAGCTCTAAGAAACGATAACACATTCCGATTCGTCGCCATTTTTAATTCCTCACGTCTTTCGGTTGTTAACCGACTTTAATTAGTAGCGCAAAGGATAAATTGCACATTTTCTTTCTTTGCTAATGTACGGTAATGTCCGCTGGGGCTTTATTAGTGGCGTGACGAATGCTTTTCTTGGATTAACTTACTTAGTTTTACTATAGAATAAGTTGTTTCCGTAAAAAGTCTTCTCGTGATTACGTTACATCTATGTTCAATTACAAGTTACCTTCAAGCTGTTCCTATTCAATTCTAAACGCTGGATTAACATTTCTCTATAGATGAGAAATAGTGGCAAAATATAAATGTTTATATAGTAATAGCTAACCAAGCGAACTTCAATTTAAAAAGAAGATAGTACCCAGATGTTGGTCGATTCTCGAACCTACCCGATATGCACACAAAATTTCGTAAAAATAGTTTTTTGAAATTTTGTCTGCATATCGGGTAGTTCCAATAATCGGCCAACGATCCGTTTTCGCGGAGGAGTTTGGCAACAAACACCGCGACACGCCGAATTTTATACCTATCAATTAATAAAGTTTAACGAATGTACTTAAGTGCTTACTCTTGGAACAAATATAAAAACTTATTGAGAGTTCGATATTAATTCGATGGTAGCCTTTGCGGTAGTTACATAAACTTATAACCTCTAGCTTTATAGTTACAGTCAGTAAAACTTGTAGAATTTCCAACGTTTTCTGACGTCTGCTCTTTGGTGTTCGCTAGAGCGAACTCGTTTTTCAAAGAGAGTCTTCTTGAACAATTATTTTACGTTGCTGGCTGCGAATAAATTTCAATTAATTTATATTGTGCATACAGGGCCGTAGCGTTTACTGCCTGTTGTTGCACTCAAGAGGGGTGCAAGTTATAAGTGCAAGTATATTCAGTTTTTGTAGCAGCTCTTCGAGGGCTCTGAAACTGCAACACTAAGATTACGTTTTTGTGGATTGGAACAAAACAGTTGTGTAACATGCCGGTAGATCATTCTACTAGCAACATAATGTTAAAAAAACATCTTTGGGATTCAGATTTTAAGACATATTTTTAGTCTTGTAAGTCAGTAACTTGAACAAGTAGGTATGCATAGGTACTTTTATTTAATACCTATACATTTTCAAGAACTTATTATAAATGGACATAACTATATTATATCTAAAATGAAATTTTGCACAGGGGTTCCGTTTATAACGTAGGGCAGTATTTATATATTCTTTTTTAAAATTTACACCCTAAGAGGGTAAATCGGGGGTGCAAAGTTAGTTTGAAAATTTGCCATTTTTGAAATAACCAATAGGAGCGGAGTAACTATTCCACGCGGACCTATAAATATTTAAACATTAATAATTAATATTCTTCGTTTATCTATACAACTGTAGGATGTAAGATAGTATCATATCACTTCATAATGTAGGTACTGTATATTTTTACAAAATAGTACTGTCAATCAAGAAATAAAAAAAAAACTACATTCACGAATCGTGGTTAAGTATTAAGTTATAAGCGACTATCCGTAAGCCCGCTGGCAGTTATGTTATGAAACTCAGAAAGTCAACTGGGGCGTAAAATCGCCGCTCATCGATCATTTAGTCGCATGCGTCGCCATCTGGGAAATCAACCAGACCTGCATGCCGCGAACACGGCAATGCAACGATTCAAATGAGATGCACCAATTGCCATTGACTTAATAGCAATTCAACCTACATATTTCAGTCGATGGCATAGATATTTCTTGAAGTCTCGATTAAGATTTCAACCGCTACGCCCGTCTAATACCAGTTTAATCTGCTTATGTGACTTTGATAAAGTTTTTGTGTGCGTTGCATCACAATGATTCATTATTTAGAAGTAATATTAGACGTTTTCTTCAAGTAGCAAGCAAAGTCGTTGTTTTAGTATTTTCTGAACGTTAACTTTATTCTAGACTACAATTTGTTTCACTTATTTTTTGTCCCATCAATTTGTAAAACTTCAGCCGCTCTCTCAAACGAGTTTTGAATTTGTTTCTCTTTGATTATCTTTATCCAGAAAATGTCCTTCACATTGATGTTTTTGTTTGAAAGATTTTCTATGACGATGATAATATCTGACTGCTTCTTTGCTTCGTTAAGTTATACATAAAGATAAATTAGGCTTTGGAATATCAATGTTTTAAATGCGCAATCATTTTGCTTGTTTGTTTGCCTTTTATTTTTGTTTGAATAAATAAGGATAATTTGAACAAAGGCTCTATTTTTTCTTAAATGAATCGTGCTGATTTAAATGTAGTGAAAGTTTTATTTACAAGAATTTGATATAAAATAGGTACTATTAAGTAAAGTCTCCAGCACTGTACCCTTTCATGTGTTTTCTTTATACTGATGAAACTGTTGGTAATTTATTTGATATTATTTTGATGAATCGAGATATACAATACATTTTTTTTGTAAATTAATCTCTTTAAAAAAAATTAAAACCGTCAGTATCAGCTAATCTTGCTACGAGGTAAAGGACACGGCATTTGGGTATCGAAATAAATACTATTAAGAAGTCAGTTAAGGAAAACATCCGTACATTACCTATACGTATTAAATCATCGAACGCTGTAGGGAACAAACATAAACAAACATTCTATTATCAGTACTGATTCCCCCGGCGGCGCAAGAAACAATAAACAATTGTACAAAAGATTTGTGTGTTTGGACTGTGTAAATGTAACCAAATAAGGTTTGAGAAATGTTTTTATTAAACACGAGTTACAGCTTCATTTGGAAATAGCTTCGGTGAGATTTGAAGTCCTAATTCTTCGTGATTTTTAAAGGGGTTAAACCTCTTCAATGAACTTGGATTAGTAAAAAAATTGGAATACTTTCAACTCGTATGTCTCTCGGTCTGTCCAGTGTCTTTTACAACCGATATGTTTCGAAACTACTCGATTGTGTTTTTGATCCAAAAAAAGTCGTGAATCGTAAATAACGTAATACGTTTTATATATACCGGTAATAATATGAAAAAACGCGTACGCGTAACCTATTTCTCCTTATTTGCTGATGTTTCCAAAACTTTACAGTTCCCATATTTCAATACGTTTAAATCCGTTATAGTTGTTTCATTCTAATGTGTAATAACCGCGAAGGTATCAGAAAGCTTACTGTGTATCGTGATTATCTATACCATCTATACTAATATTACAAAGAGGAAAGGTTTGTTTGTTTGTTTGTTTGTCTGTTTGGATTGAATAGGCTTCAGAACGGCTGGACCGATTTCAAAAATTCTTTTACCGTTGAGTAGCTGCACTATTCATGAAAGCACTATTCTAGAAAGATGATCCGTGCAAAGCCGGGGCGGACAGCCAGTATTAAATATATTTTTAATATGTAAAAGAGCTTATTATGATGGTCTCAATTATATTTTAATTTGACTTTGATATTGATTTCACTTCAAAATCAAGTTGTAGGTACTTACCTAATTACCTACATAGTGTTATGTTCCTTCCTATACTACCTAATGCAATGCCTATGCTTGAGAAGTTTTACTAATTATTCTAGTACCGGATAAATAATTATTAGTTAGCGTTAGGTAGATGGCTGATATTTCCTCTCATTACGCCGAAACTTCCAAAGAATTTTCAATGCAGTTGGGAAGTAATGCCTGGATTGAGCAATTTACTTATAAATTTATGCTTTCTCTTAGAGCTTGGAACATTTTTATAAAACCGATACCGAATTTTTTGTAGAATTGTTTATTGTAGTGATATAAGTAGTATTACATACTTTTTCTTTGTTTGTTTAAGAGGGGATGATGTAACGGAACGCACCCATTCCTACTTTTAAAAAATAACTTAAACGTCACCTGTCACTTCAACCCCTCTCTTATCCTCTGGATCTCGTAGCGCATAGTCGATATTTTAATTATAAGTAACTTTTATAATAATACTGAATAAGAAATAAACCACCATAAACTTAAAACAAATCTTTTAATTAAATATAATACAGTACGTTTATTCAAGGAAGTTTATATAATACCAGATTTTTCGCTGGCAGGTGAATATCAATAAATATTGAAATATACGTCTTCCATCAATTTTATTAAAGAATTATTATGCTAAATTTTAAATAGATTGAAGAATCGCTTTATAGCAATAAAAACTGTCTCACTCCCTTAGGGGTAGACTTTCGGAAAATCTTTTCTTATCGGATGCCTACGTCATAGAAAATACACGGCGTGAAAGTTTCAGATCTTTAATTCTAGATCCAAAAATAAATGCTTCTTGCGATCCTTTAGAAAGACTAAAATATTATGATATAGAACTCACTTTTTATCATTTCGGTTATAGTTTTCTCTAAGTAACAGTGAAAACTTTATTGGCTAGTGTATTGCTTTTAGTTTTCAGTGATAATGTAGATTTAAGCTGTTTTTTCCTCTTAATAAAAAAAAAATCAGTATCATACAATACCGGTGTCACGTCCCTATTGGTTATAAAGAATACATTGTTGCCATCGTTATAAGTTAGTCGAAGCAGTTAAACTTTAAGGGTTCTTTACAATGTTGGTGACTCCTTCAAATTGTTTTACCCACTAATTTGAACGCTTTGTCTAACAAGGTAGAGAAAAAGTTTACCTTCCCGTCGTTAGCCGGTAAGATTGAATTCGCTTGCGCTTTTTAAATATAATCACAATGTGATTTATTGCTACTTTCCAGGTTGCACGCTGGCTTTATATAAACTGTAAAGGCTCGATAAGGATGTATGGACGTGCATTCCATATACTCGTAAAGTCATAGTTATCTATACGAAGTGCCTACTGTGGTACTTATGAGCGCTCCCCACAACTTGTGTCTGGGTTGCAATATATATTTTGCTTTTAAGTAGTAGATAGTCAATATAAATAAAATGATGAACGTATCTACTAATACATCAAAAAAAATATGAATATTAAGTACTTAATTTAGAGTCTATTTGGTAATGTTCAAGTAAGTAAGTCTTCTGCAAGATATCTGCAGGACTTCAGAGCGCTATAAAATTCAAATATGTACCTAACAAACTTATTTAACAAATTGGAACTTAAAATATAATACAAAATGTGGCAAATAGTGTTTGTTACTTGGTCATTATAATTTTTTCTTGACATGTTCTAAAAAAGACTTACCTACTCATAACTTAATTCCTAAGCGAACGCCTTACAAAAATACTATGCGAAAACACTAGCTTACCAGGAACTAAATCCTCAAAGTGGGGACTTATAAGCATATTAAAAAAGGCGCACTAACGAGCAGTGAAGAAAAAGTTCTGACTTCTACTTTCAAATAACGCTACTGAATAAAATATACCGCTCAGAAAAGGAGGCGCTAAGGGTGCGGGTACTTTTTCTTTAGTGGGGGTTATACTACGGTAGGACTCTAACTTTGCTTCAGAGGTGCAAATATTCAGTGCGCAACAGAACACCGTTGGGGGCGGACGACCCTTGAGCGGTTCTCGCAATATCGCGTGTTCGTTTTATTAACTTTTGAAAAGTGCTTTTGAGGACTTTGACTGTGTTTGTTTTTTGTGCTCTGATTTTTAGTTCGCGCCGGGAAAATGTAGGGGATGTGTTTTTTTGTAAGTATATTTTTTATAAAACTTTTTACATTAACGTTTGTTAGAACTTTCCGGCATATATTTGTTTGGTTTCCGTTTCTGCTTTTTGAAACTTTATTTCGTTTGCAATATAATTATGTTTTTAATTTATAATTAGATACTTAATATTTTAAATGTTTTTTACAGTTTTGTTAATTTTACCACATGCAACTGCAAATATCCGTGGAACCATTTTTATTCACAAAACTTTCTCAACTTAACTATCATTATTATTACCTACCTAGCTAATTTTTTGGTCATATTGTTACGTCTTAGCTTATTATTATAATAGAAAGCAAACAATATAACTTCTGCCACAAAGCGAAGGGAGAAAGTTTCAGTTTCGATAACAGATCACAGGACAGTAAAAGATCGCACTGTTTTTGCAGATTGTCTCTTTCCCATGTATTTTGCTTGAAAACTTTTATCCCACGTATCACCAGTTTTGGTAAATTCTCTTCTTTTACGAAATACTTTATTTTTTATGTAATAAACCTTTACCTAAGTGGGTATGTTTATTTTCTGGTTTACTACCTTCATTTATAAGTCAAGATCAATTGATAAGCTCAATATTTTATGGTGGTTTTAGCCGATTGGAATTCTATACTTATTTATACATATTTTACAAATATTAAAAATAGCTTAAGCGTTACTTCTGATAATCATCGAATAATCATGATTGCGTGATAAGAGTTATGAATCCATCCATTTATGCATATGTTCGAAATCAATCTTTCGAAGTCATAGTTATAATAATATACTTGTTGTGATACAAGTGTGGTAAGTTGATTAATTTGATTATGACAAGCGAAGTGGTATTATAAGCGCGTGTCACAGACGCGTTAAGAGGGCCGAGTGCAAGAACACTACCTGTGTTTTCTATGTAGGTATCTAGTATTTTTTTGGTACCTATTATTTTTTTTGGTTTTATTAGCCACCATCTCGCTTTAGATTTACAATATTTTAAGAAGAATGAATATAAGAGATAATTTGGTTTAATCAGCATATATACTAGGTAGATAAAAAAAAGCAATATGATTTTTAATTAAAGCTATTTTAGGTGTTTCTTTGTTAAAAATTTGAAAAAGATACGCATAAGTTATACAGAATTAAATGGGCTATAGAATTATAGTTAACGTATATTCAAATGTTTTCCATTCCACTTGACATTTTAATTGATGTCGAATCGATTCCTTTGATATGTTGATCAGTCATTTAGTTATTATTGATGGAAATTACCAAAGCTCTTCGATACATAAAGGATGAGGTTTGTTTTGGATGCCTTGTATGAGTTGTATGACAGATGGTACTTTGAGCTCCGTCGCTCCAAAGTTCCTTTGAGTCTGTTATTGATATAAACTTACCTATACAGAAACGTTGAATAGTTAGTTAGGTATTTTGGTACGTTTGTAATTTTCTCGAGTTATTAATAGGTACAACTAAATGTGTATGATTTAGTTTGAGGCAAAATCTTTTTTGTACCTACATGTGATCTCAAAAATCAATATAAATTTCTCAAATTATCAATTTTGGGAATTGCTAGTCGAAAATGTATTTAAATAGGTCTTATTAAGAAACATTATTTTTTTACATTTTACTCTTTAGTAAGAGGTAAGCTCGATACTCTGGATACTCAGATTCTGTTGATAAGGAGTACTTTAGTATATTTAAGTAATAATAAAAAAATAGTAGGTACCTACTAACTACTTACCTACTTATCTATGCTTATAGAAAGACAAAATGCGTCGTAAAGACTGTAACCGCACATTACAGACACGTTGCGAATTAGCAAAACGTTGCAGTGCAGTGCAACGCAAAATGCTACAAATTAGTACTAAAACGGTATAGCGGCGTAGCAAAGGTAGTCACTTCGTAGCAAAAGGTAGCTTAGCAAGTGAATTCGCAGTAATGAGCTACGGCGTAGCTACTGGTAATTCGTAGCAATATGATTCTATATATCTTGAATAGAATTATTGCATACTTAGAACTTTTTGTATAGTTGAAGATCCCAGTCACCACAGACCAGATTATTTTTTTACGGATACTTAGTAAGCTCAATGCAAGACAGATAGCAGAAATCAAAGGTGTAAAAAACATGCTATTTTATTTACCATGGGAACGGGATAAAAGGTATCATATATCCATCTTCTAGTTCTAGATTTCTACCGTTACTACCGTTTGAAAAAGAAATTAGCTTAGCTTATTTTCAGCTTATCGAGAATCCATTCCTTTCTAAGTTTATTTTATACTCATTGGAATGTGTATTGTGTAATAACAACGAAAGCATTAGAAATTATTATATAATAGGTACTACTTACCTATTATAAAAAAAAACATCTTTCCTAAAATCATGTTGGTAAGTCTGTGGGGCCTGGTACCTCACTCGAATAGACTTGACATAGAAAGTACTAGAGTGACGACTTCAAATTAGTGCAAATTAGAAAACGCAGCATATAATAATATAGGCTCCCTATAAGGTGGAAGTGTGGAACTACTAAGGTGGTCGTTGAAATAGCTCGTAGTGAAGACCCATTTTAATTAATGGATAGGTCAGTTGTTACTACGATAACGATGGTAGTGAGCAAATGAAGACATGTACTATGTATGTTTAATTTTAGGTTCCGCATCAAAGTTATTACTGTTTATTACTTGTCCTGAGAAGTTATCTGTGGTTTATTATTATTAATGGTGCAATTAGAGAGCCTAATCTGTCTCTCCGTGTAACTTAGTAAAGCTAGATTAAGACTTGAGCCTAGATCATACGAGTATTAGATTGTTTCTTAAATGTTTGCTGGTAACTACGGAATAATTGAAAATTCATGATTTTTTGATCTCATTAGGTGCAAAACTATACGAAAGAATTTGTTAACATTGATTTTTTTTTAAATCATAACTCACTTACTACTAACTTGTCAATACATAGGTACATACTCTAGTTAAGAACTGAGAACAAAGTGAGTAATAAATGTAACTATTATTTAGTTGTACTTACACACACGCGAAAACGTATTTAGCGACCTATTGTTTAATCGTAATTATCTTCAGAAATTATACCCATTTTAAACTCGTTACTATAATGTGGGTGTTTACTCAAAAATGTACCATTTAAACTATATAAAATGGATATATTTAAATGAATAATGATATAATTACACGTCCACTATTATTTGTTATTTATATAAATAAAAATGAATCACTAAAATGTATGTAGGTACCTGCGCGTATAACTTCCTAAACTGGATAATTATTTTTTCAGTTAGAACAAGATTTATTTAAAAGAAAATAAAAAAAAATATGGTGGTACAAAGTTTGACGGGTCAGCTAATGATAATATAAATGCTTATGTACAACAGGCAATGCTAATGTTCAACATAAATGATTTTAATGGCGGTCGCTATTGATAAATCTATCCCTTCCTGTCACCGCATTGAGAATTAGCGTCGCGGAATGGTTAAAATTCGCCCGTGTCAATCTGCTGAGTGGAGACCTAATCACACTGTTTTTTTATCTATTTAAAGGTACTAATCTGTAGCAAATAAACAAATTTTCTTTCTAAATCTGGGAATTCTATAAATTTTTTAAATAGTATAGAGTGCCTACTCCACTGCACGCGCCTGCTTATTACCTATATTTGGTCCGGTACATAAAAACAATTTGATCCTCTTTTTCCAAGATGGCGGTCGTGGGACAAGATGCAGCCTCAGAAACTTGGATTTAACTTCACACTTACCCCCCTTTGATATCTAAAAAATAAAATATAACATTTCAATCTTCTGAAATACCTAATTGTGAGCATTAAAATATCTATATAATGAATACCACGCAATCAAAACAATACGACAATATAGCAGCTTCACCTATTAATTCAGTATATAAATAAATATGTAAATGCGCACTACTCATTTCACCATTTTGAATATAAATGAAGTATTAAATAGTATTGATCAATTTCATATAATACAAACCTTGTTGCAATGAAATAAAGATTACGTTAGCATAAAAAGTTGAACTCCTTTTTCAGTTCAATTTAAGCTTCATCTAAAGTTTATCTCAAACAGTTTTTACTGGAAGCTGTCTCAACTATTTTCAAACTTTTATATTTAATAAAAACTAACGAAGTTACCTGGACTGCATAAAATAAGGAAAATTTTGCAAAACTATTTTTATTTCATTATAAAAGTTAGACAGTAGTTAGAAAAAAAAGAGACTACATTGGAAAACTGTTCTGGAACCTCGTGCTTCACGGAAGTGTACTTATAATTAAAATATCGAATTTGTTACGCTTACCGTTCTACTATTTATACTACTCATAAAACATTATTACTTTTCAATGAATTAAGCTTTTCTATTACCTATGACTAGATCCTGGCTTATATGATACCGTATTCATTAGTAGGATTGCAAACAAATAATAATTACATAATCATTTATGATGCTTTCGCGGTTATTACACATTGGAACGGAACAGTTATATGTGACTTGCAACATTCATGCTTACCTAAGTGCAAGTGCACTTAAGTAATATACATATTAAAAATGTTTTAAAAAACGGGACAATTCCATCAAACCAAACCACATACTGTTTAAAAATTTTGGCATATTCAGTTCAATGAAAGTTTAACCACATTATGTAGGCAGCTGGTAAACCAAATATAAATTTAACTAATGAATTTTGAAACAGCAAAGCAACAAAGCACCCGCTTTGTGTCATAGTTCCGGCAAGCGGATGCAAAATAAATGAGCTGATCAAACCGAGCTTCGCTTACGTAAATAGGTTATAAAACATGGGTTTAAAATATTGTTTTCTATTTAATTTGCCTTTGTACTCTAAGTAGTGTCATTATTCAATAGTTTGTGATAGATGTTCGTTTGTCTCGCTAAAACTCGAGAACTATCGGACGATTTGCCTAAATTTGGTTTTGTAATATTCGTTGAAGTCCGATGAAGAAATTTGGAAAAAAATACAAGAAAAAAATACGTGTTAATAAGCGTCAGTTACTATTAAATATTTATAAATCCATTATGTAAGTCTTGAAAAAAATATTTCATTGATTTAGATTATTTTTACCTATCTATAAATCAGGGGGAAAATCAGTTCGACGGAATATCATTTTATTTATTTTAAAATGGACAAAACACTGGTAAATCAGTTTTTAAAAGGGCAAAAAACTATAACAAATTCTTGAAAAACTCCAAACGCCCGGGTGATGCTTCCGCTGGTAATAAAAAAGAAGAAAGCAAACAAAATGGCCGACACAATAAATATAAGCGCGCATTTACATTCAAAAATAAAAGGTGGTACTAACGCGGGCCAGGCGTACTGAGGGATGACGCCGGCCTTGCGTATGGCCGCACTGCCGGCGACGACGACGATAAGAATAGAAGACGAAATAATTAATAATTGTTTTATTTAAAAGTTTGTTAGTTAAATTGTTATCCCTACTAATATTATAAATGCGAAAGTACCTAACTCTGTCTGTCTGTCTGTCTGTTACGCTTTCACGCTAAAACTACTGGACCGATTTAAATGAAATTTGGTACATACATAGTCTGGAGCCTGAGAAAGGACATAGGCTACCTTTTAACCGACTGCAAAAAAGGAGGAGTTCCACGCGGACGAAGTCGCGGGCAGAAGCTAGTAAAAAATATAAGGTATGTTATTTATCTTATCTCAGACAAAAGATGCACTAAATTCAACGTGACGTCACAAACTTCGTGACTTTTCGCATTCATAACGTGCCTAATGCGTAACTGACATAAATAATAATTATATTATTATCTGGTCGCACGGCAGTGCCCCCGCCAAGTCGAGTACAAAAACAAGCGTTACGGTCGTACGATCCTTTAAATTAATTAAGTCAGGCCAGTTTAGACCCCCTATATATTTTTTCTCAAACAATAATAGAGTAAGTAGTATATTCCTATTGAGTAGGAATTGTTAAATTATTATGACATATGGTAAGGGATCACCACAAAATATGAATCTATGTTTTGAATCACTTCCAAGGATTAGGTATGACGATTGCTTGTTTTCTCTGTCCATCAAGTAGATTACAAAAAATATTGGACACTTATTTTTTCTTATCTCAATCGAACAATAAATGACATAGATAAACGCTTCAAATGTTCGAGAGTGGTGCTCGTGACGTCACGTTATGGTATAAATTGTACACATTTATATTGTGAAATACTTATATAAAATTGCAATTACAGTATTCAGTCTTTGTATGTACCTACGTACATAGGTATTATTTACAGTTGGATTAGTAACTCGCTTTCACTGCAACCACAGCCACTGTCCCGCAGCGAATTCAATACAATGCAAATAGCTGCCCTGGCGGACAGTGATAGGAGGTATTAACATACATTTGCGTCGCTGCCCGCTACGCTGTTGATATACCTAACTTGCTAAACTGTGTCACTGTTATGATTAGGATGTTATATTTTCATATTTTAGCCTTGAGTAAATGCTAAAAGAGTATATATAGAGTAAGATCGAAGATTGATAGGACTGATAATTCTGAATTTGCCGTCTATTTAAGTTTGGGTACACGCTTTAAGTAAATACTAGCTCTACTTTATTACATACATAATTCGTGAGAATATAAGTAAGGTCTGGCTGCCCTGCAGTCAATTTAAATAAGTATTTTTTTTGTACCCCGACGTTTAAGTTACTTAGCTTATTGTCTTAAAATGTAAACTGTAGGTATTATTTCTTCTTTAATTTTCTTTTTAAAACTTTTGATGTCCATGTTAGTGTTATGATGACTCTAAAAAATGGTCGCTAAGGGAAAAAACCGGAATCATTGAGCGTATAAGTTGTGAAACTCCTATGATTTAAATAAATTGTGTTTCATTTCAAATCTACGTATCGAAAGCTGGGTAGAAACTTTGTGGTAAGATAATTTCTCAATACTTACTCTACTAGAAGCTATAGTAGAGAGAAGTCTGTCCTAATCGATCTTAAATAAGACTTTATATTTAAATACGTGTATGTAGAACGACGTGCTAAGTTCCAGGCCAGGTAAGGAACTTAAGCCCTAACTGCAAAATTATGTTAAACGATTTGTAATTTTGGTTTCGTGAATCGTAGCAATCCTGCCTATCAGAGCCGCGCTATCTAACATACCTACTACCTAAATGCTGTAGGTTACTTGGTTGTGTTTATTAGGTATAATACAATAATTCATGAAACGAAAAAAATATACATACAAAAAATTACTTCCCACAAAAGTTATTTTGTACCTACTAACAATTTATAATACCTACTAAATTCAAAGTTTAATAAAATGAAACCCAACAAAGAGAAGCTGTGGGTAACTTTAGTAGCAGTTTTGGTTCATAGACTGCATTTTATCTGGCTAGGAAAGTATTTTTTTTACACATAGCTCGTTTATGAGTTAATTTTACTATTCATTTTCTAAGAAGTACATAAAAAAAGGAGAGAACTTAGAAACCGCTACTAGATTATATGTTAAATTATGATATTCTTTGTCTATTATTCACTTATTATGTTGAATTTAGAAATATATATCAATGAGTGTAATTTTCTGATAATTGTACTGGATTTACAACAACTTAACATAACATTTCTATAAAATAACGTTATTTTAATCCTTCCGTAGATTTTCTACACAAAATGAAGAGCAAAATGGCGGCCGTTGATTAACAAGATGGCGTATCGGGGAGGCAAGATGGCGTGGAGCGTGCTTCTGTTCGCGGTGGTCCTGGAGACGGCGATAGGCCTCACTGGACTCGGCCTGGCAGAAGAAAGTGAAGATTTGGGTAAGTTTAAAAAAGTCACATTCAACAATATATACTTGCTTTTGTCCGCGACTCCGTCCACGTGAAATTAGTAATTACGGTAGCCTAAGTTTAGTATTTATAATTAAAAGTGGACTAGGTGCTTTCTCAGGCTCTAGATTATCTGTGTATGAATTCTCATTTAAATCGGCTCAGTAGTTTTAGCGTGAAAGCAAGACAGACATCAGAGTGACATTCGCATTTACTCGTATAATATAAGTTAGGATAAGGATGAAAACTTAGCAATGAGCGCTAAGAATTAATCTTTTAAGGGGACTAACCGAAATTTATGTGTCCACAGCTGGGTAAAAATTTTAGGTACATTTTTAGGACATCAAATTATTTTTCAATTTTATATCCGCATTAGGATGATTGGCTATTCTTCGTGCTCCAATTAAGCGAGATTACAATGAATATTTTTTTCAGGTAAATAAGTACCTACTTAACAAGCGATTTCATGTTATTAAAACGAGTGTTGCGAAATGATGCATCACAGTGACAAGTCTTCATTAAGAAGACGATTGCATTCTAGTTTTTTATTACAAGCTAGATAATAAAATTTATGCGGTACGGATCGCAGCAAGCTACGACATAGCACGATTAGCATAATGTGGCGTAGCAGTTTACGCTGTTAAAAATTACTGCGGTTAAATGTAAGGAATAAATTTTCCTGTTACTAATATAAAATCTTATAATGTGTGTAGATTTTAGAACGTTAAATGTGCAATTATTCTATGCGATTGCTGGAATTGCTTTATTTCTTAAATCTCCTAATTTGATAGAGTTGGAATGAAAGAACTATTAACGGATTTAACTCGCGTATTTTTATAATATTTTATTTGCTGACGTTTCGGATTCCTTACAGTTTCCATAATCGTAGCACGACTGAGCTGACAATAGTCTAACGCTAAAGTGATTTATACAGTTATGCAGACTACCTTATATTTAAATTACAAATTTTGAAAAAGTTACCCTATTCTGAATTATGAAATACTAATGTTACATTTTACGCTATTTTTGATAGAGTTGCTGATTTTCTTTACTGGAGACTAATTCCTGAAATACCTCATCTTATCTTAATAAAGTTAAATTGTAAAGGGTAGAGTGCCCGGAGCAAGAGAATAACTAAAACTTGGAATAATTCACATTGATAGGAATTTCCTTTATGATTTTGTCGAAACGTCCCGTATTTAACCTGAGGCGATTCAATTACAAATATAGTACCTATACCTATTTAACATGTCACTGTGTTACTAAAATATAAAGAAAAATATAATCGGGTAATCAGAATACACAAACAAAATTGTGTTAGTGTATTATTATATAGAAGGGTCGATAATGGCCAACTGCTTTGAGAAAAGGATGGTACGACCGTACTGCTTGTTTTTGCTCGACTTGGTGGGCACACTGCCGTGCCCCCAGATTACAGGTTGTAGGCTAAATAAAAGCTAACCAATGTTAATAAAAACAAATGACAACAACACAATTATCCTACAATTATTGGTAATTGAAAATCTATACTAATATTATAAAGAGGAAAGATTTGTATTTTTGTATTTTTGTATTTTTGTATGTTTGTAATGAATAGGCTCCGAAACTACTGGACCGATTTCAAAAATTCTTTCACCTTTGGAAAGCTACATTATCCCCGAGTAACATAGGCTATATAATATCACGCTAGGTCTTATAGTTGCGGAGCAGTAACCGAAAATGTTTCAAAAACGGGGGAAAAGTATAAACGTAAAACTATGAAAAAAATCTTAAGTCCCCCCGTGCGAAGCCGGGACGGGCCGCTAGTAGTTTATATAAATAAACTAGCGGCCCCGGCAGACGTCGTCCTGCCCCTCCGATTGTTTCGTCAAAGATCTGTCAAAGTATTCTGTCACTTCTTCATAAGGCTTCATATTTTCCCCGTTTTTTACACATTTTCCACTGTTTCTTCGCTCCTATTGGTCGCAGCGTGATGTTATATAGCCTAAAGCCTTCGTCGATAAATGGTCTATCCAACAAAAAATTTTTGAATTCGAACCAGTAGTTCCTGAGATTAGCGCGTTCAAACAAACAAACAAACTCTTCAGCTTTATAATATTAGTATAGATAAAACACTAACTACGTATTTTATATAAGCAGCTTTTGGGTAAGTTCCGTTTAAATTTTGATAGCGGGTTCGCTTTATTAATGAGCCTTAAAATAATATTAACCCCGCAGTTTTAATCCAATTAAATCATGTGGTCCATACAACCGTTTAAAATATTCGGTTAATTATGCATATTTAATTCATAAAATGTTTCATAAAATTATCCGCTTAATATGAAAGTGCGACACACGGACGTCGTGTTCTGTTATTATTATAGTTCTATAAAATATAATATAATAGTTAAATCATTTACATAAAGTACTAGCTTCTGCCCGCGACTTCGTCCGCGTGGAACTCCTCCTTTATTGCAGTCGGTTAAAAAGTAGCCTATGTCCTTTCTCAGGCTCCAGACTTTCTTTGTACCAAATTTCATTTAAATTGGTCTAGTAGTTTTAGCGTGGTAGCGTAACAGACAGATAGAGTTACTTTCGCATTTATAATATTAGTAGGGACTAGTAGGGATTTAAGTAAATTATGCTTAATATAGTTTATAGCATATATCTATTTGAAACTTATATAGTCAAAATATGTCGTTCCTCCATTTAAGACTGACACGATTTAATATTCATTTACCTACATACTTATTTATTGATATTCAAATTCAGTACAGAATGAATTCTGCTACCTACTTGGTTTGAATATTCTTATCATATTAAAAATACTTAGTTCATAACCCTTTTTAGAATACTTATCATTCGTAAACGCCGTAAACACTAACATGAGTGTATCTCATTAAGAATTTAACATAACTCTGTATACAGCTCCACCGTATGAAAGAATATCGTCCCGGAGGTAAAACAAAATCTGATTTTCCAAAACCGTTTTTCAATTTTGCTGAAATATTTTTTATGTTGCTATATTTTTTGTAGCGATTTTAGTCTCGAGGGCAATAGTAGTCCGACTATTTTAGATAAAAATAGAGCTAGTCATATGTGCAGGGTTCCGAAGTCTGGAAGAGCTTAATTTTATTATCCTTCAAAACTTTAGCTTATCACAATCTCTTAAAGTTATTTGTTTAAGGATCTCTAATAACTCGCATCGTTGTTTCGTAGTTACCATAGCGTTTGTATTTGCGACATAGTTTATTTGCAATCAAATTACCGCGGAATGAAAATTGCGAGTTTTTAAAAAGATTGAGGTAAATAAACGAATTATGTGTTCGTTCTTTTTTAACCCCCGACGAAAAAACGACGGGGTGTTATAAGTTTGACGTGTCTGTCTGTCTGTCTGTCTGTCTGTCTGTCTGTCTGTCTGTCTGTGTGTGTGTGTGTGTGTGTGTCTGTCTGTGGCATCATAGCTCCCTAACGCATGAACCGATTTTGATTCTGTTTTTTTTTGTTTGAAAGGTGTATATGTCGGGAGTGTTCTTAGCTATGTTTGATGAAAATCTGCTCAGTAGTTTAATAATTAGGGGGGGTGAAAGAGGGGATGGAAAAATAAAAGTCTACAAACATACTCGAGTGGGGTATCAAATGAAAGAGAATCACGTGTACATTACAAAATGGAAATTATAATGAAAATCGGTTGAGTCGTTCAAAAAATATAGGGTGTCAAAGTGGGGATGGAAAACCAAATGTCTACAAACATACCCAAGTGGGGTATCAAATAAAAGAGGATCACGTGTAGATTACAAAATTGAAATTGTAATGAAAATCGGTTGAGTAGTTCAAAACTTATGGGACGTAAAAGTGTAAATGGTAAACCCAATATCGACAAATGTACCCGAGTGGGGTATTAAATGTAAGAGGATAACATGTAGATTACAAAATTCCATGTGAAATGGAAATTAGTTAAAGATACTTAATAATTTATGTAGTAGATACCTACTTACAAAAAGTATGAAATAAAAAAATAAATTAAAAATTTAACAAACCCCCGACATAAAAACCTAAAAGCCCTTTAAAAAGTATAACAATAATAAAAACTTAATATTAGTTACCTAAATATTAATATTTCTACAAAGAAAACGTCATGTCGGGGGGACCGTAGGTTTAGGTAGATTGTAGGTATTAAGTAGTAACAAATAAATGACAAGCGGGCCCCCCGACATGACGTTTTCTTTGTAGAAATATTAATATTTAGGTAACTAATATTAAGTTTTTATTATTGTTATACTTTTTAAAGGGCTTTTAGGTTTTTATGTCGGGGGTTTGTTAAATTTTAAATTTATTTTTTGTACTCATTATTAAAGACCGGGTTTCTCTAACTTGGTCGGTACTAGATAAAATTCGCTGGTTGCTCGAAGCATACAATTGAAATTAGAAGTGAAATTGAAGATATTAATAATATGTTTAATTGAAAATTATGATCTTAGATGTTATTTTAGAACTCTAAACCTTAAGAACAACAGTAGTAGGAATGTATGTAAACTCTTTATAGCATAACAAAATGAATAGAATAAATAGAAATAACGTATTTAATGCGGGTAAAATTACAAATGTATATATTTTCTTCCCTATCTTTGCTTTTAGCTATTTAAATCAAACTAACGAATATTTTGGAATGAAACAACTATTAACGGATTTAACTCGCGTATTTTTATTTTATTTGCTGACGTTTCGGATTCTTGTCAGCTCAGTCGTGCTACGATTATGGAAATTGTAAGGAATCCGAAACGTCAGCAAATAAAAAAAAAAAAATACGCGAGTTAAATGCGTTAATAGTTGTTTCATTCCAATGTGTAATAACCGCGAAGGCATCAGGAATTACTAACGAATATTGCTAAGTAGATTTTTTAGTGCGGAATGCTAAAAATATCACAGGATGTTTCCTCTTTTCAACGCGTGCATTGTTGCAATTTTGGGACTTCCCCTGTGTAGGTATATTTGTCGATGTTGGTATATTGTTTTTTATTGTCTTAAATGTTTAATATTTTCAATAGAAATCAGTAAACAAAATAAGGAGAGGTAAAAAGGTATATTTGAAAATGCTATCACACGCTGCACTTGATTGATTCAATTATTGTAAATTAGGTACAATGAAATTGAAAAAACCGTTTTTACAATACAATACACTAAATTAGAAGGTCATTGATTTAAAAAAATAATAAATCTGTAGAGATCATAAATGTAAAACTTATCAAAAACGTACATAAAGAGAATCTTCAAAAATCATTAAACAAAGTGGCATGCATTGCACAGTAGTAAGTTCTTGAAATAATGTTAGTCCTGGGTGAATATTTGAGTTCGTACATATTGGGCATTTGAAAAAAAAATCTAAATATCGTTTCAAATTGCGTATTTTATATTTTTAACCTAAGGTTTAATATATAAATATGAAAAAAAAAATAAAGGGACGTAAATATAACCAATAAATAAATACATATTTCAGTTTTTATTTTTTTTTAACGAACTGTAATGAGTACTCATTACCGTATCAGGAATGGTAATCAGAATGTATGAAATATGCGAACGGTAAAGAGAAATAATACTTATGGTAGTGAGATTTGCATGGAAATGGTAATGTGACCGTAAATGGTAATGATAATAAAATATTTTTTATATGACAATATAATTATGATTTAAAGAAAATGAGTCTCTAAATATTAGTTTTTAATACCTACCTAATTATAATTATCAAAGTTTTAAAAGAAAAAATTAAAATACTCTATTAATACACATTACCATTCGAAATATCTCACTACCGTTTGTAAAATAAAACGGAAATAAACGGTAATTTCAAAAACGGGAATGAGATTTTTACGAATTTTGACCATTGTGCATTATTAAATAGACTTAAAATTATATTTGACATATTAATATAAACACATACCATAGACACGTCTTTTGGTACATTCGGCTTTAATAAGGCATTAACGAACTTGCCAATTAATCTTCAAATGGTGAGGAGATAAAAATGTTGACAAACCGTATAACAGTACGAAGAGATCGTTTTATTTTGGTGGGAAATCGTTTCACACGCGTGCGATTAGTTTGGCTCGCTAGCGACAACTAAGATCGATTGCCGCGTCGATAGTTTGACCAATAATATGGCGCGAATATTTGATTATGGCTTAGTTCATTCTCACCAATGGTAATGAATGGTACCTGCATGGACATTTTTCAAAGCGATGACAAACTATTTTAAAGTGATCTTTAAGATGTATAACTTTTATGATATCTAAACAAAGGTCTATTCTATAGAAATAACTACTTAAAAATACAATCTTCGACATATAATTGAATCATTTTGATCATTCATTGATCAAAATTGGGATTTGGGACATGACGGGTAATGAGATTTGGCTAATATTTAAATTTATAAAAAATATTTCTATTAAAAAAATAAACATGTCATAAACTTCTAAACATAGAACTAGCTCTATTTGATATATAAAAAATAATCTTACTCAGATTTCTCCACGTCTCAATAGTTCTTTAGTGTTTGCCGCGTAATATGTACGAACTCAAATATTCACCCTCCTACATGAGTTGCCGAGATGGCCTCCTGGATTCCTTGCAAAATTTCCGGGGAATAGCCGGAAATTCCCGGACATACTCGAAACACTCCTTCAAATACTTACGCAATTAAACTGTAAATGAGTAAGATATTTCCGGAAACGGCTGTCTGATTTCATTACTGTTATTTAATGGCCATTCGGTTGAAGAAAGACGTAAGTCCTTTATAAGTGTACTACCGTCGTTCTTAGACAATTATGTAAGAGGTCACTCAAATGGGGTTCGGAATTACTTTAAGGGTAAGGGAAATGGTAACATAACCGAACAGACAAAGGTAACCGAAATAACCCTGAGAATTGCTTAAGTGTCAATTAACACATTAGTTTTGAAAGTGATGGCGACAGTTATTAAATACGCAACGATAATAAAATAAAAAAAATATTGAACGATTCATACCAATTAATCTAGTCTGAAACTAAGCTTGTTCTATAGTTACTACATAACGGATAAATATACACAAATCCATACTAATATTATAAAGAGGAAAGGTTTTTTTGTTTGGATTGATGCTCCAGAACCACCGATTTAAAAAAATATTTCACTGTTGGGAAGCTACACTATTCCCGAGTGACATAGGCTATTAAAAAAAGATGGTCCGTGCGAAGGGCGGACAGCTAGTATATAATAAAGACATCCAAGACTCAGGTACAGATGCCAGTACTTATCACACTGGCATTTGCCCCTAGCAGGAATTGAACCAGTAACCTTCAGTTTCGTAGCTCTGACCAGTAGAGCAACATGCCGTCATTATATTGTGTGTCATTATGGGCCACCCCACACATAGCGTCTCCCGAATGTCGACGCCTCACCAACGCCCGTGCCGCGGAGCGCGGCGTTGAAGCGGCGCAGGCGTTGGTCAGGCGTCGGCGTTCGGGAGACGCTAGATGTGGGGTGGCCCTATATGTTGCCACTATTGTTCCTTTGAGTAAACCTCTGAACAAAATTAGAAAGTTGTATAGATTTAATGTATTGTTTTTCTCTCGATGATTTAACTTCTGCCCTCGCTTTGTATTGACGTAGAAATAATGATCCAAAACTGACATAATTGTTCTGGAACTGAACGGGCTTAAGTTACTAACATTTAAAACTAGCGGTCCCGGCAGACTTCATCCCGCCCGGCAAAGAATCGATTTGACAGCAAAAGTATCCTATGTCCTTTTCCCCGTTCTGAGCTACATCCCCAGCAATTTTCAACCAAATCAGCTAAGCCGTTCTTGAGTTATAAACGGAGTAACTAACATGACTTTCTTTTATATATATAGATTATCTTATATTTTTACTACCTGTTTTATATACCTAAATAAGCTACTTCAGTTGATGCATATTTCTTTTGGATTGCTGTTATTGTATTATTAGCATAATGTATTTTGAAATTGAATAAACGAACACAAAAAAATACCGTTCAATTTTACGAATACTAAAATATATTTTTAAATTATAAAAGTCGAATCATTATGCAAAAGCATTCGTTAAATATTTAATGTGCATGAATTGTTGCCTGGAATTTCAGCGTTCTGTCTGCATCAATCAGTATATGTTTGGTGTGCTTTGTATATATGCATTTATTTATCGTTTAACTGGTGATGCGTAAAAATCAGTTAATTATAAGGTTAAAGTTAAAAAACAAGCTTTTATAATTTTAAAACATTTTAATACAATAAATTTGTTTGATGATTTGATTTTTATTTGTATTAAATTTAGTTGGGCCTACATAGGTACCTAATAATTCAATCTAAATATTTGTACGTTTAAGTTTTGTTGTGAAATAAAAAGTAAATAAATTAATCCTACAGTACCATGTCAATGAGATTAAACCAGGATTCTATAAAATCAAAATTCGCAATATTATTTCAACTTTTCATTTAAACTACCTATTAAAATTTTCGTAGGTAGTATAAGTACAACAAACATTATAGGACGTTGGAATGAAACAACTGTTAACGGATTTAACTCGCGTATTTTTATTTTATTTTATTAGCTGACGTTTCGGATTCTTTACAGTTTCCATAATCGTAGCACAACTGAGCTGACAATAGTCTAACGCTAAAGAACACAAAATATATTTTCTCAATTCAATTGGTATTGTATATTGAAACCGAACATGATATATGGTTTTAAAACGAGTGAGAAAACTTTTTGCACAAATTCAGTAATTAAGTAAACTCGAAATATTTCACAAATTTATCCCGTTACATTCTTGAAAAGGAAATTTCAAATATTATTACAATTTATCTTGGGAGGTTTTGGATGCCTGATTATTTTGAGATACAATTAAATATTTATACCGTCATTAAATTTAACAGAAAATTGTAGCTATAAATAACCTCATAATCTCTATTTATACTTACCAATCTATTTTTTCTTTTTATTTCTATCTTATACTTTTGCAATGATAGAAATACTAGGAAAAATTGCGACATAGGTACATATTATATGTATCTTATATTTATTGTATGTGTATATAATACCTTACCTTTTATAATATCTTATCACGTGTGGTAAGACTCGATTGTTTTAAGTGTCACAGCCTTATGTTGATACAACGCGACTCCTATTCTCTTTCAAGCCACATCGAACCTTTGTAGTTATTTCACAACCTTGCTTGTCTTCAATTTTACTTATGTTTTTCAATGAAAGTTTATTCAAACCATTTTGAATTTGAATAATAGTAGTTTGTTCATTACCCCAGATAAGTTACAAAGTAGAAAGCATAAAAGTTTTCTCCATCAAAAAACTTTAATGGGATCGTTTTGAGTTTCAGTAGATTTTGCTAATTCTTTAATAAAACATTTCCTCAATTTTTACACGTAAACTAACTATAGTGTACTCCGTATGTATATAATAATATGTATTTTTCATTTTTCATTTTCATTTTCAATGTGCATACATTTTTCTTCCGTATGGAATTAATTTATCCTGCAGGTCTGGGATATAATATACTTAGCCTATAATATTTTTTTAGGGCCCATCAACCTATATACCAAAATGTCTCAAAATCACCGGCTTAGTAAAATCATACCAAAAAAACTCGCATTTGTAATAGTAAACATGTCAAATAAATACTTACATAGAATGTGAACAATAAAATAATATTTTCAGAAACTACTAAATAAATATTGTCAACGATACTACAGTTTACTTGTTATTGGCAATGTTTGTAAACATTAGACAATAGAAAAATACGGCTTCTTCACCTTGTGTCAGCGGCGAACTAGCTTAAGACATGACTGTTAAGCCCAAGCTATGCTAAAACTCTTTTGCTTATATAATCACATAAAATAGGGACAACGACTTGGTAAAGAAAACAATTTCATTTAGTCCATCAGTTAGATTATTAATAGTACATTACGCACCTAGGCCAGTAAAATAAAAAAATGTCTCAGATCACATGTTGTCGTCCGAGGCGAAGCTGAGGTTGACAAAAATGTGATCTGAGGCTTTTTTATTTTACTGGCCGAGGTCAGTCTACTATTTTTCTGTTCGACGAAGTCAGAAAGCGGCAATTTCATTTAGCGCAGCGGCCAGAAAGTTGGCGCTTTCTGGCCGTAGGATAGAAAAAAATATTAGACACGCATTTTTCTTTTCTCAACTATAAATTACAAGGATAACGCGCTTCAATGGTTAGGCGTAGGGGTTCGTGATGTCACTTTATGGTATAAATTGTACCGTAACGTGTCGTTACGAGCCCCCACTCCCAAACTTTAGGAGCATGTGTCTTTGTCATTTTTTGGTTTGTTTTTGAGAAAAGAAGATTACGTGTCTAATATTTTTTTGGTAATCTACTTGACGGACAAAGAAAGAAAAACAATCATCTAGACTATACAATAAATGCAGACGTCGTTCTGCCCTGCAAAGCATCGCTACATTAAACAAGTGATTCCATACGCGTTTCAACCGCCGTCAGTCCCTTGCCCTGAATATTGAAGGAATAAGCTACAATAAGATTTAAACTCGATAAATTTTGACATAATTATACGAGAGAGGTGTAGATCATATCCTCAATATTTAGAACTGCGAAAATAAAATTGTTCATATAATGTAAAATATTTTACATTTTAATTTCCGATGTCTTCGAAGAAACTACACATTGGTCGAATGGATTTAACTCCCGTATTTTAATTTATTAGCTAACGTTTCGAAAACTGTAGAGTTTCCATATTCGTATCACGACTGAGCTGACGATAGTCTAACGCATCACATTTTGTCATTTTGTTTCCCGTTGGAACTTGTAAGTAAGTTTTGTTTGTATAAGAAGTTTCATATAGCTTCGCTCCCTCGCTGCAGCTGGCTAGCAGTGCGACATTACTATTTCATGAGCTACCGTATAATGTTTCCAAGTGAACGGAATATAATAAATATCATACAGAATTTCCACATGACTTGTTTTATCTTATTTATTTATACCAGCTATACCCAAACTAAATAAATCTTGTATACTTTATTTATTTGATCGGTCCTTCGGAAAGAATATAGAAAAAATTAATAGGCCATAATGTTGCTCGTTCCTCGTTGATCATTACTAAATGGTAACTACATATATCTATAGGTATATATATATATATATATATAGCTATAGATATATATATGTAGTATATATATATATAGCTATAGATATATATATGTAGTATATATATTTATATATATATATATATATATATATATATATATATATATATATATATATATATAAAGAGAAGCTGACTTAATGACTGACATCAACGCAGGGCCTAAACTATAAGATAAACTTGAAATTTTGCACAGGAGTTTCTTTTATAATGTATGGGAGCACTTAAGAAAGGATTTTTGATAATTCAACCCTTAAGGGGTCAAAACGGGGTGCTTATCGTGCGCACACGAAATAGTGGGCAGAGACTAAATTATATCTAGGTATATATATACATTTTACTCGTAATGTGGCTATCCACATTACAAGTAAAATGCTTAATGCAGTGTCGAGAATATGCGAGTTAAATCCGTTAATTGTTTCATTTAAATATGTAATTTTTTTAAATTTGGAGAACATAGGTTCAGTATGTCGTTCTGATATTCAATTCTTTTACATACATTATTACATTTTTTTTATGTATGAATGTATGAGCTAATCTCCACTCGCTGTAGTATCTCCTTACCTCCGACCTGCCCATTTTATATAAAACGGGCAGTATAAAAGTAAGTTTATCTTAAACATTAGAAACTGAAGCCCGGTCAATACCAGGACAATTACATGTCAGTTTCGTGCATATCTTTGCGGTGATTGTTCTTAGAATAAAGTTGTCGGTGCTAACCTGAATAATATATTACATTCCACGGGAGCGAAAGTCGGAAGTTTGTTAAGTTTTGATATTCCCCCCGGAACCATACATTTTCCAGGATATATTTCATCGCTTGAACAGTGAAGCCAAGCAATTAGAACAAACAAATATACTTATGTATTCGTAATACATTTTGAAGACATTGAAAAAAAAATACATTTAAGTAGGTTTGTTTAGGTTATTTTATTTGCCTTCAAGCAAATATACAAGTTTATGTAAATAACATTTATCTAATGTTTGTAGCGACGTTAGTAATATTTTTTTAAGGCAGTGTTCGAAGATATTGTATTTTTTGTTTTCATCTCAAAAAGGTATAGATTTTGCTGATATTTTAATCCATATCTTATTTGAAGATACTGACATAAGACGCCGTTGTTGGTATTTTTATTTGATTTTAAAATGTAGTGATTTTTACACACTATACTATAAGTAAATTAGACAATCCGAAGCTATTGATTGTATTAGTTCACTAGAATAGCTGCGGAAACATTCAGTCAGTCAACACTTTTTTTATATTAATTCAATTATAACGTAAGCACTCGGGGTCTTTGCATTGCTTATTTTTGATGGCATGGGGGGTAGAGAGTTTAGATGGTAAATATATCAGCAGTATTTATTTAGGTACTATTTTACACAAATGTACAAGAGTTTTTGTAACTTTTGCTGATGCAGAGGAAAAGGCGGTAAGTAATTGTAGTAAATCTGCTTACGTAATACTTGAACGGTCCCTAATTACACATATCAAAGGTAGGATTTTACCTACCCGATTTGTATAAAATACGCTAAGATCCTACTCAACATTGCTAAGGATGATACCACCAGCAACAACGGAGTTTCCACACTTTGTTATTCATCGCGTATACTGAACTCTCCGAGAATATGTTAAAGCTCTGGGGGCCCGTCCGAGGTTCAATATTGTTCAGGATTCTTCGGAGATTCATCGAGAATGTGAAAACGGCAACCTGTTTCCTTTAGAAACACCCGTATATCGTTAGCGAAGAATAGGCCTGACACAACAATGAATCCGCGAAACAAATTGCTTCAATACTGAAACTGAAATTTAATTAAAAAAAGGCAACGAAAAGAGTTCAGTCTTCAAATGACATTGAAGTGCTGTGGGGAAATGTGTTTGTCTTGTTGACTGATTACTACGATGCTTATTATTTTTTTTGCTGACGTTTCGAAAGGCTTACAGTTCCCATAATCGTAGCACGACTAGTTTTACGAGTTTAACGTTTAAATAATCTGTATAGAAAAGGGTGGTAAGAATTAGGTAAGCCTAACGGACCAAATTATTTAGTTAAACTGTTTCTTAATCGAGATCTTTTGAATATTAATGCGGACGTCAAGAAATTTGCACATACTTTTCTGATTAAAAATAGCTAGCTTTCGTTCCATTATTCGTCCAGCGTAACTAGTTAAATTTATTGGCAGACCATTCTGATTGGTTAATCGGTAGGTACCCGTATTACAACGGGCCATCAGTTAGTGTCGCGAGCATCCGTCGACCATTACTAGTCTGTAGGACTATTCACCTAAACGATCTTTATTCACATAATGTACTACTATTTTAAAATTTCTTTCAGCTTTAGGTTACAAAGAATATATAATAGATAATCATTTATTCCTTTTGTAATTTCCGCATTATTAAAATAAATCATGATATTAGTATTATTTCTCGCGACTTAGTTCGGTAGAACTCACTTTCCGTACTTGAAACGTCTATTGATAAATTCAGTATTTTCATTGAACGTAGTGTTCTGTAACGTGGTTCTGATTAACCTTTTCTTGCTACTTATGTCACTTATTATGCTAACATTATTTTTCTATAATACTATAATAGTAGACACAGATGTCATAGTTCAGTGCTATATTCCGTATACTCGTAAAGAATGGAATTAGAATTCTCCTGAGAGCATTGATTAATTATAGACTAAAAATTTATTACAATGTATCAATAGAAATTCGATCGATATCTATAATTTACCTATTCCCAATAATTTAAATGATAGATAGACATTTGTACCAAGACAATAGTAGAAAAATCAACATCTCTCGAACGATTGATAACTGTAATATTACCCAATCGTATGCAAAGTACTGCACATAGATGGCGCTAAAGCGACATAACGCTTGTAAAAGTATCGCAAGTACAAATTCAAGATAGTGGAAGATTTCGTCAACTCGATCAGTAACGCCTGTAGTGTAATTGGAAAAAGCACGATACCTCTCGTTAAGGTACCTATAGGTGTGGGTTCAAATCTCACTGGATAATAGATTGAATTATTATTATTATTATTTTATACTCAGGAGACAATATTATAATAATGTCGACCTGATTTTTCACAGTTACCGAGTAAAGTGTTTCCGATCCGGTGTGGTTTGCTGGCAGCACGGTGACAGTACGAACTCCCGTGGGAAAAATTTGTCACCGACTGCATGCTATGAGCCTCTATCCTATCTTGAATACGAGTACGTAGTGGAGAGGAACTAATAGCGATAAGCGTTTTCTCAATACCTGAAGACTTGATACTAACTTCTCGAGTCTTTATACTACGTATAAAATATTTTAGGCGTTGGAATGAAATAACTATACCGGCTTTAACTCGCGTAGGTATTTTATTTTCTAAAAATTCTAAATCATTACAGTTTTCATATTCGTAGTGCAATGAGCCATACGCCATACATAATATAGCCAACGTCTGAAGATAATATAAAACACGCGTGTTAAATACGTCATAGTTATTTTATTCCAATGTGTAATACAGTGTACCATACTATAGACTTTCTTTTTTGGTAGGTAGGTACATTACATGATCGTTACCGTGCTACAAGGATCCTTGTAATATGGCAATTCCAAAAACTAAATGCAGCCGAAATCAATTCTATTACAAATTATAATCTATTTCCAAATAATAGGTATTTTACGTATAATTAAATAGTTAGGTATATTCTTATAGAAAATCTCTAAGTACTATCGGATGCTTTCGGGGTATGCCATTTTAGAAAAAAATTGCTTGCACTTGTTGCTTCACACACAGCCGCCAGGTACCAGGGTCATTCAAGCGATTATTGCCTTAAAGGTGTAACATCGCCAGCACAGTTGATAGTACCTACTGTTCGTAGATACTTTTTAAATTAATTTCTAAGTAGGTATAATATCACATATTTTTAATCGCTATATGTAGCACCAAACCTTTTCTTCTTATCTACTAAGTGGGACTCCACCTCAGGGACCAGGGAATCACAATATGCAGAAAATATCTGCGGCAGCCATTTTGTAGAAAAATATGCGCAGTGAAACTAGTGAGTAATTTCATAGAAACTACGAGCAAATTTCAAGAAGTTAAGTTTTAAAGTAATTGTGCAGCGCCTTAATGATTTTCTGGAAAGTTACGGAGTTCTGAAAAGCAGGGTATATACTTTAACATGCAATTTAAAACATGATCTCGCCAATTATAATTAAGTAAATAAATCGTGTAGTGGGGTTAAACAGTTATTGTAGGGGTGATTTGCTTAGGAGTCGATATTATGATATATTTTGACACATATTTGAAATCATCCCTTAAATAAATAGATATCTAAACTCCACGTGTGATCTTTCAAAGCCAGCCAAGTCAATACTTTAACTAAAACATAAAATTATTATATTTGTTATTATGTAATTAGCTAATTACGTAATAAGTTATGAAAATAATTTTACGACAGAAGAATTGAGTTTCGAGACGTTCTTTTTACAAGTTATGTTTTTGACGGTATTCTATTCTTTAATTATAACGCCAAAAATAACACCGTAGCGGCTTGTACAGTTGGCATAATAGATAAATGTACCTGTCCAAAAAAAATGTAAGTGCTTGTCAAGTCTTAGAAACCGACATTTTTATTGGTCGCGAGATTGGTTCGACCGTTCACTGAATGTTAAAGATAAAACTTTTTACTATTTCCGAACACTTACATTTCAGACAAATTAATTTGACGTGTAAAAGAGTACTGAACGTTGTATGCATAATGTATCTAGGCAAAAAGTATTCTGAGATCACTTTGCGGTGAAATCAGCGGTTTAATCTATCTGGGTATATTTCTGTTTCAATTTTAAACTTTGGCTTTAGGAAAAAGTGAAGCTAAAGTTTGCTCTGCGGCCTTACCATGTCTTTTAAATCTGTTCGTCAATATTTTAATGCTTTATTTTCGCGGATTGACGTAATGGTTTAAAAAACATTTTATTATAATACTATAAATTTAAAGTTATATTCTTTTTGTTTACATTTCGCTTGTAAACTTCAATGTTCCTATTGTGACATAGGTACCTATTTAGCTTTAAAGAAATATTAAGCATTTGTATAAAGTATCCCGTTTGTAGATTGTTTTGGTCGACTATATTATATAGGTACCTATTCGAAAAACAACCGTTTCTTTTCGAATTTAAAATGTATTTCTTATTAAAGGGGCCATTTTTATCAACGTTTAATGCGAACTCAGTCATATGCAAACAAAATACGTATAAATAAAGTGTTTCCAAGAATAAAAACAAGTACAAAATAACATCAAAAGAGGTGCGAATGCCTACTAACTTTTCGTAAGCCTTGGGATTTGTTTTTTTTTTTATAACAATTAGTTGACGTACGAAAAGTCATAGGTTGCGCCCGCGCGCCTCATATTTCGCCAGGAAAAAAGGTACCTAAAATAATAGTTCTGTTTAAGTATTAATAGAACAAAACTTGAATTTCAGTATGTATTATTTTAGCAGCTCATTTGATACTTTGTTTCTTTTTACATATTACCAACCGCAAATATTTCTCTTGAAAAGAAAACGCAGAAGGAAATAAATTGGCTCCATTCCGTGTTCATCTTTTGATAAGACAGAAAGTAATAATGCGGAAATTTTTACGCTTTGCTTAAATCGGAAACCATTTTTTCATAATAATATGCATACGAGAACATCCAGTTAAAATAATTGGTTCCCTCAGTACATTAATATTATTTTATTAACAAACTCTTTGTAAGTTTAACTCGATATTATAACATACTGCCCAACTAACTTATCACTTAATGAAAAACTCTTTTTTTTCATCGCTGACGAGTTTCTATTAGCTAGTTTACTGTACCTATTCGTTGGCAGAATATTGATTATATCAAATATTTTAATATAGGTACTATACCATACCTAAGTATAATTATTATTATAAGCTGCATAACTAAGATTGATATCGGGATGGCACATTGTTCTATTGTATAAGGCCGTTGCAGAGCACTCATGGTAAAACTACGCAGTGTTATTCCAAAACAGACATTTTCACACTCAAACACTCGTCTAAATAATCTAAAACAATGATCTCTATTCCACATACATGAACGCAAACGTTGGGGAAAGGAAATATGCTAATTTCTTTGTTCAGGGAGAATGGCCATTATTATCTTACGGGTCGCTTGGGAGCAGAGTATTTGTCCATTTCTATACACTATTTGCACGGTAGTGGACAGATTAGATGTGGTGGCGAATGGAGATTTCATATCTATGCAGATGATTTTATTTAAAGAATACGCAATCACGTGTAGAGTAGGGACACGTAAATACTAAATAGGTATTGAAAGCTTTTAAATATAATTAAAAGTTGACTACTTTTATATAGCTATAAGTTTAACTTTGTATAGCGCAACGTGGGTAGGTCCTCTGCAAAGTAGTATAACGTCCTAGGCAGCTATTTAGGAGCTAACAATCGTACAGTCATACAAGATGAATATGACTGTTTGTTAATAGCGTTGTTGGTCAAGGTTGTTCGAATTCTGGAATCCGTTGGATACGGGCAATTCGGGACTGGTGGCTGTGGAGGTCTTTGGTGGAGCATTTGGGAGAGACTGTCCTAAGAATATATCTAACAGTGGGCGCTTTTTGGTTTAAATTACAGTAGGAATTACTTTAACCACATAGCTACTCATATATTTAATCAATGTACCCTTGAGATAAATATATACATGATAGCAAAACCACAACTCAGCACTTTTTATGGTTACCAAGTTATTCTATTCTGATAGTCAATGGAGTTATTGTTAACCCGTACAATAGAGCCGAGCTGGTTTTATAAGTTTGTTTTGCATACAGCTGATGGATGCATTAGTCAAGGCTGTCGCTCTGTGATAGGTGTATTTGAAATCACAAATAAAATGCCATATGGATACCTATTTGTGAGTTACTATATAGGTACTGTATATTTGAACAAAATAGTCGTTTGTAATGGAAAGTTATTTTGAAAACAACTATCATCCCTCTTGATATAAGCTGTTAAGGCCTTATTTTCTGTACAGTGAAACAAACAGTAATGTCCCCAGTTTGTCATACAGTAAGAATTTCCCGTACATTTAACGGTAAGCAACCGAATAAATATATGTCTGAAAAAATGTAACTATTATAATATCTTATAGATATAATAACATGTTTACCCAAGGATTGAGGGTTTATTTCACGCTAAAGTAAACAGGTAACTAATTTATCAAAGAACTGGGTCATACAATTTCTGCCAGTTTTATTTGACGACTGTGAAACAAGACCTATCAAATCGTATAACAAGTTATTAAATAAAATGATGTAGGAGAGATATATGATACCTATATGTAAGAGACGACAGTCTGGCGGATCTCCCAGAGTTTGAGACGTCATCATTGTTGTCTCTAGCTAAAGCTATAATGGTGGCAAATAGCTATTAAGTACCAATTGAAACAGCATTGTACCAGTGCCAGGATATATTTCTTTTATAGTTTTTTTTGCTTAATAACTTTAGATGCACTTGTGGACACACACATTGGGTCGCGTATTTATTTTCTTTGCCGATGTTCTGAAAACTTTACAGTTTTCTTATTTCTAGCCGACTGAGCTGACACTAAACTTCTATTCTTTACACATTGATTCTGTACTTAACTGTGGTCTGAGACGATATTGACGGCGTGTAATCGAAGATCCACTCAGTAGCTATGTTGATGATGAATTGTCGAGTCGACATTTTGTCAAGTCGAAGTCGTTTTCTTTTGGCGGTGATCTGTCAAAAATCTTTATTCTTGTCGACAACGAATATCTTTTCATGTCGATGTCTTGTTTCTTAATGTCGACAACGATACAATATCGACACTACAACCTTCTTCTTAATAATTTCATCTTGCCGACTATGTTCTTAATTTGATATTATGTCGACAAATGTCGACTCCACAGTTCATCATAGGCTCGCTGCACCAATGCTCTAGCGTACCAGTATCGAAAATACCTGTAAAAAGCCACTATGAGGCATGTCTCTAAGAATAGCGAGATACTAACGGTCTAGTTTATCATTCTGTAACAGCTTCCCGCTCGTTGAGCATAGTCCAAGCGAGACATACGTCCAGAATAACGAACGCAGCTTATTCTACTTAGAGACTGCCTATGCAGTATAGAAGTTGCATATCTGTACCTATCTTTAAAGTACCTATTACATAGTTACATGCGAATTTGTTTTAAAGTAACTTTATTTATTGGAATGATACAACTATAACGAATTTAGCTCGCGTATTTTTTTAATTTAATTTGCTGACATTTCTAAAACTTTACAGTTCCCATATTCGTAGCACGACTGAGCTGAATATAGTCTAACACTAAAGGTACTTTAGTTAGTTCTAAAGCTGTTAAAGGTGGGTTGATGGAAATGTCTTACAACGCGAGAGATGTAAGGAAATGAACACAGCACTTTGCTCAGCTATGTTTTTGGTACTTTGCAATTTTGAGTTACCATTACATTGGGATTTGTACTAAAGTGATTGTATTAAGAACGTTATTCATTTAATTAAATATGTAATTTGGTAGTCTTAGGATGTCGAAAGGCTAATTACTTACGTAGACAGTAATGTCATTGGATTAAACCAGCTGGAACGTTTCTTTTGGGTTATATTTATTCTAACGAATTGGGTACAAAGCTCTTGGCACTAAGCGGAATAAGCCGTCGCAGTGCGGCGGCGAAGTAGACGGTAACAATAAGAATTAACTTTATTTAAGTTCGTTTGAAGCTGTTATTTTAAGGTAAAATAATTAAAATAAATAAATAAACCTATAGTTTATTAATTTTGATAAGTAAAAAATATCGAGGTAATGTAAACATTTTATGATTCTTTCATAGGCAAATCTCTAACTCTTACGGTTATTTAAAGCTATAGGAAAATATGTAACGCAAGACTCAGTAACCTGTAAAAAGATTTTAAGAAAATTGTTTGTATTTACTTGGAGAAAAAATCAGTCCCTTAGGCGAGCGATGACTTGACGGTTTGAACTACCTACTTAATGATATCATTTCGAGCAAAATCTATTAGAAAATTGGACAGTAAATAATCTATAACTAAGTTATCTCTTATATTCTGCCAATCAGATGCCAGTAGCTTCTTTTATTGGATGGACATGACTGCTATATAATTGAGACTAGCGAATTGCCATTTATTTTTTATTTTCATTCCTAAATTAGTTAGTCAAAATAAACCAAAAGTGTTCTACGGGACTCACAAAAATTTAACTTCAAAGCGGAGACTGAAAAAACAGTTTGTTTAAAAAAAATATAAAATCGCACCAGTATGAAATATGGAAATGTGGATCAGGGGTGTAAAGATAAAACGGGTGAGGCGATTATTTATTCGTACGATAGCCAGTTGGTGGACGGACGTGCGGGAAAATGGACTTTATAGTATAGTGACCCGTACGGATTAAAATATGAACATATTATAATTGAGTAATTAGCTGTGGTACTTAGTTTACTGAATTTATAAAACCGATAATGAAAAAAAACCTTCTCTGTCCTCCGGCCGGAAAGCGCCAGCTTTCTGGCCGCTGCAGCGCTGCGCTAAATGAAATTGCCGCTTTCTGGCTTCGTCGAACAGAAAAATAGTATACTGACCTCGGCCAGTAAAATAAAAAAGCCTCAGATCACATTTTTTGTGATCTACGATTTAATTACATGTGATCTGAGACATTTTTTATTTTACTGGCCTAGGTGCGTAATGTACTATTACAGATTCCATAATAGTAGCACGAAATGATTTTTTTAGCAGGTTCTGAAACGTCAGCAAATTAAATGAAATACGTGAGTTAAATCGGTCTATAGTTGTTTTATTCCAGGATTTGTCCTGGAATGAATGCATTTCACGTACTTTGAACTGCATTGGCGACTGTACTACTTTAAAATTTACCTATTTTAAAATTGCCTACAACGCAAAATTAGTGAAACTCACACTGATAATAAAGTATCAGGATTGTATTTATTTGCAAGCATAAATAATGTCTAAAGTATGTTCTGACGTTATTGTGTTAGTTTATTTTTATAATGTCTGTCAAAATTTCATTGATAATTGATCATAAATCAACCAGAGTAAATGAAAAAAAAGAATAATAAATGTTGGACCCAAATCGAGGATTTGCATATTACTATATTGTGCTACATTCATAGGTAACATATATTTTATTTACTACACTTTTAATAGTCTTTCTAGGCGTAACAGTCATAACATTAACCGCAGTTAGCGAGCAAAGCCACGCGCCGGGCGAGGTCTTATCGGCGATAAAACATAGCCGTGACGTTTATAAGCGCCTGTCACGGATATTTACAGTTTGGATAGAAAATAAAAACCTTTTAGAGTTCATTTGTACCCATATTACAATATCGTACGATTACAGAAATATTATAAAGCGCGCGGTCAGTTTCTAGTCATTTAAGTCAAAAAATAATTTTGACCGTCAACAAAATGTTGGTATCGTACGTAAAATTCTTGTGTCGTGGTGTTTGTAACCACTCCTCCGAAATGGCTGGACCGATTTTTATGAAGTTTAGTGTGTATATGTTGAGTTTGAGTAGATCTGAGAATCGGCTAAAATCTACCTATTATTTATACGCCTAAATGGTAGTCCACTCCAGTTTTTGTTTCATTAATGATTCGGCATTGAACAACTCACTAAAAACGCGGTAAGAAATTCGCTGGGTCAGCTAGTAGGTTATTTCAGTAGAAATTAGTAAGCTCGCAGAACCATACCACCATCGTTATAATTTCAACTCACAGACTATTCCACTACATTTGACTGAATAAAAGAATACTTGAAACAGCGGCTGACACAGATGTCAGTAATGTATGAATTTCATAAAAATACTCCCGTATTACGTGAACATGAATGATTCAAACCACGTACTGTGTTGTTCGGAGTTAAAATAATTCACTGTTAGATATTTATTTAGATATTGGATATCAATAATCAATATAGAAGTTTTTTGACATTTCAAATCTTCGAGAAAACGCATAATTAACCTACCAATCAAAGCGTGCCGGTTAAATATACAGGTGCGATATATATATAATTATGTACTTACCTATAGTCGTAGATAGGGTAGGTACCTAATTATTCTATCTGTGTAATTTGTTTTCGCAAAATAAAATTTATTCAGTACTTACCTATTCTATAATAAAATTTCTTTAAAGAAAACGTCTCTTCTGTAACGTAGGTCTAGGAAGATTGTAAATATTACACCTAAACTTTAAAAATATCGTGAAAGTCGGTGTGATCTACATACATTACAATAATTATATCTCGGACAATTAATAAACATAATTTCAGTCAATTGAAGTATAAACGGCATAGACGGATTCTCAATAATATCATAGCATGTGAACATGGTATTCATTATTTTAAGTAATATGACTTATAAATGGACCGAAAGTTTTCCAATTAAGCATAACCTTATGCATGCTGTGGGTTCAACCCCGCACATTTACTTCACGATTGTCTCAATTCGTATTCATCCCGCGGAGTCGGCAAGCGCGTGAAGAAGAGGATTATTTGTCGTTATTTATTTCACTGCGACACTCTTTATGAATACATTACCGTTGCCGCAGACTGGAATCACGTCAATCGGTAACTAAATTATAGAGGATTTGAAAAACAGTTCGATAAGGGAAGTTGACATCTTTAAATCCAACCGTTTCTAGGTCTATGATCTTCCTTATTTTTCCCGGCGCCGAGACACTAGACAGTAATTGCAATACAACATATTATTCATACAACAGGTACATATTTATAATATTAATTACTTTTGCGTTAAAGTGCTGTCATATTAAACATATTTGTAATAAGGTTGCTTTTTTCTCAAATTTATTTGGGACCAACTTCGGGGTATATGCTTTCCAATAAAAAAAATCATCTTCGGGTAAGGACTTTCTCAGCAGTAAGTACGGATAGTATGTGGGCGCTTAAAATATTTGAAAGTGACCACGTTATTTCAATCCGATCCCTATTATCGCACATACCCAATTTTAGTGCCTTTTTTGCATAAGTCTTAATTAAATAAAGCCGACCGTTCTAATATGAATAACATTAAAGTAAACTATAAAACTAAATATTCAACTTTGCCGAAAATCTGAATAAAGTCAATACAACTGGAAATTTCCCTAAACTTTGTTTATTATTTTCCGCCGGAATGAAAACCGTAATAGTGTGAATCGCGAACTTTTGGATCCTAACTGAAGGCTGAGTAAATGTTTATTTTTCTTGAAAATTTCAACACTTAAATTTCGGGTTACTATTTAGCTAGAGTTGTATTCAAATGAAAAGTAAGTATATATTTTGGTTTGAATGCGTTGTAGACCTATTGTAAAAACTACAACTTATTTTAGAATAGAATAGAATAGATTTATTTACACAGACATATCAGTATTATAATAAATGCAGCACATATTATGTTGCAAGAGCGGAAAGCATCTATGCAGCACTGGATTTCCTGCATTGTCAGACCCTCAATGAGAACTATACTTAATATTATAACTCTGTACCTACTAAGTTATTAAATTGACAACCATTTAATGTAGCGCGATTCGACTCAAAGGTCTTTTTAACATAGTAAAGAAAATCAATTTTACAGCCATCACAAAATATCAAAGATCGAGTTAAACATTTTTGGAATGTGAATGTACTGGTTCTTTTGAAGAGGACGACGAAAAAATTAAAGTAGATAGCCAGGAAATTTCGTCCGAGGCAATTTCCTTAAAGAATTTATCCTGATCTTTTCAGGGTTAGCGATATATAATTATTGTTTTATTAATAATAGTTTTTCAGGTACCGCCTTAAATATTAATGTGCAACTACAGGAATAAGATCTTAGTTATTGTAAAATATGTGACTAATTGATCAGTCATATTATTATATTTTAAGACACAACAGGTAGTTACTTTTTTAAATCATGAAAGCATTTTCGTAAGTGATTTTCTTTGTTTACGTAAAAATACTTCTGCATAATTTAATATACAACCTACTGAATTGTAATTTTTAAAAATGAGCTGATCTAAATCTGAGAATTTGTTGCTACATTATCAATATAAATAAAAAGTAATCACCGAAATGAATGTAGGTATGCGTATAACTTCCGATCGACCGCACCAAATTGGATATTTTTTTGCGTGTGTTATTGTCAGGGCAATGTTTGCACACGAAATTAAATAAAAAGAAAATATTATTATTTAAATTAGAATATGGCGGTATGCAGTTCGCCAGGTCAGCTGATATAAAATATATTGACATCACGTAGTACATAAAACAAAAAAATGTCGTATCCCAATATCCGGCATTTTAGAAAATAGTCCTTTGAACTTGCCACAAAATGGCTGACGGCATTTCAATGCCTATGAGTGGTTGGTTTGTGTAAATATCTTCCGTATACAATGTGATTGGATCGAAAAAGGGTTACCTTATAAGCTTTGATATTTGCGGTCTTTATTAATCTACGTTTCTGGGCATAAAGGTTTACCGAGTTCAGGAAAAGTTATACCTACGTAATATTTGGCAATGTTGTTATTATAGTTGTAATTTTTGTCAGTCTATAAACCCGGGACCTCTCGATTGTTGATCATCATAATCCCTACTAATATTATAAATGCGAAAGTAACTCTGTCTGTCTGTCTGTTACGCTTTCACACTAAAACTACTGGATGAAATTTGGTACAAAGAAAGTCTGGAGCCTGAGAAAGGACATAGGCTACTTTTTAACCGACTGCAAAATAGGAGGAGTTCCACGCGGACGAAATCGCGAGCAGAAGCCAGTAGTAATATAAAGCAATAGGTTCATATCTACTGAAGTAGTTTTACCATTACACTAATTTTATTTTTTCTTTTTATTTTCTTTTTTGGAATATTATCGAATAGATCACGTAAAAGAATATAAATTAATCTAACTCAGTTTTATTACTTAGTTCTGTTGTAGGCAATTTTTGTTTATTTTAGTAGTGTTTTAAACATCACCATAGTGTATCATGTTGTTATAATATATCGTTTAAATTATGTTTATATCTATTAAATACCTAGTTATGTATATTATAACGCAACACTGTTTGGGTACGGTAATACCATTAAGGATATCTTTCGCCTCAAGTCAGCACATCTATAGGTATAATAATAATAATATCTCATTGTTAACGCTAAAATAGCATCTGTTCAAACTTGATTTACGAATCTGCTTATCGTTTGGATATACAGGACTAAAACTAGTTTAATTAGGAAATAATTGTTTCACATATCGAAACGAAAGAATATATATAAGTATATAAATGACTTGCGGCCCGCCCCGGCTCCGCCCGGATCCCTTTTTTATAGCCTACCTATGTCACTCGCGAATAGTGTAGCTTTCCAACAGTGAAAAAATTATTCAAATCGGTCCAGTTGTATTGGAGCCCATTCAAACAAAGCAAACAAATATTTTCTCTTTATTGTGTAGGTATAGATCAATGTGCGCGATTGTGACTTACTTTCATTGGGCGCTGTAAAATATACAAATATTGGTAGGTACCTATCTAATAGTTGCCTAGCAATATTCACCTGAAAACACCCCTTTGAAACCAGCGGATTTCGCTAGTACAGTATAATATTATTTATTTAATTTACTAAACACAAACTGCATAGTTCGCGGTACAAGTAACGAACCTGGGAGAACATTGAAACTTTCAGATTACAATATTATTTAGAAGTACCCTCACCGAACACTAATGAACTTTAGTTGTCTAACTTTACGGTTGGATTTCGCTAGAGTGGAGAATGAAGTTAGGTCGTTTCGTAATATGTGTATTATGTTCATGTATTAAGTATATCGTGATAATGGTCTAGGATTTAATCTGAGGGTCTAAGTTTGGGTTCTGGGCTAGCGTAAATGATACTTTACGAGGCACCTATATTATCCCTTGAATATTATTATTACACTCGTCAGTACTCTTGTGCTATTTGGATTCAGTTGGTAAGGATTTATAATATTTTATTAACATTAAATTTCAGACATACCTAGCCATATTACCAAATGAGATCGGTTTCAATGTTAAATCCTCTCAAGGTTTACCAAGAGGTCACATCCTCTCTCTGTTTTCGGAGAATCTTTTGATTAAAGATCACTCATCTAGGTACAGATAATTTATGGTTTCTTGGCATACGTAATCGTACTGTAAAATTTTAGTACTAAGATGCAGCAAATGTATTATTAAAATAGGTAGGTATTAAAATTATATTCTCCTAAATACCTAAAGTAATAGATATATCAACAAATCATCCCTAATTTTCTATTCTCAAGGGTTTTTATCCTCTGGACCGTAACATAAGCCTTTCTTAGTAGCCTAAATACTTATGTATTATATTTATGAATACCAAGTAAATATAATTTAGGTATCACGAGGAAACCTCTGGGAACACGATATTATAAAACATATATGTCTGTCTAAGTTGATCACGTAGTGGTAGGTCTGAGAATCAGCCAACAATTATTTTTTATATCCCTAAACGTTAAGCCACCCCAAACTTCTGTTTCTTAATTTTCGGTAGAGTATATACCTACATACCTATATACCTACTTGGTTTATTTTTTCATGATTCCGCGTTGAAAAATACATACAACCCTAAATTTTTACTCTTCTACGAATGACCCCTTTTTTAATTCGTAAAAAATGCGGTACTAAGTTCGCCGTAAAAGAAAAGTGGTCATCGTAGACTTGCTCTTATATAGAAATATAAGTAAAGGTAGTACCTAATAACTCTGTAAAGAAATACCTGCAAATATACCTTTACAATGAAACTTCTAAAATTCCCCAACAGGCAAAACTAACCAATATCAGAAACACAGGAACAACAGTCGTTGACAAGAATGATGCGCATCTCAGTCGTTGTGCCTACTTCAAACAAATGAAAGGTCGACGTTCCTACCGTCAGCATGACCATGCAAGCTGCCGGACAAAACAAACGAAGCTTTGTTCCATCTTTATGTCCGGAAAACCTAGTTTCGATTCCGGATTATTTCGAGTTATCCTGATGAATAACTGAAACAAAATAGGATTCTGTTCTGAGTTACGTAACTACCATACAAGCTCAATTTGAAGTCACAAGTGATGCATAGTACGTATCCCGTAGGATTTACTATTTTTAAGTAAGCGAAAGTCATTCTTGTTTAGGGTTGCCATCTGTCCGGGTTTCCTCGGATTTTCCTAGTTTAGAGGGCTTCCGGGGAGCGACGAGCCTGGCCTTTTAATTCAAAAACTATTGACCTTGGTCTATCTTGACACGTGCGGTTTTTGGGCTCTAAAATCCGGAGATTTCAGGTCGCTTGTCCAGGTCGCTAAATTTTAGAGATGGCAATCCTACTCTAGTTTCATTATTTCTGATATTTACCTGCGACCTAATTAAGGTATTTTCCAAAGAAACTATAAAAGTTAATGGACGACGTGTAAAAATTCCTATGCACCGGTCGATAAAATTAATTAGAGCACCTTTCCATGCAATTTGCCAAGAGCTCTTATAACGCAGAATGTCGTTAGATCGAGTATCGAGTAGCAACAAACATAAATCACCGCAGAGGTGCCGTTCCCTACGAGAGATATAGTTACCGAGAAATAGCTTATAAATAGGAACCTCATATGGAATATAAGTCGCAAGCGATATTGCCAAGCTAATGATTTTAACTTCAACGTAGGTAGCTACTTAAGGTAAATTCATTAGTATAAGGTTAAAATTATTTTAAAAGGGTAAGTATATTTAGAACTAAACGAATATTCGAGAGAACTTTGTACAGCGCGGCGTTTTGATTTTTTTACAAAAAAATAAAGGATGGTAGAAGGCTAAAAAGAAAATTAAGGTTTGTCTGTATTTTTCAATGCCGAATCATGAAAATATAAAAACATATGAATTAAGTAACCCTAAACATTTAGGTACGAAAGATAGTGTTGACAGATTATAAGAATTATTCGATATACACATGAAGTTTCATAAAAATCGGTTTAGTCGTTTCAGAGGAGTTTGGCAACAAACACCGCGACACGATAATTTTGGATATTAGACAAATAAATTTTATTAAATGAAAAAAATAATACTTAAGTAGGTACTCATATTTTGTGAAGACCGTTGCCATTAACCCTTCGCCACCAAACCACAATCGCTAATGTACTTACCTAAAATTTGTACCAAGGTTTATTTTATGAGTCACGTGGTTACGTGGAGTTATAGAATAAAGTGCAGTAAACTTCACATTAGCGATTGTGGTTGTATGTTAATGAATTAATTTAATCTCTTTATATTAGTAGGTATTTATATAATATATGGATATCATAATATATTCGATAAATATTTATGTTATGTAATTGGTGATTAACTTTTAAGTCATAGTTTTATATTCATAATAACCCTCGTTTAAGAGTCACAATCCAGCTAAATTATTTGTATTAGCCATTATTATATAAGAAAATGATCGTATATTGTTTTATGACCCAAACAAATAAAAAAATAAATACATATTTATCAAATTAGTCATATTAAAATAAACTATATTATTAAGATTAATAAACCGGCCAGGACGAGTCGGAATCGCGCACTAAGGGTTCTGTACCATTATGTATAAAAATGGGACCCCTCAAATATTATTTTATTCTGTTCTTTTTTCATATTTGCAGCAGAAATAATGATCACGGTTCATGAGATATCTACAGCTTGATATACTATTTTACCTTTTGGGTACGAAACTTTAAAAACTAGTACCTACCTACAGATCGTGTTTTCGCGGCAAAAGATGACGCTAGATTTTATTCTCTCCTAATTTCCAATACGTAGTGAATCAACTTTTGTATGAAACCGAGCTGGTGTTTAACCTTAATTTTGCTAGCGTGTTCCGTCCGCAAATTTGTCAGGTTCGGCACACGCGTGTCTAAATTAAATTGGGTCACTTATGCGTAAATCACACTATAACGTGAGCAGTTGGCCTTGCAATACTACCAGTTTATAGTCAGCGTTTTAGTGCAAAGATAACGTCATGATAGTAAAATATACTACACAGATAAATTAAATTTGAAAAAAAATCTTGAAAAGATCCACTATAAAGCACTGACCTGATGATGCTAGCTAATTATTAAAAAAAAAGTTTTGTACAGTGCATTAATTGTTCATCAGTAGTTTCAATATGGATGTGTTTGATGTCATCATCATCATCAGCCCATCGCAGTCCACTGCTGGACATAGGCCTCTCCAATTGCACGCCACTTTGCTCTATCTTCGGCTGCTCGCATCCAGCTTCTGCCAGCCATCTTACGCAAATCGTCACTCCACCTTGCCCGAGGACGTCCTACACTACGCTTGCCGAGACGCGGTCTCCACTCTAGAACACGTTTACTCCAACGGTTATCGGTTCTTCGGCTAATATGGCCAGCCCACTGCCACTTTAGCTTGCTAATCCGGTGGGCTATGTCGATGACTCTGGTTCTCTGCCGAATCACCTCATTTTTGATTCGATCCCGCAGAGAAACGCCGAGCATAGCCCTTTCCATAGCCCGCTGAGCGACTTTTAATTTGTGAACCAGCCGTACCGTCAGTGTCCACGTTTCGGCTCCGTATGTCATGACGGGTAGGACGCACTGATTGTAGACTTTCGTCTTCAGGCACTGTGGGAGTGACGATATGAAGACTTGACGTAGCTTCCCAAACGCTGCCCAACCTAACTGAATTCTTCTATCCACCTCATCCTCGAAGTTGTTTCTACCTAACTGTAATGTCTGTCCAAGGTAGACATATTTTTGAACAACTTCGAGAACGGCGCAAATGTACCGCAATTGGTTCCGGTAGTACATGTTCATTGAACATGACCTTGGTTTGTCCAAGTTCATCCGTAGGCCAATGCGTACAGAAGAGTCAGCCAGATCATTCAGCATCTGTTGTAGGTCCTGCAGCGTTTCTGCCACGATGACGATATCGTCAGCAAATCGCAAGTGAGAGATGTACTCGCCATTTACTTTGATGCCACGTCCTTGCCAGTTCAGCGTTTTGAACATATCCTCCATTGCATTTGTGAACAATTTCGGGAGATAACGTCCCCTTGTCTCACACCGCGATGCAATGGTATAGGCATTGTTTGCTGATTCTGGACTTGGACGGACATGGTAGCGGCTTCGTATAAACATCTCATCACTTGGATGTATCGCCAATCGACTTGGCATCGCTGCAGGGACTCCAGAACAGACCAGATTTCGATCGAGTCAAAGGCCTTCTCATAGTCCACAAATGCTAAACACAGGGGCTGATTATACTCTTCGGTCTTCTGTATAATCTGCCGCACTGTGTGGATGTGGTCTATGGTGCCGTATCCGCTCGAAACCCAGCCTGCTCCGGTGGTTGGAATTCGTCAAATCTTCGCGCAAGACGGTTCGTGATTACTCTTGAGAACAGCTTATAGACGTGGCTTAGAAGGGAAATGGGTCGATAGTTCTTCAGCAGGGTTTTATCTCCCTTTTTGAAGAACAAGACGACCACACCTCTACTCCACATCTCTGGAGTTCTCCCTTCAAACAAGACAGCGTTAAAGAGTTTTTGGAGCTCCCTAAGTATAGGTTTACCTCCTGCTTTTAATAACTCTGTTGTAACGCCATCTTCTCCAGGGGCTTTTCCGTTTTTGAGCTGTCCAAGAGCGATCTCGATTTCGCCAATACTGACTTCTGGCAGGTCTTCGCTATAGTGGCGTGTTAAAGTGGCTCTCGAATCCTCATTTCCGGGATCAGGTCGAGATGCATGCGAAGCGTACAACCGGCCATAGAAGTTTTCCACTTCGGTTAGGACTGTCGGCTTCGAAGCAACGACTTCTCCAATTTCTGTGGTCAACTTCGTCAGGTGGCTTCTTCCAAGAGATTGTACAAACACTTTTGCTCCCCGGTTCTGCTCGATCGCTCTTTCGATCGAAAGAGTATTGAAGGACCGAAGATCGTGTCGTACGCGTTTACTAATCTCTCGGTTTAGAATCCGTTTCTCTGACGAAGTGACGGGTGGGTTTTCACGTCGTTTCTTCATTAGCCCTAAAGTCTCTTCCGAAAGCTTCGACTTCCTGCCATTACGTTGCATTTTACAGAATCTCGTACCTTCTTCCCTGAGAATCCGAACCACATTTTCAAGGTTCTGGTCAACGTCAGTTGTGGTTTCCACGGCAGCGAATCGGTTCTCCAGATTGGACTGAAACGTTTCAGATCCCATCATAGTTTGGAGCAAAGTTGGTCGGAGCCTGGCCTTCATCAAGCGAACACGTTCAGCCCTGAAGTCAATATTCAGAGAGCCTCGGACGAGTCGGTGATCGCTTCCGGTATTGAACCTATTGATCACAGAGACGTCTCTGAATATATGCTTTTTGTCCGTCATGATGAAGTCGATCTCGTTTTTTGTCACAGTGCCCGGTCTTTGCCACGTCCACTTCCTTTGGGGCTTTTTCTTGAAAAAGGAATTCATCAAGAAGAGCCCCTCGCGTTCCAGGAAGTTGACGAGCATTTGCCCCCTGTGATTTCTGCTTCCATATCCATGGGATCCTACTACCGATTCGTTACAATTCTGTACTCCCACTTTAGCGTTAAAGTCCCCCATGACAACGTTGTAATGGGTCTTAGTAGTGAAGTGAAGGGCCCTCGATATGTCATCGAACATATCCTCCACCTCATCATCCGAGTGTGTCGAGGTCGGTGCGTACACTTGCACCACCTTGAGGCTGTACCTCTCGGTGAGCTTGATGATGAGGTACGCTACCCGATTCGACACACTGGACACTTCGACAACATTGTCAGCCAGGGACTTATTGACCAGAAACCCAACGCCACCTTGAGATTGTTGGTCTCCCTCTCGGAAGTACATTAGGTGGCCTGATTCGAGAGATATGGTGTCTTCCCCCTCTCTTCGGTGTTTGATGTACCTATGCAATATTAATAAACTTCTATAATATAAATAACATAAACATAATAATATAACTAGCGAAGTTCGTACCGCGCTTTTCGAAATATTTATTAAAAAGTAGGGATTTATTTTTCAATGCCGAATCAGGAAAAAATAAAAATTGGATTCTAACTTTTTTTTATAACTGTTTACAAGTTGGCGGTACAAATTTCATATCACTTAGATTGGATTTGACCAAACTCTAATAAGCTTATACTCTAACGGTAAATTGAAATTTTCCCTTAAATTTTCATACATTCTAACTCGACTTAGGTTGGATTTGTCGTTAGTAGTGTTAAACTAGTATGAAAACATAATAATTTCTGATGCCTTCGCGGTTATTACACATTGGAATGAATTGGACTTTAGCGTTAGACTATTGTCAGCTCAGTCGTGCTACGTTTATGGAAACTGTAAATAATCCGAAACGTCAGCAAATAAAATAAAATAAAAATACGCGAGCTAAATCCGTTAATAGATGTTTCATTCCAATAGTATGAAAACACTAAACACATCCGTTGCTCCTTTCACTGTATGATGTCGCTTCAATAATTTCGTCAACCGTTTATCCATATGTCTGGATCAGTTGTCCACAGGATATTGGCCACGGCTGGTCGGTCTGCAAACAGACGTGCTTTGTCGTTTGTCCGGCTGGCCGGAACGGAAATTCGTCCGGCTGAAACTTTTCCGCTGACAAATAAGATTTTGGAATTGAAATAGTTTTATTGATTAAACATGGGTATTCTTTTTTGAAAAGCGTATTATTTTGTCGCTGTAAAAATCGGATTCTCAATTTTTAGAGCGATGAAAAATATTTCAAATTAAAATCTCAAAAAAAAATATAATCATTGTTAAATATGAATTTATTTAATATCATAATACATAAAGCACAATTAGTTGGTAGATTAACGTAACATAATAATATACAACCATTTGCAGATTGTATATGATTTTCATTTTACCACGTTATCTAATAAAATTATAATAAAGAAAAATACCGTTTATTTTTTAAGGTATAAAATACTCATCCAAAGCTGCAGGTCTATTCATGTCTGTTCGATGTCAATAATACTTAAAAACCTTTACAAAACACTTTATTCTTATAAAGATTACTGCCACAAATCTATCCCAAAAAGTAACTTTACTATCTTCAATCACAAAGAACTGAAACTAGTATATTAAGTTTTCCAGTCTGACTGGAAAAGAGTTAGTAAAAGCCGGTGATTCTTTGAGTCTTTTTAAAGCCTCTTATTTCACGTGGTCTAAGCAAGCCTTAGGTACGGTCAGTAACAAATGATAGTACCATTTGAACAACTTTTGTTTCTATTGCTACTTCTACCGTTGGGAGAGTATTTTATATGATATTTATATTTATGAACAAAATAATTATCGGAAAAGTGTTAATTGACTTCATTAACATTGATCTAATTAGCTCCCCATCTTGTTTATGTTATATGATCCTCATTCATATAATATTTTAGAGGCAGAGTATGTTCCCGGTGCTTTGTTAATTAGGTACCTACTGCGTAAGCTAAACACTCTCAGAATTTATAATGATACTAGTGGTCCCGGCAGACTTCGTCCCGCCCGGCAATGTCGATTTGACAGTCATTGTTGCGTTTTGTTATACTATTTTTAACAAATCAGCTTAATATTTTTTTCTTTTTTTTCACTGGAACGTGATAAAAAGTCCTAAGATCCTATGTCCTTCTCCTGGCTCTGAACTACATCCCCAGCAATTTTCAGCCAAATCGGTTCAGCCGTTCTCGAGTTATAAACGGTGTAACTAACACGACTTTCTTTTATATATATATATAGAATATATAGATTTGTACTAAGACAAGAGTAGAAAAAATTGAGACCCCCAGCGGGATCCGAACCATTACAGCATAGGGAGCAGTAATAATCTTGGTACAACTATCAGATATAATTTAAAAAAAATGCTATTGAACCGAAACTGTCGATCTAATTTCGATTGACACATCATAATTAATACTCTCAGAATTTGATAATGATTTCTGTTCTTTATTCTATTCGTACAGTTTAATGCTAAATTTTGTAAAATCCATATGCATTTTCAGTACTTTATTCTTTTTTGCTAACTGTACCCGTGTCCTAAGTAAACCGAGAATGCATTTCTTTGTCGGAAGTGCAGATCTGAATTCTAAACAGCTGCAGCTTATGCAAACGAATGCGCTTAGAAACGCCATTCTTCAAATGCAGTATAAGCTGAAAAAGCGAAATTGTTTCCTTACGATAACATATTGAGTTTTCATGTGAGTTTGGCAGGCAATTTGAAACATGAATATTATTCCACAAACTGTAAAAAAACCTTTTAGGTGGCGTACCATTAATCGGGTTACGATTGGGAGATTTTATGTTTTATTTTTAAGTCGGTGGAGTGTTATATATGTTATGTTACCTAAATAGATACCGTATTCGACATTAATCTCCTGATAACAACAAATGACACTATTTTATATAACTAAGTATTGTATGTAAGTTAAAGCAAAAGTAATAAATGAGGTTAGGATTAATAGGTAATTAACGAACATTTTTATTATTGTCTATATATTTATCGGTGTCTTTTTTTATGTACGCTTTTCTTAGTCTATGTCGAATTTGATATTTTCTATATTTTTTATATTTATTATTAATAATTTGTTGAGTTGAGACATTATTGCATAACAGCGTCCAATGCAACTTATAATTCAAAGCTCATCGTAAATACACTTACGTACATTCAAAATTTACTTCAAACTTATTTAACACTTAAAAAATAACGGTACAATTTCCGTAATAATAACACAGATAAAGTCGTTTTAAACAACTTTAACTACTTACCTAAGTTTAGTTTCAAGTTTTCTTTTTCTTTTGTTTACTTCGTAACAGAATATCTTTACCGACGTCACAAACATTAGCATAACACTAAAACAAGATTGTACAACACACTGCTGAAGGGAAGGCGGTTTACATTAACACGAGGGCTTGCACTTATTGCATGAGCGTAGCGACTAGCGTTTTATAAACCGCTATAATAAACATCTCAATACAGTAACTGAAACTCATATAAGCCTTAGGTACCTATATTACAAACGCGAAAGTTGTCTGGATATATGGGTGTTGTTTATTACCCTTTCACACAAAAACTGCTTAATGGATTTTAATGAAACTTTACAGTAATATAGCTTATATATCAGAGTAACAAATTTATAAAGATATCATAGTGTGAATTGTCAAAAATATACCGATAAAAGTCAAGCAAGTAGGCAAAAAATCTGCCATCTGGGAACTATTCTGGCGTGCGCTGTCGCCTGTCGAAATTACAGGTATATAATGTAAAATACTAATTTGTGTAGGCTAGTTTTTTTATATCACATACCTACTTATTGTTTATAAAGTTTTGAGATTTACGATTTTCCATCATTATGAAATACTGACTGGTTATTGAACCAGGGCTGTATGAATTAAATGGGACAAAAAACGCTACTATTGAGAATTCCTACAAAATCATTGATAGTTTTATGTATTTGTTGGCATAGGTAAATAAACCCAAAATCATTTTTATAACTAGGGCATCAAAACCACTGATCAATGCAATGATTTATTTACCAATTTAATTTAAAGGTGCCTTTCAATTGGGGCGTACAATATTATCCAGTTAAATTTTATATTATGCTCCGCTCTCTCAATGTATCGAGATCCTTGTACTTAGAATCGCAAATGCATCGTTCCCCTCATTCACCTTTTAGTTTACCCACTTCCCTAGTAAACAGACAGTTAGAAAAACACGGAGGAAACTAATGGAAATTTGTCGGCTTCAGAAGTGTTATGTTCGTATTGTGATTTATTTTCCTGTTTTGTATAATTTACCTTTAATAACAGGGTTGTGATGTGATATATTATTATATGCAGATATTCATTATTAAATGTACGTGATACACTTATGTAAAAGTTAGATAAGAATTAGTTTTTCTGTCCTCCGACCAGAAAGCGCCAACTTTCGGGCCGCTGCGCTAAATGAAGTTGCCGCTTTCTGGCTTCGTCGATCAGAAAAATAGTATACTGTACTAGTATACATTTTTGTCAACCTCGGCTTCGCCTCGGACGACAATTACATGTAATCTGAGACATTTTTTATTTTACTGGCCTAGGTGCGTAATGTACAATTAAATCCCATAATATTCATATGAATACCTAGGTAGGTAAGATTTTAATAAATATAATACGTGCCTTGCAACACTATAGAAGATAATATGACGATATCCGTATGGCAACATTTTTTTTTTGACTGCGAAGGCATCGGAAATGATTAACATTTCTTTATGTCAACGTGGCGAAGTTACCGATTTATGACAGACGACCGCGACAATGAAACTATATCGACATGACCAGATTTGTCCTTGTCGACAAAATACAGTGATTTATTTTTTAACAGATCATCGCGAAACGACATCGATATGACAAGAGAACCTAGACAAGCCAACGTTCAACGTTAACGTCAAACGAAACGACCGAAATGTATGGGATTTGACATCCGCGAACGTTTGTGACGTACGTGACAGTCGTTCGCGGATGTCAAATACCATACATTTTGTTCCCATACGTTTAACGTTAACGTTGAACGTTGGCACATTGTCTAGGCCCCAAGGTGTCAATTCGACAATTCATCATAGGTTTGCAGTAGTCAGTCAGACAGCTACAAACTTTCTTAACCATTCATTCCGCTTTACCAACCTTTTATCATAATAAATAACAATTAACCCTGCAAATGAAGAACGCCAAACTCATAACGGTCATAACCCTCTATTGCCGGATATTGTTAAGGAAACAATAGCTTGATAATAACCCGGATGACGCCCTAATCTTACAATATGTACAGACGATGCAATTTCAGATACCAAGGATTATACTTTGCTATGAGATAATTAATCTTCGTATACAGAATACACAGGATTTGATGAAGACAAAAGGTTATTGTGCAGTAAGTAATTTAGTAAAGGCACTTCTTCAAATGTATAATACAATGTCTGTTCAAAACAAACGAAAATAAACATGTCAGATTGCTTAATCTATTCAGCGCAAATCACGACACGTTGTCGGGCCTCCGGAACGCCCTCTAGGTCCTGATCACGACAACGTGTCGTTATAACTTTTCACTACTTAATTCGTCATATGTATTTTTATATTTTGACAGTAAAAGGAAATTTTGTATGACAGGATCCTGTACATGTTTCTAACTTTAATCCTTAGGATTGAATGGGTTCATAAAAGTGTGTTTAAGTATGCATAAAAATATTATTTTTAAAAAAAAACTGCCAGCCATAACAGTATTAAAATCAACACTCAGTGTTAGACCGAAAAATACTCGGTTAGATTTTTTTAACACCCTTCCACAATAACACTCATTTTTCATATTTATGTAAATAAGTCAATCAAAATTATTGCTACTTGACGTGTGAGAAGCCATCAAGGTTCACTGTTTTGATATGAAGTAGGTATAAACATTTATAGCTAGAACGATCCGAGTGACGGAAAACATTTCCTTTGAGACATGAAAGTAATATAAGTAGTAAATAAGAGTACAGGAATTTATGTTGATATTACGCATTGACAAATACATGAACGTGTATCGTATTTTCAAAGCTTTGAAAAGTTAATAGTTTTCTTTTACTTGAAATTCTAAAGATTGCATTGATGTTTTAGTAGGTGTTTTTCGATAGTCAGACACCTAATTAGATCAACATTATACAAAAATGCGTTGTCTTAAACATTTTTGGAATTAATTTATTTTATGATTCAGTTAGTGAACTCATAAGTAACCTATATTAATAATACCTAAATCCACAACATATTCCGCTATACAAATAAAAATATAAACATCATTTAAAATTATAAAAAAAAAGTATTAATAAGTGTTGATTTTTGTTTGGCGCAGAAACCGACATAGAATTAGAAATTAATTAAAGTTTAATGTAAAACACAAATTAATTTTACATTTTGTTATTAAACAGGATTTGGTTTGTAATTGTTTTATATTGGATCGCAGCGATCCTGAGTAAATATTTTCTTTGATCGAGAGGGATACAAGGCTCGATGACTAGGAATATTATACTTAAGCTGTGAGACAACTTCCTGTCCTGCAGGGGACTTCTGGCAGTTGTTACTTCTTCCGTTGACACGTGCCTTACTTAGAATTATTTAAAAAGTATATATAACCTACCAGAAACAAGGATGGGTAAATAAATTAATCGTCATTGTAAGTATTACTTACAATGACAATGTTATTTATATATTTCACATTTATGTAGCACTAGCGACCCGTCCGGCTTCACACGGGTGCTATAAACCTTTCTCTTAAATCACTCCGTCTATTAAAAAAATGCTTCAAAATCCGTTGCGTATTTTTAAATATTTAAGCATACATAGGGACGGACAGACACGTTGACTTTGTTTTATACTGTGTAGTGATATAATATACTTATAGTATTTTTTTGGTTGTCTATATGTACCTACTAACTTTCGCGTAGGACTATCGTCAGCTTGTGCTACGAATTTGGGAACTGTAAATTTTACAAAACGTCAGCAAATAAAATAAAATACGCGATTTAAATCCGGTCTAATACCTACGAACTGTTTTTTTCTGTATGACCCTAAGATGAACTGCTAAAGAATGTCTCCAGGCATTAATGTCGCCTTTTATATATACACTTCTGTTATGTTTTGTAGAATAAATTTTATTTAAGTTGATATACTGCCACTAACTGAATATAAAACCCAAGTAAATAGTTTTTATATTACTTTGACCGCCATATTTATGCATAAGGACGGTCATAGGTACGTGAAGTAAAAAAATGTTTCAGTTTAGAACCCACTGGCTCTGTTTTAACACGTAGATAAAAAAAGTTATAGATAATAAACTGACGCTAGTGCGACGTTGTATTGTCCATCAGTGGTTTTCGGGACGGCAATGAAATATTTAAAACTAGCGGCACCGGCAGACGTCGTCCTGCCCGTCCGATTGTTTCGTCAAAGATCTGTCAAAGTCTTCTGTCACTTCTTCATAAGGCTTCATATTTTCCCCGTTTTTTACACATTTTCCACTGTTTCTTCGCTCCTATTGGTCGCAGCGTGATGTTATATAGCCTAAAGCCTTCCTCGATAAATGGTCTATCCAATAAAAAAATAATTTTTGAATTCGAACCAGTAGTTCCTGAGATTAGCGCGTTCAAACAAACAAACAAACAAACAAACTCTTCAGCTTTATAATATTAGTATAGATATCTGTAAGGATCATAATAATCTGTGATGTTCTATTGTTAGGTTAAGCATCAGAAATTAATATATTCTTACATTGGAATGAAATAATTATAACTAAATAAGTTAGACCATCGTCACCGCAGTCGACTACGAATAATGGAAAGTAAAGTTTTCAATAATTTAGTTACCTAAATAAAAATATTTTTCTACTCCAATTTTCTTTGGGGACGGATTTGTATCTATCAAACATATGTCATTAAAGATTTTCAAATATTTTCTATCTTCAGATGCATTTTTTCACTTAGTTGAACTTGTCTTGACCACTCGAATACCTAATATAGAAGCCTCAAATACTTCATTCAAAGATATAGGTACATTAGAGCACATTTGCACTGGGCGGCTCCAACAGTCATTTGCGTACCGCTCGTTACATTTTACGACAAAATAAAATGCTACCACCACTGAGTACTTCGTTTTTTGACGACCAAACGAGTTGTTTTATGCATTAAATCGTAAAAACAGCTTTTTGAATTTTTACAAAATTTTTGGCGTGTGGAGTGCAACGCATAGGTAGTTAGCACGAGTTGCTTCATCCGCTAAAAATATTCTCCTCTTATATACTTTGATACTTCTTTTATCCATCATGCTTCGGGTTAATATCCCTACTAATATTATAAATGCGAAAGTAACTCTGTCTGTCTGTCTGTCTGTCTGTTACGCTTTCACGCTCAAACTACTGGACCGATTTAAGTGAAATTTGGTACAAAGAAAGTCTGGAGCCTGAGAATGGACATAGGCTACTTTTTAACCGACTGCAAAAAAGGAGGAGTTCCACGTGGACGAAGTTGCGGGCAGAAGCTATTAAAAATAAATCTCTTATAAAGAAAATGCTGTATGTACACATATAGAAAAACTTATAGAAAAATGAACTATAAACGGTTTCCAATTCAACAGTTCATCTAAAACAGCTAATTAATAAATTATTCACCAAATACATATCAATCTCACGATTATGAAATACAAAGTATTACTCCATTGAAAGGTTACATTTGGGCTTGCGTTTGTCAGAGGACGCAATTTTATGATTTAATCATTTTTTCAAGATGACAGCCGTGGGACAATAGCTGCAACCCCACAAAATTGGATTCAATTTTGCACTAACACCCCTTCATTTTTAAAAAATAAAATTGCGTCCTTTGACAAATGCACGCTAAACCCAATACATTTTAACATTTCAATGTGCAAATAATTCACTCACATTTCAAAGGTATTAAGAAATATAAATAACATTTTCGATGGTTAAAATCTTCGAACGTGTTTCTTGTGCATAGAAAGCTTACAAGACTAGAAAAACCTGATTTCCACGGGTAATAACCGTAAAGTGCCGTTAACAATGATAATCTTATCTCTAATGTTATCATGTAGGTGATTACAGAGAACTGCTGATTACACCCCGCACCCTTAGGCAGTTAAAAGGCTTTTAAGTCTTAATAGGAAAGAATGCGTTAAGAAATAAATGGATGTTAGAATTACGACAGAGGGAAAATTACATAGGATAGAATAACATGGATGGGACGCGACACAACAGACAAATATATCGCATTACCAAATAAAAGAAATTTGTGAGTTCAAGAATATATTAATATAATTTTTGAAAAGGTATAAAGCCAAAACTGATATAATAATATCACGTGATAGTCATAAAAGCTCAAACATACAGCCTTAACCCATTCAGCTTAGGCCTAATATTAGAAACACCCACTGGGTTCTGCCGTACAATACGTTCCCTTACCATATTCATAAAATGAAAAAAAACGTTTTTTAGCAAAAATAATTTGACGACACGTTGTCGTGATCAGGACCTGGAGGACGTTCCGAAGTAACGACAACGCGTCGTGATTAGCGCTGAATGGGTTAGCAGGTTAAAATACCTATAAAACTAAAATGTAACTCTCACTTGTTGGTACTTACCTTTTGCTTTTAATCACGCTAATAAAAAAATATTATTATAGTATCCAATTAGTAAGGAACTCTAAAGAGGGTTTAATTATTAAATATATTATTATTCGAGCCAAGGGAGCTTTCTGCGCTAACTCTAACGTATCGGAATTTGTCGTTTTACAAAATGTAGTTCTTTGGTGACGCCATCTGGGAACAATTTTCTATGCATTGCTTATATCTCAAATTGAAGTATCAAACCAATTTGAACCTTCTGTGCATATAGTGCAGTGTTTATTTCTGGTTTGGAAAGAGTGTGATATGTCTTTTCGTATTTCGAATTTGTTCAGGTACTGAACGGAATGACGCTAGGAGTGAGATAACGGCTTCGTAACATACGGACGTTTAAAATGACGACAGCTAATATACTCACAAACTAAAGAAAAATTAAACAAGGACAAAGTGAAAGACGGATAGGTAAGGTAAACACTACGTTTCCCTATAAAATTATAATTATGTCATCCCTGTTTTAACTTGATCATCTGTACGGATATTATAATTATATTAATATTATTGGTTATTACCCGCGACTTTTTTCGGCCGCATCCTTTGCAAAATTAGAAATTAATCGGATTAAGAAATCACGTTGTTCCATACAAACCTTGCTCCATTTTTTACCTCGTCAGGGGTAGAATTTGGGAAAATCCTTTCTTATCATTATGACGATAAGAAAGAACACAAGTTACTGGTCTATACGAGAAGCGGTTTAAGCTGTGCGTATATCCGTCAGTCAGTCAGTCATTCAGGACAAAGGAAAATTAGTTAAAAAGTGCTTTTAAAGAGCGTGTCCTGGCCGTGCAAATATAGTCAATGAATCTGAAGCCATTAAAGAGTTTCATTTATTAATTTTAACCCATTTTCTGATTATTAAGTAAGCTTACAGCTTGTATGCCACGGAAAAGACTAGTTCCCGTAACCTCTCTTTTATTGGCGGTATGTCTTCAAAGTTCACACATGCACTTTTATATCCTTGTTGCTTCCTACATAAGGTAAATTTTCCTTCGTTTCAACCGTAAATGTAATCTTGCTAACCCCATAAGTACAATCTGGAATAGATTTCATAAAATCTATTCTGAATTTGTTGCAATCTTTTGCGGTTTAGAGGCTTCAAAGGAAACTCCAAAGAAACCTTCGCTTGTTTATTTATTAGTAATGAATTTTGTTTCATTATTCATGAAACTGGTAAACTATTTTTATACCTATTTCATCAGTTAGAGATATATTTTTAGGTTCATTATTGACGTTGGCTTTCCAACCTTCTTTTTAATTTAAATCTAATTATTATTTATTTCTTGCAAATACCTACATATTTGTTGTATATAAATATATAATAAAATATGAACTATAAGGAATACGTTCAAATTATGGCGTGACGTTAGTTTGGAAATAGATAAATCTGTTGAATTGAAAGGATCATTAATTATATATATATATACTTATATCTTTATATATTTTTGTCAGAAACTACTTTAAGTGGAGGTACGTTGATCGAAAGGAGCTTAAATTTTACAGCAGCGTGTTCTTTGAAAGACTTAAATATAAAGACAGAATCTGTTCCAAGATTGAGCAGAAAATTTTATTATACTCAAGATAAAATGCATCTTAGAATCTTGAAGCGTCATCGAGAATGCATTTCTACGATTGAGGTTTATAAATCTTGGAATTTTCATCTTACAAGATAACTTCGTAATATAATTGAATGAGTTCTCCGGATTCGAACTTATAATTTCTACACAAATTAGTACGATTTCTTCGAACCTACTTATATAAAGAAAATTCACGGTTAAATTCATCTCTAATATGAAAATATGTAAGGCATACTTACTAAAAATACTTGTGTGAACTGTATCTATAAATATCAAAGAAGCTGACTTAATAACTGATATATCAACGCAGGGCCTAGACTATAAATGTTAGAAACTGTATTGCCTAGGGGTTCATTTATAACGTCGGGGAGCACGATGGAAGCACTTTCTAATATTTAGAACTCACAATCTTTCGACTATCTGACTGTCGATATACAAATTATAGTCGTAAACGCAGGTAATTGACTGCACGGTTCGTTTGAACTACTTGAGCTACTTTGACTAGTAATCTAGGTTTAATTAAGGTGTTCTACTTTAAGTCTAGATCTGACCTGTTTTTTATTTGTAAGAACTTCGAGCTGAAGTGGACTTTTATTATGTTACAGCGGAGTGAGGAAAACGGGTTAAGATATTTTAGACTGAAAGAGTATTTATCAGTCAGCTGTACTAAATTAGGTCTTAGACTTAAACGCTGGCTTCATTTATTTTTGTTTGAGTCCCTATTTTTTTATAGAACAAAGGATCGTTACCTGTTAACTTATTTTATACCAAGAAGTGCCTAATAAATCTTGATGAAAGTTACATTAGATATTTCATCTATAGTCATGAAAATTGTTATTATATTCACATACATCTTATTTAAAGTGTCAAATTACCTCGATTTTATTAGCAGCTCACCTATCTTCCATAATCAGGTAGTCAATTTATGTATGGCATTGGAGGTTTAATACATTAAATTGATACATAACTTTAATGCGTCAAAGCGATCATTACAAAAACATAAGCGATATATTTAGTATTTCTATCTTGCTTGATCTTAGATTACTGGCCTTTTTTTTCGAACTGAATACTGAAGACGGGTGGTGAGCCTCCTAAGAGGAGGCTTTCAAGTCTTTAGTTTCTGATCAATGCTCCAATTAGGTACTTTATATCCATTCTTATCAGCTCTAAGGTAGCAAGCTAATTAAAATACAGTCGATTTTGTTCCAGTGTCGACTATGGAGGTGGAGGCAGTCGTGGGGCGAAGTGCCTCCTTGCCATGTGACATAGAACCAGACTCCAATGAAGATCGCGTCTATATGGTGTTGTGGTTTCGGCACTCTGGAGGGAAACCACTATACAGGTGAGATAACAAACACCCCTTAGAAGTAACCAGTAGGTTTTGATACCCTTGCGAGTATCGAAAATTACTTTAGATATATTCTTAGTTTAAGAAGTACACAAAGGTACCTAATTGATGGCAGAGTGAGATGTGAGCTTATTCCTGTGAAGTTTGTGTTTAACTATACACCATTTCGTAGAGTCCAATTTTTTTGGTAATTTCTACTCCAATGCCAACGACAGATGTCTCAGGCCGTCTGAATTAGCAAGTGGCCATTAATAATTAAAATCTCTCGGAAATTAATTTCTTTTAATTTAAAACAGAAATCGTCTGGCGGTCCAAAATGGCTGCCGTTATTTGAAAGTTGAATAAATGTTGAGCCCTTTAGGTCAATTCAAAGAAAAAAAGGTAGGTTTAATCATTTTTATTGTAAAGATTCCTTCACTAAAAATCCTATTACCTACTGAGAAATATAACAAGACGACCCCTAAGTGAGGCTGGCAGGCTAACTAGACATAACCCTTGATCATACGACTTTCTATCCCTGACGAAATATCGTATTCGAATCCTCTATGTCCTTTTAGGCATACGAGCTCACTACAGTCTGGTACTTCATACGAATAGGGCACTTTTATTAACCCCTACTATTATATTGCCGGTGATGTCACCTATTTTTAAATCGTTTTAAAATGGATAATATACTGAAATGCATAGCATCAATTACCAGTATTTAAACACGTGTAATGTTGACCGTAAACTATTTATTCCGGATTTTGCAATCTGCCTATGTACCTTTCTACATTTGCGGTAATCATTCAATTCGAATCCGGTACAATCGACCAAACAAGCCCGCAAGGTAACCAACCGAAATACGCGGCCAAGCGTCAACGAGGCTAAATTCCATTGCTTTCCCTTTGTACCAACATTACTCGCATGCAGGAATTCATCAGATTGTATCTCACTGTCTTTTCGATGGAAAATGAGTGGGACGCAAACAGAGACGTGGTTATGTGCCCTTTGGTTGTGACCACAAGTTCGAAATGATTAAAAGGTATAGGTGAAAAGGTTGGGTTGAGATAAATTGGACCTGGTCGAAAGATTTAAAGTAATTGGTTGTGTTCTCAGGTACTCATGGCTATGGGTATAAGTACATAGTAGCTTACCTATATAAAGTATTATTACTTCATGGACCAAGATCCCAGTCACCCCATACGTACCTACGTGATTTTTAGAAAGATTATTTTTTTAGGATCGCACGCGCACTTAGTTAGGATATCAATGTCAGTGCGTATAAACTAACCTTAAAAAGATGAATATTCCCTTTGCTGAAAGCGGGGCTGTTTTATCGGTAGCAGGATTCAAAGGTGAAAAAAGAAACATGTTTATTTTATAATCCCAATCCTAAATATTTCATGTTTCCTAAAACAACTTTATACTTATGCATTATATTATTTATATTATGATCTGTTTGAGCATGAAAAAGACGCAATAAAGAATAATTTAAAGACTTCAAAGTGTTTGTACAAATAATCATATTATAAAAAACAATGTAATATAATAATTGAAGTGCCTACCTGACTTAATGAATAAATCGATAAATTCTCACAGATTCTGAACTAGGCAATTAAGGTGCGTGGAGATTTTCCTCAAATTTGCGACAAATTGTTCGACATTTTCGAAATTTGATAAGGCGTTAGCTGTAGCAGAAAATGTTCATCTTGGGGTGGAATTCTGTTATCCTACTTAATAATAAGAGCTCCCATTCAATAAGTAATGTAAAAAGTCACGATTTTTTTTTTATGCACAGGTAAGAAAGGAGTAATTATCGAACCGAACCAACTAATCTTAAGTTGTTAGGAAAACGGTATAAGAGTATTATAAAATTTTCTATTCTAGTTACAGTCTAAATTTTATATTAAAGTTAAATTTCTCGACCATTACCTAATTAAGTAGCAGCTATATTTAATCTTATTAGTAATATTGAGATAATGTTCAATGGATATCAGATTATTGAGTTTCGACATGTCAAAAAATATATAATAAACAATAAAATGTTTGTATCTACATCATAAATATTCTAAGAGTTAAGTTACTCTATAGTTACTGCCGTTCACTATAGTTTACTAGCTTATTGATATCATTATATTAGATGCGTACATTTCACAATATCGTTATAAAATACAGCCTATATGTTATTGGGACGTATGATCTATATTAATCTAAAGTTTCATCAAAATAAATTCTGTACTTTTTACGTGAAAGAATAACAAATATATCCAAGCATTCTTACAAACGCGTAGTAATAATAGTAGTATTAGTAAGATAAGTGAAATCTATACAGTGAGCGACACAGATATCCACAGATGCGCCTAACGAAGCGCGCGTGCCATGCCGCCGGCTGTTCCCGTCTGTATTTACTGAGAATAATTCAGTTTTGTTTACATAGGCTGACCTAAAAAGTTATAGTTTCCGGTGAATTAAATGAGAGAAATAAAGCCCTGTACTAACGTACCAAATACAAGGTTTCTGAGTTAAAGGGATCACCACTAAACCGCAGAACTTGTGCCTTATAATAATTTAGGGGTCATTTTAGACTCTCGATTTTTGAATTATGAGGTTTGCATCAGAGCAACATAATTCAGTTGGGTTTGGAAACATATTGCTGAATGAATTTAAATTACTTCAAATAATCGTGTGCCAGACATATTTGCAGAAGTTCTCCTCAAATGAGACATGGAGAGCAAATATTTATTTATTCGCGAGTGGGTCTGAGTTTATTACGTCACGAAAATAGGTCTACATGTTAGGAATTCAGCCAAATGTTAGTCTAGGATTAGTACACACTAGTAAACGAAGCTTCTGAAATAATAATGATAACTTAAGGTAAGGCTTTTTCACCGAATATAAATCAAAATACGCTCGTGTTGTAAGGATTAGTTCATTTGTTAATAAAAACCACAGTAAATGCTATAAAACTTACAACTTCAACAGGTTATGACATCAATTTAAAAATCTACTCAAAAATTATTTGCATAATTTTTTTTTTTAAAGTTAGATTTAATGTAAAATAATTAATTCACCTACATGTACCAACCTTAAATGCTACATTCGTAGAACGCTCCGATGATCCTACGAGACTACGTCGTAGCAACTACGAGTTGCGTAGCTACGGCGTTCTGCTACGATAATTACAGTTTAGTGTACAAATTCACGTTATGTACGGAGTTATTTTTAGTGCTTCACATTATTATTGGAATGAACCAACTATTACGGATTTAAGTTATGTATTTTACTTTACGCACAGTTTGACAATTTCTGATGATTTCGCGGTTATTGCACATTGGAATGAAACAACAATAAACGGATGTAACTCGCGTATTTTATTTAATTGGCCGACGTTACGAAAACTACAGATTTCATAATCGTAGCACGACTGAGCTGAAGATAGTCTAACGTGAAAACTGTAAAGTTTTTGAAACGTCAGCAAACAAAATAGTTAAATCCGTTTATAGTTTCATTCGAATGTGTAAATTATTAGTAAAATACAGTGCAGCGTATTATTATCGTATACAGCGAAAGTTATCGTTAACGTTATTATAAGACAGGAACTCGTTTGGTATACTCGAAGTGCACTAAGAGTATAAAGATAACTATCTTAATAAAGTTGAAGCTTCTTATTTATCGTCGCGCGCTGGATTATCTCAAATCGGCTTGAAGAGGAAGAGTAAATGCTGCCAATACAGTGCAAGTCTCCAATGATAGCGGAAGCTAATAATTGATGTCGCATATTTAGTACAACGTCCACGTAAACTCTGGGATAGCTATTTTATAATAAGACAAACAGATGTTTGTGCCCAAACATCTGTTTGTCTTATTTCCTTAAGTTTGTTGTATTTTTTGTTATAACGGCAACAGTAATAAATCATCTACGAAATACTTGAATTCACTAACTATCACAGTTAGTAAGATACAGCCTGGTGACAGACAGACGGACAGATACACAGCGGTGTCTCAGTAATAGTCTCGTTTACTCTTTAGGTACGGAAACCAATAATGTAATGCCAACTCTATATTTCTCTACAAGCCTTGCGATGCAAATATACGTAATCTACATGAAACGGTTCATAAAATACTTTTAGTGAGTTTCAAAGGCTCAAAATCGATATTAAACCGCTGGTTCTCGTAACACCCGCCGCTGGTAATGCAGCTAGCTAACGAGGCGGATGGCTCATGTGCTTTTGAGCTTGTTTTCTGATAAATACGAGAGGGATTTGACACTCGATAACGAGTTTTAATAGGTCTTTAGGCTCCGGATGATTTTAAACCTTTGAATATTAGAGTATGAAGCTTGATACGAGTGCCTGATAATATGTAAAGATGTTTCGTAGTAATTAGTATTTATGATAACGTGAATTACGGTAATTATTGGTACTTATCTTTTTTGAAAATCTCCGAGGAAACATAAATATGTTTCCTACACAAATTATTACTGTTTAGTAACCGTAAATCCATTGATCTGGGAATTTATAATAAAATTTTACAAATTAGATTTTTTGTATATTACCTTTATGACATAGGTACTTACTTATATATACTAGTGGCTCAAGCCAAATTTGTACCTTAATTGAGATTTTTTAAATCATGTACCAAATTTTTTCAATTTTTTTTTCAACGTATAAACCTGGACTTCCATGAATATTTTAAAACCAAATTCGTCCGTGTTGGACCCAACCGTTCTGGAGTTTAACGAGAACAGCTAATTATTTTTACATATTTATAATTATACTAGCTTTTGCCCGCGACTTCGTCCGCGTAATTTTTAACTCCGTTATGGGGTGAACTTCATTAGAATACGGATCTATATCTGAATCTCTAACGTTTTATGTCATAATGATTATTAACTAACACTCTTATGACCTATCTTTTGTTTTCCTAACATCATATGGATGTTTATTTTTCCACATAATGTTTTATTTCCTTAACGTATTTCCCACTTACCATATTAATCATTCATCCTAATTCTATTCGGTTTTGGCGCCTCGCCGGCCGCTGCCACGGCAAGCTCGCTTCGCTCGCTCGGCTTTCGCGCTGTACGGTCGCAGTTCAATTAATTAGTATACTAACAAAACCTGGTTTGTTAACGTTATGTCGTAAATATACTTTCATTAAAAGTACTGATTCTGACGCTTCGCCGGCCGCTGTCGCGGCATGCTCGCTTCGCTCGCTTGGATAGCAAGCTGGACGGTCTCAGTTCTACGTAACACTCCTCGCTTCGCTCGTCGTCGTTCCTAAAGGAGTCTTTCATTTGCCGCTGCCACGGCAAGCTCGCTTCGTTCGCTCGGCTTTCGCGCTGTAGGGTCGCAGTTGAATTAATAAGTATACTGACAAAACCTGGTTTGTTAACGTTATGTCGTAAATATACTTTCATTAAAAGTACCGATTCTGACGCTTCGCCGGCCGTTGCCGCGGCATGCTCGCTTCGCTCGCTTGGATCGCGTGCTGGACGATCAGGATTCTACCTAACACTCCTCCTCGCTTCGCTCGTCGTCGTACCTAAAGGAGACCTTCATTTGCCGCTGCCGCCTTTGCTCGCTTCGCTCGCTCGGCTTGTGTATTGTTGGGTCGCAGTTCAATTAATTAGTATATTATTAGTATACTGACAAAACCTGGTTTGTTAATGTTATGTCGTAAATATACTTTTATTAAAAGTACCGGATCTGACGCTTCGCCGGCCGCTGCCTAACACTTCCCTTATATTCGTAAAAAATGGAGTTAACAATAGTTTAACATGTACAATATGCAAACTAAGTACATAAGTACTTACCTTTCTTAATAAATTGCATAATTTATACAGCTACCACTGAGTTCAACATTTTTTTTTTAATCGGACAAAGTTTTTAAAGAAATCATACACGTGAGGTTTAGCTGGCTATTTATTTAAGGATTGATTACCACACTTATTACAAAGATCTAACAAAACAATTTTACAATTCAATTCAATCCTACAAAATGAAACCTTATACAGATTACATACAATATAAGTGGTGTTACGAAATAAAACATTTCCCAGTTTGCCTCATTGCCTGTAATGAGATACTCTCGCAAAGCATACTCCTTGTAAGCTCACTCGGTCTTGAGGATATGTTCAGGGTCATTTTCTCAGTCAGGAGCTCGCGCGAGCTTGCTTTACCTCCGTCTCGTCCCATTCCGTCACCACTGTTATCACGGCTTTTTTATATATGTCAGCTTTGGTCGCGAAGAACACTTCTTTTTCTCTGCGTAATGACACCAGTTTCCCCTCGCAAGTTAAACGGGGTCTGCTTACTCAGGAATATTATTAAATAGTCCTCATTACACGATCCACGGGATATTACATAATAATGCCATTTTCGTTAACACTGAAGAAATCATACACGTAACAGTTTGGGTATTTATTTAATGTCAGGAATGACATTAGCAACCGTTGCTATGTATACCTACATTATACTTTTTAAATATGTGTCAAAATCAAAAGCACTAAGTAGTATTCATATCAATTTGGAAGAAAATCTCCCTTTTAACCCCATTAGGGGGTGAATTTCAATAAAATACGAAACACGTACTCCAACAATTCTGTTAAAGAATGTTTATGTAAAATTTGAAATAGATCGGACCAAGGAATCACGTTGTTGCATACAAACTTTGCACCCCATTTTTAACCCCTTAGGGATAGAATTTCGGAATATAATATAGCCTATGTCCTTTCCCAGGCTCCAGACTTTCTTTGTACCAAATTTCATCAAAATCCGTTCAGCCGTTTAGGCGTGAAAGAGCAACAGACAGACAGACAGACAGACAGACAGAGTTACTAACGCATTTATAATATTAGTAGGGATAAATTATAATGCTCGTTAACATTCGCCAAAGATGCCAGTTCAATAACCTCATCAAAATAATTGACATCAAAAGATTTTCCGCTGTAAAGGGTTCTTTAAAGGCCTTTTAGCCATAATATGGGTATAAAGTCTATTTGCAAAACCACCGCTTTCACGTTTCCATGGAGTGTAAGCGTTGCTTTTTGAAATATTGACGTAAACCTCTAAGCCTTTATTTCACGGTCGGCAGCCTCCCAAACGACAGAGGTCTCTCAAAGAGTCTGCTAGCCTAAACTAACTAAGATAGTGACTTAGGTAATAAGGTTTCAGATACTGCTCCACAAACGACATGGAAAATACTAGATGGCGTTTTAGTTGGCTTTAGGAGGCTAATCCCTGTGTTAAAACAAGGCTCTTTACTAACATTAAATATACATACAAAAATATTCCAGGACTAAATGCGGTTCACGAATTATTTTTTCTTAAAATCTCCAATTAATTACTGCAATGTAACGATAATTTAAAATAAATGGAATCCGAACTCTGCTAATTAAGTGCTTTCGAAAACAGTAAATTAAAGTAAGGTTGCATTAAAAAAAAATAAAAAACAGTAGTAGGCCGCATTTTTAGTAAATATAAATAATAGAAATTATTAGTATTATAAAATTAAACATTGAAAATTAATATTGGTATCAATATGTATTTTCCTCGAAAAATTGTAAAAGATTCGTTGTGCTGTTGAGATTGATTCCTTTATTCGGGCTATTTAAAAAAAATATATATTGCCCAACTGAAGAATATTTAAAGATCAGTCTATTTTCTTTTTTTTTTGACAGATATTCAGTTCAAATATAAAGCCTTTGGGATGTGATGGTCAGCTTAGAAACTGCTGATCAAAAGATTTCCACTCTTTATGAAAGGTTACATTGAACGGTGGGTCGCTTGTCAACGAATGTCACTGATTCAAAAGCTACTTTTGTTTATAGCTTGTCTGTGTAAAAGAGATCTCTGGCCAATAGGTATGACGGTGAATAGCTTAATCTAGGCCTTTGTAGACTTTCAATATAGTTAGCCTTAGAAAGTCTACCAACGAATAAAACGTATATAAAATTTACTCCTAAATAAGTGCTTTGTTTTTATTAAAGATCAGGATTTTTAAGATGTCGTCTACGTAAATTGTACCTAATGTATATCAATTCCATATTGACGTGGAGATCGAGATTGAGTGAGAGAGAGTCGTGATTTGATCGATTGTTCTTAATGTATGATGTATGATGAAAATCGGTTCAGCCGTTTAATAGTTATTGGATGAAAGAAGGGATGGAAAACCAAATATCTACAAATATAGCCGAGGAGGGTATCAAATGATAGACGATCACATGTAGGTACCTATATTACAAATTTGAATATATGTATAACTAGCGGCCCGTCCCGGCTTCGCACGGGGGGACTTAAGATTTTTTTCATAGTTTTACGATTGTTATGGGTAAACTATAAAAGATAGACATATGCTCTCGCGGACTTTTTTAAAGATAATGTTAAGATGAACAATTCACCCATAAAGCATTTTTGTATAACTTTAACTATATGCTCAGCGCACGCCACGGAAGGCCTCAGAAACGTTACTTTTCCCCCGTTTTTGAAACATTTTCGGTTACTGCTCCGCAACTATAAGACCTAGCGTGATATTATATAGCCTATGTTACTCGGGGATAATGTAGCTTTCCAAAGGTGAAAGAATTTTTGAAATCGGTCCAGTAGTTTCGGAGCCTATTCATTACAAACATACAAAAATACAAAAATACAAAAATACAAATGTTTCCTCTTTATAATATTAGTATAGATATAGATGAAAATTGTTTCAAAAAGTAATAATAATATGTAGTAGTTACGAAAAGTATGAAAAAAAAAAACAGATAAGTACAAAAAAGATTTTAGGTTTTTTGGGGGTTTGTTAAATTAATTGTATATATTTTTAGAATAATTAAAATGAATAATGTATTTCCACAACAGTTTCGACGTGCGCGGGCGCAGTTTCAACAAGGCTCTACACTGGTCTGACCCGCTCGCGTTCGGTCGGCGCGCTTACTTCGTGACGATGTCTCGACCCTCCTCACTGACGGTGGATGCTGTCCAGCTGGATGACGAGGGCATCTACCGCTGCCGAGTCGATTTCAAGAACTCACCTACCAGGAACTTTCAGATACGACTCACTGTTGTTGGTAAGTATTTCATATAACAGTTATGTGTGATTCCACGGGCGTTTCAAACACTGTCAGTCCTTTATACCTGTCTGTTGGTCTAGTGGTCAGAAACTACGAAACCGGAGGTTGCGGGTTCGATTCATGCTAGAAGAAGAAGAAAAAGAAATACGTCTTACCTATATGTATTTATACACAATGGATAAAGATACCTACTTTATCCATTGTGTACCGTTAGTGGGTGCTTTAGTAGTTTGGGACCAAATTCAGTTATAATTATTAAGAAATTGTTCAAACAAAGCTAAACGCTAAGCAAAGCTTGTACTGTACTACCGCTACTCTAGCAAGATTCGAACCAGCGAACGGTTTCGTAATTAGAGGCTCTGACTAGACCAGGCCGTTAATAATATATGTATATTTTCCACCAGTTCCACCGCACAAGCTCCTGTTATACGACGAGGCAGGCCGCGACGTGGCTGGCGTCGTCGGCCCTTTGGAAGAGGGAGGGAACTTCACTTTACTATGTGAACTAAGAGGGGGTAAGTCGTTTTTTTTAATATAATAATATACCCACCAAAATGAAGCCACCTAGTGTATTAGGTACACATTCACTTTTAATTTTACGATATAATTTATATGTATATATGTATATTATACCTATTTTTACTACACGGCAACAGCGTAAGGGCGGAAGTAAATAATAGTTCTACCAATACCAATCATTCAAAATATTTTGTAGACGGAAAACGTCAGTACAATGTAACTCCGAGTTGTAACTAATAGTTTTGTTCGAGAACAACAAAGTGTGGTATTGTTCGCTTGTCGTGGACTGATGTTATATTTTGTTTTGTATGATATTACGGAGTTTCGGAGAAAAATTACACGTGTCAGGTACGAAATTGCGTTGTTTTTTTTCCAACTCGAAACTGCTGTTGTCGAATAATCGTGTGTTTCTTTTGTTTTGGATTTGTTACCTCCAGCATGATATGGTTTTTTGGGAGTCACTTAAGTATATGAAAACTATATGTAGTAAAAAGAATTGAGTATGTTAATTAATAAATAATGGAGTCCTTCACTCGTTGGAATGAAACGACTATAATGGATTTAACTCGCGTATTTTAATTTATTTCCTAACGTTTTGAAACTTCTTGACAAAATATAACTTTGTCAATAATTTATTTAAACGGAAATAAATCTACTATCACTCAGTACGTAGAATAATATTAACAGTAGGTACTTACCTACAGAAACTTGATATTTAGACAAAATTATTAAATAGGTATCTTTTTTTTTGTGATTTTTAGAAAGTGTTTTTGCTACTAGTAACGGATAGATATTAGACCTCACAAAGAGTAATTCGATAGGCCGATGGATTTAATCCCAAATATTTGGCGGTCCGTGCTCAACGTCATGTGTAATTCCGCTGAAGCAGACTTGACATATTTTCAGAAGAATCTTGTCTAGACATTTTCATTCTTCACATTCACATTAATACACAAGATCGCGCTTTTCACTTCCTTTGATTAGGAACTACAATCATTTAAATTCGTGGCGAGTAGAACTTGTAGTTGTTCATATCCATACTAATATCGCGAGGGTTTTGTAAGAATACAGTAAGTATGTTTGTTATTCTTTCACACAAAAACTACTGAATGAATTCTGATTAAACTTTACAATGATAAAGCTTATACATCAGAATAACATAATATATTATATAGGCGATATTCTATACTTTTTTAAACTCTGTAAAGTGCTCTTCGTGCGCAGCCGAAGCTGAAGTCGCAAGCGGCAGCTAGTTTATAGTAATTTAGTTTAAATTTCCGATCGGTATTAAAATTAACCACATTATTAACTCAAATTTCATAATATTCTATTATCCCTAATAATATAAGTAACTCTGTCTGTCTGTCTGTCTGTTACGCTTTCACGCTAAAACTACTGAACCGATTTTAATGAAATTTGGTACAAAGAAAGTCTGGAGCCTGAGAAAGGACATAGGCTGCTTTTTAACCGACTGCAAAAAAGGAGGAGTTCCACGCGGACGAAGTCGCGGGCAGCTAGTCAGTTTATATAAAGTATTAAATATAATAACGTAATGGTATTTTGAGGTTTGAAATATCCTTTTTAATAAGTGGTTGTTATTTGACATGTTTAATAGTTGCGGTTAATAAATAAATAAACCCATTTATAATGCAATTTTGTTTCTGTAAACATGTGTAAAACACTCCTGTTAAAATTAAGGCTTAATCTATATTTTGAGTAGCTAATTATAATAAGATTAAAATTTACAAACTTTAATAATAAGAAGATTTTATAATTTTACAATGTTCTTGTGATCCTCTTTCATTTGATATTCTGCTTGGATTTATATATAGTCTTTTGGTTTTCCACTCCCTCTGTATCCGCTTTAGTTTGGTTTTAGAATGACGTCACATAGTTAATTATGCATTGTCATCCAAACTGAACTTGTGTACAAAATTTCAGCTCAATCGGTTAATGTTGTCTGCTTCAAAATTGAGTTGCAAAATTTCTCTCGCACATACCCTATGTATGTACTTAAATACTTACATATATACATACTTACATAGCAAGATAACTATATAGAAATGTTATTAGCTACTTAATTATCATATTCATTATAATATAGTTAGAATTTAATCCTCGCCTTATAGTGTCACACGGGAGGTAATTGAACACAATTTAGTGAATTACGCAGACGAAGGCGTTGATAGGGAATTGAATAATTACGCGCTTTGTAACATCCAAATATATTCAATTCACGCAATATGAGTCATTAAATAGGTCTGATACCAATTAATTTTGCCCTTATATTATAATAAACCTATTCAAGCGTGATAATAGTTACAAAATACTAATTTAAATGTCGTGAGGTTATAATTAATATAATAATTATATAGTTGTGGTTTATTCGGATTACATGTCATTTTTCAAGAAATTACAGTTTCCATAATTCGGAGATTTTGATTACAATTTCCGAATTGTAACGAAATACTTGCATTTTATAATAATTTAGGCCCAAAAAGATAGTCTCTAATATATTACAGCTAACCAAAAAATGTACCTGCATTCTAATGTTTTGCTTACTAATTGTAAATCATTGCTTCATGGATTCTATGTAACGTTCGCTGTGTTTCAGAATCACTATTAGTAATATTTACTATTTAATGAATTATTAAACGTATGTATTCATTATATTTACATTCTTAATTAAAACAAGAAGCATACAAAATGCAATCATATCCCAATTTATTTACATTTTAAATTAAAATAAAAGACAAAAAATATAAATGAGTTTAATTACTAACATTAGCTAAATCCCACACTAATGCCAGCCACTTCACAGCGTATAAAAAGGCGCCGCACCCAGTCATTCTAAAGTATTTCAGAAAAATTATAGGGCGACAACTGCGAGAGAGGAAATATACGACCTCTCGAGACGTGATGCGCGGTCCATTAAACAATTTAACACGCGCGGTAATCTTAACAAATGAGCAGGCTCTCACGTAATTAGGAATACGGCATTTTCTTCACAAAAATATGTACCTAACTAATGTGTTTAATAAGTAAGTAGGTGGGTACATTTTTCTCGACTTTATTTTGTAAGTAAGTTACCTAATAAATTCTGATGCCTTCGAGGTTATTACACATTGGAATGAGACAATTAAGTAAGCAATAAGTTACCTGCTATATCACTTCATTTGAGAAAATTTTTTTGGTAGCTTTTATACTTTACTGAGAAATGGAAAAAACAGTACCTACTTAATGGAAATATTGTATTATTCTTGTAAAAATGTTTCTTAAAAGTCCACCTTGTATTTAAAATATTTAAATGGAAGTAGAAAAAGTTACAATAAAAACATACCGTGTATAATACAATATACTTACTTACATTTCGTAATATTGGTTCGAAGTAACCTAAAATTCGGTTCAATCCGTAACGTTGTAGCAAAAGCTTTAGTGAAAATCGATATGGAAATTTTAGTCTTCATAAAATCACAGGAACTTGCCCAATAACTAGATTTTTTTCAGCGAAAATTCATTTGTGTGCTTTGTCGTGTAATGTTGACCTCAGTTGCAGAAGGGTTTTACATAAAATTTTGCAATTTTTTTTTATCCCGTACCTAATAATCTTAGAATGTCCAAATAAGACTGATAAATGCATGTAAACTTACCCGGCTGTTACTTTATTCTTGAGTTAATTATTTGTATTTTAGTACAGTTTAAAAGTATGCAGTTAGTGATCAGTACGAAGGTATCAGATAAAATCTATTGTCTATCTAAATATGTATATATAGGTTAAACTCATTCGTCGACGCGCAACGACTTAGACTACAAACTTGAAATTTCCAACTGATTATTATTTCGTTACATATTTTCATTATAAACGTTAAACTTAATAACATCATCATAAAGTCTCATATATCGAAATAATTGACTAAAACAAAATGGCGTCGATACATCGACTGACCCCAGCAGAATGTGATTATGAAATCTGTTTTACACGATGTATGCGTCCCACAGTACTTCCGCGTAAGGCCAATCGGCGAATATTTACGGGTGCTCGTTAAAATTTATTCCCGCCGTGCGACCGGGTGGATTTTTTATTCGACTGTATTAAGTAACGAATGTTACTTGGCGTTCGGCGTTTCTCCGTATTCTCTGTGCTCTTGAATTGTATTTTCAATTTGTTACTTAAATATTGAGGATTGGCGGATAAGGCTATTGATTGCTTATGTCAGAATGTCTATAGATTTTCAGTGATATTATTCAAATTCGTTACGATATAATAGACTAGCTTTTCGATATAAATTCCATTACACCATAAAGCACGTGTTAAAAGAAATGTTTTAAAAGCATGAATTAATTTTCGTTGGATCAGTTAAACATACAATTTGCTAAACATATTATACCTTTAACTATTTATGTCTATATAATCTAGTAAGTATAAAGGAATGTGAAATGTAATCTTGTGATAGTAACTTCCGATGCCTTCGCAGTTATTATACATTGGATTGAAAAAGGATCGTATATACCTACAGCCGTGCTGCTTATTTTTGCTCAACTTGGCGGGGGCATTTCCGTGCCTCCAAATAACGGACTAAACTCGTGTATTTTATTTTATTTTATTTGCTAACGTTTCGAAAAGTATACAATCCTTTATTTGTACTACAATTAAGGGATTGCAGTTAAGGAACTGAGCTGACAATAGTCTAATATTAATGCCAAACGCTGAAAAGTCAGCATATAAAATAAAATACGCGAGTGAAATCTGTTATAATTTGTATCATGCTAATGCAATATTGTGATATTTGGGTAAATTTAAAACATTCGATCCCCGGAGTCAACCTAATTCTGACATTAATCAAGTCCGCTTTTTATCAAGTTTCTTCCATAGGCAAATGACGTCTATTAACTTAGATTGATGACTGTGTAGAAATCGACTTTTACCGAGAAGAAATGTGAATCAACATTCAACGTTCATTTAAGATTATGGAGAACATTCACCGTCCGGTTTTTTTTACAAGACAGGAACATTTAAGAGAAATTAGTAGTATTAAATTACTATTTACTGTAGATACCTAGTACATATAACAAGCGGATATGTTAGTAGGCACACATAAGTGTAAACCTTAAATACAGACAAATTTGACAGATCCGTACAAATTATAGCTGTTTTTATGAAGTAAGGACAAATTAGGGAGTAAAATTTAAAGTGACATGACGTATAAGTAGATTAGATTACATTTTTATATCAAATTAGGTACATGCACTTATACGTACCGATATTGTTAATACAAAGAACAATGATATTATGTTATTTATAAACATAAAAATATTCATCTTAAATGTCAATTTTAAAATTCTATATCATCATAACAGGTTTCACATCAAATTAATTAATAAAATTTTATGTAAAAATAAATTCACTTCCAAATTTTATTGTACGTAGGTATATACCTACCTACGAGTATATCATTATTGATATACTCGTAGGTAGGTATACTATTATTAGTAAAATATAAAGCTTGTAGAGTTAATTTCGAACAAGTGAATCTTGGAAATAAATCTAGTTCAGCAATATAATAGGAGTATTCATTGGTTGATGACTAAACAGCTGACAAGGCTTCTCGTCTAGCATGACAGCCTGCCGGTTCACATAATGCTGCTGACATCATTATATCATGTGTAACGATGTGTTATCTGTCATACTAGGTAATCGTTCTGAAAATGCATAGTAAATTTATTTATCTAAGTCCAGATTGTTTCTATTTCTGTTCCAGTATAATTTTATACGATTAGTAATTCATTACTTGAAACAATGTTCTAATAAATTATAGCCTATGTGTTATTCTGATGTGTAACCTATATTATTGTCAAATTTCATCAAAATTCCATCAGTAGTTTTTGCGTGAAAGACATACTACATTCTTACAAACTTTTGCGTTTATTGATTATTTTGATATAGGTACTTATATCTATATAACTGTGTAATTTTGTCACAATGGTCCAATATGCCAGTAGTTTCGTAACAATATTTAAAATGTTAAGAACTATTGGTTTATGCCTTCTTCTGAGGAGAACAATTCCTTAGCAACAGAGACCTGCATAAAACGCTAACAATCATTCTATACAATTGACATTCTAGATAGGTACAATGTAAAACCGATACCATGCCTCTATTGATAGATGAAAATAGTTTTCCTACTAGTATAAGATTCCTTGACACTGTGACAGAATGCAACAAGTTCTGCTTTAATTATCTACAGAATAGTGTACCCCGCGCTCTGATCACACCTCTATAATCACGTAATAATCAAACAAAAAGCTTGTTTTGTAATAGTTTGAATTTATACATAGTTATTGGTATATATAGTAAGTTAATGATTGGGTATTACTAATTGTTAGGTTCCCTACATTCCAGTATAAGTTCGATTTGACATTATTATTCGCATACTCGTATTATAAAATACTATGGACTTATTTTAACATTTGTAATAGGACCTAATGAACTCAAACTAAAAACAAATATCAAATACAGCCTTCATTGTGTTTTATAACCACACTCATTAATATTTTTTGTTTAACAATCAAATTTACAGCTCTAGTGCTTATCAAATTTGTGGTTTAGCAATCAAATTTATGGCAGAGCACTATAATATTACTTACCTATCAAATTTGTTTCTTCTCCACCAGGCCGTCCTCAACCAACTTTAACCTGGCTGATCAACAACAAGCCAATAGAAGACCACACCGTTCTGAAGAACGATGGTAAAGTGATTGTCAGTCGCATCAGTGTGGGCGGCGCTGAGAGAGGCTGGCTCAACACTACAGTACGATGCCAGGCCACGAACACCGCTCTACTCAGTCCTCACGAGAGAACTGCAAGGGTTGAAATGAACTGTAAGTATTCGATAATAACCTACAGATAAGGAATTGCGCCAGGGACTTAGGTGCTCCAGATTTTTAATCGTCTCGAAACATATCAAAAACTTAAAGTTTATTGGTTACTTAGTAGACTATAACATTTGGTTCAAATATCTATTTGAAACAGATGTTATACTCGAGATCTGTTTATTAATATGGGCCTATGAGATAGAAATATATATTTACTACGATATATTAATATAAATTATACTTAGTGCAATGTAGGGAGTAGTTTGGTTAGCTCTGTAACTGACGCTTAATGTAAAGATCTAGGTTAGCTCCAGCTTATTCATAAAAACCTTATTAAGCCAGGATAGAGCTTATAAATAAGACTGTTACAGTTTATTAAAGTTGTGCGCTACTAACCTATTTTTTGTTTACAAGATCAAAAGTCCTTCCTAACCATTGAAATTAAATGAAAAGTAGGTCGCTTGAAACCTGCAGAAAAAGTACACCGTACCTTAAGGTAACCTCAAAACATTTAAAGAAAGGGCCCGATGGAGTGGAATACACATAAACAAGAGCAGAACAAACAAAAAGAACATTAAGTCCAATATATGGGAGTTTTAAATCTCTTAAGTGCCCCGGGAAAACGTACAATGTCTCACAATCGCTGGATATTTATAGCTCTCTTAGAAATTACGGTGTTCTTGAAACTCGATTTTTAGACTCGTATTTTAGAGTTACTAGTTTCTGTGTGTAATGTGGCATAAGCTTTTACCTGCAGCGCAGCCATCTGACTGCTGCCTATTTAAATTCCGCCATTTTAAATGCAGTAAGTGAGAGCATTTACCTAGAAAAAGCTTCCTATTAGGTATTGGAGGTTACATGAACGACAAGGATGCGTTTCTTAGTCTCTGGTTAGTTTAGTTTTTAATTATGTTGCTCAATTCTTTATATCGCTGATGTCTGGCCAGTACGCCCTTCTTTTATGGGTCCGTCTAATTACGGCATACAATAGCACGCTATTACATTTTACGCTCGGTTTTAGAGTTCAGGGTCAGTGGAGCGCTTTATTGCAGTCCGAAATGAGTTCAGACAACTACGAACTATTTTTTGAACACTAGACATGTTCCGAAATATTGTGTTTTACCGTAGTTTCAGAATTTATGAAGTGTTAAAGTAATAATTTCTGACGCTTTCACGTTTATTACACACTGTGATGATGAAACTTTTTTTTGTTGCCCAGATTACGACTACCATATTCGTACAAGTTCTCAGTGTACTCGTATTTTTATTTTTATATATTATGTATTATGTATTTTGAAGGATATCACACAAAATCAATTGGTACATTTATGAATTGTTGGCATAAGAAGTCGGTTAAATATTGTAATGGATTTAAGTCACTAGCTTAAAATTTTTCGAAGCGTCAGCAAATAAAATAAAATACGCGAGTTAAATCCATTATAGTTCTTTGTTACATTCCAATGTTAATATAGTGATAAGATCCAAGTGTTAGTAATTTTCTTTATATTAATATGTATAGAAAACTAATTGATTACTTTGTTTCTACTTTGAGAAAGTTGAAGCGCCCAAGGAAAGACTACTCGCCTACGTATAAAGTGTGTTCGTTACATTAGTTTATATTTTTTGACAGTACGTCCAACCTCGGTGATGATTACCAACAAGCCAGGTCAAATGTCAGCTGACAGTGAAGTGACTCTGGTCTGCGTCACTCAGGGCAGCCGACCACCGGCCACGATCACGTGGTACAGGGAGAACAGAAGATATACAAGAGGAAAAGTAAGCTATATTCGCTTATAGGGGCCGTTCAAGTATTACGTAAGCAGATTTATAACAATTACTAGCTTCTGCCCGCGACTTCGTCCGCGTGAAACTCAGTCATCCTTTTTTGCAGTCGGTTAAAAGGTAGCCTATGTCCTTTCTCAGGCTCCAGACTTTCTTTGTACCCAATTTCATTTAAATCGGTCCAGTAGTTTTAGCGTGAAAGCGTAACAGACAGACAGACAGACAGAGTTACTTTCGCATTTATAATATTAGTAAGGATTTACCCGTCCCCCTTGTCAGAAAAAGTAAACAAAGATCTTACGCTCCCCGATGCTTACGTAATACTTGAACAGTCCCAATTCCTACCTTTGATGTTCATGTGTAAGAGGCGCGTTTCGATCTTTCGGTATTAAACCTTCTGGCTTTATTTTGTTTTATAGCACAAGACTTTCAGGGCTACGAGGCGTGACTTAAAGCAACTTTTAGCTGTAATCGCATTGTAACAGAGCCTTTCTTAATTAAAGCGGGTTAACCGTTAAAGCTAAAATCTTTAAATAAAGATTATTCTTATGCAATTTATCAATATTGTATTGTACGTATAGGTGTAAATTGTATTTCCCGGTCATTAGACATTGGAATAAAACAACTATAGATAACGAATTTAACTTGAGTAGGTACATTATTTTTTTATACTAACATAAAACGTGGAAAAGCCACTTTAGTGTTAGCAAAATTTTTATACGCCAGTTTAATCCGTTATAGTTGTTTAATTCTGTACAAATATTGTTTTAAATAAATAAAGGCTTACTCAAATAAAGTGTTTAAGTACTCAAGCTCCACGTATTAAAAAGTTCTTATATTTACAGCACAATGAATTCTCAAACGACACGACAACAGTAAGCCGTTTGACATTAGTTCCTCAACCGGAGGACGATGCCGCCATGATGAGATGTCGCGCTGACAACGCTATCCTGAGAACTGCACTCGAAGACTCCTTCAAAATGAGTGTTGTTTGTAAGTAATCAATTAAATATATAATTTCTGATGCCTTCGCGGTTATTATTCATTGGAATGAAACAACTTTAGACAGATTTAGCTCGCGTATTTTATTTTATTGGCTGACGTCTCGAAGTCTTTACAGATTCCATAATCGTAGCACGACTGAGCTGACAGTAGTCTTATGCTAAAGTGGTCAGCTCTACTCTTTACGCTCTACTGTTATTTCATTCCAACCTTTTTATAAACAAGCTTATATGAACATATTTTTACAATGTAGGTACACGTGATCCTCTTTCATTGGTCACTCCACTCGGATAATTTTGTAGACATTTGGTTATCCACTCTCTGTTCCCCTCTTAATTTTTAGAATGACGTCAGTCAGTTAACCATGCATTGTTAACCAAACCGTACGTGTCTACAAACTTTCAGCTATAGGTTAAATATCAGCTTCAAAATTAAGTTGCAAGATTTCACCCTTACATACTTCACTCTTTCACTTGTACATCCCTACTAATATTATAAATGCGAAAGTAACTCTGTCTGTCTGTCTGTCTGTTACTCTTTCACGCTAAAACTACTGGACCGATTTGAATGAAATTTGGTACAAAGATAGTCTGGAGCCCGAGAAAGGACATAGGCTACTTTTTAACCGACTGCAAAAAAGGAGGAGTTCCACGTGGACGAAGTCGCGGGCAGAAGCTAGTATTTATATACCTACATACTTACATTGCATGTTAAATAAGAGCTTGTAAAAGTTAATTTCCCTACGGATGGCCTACCACGAGAACATCGACATTGTAAACTCTGTAACTGTCACAACTGTTAATATTGTAACTCAATGAAAAAGACAAGTCGCTCTCAGTTGTACTTTAAGTTATTTTATGTGGTTATAGACTATGGGCCCATGTTAAAAAAATGATGGGTCATTTGAACCACCAGATGACCTATGTAGAACGATATAAGAGCATAAAATAATAAGATTTAGCATTGTGCCGTCACTTGTAAGCTGTCCAACTGAGTGTAGGTGAGAATTCAAAAGTATAGGTAGAGTGAGTACATTTTGGTCATATATTTTTGAACGGCATTGTTACCATCGATAGATCCATGAAAAATAATACTAAAACGCGTAGTGCCGTAAAAAAATGGTGATCCAAAAAGTCGGATTTTTTTTTTGATTTTCCGACAATTCCCAGGGTGAATTTGGTCATTTGATACAGTACGGCATCAGTTTCATACTATTTCAATACTGCTTCTAATCCATCATTCCGCAGCGCCGTAAAAAAATCAAGCGACAAGGGGAAAAAACCGAAGGTTGCAGCCCCCTCTCTTTCCGTGGTCCAGGGGGTGATTTGATAAAGTACGGCTTCGGTTCCACAACATTATCTAGCACTTAAAAATACTATTAAAAATAATGCCGTCAAAAAATGATTGTTCATTTGAATGTATATCAATAATTATCTTAATTTCATCGTATTCTTGATTTATAAAGCTGTAAAATCATTTGACCCTGTACGGGAACTATTTTTCTAACATAATATTGTAAAATACAATTGTTATATTAGAGTAAGATCCCAGAGCGATCTGACGTAACTTATTTTCTGACGAATGAAACCTTAAGATTTCAGTAGCGTCTAGAGTGCCTTGAATATCTACGGGCTTGTGAAAACTGTCAGAGTGACACCAGGGCTGGTACCAGGTGAGAAAGGTGACTAAAAATAAGAGCTATCTTACTTATTTTCTCATGGCTCATTTTTATATATATCATGTAGAATATTATTTTAAAGTAATGGATATAAGTGTCAGACACTTGAGATTGACCAGAACTTTTGTCAGACACTTTTAAGCTACCCAAAAAATGGATCTCAAAGATGGATGAACATAAGCATATCATGTTTAGGCTCATTCGACTCGGTATGACGAGCACTTTCTAAATAGAATATGATGATGGTAGTGTTGATGATAAATCCTGAAGACTACTGTGGATCTCGAAGTTGGATGATCATAGGCATATCATGTTTAGGCTCATTCGACTCGGTATGACGAGCACTTTCTAAACAGAATATGATGATGGTAGTGTTGATGATGAATCCTGAAGACTACTCCGGATCTCGAAGTTGGATGATCATAGGCATACCGTGTTTGGGCTTATTCGACTCGGTATGACGAACGCTTTCTAAACACATGATGATGGTAGTGCTGATGATGAATCCTGAAGACTACTCCGGATCTCGAAGTTGGATGATCATAGGCATATCGTGTTTGGGCTTATTCGACTCGCTATGACGAGCATTATCTGTTTCAATTAGTGTTGGCGTCAATCGATTACAAATGTAATCCAATTACTAATTTGATTACTCAGTAACCGATTACTCAAGTAATCGGGTACTCTAGTCACAGCCAGTTTATTCCGAAACTATAAGAGCTACATTATTAAAATTTGGTGCGTAGATGTATTCTGTAAACCGCATTAAGATTTTAAAATAAAATCAGAAATAAAACAAAATTTTTGGGGTTCCCCATACATTGAACTGAAACTCAGCATTTTTTTTTCATCTGACCTTTACATGTGGGGTATCTATCATCATGTGTTTAGAAAGTGCTCGTCATACCAAGTCGAATGAGCCTAAACATGATATGCCTATGATCATCCAACTTCGAGATCCATAGTAGTCTTCAGGATTCATCATCAGCACTACCATCATCATATTCTGTTTAGAAAGTGCTCGTCATACCGAGTCGAATGAGCCTAAACATGATATGCCTATGATCATCCAACTTCGAGATCCACAGTAGTCTTCAGGATTCATCATCAACACTACCATCATCATATTCTGTTTAGAAAGTGCTCGTCATACCGAGTCGAATGAGCCTAAAAATGATATGCTTATGTTCATCCATCTTTGAGATCCATTTTTTGGGTAGCTTAAAAGTGTCTGACAAAAGTTCTGGTCAATCTCAAGTGTCTGACACTTATATCCATTACTTTAAAATAATATTCTACATGATATATATAAAAATGAGCCATGAGAAAATAAGTAAGATAGCTCTTATTTTTAGTCACCTTTCTCACCTGGTACCAGCCCTGGTGTCACTCTGACAGTTTTCACAAGCCCGTAGATATTCAAGGCACTCTAGACGCTACTGAAATCTTAAGGTTTCATTCGTCAGAAAATAAGTTACGTCAGATCGCTCTGGGATCTTGGACCATATAGTATTGCCGTTCAGCAGAAACTGTTCTGAAAAAAAAATGGAGAAATACAAAAACTGAAATTTTGCAAATTATTGCAGAAATTTAAATATCATAAATTAATGAAATATAGCAGTTTTCTACATTGTATCCCATGTTTTAAATAGTATTAACATAAATAAATTAGGAAAAATGTTGCCGTACATTTTAATGCAGACCATATCTTTTAGGCTGATGAAAATGACGCTACCATTTTAAGGGTACTTTATGGCCATCTGATACAGTACGACATTAACATATTTTTGAAGATAACAATTGATAATATGATAAAATCACTATGACGTCTAACTGAAGTGAAACGGTGTGTATATTATATCCAAAAATTTAAACTGTCAATCACAGTATCAACAGTTTTGTATATTTTTTGGTTTACTTCGAACATTATTAATACATATATATAACTGATTTGTTTCTTTGTAATGATGTGAATAAATAAAACAAACATTTTTTAGAAAAAATCGATATATTTAATGATGATAATAAAAAATATGGTTTTTCTTTAACACGTTCTTTAAGGAGTTCCACGCGGACGAAGTCGCAGGCAGAAGCTAGTATAATATAATTCTTGATATAATGTATTAGAGACATAATCACAAAACGAACTGCTATCAAAAAGTAGGTTAGGTTAGGTTTGAACTGCGTCCCCCTACCAAAACGAATGGGTAACAAAAGGAGGTTAGAATAGGTAAATAAAATACAATGTGCAAAAGTAAATTAAATATATTATTAAGTAAGTACATAAATCCCAGGCACATTACTTTAGATTTAAATTTGAAGCAATTGCTCGTAAAAATTCACCTTCGTTCGATTAAGTATAATATTATCAATTCTTTTTTGTTGCTCCATATGTATTTTCTTTTTTTTTTCTGGCGGTTGCCCATTATATATGATTGTATATTTCCAAGAATAATGTTAGATTCAGCTAATAATTCATTATGATTTGTATATAAAATGAGCGTTATGCCATACAATCTTTATAAAAAATAAGCGTTATACCGAACGATAAATATACGAAATAAATTTATATATTTTAAAATTATACCAAACGTTTATTATACACAATGAATGATTATATTAAATTATATCAAATGAAATTATTTGAAATTATATCAAATGTTGATATATCAATAGAAAATATATTAAATATTTTTATATCGATCATTACACACCCCTTTGAACCAACGAAAATGTACGGCATATGAAAAAATATTATCTATGCATAAAATACTTTCGAAATAAATTAATTTGATGTTGTGTCAAATCACCCCCTGGACCACGGAAAGAGAGGGGGCTGCAACCTTCGGTTTTTTCCCCTTGTCGCTTGATTTTTTTACGGCGTTGCGGAATGATGGATTAGAAGCAGTATTGAAATAGTATGAAACTGATGCCGTACTGTATCAAATGACCAAATTCACCCTGGGAATTGTCGGAAAATCAAAAAAAAATTCCGACTTTTTGGATCACCATTTTTTTACGGCACTACGCGTTTTAGTATTATTTTTCATGGATCTATCGATGGTAACAATGCCGTTCAAAAATATATGACCAAAATGTACTCACTCTACCTGTACTTTTGAATTCTCACCTACACTCAGTTGGACAGCTTACAAGTGACGGCACAATGCTAAATCTTATTATTTTATGCTCTTATATCGTTCTACATAGGTCATCTGGTGGTTCAAATGACCCATCATTTTTTTAACATGGGCCCATAGTCTATTACTCACACCTATAGAATTCTACTGATGTAATTTTTATAAGGTATAAGTAAGTATGTTTCGTCCCTAAAATAATATTTATAAAGAATATTTTGTACCAAGTAATATCTTTTGGCAACACCGGTTTTTCAACAATCCATTATTCATTGTGCATATAAATTCTCTTAATCGCCTACAAAATGGGTATTTTATTGTGTATCTCAATAAAACATGGGTTATTTCGGAATGAACATACAATAAAGAACCTAAGCATCTCCAGGGTCCGAAGGACAACAATAAAATTTTAAGCTCACATAAACGATTAAGACGTGTTTTCTAACACCCAAGCTTTGTTAACCCAAAATGAACTCTAATACATAACAAGAAGATTCAAATTTTATTATGAGCTAGTGAAACTTAGAACAAAACGTATATTACACTTGGATCAAATTGCTACTTTATGTCAAAGTCGTAAGATTCCATCTGCGCTTAGCTAGTCTCACGATAATAGTTAATCAAATTACTACTTTGACTCGAAACAATAAAAGTACTAATTTTACATAATATTTTTTATATGTTTAATGGCTAGGCTACTCTATTTAGTGTCTAAATTATCTATTTAGGAAATCAGATATATATTTACATAAATTTATATGAGGTTCCTGCAGGTAAGTTACGAAATAAGTACCTATAGAACAAGAACAAGAACCCATAAAGGCCAGATTGCATTAAATCTCTAGTAGGGGAACCTGAGGAGAGTTGATCACCCACTATTTTTATTTTTTTTCTGTACAGAAAAACTTCCAACCAGACGATTTGGTAATTGTCTATCCATATCCAAAATTGATAAACTTTAATCATATAAGTTTAGTAAGACTTAATAATTTCTGATGCCTTCGCGGTTATTACACATTGGAATGAAACAACTATATAGGGTAGTTTTTCAAAATTTGTAATTTAAATATAAGGTAGTTTGCATAACTGTATAAATCACTTTAGCGTTAGACTTTTGTCAGCTCAGTCATGCTACGATTATGGAAACTGTAAAGAATCCGAAACGTCAGCAAATAAAATAAAATAAAAATACGCGAGTTAAATCCGTTAATAGTTGTTTCATTCCAATTTAGTAAGACTTGTTTACACCTGATTGAGAGTTTTGTTCCCAGAGGAAGCTAATCTCCTAGTACCTAATAATTATGTTTTTTTAACAATGTCGTATGTCCGCAGACAAGCCAGTACTAGCTATGTCTTTGGGCAGCACTCTGAATGCCAACGACATAAAAGAGGGAGATGACGTATACTTCGAATGCAACATCAGAGCCAACCCGAAGGAGCATCGTATATCGTGGTATCACAACGTGAGTTATAATTGGTCTTTTACAGCTACAATATTTTTGTACAATTGGTATTTTTCTTTGGAATCAATCCAATATTATTAGATATGATGACCATTTAATTCTGTGTTATTATCAAACTACAGTTTTATAAGATCTTCAATTTAAAACGCACTTTTGGATAATATTACAATTTTATTCTTCTGCTTCTGCAAGTTCTCCCATTCCATGACAACCCCGTTTTACTCTAAAACATAAGCTATTTTAAATTATTAGATGACTAGCTTTTGTACCGGATTGTAGCTATCATTGGTTGCTAGAGCCACAAATAGATCAAATCTAAATTGGAGATATGACTTTTTGTTTTATTGTGCATCTTTCTTAAAACACAAAGTCATCCTTTTCCGCGGCAAATCGGGCATAAAACATGTGTAAACAACAATTTGTCGACTGAACACTTTAAGCCGAGCTTTTACCGGCAATTTACATATTTTACAACGAAAATGTTGAGACTTGAAATAGAAAGTCGTTCCACAATGTTGAAAACATGTGTAATTTTTTACCATACAAAACTACCGCATTTTTCTGTTTGGTTCGTAATTAACTTGAAGATGAATTTCCTGTAATGTATTTTTATTGCTATTTATAAGCGATTTTCAAAGATCACGTTTGAGTTTAATGCAAGCTGAATATAAGTCTACAATTTATTTTTATAACTTAGAGGAGCACGAAGAAAGGATTTAGAAAATTCACCCCCTAATTATTGTGCGCAGACAAAGTCACGGGCAGAAGTTATCTATTATATTATTCGGTTGAATTTATGAAATCAAGTAGGTAATACACTTAGCCACTTTAAAAAGATCGAAGTTTTTATCTATAGGTAAAGTCACTAAGCACGTCTATGATTAACGAGCAATATTTCTAGTAATATTTCATTGCTAGCGCTATAAATAGCATTTTAATTATTTCTAGGCATGTTCCAAGTCCGTTCACCTGTGTACTTTACCTAGTGTTAAGTAAATTAGATAATTACGTATGGTACTTGGGTAAAACTACTTATATGCATTGGCAGGAATCGGAACCAGCTTACTTAAACAGTTGCATTGTAGACTTTATGAGAATACATTTAAGATAGCGCTTCTGTTTTCATCTTCTGATAATACTTTCTTTAATCTAGGACCAGCAAGTGAACCAGAACATGTCATCGGGGGTAATTTTTAGCACAAAGTCCTTGGTGCTACAAGGAGTGACTAGAAGAGATGGTGGCTTGTACACCTGCAGGGCTGCCAACCAAATAGGAGAGGCGAGCAGCAAAGCTGTCTATCTTAGAGTACAATGTAAGTTTGTATATTAACATCTAAACGTGTCAAACATGAAAACGAACATGTTTTCTTGGATAGAGGTTTTATCAGTTGACCACTCGAGTTTTAGCAAGATAAACGAACAGGTATTCATTTTTATATATATACCACTAGCGGTCCCGGCGCTTTTTACTCGCATTTATTCATATTTTCTCACCGTTTAAACTTTCCCTTGTCTTCCACTAATATTTCAAGACCAAAATAAGCCAAATCTGTCTAGAGTATCCAGCCGTTCTTGAGTTTTAGCGAGACAAACGTTGATCCTTTAAATAAGGATGAAAATATGGAATTGTATATATTTTTCAATGCTGAAAAAAATAAAAATATAAGAAAATTAACTAAACACTTAGGAGTGTGAAAACAGATGTAAGCCGATTTATAGACCAACTTGATAAGCAAACAAAATACATATTTTAAAAATTGGTTCAGAAGTTGCTGAGAAATTCGGCAACAAACACCGCGATACTAGATTAGAAATCTATAAAAAGGTAGAAGATAACTTTAATGCGCCTGTGCACAATTTAAATGCTTGTTTCTGATTGGTAGACACCCCAGTCTGCGCGCAACCATCCCCGCTGCTAATCGGAGCGCGATTGGATGAACCGCTGCGCGTGCGCTGCACTGTCAGCGCCGATCCAGCTGACGTCACGTTTTCGTGGCAGTTCAACAATAGTGGGGAAAGCTTTCAGGTTTCTCAAGCTAGATATGGTGAGTTGGAGGACCTTTTATTAGTTTATGTTGCTTTTGCAGTTATTGCACATTTGAGTGAATCAACTATAACAGATTTAACTCTATATATATATTTTGTGACCAATAAAGTTCTCTTTAACTATATCTTAACACTCTTTGTTTAGATTAAATTTTGTTCTAAGATAGTTTGAGTCCCGGAATAGGACAAAATATTTTTTTATCAAGAATATCAATACAGAGAAAATTAGGCTAGAAGTTTGTACGCTTCTACAGAAAGTATTGGTTCCACGGAGACGAACTTACAGGTACTTAGTAGGCTAGTACTTAATTCAGTTTTTTTTCCTGTAGTGTCTATGGGCGGTACAGCGAGCGAGTTAAGATACAGAGCGGCTAGCGAGCGAGATTACGGAGCGTTGCTATGCCGCGCTACGAATGCTGTGGGGAGGCAGAAGAGACCATGCGTGTTCCAGATCGTACCAGCTGGTGAGATATAGATATATAAATCTACTTAAAGTTATACCTAAGTGAGTAAATCGAACTACGTCTTGGATGTCTTATACATTTTTATTTATGTTTATCGGTTGACTAGTACTCTTAGTAGGTAAGGTACAAGTTTTGCTTACTCTGGGACTAGATGTCGTTACGTAATGAGACAAAGCATGGAATCCATTGGATAAAGGATATTTACTTAATGACAATAGTTACATACTTTAACAAAAAATATATGAATTTTATCTGTAAATACTTAGAATGCTTAAAATTTAATACGATATTGTGAAAACGGGCTCTCTGTATTATTATCCAGTCTATAAAAACCTAGCGTAACAGAACACCCGTTCAAAAGTTGTCTCTATAATTAATGAACCGAACGATACTGGAAAATTATTTACTACCCAATTTATCTGCGCCCATGAAGTGAATGATTACCCAAAACCAAGCAAATTAACAGCACTTTAATACCACACATTATTTCAATACATATTTTATGAATCCAAACCCCGTACACATTATCGAACTAACAAGTCATCAATCATCAATGTAGCATCAGATAACCGAATTCGAAACTCCATCTGTAAATTAATTTTCGTACGGCAATAATTAAAACATTCAGATATCGAACATTCCAAATTCGAATATTTGTAGAGAACGGTTTAAAATACGGGCGAAGTTTCAGAACGTCGCCAGCCAATATCGCGGTAACGAGAAAACTTATATCGCGCAACTTCGCACTTACCCATTCGGTTTTTGAACGTACGGCCACTTTTTACGATCGCGTTCCATTTTTGAATTTGCAAAGGGAAAGCGACCTTTCCGGGATTACAATGTTACGAATGACTGTTATCTTATCTGCGCTGATATTTGTTCATACTCCCAATGTACCTAGCAAGAATAATAGCATTTTACAATTTTCATATATTATTTTTAAGTACTAATTACACTGTCGCAAAGTAAGCGATTAATGGACGAGAAGTATTAATTGAATACACGAGGTCGTACGAACCTACATTAATTTAATTATCGCAGTTATAATTAAATCGAGAAGTAGGTAATTCGTAACTATTTGAACTTAGGCCATAATAGTTACATATATGTGTGTACTTAACCCTTTATTTCATTATTATTTATTGTTTATAACCATAACAATAAAAGTTTATTTCTGACAAGTGTAACGGTTAGAGCGGGAAAAGTTAACGCTCAAACAACTCGGTACCTTTTGTCAACGTACAGTTCCGTTTCCAAATTCCCGCTCGAATGCCGTTTGAAAACGTGCAGTTCTTTATTCAAAATGTTCAGTTTTTGCCGTAGATTTTTACATTGTCTTTTCTCAATATTTTTATAATAAAATATTTAAAACAGTGTCTGTTTTAGAATGTTTCACTTGTTGTTTGATATTGTATTTTATTTTCGTATAATTTAGTGACGAGATGCTAAACTGACAGCTCTGTATAATGCTTCAAAGAAAAACATGCTTTTAGGAAAGTAAATAAATATCGGTAAATAAAGTAATAAAACTGATTCTTACTTAAAAGAGATAGGTACCTTATAATAATGATTAAAGTTTACTTTAAGCAATGGCAGTAATTATTCTTACACACATTTATAATTTAGGTAAGTACACTACGTAAAGTATAGAAATAATATTTCGTATCCCAATTTTGTTTATTTTGCCCTAAAATTTAATTTTAATTTAACCAACCCTTTTTCAACAATATAAATTATTAAAGGATCTAATACATTATACATGTTTACTTTGAATGTAATCTCAAAATTAATATTTCCAGTAGACTACAAACGAAATTTAATAGCAATCGTGAGATCGTGGGTAAATTTGAAAAGGTCATAATATATTTATACTTATCGGAGTGTCATGAAAGTGGCGTATCCATCTTAAATGCATAGAAAAAAGTTCGACACGACGCCATCTTGCATTGTACCTACTTTCTCACCAATATTTTTTCGTAATATTTTATTATTATTCGAAATTTAATCTTCATATCGATATGCATCATGCTTGAAATTGGGTAAACATTTACAGTTATTGAGATTTAATCTTACAAGAACTTCACGTTTAGGTACTCTATACTAATATTATAAAGAGTAAAGGTTTGTTTGTTTGTTTGGATTGAATAGGCTCCAAAATGGCTAGACCGATTTGAAAAATTCTTTCACTGTTGGAATGCTACACTATTCTCGAGTGACGTAAGCTATAAAAAAAAGGGATACGGGCGAAGCCGGGGCGGGCCGCTAGTATTATATAAATATTTTATTATTATACAGCCCGTCCATCGCCGCCTAGAAACTGCACCGCAAACCGCGTCGTGCACAGCGGGTCGGCGCTGCTGGCAGTGAGATGCCTGGCGGGGTATGACGGTGGCCTCAGTCAACGGTTCACGCTGGATGTAATCGGAGACCAGCCGAGAACGCTACTCAATACAACTGCTGGACACTTTGGTAAGAGCAACGTTCAAGTGTTGATACTCATTTAAACTAGTGATTCTTATACTTATAATACCCCTGCCACACAATCGCGTGAAAACGAGGGAAGTAGTGAGGAAAGGAGGTAGAGCATTCGTGTAGTACAGCCACCCTACCTTCTAGTCATACATCGCTTTGGTTTTTGAATCGTCGCGATGAATTACGCAAAGAAGAGCAGAGCGAGGAGAATAGTGTGGCTGAAGAAGATATTATCTATATACACCTACCTACTGTACTTAAATGCCTAATCGCATAATTATGTATACAAATATCACATAAATACATGTCACATAATATTACTTAGGCACCTCCCACGTTTCTGATCCGACGTTGCAACCGTAATTTGGAGATCCACTGAATTATATATCTACGCAATTAAGTCCCATTTCTGTATAGTATTTATAACGTGTTTTTTTTATAATTTCTTATACTAGGTTTAATTTGGATTTTAGATTAAAACACAAGGGATGAGAAATATGAGAATCTGTTGACCTGTAAAATACATTGTATATTTACAGTTTTACATTGAAAAAATGTTTTCACATTTCCAAGTAAAAATATTTTTTAAATGTAAAACTGTTATCATTTTTTGCGTTTTTGATTTGTAATTGCTTTGCGCAGCGGCAGAGAGATACGTCAATATGATGATGGATGATTTAATTATCCCTATAAATAAACGAATCTGGTTTTTTTTTATACTAACGAATATTAACTAGCTATATTGATTTTGCTCTAGGTATTATTCGTTTAGTTTATAGATAGTAATGTTAAAAATAGTTTTTAATAAACGGGTTCAAAACAAAAGACTGAAGAATTAATATATTTTGTCGTGACAGAGAGAGCATATTAAATAGTTCATGTTACGAGTAATAACGACAGAAATGGCAACTTTTTCTTTGAGAACAATTTATAATGAACTAGTTGTGTACGACTTATTTCGTACCGCCATATGCTGATTTTGTATTTTTCGTCTATAAAAAACCTTGTTTTGACAAAAACAAACACAAAAAAAAATATCCAATTTGGCGCAGTCGATTGGAAGTTATGCGCGTACATAGGTCTGTAGGTACATTCCGGTGATTTATTTTTATTTATATAGATATATAAAATACTAGCTGACCTGGCGAACTTCATACCGCCATAATCTAATTTTAATTTAATTTTCTTTTATAAAAACCTTGCCCTTAAACAAACACAAAAAAGACTATCTAATTTGGTACAGTCGATCGGAAGTTATGCGCAATACATTTCGGTGATCCATTTTTTTATATAGATATCTTCATAGATCTCGTGGTCTGGCTGAACGTGAGCTGGTCAGCGTTGGAAACGCTGCAGGAAGATGAGATACTGGCAGTGACGGCGCGGAACAGTAAGGGAGCTTCAGAGGCGGTGTTGCTGAGGGATCTTGTATTTAGAGACGCTGAGAAAAGAACTGGTAAGTTTAAGAACTGCGAGCCTATAGGAGTCTGCCCACTACACCGTATCATACCATGACTGTGCTATGAACGTATCAAGCACGGAAGGTAATACGTAAGACGGTACGAGTCGGTGACGGAACGGTCTAATGGACATAGTATCATGCTTTTCTATACAAAGAATATTTTTTTGCCTGACACGTTCATAGCATTAGATGAACTGTTGAGTCGAAAAAATCTTAAGAACGTTGTCAACAAGGCGAAGGTTTGTCGTGGTCGACAAAGGTCGAGATGTTATAATAAAATGAAAGGTAGATAATTAAAAAAATATTACAATGAAATATAAAATGATTGAGTATCTTGAGTTACTTGTCAACAATTTTATAGTTCCCACATTCCTAGCAGACGGAGTTAAATCCGTAACAGATTGATTCTATCGTGTAATAGTTGTGTAAGCATCAGAAACTATTTATTTTTTTAAGAAGAAGGCACGATACCGGTGGTGTCTCGGTTCCCCGCTGCCGCTGCACTGGCGGCGCTGGCTGCAATACTCACGGCTGCAGGCGCTATTGCAGTGCTAGCTGTGCGCAGGTTAGTATAATAACAAGGGCGTGCAGTGTGCAGGTGCCTACAGAGCCGGGGCAGGCACTCCATACTTTAATCACGTTGTGGTTGTTTGAAATGCACGCTTTTGTCTAACATTTTAAGGCATAACATGCTTATATAGATTTTGAGGAAAGTTTCTCATCCTTTTTTTAATATAAAAAGTTTGTCAGTATAACAGGTGATTAACAGTTGATTTTTTATATTGTACTAGGTATAGTTTTTTGAAACTAAAAATAATCATATTGTTTTTCTTTAATTAGGACCAATAAACGTATAGTTTTACATACTGTTAATTTGATAATATTTTTTTTAATTGTGGACATTACGCATTTTTTATTTGTCCGCAGACGAAGTGAAAACACATCAAGCTCCAAGCGCCCTTCACAGTCGGTTGTGCAAGTAGACGCCCAGGGCAGGCGCTACCTGATCGCATACCCCCCTGCTGATAAGCTCGAAGCCAAGCCCGACATACTCAACCCTAAATCAGGTGAATAAAGTTCATTTTCCAGTTCAAGTTCGATTTACCGTTAGAATCTTTAATATTTCTGTCAATAGTTACCAAATGTGTTCAAATTGTGACGTCCTGTCAGTCTAGTGGTCAGAGCTCCTGACTACGAAACATCAAATCGTGGGTTCGAATTCTGATAGCGGCAGATGTCTTGATTCTTATATGTATTTATATATATTTAGTTATTAGTTGTTTATTACCTATAGTAGAAGCTTTGCTTAGTTAGGGACTAGGTAAATCAGTTGCTGTGAAATGTCGAAAGAAAGACAATTAAAAGGATAATATTATTGATATATTTTTTTTACGATGTCCGAATAAGCTATTTGCCTGCTCAGCTCTACTCTCTAGCGTTTTTTTTCTCTAAAAAAAACGCTTTATAGCTGAAAATGTCTGTCTAATTACAAACAAGTAAGAAGTATTCGAAATGTCAAAAAAATAAAATAAAATGCGCGATTTAAATCTATTATATTTTTTTCATTCTAACTTGTGTTAGTAACATTATACAAACCCATAAATAAAATATCTAAGATCAGCATTTAAAGGCAGACAGTATTAGGTATCGCAGAGTAAGCTAAACCCCTAATATTGCAAACTTGCTATGAGATACGTTCGCAATATTTAAGTTAAAGATTATTCACGAAAAGGCTTATTTACACTTGAAAAATTGCTTTCAAACTTTTTGGAATATCAGTCGTTTTTCATCAAACTAGTTTTTATTTGACATATTAGCACGATTAAATATTGGTACTAACTTAGTATTTCCACAGAAAAAAAATAAAACTTGTCATTAGTTATTTGAAATGTATGTATGTATAACGATTTATATAAAAAAATCAAATAATTACATATTATGACATGTTTCAAATTACCTATTCTATTAGTCTTAATATGGACAATCCCTATCCCTACTAATATTATAAATGCGAAAGTAACTCTGTCTGTCTGTCTGTTTGTTACGCTTTCACGCTAAAACTACTGGACCGATTTAAATGAAATTTGGTACAAAGAAACTCTGGAGTCTGAGAAAGAACATAGGCTACTTTTTAACCGACTGCAAAAAAGGAGGAGTTCCACGCGGACAAAGTCGCGGTCAGAAGCAATATTTAAATAAAATTCTCATATTGCTACAGATAGTGACCCTCCCCGAGTCGTCCTGGAATCCAGTGACAACAAAAGCTACACTATCAGAGACCTCTCCCACGACCCAGCTGTGTCCTACAACCCTCCACCACCAGACGAGGAAATGGTAAGAGAACTAACTAGTGGTATAATTCGTTAATGATAAAATAAAAAGTTGCGAAATTATTTATGTCACAACTTTACGATTGTTCGACAACATCCAATTCAAGACTCTTATAACGAGGTATCGTGCTTTTTCCAATTACACTAGGGCGCCAAGTGTAAGCACGACAACAAAATCTATCTTGTTTTTGTACTTGTTCACAAGCAATATTAATGGTATTAGATAAACCATATATCGCACACCTAGATCCAAAGGGAACTTACTCGAAGACCTGTAGGTACCTAGATCTAAAAGTAACTCGAAAACCTGAAGATTTTAGTTAAGCACACCATCGAATTCCTTACAGCAAAACTTACTTACTAATAGAACTGGTCTTCTAGCATCATATAAAAAGCATAAATCCATATAGAAGACTGCAGTGCACAAGGGGCCCTAGACAAGTGCCCAACGTTCAACGTTAACCTTAAACGTTAGGACCAAAATGCATGGGATTTGACATCCGCGAACGACTGTCACGTACGTCACAAACGTTCGCGGATGTCAAACCCCATACATTTTGGTGCTAACGTTTAACGTTAACGTTGAACGTTGGGCACTTGTCTAGCCCCCAAGGACATATTAATTGGATCTATGTGTGCGATATATCGATCGTACTTCGATTGATACATCGTAAATAAAATAACTCAATTAAATTTAACAAAGCGCAAAATATCATCAAAGCTTCTAAGCCGCAGGTGCACGAAACAATATTCAATTAAAGAACATTAAAACGGCAATTTCACAAACCGATTCCGAACGAAACAAACTCGATTTATATTCCAATGAAACTCTTCCCGGCTATAATTACATTAATAAGTTAAATTTATTATTATTGCAGATGCCGCAGAGATAACAAAAGGAATCGGAGTGCTTGTAAATATATCGTTTAAATATTTAAAAGACTATTGTAAATCCCCAATTGCCAACAATTTGTATTTTAAGAGCGTTTCGGCGCGTCATTATCTGATATGAAAATCAACCTTTTGTACCCACAATTATTGCCTCTCATAATTGTTTATGCTCAAAACAGTGTTGATTTAATATTCTATTTTCGCGTTTGATTTACATGTGTTTAAGCAATGGTTTATGTTTTTCACTTAATAATTCGAATTTGATAATGGCGTGTCGTTTAATATACTTACTTATATATAGAATACTTCCATGTTAAAATTCGAATCAGGTGTAGAACTTATATTTTGGGGTCCTGTAACACAGGGTAAGCCTAGCCCGGGGAATATGTTATATTGTACGATTTACTCAATTAAAAAATATTTTCTTCATTTTTTTGTATTTAGGTACATTGATTTTCATTAACATTTTTTTTCCGTTTTTTTTGTCTACGACTAATAATGGTAGGTGTAAATTACAATGATAGTTGATTACCATTTGAAATTGAATTTCAAATAAGTCAATAGAATTCAATTTAAATATATTTATTAAAAAATCCTACACGACAAATTTTAAAGAACAGTAATTTATAGCTAAGTAGGTATATAATAATTTGAATAATAGAACGTTCGAACAAAAGGTAAAAATCTGTTTGTGCGTAGCAACGAAAAAAAACTTTTTTAAGTTTCAAATGGTGTTAGTTAGGTAATTATTATAGAATTCATATTTACTACAAACTACATACTAATGTAGGTCACTATTTGATTATATCAAAGGGAATATTCGATAATTCTATCACGCGAGTGAAAATAGTTTTTTTACTAAAAGATAACTATTAGATAGATAATAATTATCTTAAGATGGAACCCATCGTTAATATATAAGTTATATTCGAAGAATATTATCGTATTATAATTATAGACTTTAATGTAAATTATGTAATTATAGAAAATAAATGTTGACTCTTGCGAATTTAGTTTTTTTTATTACATAACATTTATTTGTCGTCTACGTACAAGAAGTAAAATGGTGTGTTTCACCAATGATTATAATTATATGGGTAGCTTTACAAAAAAAAAACTTTTTTTTGTTGCCCTGGATATATTTTTTTAAGTGGACGAACATATCAATGTGCTAAAAAAAGGCCCTGTATAATAATATATTGAATCGCTATTACAGCAAATGCCCCCGCCATTTACACAGTAACATTCTTAATCGTAAAACAATTCCGACATAAATATATGTATTTTTTTCATTCCTTTAATGCAGCAGACATCCCAGTGGTGATTGGGTAAAATAAATAATTCTGACCCACAGTTACTCGCATTCTTACGTGTCTAGGTCGAATTGAATTGTGCCCTCTTGGGGCCTTGTATGATTGGAACCGACCCTACGTATGTACGAGCATTGAATATAAAACTCGAGTATGGATTTATGTAATAAGCACAAGTATTGTTGCGATTGATTGAGATAGTGTTAGGTTATTAAAAATCAATGAAATATTAATTGTTAGAAACTAATAAAAATACCTACATCACGTCAGAGTTATCAAATGAGACAAATGATTTGACGAAAGTTACATTCAATGAAACGATATCTTGACAATAAAACATAGCTAAGAACACTCCCGACATAGTCACCTTTCAAACAAAAAAAAACAGAATCAAAATCGGTTCATGCGTTAGGGAGCTATGATGCCACAGACAGACACACACACACACACAGACAGACAGACAGACACGTCAAACTTATAACATCCCGTCGTTTTTGCGTCGGGAGTTAAAGACTACTAAAGGCAATTCAGTTGAAACTTGAGCTGTAACTGATTACAATTTAATTTGGTTATTGAATAACATCAATACTTTTTACTAAATTAACTCTAGTTTTCATACGAACTGGCAAAGATTACGAGTGTTATTTATAAGGCAGAAGAAATTATACGTCAATATCCTGTTTTTACAACATATTAACGGATGTTTGTACAATGTACAGCCATCAAAGCAATGTGTGAACAATTAAAAAGTGAAAAATATAAAGGCAGACTGAGACTATTTAAGTCGCGAACTGTAAGTGGGTTCAAATAATCTATTTATGCGAAAGTTTTGCTCATTCTCTGGCATAAAACTTTTGATAAATTGCCTTACGTTTCGGAGCAGGACAAACTTGGGGTAACGATCTTGAACCGGGTATAAGTTTGCTTTAAGTATATGAAATAAGGCCTTTTGTTAATGTGGTTTTATAAAGGTAAGCTTTACGCTAATGTTGGTAAACCATCGCGGTCGTTTCGTATGTTAACTAGAATTTTGTTGATTCGGTTGCAAATTTTAGGGCTATAAAGTTCCTTGATATTTTCTGATTCTTAGCCGATTGCCGAATAATTAATAAGTTACGTATCTAAGTAAATTATATTCCTAGCAAGAATACAGCCCAAATTACTGGAAAATAGTTTCTCCCTGTAATAGAATTCTAATTATGTTAGGTACTCAAAATTAGATTTGTTCTCTCGACGTTCCTTGAAACGTTTGCAATTTTGGCTTTTTGTGAATATAATATTAGATTTATATCTTCTTTCAGCTAGGATAATTAATAAATTGCCATTAACAAATTAGCTTCGATAGACCTATTAGCCGAAAGTTATGATGGATTAGTATCTAAATAGACAGATGAATGCCTTGATTTCCCTGAAGTATTTACAAAGGCTTAAGACTTGCATCTGGGCAAAAGTTACTCATAGTCCCGATGTCTATTTTTGGTAGGTTATAATAAAATGGAATAAAAAGTCCAAGATCAATTCAATCAGCTTTAAATGCGGCGATAAAAATTTTATTCGATACATTTTTCAAATTAGCCCTTCTAAGTTCTAAGTTTGCGACAAATGACCTTTACAGGCTTCTATGAGTGACTATAGTGAGAAATATAAGGCATTCTTTATGACGGTTCGCAGGGGTTCTATTAATCGATATGGTAGGTAATAATTTTGGATTTGGAGCTACCGTTATAATTTTGTTACCTAAGATTTTATACATAGTATCTACGAGGGGCGTTCAATAAGTTCTCGGTATCGGTAGATTTATAACACTTTTAGTAAATTATTGAATACTCACCGGTAAGTGTCATTCATTAGCAATAAAAAAAAGTAAAATTCAAACCGCTATGTACTTTTGTTTTTCTGCAACTGCGTAACAAACGTGACAACTATGAGTGATTCTACGATGTTGAATAAATTAGAACACCAAGCCGTAATTTAAGTCTTGACTATAAAAGGAAAAAATCAAAAAACTATTAAAGCTGAAATGGATTACGTTTACCTTGAGTCTGCTCCGTCGTTATCCACAATTCAATAGTGGTCAAGCGAATTTAGGCGAGGGAGGGAGAGCATAGAAGACGACCCTACACCTGGTCGGCCAGTCGAAGCCACAACTGAAGAAAATATAAAAAAGTGGAGAAAATTATATTAAATCATGGGCGAGTGAAAATGAAAACTATAGCTGGAAGAACCAACCTTTCCATTGGTACAATACACGAAATCATTAATGGCAATCGTAATATATCAAAAGTGAGTGCGAGGTGGGTGCCGCGAATGCTGACACCACTTCAGAAGCAAACACGCGTTGCCTGCTTCGCTGATTTTAATGAGCTGTTTGGAGAAAAACCCGTCGAGATACTCCAATGAATTGTTACCGGTGATGAAACCTGGGTTCATCATTATGACCCGGAGAGCAAACAAGAGTCCATGCAGTGTCACATTTAAGGAACACCTCATCCCAAGAAGTTCAAGGTCGTGCCCTCAGCTGGAAAGGTCATAGCCACAATATTATGGGATTGTGAAGGAATCCTACGAATTGATTTCAAAGAAAAGGGTATCAATGTGACAGAAGGGTACTATGCTAACATTTTAAGACAGCTAAGGGAAGTTATTAAAGAGAAGAGAAGTGGAAAATTAGCCAAAGGTATTTTGCTTCTCCACGACAACGCCCCGGTGCACACTGCTCATGTTGCCAAGGCCGCTGCTCAGAAATTTGGATTCGAAATAATTTACCACCCACCTCATAGTCCAGACTTAACCCCTAGCGACATTTTCCCGTTTCCGTAACTCAAAAAGAATCTTCGATGAAATCGATTTTTTGATGATGAAGAGTTGAAGACAGCAGTGCAGGACCATTTTGACTCCAAAGACAAAAAATATTTTTATGAAGGGTTAAAAAAAATAATTGGCTGATCTCATAAGTGTATAAACATTGGGGGGGAGTAAATTGAAAAATAAAAAAAAAATAGTTATCGTATTCGTTTGTTTTCATTGTCATACCGAGAATTTATTGAACACCCCTCGTAGAGGTATTCCTAAACTTTTCTCGCAAATAAAATGTCTTGATGTCAATTAAGGAAGACAACAGTGAATTCGTTGTACCTATTGTGTCATTACAATTATTTCCGCATAAAGTCTCTAGCTGGTACTGAATTTTTATTGGCAACATTTCCGTTCATTACAGGCAAATCATTAAGTACATGGATCGACGCGGAACCTTATTTATCGTTCTCGTATAATTGATACTCGCACGGACGCCTCCAGCGCGAATAAATCACGGGGAGGTATTTACGTGTGTGAGTTATTAGCTGATTTGGAAATCGATAGAGCATAATTTATCTATCCTTCTGCCTGAAGTGTGACCTAGAATGTGGCTGTCTCTTGCGTTTAATTTTAATTTATGTAGAAAAGAAGTTTTTTGTATATAATACTTACCTATTTACATTAAACCATGTTGAGTTTTTAAGAAGTTTGTCATTAAGGAAAACCAAGAATTCATCAAAAGACTCGCTGCGACGAATTAAAACGGCAAACTTCTAAAACCAACATGGGAACAACTTAAAAAGTTTCCGAGTACCTACAATAATATTTTCCGTCGAGTCGCCAAAAACTTCTTGCATTTGAAAAGTTGTCAGAATGGCAGAACTTCGGTGGGTCACGTCGGCACAAATTTCTACTTCCCGACACTATTTAGAAGTTGCCGCCTGATCCGGACAGGTAGGTTTACTACAGTGTGGTTTTTTGACGTACAACTTTACCAGAAAGTTATTCGACGTGTATTTTGGGAGACGTACCATCCTACCCGAAAGGCCTAGAGCTGACCTGATTATATAGTTCATTTTGACATTTAATGTATAATTAGTGTATGTGGGCATTTTTCGTATCGTTTACGATCGAAGATTTTATTTCTTCCTTATGTAATATTAACAACGTAGGTATACCTTAAAGGGTAAAAATGCTAATAGCTTTTATACTGGCTACTTTAGTCGGCCAAACTACAAACTTAACCTTATATAACTGTATTGTGCCTCTCGGTATCATATTTCAAATAAACACCTCTAAGTATTACAGATTCATGAACGCACCAGACCTAGTAACCTTGACATTGTTATATGTTTATTCTCAAGGCATTCCGCCTTACAGATTGCAAACAAAAGCCATAAATGTGTCAAGTATTCATAATCACGCTGCAGATAGCAGCGCCCGGGTAATGTACGTTATCTGTGCGGTGATTTATCTCAATTTTCCCCAAGTTGGGGGAAGGGGAGAATTAGAACGTTCCGATTTTTCCAAATTGACTTAATAAGGGCAGTCAATGCAGATTAATGCCAAGTATCGGTTGCAAAAGTAGATGAAAATCTAAAATGATAATTTGTTACAGACCTAGCTACTTCAACATACATAGGTACGTATTGACCCTTGCGTTTACATTATTTTTATTTATATATAAATGCAGGTAAACGCTTCAATACTTACATAAAGGGAGTGACAACGGCAAAAGTAGAATTGGTACGATATTTTTCAATTACCCACATGTCGCATTAACGACTGTTTAAACTTCAACTTAGAGAAACAAAGAACAATATAAAACTCCGTACAGCTTACTGTCTTGCAATATGAATTGCGAAACTAATGCAACATAGCTACACATTGCAGATAGGTTGCTAGACTAATGTGCCGCTATCTAGTGCAGTGATTTATCACAATTGCCCCAAATGTGAGGGCAAGAGGGGAGTGACAGGTAAATTAGAACACTTCGTTTACTATAATGTTCCACTAAAATCTGCTATTATTAACATTTTAGGTAAACGTTTATAGATCGTGTTAGTCATTATTTATGTCTCCTCTTACCCTCACATTTGGGGCAATTGTTAACTTTCACCTCGGGGCTATTAGGCCACTTGCCCTTACCTTTATGTTAGTTACCTTTTGAGATTCTTTAACCACGATAAAGTCTAATGCAGGTCAATAACTTTTCGTCGATGATACTGCAATACCGCGTAACCAACATTTGTTAGTGAAGCAAATTGTAGTAAAAAATTAATAAGTGGGTTGGTATCTTACTTACAGCCGCGAAAACTTAAATTTCATGTACCTATTTGTTCATTACTCTGTATTAACTATGTGGATAACGGGTTTACAGTGGATATCGTCCACGTTTTCAATCTATATGTAAACAGATAATAAACACTTTTTCTAGCTGCTCTTAACTACTCCATGTGGGTAAAACAGTCGTGAGCTTACTTTTTACGGCATTGATAACTACCACGCATATGCAGCGAAACCCGCATTTTATAGTCTTCAGAAGTGTTCCCGATTTGGACGTGACTAAGGTTACCATAATGGCGTTAAACGCAAAGAATTTTCCTTGGGAAATTTATGTAATAATAATTTAATAAAAACTCACAGTTGATGATCTACAGGAATAATAAATACACTCACGAATAAATGCCTACACGTAGTTCTGTTTTGTAATAAACCCGTGATACGCCAATTCACGGAATGACAAGCAAAAAAAATGTTTGTAGGTCGGTAGTTTATTGGTAGACAGGTACAATTAGTTGTGACAGTGTAACCGTTTTACTATAGTTTAATCTTCTTATATATAAAAATGAATCGCAACATGTGTTGGTAAGCGCATAATTCGACAACGCCTGGACCAACTTGGCCAATTTTTTTTTTAAATGTTCGTTAAAGTCCAAGGATGGTTCTTACGGCGAGAAAAAATAGAATAATTATCGGGAAAACCCTAAAAACAGCCCTTTTCTTTTCCCATACAAACGTTGTCTAACTAAAGTTACCTAATTTGAATTTCGAACGGGCAGGATGACGTCTGCCGGGACCACTAGTGTCTATATATTAGAAATGGTTTTTAGAGTAGATAATTAAATGCCTACAAATTTTAAGATCAGGAGAGTATTCTCTCTGGCTTTGTTCGTTTACCCTCTCACAGTTAAACAACTGAAAGATTTAGATAAAATTTGATTAGGACATAGTTCGAGTTCTGGGAGAGGATATAGGATTGTTTTTATCGCGGATATAATCCCTCGAGAGAGTGCAGAGTAGTGAATTAATTGTACTAGGAAATCGTGATAATTGATGCATCACCTATAATATAAGCAAATCAAATTATTCATACTACGGAGATAAGATTGCGGGCACAAATTAGTAACAATTTCGGATGCTTCCTCGGTTATAATAAATTACACTGAAACAACAAAGTAACGTATTTAACTGGCTTATTTATGCTATTTGCTGACGTTTAAAAACTTCACAGTTCCCATATTCGTAGCCCACTGAGCAACGTAAATAGAAAAAGGGCAACCTCCGTTTTTCGCTGTGTTTCGCGACCGTCCTTTAGTAAGTTATAATCCTGTGTTATGCGTCGTTGTCACTAACATCTCTTTTTATTTATTTGCGCACTTGTGTGTCCGGAAAAATCGTATCGCTTGGTCCCTCGTAGGGATAACCGCTAAGGGTCTCGATCGGGATATTAGTCCGTATAAATCGGGGGGCTCGCCCGATTACAATTTATGACCCGTGATAGTTTGGTAGCAGTCTTTTATGAACGCCCAAGGGCGTCGTTCAGGGCTTAAAGATGAGGCACCACTTTTTTGTAATAAAAGTTCGGTAATGTATGATATAATATAAGTGCGTGTTAATATTTGCTTTCTGGCTTTACTTGTATATATGGCCCTGATACAGAAGTTATTTTTTATTTATTTTATCATTATGTATAGTTAATAATGTGTGACTATGTAGGTAGGTATTTGCTGCTTTTTACAAAATGGGTATACTTAGGTAGTGTATAAAGTTGCTTAGTTGGTTATTAAATCGTAGTGATCTTAAGCTTATTTAATAATAAATAAAAAAGATTTTTGTTTTGAGCTAGATTCGTATGAAAAAAGCAAGTAGGTAATATTCAAAGCGATTGAAAATACATACTCTACAAACATTGATATAGTAATTAGGTACTTAGATTTTCTATAATTTGGCTTTAATCTTCAAGATTTTAGTCGTTTTTGTACCGTTTTTTATTTCTTCATTCCAAATAGAAAACGTCAATTTTAAGAAAAATAACGTTAGGATATTAATATTTCATGAAAAACTTAAACATGAATCTTACTAAAAACAAAACAAGGACTGCAGTAATAGGGAAATAGCCAGATAATATAATAAAAAATGCTGCATTTTATTTTCAGTCATAAATTATACATTTCCATTGCATCGAGTGAAGGAATTTAAACGGAAAGAGTCGACGGTGCTCGCTAACTCGGTTACCTAGCAACGGGACGGCTTATTGAAACGCATTTTATAAAACTGCCCTTTAAATTTAGTCTTTTTTTTAAACATATTTTTAATGCCGTGGAATTTTAGTTGATAAAATGTGATTCGAAGTTATGATTACGTACTTAGAGATTGCGTGTGTGAATCTGATATTATTATGTTTCGAATAGTAATGATGAATGATTGTGAGTGGATCAGAAATAATTTGATTCAGTAGACTGAAAAAAAATATAGGTATATTGATATGGAAAAAATATGGCACGGAGTCTAACCGCGCGCCGCATTTTTCCCTATTTTACCTATATTTACGTACGTATTTTACTTGGGTGGTTCCATGAAAGTTGGGTAAATTTCACACATATTTTGCCATAAGTGTTATTAAATAGTAATTACAATTGTTTTTGTTAAATACAAATATTTTAATAATATACTTTTTGTATCCAAAGAGGCCGGTCACTTTACTTTGTATTTATGGAGAAAATGGTGTTTTTTTGAAATCTGTGCTCTAGGGACTGACGGGCTGTGCTAGGGACTGATGACCTTCATTGTTAGTACAATAAAATTACATTATTATCTTCTATAATGAGTACTTATTTAGTAATTCTTATCATTATCTTATTAATTGATACATTTCTAGCAAAATCCAATCAAACTATAGATAAAGCAGTCTTTCGAGATACTTCCTGTCTCTCCCTTACCAACAAGAATAACAGTACTTATAATACTTTAAATGACGTACTTGAGATCACATAACTAAAAATATTATAATAATAAGAGTTTCTTTTTCCTTTTTCTTTTTTTTTTGAGGTATTTTAATCTTTCTTTCTCTTTGTACTCCACTAATAAAACTGGATCATTCATTATTTTTTCTAAACGTTTTTTTTCTTGTTCAGACTTTTTTTTTGCTTTTTCTTCTTTAGATAATGGTATTTTCTTTTAGGCGGCATATTCTAAAACCAACAACCGTTTCTTAGATTGAAAAATATATTTAACGTGTCTGATCGTCAGTCCCTGGCCTTCCCTAGTACATTTACGGCCAGGGCCTGATGGTCTAGGGACTGACGAATCAGGACAAAATCACTCTTAGTTTACTCTCAAAATGAAATGCCTTAAGTTGTACATAATTACAACATCGGCACCAATAAAGCACATATACTGACATACAAAAGAGAATATTAACTATTCAACTTTTTAATAAACAACTCATCTAGGGACTGACAGGTTGACTGGCACAGCGGGTGTTTGCTCATCGGGGAGGCCGACCGCACTGACACCAAGATGGCTGCTATTGGCTGGCCCACGTGTGTGGCTAACTTCATGTTATTACTTTGGAACGCTTCGGTTTTAAAATGCTCGTTTCATTCGATTGCCGCGCATTTTCAAATTTACTGAGTGGCTAGGGCCTGACCATAAATATCGATGACACTTTTTGTTTAAAAAAATAACATGTAAAATAATGAATATTGTTTACTAAATTGTTTCGGTAAATAAGATGATCTAATTTATAGTGTGTTTATGTTAAATAAAGTTCAAATATCATCTGGGTATATTCAAAACCGACAAACGGAAACATTATTTCGGAGATGTGACATGGCTAGGGACTGATATTAGGGAGCTAAAACGTCATTTTTCTGACAAAAAACAAATACGATCATCGCAAAAGTGAGTGACATGATTAAAAATAGTTTATTTTATTACCAGACGTTTTTATATTGGGTACATACTATAAACTTATGAAAATAATCACTGGAACACAAAGTTACCCAACTTTCATGGAATCACCCACTTATATTTACACAGGAACTATTTAGTAATCTATAAATATAAGGCGTTTATTGCTTAACCTTTTTTAAAAAAATATATTAAAGAAAGGGTGCATAAAATTTATTTGATTTCATTTCGAGCATTGCTCGGATTCCAGCTATTTAGGTATATTAAACGACACGAGAAAGTTATCGTTAGTCTTTTTAATGTAACATGAAATAAATAGATTATTATGAACTACAAGTCCATTAATGTTTACAACGACAATATAATATTAATGGGAACACAGGTGCTTGAATACTCAATTATGCATTAGGAGGCAAACCGCAAACCAGCTGGTTTACTTTAATACCTAAAACTCAATAGTTAGGTAGGTAGATAGTTAATCAGACCAACCAACGCACTCATAATAAAATTAGTGTAACCTACTGCTCAACATTTGACAGATACCTATCATATAATTGACAGCTGTTCAAATAGTAATGTGTAGCGCGTGTAGCCGTCTAATGACACTTCTGAAATGGCGCGACATTTAAATAATTTTTCCGTCCTCCGGCCAGAAAGCGCCAACTTTGTGGCCGCTTCGCTAAATGAAATTTCCGCTTTCTGGCTTCGTCGAACAGAAAAATAGTATACTGACCTCGGCCAGTAAAATATAAAAGCCTCAGATCACATTTTTGTCAGCCCCGGCTTCGCCTCGGACGACAATTACATGTGATCTGAGACATTTTTTATTTTACTGGCCTTGGTGCGTAATGAACTATTAAAATAAGAATATGTAAGACGCCCCGCCTGAAATCGTAAGCGTAGCCACGTGGGTCTTGTGTGTTTTGTTTTCTATTTTATTGAGTTGTACATTCTTCAAGTATTAATATGACGTGTGCCTTTACTTATATACTTACCTAATTAGTTTCTGTAAAATAATAGTCCTTCTACAAACGTCAATGTCAGTTTTCATTTAATGTACACGGACCCTGTTATAAAACCCTATACAAACCACTGAGCGAGTCTTGCTATAAAGGGTATATATTTAATAATGTGAAAAGGCTATAAAGGTTATCTAGCTATCTTCTTTATAATGCAGCGATGAACGACAGTTACTGTTATAAGGTCGATATTAGACACAATATTAGTAGTAGGTATCAAATATCTTTTAAGTTTATCGTTAATTCAAGGGTTTGTGTTAGCAATTTATTATTCATATTTTAAATAGGTAGTTGGCATCCCTTATGATACTTCCATACCTACAATGTGTTAGATGGTATTTCCAAACTCTAAAATATAACTTAACGATATGTCAGAAACAACTTTGTGTTGAATTTGTAATGTGATTTAAACATGTTTCCAACGGCATTTTGATTATAGTAAAGCTATAATTTAGTCACTAATTTAAATAATATTAATACTAATGTATGCTAAGTTACATGCACTTCAGTAATTTTTGTTTAATTAATTTAGAATAATGCTAACCTGACATCATTTTTATGTTGTTGTTCCTACTTAGTTTTATCATTTAAATTAACTTAGTACTAAAACGTTAAATATTAGAATTTAATAAGTTAACATCTCAAAACTTCATTTGAAATAAAAATACAGAAGTTACAATAAAGCGCCTAACTAATCTGTGTTAGCAAAACATTGCCACAAACAAAAATAAATAAGAATATGTGTTAAAATTCCAATGCTACAGTGAAATAGATGATTTTAATGGGGGTCATGACCCTTCCTTCAGGACCAGGGATAGCAGATATTTTTCTAAAACTTATTGCTTTTACTCAAATTACAATTTTGACACCCCCCTCCCCCTCTCCGACTACAAAGTTAGATCTCAAGGGCAAGGGACTAGAGGGGTAGTGGGAACAATGGGTGGCACTGGAGACAATGGTGGTTTTGGACCAACAGGTTCCACCGGGGTCACTGGAGGCTTAGGAGAGACAGGTTCACTAACACACTTGTCCAAAGTAACACATTTTTTGGTCTTCTCATTTCTGACTGTAGGCGGGACACAGTAGCACGCCGACCAGTCACAGATTTGTACATCTTCCTTCTCTGGATATGGCACTTCGCAAGTAGGCTCTGGTACTTTATAACCACATCCAATGGTGTAAGAGTAGGTACCTTCTGGACATGGTTCTATACCTAAAAGGTTAGTAGAAGTATCTTAATATAACAGGCACAGCAGAGAATTTAATACATTTGTATTGAAACATTAATATAGAATAAAATAAGTAGGAACCTAATTATAATATTACTATATGAATATGAAGTTCTCAGTTCATTAAGAAAGAGCCTTTATAAAAAAAAGTATGTAGGTACTTACTTTATTAAGTACTATTGTACAGTGTACCTAAGTGTTACTTACAGTGAGGAAACTAAAGAAATACATAAAATATATTTAGAACTCAGCCAGTGAAAATAACTGAAAGCTAGTGAACAAAGTATTTAAAAGTGTGTTGAAAAACGTTGTCTGCAACTCGTGTGGATTGATAATTACATATTCAACTCTTCTAACGCGCTTGTATGCGAAATCGCGCTTATAATATTAGGTACTTCGTATGTCAATCTACCACAGTTCTATTACAATTTACTCACATCGGCCAAATGAGTAGATGCATCCTCTTGGATAAAGTTCAGTATCTGCCACGGACAAACCAACAAATATAGCCAGTATATATATTGAACACTCCATTTCAACCTATTATACTTTAAAGCAGTAATGTACAGCTATGAACTGAATTAAAAACTACTAAGCCGGAGTATATAACGCCAAGAAACAAAAGGTTTGTTACTACAAAAAATATTTGCACATGTTGTACAAAATAAATGTTTGCGTGTTCTATTATAACGGGTAAAAGTTTTTTTATAACAATAGAAATAAAATAATTACAGTTAATATTTACACTGACTATCTTTTATTTATCATTACAAAATACCTTACATGGATAAAAAAAATCCTTCGTTCCCTTGTCAGCTGGACCTCATTCTACGTGTCCCTTTTTTTTTCGCTGGAAAAAGCATTACGCATACCACCCTAGCCCGGGGGAGCATCGGATGGTTATGTGGGACTCCCGAGCAGATGTCCAGACTAACCAGCGTCTACCCTCACCGACGTTTTGAGACACCACAGGATAACTTGCGCATTCGACTGTGGTGTCTCCACGGAAAGCCTACTTTTCATTCTACGTGCCCTGCCTTATTACCTAATAAAATTCTTAAAATCTACTGTAATTATATTGTCCCCATACTTTGTACTAAGCACCTACTCCCCCCGGCCCTTCAGTAAGTACTTTGTGTGTGTTTAATTTGCCGTCAATTACATTTTTCACTTTAATAAAAAAATTGTATCGTAGGTATTAAGTTACTCAAAGTATCAAAGATAAGACATTAATAGACAGCATAGTAGACCGCCTGATTCGATTAAAAAATATTTATGTAGGTAAGTACCTACTAAAACTACCTATTTATCATCCCAACTCATAATTAAATAAATTAATATGTAGATTGTTTTGATGTATAGTGCAATAAAAACAATAAATAAAATGTAAGAAAACTTTATTAAATATAAAAAAAACTCCGTTCAGTAAAAAATCGGGCCGCATAAAATTTGGCATGTTCATTTCGATTAACTCTTAAATTCTACCTTTAAGCTACAACCGAAAAGTGCACTCTCATTATTTAGGTACATATTAAACATTAGGAATTTTAGGTACAACGGGTAACTTCGTCGCGTCTGGTACTGGGTTTGCGGAGTTTACGGTTTTTTTCGGACAATCCTCAAGTTTCATACATTTATTTGAAGCTTCATCCCTAACTGTGGGTGGTGCGCAGTAACATGCTGAGTAGTCGCAGATCTGTCCTCTCATGTCTTGCGCAGGAGTTGGGTTCGAGCAAGTAGGTTCTGGTTGGAGGTAGCCACAACCACTGGTGTAACCGTATGTACCTTCAGGACACTCTTCTATACCTAAAACAATAGACAATTTATAAAATTAAGTACCTAAGTATGCAAATTGGTTTAAACAACAAAATGATTTTACACGTATCTATATTCTTTTTTATGCTTATGTTATTAAAACTCGACTGAGGTGATGATCAACTAATACTAAAATGATTTTACATTAAGTAAACTAAGGTCAAGGCTTCTAATTCCGTCTACGGGGCTATTCCGTCACGTACACGTTTTTGGCGAATCTAAGCACAGTTCGCCGCTGCCGGCTCAGTTGGTAAAGCAGTAGGGTTTTCTAATTCAAACTAAAAAACACCCATGACGCTGTGCAATAAAGGAAGAAAAATATCTGCTTTCAAAGTTCAGTTGCGTTTCGAAGTCGAAGTGCGAGTATAGTACTATGCAGTTTGATCGAAGATAAATATGAAATAGTTAGACTTCTAGGCTTGTTTGTATGATTATTACAACGTCTATGATATGTATAAACGTGTCTGCCTGTTCGTGATGCGTAAAACTCCGATAGTTTTTAGTAATTCAAAATGAAAAATTAACAACTTCAAAATAGTCAAGTGGGAAATTCCGTCTATTTTTTAAGGGGCAAAGCCGTCATATGCCGATATTTCCCGATTCCAGACATCGTCAACATTTTTTTAGTGTATTACATTTTAAAATAGGTACACTTGTCAATCTGGCAATAATAAGCTTAGCTGTGACGAAATATATGAGTAGGTAATTCGATAGAACGTAGTACGAAAATACTCCGGACTGCAAAATGCATAAATCATTACTTTATGAAATAATATATATAAAAAATATATATATTAGTAATTTTTTAAAAGGTTGAGCTCATCTGATTGGCAAAACATGCCGGAATAGCCCCAAAAAATTGTGTTTGCGGATAACTCCTATTGTAAATCTTATATCTAAGGTCTAATAACACATATTTGATTGAAATCGATGTGTCTTCATTTTCCGCTAGCTAAGACTTGAAAAAACTGCGTAGTTCTAGGGAAACTGCTTGCATGACGGAATAGCCCCACTCAGGCGGGAAACTCCGTCTACCTGACTATTATTTTAAAAAAATATATAATAAATTAAGCAACCTAGATACAGGGAATATCATACTATTATTTGATTGCCAAGTAAATTATTAATCTAGTACATGCGCGCAATGGGTAAATAGTTAAAAATAAATGTCTCAAAATTTTAACCAAAGTTGATCTAGCTCAAAAATATGCCGGAATTAGAAGCCTTGACCTTACCTTATAATATACGCGTGTAAAATCCGTTTCAGATGTTTTATTGTTATGTGAAAGAACCGCGCAAGCATTAGAAATTATTAAGTAGGTAGGTACCTAAAGTTTATAAAATCTAAGGTAGTTTTAATAAGGATCGTACTGGCAACTATATTTTTCAGTAGGTAGATTAGTTTTCTATTACCGTTTTCTCCTACTCCTCTCTCCTTCCAAAAATACTGAAAATGGCTCACGCATTTTATTAAATACTAGCTTCTGCCCGCGACTTCGTCCGCGTGGAACTCCTCCTTTTTGCAGTCAGTTAAAAAGTAGCCTATGTTCTTTCTCAGGCTCTAGACTTTCTTTGTACCAAATTTTATATAAATCGGTCCAGTAGTTTTAGCGTGAAAGCGTAACAGACAGACAGACAGACAGAGTTACTTTCGCATTTATAATATTAGTAGGGATAGTAAAAGTGCATTTCAACCAGTGTCAAGTGTGATTAAACTAACCGTGGGTCCACACTAAAATTCATACGACATGAATCAATCATTCATTGAACCAGTGTGAAAGTGCAAAATATGTGTTTAAAGTGATTACCAGCAATCAGGAGCGCGTGCTTAAGAAAAACTGTAAGTTTTGCTTTCCTATCTCTTCCTAATCACCAATTTATATTTGATTGTTAAATATTAATGTAAAAGAACTGTTAAATTCTACTTAATGTTAAATATTAACACAGTTCTGTTCTAAAAGTTATTAATTATTAAACATGGATAAGTAGGTAGGTAATAGAAATTAATAATTGTTGGAACGTTAAACCAGAATAAAAATAACGTTCAAATTAATGCCATTATTTACTTTATCAATAAAAAAATTAACCTTTTTAAAAACTGACACTTATTCGAATTTCAGAATTACCTAGAAAAAACACTTAAAATAGTAATGAAAAACGTATAGTACCTAAATAACTTGTAAGTTTAAGTTTAAAACCGATCCAGGTTGTTTGGCTTCAAAACGATAAAACTATCACTTTTATAAACTATTTAGTTAAAACCAATTCACTTGACTTGATTTAAAACCGTTAAGCGTTTTAAAACAAACCAATTGGGATCGTTCTCAAACCAATTGTGTTACTCAATCAGGGAACTAGTCGATAAAATAAAGTCAATAAAATCAAAGTTAAACAAAAAAGTAGGTACAAATAACTTACAGCGATCGAGTGCATAAATGCATCCACGAGGATGCACCTTAGTAGCGGCCATTGTGAACCCAACACAAACCAGAAATATAAAAAAACCTTGCATTTTTAATAATTTTAAAGACACAAGGGACTCGAGCTGCGTCTGACTGTGGACTATTATAATAACTCACTCTAAATACGTTATATAAACGTTCGACCCTATTTAAAGTAATGACTCAATGTCATTAGGAATTGTAGGGTTCCGCAGTTCACGGCATATAATCCGTACCTAGTATGTACCTACTATCTAGGCAGAACCTAAGTTCTATATAGCCTGTAAAAACGCCGCTTAAGAGCGAATACTCGTATACAGCAGAGTAATGTAAAATAATAATTTCTGATGCCTTCGCAGTTATTACACATTGGAATGAAACAACTATTAACGGATTTAACTCGCGTATTTTTATTTTATTTTATTAGCTGACGTTTCGGATTCTTTACAGTTTCCATAATCGTAGCACGAGTCGTGCCACGTCATTCCAAAATGTAAAATAAGTTCCCATATTCGTAGCACGACTGAGCTAACGATAGTCTAACGCTAAAGTTAAAGTTTTCGAAACGTTAGCACATAAAATGAAATACGTGAGTTACAGTTCGATTCATCCAATGTTATGTGTAATAGCCGCGAAGGCATCAGATTTTTTTATTTTACTTTGTATGTTTGTTAATTTAAATTTAACTGATTACCAGATCTAAATATCAAACACAGATCTACGAAACCCTAAAAGGAGTCATAAGACAAATTAGTTTACTTTGTAATAACCCAAATCGATATAATTATGTAGTACTTAACCAATTGTTATGTTTCTTAGAAAATATACTTATTAAATAAGGGACTATGAAACTGTATTCCTGTTAACTAATTAATTAATAAGTAAGTATGTAATATAATAAACTTGACAATAAGCTTTTAATAAAAATGAAGCTGTAAAACTTCTCAACATTTTTAAGTCAATGAGATACTTAAGTAACATGTGAGCTTAGTTAACACTAGTAGTAGTCAATGAGGACTAAATAAAGAAAACGAAGTTCTCTTTAATCAGTTAGTAACGTTATTCAAAATCTTGGAACACGTATTTTTTTTCTCAATCGAACAAACGCTTGTGACATCACGTTTGGTGCAATTGTACTTGTTTATCATAATGTGACGTCACGAACCCCCATCCCGAACTTTGGATTTGTTTATCTGTGTCATTATTTTACGTTCGAAAAGACATCATACAGAATTAGAGACAACAATAAAACATTTTTCCCTTTAAAAAAAAATGATATTAAGTAACTCAAAGTATCATCATCATCATCATCATCAGCCCGTCGCAGTCCACTGCTGGACATAGGCCTCTCCAATTTCACGCCACTTTGCTCAAAGTATCAAAGATAAGAAAATAATAAACAGCTTAGCAGACCGCCTGAATCGGTTAAAAAATATTTATGTAGGTACCTACTTAACTACCTATTTATCTTCACGGCTCGTAATTAGGTATATTATTATGTAGGTAATTTCGGTTCGTAGTAGGTACAATAAAAAACAATAAATAATATGTAAGAAAACTTTATTAAATATGGCAAAACTCCGTTCAAAGAAAAACGTGCCGGATGCATATAATTTGGCATGTTCATTTCTAATTAAGACCTAAAAGTCTTTGTTTACATATTAGGCATTAGGAACTTTAGGTACTATGGGTAACTTCGTCGCGTCTGGTACAACCGGGTTTGCAGGGTTTACGGTTTTTTTCGGACAATCCTCGAGTTTCATACATTTATTTGAAGCTTCATCCCTAACAGTGGGCGGCTCGCAGTAACATGCTGAGTAGTCGCAGACCGGCCCTCTCATGTCTTGCGCAGGAGTTGGGTTCGAACATGTAGGTTCTGGGTGGATATAGCTACAAGCACTGTCGTAACCGTATGTACCCTCAGGACACTCTTCTATACCTGAAACAATAGAGAATTTAGAAATAAAAATGTAGACGTGCCGTTTTCTAAGTAGTTTCTAAGGAGGTAGGTAATACAAATTAATAATTGTTGTAAGTAACGTTAATCCATAATAAAAATAACGTTCAAATGAATGCTATTATATCACACGGAGTCTATATCAATAAGGAATTGAACTTTATAAAACACTAGCACCTAGTATACGGGTTTCATGTTAATACCTACGTATTACAGAAACAAAAAAACAGTTAGTTAATAATTACGTAGGTAGTATATAATTAGATATTTACATATCTCTACTTGTCGTTATTGTATTTAAATGCGGATCGATCTAACAAAAAACCCTCTATTTACACTTAAGTTTAAAAGCTATCCAGGTTGTTTGGAACGATGAAACTTGACCTGATTTAAGACCGTTAGGCTACCGTCGACCGCCTTTTATAACAAACCAATTGGGACCGTTTTCAAACCAATTGTGTTACTTACTCAATAACTAACTAGTCGATGAAGTAAAGTCAACAAAATCAAAGTAAAACAATAAAGTAGGTAAGTACAGATAACTTACATTCTTCGAGTGCATAAATGCATCCACGAGGATGCACCTTAGTAGCGGCCAATGTAAACCCAACACAAACCAGAAATATAAAAAAACCTTGCATTTTGATAATTTTAAAGGCACACGGGACTCGAGCTGCGTCTGACTGTGCACTATTATAATAATTCACACTAAATACGTTTTATAAACATTCGACCATATTTAAAGTAATGACTCATGTCATTAGGAACTAATTGTAGGGTTCCGCAGTTGACGGCATATAATACGTGCCTAGTATGTACTATCCGGCACCTAAGTTCTATATAGCCTGTAAAAACGCCGCAAAAGAGTGAATATTCTTATACAGCAGAGTAATGTAAAAACAGTTCCCATATTCGTAGCACGACTGAGCGATAGTCTAACGCTAAAGTTAAAGTTTTCGAAACGTCAGCACATAAAATGAAATACGTGAGTTAAATTAGTTCGATTCATTCCAATGTGTTATAACCGCGAAGGCATCAGAAACTATTATTTCACCCTTGTATGTTTATCTTAATTTTAATTACTAATTACCAGATCAAGTATCAAAATAATACAGATCTACGAAACCTTGAAAGGAGTCATAAGGCAAATTAGTTTACTTTGTAATAACCCAAATCGATATAATTATGTAATACTTAACTAATTGTTATGTTACCTAGAAATAATACTTATAAGGGACTATGGAACTGTATTCCTGATAGCTAATGAATGAAATAAGTAAGTATGTAGGTAAGATAATAAACTTGACACCAATCTTATAAAAACGAAGCTGTAAAAGATCTTAACATTTTTAAGTCAATGAGATATCTACTGAAGTAACACGTGAGCTTAGTTCTCTCCTAGTCAGTGATGTCGGCTGGATAAAGAAAACGAAGTTCTCTTTAATCAGTTAGTAACGTTATTCAAAATCTTGGAACACATATTTTCTTTTCTCAATCGAACAAACGCTTGTGACATCACGTTTGGTACAATTGTACTTGTTTATCATAATGTGATGTCACGAACCCCCATCCTGAACTTTGGAATTGTTTATCTGTGTCATTTATTGTACGTTCGAAAACACATCATACAGAATTAGAGACAACAATAAAACATTTTTCACTTTAAAAAAAAATGATATTAAGTAACTCAAAGTATCAAAGATAAGAAAATAATAAACAGCTTAGCAGACCGCCTGAATCGATTAAAAAATATTTATGTAGGTACCTACTTAACTACCTATTTATCTTCACGGCTCGTAATTAGGTATATCAATATGTAGGTAATTTCGGTTCGTAGTACAATAAAAAACAATAAATAATATGTAAGAAAACTTTATTAAATATGGCAAAACTCCTTTCAAAGAAAAACGTGCCGGACGCATATAATTTGGCATGTTCATTTCTAACTAAGACCTAAAAGTCTTTGTTTACATATTAGGCATTAGGAACTTTAGGTACAACGGGTAACTTCGCCGCGTCTGGTACAACCGGGTTTGCAGGGTTTACGGTTTTTTTCGGACAATCCTCGAGTTTCATACATTTATTTGAAGCTTCATCCCTTACTGTGGGCGGCTCGCAGTAACATGCTGAGTAGTCGCAGACCGGCCCTCTCATGTCTTGCGCAGGAGTTGGGTTCGAACATGTAGGTTCTGGGTGGATATAGCTACAAGCACTGTCGTAACCGTATGTACCCTCAGGACACTCTTCTATACCTGAAACAATAGAGAATTTAGAAATTAAAAATGTTGACGTACCGTTTTCTAAGTAGTTTCTAAAGAGGTAATACAAAGTAATAATTGTTGTAATAACGTTAATCTAGAATAAAAATAACGTTCAAATTAATGCTATTATATCACACGGAGTGTATATCAATAAGGAATTGAACTTTATAAAACACTAGCACCTAGTATACGAGTTTCATGTTAATACCTACGTATTACAGAGACGAAAAAACACTTAGTTAATAATTACGTAGGTAGTATATAATTTAGATATTTACATATTATTATCTCTACTTGTCGTTATTGTATTTAAATGCGGATCGATCTAACAAAAAACCCTCTTTTTACACTTAAGTTTAAAAGCGATCCAGGTTGTTTGGCTTCAAAACGATAAAACTATCACTTTTATAAACTATTTAGTTAAAACCAATTCACTTGATCTGATTTAAGACCGTAAGTTACCGTCGACCGCGTTTTTAAACAAACCAATTGAGAACGTTTTCAAACCAATTGTGTTACTCAATAACTAATTAGTCGATGAAGTAAAGTCAACAAAATCAAACTAAAACAAAAAAGTAGGTAAGTACAGATAATTTACAGTCATCGAGTGCATAAATGCATCCACGAGGATACACCTTATTAGCGGCCATTGTGAACCCAACACAAACCAGAAATATAAAAAACCCTTGCATTTTGATAATTTTAAAGGCACAAGTGACTCGAGCTGCGTCTTACTGTTGACTATTATAATAACTCACTCTAAATACGTTTTTACAAAACGAATTTCGATTATATTTAAAGTAATGACTCATGTCATTAGGAAATAATTGTAGGGTTCCGCAGTTGACGGCATATAATCCGTACCTAGTATGTACTATCCAGGGCTGCCTGGCTATATAGAACTTAGGTGCTGACTTAAGTTCTATACAGCCTGTAAAAACGCCGCAAAAGAGCGAATACTGTTAAACAGCAGAGTAATGTAAAATCAGTTCCCATATTCGTAGCACGACTGAGCTGAGCGATAGTCTAACGTTAAAGTTAAAGTTTTCGAAACGTCAGCGCATAAAATAAAATACGCGAGTTAAATCAGTTCGATTCATTCCAATGTGTTATAACCGCGAAATTTTTATTTCATCCTTGTATGTTTATCTTAATTTTTATTTCATCCTTGTATGTTTATCTTAATTTTTATTTCATCCTTGTATGTTTATCTTAATTTTTATTTCATCCTTGTATGTTTATCTTAATTTTAATTACTAATTACCAGATTAAGTATCAAAACAATACAGATCTACTAAACCCTAAAAGGAGTCATTTAAGGCAAATTAGTTTACTTTGTAGTAACCCAAATCGATATAATTATGTAATACTTAACTAATTGTTATGTTACCTACCTAAAAATAATACTTATAAGGGACTATGAAACTGTATTCCTGATAACTAATTAATTAATAAGTAAGTATGTAATATAATAAACTTGACAATAAGCTTTTAATAAAAATGAAGCTGTAAAAGTTCTCAACATTTTTAAGTCAATGAGATACTTAAGTAACATGTGAGCTTAGTTCACACTAGTAGTAGTCAATGAGGACTAAATAAAAAAAACAATTTTCTATAATCTGTTAGTAACGTTATTCAAAATCTTGGAACACGTATTTTTTTCTCAATCGAACAAACGCTTGTGACATCACGTTTTGGTACAATTGTACTTGTTTGTCATAATGTGACGTCACGAACCCCCATCCCGAACTTTGGAATCGTTTATCTTTGTCATTTATTGTTTGATTAAAAAAAGAAATAATACGTGTAAAATATATTTTGGTATGTATGTTGTCACAGTTGTCATGCTAAAGGCGTTTTATTTAAATAAAAAACTTAATTCCGTGTTTTACGTACCTACGTACAACCGTCAACATTTACTCATCAGATTGTACTGCATATAGGTACCGAAATAAGTATAAATATACCAAAATAAAATATAGCATAAAATGCAGTGCCAGTTAGCTATAGGCAGGTAAGTCAAAAAGGCTTAAATTTATCACCAAGAGAATGGTCTCTCAATATAACATAAAAGACTTGTAAACATAAGGTTGATCAAGGGTAATGTTTCTATAATGTACCTACCTGGTAATGTAAAGTTAGGTATATAGTCATATGAAATAAGCTTATTAAAAATAAAACTACAATTTTAGTACAAAATTAGTAGGTACCTATAGCTACTAATGTTTATCGATCTTTTATCAATCTTTGCGTCTGACTAGTCCGTGAGCTTCTTAATTGTCTTTGATATTATTACTGATTAACTAAGATATTTAGGTACTCATTTCAAATCGCTTTTCTGTGACATTTTATTTTATATCTAACGGTAACTTAATTTCTTTTGACCGTCTCCTCTTTAGATACTTAGTTTATGAATAGCATTTACTTTTTAACAGACTTTAAAAAATACTACTAGAATATAAACTAACTACCTACATTATAGGTAGGTAATATAGTAATAATTTGTCTGATTTTGAAGTAGTTTAATAAATATATATATGCAACTATTTTATTACATTTTAGTGCATGCATATTAATTTGTTATGTAACTAAGTAATAGTTTTTTAAGTCGGTTTTTGTTTGTGATTTTTTTTATTTATCTATTTAAGATTACTAAAGTAACTAACTAGGGTATGGATTAAAACAACAATATTTACCAAGCATAATTTATTAAAAAAAATACAAAATATTATGATGTCAGAATAGTCCTTAAACTCTTTCACCGTCTGCTTTTTTGACGCCATCTTGTTTAGAGCAGTCCTCGAGACGCACACACTGGTTGGTAGATTCATCTCTTACGTTGGGAGCGTCGCAATAACACGAAGAGAAGTCGCATATCATGCCGCGTTTGTCTGTGACTGGGTTAGGATTGCTGCAGGTTGCTTCGGGTGTCAGGTAGCCGCATCCAGTCGTGTAGGCGTGCGTGCCCACTGGACAAGGCTCGATACCTGAAAAAAATGATTTTATAAAACCGGTCACTTGCGCACGTAATTAAAAAGACAATAAAATCTTTTGTTGCCCATGCAAGGCATATTCCTTCAATATTTGTTGTCGTTATAGCGGCAACAGAACGGTTAACTATCTCGGTTCATGAGACACTGCCAAGTGTCAGACAGACGGATGGAGAGACGACAGAGTCACAGTTATAGGATCCCGTTTTTATCCTTTGTTGCGAGACCCTAAAAACTGTAACCTGACTACAGATTTGGTTTGATGTGTAGTGGTAAGAAACCCACAAGATGATGGTTATTAGTAAGTTTAACATCTATAATACAAGCTTTGCTAAATCAAATGAAATGTCGGTAGGTAGTTGTAAAAAATAAACAACATGTCTTATATATATTATTTGGGACACCTATTATAATTTTATGTTGTATGTACTACGTGTATATTTAGGTATGTACCATACTTACAGAATATTTGAATTATAAAATTGAGTCATCATAAACATAACAACGAAAATCATTACTTGATAATAGTTACGTCATCGCGTCACCCCAAACAAATATTGCTCTAGATATTTAGTTAATAACGGTAATAAGCTTATCTTGAAACAGTTTAATATAATGATCAGTGAATTATTAACAATTTTACATAATTAACTAATGAAGCATTCGGCATTTTACAGCGATAAAACAGAATCATAGATAAATCTATTTTTTCGCACATCAAATGTGGGTAAATAGATACTATTCCGTGGTATTTTTGTTTATCAAAGATTGGCCATGGATTTTTCAAAGACTATACAATATCAGAAACTGACACATTTGATTAGGTACTTTATATTTTTAGTTTAATTTTATCTGTTAGGTAATAGACCTACTTGTAGTTCCATGCAACATGGTTAATCACTACATATTATAAAACAAAGTCGCTTTTCTGTCCCTATATGTACGCTTAAATCATTAAAACTACGCAACGGACTTTGATGCGGTTTTTTTAATAGATAAAGTGATTCAAGAGGAAGGTTTATAGCACCCGTGTGAAGCCGGGGCAGGTCACTAGTATACTATATATTAAATTACAAAAGAATACTTACATCTGCCCATTATGTATCTACATCCACGCGTATCGGCTTCCCCTGAAGGTTTCGCCAGAACTGCAGCAAAAACTACCAACATGCAAAATATGACTCCCTTCATTTTGAAAAACTAAAATTTAACACGCGTGTATATCGTATGCCCTCCAATTATATACTGACCATCCGTTGACATTGAGCATAATATATATACTTATCAAGCGACTCATCTATAAAACAAAACAAATATAATTATGTCTGTGGTTACATAGATATTTATACATTTGTTGAGCATCGGACTTGTTTTTGTACCTACTGACCTAGGTCGTCTCTTACCTACCAGATGCGATGTGTTTGATTATTACGTACTTTACTTAATAATAATAAAATATAGCTACTTTATAAATCGAAAATAAAACATAAAATTACAAACTATACAATACACATACCTACTTGATAAGAACATTGAAAATTTTAATAATGATGGAACTGCAAAATCCACTTAATATTAATTATAATTTAACTGAGTTTCTCTATTAAACATTTTTTCTTATAAATTACCAATCTATATTAATTAAGTAAATGATTGATATCAAAAACTCAAAGCGTTCAATTCAAACTAGGTATCTAGAATATAATTATATGTTTAGGTAGATATATTTAATAATCTAAGTCAGCCATTATATTTTTAATTTTTATGTCTCAACGCACTGCTTTGATGGCTGTACAAATATCCATTAACAGACTGTAAAACAGGAACTAGACATTTACTTCTAGGTAGGTACCTACTACCTACTAGTATATATATTTGCTTTCTAAACGTGGAAAGATTGGTAAAAAAATATTAGTAAAATTATAAAAGTAAAAAATGTAATTAAGATGGGTAGGGTAAAGTCAGTGATATTAAATTCAGTGACATACATTTTAATACACGTTTAATGCTTATATAAAAAAAAATCCTAATTTACCTTACTTACTTACCTTTTTAATGTTTGTATTGATAAAGTTAATATTGTATGTTGTCTAGGTATATCAAACAAAACATTCATGGAATTCTACCCATTTTCCTCATAATATATCATTTCCACTTAAGCGTTTATATATTTATAGATATTATTTATTTAGTCAACACTTAAGAGAAGATGACATTTAGTTTACTTAATTTGCCTTTGTGAGGTCATGATCACTTTTTAACTTACACACATGCTATATGTTTATTTCACTTAAGTATGTAGGTAGTGCGTTTTTTCACAAAGTTAAAACAAGTCCAGATAACTTCATCTTTAAATTCGTCTTTACGCGAGCAACATCGCTAAAGAGAGGTAAATTAAAAATGTACTAAGAACATTCGGTTAATACGGGGACTTCGGCACAGTACTGTTGAGCGGTATTCTTTCGATGGCTTAAATGAGGTTTCCTCTTGACTATTTTATAATCACGTGAGGTATAGGTAGTATGTATTATGTAGATCCGCGTCAAGGCTTGTCGGCGAGATATTTATTTTTTACACGTTTTGCTGTTACCTCCCTATGTGGTAGGTATTTACAAAGTTATGATGTTTTGCACGCGCAGCGACGTTTTGTGTTATAAATAAATGACAAAACTCATATTTTTTTATTAGTTAACTACTATATTGAAAGAGCTTTATGCAGGTACCTAGACCTACAAATAGGTAGGCACATATCAGTTACATTGCGAAATGTTTTATTGCTTTTATGAAAATGGTATCGTACATAGTCTCAAGTTTCAGCTTACTTACTTTAAGTTGAATGTCAACAAGGGCATTCAAACAAATAGGTACACAATAAAAATGCGAAGTAAATACAAAACGGAAGTTCCTGCAGAAAGTTACTCGTAGGTATTCTCTAACATATGCTTTTGCTATTATACATTACGTGGCACTTGTTTGTTAAGTTAATGTTGTTTACAACAGATTCAAAAGTTTCGTTATGACGTAAATAATATTTTTTTATATTATTCTTACTTTTTATAATTTGTAAAGCATGTTTTCATGACTGTGCACACCTTAATCCTTGATTCCATTAGTTATAAATCTTCCCACTTTACATAATTAACTTAAAAAATATTTTTATAGGTAATTAAAATATTTTTTAAAAACTAGCGGCCCCTGCGGGCGTCATCCTGCCGTTCGATTGTTTCGTCAAAGTCTTCTGTCACATACCTACTGTCAATCATAATACGTATCCTTTTTAAGTTTTTTTTTTCGATTTTCTTTTTTGTGATGTTTAAATTACTCATCTTAACCCACTTGAACCTGTTTACAGGCAAATAAGTAAATATATATATTTTTTGTAACTTTATTGCCTTGACTGACAAGACGAGATGATATTTCAATTTGTTCGAAAAATTATAAAATTGAAAGGACGCATAGGGATACGATAAGCACTTTTCTCTTATTTACCCCCGACTCAAAAACTACGGGATGTGTTAAATTTGTCTATCTGTCTGTGGAATCGTAGCTTCCAAACGGACGAACTGATTTTCATTCAGATTTATGTTTAAAGGTAAATAAGTCGGATAATCTCAGCTATGTTAGATAAAAAATGGGTTCATCTATTTAATATTAATAAATTTGCCCGACTTTAAATAAGCATCATTTTGATTTTGTTTTGTTATACTACTTAGGTAATACAATATTTATGAGGGCACAACGTGACTGAATTTATAATATTGTGCGGGTTTGTATTCATGACAGTCTAATGGTTACAGTTTACAGACTACCTATTTCAAAATGCAGTGCAATAAATAAACCTAGTCCAGCCGTTTACATTGCAACAAAATAGATGGTATTAACAAATATAAAGGTAAGTAAATAAAATATATTGTCAATGTTAAATTATCTCAATTATCTGTAAGCAGATGGTCAAAACTTTAATAATATTATATAAGTGTTCGTAAGGCGAACTTAATTCCTTCAGCTATTCTCTACCAGAGTCTTACAGGGCAAAAAAACAGTAGGCACTTTTTATTCAAGTAGTAAATAAAACACCCTATTAAGTTTTTTTAATCATTTATGTTTCATAATTGCAGTCTCGAAACATGTTTACTTAATTAAATTTTAAAACTAGACTTACGTTACTTATAAATACGATCACAAACTGTCTCTTACGCTGCACTATTACCCAGACCCATGTTCATTGCATTTAATAAATCTCCGTTATCTGCATCAATCTCCCATGCAAAAAGACCTCCTAACTTGTTCGCTCTCACATATTTTCCTTTGGCAATAACTGACCTAGCGTCATCATAGGTTATTAAGTCACCAGTTGCAGGTCTAAAAACATAGGGAGCTTGAGCCACATTGTCATAGGTGTATTCCCATTTCCCTTGCGCAATTTCGTTGGCTATTTCCCTATAGTCCACTACTCCATCTTGCCATGAACCTTTGACAGGGCCAGTTGCGTTTCCTGTAAAAGGGTTCGATTTATCTTCGTAACCATGAACTCCTGTCCAACCTCGCCCATACATGGCAACACCAACAATGATTTTCTTAGGGTTAACTCCTTGAGCCAAAAGGAATTTAGTACCGAAATCAGTAGTGTATGTCTCTTTAGGCCTCCACGCTGGAGCGTACAATGGGGTCTGATGGCCAAGTGTATCGTTAGACCAGGCGCCTTTGAAATCATAGCTCATCAAAAAGATATGGTCCATATATTGCTGAGCCTTGCTGTAGTCGACCACCTGAATCTTGTCCCATCCAGCACTTATGGCAGAAGTTAGTTCATATTTCCTTCCGGTCTCGGCAGATAGTTCGTTTAACATAGCTCTTAATTCTTTCATCAATGTGACATAAGTTTCCCCGTCTTTCGGACCTCCAAGGTCTGGGTTGGCACCCTTTCCTCCAGGGAACTCCCAATCAATATCAACACCATCAAAGAATTTCCAAGTTTGAAGAAAATCTTTAACCGAAGCCACAAAACGGTCACGTTTGACTTTATCATCAAAGAAGAAAAATGGATCTGCGAGTGTCCAACCACCAATCGAGGGCAGAATCTTTAGGTCGGGTTTGGCTTGTTTAAGAGACATCAACTGGCCGAAGTTACCTTTGTAGGGCTCGTTCCAAGACGACAGACCCTTCTGTGGTTTTTGAAGAGCAGCCCAGGGGTCATGAATAGATACTTTGAAGTCTTCACGACCACTGCAGGAGCGCTGTAGTGCTTGGAAACTACCTTCAATCTCTTTTAAACTGTCGTTAATACCGTCTCCACCGCAAATTGGGATAAATCCATACAAAAGATGAGTTAAGTTCGGAATTGGAACTTTATCTACGGGGAATTTTCTTGGATACACACCCCATTCGACAAAATATGCACCGACCACTTTACCTGAGGTTTGCTTGAACGGCTTATTCTTTTCTAACATAGAATAATCTAGGGGCGGAAGATGGCTGCCATCAGTGTCAGCAACAGCGATCTCCGTTGGATCACTGAAGCTGCATCCATCGGAGTTGCATAGCTCGACGACCATTTGATATCTACCTCCCTTCTTGACTTTGAATGTAGCAGATCCGGATGCACTAGACTGCCCCGACCAGAATTCCTTTCCATTCAGTAGAACTTTGGCACTGGTCGCTGGATCTCCGGACCAGACGTTCCACGTGACAGCAACATCAGCTGCATCCTTTCGCTTGACAAGTTGGTTATACGCAGTGGCTGCTTGATTGACCTCGACGATGGCAAATGTTCTTTCCCCCCAGCCGAGATTGGGTTTCCCAGGAGGCCCGCACTGTGCCAGCGCAAGCAGGCTGGCTGCAATGACTAACGCGGTCGTCAGATGCCCCATAACCGGTCCTCAAAATTTCTCAGCGCGAACCTCTTAAGCGCCAACTCGAAACTGAACCTGCAAGATCAACGTATCTTTTATATACTCCGATTATAGTAGGCCAACCGCTAGCACGAGGAGCCTGTATCAATACGCGCTGGAGCGATTTTAGATACGAAATAAATATCATTAGCACAGTTTCATATCCCGGTTAAACTCGCGGTCAAGGTGACAGAATTTTTTTAATTGTTTTCTATTAATGATGTGTTTTGAATTCTCCTTTTAGTGCACTAATGGGCCCAACCTTCTATGACTAACGCGTGAATAAGTCGTTGCTTTTGTTATCTTTCGAGTGTTTTCCTTTTGACGGAAATAACCCAGATATTTTACATGCCTAACCACTCTAAATTAATAATAAATTTAATGATAATTTATTTATCTACCTATTTGATCTGAAACTACAATAAATATATATCTGACTTTACAAATTAAGGAAGAAGAAACTTAAAACATTTTCTAACGAAATTCTTACTTTTATTAGACTGCGAAAGTTTTCTACATTATTAATGTAAATAATGTAATTAAAACGACTGCAACAAGTTTCAACACTGATTTTTCGCTTAATATTATATGTATCTATAGGTAGACCACATACTTACAACGATGCTTAAACATAACTTTAATAAAAACTGATAAAATGTTAGCGCTGCATTTTATTTTAAGAAGTTCTTACTGAAATGTACTTAGGTACATTTATTTACTAATATTGGTACCTACTTATAAGTTGTAATCATAGTGACTTATAATATATTTAATTAAGAAGGTTAAGTAGTTTGTATGGCATAATTTACATTCTTAATAAACTAAATCAAAAACTGTCTTAATTTATTCCTGAACACGCCCCGCCATGACAGAAAATGGTAGACATTTTCTACCAAAAACAAAATGGCTGACCGTGATAATTATTTAAGCGTTCGAATAATTACTAGATTCAGACTGCAGAGTGCATTCGCAAACAGATTATGAATAGAAATGGCTGTAATTTCGAAAATTTACTGGGAATTTTCGTCTATTTACTGGAAATTTCGTCTAATTCTGTGATTAGGTACCTAACTACAAAAAGAATTAACAAAGTGTATTATTATTATGTTTCAATTTTAATTTTACATAATATCACCTGATACCATAAACTGACTATATCACTACTACATACAATGTTTTCAGTATGAGGAACAGTCGAAAAAAGACGCACCAATATTCATCTTTTTTTATAGTGTCACACATAGGTCTGTTGCTAGTCTAATAAACTTTGGTACATTTATTTAAAAGTAATTAAAAAATATTTATATAGTAGGTACACAACTACAGTACAATAAGCCACGAGGCAAACTCTGTGGTGTTGATTTACAATGAAACCAGATCCGTCAGCAAAAATAAACGCAAAATGTATGGAATTGATATATAAGCTCATTTTTCTCATTTGTTTGGTCTGTCATTGGAGTATAAATCTCTCTTTGCCGACCAGCTTTAATATAGAATGTCACTTGTTTAGTTGAAGTTCTCGAACAGAAAAAAACTAGGGCCCTAGACAAGTACCAATCGATAGTAGCAACCGAACAAAACGAATTCAAAATTGGACTTGACATAAGCAAACAATTTTAAACTGGTTAATTTTACAATAAATATAAATAAAAAAAGGAAACAAAAGAAAGTGAAAATAACCTATTGATTTAATTTAATTTCATAAACCGATGACCCGCATTTCTAACCAACCTAGTGTGAAATCTCATTTGTATATTTATATTATGTAAATCACTATTTGAACTTGAATTTAACAAGTAGGTCAACGAACTTATTATGTAACCGATATACTTGCTAATCATTTTCACTATTTCTGTTTAATTGATTGAAATGCGTTTTTTTAGTCATGGTAGGTAGGTACTTATTATTTCAATTATTTTCTTATATTAATTTTAAATTAGGTAAGTTAAGGATAATTCACTAAGCATTATTCACTTTAACCTATTATTAATATCACCATCATTTTTCAACATCGAAACCTGACGATGATGTAGGTAGGTAATTTATAATGGAATTGTCCTGTACCATATTGCACATATATTTTGTAGAATAGTCTTTGCTTATAAACCAAACATCCGCGATTAGTAGAATTATAAACAAAACATATCGAAAATAAGTTATTTGTATTTTTATTTGAAGCTTTATATGAAACTCAATAAAAGCCCACGCGCAGCATTTGTCTGTAATTAAAGAGATATGCCAATTTTTAATAGTATACATAGCACACTAGTTTCCAATATCGATGCAACTACTATATTGCATTCACACATCAGTAGAATACTCAATAACGTTGTAAAAAATAATACCATTAATCTCAATACAAAATAAACGTAACCTTTAGATGCATTTCAAAGTAAAAGAATACTTTCTAAGCAGCAAAAAATATATATGTCACCGTAACAAAACAAAGCGATCGAATAATTAATCGAAAAATATATCTGGGTTGCCGACTTTTACATTAGCATACAATGAAAATATATCTAGGCACAAAAGGCCGTAAGTGATTGGTCTTGGAAAAGACATATCACATTTTATTTTGTGCAAGGTTTTATAATATCAAAATAGAAGATCGTAAGTGTTTGTTTTACGGACTGGAGTTACGTCTTTTTTATTTAACTCTTTATTTTATAGTATCCTTGTAAAAGGTCGTAAATGTAAGTGTGAGGAGTGGACATACGACTTTTGGTTTTGTTTTGCTTTGTGTCATCGACCGTACATTGAGGTTGTGAACCCAAGTGCAAGTTAAGGCTGTATGCATAATGGCATTCAAAAATGCCAACGAAGATAAATGTTACCGTTTTGTATACGATTTGTTTAGCGATACCCGCTTTGAAAAATGTGCTTTTATTTTTTTGTTTTAAAAATATTGGGTGGACTAAGTAACTATCAAGATAATTGACAATGAATTTTAATTGAGTTTTCTATATGTGTTTTATTACATACTTAATGTATTACATAAGGATTTTTAAGGTGTTTACGATCAGACATGAGTAGGTATATTGACTACATTTTGTACTGAGTCCATACATAGCACTTATGATCGATACTTAATAGGTAGGTATGTATATAAAATACCCTTTCTTTTCTATATTTGAAAACTAAAATGAAATCGATAAAAAAAAATCGAAGGTAAAGATTTTATGCAGAGGTTTTGAGAATATGTTCTACTGGCTGTAAAACAAGAATCATAAATCTATCGACTATTGTTCGAGATTAAAATACATCTATTAGTCGAGGATTGTCTGGTATTTCAGTAAATGCTATGTCTAATTTATTGTATAAATTAATGTAATTCACCGAGACCTGTCACCTGTGACATTTAACGAACAAACCTAAATAGATTCTACGTATCCTGTTGAAATTGGTACATCTTTGTTTTCGATTGGTTTATTATTTTATTAAGGACTAGTGACTCGCTCCGACTTCGCACGGGTGTAATGCTAATAGGTACTTATAGAACCTCTGAAATTATCAGTATTTATCTACTATATTACTTATATTACGTATTATACATATGAACCTTCGTCATGAATCACTCTATCTATTTAAAAAAATTGCCTCAAAATCCGCTGTGTAGGTAGTTTTTAACACCAACATACATAGGGACCGCAAAATACGAATTTGTTTTATGATAAATTTCATTACTTAGGATAATTTATACCTAGTGATCTAGGTTCCAAACTAAGCCAGTAGGTAGTACTAACTACTACTAACTAACTGGGTATTAGACAACGGATAAACATACATAAATAAGAATCGAAACTCAGATGTTCATCACATTAATATTTACCTTTAGCTGGGTCGGAACGCGCAACCTCCGCTCTAGTCCAACTATCGCCATAAAACATAGAAAGATACTTAATGCCTTTAAATGTACATAGTTTAGGAAATAAGAGTTATATATTATAAATGGTGATGTTTATTTCTAGGATTAGGTATATGGTAAACTAAAATTGTCCCTTCCCTCACACCTTAACTATTCTACAGTTGATCTACGCATCATGCTAAGGGTAAGGTTGTCTACAGGTTTATTCCATACTCAATATAAAAATTCGCAATTGTTTTTCTCTCTTTGCACATGTATCGTATTTAGAGACAGCTACAGTTTTGTATTAAAATAGCACAACAATGACCGAGACATTGAAATGTCAAACATCGATTAAATATGACAGTTGACTCATGTTTTATTCATAAGTGAAATGTAGGCTAAATGACTCTGTTCACGCTGCATTGTCATTGCGATCATTTTTTTGTAGGTTAACTTTGTAAACTAATGATCACCTCCGACTTTGTCCGATTGGAAGGAATATTTTGTTAGGTAGAGAGCGATCAATCAATTAACTTCCAATTTATATTTAAAAAATAGGACCACAATCATTATGATACCTATAATCAACACTGCAAGCAATTTCAAGCCTAATTACATACCTACCTGCGTACCTACATGAGATTAAAGATAACGAAAATAAAAACGTTATTCAGACCTATTTGTTAAGAAAAACAAAAGATAAAAATCCTACATTCCGCAATTAGCAACCTCAAGAATTTTATATTTTGGGGTTAATTTAAGATTTATCAAGCGTGTTCATTGCAACGGCACTTTGTAAACTAATTCAACACACTTATCACCTTGGCCTAGAGTTCAAACTTAAATAAACTTTTGTTTATAAAGGTACATTTTCGATTTGTTATTTTCTCCTTGTGCTCTCGATTCAGAAGGGACACGTAACTGTAATCGTAACGGTGGAACAATGAACTTCCAAATTTAAATCTCGAATCGAAATGTTAAACCGAATAAATAAGTCTTTAAAAAAGCCACAGTTACGTTTACCAATTTATTAGCAAAGGAAGATATTCTAATACCACCACCGCCATTTTGGTAAAGGAAAGTAAAAATACGGAATTGAGTATTTTTACTTTCCTTTACCAAAATGGCGGTGGTGGTATTAGAATATCTTCCTTTGCTAATAAATTGGTAAACGTAACTGTGGCTTTTTTAAAGACTTAATTGAAAAAATATGATTTTAGCAGGCGTAGACTGAATATTTATTAACTAGGTAAGAGTTTAATAACCACATAAGATTTAGCCTAAAAAAAATATCACTCAAATCGGTCCAGTCGTTTAGGAGGAGTCCAGACACACGCGTACCTATTGTAAAGTTATATAAATAAAGATATCTCTGACAAGGTAGTTACTCTAAATATAATAAACCTACTTACTTTCAGTTAAAAAAATAGTAACCTAAACTTTACAGGGGAAACAAAAAGAAATCGGACTAATCAGTATCTGCAATTTTATATGAAGCACTTTTCTAACACCACCGTCATTTGTTTTAATACAGACTAAACTCACTTTCTGGTCAAAAGTCGTAATTTCGACTATACGCGTTACGGCGTATATCGCGAACTTGCGCAAACGCCGTCCCTCCCGACACTAGAGCTCGTTGTGCGCTAGCGACCATATAAAGAAGCATATCCAGGAAAACGCACAGGTATGTAGTTAGTATTCTAACCACATCTGATTGTGAGGCTCCAGTGCGGTGGCATATGGAACTAAACAAAGAGCCGTAAAAACCATTGTCCAACATAGCAGATACGACGTTTTTAACAAGCTTTACTGAAAATTTGTAGATTATCGGTTCTTCCTAGGTGCTGCGGCCAGGGAATACATGTTTGAAAGAACTAGGTATAAAGTTATAGGGACTTACCTATATAAAATTTAAAGGAAATAATTTTAGATTGACATAATAATAAGCAAAAGGTACTATTTCTAACAATACTATAAATAAAGGAATACTATAACATAGTATTTTCACTAGTAACATAATATTTTCTGATGCCTTCGCGGTTATTATACGTTTGATTGAAACAATTGTAATGGATTTAACTCGCGTATTTTATTTTATTTGCAATTTAATTTTGAAAACACTATGCAATCTACCATATAAAATCACTTTAGTACACGGTACGTAGTAGTTTACGTTGATTGTTATATGGAAACTGTAAAATTTCTGAAACGTCAGCAAAAAAAATCCGTTACGATTGTTCAATTCCAATAACGTAACATAACCTCCTGAGAACCAGAGATTTTTTTTTGAGGAATCTCATTAAAAACTATCTGGACCTATTCGATATTGGACTAAATGTTGTCAAAAAATACATAAATTTTTTTCCGATGGGAAATCTGGATTTTCTCAATGTAGTATATATACAACATGAGTTCTGTACACCTACTATCAAAAATGTAGTATATTTACGACATAAGCAGAAAAATGTCAAATGATGCTATTATTTATTTACATTTGCTATATTTAAAGGTTATACATTTAATTCACAGTATATATAAAACAAATTTAAAATTAAGTAACGAGATTTATTTACTAATATGTTAGTAAGTAGTCTTACAAATCACAGTCAGCAAATTGGCTTAAGTAGGTACCTACATTTTTGTATATTAAATCGCATTCAGCAGATTTGCTTGATTATTTTCGAAAACTAGAAAATTGAATGTATTTAAATCAATTATGATAACTTCCATATAAAATAGATAGGTATAGCTTAAAGAAAGTTAAAATAAAATAGCTGTAACAAAAATTTAAAAAGTTATTGCTAACTTATTAAAGGTTATGTTTGTGAAATTTTATGAAACTTTTTTTTGTACTGTACGTAAATATATTATATTTAGCACAGCATTCGATAGTATGATTGTTACAAATAAAATTGGTTTATCTTTTCTGTGTATCAAAATGAGCAACTAAATGTTCTGTAGCGATAGTGACTAGCCGGTATCAGTTGAATTATAACCAACTAGCGACCCGCCCCGGCTTCACACGGGGGCTATAAACCTTCCTTAAGAATCACTCTATCTATTAAAAAAAACCGCATCAAAATCCGTTGCGTAGTTTTAAAGATCTAAGCATACATACGGACATACAGCGGAAGCGACTTTGTTTTATACTATGTATTGATGATACCTACCTACCTGTTTTGCTACCAATACATACCTACTTATAGATGAAAAAATATAATAATATGGCATACATTCATGACTAGTTGAATGCCTATAAATGTTTTTAGTCCTTTTAACAGCACTTTAGTCTTCTATCCTTTTTTCAAAAGATTTTATGTACCTATGTCCTATTTGTTTCGTCAAGCTTCTGTTCAAGAATTGTGTAATAGTTTTCTTGAATTCATCTTCAGTATGTATATCTTGGGTGATGAATAGGTTTCTTTAGGGGAGAAATATTAACGGACCAAGTATTATCTGTAGTTGCCGATGATGGTAATACGACGATATAGTTCTTTGTTCTCGACCACCTCTGGTTCTTGCACTACCTGCAGATCGACAACCACCCGTAGGTACGGGGCCAATTCTGATTTTGACACGACTACGACTACATGTGAGTAACAGAAATAGATAAGCAAAAAGGATGTTCAGATTTTGAAAGGATTCTAGCTTCTATGACCGAAGAATTAGAAGAACCAGGGTCCGAGTTAATGATACTATCATTTCGCGTTGAGTGAACCCCTTGTGATGGGTTCTCTTAGTTGTTAAATCAGTCTCTTATTATTCTTAGATGTCTGTTATACCACAAACCGAACAAAAAAATTAAATATATGCGATTAATATAAAGTAAATCAAGTTTAAATGTCTTATGTTGTACTGTTACTACACTGGTCACCTCGTTCACACACACGTCGTTGAGAACCCGTGGATTACTGGTACAACATAAAACTTTTATTCGTGATTTCTCAGTGCTTTTGCATTGAAACTCATAAATGTAGGGAAATTAGAATAAATATAAATCTAAATAAACAAGCCGTAACTAAATTTTTGACAAAAACCACAGTACTTCATCAAAAATGTAAACATCCTTACCACACTGACCCGGTCCTGGAGCCATCGTCCACGTAAAATGAATAATTATAAAATCTGAGCAAATTTCCGCGGCCAATCACAACTCAGTATCACAGATAGATACTTAGACTATCCAATAAAAGTAAAAGTGCAAGCATATTTTGTTAGATGGCGGTGTAGGATATTTTTCTTTCTATGTTGTAAATATACTACAAATTCACCCAGGAGGATAATTATGTTCACTGATCATAGATTAAAAGCACCTCTTTTTGCCATTTTGCCTATAGCATAGGATTAAGTGAGGTTACGTATGAACCAGTAATGAAGTCCGAAAAATATCGATATGATTAATTAGTGAAAACAATACATTGGATTTTCCTTCTTTATTCAATTTCATGAAGAACGTAAATGGTTAATCCACGTACTTACGAAGTTGAATGTCATTGAACCTCTATAGTAAAAAAAATGTTTTTTTTTTTTTTCGAACTGAATACTGAAGCGCAGTTGGCCAGCTAATGGGCCTTCACTGCAAAACCGGACGGGTGGCGAGACTCCTGAAAGGAGACTCTCAAGCCTAACATAAAAAAAAAAAATAATAATAATAATTGTATTCCACCCCAGTCATAATAAAAACCCATATTAATACGGTATATCTACATAAAGACTAACCTTAATAATAATGTACCTAGTATGAAAATGATAACTTCGTATATTGCTTATATAATTTTTCCTATAGGAATACTGAGATATTCGACATAGATTAATTTTCAAAATCTTCTAAGTATCGTCATCGAAACTGTTAAGACATCTGTTTTCATAATTACGTTATATTTTACTTATCTACCTGAAACGGTTTTATAAACCACCACATTTTTCGTTTAATTGTTTCTTCCTTAATAATTAAATCATATGTACAACATAAAGCAATAAATAAATGTGAATGAATGAATGAATGAATATCCAAAACATTAAATTCCTTGAGTGAAAAAAAAAACGATTTGACCATGCAAATGATAATAATATACGTTTTTATGAAATAGCAAATAGGTATCGTTAATTCGAAACATAATATATTGGTTTACATAATAGTTGGTTTCCTTCTTTGACTTTGCTAGCAGCAGTTTTGATTGTATTTATCAATTCTAAAACGTAATTAAAAGTGTTTTATTAAAAGCCTTTTAGCAGCATACATTGGTGCTATTGTGAGCGTGGTCCCATGTGTTTTATTAATTCTCGGTGCAAGTAAAATGAATTCATATGCAAAGCGCAGCCGACCATATGCAACGTTGCTACCGAAATGTCGATTCGAAATAATTAAATTTGGTATATCCCGTTTATACTAAAGAACAATTTGTGGATAAAATATTAATAGAATTGGATAAAAAATACATTTTTTAACTGTAAAATATTGACACATCTATATTTATTAAAGGCAGAACTGTTATTTTTAGTAATTCTCGCTTTTATTTTTGTTGCCCGTTATTTTATTTTTAAAAAGGATTATAAAATCAACCTTTTATTTTATTCAGTAGATATAATATGACGTAGTTATAAATATAATAGTAAAACAGCAATTCCAGAAGAAGGTTCTCGATTCAGGGTTTTATTTTTATGTTCATCGATAGCAAGAAGACGGCTTGTAATTTTTTGGTCTATCGTCGTTTAGCTACTAATGCCTACCGCTTAAGTTATGTTTACTGAGTTATAATACCGCTTAATTCAGTTTTGTTTTGTCATTAATTTTCAGTAATTGATGACCTGAGCGGTATTGTTATCTTAGCGACAATATACGCATGAAACCTCTCACCTATGTAATACAATATTTCTTCTCAATTTAGTTCCACTTGGCAACATTGCATACAGGTGAGGTATTTAAATAAAGAAATACAATACTCATATTTTTAATTACATTATAACCTTATACCATTTAAAAAAACTATCGTCGCGGTGTGTGTATCTACCGTAGTACGGTATTGTACGGTAACCGTACAATATCACGCTTACTTACCTTATAGTTTGTCTGAGAACACGACAGCTTCAACCGTGTAATTTACTTACAAATATTTCAAAATGCACTTAGAATTAAGTATTTTCACTGTAAGACATTTCACAAATTATTTCCGACAAGCGGTTTTGCAGGTAACGTAGCTTTGGAACATTGTACCTGAATTGGTTCCATTGGCTTGTTCATAATGAAGGACTATACTCGTATTATAATCTTAACGCGTTTGCTTTGTTGATTAGCTATTGTATAAACGATAGTAGGTAATAGCAAAGTTTTTCACAAATTGTGTAAGTAGTTTATTCTTTTAAAACACATGTCAGAAAACAACCCGTACGTAAAAGAAAACTGACTGGCCAACTTCAATGCTACAGTTCGGTAAATTCAGGGGTGTCACTTACTAAAATTATAACATATTATAATGATATTTACTACAATAATTAGTATTTAACAATTATAAACATGACTAACTAATCGTTAATTATATATGATAACTTTAATATATATTTTTTATGAAGTGTTAAAGTCGGAGACACAACTTTTTGTTTTTACAGATAATGGTACGGAAAATTGTCTAAGCGAGTTGGACTCGCACTGGTCGTAGTCGGTTATCAAGAATATCATTATTTTATTTCTAATGTGATTAAGAAAATACTAATTACTAGCTGATCCAGCGAACTTCGTACTGCGTTTACTGTTTTTTTTTCCAAGTTCTCTCACCTTTTAAACCTTCCCTGAAGTTCCACAAGTAAACATTTTTAAACTAAAATCAATCAAATCGCCGTTCTTGAGTTTTAGCCTGATTAATGAATATCAATTCATTTTGATTTATATAAATTAACAATTTGAAAATTGGTAACCCTAGCTATATTAAATCAATTGATCCCCTCTTTTGTACCAAGAGTGGTTCTAGCCGTTCTAGTAAGTAGGCAATCGGACTATATGTGTGCAGTAAAAGATGCACCTATCGATTGCAAAAAAAATATTGCTTACTCTTTCTAATATTATTTCGTAGTAACTTCGTCCGTGATAATAGCACAGATGTATTAATTGGCATTAATTTATATACTTAAACTAAATAATCAGTGCTATTCGAGTAAATAAAGAAGAATCATAGCTATGTACTGATTTAACTATAATTATTTTTTATAGGTACTAAATGATCCAGCGAATTTCGTACCTCGTTTTTTGAGATATTTTATTAAAAAAATACTTAGGTGTTGAAAATAAAATTTAGGGTTGTAGGTATTTTGCAATGCCAAAAATAAAAAAGACATTTTGTGGCGGACCACCCTTAACATTTAAGAGTATCAAAAATAGATGTTGGAAATGTGCAAAAAGTTTTATAAAAATCGATCCGCCGTTTCGGAGGAGTATGGCAACAAACACCGTTACACGAGAATTTTATATATTACTATGGTATATTCTAGTTTATATTGTATTTGTCTCATTTAATATGAAGTCCCTCAAGTAACAGCGATTAGCGTATTGTTCAATCGATACGAATCAATGCCCATCACGCAAGTTAACAACGTAACGACTTGATAAAAACATGAGCCAATATAAAACAAAAAGATATATTACCTACGTTGTTAATTAGTTTCCATCGTAACTGCAGTTACGATGTTTTGAACCTACAGTGGTCATAGTAGTAAATGGTCGCAAAAAAACGTCAATATCATTTAACGCTTAGTTACGTTTTTATTGTAAACTTGTAGCTTCCCAACAAAAAAAAAAGAGTTTTTAAAATCGGTCAAGTAGTTTTGGAGCCTATTCAATCTAAACAAACAAACCTTTCCTCTTTATAATATTAGTATACATACAGAATAATGAACACTGCTCATTATATCCTAGCGAATAGTAAGCTGAAATTTCATTATAGGTAGGTAATGTTTTAAATTTAACGTTCACGCAAACTCGATAGTGAATTGTAGTGACTTTAGTGACGATAAGCGGTTTAGGCTGTCCGTGAATCCGTCAGACAGTCATTCAGGACATACCATTTTTATTATGTACCTAACTAGGTAGGTATATATAAAATGATTTGTCCAGAATGATCTTTACATAGGTAACTACCTATATAAAGATACCTCTGTGGAATTTATTGTTCACTAGCGGCCCGACCCGGCTTCGCACGGGGGACTTAAGATTTTTTTAAGGCCTCAGAAACGATACTTTTCCCCCGTTTTTGAAACATTTTCGGTTACTGCTCCGCAACTATAAGACCTAGCGTGATATTATATAGCCTATGTTACTCGGGGATAATGTAGCTTCCCAAAGGTGAAAGAATTTTTGAAATCGGTCCAGTAGTTTCGGAGCCTATTCATTACAAACATACAAAAATACAAAAATACAAATCTTTCCTCTTTATAATATTAGTATAGATTACAGAATTTTCTCATAACATTCATACTAAGCATCTACTAAGTAAACGTATTTTCATATGATCACTAAAATTAAGTTAATTCTTATGAGTTATTATATCTTCTGCTTAGTTTATTCAGCTGTATTGTAACCTGTATTAATACTTTCAAATTTACTAAACGTCTGTCAAGTTAAAATATTTACACAAATGTTAATGGTGTCCCAACTTTCTACAGTAAGTGGTATTGACCCAGTAAAGGACCATAAAGTGGTCAAGTGTGAATTGAAAAATACTCCCGGATTCAGTAATCAATACAATGTCTCAAGAAGGTGCTATAGATAAAAATTAGGAAAGTGTCAGCAGGTAAGGAGAAGAATGAGAAACAAGGAGGTCTAGACAAGGTGTCAAAGTTCAACGTTAACGCTGAACGTTGGCACCAATAAATATGGCATTTGATTCGTATCGTTTGACGTTAACGTTGAACGTTGGCACCAAAATGTATGGGATTTGACATCGGCGAACGAGTGCTGGCGTACGTCACAAACGTTGATGTTAAATCCTATATATTTTGGTCGTTTCGTTTAACGTTAACGTTGAACGTTGGCACCTCGTCTAGGCCCCTAGGATACGGGTCATACGGGCATGTGATTACGGGAGCATGATAATTGGACCTCATTCGACACGACGCGTGTGAAGAGGATTTTTGAAGTTTTGATACACCACAACCTCCATTGGTATAAGTACTTCAAAACGATCATTTTCTGATTTCGAAACGCCTCTGTCTTCGAGCTAATTGATTAATTTGAAGACTATCGAGGTTTTATTAAAAGAAAAAGTGAAGGATTAAACATTTTAAAGTAAGCCAAATGAGATCGCTTACAAACCAAGTGTTTTATACAATTAATTCGTATTAAGTGAATGCTAGCCGTGCAGTTTGTATTTTTTACACGGACCCATAAAAAAAAGCAATCTTGTTTCCTTTTTATTTACCGAGATTGTTTATCAGACCTGTTATTACAACTTTTTTGTGTTCCGCGGATGGTAAATTTCTTTGACCGATAAGAAAACAAGTGAAGTTTTTGTGTAAGTAATTTTAAACTTTTAGTCTCGAACTTTGGGAAACTGATATATATATATAGGTATTGTGCTATAACAATTTCTGATGACTTCGCGGTTATCACATTGCAAGAACTCTAGCACATCGGCAATATAATGACTCATGAAGTTAGGTTCATTTTACATCCACCGTGATTTTTTTTACAGGCTATAAATCCACAAAACCTGTACCGCGTCTTGGAGTCTTTGCCCCTTGCCATCACAAACTTACATTTTCAGTCACCAAAACTGTACACTAAGATATTTCTATACAATATAACAAATAAACATGGATGGTAGCGCCACCACCAACCGCATTGTAAACTTAGCAACTAGGTCTTTGTCCATCTTGTCACATTACTTACCATGTCACAGAATAGCTATCTTAATACAGAATTATTTTATGCTACTTAACTGTACTATTGATACAAGATACCACTAAATATTTCATGAAATTAAATATATTTTTTACCTTGATTTTTTTACTATTTTTAATTAATTATTATTACAGAGCTCATGAGGGGAATTGTTTGAAATATCTAAAGAAGTGTGATATAGGTTCGATTCGAACAACCACGATCCCTGAAACATTTATCCTAGTAGTTCGGCCCTAATAGTAACCGTTGATTGTGCATCAATTTAATAAAAAACATGACTTCACTTACTGTATCTTCGTAACCCTTACCTGATTACGCTCATATTAAAAAAACTATAAAAGACTCGTTTGCAAAATTTCTTAGAAATAGATTATAATCTATGATGGTTTATCGATACTAAAATTATACCACCTTAGAATCAAACAGTGTACTGTGTTATCCGTACCCCTACTTAATCAAAGTCTAAAATTTCGCTTTCATTCAGTAGAATATATAAGACAAAAGCTATTTAAACTACTGCGTATTAGTTACATTGAGCCGTGCTGTCCAGTTTGAATTCCAGACACGTCTGTGGCTGAACGAGGAAGATTGTTAGAGCCTTTTTATAATTTCCGTATAATTGTTTTTAAGACATCATCATCAGGAAATGAAAATGACGACAGGTATGTAGGGTAAAGATAAGATTGCATTTTCTTTTAATTGTGCTGATTAAGAAATTACTTCACTGTGACGCATTATGCTGTAATCCTTAACGCAAATAACATCTTTACTTAATCATTTCTGATGCCTTCCCGGTTATTACACGTTGGAATGAAAAAACTATAAACGGCACATTGGATTGATGGATTTAACTCGCGTGTTTTATTTTATTGGATGACGTTTCAGAAACTTTATAGATCCCATATTCGTAGCACGATAGTCTACGCTAAAATCTTTATTTAACTTATCAGTTATTTAGTACCTACTAATGGATTATAAAATGTTTTATTTTAACTAACCCTACTTCAAAATATAGGATAAGGGGGCTATATAAAATCTGCAGGAGACTGCTTTAAGGAACGTTAACATTCAGGCAGACGCCCAAATGGAAATCAACATAAACAGCTAGATGTGAGTTAAACCATCACAGCTGTTTTATTCCGATGAATTTGATAGTCAAGTAATTGCTAAGCTGAGAGACTTTTAGTGTTGAAACATATTTATTTGTAAGTATCTACATAAGTACCAACCAAACCTGTTCTTTCTTTTTGTCTGTTTTTTTCGATAACTCTATGAAATGTAAGCAATGATCACGTAGGTAATTTGAACAAATTTTAAATTGGTTTGTAATAAAACAATTATAACAGAATAACTTCTGATGCCTTCGCGGTTATTACACATTGGAATGAAACAATTATAACATATTTCACTCGTGTATTTTATTATATCTGTTAACATTTTGAAATCTTTACAATTCTCATATTCGGAACAGATGACATTGTAGGGAATGAAAAAAGATATACCCGCCCTTCACATGTAGTATTGCACTTATATCTTTTTCACTAGATCCACTTAATTTTTTTTTTTTTTTGTTTTTTTTGTTTTTTTTTAATTAATATACCAAAGCTAGTTAAATAAATAGGTGATCCTTCGGGCGTTTCAACCGCCGTCAGTCCCTAGTTCTGAATATTGAGGAAACGAGCTACATCTAGAATACGTTTCGATACAGCGTCATGTTTGTACATGTTTGAATTAATCGAATTTAAATCTTATTATAGCTTATTCCTTCAATATTCAGGGCAAGAGACTGACAGGGGGTAAAACGTCGAATCACCTCATAGGCAGTTGTTTGTTTTATTTCAATTGTTTAAGCTTAAAGCATCGCATTACACGACGGCAAAGCTTTTAATCTGTAGAACAGTAACATAATGTAATTGTAAACGGAACATTCACTTCCTAATCAAAACATTAGCAAGTCCCAGGTGCCCATATACCGGTATATAGCGAGTAATAAAGTACCGGAAGACAATTTCACTTATGTACAACGAACATTACGCGACACTCGAGATTGTTACGAGTCTCCACTGTATTACGAGTTTGGTTGTGACACCGGAATTAAACATAGCTTTTTTCGAATAAATTTTGTTCGAATGTCTATGGATCTTTATATACACATTCTAGCGGACCCAGCAATTTTCGTACCACGTTCAGGTTTTTTATTAAAAAATATGGATGGATAGTGATAGAGTGAAAATTTAGGGTTGTAGAGAGTATTTTTCAATGTCGAATCATAAAAAAAATTATAACAAAAAACGTGCTTATCAGACTACCATATAAACATGAACATGCTTTTGGTTTTAACTTGCGATTTCGTAGTTAAGAACCACTAGTTCGAGTACTTAAAAAATATTAGGAGGTTCATATTGAGTAATGAAATTAAATTAAAGTATAAATTAATATATTGGCCAGTTAGTTTTGTTTGATTTGGTATTTTCATGCTTGTTTACCTTATATTGTGGTTATTGTTTACTGTTTTACTATTTGTGTTCATTGTCATACGTTATTATACTGTTCTACGAAATAAAATATTTTTAATTACCCTAGCACCCGTTAGGTAGCTTTTTGGTTCACTGGTAAAAACTACTGTAGGGCATTAAGACGTTAAAAGCAGTTACATGCCTAATTACTTAGCGTTAATAAATATAAATCAATATCGTTTAAAATTAATATATCTATTTTAACAACTATTTGATGCAATATCAGAGATTGCTCACTGACTTGACGGGATATTTACTGACCAAACTAAGCAGAAAACAAGGGCTGGACATTCTTATTAATTATAAGGAAAATACATAAAAAAATAATCAACCCGTATGATTCAAATTGATACATACTACCTAACTTTATGACTTATGGAGGCATTTTTCATAATTTACATTTAGGATCTCGGTAATTTTACAAAAAAACTGTAACAAAATTTGAATTAGTTTGCTTAACCAAAAGAAAATGGAAGTGTCAATCGTGTGCTCAAGTAAAATCACGTACCCATTTGTAATAAACGCTCATCGTGTCGTGTGGCGCCAGTGAATGGAAAACCACCAGTTTACGGAATAGTAAACAAGGCATCGGATGTAGCCGCGACGCGCGCTTTAATTACACGTTCAGCACTTCAATAATCCACTGTAATTACTACTGCATTAATTTAATTTATAAACTACATTTTAACAAAGCCTTTTGTGTCAGAAATAAAAATTGGGCACCAATCGGGACTTTAAAAAATGGTTGGAAGTGTGAAGCAAAGTTAGGCATTGAGCATCAGTCGAGTTATAAATATGGTAGGAAATTAAGCTATAAAATTATGTACTATTGCTTATTTAACTGTTACAAATCATTTTCCCCAACCTCGATGTGTATGTGCATTTATCCTACTAATATTATAAATGCGAAAGTAACTCTGTCTGTCTGTCTGTCTGTTACGCTTTCGCGCTAAAACTACTGGACCGATTTAAATGAAATTTGGTACAAAGACAGTCTGGAGCCTGAAAAAGGACGTAGGCTACTTTTTAACCGACTGCAAAAAGGAAGAGTTCCACGCGGACGAAGTCGCGGGCAGAAGCTAGTAAAATATAAATATGAATTATTTCTACTAATTTAGCGGTTGCGCGTTTAATAATAAAACTATAGGAATGATGACTGGATAAAGAAAATGAAAAAACGGATTTAATTCGCGTCATTATATTAATTTTAGCCAGAAGATTAGAAAACTTTACAGCCCATATTAGTAGCTGACTGAATCGACGATAGATTAACACTGAAAATTTGTGAATGCAATTAAATATTGTTTAGGAATTTTTGGAATTGAGAGTTCTTGATATTTTCAAAATTAGGCACTCGTGTTAGAAAAATCATAAACGTTTAACAGTCGATAATATTGAGTTAGTGTTGATTTTCAATCGTAAAGTATAGTACTTAAATTTTATGACTCAACGGTTCTCGCTGAACGATATAAAAACATGTCAAACGACTTTATCGGAACCGTAATTTTTAGTAAGATTAATTTTCTGCCGGACCTAGATCTTATCTATTTTATTAATATTATAAATATTTATCAATTTAATTTAGAGACACTCACAGTACCTACAATACTTTTCCACATAGCAGTAATGTTAGGTTAGGTACTTGTTTAATAACTTGTTTACGTCAATTAAGAAATACAAATGAAAAACATTTTCATACCTCTATCATGTCGGCCAATCGCCAAGCAAGTCTCTTCCAATAACTAATCAAACGCATAGCCAGGTAATAATAGATGATAAAGCTAAATACTTCGTTCAATGAGAAAGAAAAGTCATAAAAAATAAGTTTTCGATATTCGAGTCGTATTCGCTCGAATAAATCGCATATTTTGCAGTGCAGTGTGCTGTTGCTGCAGTTATTGTATTTACGCTATAAACTGAAACGCTGCAGAATTTAATAGCCTTTCGTTTGGCTTTATTAAATCTAGTACCTGCTTGGTGAGACGGTCGTTATAAAGGAAAGATCTCTTTACTACTACCGGTCAATTATGATATTCTACGATAGTGACTTACGATCTGTTGACCTTATAATCTGCACAAGATGAGAAGGTAAAACTGAAGCAAACATTGTATAGGTACCTACCTACTTGAAATTAATCATTAGAATGACTACTTTGTTGTAGTAGGTAGGTACATTGTAATAAATTGGCATTCAGAAATTGTGTTAACAAAATAACTAATACTGAACACCAAGTAAATGTGTGTTTAATTTGCAAATAGACTACCGGAAATTTGTTAGAATTTTATTCCGGAGTTTTCCCAATTTATGGAATGTATTTTATTATGATAGCGCATTGCATTTATTAAATAGAAGTAAGCGTCATTGTGAGCCTGGAGGTCTTATCCCGAAGGAAATAAACTGAAAAATGGAAATTTGAAAATAAGAATAATAATTAGAATTACACATTTAAGCAGATCCTTCTCATTCATCAATTTAATAAAAAAAAATAGGAAAATGACCGTGCCCCGTTTAAGTAGAGCCCCGCCTCCGTCAAAGTAATACAAGGTAAACATTTGACAGATGGTATGTCAGTGTTTAAAAAATAAAATATAGCCCGTATATTCGAAATATGTAAGATAATCATAATACGGGTGGAAATGTGGTGATTTAACCTTGATCCATCCTAAATCCATACATTATGATAAAAGAGGTTTGCAGTTTTGTAAAACCGTGCGTGTCACTGAATGCTACAGAACTCTGCAGGCCTATGATGATTTTGTCATTTTGACATTTTGTCATCCAACGTATCTACTTTTGACGATCATTCAATATGTCCCCTTACTTCAAAAGTATATAAGGGTATCCAAGTTGACATTTACTGGGCGACATAATGTCGTCTGTATGTCGACAAAATGTCATCTTGTTAACGTCAATGTGGACTTTTGACGTTTAATAGACGACATTGTCTATCGACGTGTGACAACAGAGTTCATCATAGACTTGCTAATCGTGATGATGGACAAGAATACTTATATCGTATTGAAAAAGAAAAGTACCTTACAGTTGGATTGTTTATAGATTTCGTTTAGGTAGGCAATTGAAAAGCTTTATATTGCATACGAGTATGTGGACCTAGCCATGAATTACACGAGATACGTAATCCTTACTGGTTGATTCTATTAAGATATGTTTGTACGCGTTGAGTTAACCGACTACTTCATTGTGATCGCAACAAGTATTTTTGTATTGAAACTTAAGTACCATAGTACCTACTACAGTTACGAAACGTCATCATAAAAAATGCTAATATGCGTGAGTTAAATCCGTTATATTTTGGAATGAAACAACTATTAACGGATTTAACTCGCGTATTTTTATTTTATTTTATTTGCTGACGTTTCGGATTCTTAGCAAATAAAATAAAATAAAAATACGTTAGTTAAATCCGTTAATAGTTGTTTCATTCCAATGTGTAATAACCGCGATATTATTCCGTTTATTTGTTTTGTTACAATGTATAATAGATTATGATGACTAGGTATTATACGACAATAAAAGTGGCATATTTTCGGGTTAATATTATATCTAACTACGGGTCAGGCGGACATACGTCCAGATCTGAAGTAAAATTCAAGTTAATTAGTTTATAGGTACGTCTGAGATAAAATTAGCACATCTTGCAAGAAAGCAAGAAATATTACAATGATTTCGTTGCTTATTTGGAGGTACTAAAACCTGTAAAGGAAAAAAGTTACTATTTACAAATTAATCTACTTCCTTGGATCACAATACCTACTTAAATGACTCAATATTGGCTACGGTAATGGCTGTCAGGTAGGTATATTTATATTACATGATTCATATCAATACAATGACCTCTTCCTCGTCCAATACCATTGTATGATTCAAAGTGTTTTGTCCCTTTATGTATAAGCTACCTACTTAATATTTACTACAATGTATTGATCGAAATTCGAATCTCCCTAGGATCTCGATTTTTTCCACGCTTGTCTTGGTACAAATATCACTATATGTACCTAATATAAGATTTTAACACGAAGTAAGACTTGACGTGCCCAAACCAAAGTAGCCCTGCAATATACCTTAACGCGGGAGGGAAAAGAATAACGAAAACAATAAATTAGGTGAAAACAAACTGTTGGCACAAGGCGGCTCACTCCCTGTGTATTGTAGATACGATGAAACATCGCGCAGTTCTTTATTTCTAAGGTAAACGTGAAAAACCTTTTTAATTAGGTTGGGAGAAAGCTATTCATTCTGGCTTATGTATTGTGGAATGACGTAGGCACGGCAAACAATTTAAAAGACCAGCTTTGATTAGGACAAACGCAAACCTATAGCACACCACAACTATTAACCTAAGCTAAGCGAACATTAATTTGAAATTTATTTAATTTAATTATTTCAACTAATCCATACAAACTGTAAGTACATAAAAAACCCAATAGTCACGGCACCACGCTAAAACGGCTGGACCAATTTCATTCTTGTTTTGTTGTGATTGTTATGATCAGGAGAAGTTACTTAAGTAAGAAATATATTAAAAAGTTACAAATGTTAACTTAGTTACATCTCTATATCAACAAATGTCAAATCGATTGATAAATGTAGCTGTTTTACGGAGCGGGACGACATCTGCCGGGCCCACTAAACATATGAATATCTTATAATATTAGACATGAGTTGTCAATTGTTCCGGATCACGAACTGTTCCATTTTATTCTAGTACCTACAAATAACAAAAAGTAGAATCAAGGACCGACAAGGGTTTGACCCTTGACTACATTAGTGAGATACTTAGTTTAGGTCAGACAACACTCCACTAGTATTGGACTCTGACTACTTACTTAAAAGATTCAATACATAACTACAAATCAGTTAGGTACAATTGTTTTATTCTAATGTATTATAACCGTGAAAGCATCAGAAATACTTTGCATGTAAAAAGTAATTGGGTGCATAAGCAGACAGCTTTCCTGCCAAGTGATGTCAATTCACAATTGTTTGATTCTTACCTGTAGGTGTATATATTATGGCTTTGATACAGATGCTACGATCTTCAACTATTCCAGACATAATGTAAAGAATAACATAATTTATCACATCGCCAAACTATGACACTCGTTATCTACAGTGAGATAATCGAAATAGTGTCAACGAATTGGCGCAGTAAGTCGTCACCTCGTCAGTGGCCTAACGAGAAAACTTTTTTGATCAGTGCCCGCCTTGGTTACTGCTAATCATAACTTTGCAGGAATCGAGCTGGAGTAATCGTACGATGAAGGTCGCGGAATTAGTTTGGGGCTAGATTACTGTTAATGGCGTTTTAGTTGATGATTTTTGTGTAAAAACTAGCTGATGCAGCGAACTTTGTACTGCTTTTTAAAATTTTCTATAAAAAAATAGAGGTTGATGGGAGAAGAGTGAAAATTTAGGGTTTAGATTTCATAAAAATCGGTCCAGCAATGCCGGAGGAGTTTTGCAAAAAACACCGCGACGCGAGAATTTTAGAAAGAAAATTTTATCATAACATTCGTGTTATTCTGCATAAATAACAAATATTTTCTCATGAATAAGATAAGTAAGAATAATTCGCGTAAATATTTGCCACAGTGATATACCATACCAAAACCATATCAAAACAAATTCTTTTAAAAATTATCTTCTCAATTGTATTTTTAATATCCGTTTTGCTTATAAGCGTAAGTAAGTATAAGTGTATTCGCAGGCTGCAGCGCAATCGTTAATGCAGTCGTTACTGCACATAGGCGTCGTACGCGGCACCAATTGCAGCTTTACTTATTGAATATATGCATTTATATTGCAGACGGGGACGCGAGAATGTTAGCGTTTTTAATTCTTACATGCCTACTTAGCGTAAGTAAAAATTAGTAATTAGGTCATTGATGGATCTGGATGTAAACATTAGTTTTTCTTCATTAATTAACTGCTCCTTTATTAGATAAAATTGACGTGTTCAATTGAATCGATAATGATAATAATATAATGTCACATCGACATTAAATTTGCATACGTCATAATATAGGTATGTATCTAATGTTCATTTCATATTAATACAATCAATATTTTGGGTAACTTTGTAAGTAATCATTGCAAATAAAACATGCAATTACTCGCAGCGTACATAAAATTTCACTTATATGCGGTCCTCGTGATTTTTTTTTTTATTTTTAACCTACCTAGGTACTATTCGCTATTGTATTGTGCCACAAGTTGCTTACTTCATAACATGATCTTAAAATCACTACGATAATAATTACTCAAATCTAAAAACTGTGCGTTTGTTATAAATTATACCTTCGTATGTTTTTGCATACTTAGCCGCTTAAGACCGTAAATAGTACGTATTTGGCTATTAAAGACTACGATGTGTAGATCTGCTCTAATAGCAACACGATATTATAATTCGCAAGTAAACTATCCTATAAAATTAGATTGCAATGTCACAAACGTACTCATAACATAGTACGTTACGTATATACCACCTCTTATTACACACTAGCTTCTGCCCGTGACTTCGTCCGCGTAGAACTCTTCATTTTTTGCAGTCGTTTAAAAAGTAGCCTATGTTCTTTCTCAGATTCCAGACTTTCTTTGTACCAAATTTGATTAAAATCGGCCCAGTAGTTTTAGGGTGAAAGCTTAACAGACAGACAGACAGAGTTACTTTCGCATTTATAATATTAGTAGTGATAGTAGTGATGATTCCAAACTAATTAACTTAAGATAGCTGATAAATAAATTAAAAAAAAAACAATAAATCATAGCTATTTATAACTCAAGAACGACTGAATTGATTTAACTGAAAATTGATGGGAAGCTTAGAACCAGGAGAAGGACATAGGATACTTTGGAGTGAAAATTATTACATAGGATACTTCTTATCCCGTTACAGTAAGAAGATAGTTAAAACTACTAGCCGTTAATATGTTAAATAGTATGACAACATTTCTCAAATCGATTGAGTAATGAAGCGATCCTTTGCCGGGCGGGAAGACGTCTGCCAGGAACTTATAAATAATAACATAATGATTCCAACGTCTTGTCGTACAAGGCAGTATTGAAGGTACTGTAATTACCCTAATGAGTGATTTATTAAACCACAATAAACAAAAATATGGTTAGAATCCTCATATTTCAGGGAACAAAGCCCCCGTTCTTAGTTAGTAGATACCATATATACCTATGATACTACAACTCAAACAAGACAAACGTTTTGACAACAAAGGCGATTCAAGAATAATTCTGAATGGCTCTTTATCCTTATTATTCCTTATTACCTTCCATGAATGCGTAAAATTGCTAATGAGTAGGATCTCTTTTCTATTATACGTGGGAATAAAATGACGCTTCTGTTTTTACTAAGAAAAGAAAACAATACCCGTATTTTAGGTCGTAAGGAATTAATGAACCCTTATTTTGTTTAATATCGGTTACTTAATAATATTGCTATTGACTTTAAGTAAATGAAACGTCGAAGCCCTTATACTTATATCATTCATACAATAAGTTGATGTGTTATAAGTAGGTAAGTACAAAAAGTGTGGCGTTGAAATATATAGTCTTTAATACGTTTAAACATTTGACAGTTGACAGATAATCGACAACTGTATAGGTATCCAGAGTAAGATAAGGCCAAAATCAGATAGTGGGGTGTTATTAGCGATGCATATTCAACCTTTTAATACTTACTGTAAATTTTGTGGATTTGAATATTGTACATTTTAAATATTGTCCCTTATAACTTATTGTCTATTTATCATTAAACATTAAACCACTATTTTCTTCGTCCCCAATATAAAACGAATCAGTAAAACTGAGTAGGTAACTTGTCTTGTTCATATAATGTCAGTGGAGCCCACATCCAAGTCTAAGCACCATTTTAGGCCCATTTCAGTGACAAAGCCTTTGTGCGGTGAGTGCAGATGATCTTATTATAGATAGCGGTAATCGATCTGACATTACGCCGTGAATGCGTATTGTGCTCTCAGAGCACACTTTTACTTGAAATCCCTTGAGATTTTAATGTCGGAGGAAGTTCATGTCAAAGACAGCGCCCGATTTAGATTTGGTGGAATCGCAAAATTTAAAGATTTACTTATTGATAGGTACCTATATCAATCGATATCTATTTGTAATTTGTTTTTTAATCGACTTACCTGCAAACAAAATGAATGAGGTAGGTACTTTGTTCAATTGTATTTATTGTTTGTATAGATCGTTAACTAATTTTAAGTGAATTTTAACATCTTATATGTTGTTGTTTAAATTGATTCTTTAAAATTAAAAAATATATACATTTGCTTATAACACCTACATCCAGTTTTGTTCCATAAGAAATCGACGGAAATCCTGAAATTTTAAGTCTGTTCATATTTCTTGTAAAAAAATATTTCCCTTCTGCAATTCTATCAATTGATGGAAATAGCAACTAACGGATTAAACTCACGTTTTGTCATAATAATTTCTGATGCCTTCGCGGTTATTACACATTGGAATGAAACAACTATTAAACGACTGAGCTGACAATAGTCTAACTTTAGCGTTAGACTATTGTCAGCTCAGTCGTGCTACGATTATGGAAACTGTAAAGAATCCGAAACGTCAGCTAATAAAATAAAATAAAAATACGCGAGTTAAATCCGTTAATAGTTGTTTCATTCCAATCACGTTTTGTCGTTTTCGAGTATTCTACTACACATTTGAGAATGAATTTAAATTTTAATTATTACCTATCTATTTCGTCTTGTACAGCGATTCCTATCTTTCATACCTACGTATTCATATGTGTAGCCTCTTCGTTTTAAGTAAATCGAAAAAGTTGGAGTGAGTCTGCGATCTCTCTTGATGTTCGAGTCGATCCCTCATAACCAATACCTACCTAATATTACCAATCTGTCTGGGATGTTTTTGAAATAGAAATACTTTGTCTGAATTATACTTGGAAACTTTTGACATTAACCTACTCTTTTAGAATTTCGTTAGTTACTAATTTGAGTTACTTTTATGATTATCATATATTAAAGTACCTATACACGATATTATTACAATACCTATGGATTAAAAGTTGTTTTGGGTAATTAATGTTACTTATATGACCAAACAATTTAGTATAATTATTTTTAGGTACTTATTTTTGAAAATACACATCACTATATTTACCTAACCTATTTACATTGCACATTCAATTTTGTAATATACTTTGATGATCTCTTTCATTTGATACCCCACTCGGGTACGGGTGATTCCACGGGCGTTTCAACCGCCGTCAGTCCGTTGTCCTGAATATTGAAGAAATGAGCTACAACAGGAATTACGTTTTGATGCGACGACATACTGCGCTCGCACTTGTAGTCAAAATTAATAGAGTTTAAATCTTATTGTAGCTTAATTCTCCAATATTTATGGCAAGGGACTGACGGCGGTTGTAACGCCAGTGGAATACCCGTACCTACTTTTGTAGACATTTAGTTTTCCATCCCCACTTTTATCTCCAATAAGTATTAAATGACAGGATCGGTTTTTATCAAAAAAGTTAAGAACACTAGATTAAATCACCTTTTTAACAAAAAAAAAATTAAATCTGTCCATCATTCAGGAGCTATGATGTGGGAGACACACACACAGACAAACACGTCAAACTTATAACACTCCATCGTTTTTCCGCCGGGGGCTAATAATAGAGTTTCTTTCTTTACCACTATCCACGTAATTAGTTCTTTTCAACGTCGGGAAATAATTAAGGCTTTGACAGAAGGAAATTGAGTCTCTAAACGGACTTAATGGACTAATGACCTTTTTGCGACGCGGTATTTAAAATTGTATCTGATAATAAATTACTTTAGTACAGTCAGCAGCAAATGTACCTAGTCAACTTTGATAATCTAATAATCGTCTAATCGTCATATTTTAGTATCTTGATCAATACGATATATTCGATGCTGACTGTAAATAACTAGGTGCAAGGAATATTTATGTGTATTTTATTTATTCTTCGTATATAAAATAGGTACTTAATTTCAATTTTAGGGGGACTTGTTCTATGGCATTATTTACCAATTAACCAATGAGCCAAACAGATACATTGTCCAACAAACTGATCATTAACGATGAGACCAAATTACTGACCAATCTGTGATAACTTAATGATTAGGTATCTGATTGCTAATCAGATATACTTATAACTACTTACCTATATATAGAAATGTATTTATTTATTTTCGCCATATAGGTAATATATATTATAATTCTGTCGAAAAGGCAATGCGGTGACATCATATTGTATTTTCAGCAGAAGAAAAAGAATTTAGGTAGTTAATTGGTTTTATCACGCTCTGTCGTACCTGTTCGCCGACCATCGCTCCGCGGCGGGTACACAGTTCATACATTATAACAGCCGTCTTAATTGAGTTACGTGAAACAACCGTACGTCCTAATTTGCTTTCCAATTATATTTTCTCATAAAATTTCATTTTCCGGCGCTCTCGTCCGAGTAATGGATTTCATTTGAAACCTCGTTTAGCTAAGTATAATTTATTTTAAGTTTTTGCGTCGTTACGTATTCTAATAATGTCTTAAATTTAGTTTCGAGTCATGAATATTTTTACCGAAATAACAATTTGTAATTGTTTTGATTTTACAAGTTTTTATGATGCCGTCTGCTTACAAATGAAGTCTGAGATTTAAAACTAACTTTAGAAAATTTTCGCATTACATAAAGCAATATAAATATTAATAATAAATGTTTTGTATCAATCTTTTTAATTCTTTAAGCTGTTATCTACGTGCTTAAAACAGATTCAAAATTAAAAAAGAATCTTACACTGGCTGAAAACAGCACGGCATTGAAAAAAGTAAATAACCCAAACAGAACAAGCGCGTTCGTTCGAAAACCTTTTATTCGATTTTCCAATTGTTTCTTTCATATTTCGAACACCTTCGGCGCATTCGACTGAAAATGTTACAAATAGCAGGTCGTGTATTGAATAAATCAAAAGATCAAAGTGTAACGTATTTTTTTTTGGACATTTCGGATCGTAAAACCGTTTTTACGAGCAGTCGGACCAATTCATTGAGATAGATTTCGATGATATTCGAATTCTTCCGGATCTTTTGTTTATTATTCGTATTTCGTACGGAAATGAACTTATTAACTCAAGCAAATCTTTATTTAATTCTATAGCGAATTTATTATAATCTGTCAAAATCAAGCATAAATAGATATAAAATACCTATACTTAATATATTAATAATATATTTATAGCTGTCTTAATAAATTTAACTAAGTTGTATTAAAAAACACAAACCATTGAAAATATCGTCTAGAAAACCAAAACACATAGAAAGAATCCTATGTCACTCTTATATTTATAGTGGCCACAATTCGGGGGTAAGTCCGGACGGCCGTAAACGGTGGGACGTTCCGGAATGGCCCATAAAGCTTAGACACCCTACAGGGTAACCACGTTAGCTGCAGCAGTTTTGCATTTTTCACTTGTTTTCGGGAATTTTAGCTTTAAAGTGATTTTTTGCGCTTCGTAGGTGTGGGGAATTGCATAAAGTTGTCGGACGATACTGTTAAATATTTTTCCCGATACTGAAAAGAATGTGACCGTACAATACGGTAAATAGCTCATTCTTAACCTCGAATGTTATAAAACCAGCCTTATATCTATATTCATTCAGTTTCTACACTGTGTTAGTGTCAAAATCATAAACATAATTACCTATGTACAATTGAAGTAGGTATGATGTGGTTGATATTATATTTACCAATGATAACAATATCATTAAGCCAATTAATCAATGACAATGGACCATATAAATGGCTCGATGAGTTTTTAATAAGATTAGATCGACCGATCAATATCCAATCTATCTAGGTTGTTAGCTTATTGTTTGAGTTCCACGCAATCCTAACTAATATTATAAATGCGAAAGTAACTCTGTCTGTCTGTCTGTTACGCTTTCACGCTAATACTACTGTACTACTACGCGATTTAAATGAAATTTGGTAGAAAGAAAGTCTGGAGCCCGAGAAAGAACATAGGCTACTTTTTAACCGACTTCAAAAAAGGATGAGTTCCACGCGGACGAAGTCGCGGGCAGAAGCTAGTGATATATATATTAAAAATTTTATAATGAGATTCATCGCGATTATCGGTAGCATTATATGATTGTTATTTTACATTCGCTAACAGTAAAATATAATATAAAATGAAAATATATAGTAATACTGTATTAGAATGGTTATGTCATAAGATCTCATGGCATTTTTGGAATGAAATTAATTTCAGCCCCTAATCGTAGACGCTGTTTAAAAAAATATAATAGTATTGATTGATTTATATTCTACCTATTTTATAATTAGGTACCTATTAATTTAATAACACAGGTCTAAATACTGTAAGAAAAGTATAATTAAAACTAAGTTACCGAGACGAGCGATTTTTAATGCAAATGCAGCGGAAATGTATGCAGTCTACGAGTATAGCGGCTAATCGTGGCCATAAGGACACGTCAAACAAGAGATCCTTTGAAAAACGCATTGCGGCATTAATATTACCAATTGGCTTCATTTTGAACATAATATATAATGGAAGAAATCTGCAAGTAGCGCTGCCATTTTATCCTACTAATCCATTCCTATTCGCCTATTCATTTATTCAATAAGTCTCTACCTACATGATTATAAAACATAGCGGTCCGCCCTGGCTTCCTATTTTTTTTTAAATTTAATACAGCCTATGTCACTCACGAATAGTGTAGCTTCCTAACAGTGACTTGAAAGAATTTTTCAAATCGGTCAAGTAGTTTTTGAGCCTATTTATTACAACCAAACAAAGTTTTCCTCTTTATAATATTGGTATACCTAGACCTAAATGAATTACTATGTATCTAATAACCAATCGATTACTAGAAAAAATATTGTCGATGCGAACACGTAATGTTTTTATGTACAGGATCAAAATTTTATAATTATATTCAAGAGTGATTGCATTTAGCCTCCTTATACCTAACTAGCAGCCCGCCCCGGCTTCGCCCGGATCCCTTTTTTATAGCTTATATCACTCGGGAATAGTGCAGCTTTCCAACAGTGAAAGATTTTTTTCCAGTCGATTAGAAGCCTATTCAAACCAAACAAACAAACTTTTCCTCTTTATAATACTAGTACTTATAGATACTTACCTAAACGAATTACGATAAACTAGAAAATAGTATCATAACCACAAACATTATAACCGTAATATAATAATACGCACCTACTTCTCGTGGGAGCCTTTCGAAAAAGTACTGAAAAGAAAGTCTGAACCTACTCATACATAACAAAAACAAAAGATTAGCTACAAACAATAAATTAATAATAATAATTATACTCAAATGAACGCATATTGTATGTAAGCCATATAGTTCCATTTGTTCCGGTATGGGATCTCTCATTTGCCGCACAGCGTAACCAAAACCGTGACCTTAATCTCTGGACAAAGCCTGCCGAAGTGGTGATTAGCTGTGAACATAGCCACATGAAAAGCAGCTGCTTCAAATCATACAAGATAAAAAGTAATAACTGTGTATTTTTCATTGGAATGAAATGATGATGAAACAATCTATAACGGAAATTTAACATGCGTACCTATTTTATAGCGATTATCTAACGATTAATTTAGTGTTAGACTGTCGTTAACTCTGTCGTGCTACAAATAAGGGAACTGAAAAGTTTTTGAAACGTCAGCATATAAATAAAAAACGCAAGTTAAATCTGTTATAGTTGTTTACGCGAAGGCATCAGAAATTATTATATATTTTTCGTCAATATTTCTAACTAAATGAGAAGGTGGTATCTACAAGTATGTTGATCTTTACAGGTCAACTAAAATACCAATGGTAACAGACTTAATTTTTAAAAGACAGGTTGGTTGTATCCCGTTTGACAATATACAAAACACATAAGAACAAATATGACAGGCACTATCACACAAGTACTTAATTTATTTTTCTGTCCTCCGGCCGGAAAGCGCCAACTTTGTGGCCGCTGCGCTAAATAAAATTGCCGCTTTCTGGCTTTGTCGAACAGAAAAATAGTATACTGACCTCGGCCAGTAAAATGAAAAAGCCTCAGATCACATTTTTGTCAACCTCGGCTTCGCCTCGGACGACAATTACATGTGATCTGTGACATTTTTTATTTTACTGGCCTTGGTGTGTAATGTACTATTTTCGTAATCTATTTCTGCAGCTTTTTCATACGATATTTCATTAGGGCTTATTTCACGAATAGGTCTAAAAATAATGAAAGTCTGCAGCTGTCCGACTGCATCTAGCAGAGTGGAGGCTGACGAGGCGCTGCACTAAATCTAGATCCGTTAATTGAGACACCGGGTACTTAATTGTTAATGACCGATTTCGCTGGGCCAAGCACTTTGAAGCTTCGTTTACATAATTTGGAAAATGCACTGTAATATTTTTACATTAATGTGATTCAATGAAAATGATGCGATGTGAACATTTTTTAAGTAGGTTTACCTGGATTAGGATTGGTAAGTTAAATTTTAACATAATGTATACTCAGAGGCACAATTAACCGCCCACATACATTTTACGAAAACGAAACGAAAACACTAAAAAGTGTATATCATTTTTCAACATTAAAACTGTGAAGTGTTCAAACCCGTTTTACTCATTTTTTAAACATAAATATGTACTTTATTGAATAATCAAGTTGAAATAACAAATTTCAGAAGAAATTATACTTAAGAAAATTCAGAAAATGTATGTGGACGGTTAATTGTGCCTCTGAGTATATTGTTAATGAAATAAATGTTTTGATTTTATTTGTTTAGATAGTTGAAGATATATGCGTAATTATTGTTAGATGATACGACGATGGTTAACAAAACGCGAAACATTGCAATAATACAGTTTTGATTGATGATTTTAAATTGGACAGACGAGACGAATGCGACACTTCAGACGAATAGGCCATTTTAAGTTGTTTTTAAATATGTTTGCATTGAAATAAAATATGCTTGAGCGTTTTCTTAGACCCCACATCAAAATCGATTTTTACCTGACTGTTTGATTGAGACGTTAAAAGTATCATTTAATATATATCGATAAAGAGGTAACTTAGATTATTTAAATTATTTTATTAATAGAAAATCGTTTCATTTTAAAATACGATTTACGACAATACATGTCCGTTTTTACACAAACAGCTGAATCAAATCGTCAGTCCTTTTCATGTCTTGCATAATCAATGATACATTAACCAAATTATCGGTTAACCTTTAGGTAAGCCTAAGTTTCGCTGAGTTAAACATAGTAGGTACGCTAGTAGTAACATACGGGTTCCACAGCGCAGGTTGAACAAAGAGCGGCGCCGCGACGTAAGAAAGTTAGGGCCTCAGCTCTGTCTGGATTAATCGCCGCGCGACATGCGGGCGGGGACTATTCTCCACTTACACTTAATAATAACGTGGAACAATAATCCTATAGCCCTTGGGGCCAAGATATAACCCCCTAGATAAGGTGACAACGTTCAACGTTAACGTTAAACGAAATGATCAAAATGTTTGGGATTTGACATCCGCAAACGTCTGTGACGTACGTGTCGTTCGCGGATGTCAAATCCAACGTTAACGTTGAACGTTGGCACCAAAATGTATGGGATCATAAAACGTTGTCTACGCCCACTTATCTTGATAGTAAGCGTGTATAATAAACAGATATTTAAACTAATATTATTTTTTACAAGTTGTGCGCAGCTGTTGCTGACTGATTAAAGACAAATTAATACCAGACCTACTAAGGATTTGAGAATCTGAATATAGATACTCAGATATTATATATTTGATCTAACTTTAGGTTTACAAAAACTCATTAATTTCTAAGCATGACAACAAACAAATGAACTTAGTTTCCCATTTATAATATTAGTCAGGATTCCATTGTTAACGCCCGTTTTTTTCGGCATCCAGTCTGAGATTGCTCCTATTATTAATTATCCAAGACAAATAGAACAAAGCGAACTCGTACAATACGTAATAGCCCCTGGTGATATAAACTCGTCTCTTATCTACGAAGTTCTCCTTTGCCAGTTTAAATTTATCAGCATGAAGTTAGGTTCAAACTAACTGTCGACTGATTTGGAAGTAAAATGGGTTAATGTTGGCGTGGATTTTTCAAAGCTAATCAATTCTAAAGTTCATCATGAATACTGTGAGACTCATTATCGTCACTTGAATACCATTGTATATAGTATTGATTAAATTTCATAAAAAATACACTGATTCCCATCTCGAAGTTTACTTAATAGGAGTAAAGTAATGTCAATATTTCGCCAGAGATCGCTTAGGTATATCTCGTAAGGTATGTCATATTCCACCGTTGCGAGACAAACTAATGGCCTGTAATTGGTGTAAATTTTTAAGTTTTGATATATAGATCTAACCTATTTCATTGTACTTATCCTAAGACATTGAGTTTATTTTACCTATATAGGTATAGCTTCTGCCCGCGACTTCATCTCTGCACGATAAGAACCCACGTTTTACGTTCACAACCTATTGCCACATTGGACCTATTTTAGAAACCTTCGTATGTTGACAAATAAATCATTTGAATATTTTTTTTATTCAAGTTACTTAAAATGGTTAATTTATTAGATGTGTAAAATAAGTGTAAAGTCAGACTATCTTGGAACGTTTAGCCCAGGCGGGTCCCAGCAGACATGTCAATTCTAGTAATCTACGAAGTCTCGAACAATCTTTCTGGTCCTTTTTTATCGCAACGAAAAAGGGTCAAGAAGATGTCTCGGTTATTCGACAAGTTACAAGTTCCCTTTTTATAGTGCGTACAAAATGGCAAACATTTTTCGGAAGAATTGTGGAATCTTGATGGGATGGAGCTTCAAAGTTAGGAAAGATGTTATGATATGAAAAAATGCTTACACTTTTTAGGGAATTCGTTAGGCTACTCTTTCTACCCTAAATATTTACAGCAAAATGCTAAAAATACAAACCTCTATTTTGACTTTATTATTGAAGGTAAAATAAAAGTCGACTGGATCCGATATACTTCTTATACCTAAGTCCTCACCGAAAGGTTATGGGTGTTTTTATTTCAAACATCCTGAAAACAACAATAAAAACATCAATATATATATTTATATAGGTAACCCAGATGTAGGCACGTATTTACAAAAATAATTTCTGATGCCTTCACAGTTATTACACATTGTGATTTTACATTATTCAAACTACCTTATTTCAGCAATTACAAAATGACTACCCTTGTTTTATCCTACCTACTACCCTTGTTTAAAATATGAAATATTGATGTTTCATTCTACGCATAAATTGACTGTTTTACATATAAAAATACATCAGATAAATCTACTAGCGCTAAAAAACAGATTAAGTATTCAAATTTCTTTAGTTTTTGGCAATTAGGAAATACTTACTAAAAGAAATACTCAACAAATTACACGAATAGTCTGCAGTAAAGCAGTTATTTCAGTGCAAAACTACATTTCACAATCTCCAGACTTCATATAAAAATAGAAACTAATTCACTATAGTGTAGCCAAGATTAGTTTTAATACAATAAAGCAACGTGTTTTGTTTCTTGAAGAGCCACTGCAGACGGTGTCAAGATGTTAGATTTATATTTATATCCGACGACAGAAACAGGTTAATAATTTCTGATGCCTTCGCGGTTATTACACATTGGAATGAAACAACTATTAACGGATTTAACTCGCGTATTTTTATTTTATTTTATTTGCTGACGTTTCGGATTCTTTACAGTTTCCATAATCGTAGCATGACTGAGCTGACAAAAGTCTAACGCTAAAGTGCACTTTAGCGTTAGACTTTTGTCAGCTCAGTCATGCTACGATTATGGAAACTGTAAAGAATCCGAAACGTCAGCAAATAAAATAAAATAAAAATACGCGAGTTAAATCCGTTAATAGTTGTTTCATTCCAATAAGAAACAGGTTAAGTTATTGCTATTACTAAAATTGTACAATGTTTCTCGGTATCTACTATTGGCTACAAATTACTCCATATAAACGACGAGCTTCTGCCCACTACTTCGTCTGCGTACGATAAGCACCCTCGTTTTACCCCATTTCAAAAATCGTTTCTTAGTGCTCCGCTACGTTATAAAAGGAACCCCTGTGCAAAATTTCAGGTTTCTAATCCTTTTAGTTGAGGCCCTGCGCTGATATGTCAATCAATAAATCAGCTTCTCCTTTTATAATAATACTAGCGGCCCCGGCAGACGTCGTCCTGCCCGTCCGATTGTTTCGTCAAAGATCTGTCAAAGTCTTCTGTCACTTCTTCATAAGGCTTCATATTTTCCCCGTTTTTTACACATTTTCCACTGTTTCTTCGCTCCTATTGGTCGCAGCGTGATGTTATATAGCCTAAAGCCTTCCTCGATAAATGGTCTATCCAACAAAAAAAGAATTTTTGAATTCGAACCAGTAGTTCCTGAGATTAGCGCGTTCAAACAAACAAACAAACAAACAAACTCTTCGGCTTTATAATATTAGTATAGATTAGTATAGATTATATAGATTCATATTTGTATTACCTAGGTACATACGTCATTAAAATATTTATTTTTTATTAATATGATTTATTGTAATTAACTGTATTATGATATACCTAATTATTACAGAATGCTAAAATGTTATACTTATCATAATATCAATATATCATTGTAATAAACTAGACTTACACTTTCGGGCAAAGTCTATACTCTTTCGACACGTGATTACCAGTCGAGAACCTCGGTACCAAACAATTTGGTATGAAGTTAGGTTTTAAACTATATTAAAACCAACTTCATGGCAATTTATTTTAAGTTCTTAAGTCTTCGCAACTCAAGTATGTTAGACGATATTAGACGGGTATTCCATTGGGTAATATACATTTGGTGTTTGCATTGCAGTAAGCGAGCAGCGAGTTGCTTATCCGCGTGTAGTCTCAGATCACGGTTATTCCTTCTACTCTTATCTAATGTGACACACCGTGGAATAGCACAACAAATACTTATCATAAATTCGTAAGTAATTGACTGTTATGTGAAGAGGTAACAGACTTTAACCACTGTAAAGGGTAAAAGAATATATACTTAATATTAACTACGATCTATCAATCAAAATTCGATTGATATTTTTGGTTCAATACCTTTAGTTTTAAATTATAATGTTTTTTTTTCCTATGGTGTAATGGCACAGCATGCTGCCGCTAGTAAAGGCATAGGCGTGGGTTCGAATCCCATCTTGGGTTTAAAAAAATGTTTTTTCTACTCTTGTCTTTGAACAAAAAAAATATATGCAAGACATTATAATATATAGGTACTTAGTTTATAATAAAAGATGTTGCCAATAAACTCTTTGCTTAATAAAGATACTTATGTACTGTATGGTGACAGATTTTAACCTGGAAACAATATTTTATTCAAATTCAAAAGTTTTAAACTAAGTTTGGTTAGATAATGACTGATCGAGTATCCTACTACCTATATAAAAAAGGTTCTCTGTAGGTTTTGATTCCCTTGCGAGTATCAAAAATTACCTTAGATATATTCTTAGTTTGTTTTCGCCTCCCATTCCTCCCCCACCTTAACAAAATCTAAATGCTACACTGTATGTACCTGGGTGTGAATTATCCGAGGATGTTTTATTATGCATGTCGTAATGATTACCAGTGTGTAGCTCGCCAACGGCAATCTCTAGAAGGGCAACGCTACCCGTGGGGCCGCAATATTCATGGTCGGGAGTACCCGATCCACTCCAGATTGCCTAGGCTTTGAGGTTACAAACATAAAGAACAAATAAGATACTTACACAAATATTCATATTAATCAAAACTTTATTTATATATTATTATGTGAGCTATATTTGATATGAAACTAACACAAAAGTAGCTTTGCTTTCCAAGTCTTATTCGCTTCTTTATTAGTCACTATATTCAAAATATGTTGTTACTCCATTAAGAATTATAATACGTACTTAACATTTAAATTTAAATTCCCGTAGGTAGTGCCACTTTTCAAGTTAGAGCACTTTAATCCTACTAACTAATATTATAAATGCGAAAGTAACTCTGTCTGTCTGTCTGTTACGCTTTCACGCTAAAACTACTGGACCGATTTTAATGAAATTTGGTACAAAGAAAGTCAGGAGCCTGAGAAAGGACATAGGCTACTTTTTAACCGACTGCAAAAAAGGAGGAGTACCACGCGGACGAAGTCGCGGGCAGAAGCTAGTACTATATATAAGCGATATGTAAAACGTGATCATTATATGTACCTAGCAAAATTATTTAATTTATCATAAGAATTAAAAACAATCATACATTTCCAATGTTTAGTTTAGATATGACTATGTGAAACAGTAAGGTACCACTAAGAATAAGTTCGATAAAGATTTACAAGCAGTAAGTTCTAAAGATTTAGGTGTTTAGTTACACAAGCAGACATTACAGGCATTCCTTCAAGTTGAAACTTTCAACCGGACGTGCCTTAGTTTATTGTTATGTTACAGTTAACAGACCACTGGAGCGGTCGAAAAATGTATACATGTGTAAACCTGTGCTTATGCCAGAAATATTTTCTCTGTTAGTCCGCTACGGTATTTTATATAGGTACACTCGTACCTAAAGCAGTGATGGGCAAAATGTAATCGACTAACGATTAACAATTAAGATTAACCTAAAAGTAATCGATTAACGATTAAAAGTGACGATTAATCAATCTTAATCGTAAGATGTTCGACTAACTTAATCACGATTAAGTTAATCGTCGATTAAATACGAGCGATTAAATCTATAATCGATTGATTAATTAGATAAATTTTCTTTCGATTAATATCAGAAAAAAAAATTGTAAGTCTAAGTTTCGGGGTACGCTGATATAAGACATAGGCTATTACGGGGCTTTTGATGGACGAGGAGATACCTGTTAAAATGAAATATCCATAATAAATAAATTTACCTAACTCATATACTGCCTAACCATTTTTTGCCCTGCTCTAGAATTATTTCTAAGAACATATTGAATGATATATGTACATATATTTTTTTTGTTATGCACTGTGTTTCAAAATTTAATCGAGAAATTTAGTCGATTAAAATGACGATTGACCGAATCGTTAATCGAATTCTGCGACGATTAAGTTAATCTTAATTAAATTAATCGCGATTAGTTTTGTGACGATTGATTGTTTAGTCGATTAATTAATTGATTAAAAAAATAATCGATTAATGCCCATCTCTGACCTAAAGTATAGTATTAGGGCGCCTAGACAAGGTGCCAACGTTCAACGTTGGCACCAAAATGTATGCGATTTGACATCCGCGAACGATTGTCACGTACGTCACAAACGTTCGAGGTTGTCATTGTCATTTTAGTCGTTTCGTTTAACGTTAACGTTGAACGTTGGCACCTTGTCTATGTCCCTAGATTACTAAAAAATATTGGACACGTATTTTTAGTTTTCTCAGTTTAACAATAAATGACAAAGTTCCGAACTTTTAGGAAAACTTATCTTTGTTATTTGTTTGTTTGTTTGGGAAAGAAAAAATACTCGTACGTCCAATAATTTTTAAATGTCTCGACTAAAGAACTATATAGAATTTAGTTTTCTTTACCCAGTCATCATCCCTATAGTGGGTACTTCATATCATTGCAAAGTTATGTAGGTATTTTTCGTTCAAAGCTCGCTATTTTATTGAAATGTGTGATTTGTATATTATTGTTTAACTTTTCCAAAAACTGGTGTGTTCTAGGTATTAAAGTGCATGTTTTTGTTTACAAACCGCTTGCAAAATACTGCAACTTTGCCTGAGTTACGGGGTAACCACTCATTTACTTAGGATAGTTAGTTGGGCGCTGAGGTGGGTAATCGATACCATCGCACTACTTCGACTAGTTAGTTCTTCACTCTTAAAACTTTAACTTTAGCAACACATCGATATTTGTTATTTACTAAAATTTAAAACTTGGTAGCTTGTTAGTGCTATACCTAACTGAACCGACCTTTAGCGAATGTATGTTTGTAAGTTTCTTGAGTTTTCATTGAAATAGAATACCGGTATCCGTTGGCTTCGGAGAACTTTCATAATTATTATTATGTTTGTGGGACGTATTAGTGTTCATTGTCACTTAAAAAATGACAGAAGTAGCATTATTTTGGCAATTTAGGAACGAATTGTTTGTTTAGTGGCTCTTTTAAAATAGACTTTTTCATGCACACCTTCCCCTTCTTAAAAATAATCCAGTTCTTACTTTAGCGAATGCTTGACTCTAATATATTTAATTTTCTTTCGATATCTGCCCACTTTTGGTCTCACACGTACCTACTTATATCCTTTCACTCATATATATCTGTAGTCACACTGAGTACTTAAGATAAGACCTAACATTAATACATCTCGTCTGTCACACAAATACGATCCACGTGGAAATTACAACCTTAGTGGCTTGGCGTAAGGTTTAATGTCAAAAGTATTAAAATTACTAAAGGCACAGTATAAGTAATCACCAGTGACGCAAGAGTCTAGTTTTTACGTGAGTCAGGAGATATTTAGGTACTTATCTATGTTGGTATAGGTATATTAGTGGTATCAATTGATTATGCCTATGTCCTATAACGTTAATTACGAAATATATTGACACTAAGAACTCCAAAATATTGTAGTCCTTTGTTTGGTTGTGTTTATTTTTAGTGACTGTTTTTTTTGCTGTATGACTCTAAGATTGACTGGTAAGGAATGCTTCAAGGCATTAAGGTCGCATTTTGCACACTTACTTCTGTTAAGTTTTGTGCAATAAAGTAGGTATATATAAATAAATGGTCAGCCTTATTGCTTTTGTAACAATATCTTTAACCAGGTTTTGTACCTGGAATATTTTTCACATTCCTAGCACTATGCTGGAAAAGTTTCAGTGGCAAAAGTGACATTTCAGGAAATAAACAATTCAAAGAAGTTGCATTAGTACTTACGTTTGCTTGAAAATATCGCCGCGGATGTCTTTACTGGATTTGATTTGTATTGTGATCACATAATCGATAGTTAGTGCAGGTGTTTGATTGTGTTCCGCTCTTTAGACGTCGTTCGTCTAAATTAATATTAGTTAGGCGTATTAATTTGAGCTAGCGTTTCAGAAGATTGATCTTAGGCATCAGAATTTGCTGTTTAACTTGAACATGCAAGAGATGTTGGAAATTATGTAAATGACGCCTATATTTAATGTATAAATAAGTAGTTATGATATTCGAATAGATGCGTGCAAGCACGTAGGTAGATTTTTGGATATCTGAGAGTAATGAAACGAAACTTAAAAAAAATACTTTTATTTTATGTATTATGAATTATAGCCAAGACCTTTGACCTCAATATATTATACATACTAAGTTTCAGGAAGAGATGATATTTTAAGCTGTTAAAAATCATTTTATGTTCTTATAAATAAATTTTGGTACTGACAAATGAAATTGGCCCCCATTTTCATCTCACTTATTTTTTCGTTGAACATGGCTCTCATTAGGTACCGTAAAATGGGGTTACTTTGAGTCCTGGGGTTACTTTGATAAAAACTTCTTTTCTTACTAAAACTGGGACTAGTACTATTTCTGAACGCATTTATTACATTTTTATTTTACATTTAGCAGCATCGATAGACACTACAACCATGTGAATTATTAGTAGCGCGATCGTGCTTCTGGTTTGATAGTAAAAAAATAAAAAACATAAGAAGTTGTTTTTGGTTATTTTCATACCATGAATAACTTCTAAAGTAGTCGTTAAACTATAGCAAAAACATTTTTTTTTACTATTTTTCCTATATCAGAAATGTATCAATCTATAATAATCAATTTCATCAAAAACGATAACCTTTACGACTATTTTATTTTGGCGGTATTTTCGGCTAGGGGTGTCTCTGATCACTACTACGGGGCTACATTGATCAACTGATCTGTATCATTTCGTACTAGTAAAATGTGTTAACCCTTTCAATTATCTACTTAAAATAGGCTGATCGATCATTCATACTTCATTGGTAATAAGACCTGACCATAATTATTAGTTAAAATTGACTGAAACCATTCTGAAAAATAAATAAAATAATTTCTATAAAAATACTGTGTAAAATTATCAAATAATGCTATTTAAGTATGATATATGGCAAAATAGCACAGCACAAGCATAAGAGATAGAAGTTAAGGGCATACGAACAAATTATTTAAAACAAAATATTTTTTTCTAAAAATGCTCTTATTTCTCCTTTGTCAAAGTAACCCCAACCAGATAAAAATCATTCTAAATTCCAAACCTGTAGACGGATTAATTTGGTTTCTTCGGATGATTTACTCTAAATCAGGGATACTATCGAACCCCATAATAAAAAGAGGGGGTATCAAAGTAACCCCAATCATAGTATAAACTTGATCACGAACTTTTTATTTTTTTTCTCGAAATATATTGATGAAAAAAAATATTTTAGTAACGGATTCGGTAGTATGAACAAAACCGATATTCCCATTTTTTTTATATTTTTTTTTACATTATTGTATAAGGAGAAAAACACATTTGAATTTTAAAATTTACTAAAGTCACCCCATTCCACGGTACACCCGTACAAATAGAGGTATGTTTTGATATTAGTTTATCATTTCCAACTAATCTAGTTCACATAGAGTCAGTGTTCAGAGACTCGAGTTAATAAACATCAAAGGACTACCTAAATTAACTATTAGACTATTTTACAGATACACGTGGTTACTTCCATAAGCGTATATCGTTATAGCTTATGCTTTTAACTACCTACTATTTGTTTAAGATCACTGAATTGCTTACAATCGGTAATATTTGACCAAATATAGGAATATTTGGTCAAATATTAACGAAAACAGTCCAGCAGTTAGAAGGAAACGTAGGTAACAAACATTGGAATTTATAGTAACTGTTCCAACTTCGACGACTATACTTGGCACAATGTGCTGTGAAGCACTTTTAAACAATTCCGGTGTAACTTTCGAGGCAACAAGCTAATATGATAGTTGGTCCTAAATACCGACGTAACTAAGATACACTGTTAATAGGTAAAACAAGTTGATGTGCGACGTCGAAAAGTGTAACATCAATAATAATCAATATAGGGTTATAAACTCATCGTGTGATACGATTGACCGTTGTGTATTCAGACATTGAGGGTCGATTTCTTTATATAGAAAAAATATATATTTTGTTTAAGGGTAATTATCTATTATATAGAAATAAGTCGGGTTTTCCTTCCTGAACCGACTTTCACGGTTTTGCGTTCGTTGGAAAGGTCTCGAGCTCCGTGAGGTTTATAGCAAAGAAAATTCAGTTTTTTTTTAACAGAAAAGCGGGAAAATCTTTTTTTATACAGCGCCATCTCTGATACTTAGCATGTACTACAATATTACATAAAACGAAACCATCTGGTGGCGAAACGGAGTTCGCCGGGTTTGCTAGTAGTGTATACGTAGGTACAACTTTTCATTTATGGCTATTTCCAAACATAGGCCATATTTATTATCAACATTTTTAATCCAGTTCGCAATCAAAAATAAAATCCGTTTTATTTATTAAGGGATCAATTTAAACTGCTTTCGACGCAATCCATATTTTCCCTAACAAAATTAATGAGCTGCGTCGTACATAATGAATTTAAAATTTCTTCTAACTCCTAATTAGGTACGTTATAAACTGACCCGGGTAATCAGATTAGGGGATTACATTATACGAGTACCTACAATGGACCCACCAGTTGGCGAAGTTTAATACTGGTTCATTAAGTTATAATCTATATATAAGTCATTATAAGTGTATATTATATAGGTATGTATATAAAAATGGATAGCTGTTCGTTTGTCTCGCTAAAACTTCCGGTTCTTACCTTTGGACCAATTTGGCCAAATCTTTCAAGATATTCTTGAAAGTCCAGAATAGCATAAACCTTTTTTGGACTTTATAGAAATTTTAAAAAATATACAGGTATAAGGATTCTAACAAAATGCGGTACGAGTTTCGCTATTTATAGAAGGAAAATATGTAAAGGCACACGTCATTTTCAGTTTGGAAGTTAATAAGAATTTATAAAATTAACATAGGCACTTACCTGATCCTAAAAACATTTGTAAAAAACATTTGTAAGCTACTATGTCGTGATATATAAACGAAATATATTGATAGGTTAGTATATGATTTAAATTGGTCGGAGTAAATACAGAAAATAGGAAATACAGTTCGCGCGGTGAATTGAAAACTAATACGCGAATTTAGGATTCTCTTTGTAAATGCACTGGTTTGCATTCTAATTAATAGAGAGAGCATTTCAACTCAGGATAACATGTTAACCTCAAATATTTGACTGATATATTAAATCACTGGCCTGTAATACACTTATCATTGTATATAGGTACCTATATGAGCTGTGACTGCAAATTGGTTTTAGGGAAATTCTATGATCACCCAATAAGCAAAATTACTAGTTAGGGCTTTCCTAAGACTACTTTTTTTTCCTTGATTTGGACTCAGTTACAGGAACATCTATACCTATATTTAAAGGTTTAATATAGGCACAACTTATAACATTACGTTAATAAGCCTTACAATGTAGGTAAGTACTTAAGTAAGGAGTTTACTATAATATCTTTGTACGAATGTTATTAGTCATTCCAGGCATAAAAACTCTACAATGCGTTCTAAAACTTAAATTGTAGCTAGTTTAATAATCAGTTTTATATCAGGAACTATTCTAATTTATCTAGGTTATAAAAATGAATAGCTTTTCGTTACTCTCGCTAAAACTCAAGAGCGACTGACTGATTGGCTAAATTTGGTTTTGAAGTATTTGAGGAAGTCTAGGGATGTTTATACGGTGAGAAACATTTGGAAAATGAAAAGAAAAAAAGATTATCAAAATCAAAAACCCGATATGAAGTTCACTAGGTCAGCTAGTAGGTATATATATCAGGGAAGGTTTAAGATGTTCTGATACTAAATTACATTCACTTGTTAAGATGGATAGGTACTACTGTAACCAAGTAACGTTAAATTTAAATTCTGTTAATTATTTATATAAAATATTTCCTAACATGCCTACTAAGCTACTTTGCAAAACACGAGTGTGCCTTAAATATGTAATAGGTGTTCTAGCTGACTCAACCCTTTGTCGGCCATGTCTGAGTTCAGAACCAAGGGTTCCTGGATTAAGAAAAATGGAGTTTTCACATTTCGCTTAATTAATAATTCGCTGGCTCAGGCTTGTTTCGAATCGGGTAGCGAGTGAAAATTTAATGAGCCCGCGCCGTGCCGCGGCCGTATTTAGGGTTTTTGTCCGAATTTCTATTTTCCTATTTCGAATCGGGTTTTTACTTAGGGCTTATTAATTAGGTAAGTGCAGTTACTTCCTATATTAGTAGTAGAAGTAGTGAGGTAAAACAGATTTTTAAAACTAAGTAGTATGTTATGTTATGTTTTCTATTTTTTTATTTAACAGATATGCCTACACAATATCTTATGTAATCAGAGATTTTATAAATTATCAAGTGGTTCGATGTTTATTTTATTACCTATGTAACGCAACAATAGATATACCTATAGGTAGGTTTAAAAAATCGTATTATAAAGTTAGCCGGTGTTAAACTTGCTCTTCTATTACATTTTTGCTAATATGACACATCTAAATAATATAATAATATTCATGTTTATTAAGAAAATATCGATTTTTATATAGATAAGTAATAAAAAACGCATAAATCTTCAGACGAACCTATTCCTAGTCTTTCAACATCGTCAGTAAAATTACCTATATCTTACCCTAGGTAATTGCAACTGCCAAAAAGGTAAATCACCTATGTACCTAGATGCTATAACAATAAATAAAGTATTCAGCCTGGTTCTCCTACCTTCAACGTGTTACTTTATGAGACATCGTCTATATTCTAGAAAATGAGAACATTATTTACACATTTTTCTTTAGAAGCGTTCTCATGAGATATCCTCGGTCCGACACCGTGGTGCCGAATGTAATAAATACTGTAGTAGACAGTAAGTTACACTTTCAATTTCAATCAGTATTTTAAAAATAAGCATCGCTAAGGGCCTTATGTAAATACAGGTAGTTATAGTATTAATATTTTTCATAAATTAATTACGGTCACCACATATCTATGACAGGTTAACTAGAATTTACTTACTTACACTTTCAATTTCAAACACTTTTTTTAAGACATGTATCGCAAAGGGCCTCAGGTAAATACGAGTATGTACCTACTTATTAATATTTTCGTACTTATTAGTAATTACGATCACCGCATATTATTATGATAGATTACCTAGCTAGAATAGATTCTTTAAGGAAACAAGCTAGCTACCTGCCTGCATTCAGTTTTTTTTTAAGTAAACTGATTATTTGAAAATATCTAACAAGTATTTAAGAACCCCTTTATCTTGACTATTAGGAAAATATATGAATCAAATATTTGTGTAGATATAGACTTTTTATTAAAAAACAAGCAACAAAAAAACACATTTGTTTTAAGAGAACCCCACGAAATATTTATTTTATTCTGTTTTTTAGTAAGTATTTGTTGTTATAGCGGCAACAGAAATACATCATCTGTGAAAATTTCAACTGGCTAGCTATCACGATTCATGACATACTGCCTGGTGACGGACGCACCGGGACAGCGGCGTCTCAGTAATAGGATCACTTTACACTTAGTGTACGGAACCCTAAAAATATTAGCGAACTTTAATGTTAACAAATAAATAATACGAAAGAAGCCCAGCTTCCTAAGGTTTCAATATAGTTAACAAGTGGGTACCTACTTAACCTAAATGTTGACCTTGTTAGAAATTTTAGAAAAGCCAAACCCTTCACAATAGATGGCAACTTCCTGATTAATCTAAGTTGCCCTTTCAAGTCAGATCAAAGGTTAAGGGTTTACGGGCGCCATTCTCAATATGGAAATTATTTCATTAAAGTGGCAATTTTATAAAACTTATAACACTAAGTACCTACCTAAATAAATCATAATAATATTAATCGAAAGTGTTTTGTTATCCAATTCTAAAATACTGGCTGTCCGTCCCGGCTTCGCACGGATAATCTTTTTTTTATAGCCTATGTCACTCGGGAATAGTGAAGCTTCCCAACAGTGAAAGAATTTTTGAAATCGGTCCAGCCGTTCTGGAGCCTATTCAATCCAAACAAACAAACAAACCTTACCTCTTTATAATATTAATAATTAATATAGATATATGGGTGATTCCACGGGCGTTTCAACCGCCGTCAGTCCGTTGTCCTGAATATTGAAGAAATGAGCTACAACAAGAATTACGTTTTGATGCGACGACATACTGCGCTCGCACTTGTCGTCAAAATTAATAGAGTTTAAATCTTATTGTAGCTTAATTCTTCAATATTCATGACAACGGACTGACGGCGGTTGAAACGCCCGTGGAATCACCCATAGATAAAATCATTGCTTGTTTGACAAACTCAATTCCACTTTGATAGTTTTTGGTATTAAGGTTGATTAGGTTGGTAGAACCTAAAATTATGGTGTCATTAAATAGCTATATCAACAGTCAAGTTTAATAATATTAGTAGGATTATTATCCAGAATAGGTTTCCAATTGTCATATTAACACACGTACAGTCGCGATAGAAACACAATATTCCCATGTGTCGCGGCGCTTCCTATTTATTCCGTTTTGTTTTGTGGATTACAGTCGAATTGGGACTGACTTTATTCGTTTAAAATCAGTTTCGAATGTGTTATTGTATGATTTATGTAAATTAAACATTTTTGTTCAAAACTGAGATTATAAATAATTTATGTGCAATTTGCGTAACAAATTAACAAAGTTAGCAATTATGCGTACATAGCAAAAGGTACCTATTAACGACACCTTGTCGTGATCAGGACGGAGGACGTTCCGAAGTCACGAAAACGTATCGTGATTAGCGCTGAATGGGTTAAATGAACAATATTAGCAAGATGCAGAAGTTGTTAGGTTAACTACGAATATATACAAAAACCAGCATTTTCCGAGTCGGCCTTTTACCAATTCAATCATTTTACAAACAGCCAGTATACGATACACAAATCTTTAAAAAACAATTCCTTTCAGCCAATCCAGCCAGTAACTATAAAGGGCGCAATACACTACACAATCTCATCAGCGAATAAAGTAAAGTGTTCTCTCACACGCCCGATTGGCCCTGTATTAGAATAGGAACAAATGCGTTAGAAGTACCACGTTGAAACATTCCGAAGCCTTTTTGGGGAAAAGAAAAATTTTGTAGGTATGAACCTACACTGGAAGTAAGCATTTGTACCCGAAACTTGAATGTCTTATAATTATGCATGTTTATTCGTTGTCTGGTGCATATGGGACAAACTTGACCTAGTCTTCGACAAAATAAATTAGTGTGAATTGTCTAGCGACCGATAATTATACGTTAGTAAACTCATATAGTTGGGCTGGTACCTTTTTCTCATTCGCTTCTATTCTCTAATACTCTATGGCAGTACATCTGGGGATCAGTCAGTGTGTTTAGGCGGCGCGTTATTGCCCCACTCCACAGATTGGAGTGATGTGCACCGAATGGAATGAAATGCTTTTTGTAAATGTTTATAAAATGTTCATAATATAAACTCTAAGTAATGAAGTCGTACCCACAGACTACTCTTTATTACTAATTAGAACATTCTAGACATACCTATACCAGTCACCACAGACTTACGTGGTTTTAGGAAAGATGTTTTTTACAGGTAGCAAAAACATGATAGTTTTTTCGGTTCAGCCATTCTTGAGTTATAAATAGATAGTTCAAATAAATAGAGATATTCTGTACATATCTATAAAATAAGTCGTTTTAGTTACTGCTTGTAACTCAAGAACGGCTGAAACGAATTGACTGAAAATTAGTGGGGAGGTAGGAGAAAATTTATGACCAGTAGGCCTCAACAAATTGTACCCAAAATCATAGATTTGCATATACTTAGATAAAATCATAGTACACTGACTGAAAAATGAGTAGCATATGAAATAAATAATTCGAAAGCCGTGAGATGAAGAAATCATAAAATAAATTACAAAATAATGCAAAAAGACAAGCTCAGGCCAAGGGCCAATCCGATAGGTCATACAAAAGGCTGATTCATAAATACCTACAAGATAGGTACATCTATCTCTGTAATTCTTTTTCGCTCAAAAGAATAGACAAGTGGAAGGCAATCAATAAGTTGGGCGATATCGGCAATAATAACAATCCTTTGAAACGTATTTAGCACGCGAACTCGCGCCTAATCGGATTTTTATGGCAACAACGTGCTGCAGCCTAGTTTAATCTACCAGAGCGGCTTTACTTATAGAAGATAGTAAACTTGCGATTGGTCCCCTTCCAACAAGGAAAAACTTAATATTTCCGTACACAAATTTAGGTAGATAGGTAGGTACATACCGAAAAGTGCAGAGCACCTTATTTTTTAGGTAAGTATATAAAATTTATAAATTTGGCACATTTTGTTCCTCAGGTAGGTATTCTAAATTAGGTATATATTATATCAACATTATCATATATTATGTATACCTATAACAGCGAAATAGGTGCATGAGACAACGTACCTACTTCATAAATGACTAAGCATAAGGCGAACCACTCATTTTATAACGTTTCCGTACACACAAAAGTAAATTGAAATTGGCCCAAAAAATACCTAATTCTAGTTCTATAAATATTTCACCAAGTTTCACATAACGAACAACTGGAGGAATAATGCTTCTGTACATGTAGTAAGGATGAACACAAAAGAAAAGTAGGTACCTAGTTTATATTTCGTATATTGGAGTGGAGTTTGTATAAAATTGGTCTAGCGTGCCGGGCGCGCGTAACGACGCGGTGGGCAAGTTCTCGAATTAAGAATACAATCAACTGGTTTTAATTGCTTTTTAAATATTATAGCACTTACAGGCACCTAAATTAATAAAGTAATAAAGTAGACCTATATATTTATACATGTAAAGGAGTGGTTCCTAACCTTTTAAATTTTGTAACCCATGTGACGTTGTACCCTGGCCTTAAAATACAAAGAAGTCTCTTTATGTGAATTTTACTTTTCTTTATTAGGTTCTTTGTTACCTTTATAGAATAGTTGATTTACTCCTACGGGGGTAATTACGCCCAGGTTCCGAACCAAGCATGCAAAGTAACTACGAAATAGAAAACATAATAGTACCTAAATGATGTTGTCTGAAAATATTTGGGTTTCAAAAATCTACGACTTTTATTTACTAACCAACCTATTGTAATATAAAAGAACCTGCATTGAATAAACTTCACAATAGCTTAGATCAAATAATCCTCCTTTTTTTTAATTACCTACATTGGAACAATTTCAAAAACTAGCATTTGAACACTAAATGAAATCCCATTTGTAAACATTTATCATTTTAGTAATTTTCGACTCAAACTCTACGTCACTAGAGTTGAAATTTGGTCGCGGAGTAACTAGTGATACCGTACATTCGTTAATTAGGACCTAGTTACGAACATTTCCAAATGAATGCTGAAAGCGCAAATCTCCGAGATGTTCTCGGAATCGCTTTTAATATCTCGAGTTTTTATAACGTCGAGAATAGGTACTTCTAGAGACGCTGGCAGCTAGTTTTAATAGCATTTTTCGTTATTATTGTTAGGTTTTAGACTAATTAACTATAGAACAAGGGCGTAGCTAGGATTTTGGGTGGGGGGGGGGCTTGTAGACGCACTAAGAATGTATCTAAGGTAAGTTTTGACACTCGCAAGGGGATCAAAACGGAAGAGGGGCAGGCTAGACGCAATGAGAATGTATCTAAGGTAAGTTTTGACACTCGCAAGCGAATCAAAATCTACAGGGTACTTTTAAATGGGGGACAGATGCCGCCCTACCCCCTGCCTGTACCCCGCTACGTGGATGAACGTTTTTCAGGTTCCTAACCTTCACCAGTTAGATAGAGTGAACACTACAGGCTTTTCAGAATTGTTACCATACAATTATAAACCTTATTAACACATTCTCACTTTATACATCTAGGTGCCTAAATAATACCTATACAGAGACAGACGAGTAAGAATTCCCTTAGCACATTATTTCCCGTAGAATGGGCCAAATCCGATTTGTTTACGAAAACAATTTACTTTGCCCGTTCTAATAAGACTGAAGCTTTTGTACCAACTTACTCGGACTATACACGCACGAGCTGTTTTCAGTATCTGGTATGATACTTAGGTCCTTATACGTATTGGCAATGTAAGAGAGTAAACAGATAAACTTATTGATAGATAGATATAAATTTAGTCTACGTATCTTAATAATGAAAGAACTCTTCATTGTAAGCTAAAAGCTTAAGGCTTAAAAGTAATCTGAAGATTCTTTGTTTATAAAGTCAACTCTCAGGTTACAAAATAACAAAATGATATGTAGGTATATATAAAGTACCTTTACCCGTTTAGGCTTAGGGGTTAGAAAAGTTTTGTTGAGTGACTTATTCAAAGATTTTCCTTTTTTTTATAAATATTAAAATGTACCTAATAATTATTTTATTATTAGGTACATATAACCTGATATAACACATTATTACCTAAATAGGTTTTATAACAGCACTTATCAGAATGAGAACGATGAAAACACGAGCAAAACCGCGGTGCAACGCCAGTAAATTTTGTAATGGCGCTTGCTTAGTTCATCGAAAGCTAACAATGCCCGTAACTAAATGCTAAGTTTGTATTGGAAACAATTCTAACAATCCAGTATTGTTTTCGGTATCAAAACAGACCAAACATAATTGTACCGTAATTTTGTTATTATTGTTATATTGCAACGTATGCGCGCATTTGTGTCTGTACAGTGAACAGTAATTCTATGAAACCCGTATTGGTTTTCCACAAAACAAAAGTGCATCGGGTTTGCGCGACTAGATATTATTATGTTTCTACGAGTATTAATTTAACTATTGAAAGTATTGGTTAAGAGTTACATAAAAAATCGACTTAGAAACTTATAGTCCTTTTCGATGTCGATGTCACCCACTGTGATAGAGCACGAGTATTGTGTCGATATAACGTGAAGTGAAAGAGATAGGTACGTAATATGTGAGACAAAATATTGTTCCGATATTCTGCGAAAGTTATTCAGTGAGTAAGTAGCTACCTAGTGGGTATTGATAGGATAGAGAGACAACGTTTTAAAAAAATAGTACCTACCTACCCAATTAGGATAACTAAAATTCTAGTAGTATCTAATAGTATCTAATAGTATCTATATAGTATCTATATAGGTACATGACTTTATTAAATTAAACGCATACTAATTCAAATTATGCAATTGGTACCTACTAGTTTTTTTTAATAACCAAATATTAAGATAAATTTATAGTGGTTGACTGTGCATGGTTGTACCTAATAATTAAAAAAAGGCCTCGTTATCGTTTGTTTAAAGGTTTTCATAATGACGTTAAGCCTAGTAGGTACTGATAATGAAACCACAAAAAACTTTCAAAAGTCCAAAAAATCGTCAAACCAACGAAAGTCAATAAGTGTACATCCATACAAGAAACACCAACTTTATTATCACCATTGCATTCCGGAAGTTATTAGAAATAAATTCCCAACGCCTGGTCACCACAGCGCGCCTGGGAGACGTTGTGTCTGATTGCCGGGAATTTTCCCCAGAATTTCACAGGAATTTGACGGGAATTCGCCGGAGTTCCCGGCCACGGGACGCCCGCGCCGCTGACTCGGCGATATATGTTCGATGGCGGAATTAACAAACTCAAAGCGATTGCATTTATTGCCTTAACTTTAGCTACCCATAAAACTAGCTTGGCTAAGAAACTAAGTACCTACCTACCTACAGTTGGTCCGTGTTATGCATTAGTGTGTCAACCCACACCAAGCTAGTTTTTAGAAATCGGCGTTAAAATTTTTTTGAGAACAATCTTCTTTTTCAGCTTATTTTAAGGTTTTTTTTTTTTTTTTTTTTTTTTTTTTTTTCGAACTGAATACTGAAGCGCAGTTGGCCAGCTAATGGGCCTTCACTGCAAAACCGGACGGGTGGCGAGACTCCTGAAAGGAGACTCTTAAGCCTTTTAGGTTGGTTTAGGGTTTTTAGCCCTGACCGACCCGAGGGCCCCCCAAGGTGGGGGTCGCACCTCGGCTCGGGCCGTCAGGAGGTGTGTTGACACGACTATTATGTTGCAAGGGAACAGAAGGTCCCTGCGGATAAGTCCGACGCGCGCCGGGTGTATGTGGACGTCTTCGACCCCGCCGGCGGGGCCGCTGTAACACTATCGAGTATGCTAGGTGTGGGTGAGGCCGCATGCCGCGCGGCAGCTGCCTGTGTGTCGGTGTACGGTTTGTGTCCGTGGGAGGGGGCGCGGCGGCCGCTATGGCAGCCGTGATCGAATCGGGCGGGTCCAGGAGGACGTTACGAGGGCGACGTTTACGAACAGTTTCGTCAGCGCGAACCGTGTATTCGGAGGCTTGAACGACTAACGGATTTGGATGATGCGGAGCTTTATCGAAATAACCGCGCGACGCGGTTTGCATAAAAGTCCCCAGAGTGGGGAGATCGAGGTCCCTATGGAGATCCCTATTCCTTTCGTAACGACGCGCCTACGGCCATACGCAGAAATTTGTTTTGAATAACTTGCAGACGTTGCAGTTTGTATTGGCTGACGTGTGCGAACACTACGCTAGCGTAAGTCATGATGGGACGCACACAGGTTTTGTAAATTGTCAGCTTATTTCTAAGTGACAGTTTACTCCGCCCGTTGAGCATCCAGTATAAGCGGCCTAGAACGAAAGCGGCCCTATTCCTAACTATTTCTATATGCGCTCTGAAGGTGAGTCTGCGATCGAGGGTGACGCCCAAGTACTTTGCTTGGCTAGACCATGGAATTTGCCTATCGAATAGCGTGATCGGGAGTTCGTGGGTTCGATAGAGTGTCTTGCGTGTGAAGCACACAGCGGCACTCTTCTCTGATTGACTTCTATCCTCCAAAGACGGAACCAATCGCCTAGAAGGTTCATGGCCCGTTGGAGATATAGATTGAGACGGCGGGGGCTCTTATACGACGCATAGATGGCGGTGTCGTCTGCAAATAAGGCATACCTAACTTGAGGGATTTTGGGGATATCGTTGGTGTACAAGGAATATAGGAGAGGTGAAAGAACGGAGCCTTGTGGGACTCCCGCTCTCAGCGGATGAGGATTCGAGAGCGTACCTTCCACTCTGTAGCGAAAGCTTCGATTTGCTAGAAAATCGCGCAAAATCAGGACGAGACGTGCTGGTACGCCCATGGTGGACAATTTGTACACCAGGCCGTTATGCCAGACCTTATCGAATGCCTTCGCTACGTCGAGGAAGATAGCTCCCGTCGGGGTTTTAGGATTACTATGAATGTGCTCCGTGATGCGGTGCACCTGCTGTACGCAAGAGTGTCTGGCACGGAATCCAAACTGCTCATCTAATAGGAGGCCTGGGGAGTCTTGAAGAAACCCCCACATGCGGGCTATAATGAGACGCTCATAGAGCTTACCTAATGAACACAATAAACTAATCGGACGATAAACTTATTTTAAGCAAAAAAAAGTATTGATATGTGGTATCATTTTTTTTGTTGAAATGCATAGATTAAGGATATAAATGTATTTATTACAATAAATTCATAATTTAAAAGAAAAAACAGAAAAATGGTTAATGCTTAATGGCTATAAGGTTTATTACATTTAGCATTTATGTGCTAACCCACATAACACTATGAGAAATTCTCATTTGTTGTTTTAAAATGAATATGTTTTACACTAATTTTTGAAAAATGTAATAAAATAAACTACTAACGTATTAAAACTTAAATGTAAGTACTTATTTATGGAGTTTTTATTGTTTTATCATGTTTCAGATAACATTATAAGTTCTGCTAAAAATGTGAAATAGGTACAACAAGTTAACACTTATATTATTTCAATTACTTACTTAAAAATCTTAACCAAATTGATTTATTATTATTATTTTATCATATTGAATTAAACCAATAATATATATTTCCGTACCTAAAAGCCTAATAAACCACCTAAAAACCATTTTTCGAAGAGTTGATAAATTGTGGAGACAAGTCGGTCTGCCATCCTATAATATTATTATGTGTAATATTCTAATTTTTGTCACACACGTTTTAATCTAATGATGGATATAAAAAAATATCGGTTAAGTGCGAGTTAGACTCGCGCACCAAGGGTTTCGTACTATAAATAACCTGTAGGTACCTATTTTTTTTAATGATGTCATCAAAAATGTATGGTTTTCGTATTTTTTTCTTTATGTGTGCTATATGACGTTACCTCGTACTAAATTAATTCAAGATCCTGAGTTCACGAGGAGTACCCTGTAGGTTTTTATTCCCTAGCGAGTGTTGAAAACTTTTGTCAATTCGTGGCATAAACGGCGGTTCTTTTGATTGCGTTGGCGATTTTTTTGTTTTACTATTCCAAGGGACGGTAGTCCTGAGTATTTGATATTACTCTGAATTTTAGTTTGATACCTACCTCCACGCGTTACTGAGGTAAAGGATCATACAGACAACAAAGTACCTAATCCTGTAAGGGTTCCATTTTTTTCCCTTTAAGATACGGAAACCTAAAATATGTATTGATTTTATTTAATATGATAAAAATAATAATAATAAAAAAACGAGTTTGGTTAAGATTTTTAAGTAATTGAAATAATATTTAAGTGTTAACTTGTACCTATTTCTCATTTTTAGCAGAACATAAACTGTTATTTGAAACATATGTTATACAACAATAAGAACTTTAAATAAATGGGTACCTACTTAAGTACATTAAAGTTTTAATTCGCTAGTTGTTTATTTTATTACATTTTCTAAAAATGTTTGCATAATATTTATATTCGTTTCAAAACAACAAATTAGAATTTTGCATTAATGCAAAAATACAAATCTGACATGGGAATTAAGCAATAATGTGTTATATGTGGCTTAGCACATTAATGCAAAAATACAAATCTGACATAGGAAAAAAGCAATAACCAATTTTGTGCTCTAGAATATTCTACGATTTTTTTTTTAATAAAATGGATCGCACTGCCGTATTCCTCATGATCTATTTAATAAAACTGCATTCATAACTCAAAACCCGATTTTTTGTGGGTTAACACACGAACGTTTAACACGGTCCAGATAGTTTCTTAGCTTCACTTGGTGGTGTTTCTTTATGAGATCCATTTTTATATGATGTGATGATATATGTGTATGATGCAGAGAAATACGAATTTGATAAAATCCCAAATAGGTATATTTTTTTACGAATACATGTAGTTTTAAGTATATACCATTTCAAAAATGGGGTGGTTTTAATAGCACTTGATAGAATCTTATTATCATAATTTAATAAAAAAAATCGACCCAGTTTTAATAGAAATTAAGTTAATGTTTAGCGCATAGTAGGTACCTCCTTTATGTATATATTGAGTACCTACTGTCACTGAGCGAGTCGGCAACTTTATTCATGTAAAAAACACATAGGTACTTATGAAAAACATACATTTTCTTGCACCACCCTCAGGAACAAAAACTACCGAACAATAGCGCTGTTTACTTTGACAAGCTACGTCCGTAATGGATAATTTATAACGTAACAAAATGAAAAGTTCGCCAAATAATTATTGTTCCCAACTTAAGTTATGAACTTTGGATTTCTTCGTGTTGTAAGTTTTGCTGTCAACGAAAATTGAATATTATGAAACATGGTAGGTAGATATATAGTTTTGTCGGAGTTTTACTGTATCGTCTGCTGTGTGTGTAGGTATTAAGTTTTAGACTAAACTGCCCTTGCTGTGGAGCATAACCTCTACGCGATTACGTGTGTGTGCGCTTGTGTATGCGTGTGTGTGTGCTTGGGTGTGTGTGAATGAATGTGTTAAAAATGTAACCGAAATAGATATATCCCAAAATATATTTTTACACTAGGTGCATATTATGAATAAACTTATGATTTTCCTTAATAAAAAAAAACGTACACAAGACCTAAAAATAAACTCCATTCTAAAAAGGTTTTCTTCGTTGCATTCCAACGTTCAATTCCTGTTTTAAAAATATTTCCAATGCCTTTTGAGTCAGGTTTTATTGGTTATTGTGCTATATTCACCTTTATGCCGTCGTGATAGGGTAGTTTTGGGGTGTAGGGGTAAGATTGTGCTGGCGACTGTGAATTATTCGGTCGAAAGCATTTCGTAGTGTCGGGGACGACCGGCAGGGGCGCGCGTGTCGCGTATTTTATGACGTCCGAACTTTAGGGTTGCCAATAAATAGTTCATTACGATATTACCCAAGCCAGCAAGGTGATTTTTATTTGGTTTTTTATTTACTCATAATAGTGGTCAATGTACTCAAAACGCAGTTTTATCTAAGTATTTAGTACTTTAAAAATCTGATTCGTAAGTTCGAGCAAACTAGTAGACTCGGCAGATCTCATCCCGCCCGGCAAAGCAGCTACATTAATCAATCGATTTGACAGTTGTTTTCATTGATACTACGTTTATTATTATAAACGTAGTTTCCGTTTTCTTAAATTTTCTAACAATCTACTCAACTTTTTTCTACCATAAGCACCTTCTTCTAATTACATCAAACACAACAAAAAAGAATTAGTGAAATCGGTCAAGCCTTTCTAGCGCTAATATTTAGTAAAACTTTGTCATATAATTACTTTTGTTGATAATTAAAAATAAGCTATCAAATTTGTATATAGATAACATTAAGCTGACAACCCTATCTCGAATGGAATTCTTTCGCTCTCGCAAAACAGAATTGAATTCGATTGTAGGTGCATCTTTATTCGATGTCTCTGTGGCAATTTGTTATTTTATGACCCGAAATAGACAGATGAAGATTAGATTAGATACCTATGAATTGTTTTATACAGGTGCCTTGCCGTTACAATACCAGGAAATATATAATATGATCTGCCTCTAAAAAAATATTAGTGATCATCACCGTTAATATTCATACTAAACTACTGCTTGTTTGTTGTTTTTTTTTTTGTTCTTATGGTTACGACATAAATAAAACTATTCTTAATTAAGCTTCTAATTACCTACCTATGAATACACTAGTAACTAATAATGTATATAAAATAGCTTCTGCCCGCGACTTCGTCCGCGTGGAACTCCTCCATTTTTGCAATAGATTAAAAAATAGCCTATGTCCTTTCTCAGGCTCCAGACTTTCTTTGTACCAAATTTCATTTAAATCGGTCCAGTAGTTTTAGCGTGAAAGCGTAACAGACAGACAGACAGACAGAGTTACTTTCGCATTTATAATATTAGTAGGATGATCTGCTTCTATAAAATTATATAGTGCCCTTAAAAATATTACTGATCATCACCGTTAATATACATACTAAACTACTGCTTGTTTTCTGTTGTTTTTTTTTGTTCTTATGGTTACGACATAAATAAAACTATTCTTAATTAAGCTTCTAATTAACTACCTATGAATACATTAGTAACTAATAATGTATATAAAACATAATACTTCTTTTTTTTTTGTTCAACGAAATGTCACTAATCTTACTTTCACTTACGCATGTCATTAGTCACAAGCTGAATATTTTCCCATTTTTTTCTCTGACAACGTATTACTGGTAACACTGTAATCATTTCGCCCAACTTTCCACGTTGTCACCAAGTGAGGAATGTTTGGACTCCCGTATTATAATAATTCTTCACGCGCGTCCTGCGGGAACGAGGTAAGCTGCTTACGGAGCATAGAAACGGGGATACCAGCTTCGAAATTTACCCTGAATTTCAAGAAAAGGGATGTTACTATCGATATAAAACGATATTAATTGTTACGGTTAATGCTTAAATGTTAGGTATAATATATCGATAGCAATTGACTCGACACGCCTGTCGGTATGCTTTTGTCTTGTAAGTACCTACTTTAATGAATCCTGTTTTACAAGCTAATGCAAGTCTATCATTTACCATATTATACTCAACTCAACTCCCCAAAAGCCAAACGTCCATATGAAATTTGGTACCTACTTTTATAATTTAAATAACGTTGTTTTTAAAGTAAATTTTACTATATTTACTTATTTACATTATTTTTTGTAGCAATTTTGATAATTTTGATTTTCTAGCTAGCAACACCAAAAAGACGTGTAGCACGAAATGGAAAATAAACCTCCACTCGGTTCCGTGGAATAAATTCTTGTCGGAATGATACACCAATAATAACATTGAGGGAATTACCGCCGCTCTTCGTACTGAGACGAATAAATTAGTAATGCATTTACACGCATGAGTTGCTGGAAATCGTACATTTTATCAAAAGCAAAATCGTACATTTGTTTTGTGAGATAGCGTAATTAGCGGCTTAATTATAGAAGACAGAATTTAGTAAGCATTACATTCTTAGTTACCTAGGTACCTACCTAATAGTTTTTCAGTTTTATAGTTAGAATAGGGAAATAAAAAAAGGACGCTAGAAACTATAATGTAACTTTGGAATGAAACAACTATTAACGGATTTAACTCGCGTTTTTTTATTTTTTTTTTATTTGCTGACGTTTCGGATTCTTTACAGTTTCTGAGCTGACAATAGTATAACGCTAAAATGATTTATACGCGAGTTAAATCCGTTAATACCTACTCGTAGTTGTTTCATTCCAATATGTAGGTAATATGCCTTCGCGGCATCAGAAATTATTATAATGTAACTTGTTTGTTTGTTTGTTTGGATATAGGCTCCAAAACGGTTGGACCGATTTGAAAAAATCATTGAATGTTAGGAAGCTACACTATTCTCGAGGAACATAGGTAGGCTATAAAAAAACGGGATCCGTGCGAAGCCGGGATGGACAGCTAGTTAATTGGATAAAAATAAATAAATTATTTCTTAATTAATCTATTTTTATTAACAATAAAAAAAAATGTGGTGGAAGTATTTGAGGGCGTCTCAATTCATTTAATTTCAATGATCTAAAAACACTTCTACGTTACCTATTTAATATTATTAATTGAAATACAAACGTTATAATTTGTACGAGTTTACTGGAATTAATATAAGTTATTAGTACCTACATACCAATATAATATCATTAATATCACAAACCAAGATCAAGCTCATAATGTTATTTAATAAATAAAATCAATTACCTATACGTTCCATTGTACCTAAGCGAAGAACCAACCTAAAATTAATGTTTGTTAAAGTAAGTACATTAATTCACTAACTTAGAGGTTTTAAACACGACCTGACTTTGTCTCTAGATAACAAACAGCGAGGATCGAATCCGTGACTTATAAGTTTTAGGCACATTAATCTATTAAGGGGGTTAAAAGGACTTAAGTGGGCTTTTTATTGTAAAGAAACTGTAACCTTTTTTATTTTCTATATCCGAAAAAGGACAATTATCGCAATCTCAATAGGTACTAAACGACATTACTTACCTAGTATTAGAAACATTTCAGTCTCGGTCAAATTAATGAAATTTAAAAACTATGCACCAGGAATTTACAGGAATAATAAAATATACCTAGGTATAGTAACTTGTTCATATTATATTTTGGAATGAAATTAGAACGGATTTAAATCGCATATTTTATTTTATTTGCTGACGTTTCAAATACTTTACAGTTCCCATATTCGTAGCACTACTGAGCTGACGATAGTCTAACGCTAAAAAACTATGGCGTTAGACGTGGGAAGTGGGAACCGTATTTTTTTTACTCAGGGTGAATGTAGCTTACCAATAACTTACACAGTAGTTTTTGAGTTTAATCATTACAAAGATACAAATATTTCCTTTTTATAATAGTAGTGTAGATTTGAAATTATAATTTAATATAATCATTGAACAATATATCGTATAAATATGACGACGATTCTCTACGCAAACCAAATCCCACAACTGTGCATACTGAATAACAAGTTTTTTCATGAAAACGTCCGCAATGCGTTAAACTAAATTCAAATGTTAACAAAGACATATTAAACGTGGCCGTGGCAATTATAATAAATTCCACGCGTGAGGGTGTGGATTCAGGTTCGGAAGAGATTCGCCCCGCGGGTATGCTTCACTTGAAGGATCATCAGCGATATAAGTGCTTCAATTTATTTAATTACTTTTTAAACGACCATAGACCTCTTTATCAATCAAATTTAAAAATATAATATAGGTTTGTCAAGAATTACATTACAAAAAACTCTATATTGTCTATGTTTCACTTTATTATCTATAGCCTGTAATAGCCGCCATCTTTTTTTCCTGTTACGTAATAAACACACATAAAATATTAATTTGTTACCTAGTTTGATTCCTACATTGTCCCGGGTTTCGGCACCAATGTAGGAATTAAACCACAAAGTGTTTTTTTATAAAAATAAATGTGTTGCAATCATTAATCTACAAATAGTAATCTGTGGATTACTAGACTAGACGTAGACTTCGTCAAAAGGATAGGTCGAGTCATATTAAATTAGCAGTGACTACTAACTACACTACAACTTATTGTGTACATGAAACATATCCAGAACCGTATTAAAATTACATTTCAGGATTTGCATCTGATTACATTTGAACGGTTTATATTGCACAAATCTTGTTGCAAAGTATTCTAATCTCTTACAACGTCAATTAGGCAACTACAGTGAGAGAAAAGTAGATTAACCCTCTAGCTTATTAGATTTATTATATTAGAATAACGAATACAAGTCTGACTTCTACACACTAGGTACATTATTTACAATTGTGCCATTAAGTTTGACTTAAAATAAAAGAAAATTTAGAAATCAACCTCTTAATACGTAGGTATTTATATAACGCCTAATATGTATTGCCATTGTACCTACTCACATTTATTTTTTTGGCCGAAATTAAATTAAGTAAAGTCACATCCGCGTTTACAATATTAATAAAAAATCATATAACACTTCATTTTGTTATACAGAAACAATATATATACGTTATACGATTTGATAAAAGTGTTAGTAATTTTATCCGCAGGTAATTTTCTTAGCAAATAGTCATTTTCACAAAGAATCCTCAATTCAGCTGTAACCTGAAACCAATCGGGATCGGATACACGTATTTTATATTTTATTCTGTACTGACAGTACCATTCAGATGCTATCAGTTAGGGTTACTAACTATAGGTATATTTAAAGAAATATATTATAGGTACGATATTTCTTCACCCCTCACTAAACGGTATTACTAAATGTGAAAGTAACTCTGTCTAGTCTGTCTGTCTCTTGTCGCTAATTAAAACTACTGGACCGATTTAAATGAAATTTGGTACAAAGAAAGTCTGGAGCCTGAGAAAGGACATAGGCTACTTTTTAACCGACTGCAAAAAAGGAGGAGTTCCACGCGGACGAAGTCGCGGGCAGAAGCTAGTCACTTATATAATGGTACTTCATTCATAAATACCTACAGCCAAGAAAAACATTATAAGTCCTATCACAGATTAAAAATCTACAGCTTCATAAATTCGTTAGATAATAATTAATTGCTTTTATAAATATTTTAAATGGCTTAGATATTTAAAATAATACTACCATGTAAAAATTAACTACATGTATTATGATAAATTTGATAAGTACTATACGTATTAAGTATACCACGTTTCTCAAAATGAATTTTACTTAATTACTTTTTTAAAGAAAAAGTCTTTTTATTTTTGTTAAGTTGACAACCCTACAGTGATTAGGTACGTCTAACCGCTTGTGTCATCGGCAGTACAGTCACGCGCACGTAGAATTTACCCGCCGCCGCCGCTCGACCGTTAATCTACATCTACATACGGCGAAGCGAAGAAATCGGTCCATCTTACTCCTGATCCACGCCTTACCGACACCGTGTCAACTCGCCAATTGACGTTAGGTAATTACTGCCCCCAACAAGCAGTATCCCTATCCCTACTAATCCCTACTAATATTATAAATGCGAAAGTAACTCTGTCTGTCTGTCTGTCTGTCTGTTACGCTTTCACGCTAAAACTACTGGACCGATTTAAATGAAATTTGGTACAAAGAAAGTCTGGAGCCTGCGAAAGGACATAGGCTACTTTTTAACCGACTGCAAAAAAGGAGGAGTACCACGCGGACGAAGTCGCGGGCAGAAGCTAGTAGTCTATATAAGTCTGGAATTACTAGTAACATTCCTATAAAGATATTGTGGTGAGCCCGAGAGCATTATGACATGGGCCCGAGAATGTTGAGAAGTGAGCCCGAGAGCACTATGTGATGGGCCGAGAGTGTTGAGGAGTGAGGCCGAGAGCATTATGTGATGAGCCCGAGAGTGTGGAGAGGTTGGCCCGAGAGCATTATGTGATGGGACCGAGAGTGTTGAGGAGTGAGCCCGAGAGCACTATGTGATGGGCCGAGAGCATTATGTGATGGGCCCGAGAGTGTGGAGAGGTTGGCCCGAGAGCATTATGTGATGGGCCCGAGAGTGTTGAGGAGCCCGAGAGCACTATGTGATGGGCCGAGAGTGTTGAGGAGTAAGCCCGATAGCATTCTGGGGTGGCCCATTTCACATAGGTAAACTCATTAAGGTAAGTCTCAGACTATTAGGTAAACTTTCAGAATACTCAAATACTATTCAGATAAACTTAAAATAAAAAGCAAATATTAAAATCCGGCGCAAAAAGAAATGAAAGTAGCACATTGTACCCGCTCGCTTGCCCCCGACCACAGCCCGCCGCATGAATCTCAGATACACATCCGACAAACTAATTCCGCTGGCGGTAACGCTCCAACTTCGTTATGTGCTTAAAACTTTAATTACAACCGCGTTTGTTATTACTATCTGTGCGGCTTTATTTCCTTTGTTTGATCCTGTCTTTGGATTTAATTATTGTGTAACAGTGAAATCTCGCGACTCCGTAAAACTGAGTTTTTTCCTTTTTTTATTAACGTATAGGTACGGGGTATACCTTCCTAATACATAAGTAGGTACCTGTATTAATGGTGCACCTATTAAGGGTGATTTTTTTCAATACGTCTTAAAATCAAGATGCATTACTTAGATATTTCTTGCACTACTAGTATACTTACTCGTATCATTAAATACACATATATAAATTAAACAGTAAAAGAGAATAAGAAAAAAATCTAGAAAACGTTTCTTTTTACAATTCAAACAACAAGTACATTATGTATCTTTCTTTATATTCATTTCTATCATATTAGACGCTGTTAAACCGATGAGTTCCGAGATGTTCTCCCACGCGGCACTGTCAATGGTCGTCATCAGGTCCGACTCCAGATACGATGCTTCTACTACAAGAACATAAAAATCATTGTTTTATATCCAGCACTATTAAACTACGGTATATGGATATACAAACATAATGTGGATACGGATAACACTAGTTCATAAATACCTAGAGTTAAGAGAAAAAAAAATATAAATAAATTGTAGAACACCGTCAGCTCAACCAGTAAAGTTCTAGAACAGCATAAAATCCATACACATACCTACGCGAATTAACTCCTAAGTATACATTTTTTTTATTCTAATGAGTAGGTACCTGCCTAATCATCAGTTATAAAATTTAATTTATTTCGAAAGTAACCCACCTCTCATTTGACTGAGCTTGTCTACAATTTTCTTCATATTCGATAAATCCTTATCGATTGTAGCTATAATTGAGGCAAAGGAATCCGGATCGCAGGTGAAATCCGAACATATACCCGGTTTTTCCATTACGAATTCTATATTACGAGATTTCCTTTGTCACGACAAATTACCTCTGTCAAAAACAATGTTGTTAAAACACCGAATTATCCAATTAATTTCGAGCTTTTGGAACCGAGTTTAGCAAGGTTATCAAATTAACTTTGTTTTTTATTTTACAATCAACCTGTCAAAATGAGCGGGAACGCGTCTCTTTTTTTTAAAAAAAAGAAAATTAGGTCAAACAGCCAACCAGTACAAACATTGAATACGACGCATGAAAATAAACGCTATGAATTCATTTTATTCATCCGCGAATAATTAGTGCAAACAATCGAACAATGACGCCAATCATCGGGCTCGAACTAAATCTGTTTTTGGATGAGGATTGGTATGTGAGCCGCGCCAGTGACTGAATGTCATTGGATTTATAAATACGATCAGCTCCAGAAATAGGTGGCTACAGGTTTTCCAGGCGTAAGACTAAAATAAAGTACCCTGGACTGTGTTAACAATATTATTGTCTTGAGCCAACGCCACCGGCAACAGTGAGTGTCACAATTTCGCTTGCTTTTCTCCTGCATTTTTTTTGTGTCGTTATGGATGACGATGATACGCAACAGTTTTCTTTACGCTGGCACAACCACCAGGTAGGTAAGTAGTTATTATATTGGACACACCACAGAGGACACAATAAGTATACTTCACTTTTTATTACCGACACCGACACATTTAATTTTTTTATCACGCTGCCTTTAGTTTTTTTTACCAAATAAGCCGCTTAATTTTTTTTCGGATTTATTATTTGCTATAAAATTAAACCTGTCTATAATATTAATAATTAATGCATAGTGTTTACAATAAAGCATACATGATTCAATATGGTAATAAATTATTATTAAAAATTAAAAATGGTTGGTTTTTTTTAACTGTATTTGTAAATATTATTAATATATTTCTCCTTTCATATTATTAATATTTTTAGGTGTAGATATTGCTTTGTACATAGCAATAAATAACACTCACCACACTTGCAGTTTTAATGCACTTTACAATTGCACTTTAAAAATTATAAGTGTAACTAACAGCTGACATGGTTTAAAATAAGTACGTAGGTATCTTCTACTCTACTACTTTACTAAACACGTGTTTTTAATTCCTTTTAGGAAAAAGTGGTAAAATTGCTGTTTAATTTTATTTACTATAGCGTGCTTAGCTACTCAATATTGATGATAGATATTTATCAATGTTATTATTTATCGATTTTTTGAGTTTTCTATCGATTAAGTACCTACACGGTCGTGTAATATATATATCACACGATAGGTAATTATTCACGAACTAAATCGGTACTAGCATAACATTAGATACCAATTACCAAATATATATTAGGTATTATCATTTAATTAAGTATCGTCAATATCAATTAAACACCTTCCTACGTAGGTACCTATAGGTAAGCATATACCTACTTAATGGTGGGAAGTAGTTAACAATCTGTCACGTAAGTAGAGGGTACCTATAGAGCTACTTAAGAATATTTTACGATATCATTAATAACATTTGAGAAGTTTTTCTACTCTACACAAGATTCTCTACGACTTGTACCTACCTAAAATTATCGAACCGTCAGGATAAAATAAAAGTTGATTAATTATAGAGGAAGAAACACTTACTTACACCCATCGATGCAGACTTAGTTTATTTCACGTGCATGATCTACGTAGGTATGTAGGTATATAGTACTAGTAGCATATATAATATTTTAAGTGCGATGTCAATAAATCAATAGGAAATATTATTATTATTTTTTACAAACGTTTCCAAATACATTTATAATTTGATTTATTTTAAAACAGAACAGCGTGATAGGAGCCCTAGGGCGTATGCTGAGTACCGGAGTCCTGACAGACGTGACTCTCAACGCGAGTGGGACCTCGGTAAAGGCACACAGACTCGTCTTGGCATCATGCAGCCAATACTTTGCACAACTTTTCAAGGTAACCATAATGAACTTTGTAAATAGATCTATGTTTTATTTTTATTATACTTAACAATAGTGTGAGATCCCAGTCATATAATAAACTGGCTAATCCATCGAACTTCGTATCGCCATATTCAGATTTTAATAATACTTAATACCTTTTTTCTTTCAATTTTCTTCAAATACAAACCTTGTCATGACAATAACAAACACACAAAAAAGAATTGTCTAACCAATTTGGTGCAGTCGATCGAAAGTTATGCCCATACAGTTCGGTGATTCATTTTATTTATATAAGACTAGCTGTCCACCCCGGTTTCGCACGATTTTCTATTTTTTTTCAAAATATTATACAGCCTATGTCACTCAGGGTGAACGTAGCATCCCAATAGTGAAAGAATTTTTGAAATCCAGACGTTTTGGAGCCTATTCAATCCAAACAAACCTTTCCTCTTCAATCAATATCAATACATAGTATAAAACAAAGTCGCTTTCGCTGTATGTCCGTATGTATGCTTAGATCTTTAAAACTACGCCACGGATTTTGATGCGGTTTTTTTTAATAGATAGAGTGATTCTTAAGGAAGGTTTATAGCCCCCGTGTGAAGCCGGGGCGGGTCGCTAGTTATAAATAATATTAGTATAGATAGATGACAATTCGTGTTGTTGTAGGAAGTGGAGGCTGAAAACACATTAGTGGTGGTTCTAGGCTGTGAAGCTACGGAACTACGCCTGTTACTAACCTTTATGTACACGGGAGAGGTGACAGCCTCCAAGGATGTGCTGCCCTCACTCCTGCGACTGGCACAAACATTAAAAGTATCGGGACTCACTGATGCTGATACCGTAAGTAGAAAAATTATACACCAAGGATATTTATTATATGTTTTCACGATTCAAATACCTATTGAGAATAAAGATGTCTCAACCTACTAATAGTAAAAATACGTATAGGTAATTCTATCTGTCTGTTAGTCGATTTAGGTGAAATTTGTATGTATCTACAGAGATAGTATTCGGTCCTAGGGTTCAATTGAAGTTGGTATAGCTTTAACCACAGAAATCATCCCTTAAGTTAGAGAATTTACTTAAAAAGTGCCATTGATGCATCACCTCAGATACCCGTAGTAAATACCTACTTATTATATGTAGAAGTCCCGGGCAGAAACTAAAGAAATATTTAGGGGGACAATAATTGTTGGCGGCTAGCTACTATTTAGCCTTTTTATACAATTAAGTAGGTATTTTTTATAATACGTGAAATATGAAAGTACATATAAGCAACACAGTAAAATACATATCGTGTAGGTATATGTATTTTACAATTAGGTCACATTAATATACAAATAGGTCTCACAATTGTTTGCTCAATTTGTCACAATCAAATCGGTGACAGTCTATCCTTGATCTTACTACGTAGGTACTCGTACATAGTGAAAAATCTCCTTATCTCTACGTAGGCCATCAATCTTCGTATGTAAGTGAAGTGCTTTTTTACGTCAATATCTAAAAATAGATTATTTACATTTATATAAGGTAACCTATTCCGAGTGGTACCTTACCCTTGGGGTATAAACACATAGTTGTCCTGGATTATGTACTCGTAACCTTATAATGAGTATATTTTTCTTTTTTAAGTGTTGATTATTAACTACATTTTTTGATAATGTAATTATTCTGCTTCGGTCCATAAAACAAAGGTCTAAAACCGCATGCTACGGTATTGCTTCGATTATTTAAATATACGAACTGGACAATAAAAGCCTCGAAAGTTAAATCAGGCTTGTAGGTATTAAATTAGTACAAAACCAATGGTAAAATGCAGCTTGCCTGCACCTAGTTTAAAGAAGCGAGTACTAGAGCCTTCGGAGATTTTTCTATTGTTTACTAGTTATAAGGTAACACACACACTAATACCTCCGAAATTACGTCAGCACGAACGGCTAAATGCACGAGAAACTACAAACTTTTGGTCCCAGTTAAATTTTTCAGAGTGAAACATGCCAGCGGCAGTCGCTTTCTCACGTTCCGATAAAGTTTTTCTTTTAGGTGTTTAGCAGGTTAGTTGTTAATGAAAGTTACGAACTTTCCAATACTGGCTTTTAAAGGTTGATTTCAATTAAGCAGAAACTTAGAATTGGCAATTAAAATAATGCCACCGTGTATAGGTATATTTTTTTATCCTTACTAGATCCAGATAGTTGCTCTATTTTGTGTTCACGACGTCAATTCCAATTTCCAGAACCCAGCAGGAAATCCGACTGAAACCGAAACTTCCCAAGACCAAGCGAACACCCCCCACTACGAATCTAAAGACGACCAAGTGCTCACAAATGACTCCAAAATGAACCTAGACGACATCATATCGACAAGCAACGAAATGAAAGAGCAGTACCTCACAGGGATAGACATGGCACGAAACGAAAAAGATAGACTTAGTAAATTGGATCAGATTGTGCAGAATTTGTACAGCACGCATAAAATTGGGAATCCCGTTACTGGATCTGTCACACCGCCGGTTATGCCTAATTTAGGAGGTGAGTAAGTGAATTATTAATCCCGTGAAATCCAAAGTGTTTTCTTGTTTACACATCATTCTCATTCCCATTGCGACCGATCCCATGCGGATGCGTTTAATGCACCTTAATCGCTTCGAAAATTCACTGGAAGCAATTAAACTTTACCTGCGAGTATAGTAGAAGGGTGAAGGGTGTACCTCCAAAATAAACAAATTATTCCCGTTGCTGATACAAACATTCAACTAACTATAGACTTCAGCAAGTTTGCGAAATACCTAAATCACTATTTCTGTGAATAGTTTGTAAGTGCTTTAAAAATTCCAGATCCAACAGAACCTTACGACAGAAAATGGCGGATTAACAGTTCAGTTTGCACCATCTGTAACAAGCGGCTAAGTAATCAATATAATTTGCGTGTACACATGGAGACGCACACGGGTCGTCGACACGCGTGTCGCGCTTGCAGCCATGTGTCTAGATCACGTGACGCACTTCGAAAACACGTGGCGTACCGACATGCACCGATGAGTGCTAGAAAAGAGTAAGGTTTAGCATCAAATAAAAAATACAGCAATAGGGGCTAGTCAAAAAGCTAGATGAAGAAAAGCTATGGAGAGAAGTTCATTCGACAGTAGCGCATCGGTTTCTGACACGCCCCATTGTTAGCTTAATTCAGTGTAATTTTATAATTCCCTTCTACTCACATTCATTATATTATTTAACTTGGTTTAGTACTTAGTATCTAAAAAAATGACAATGACTCTAGTTGCATCCTTCGCTGCACTACCTATTGTTTTTCAGTTAGAAGGCTGTTGTTTGGTTCACAAAGTCAAGAACCTTGTAAGTAAAAAAAAGTTGCAAATGAATCTAAATTATACCAATATAAATAGACAATAATATTTAATGTTATTTATTTAAACCTAACCCAATACGAATATAAATTATTATGCATATACCCACCGAAAGAACTATTTTTGTTAAAAGACATTATTTAATACGGGACTGTTTACTAACATAATTACGTAAGTTAATTTAAGAGTTAATATCCAGGTAAGCAACTTATGATGGACATTTTTATACCTGAGATATTTTACAAAAAATAATATAATCAAAAAATGATAACCTAAATTAAAACGGTAAATAATAATTAAGCACTGTATAATATTCTAAAATGGAATACTAATAGATTGACGATTACTTTCAAGATGTGTTTAAATAATTTAATTTTTAAATATCAAAATGTAATTCATGTTTGATTTCTCTGTGGTTATGAAGTTAACTTTAGACTTTTATTAAAATGTTAATATCATTATATTTTATTGTTATATTATGAATTTTCTAGTCACGATCGTTTTAAAAAAAAATGTTAAAATAAACATAAGTACATAACTATTTATTAAAGTCAATAAAAGACAAGTAAAAGACATTTTTTGAAATAAAGTTTGTAATAAAAACTTGTTTAGTAGTTTCATTCCAAACCTATATATATGCCCGTGACTCATGTTATTCTTATTCAATAAAAATGTGTTTGTTACCAAATGATCAAAAAACAAGAGAAAATATAGACACATTCATTACATATTGAACCTTCTGATTCAAGTAATAAAGCCCTAATTCCTAAGCAATCTTGTATACGCCGGGCATAAGAAAATTTGAAAACAGTATTTACGACGTAAAACAAACTCAATCACAATGACATAAGTTTTAGATTCAGATGAAAAATTATTGTATCACTATTCAGACCCCATTTTATCGGATATTTAGGAAATATGAAGGTTATGTAATATCCTGACAGTATTGTTGAAAACAAAAATAATACAAAAATAATACAAGTGTATACAATTTATTTCTTATCCTAAGTACATATAATTAGTTCAGTAGTAGAAATCACGTAAAAATGGAGAAAATATTTAGAAATTAGTATAAAAATACTGTTTACAAAATTTCATTCACAATTCACAGGAAGATAAATAAATGCATTTTCACACTACGTTAGTATGCACTTTGATCTTTAAGATCTTTTAGGACCATAGTATAAAATAGGACTGACTTAAAAATGCTCAGCATTTACATATAAATATACCATAATATAATATCATCGGATATGAGCACAACTCATAGCAACAAGTATACAAGTTGCCGTCTTTAGAAAGGTGCGATTTTTTTATATTAACGGACAAGCTCTAGAAGTATAAGTTCTTGTAAATAACTTTTTTTATAAAAAAAAATAACAAGAAAGCTTTGGCTTACACTTGACATGTAAATGGGACATTTTCAAATTTTATTTAACGAGTATAATTTTAGACGAAATGTTCAAATTCCACTATAATTATGAATAACAATATGAGATCACAAAAAGTCAGTCCCATTCAAATATTAATTAATACACTCTTCGTTAGTAACAAATAAATTATGTCATACAACTGAGCATTTCATTAATTTTACAACTTAATTTAAAGCAAAATAAATATGTTAGTTCATAATAGTAGGTAAAAAAATTAATAATCATCTCTTGGATTAGTTAATATTGCCTTCTAGTACTCTTGGCTTCACTTTAATTAATGCACATATGTCATAGATTTGTTTTTAATTTAGAGAATTGCACTATTGAGTACCGTAATCTATTGAGATTACGGTACTTTACCGTCCTCTCATGTACATTATAATCAAGTGTGGTTGTTACAAATTGAGATCGAAAAAGAACTTGAGGAGGTATTGATACTATTTTCAAAGCAAGCCAAGATACCATAAGGTCTTAAACCTAGGCCTTCGGTACAGTCCATACGCGGGTGTTGGCATCCTGGCCAACGGACACCAAAGTCTCGTCGTCCAACCATGCGAGACCGGTAATTTGACTCTGAGGATGCGCATCTGTAAAACAAAAGTTTTTTACTAAATGTGTAATTCTAATAATAATTAACATTATATATACACTAGATGAACATCATACATGTACTATTTAATTATATTTATTCTCTTTAAATTTCTATGTACAAAAATCAAATCGCCACGCTGAATGGCAATTCAAATTTATGACCTGGAGTGACAGTCGCAGCCCTTTTCCCTAAGGCAACGTCCCTATCTATATTATTCTAGCTGTCCGCCCCGGCTTCGCACGGATCATCTTTTTTTTATAGCCTATGTCACTCGGGAAAAGGGTAGCTTCCCAGCAGTGAAAGAATTTTTCAAATCGGTCCAGCCGTTTTTGAGCCTATTCAATCCGAACAAACAAACTTTTCCTCTTTATAATATTAGTAGGGTAAGTCCGGGGGAGATGGCCATACGGGACAGTTGGCCAATCGAAAAAAAACATAGAAGATGTGACTTTATTTCGTTAGTTTTCTCTCAGTTCGGTTCACGTCATGCGTAGGGTCAAAGGTACGGCCAAAATTTTGGCAAGAAGAAAACGGAAATTAAGAAAATCCTTGTTAATTGTTTCGACTACTCAAAATATTTTTTAGGAGTTTCATGAGTAATATGGTTGAGGTCCTAGTCTCTTAAAATAACGATTGTTTTTGCTTTTATCACAAAATATACGAGTGGTAGTTTAAAAAATACTCAATAAAACATGTGCTTGTTTTTATTTTTTTTATTTTATAGGTATGGTCATCTCTCCCGGAAGAAATAGGAGAGATGGCCAGTTGAAGTCGGTGTATTATGGCCATATATATACTTGGATAATGGGCTTCTAATTATGCTTGTTTTAGATACCTAAGAAATAGTAAAGAAGGGATTTTGCTGTAAGAGGGAATTGGTCAAAAGAAACACTAAAAGTGGCTTTGAATGGTATAAAAATTGTCCACGCAACAATAACTAATGTGTCACGCCCAAAAACTTAGCTTTAATTTTGGGTACACTAAAATTACACTGAATATGATAATGCGTTCCAAATGTGGTCAAGATAAGAAAAGAAATGTATAAATTAAAATATAAAACAAAATAATATACTTAGGATAACTTAAAAGCTGTGGCCTTCTTACCTTTAAGGTTATGGCCATCACCCCCGGGCACCTCGGGCGAGATGGCCAATTGTGTTTTTTTTTAAAGATTTTTTTTTAATGTGATCTCGTTAGATATAAATATTTGTTTCCTGATTTTCTCAAAGTTAAATGTTTAAAGTTTATTAATAAATAAAAATTTTAACCTTTGAGTGTAAGGTTTCTTTTTAATAGCGTCTAAAAAAAACTATGGCCAACTACCCCGGACTTACCCTATAGAGTATAGATTAGTGATTTTTCTGACTTCTGTATTGTATAATAGTAAACACAGAGGACGATGAATAAGCTTTAAAATACTTAAAAATAAAGGTAAATTATGACTTACTCTTGATAATAATGTGCTTGGCCGGTTGTTCCACGCTCCACACTATAATGCTGGTGTCCAGGGATCCTGAAGCCACGCGTTTGCTGTCGGGACTTATCGCAACACAGTTCACTTTGGCGGTGTGGAAGCCCCATTCCTTGTTGTGAGCCGGCTGGAAAATATTATTTAAATAATTAATTGGTATTAAATTCGTCAACCGTACTATAGTAGAATTGAATAACATAATTTTGTGAATTTTCCTTGTGTAGTTTATTTATTCATACTTATGTTCATCTACACTTAAACAGGTAACATGTGATCACTTTTTAATCGAATCTACAAAAGACAAGGAGACTTTCAATTCGACTGTATTTTCTATTGTTTACCACAGAACTTTTTCACTGGGTAGACCGATTTTGACGATTATTTTTTTTTGCGTGTTGTTTGTTCTGACAATTGTATCCATGAGAAAACCCTAATTAATCTGTTTAATATTTTTTTATAACCTATTAGTCTGCAATACAATTATTTTGAGCATACATACAACAGGTAAAAAGTGTTGCTATGTATTCATAATTCTAAGTTGAAATTTATATAGCACGTTATTCTTTTGCATAATAGTATGCAAAATAATAACGTGTGATAGAATATAGATTTTAGTCTAGGGGGGTGCTAGTGAAAACGGATATAAGTACTTTACTTGCAGTATAATACTCGTATCCTTTTACCGGGACTATAATGTGATACTTATGCACTAAGACCTCAATATTGAGTCAAACTTTTTATAATGCAGTTAATATCTAACCTTGTATTCCTCAGTGGAGTACAGCACAACTTTTCTATTGGCGTCGGTCGCGGCCAAGTACTTGGAATCAGCGCTGAAACGTACATCGGTGATGGCGCCAAGTTGTTCGAGAATCACACCCTGGGTCAGAGTGCGCACGTCTAAAGTGTATATATGGATTTTGTTGTCCGCACCTGCAATAAAAAAAAATCCTTACTAATCCTTACTAATATTATAAATGCGAAAGTAACTCTGTCTGTCTGTCTGTCTGTCTGTATGTCTGTTACGCTTTCACGCTAAAACTAATGGACCGATTTAAATGAAATTTGGTACAAAGAAAGTCTGGAGCCCAAGAAAGGACATAGGCTACTTTTTAACCGACTGCAAAAAAGGAGGAGTTCCACGCGGACGAAGTCGCGGGCAGAAGCTAGTTATTACATAATTTTATACAGACCGGGGTACAGCACGTAAACCGCGCAAGACAACACTTGTCTCTGTTGCCCTTTACTTATTGCAAATGTATAACGGTGATATTGTATGCTTTCTCGTGTGAGGCAAAAACCTGATATACTACCCTAACCTGACCATATTATGTTTCTGTCACAAGGTTTCTCAAACGCGCCTGTTTTCCGATTGATCATTAAAAATTAGGTATATACGTAGTTCTTATTTATTTACCAACGCTTTAATTTACTTAAAGCACTTCTTTACTAGTAACAATTTGAATAACTTACCACCAACAGCGACGTGTCTCGACTTAGGATCGATGGCCACGCACGTGGGTTCAAAGTTCAACGGTATAGTGGACTGCTTGCTGCTACCGATCACAACTATAAGCTGAAAAATACAAGATTATTATAAAAATAACTTACTATAACTATTCTCATTAATTATAATTAATTATTCAACTACCTATTATGGGAATGGAATGTCGTCCCATGATAAGCGTAATTTCTTTGTGCTGATGAAATTATAATAAGTACTAGCATCAGTTTTGTAAAATTATTTTTTAACTAAAAAGTAATCATAATACAATATTCCATATTAAAATGCTTATCCCGGGTTTTATTGCAAAAGCGTTATTGGCGAAACATGTAAACCATGAGAATGTCGCCAGATGACATAAGGTTCAAAATTGTACAAATATTCTGATTGGTATTACGAAAATTAAAAAATCCTCTACCTACCTCTTTGACTGTAGCTATTATAGTGGTATCGTCTTCCAAAATATGATCCATAGCCCGGGGCTGGGAGCCTAGAGGCACGGCATCTTCAGTGTATGTTGGCACCTCACCTGGAATCAAATAACACCATAATTTAACGGCCATACCTGAATTGTTAATAATGTTGTTCTTTCTGAGTAATGAGGATAAACTTAAGGGAATATTATATTACTCAATTGGACATTCTACATCACTGATTCGATATTTTGATGTGTTTACTGGTTTTATGTTTGTGTATACATTGTCAGACGTTTTATTATATTGTCCTACGCAAACCTTTTTTAAACCTAGCAATAGTTTTCGGACTATTTGCTCAGTTGAATCTAGAAGCAAAATAACTATTGCAATGTTTTTTATTTCTTTGTATCAACCGACAATCGGATTTATATAATTAAATCTTTGTCTTAGTATCATTATCTCAATGTTATTATTACATGTATTTTGGGTTCTTTTATATATTTACTAGCTTCTGCCCGCGACTTCGTCCGCGTGAAACTCCTCCTTTTTTGCAGTCGGTTAAAAAGTAGCCTATGTCCTTTCCTAGTCTCCAGACTTTCTTTGTACCAAATTTCATTTAAATCGGTCCAGTAGTTTTAGCGTGAAAGCGTAACAGACAGACAGACAGACAGAGTTACTATCACATTTATAATATTAGTAAGGATTTAGTGTTTCCATTACATAATGCTTTATCCAAATAAAAGGCCAGTTTATCCGAAAATTTCTATGCTTGCTTCTGCTATCGCTTTTGTCTAAATGTTAAGTGTGACATATTAGAGGTAAAGCCACTTCTTAGCCTCTAGTTGTTTTATAATGAACACTTGCCTTCTGCCTTAGGCAATGCTCGACGTAGCGTATCGTCGATACCGCAGGTGAGAAGAGAGCCGTCTTTGCCAGCCCGCATGCCGTTCACTTGATTGCCGTGACCCTGTCCGAGGATGTGGCGACCCTCCCCTGTAAACAAATCACTATTACTGGGATGACAATATAAGACACCTTATCGGTCTTAAGCATTTCTAGTACCAGTAGTAACTAGAACTAATATGACTTTCACTTATATTTTTGGCACTCACCAGTATTAACATCCCAGGCGGTAACATTGCCGTCGTGGCTGGCGGTGTACACTGTATGTCTGTCAGGGTGTAAAGCCAGGCATGTTATCGGCTTGTTGTGACCTGTCAGGACTCGTAGAGGCTTGTCAGGATTTTCAATATCTAGGTAGTTAACTTCTCCGGATAAAGAGATTGTTATTATGTGCTTGCCCTGCCATAAGCAAGACACCTGTAAAGAAATAGAGAATATTTTTAATTAAAATATTTTGTTTTTGAGGACACTTTTAAATCATATCATAGATGAGAGATTGTAAAATATAAATTGTTATTTGTTAGTTCATTGTCAATTAAATAAGAAATAAAATTTTGTTTCACTATGCAAGGATTACCTAAACTATATCCTTTAGAGGAATTAGCTTATATGTAATATTTTTGTTGTGCCAGATAAAAATTGCTAAATATTTTTTTTTAATAAAGTAAACATTTTGGAATGAAACAACTATTAACGGATTTAACTCGCGTATTTTTATTTTATTTTATTTGCTGACGTTTCGGATTCTTTACAGTTTCCATAATCGTAGCATAATAAAATAAAAATACGCGAGTTAAATCCGTTAATAGTTGTTTCATTCCAATGTGTAATAACCGCGAAGGCATCAGAAATTATTAAAGTAAACATTTTAAAACATTTGACTAGTTGAACTATTTACTCAAGCTTTGTCTTACAGAGTTTTATTTACGGACCTGTTGGTTTTCAACCGCGGTGCCCATATTGAAGAGCACAGTTTGCTGCATCGTCTCAATGTCCCAGATGGCACACGTCTTGTCTCCGGAACACGACAAAAGTTGTTTGCCATCAGGCGACCAGGCAATACCGTATACGCCTCCCTTGTGAGCTGGAGAACCGATCTGTGAAAACAATATTATTAAACAATAGTTTCTACCCGCGGCTTCGTCCGCGTGGAACTCCTCCTTTTTTGCAGTCGGTTAAAAAGTAGCTTATGTCCTTTCTCAGTTTATTGGTACCAAATTTCATTTAAATCGTTCCAGTACTTTTAGCGTGAAAGCAGACAGACAGACGGACAGACAGAGTTACTTTCGCATTTATAATATTAGTAGGGATTTGTTACCTATATATTATATTTGTAGTTAATTTTGGTGCAGCGTTCAAGTTAAACCACAATCATTTTCCTTCTAATTACATCATCATCAGTTGAAAAATTAACTCAATATATATTCAAAGGCATATAAAAATGTTTTCTGTAAAGATTACCTCTCCTTTCAGCTCAGAAGTAGTTCCATCGTAGAGGTAGATCTTGCCGTCAAAACCAGCTGACGCGAACAAACTACCATCGGGGCTATAGCGCACGGCCTGAGCGAATCGGGTATGCTCCTGTTAAAAAGGAGTACAATAATTATTTTATTAATAAAACTGGTAAATTTATCTAATATTTACATGTGGAGACTAAATGCATAATACATTTTGGTAGTTTCGTTAACATATAGTCTAACACTAGATAGTGTTATAATACAGCGCCACATTGTTAAACTATTATCGGTTCAATCTGCTATGCATATAGGGACTGTACAGTTTTCGAAACGTCAACATAAAATTAATATACGCGAATTAGATCTATTAGTAATTTTATTCCAACAGAGACATTAGAGTTAGGTGACTACCTAAGTGTATTTAGAACATCTATCAAAAAAAAAAATACCATTAAAATATATCAATAGAAAAAAAGACGAACATTTAAAGTTTTGTGCAATATAAATAAATAAGCAAGTAACCCTCCGTTTGACTTCAAAAACACCTCATCAGCGAAAATGTTTTTATTTGTTTTATAACAAAACTATGAAAAAAGCAACAATGTGCTGTACTAACCTGCTTAGTGCACTTGAACTTGAACGGAGGCCCTTCGAAGACAGCGATGGTGTTATCCTCTGATGCAGTCACGATACGGAAGGGACGAGAGGGACGGAAGTCCACTGAATTGATCGGCTTCGACTGACCGCTGATCTCACCCACTGATGTACCCGTTTCGGACATAAACACATGCCCAAATCTGGGAAAAGAAAGCAGAATATCTCAAGAGTTGGTTGGACAGAGTTGCTGATTGTTTTTAACAATCACATAACTCATTGACATTTAATGCCTTTTGAGACCTGTTGGTCTTGTGATGAGCAGTGGCGGGGCAAGAACAAAATTTTATGTGGGCAAGGTACATTCAGCGAGGCCCTCTGCATGGTAGCGTAAGAACCAATGCCATAAAAAAAAACATTTGAAAAATAGGTTTTTACTACCTACTTTATTATAATAAAGACAGACATTTTCTTAAAATAACGTTAAAGAAACAAAAATTTTCTGCTTTGTACTCCAAAAGTCGCCAGATAAGTCGCTAAACTATTTTTGTCGTCAAAACTTTTTTTTGGTCGCTAAGCCTTAAGCAAAAGTCGTCAGTTCTAGCGACAAAGTCGCTAAATCGGCAACACTGCGCATTGCCAACAAACAATGCTAGACTAAATATTTTGTTTTTGGAGGGGCTTCCCCGTTCTTTTTCCGCGATAGCAACACAAAACCAACAAATTTGGCTAGCCTAAAAAAACATTTCGGTGTATCAATATACTTAATTATTTATCGTTTTATAACTTTATAACGATTAATAATTGTAATTTAATATACCGTGCGATACTTTATTTTTTGAGAAGCGGCTGAAGTTTGTGAAGTATCTTCCTTACATAGACAAACTTCAAACAGAAAACGAAATCTCCGAGTTTAACCACTAGGGGGTTGCCAGTGAATAGCAACGCAATGCCAGTAAACATTGCTAGAGTAAATAAAACCATTTTATTTCGGAGGGGCTTCCCCGTTCGTTTCCCGCGATAGTAACACAAAGTAAAGAAATGTGGCTAGCCTAAAAAAATATTTCAGTAAGTACATAAATTATTTATCGTTTTATAACGATTAACGAATAATTTTCACGTTGCGTCCGAGTAACGCGTATCTGAGGCGCGGGGCCCCCGGACCGCGAGGCCGTAGGCGATGGCCCACGTCGCCCACGCCTAGCGCCGCCTCTGGTGATGAGCCCTTGTCTACAAAACCGGAGGTTGCGGGTTCGATTCCTGCTAGGAGCTTTTGTATCTTTACCTGAGACTTGGATGTTTTTTAATTGTGTTGTCCTTAGTAGATAAATTCTTGTGAATTGTCCAAATATATTGAATTTAATTAAAAAGCTAAGAAAAACACCTGCCCTTGCATGCGTAGATACTCATTATTAACTTATGAGACTTCGTCATTTTAATAAATTTTTCATGGTAGATATACACATTTGTGGGACAAGAGTTACTCTTGAAACTGTCCATTGTCGCCTACAACGTAAATAAACTCATTGAATGAGATAAGGTAGTACCTCTCTCGTCCCTCCCCAACCACGACCATTCGCTGGCTGTCAGCACTCCATGCAATGTCCTTAATCGGCCCGCCAATGGGTTGGAACTCATTCTTGAGAATATGCTCCTTGTTGACGGTATCCCAAATGCGGACCTTGCCTGATGCATCTGTAATGTACCAGAAATATTAGCATGCCACAAGTTTCGTTTAGCAGAACTTTAAACACTAAGTACTTCAGTGAGTTTTTTTACATCAAGATTTAAATATGATATAAATTTATTTATCAATTTGTTAAATAATATTATAGTCAATCAATTTGTTAAATAATATATATCAATAGTCATCATAGTGTACAGTAAACTAAACTTAGATAAAAGTTGTATTTTATGAGTATTTTGGGCAATATCTAAATATTGGAATGAAACAACTATTAACGGATTTAAGTCGCGTATTTTTATTTTATTTTATTAGCTGACGTTTCGTTTCGGAATCCGATTGTTTCATTCCAATGTGTAATAACCGCGAAGACATCAGAAATTAATATCTAAATAATTATAGATTTTTAGTCAAAGAAAAAAAATAGGTAAGTACCTGTATATAAATACATACATACTTTATAATATAAGATTAGTTATTGCAAAAATGTATAATATCACATTACAAAGCTGTTCCTGTTTATTGACTAATATTATTTATTCATTACTATCATAATAGCATCAACATTTTATTCTGATCATTATACAGTCTGTGAGCAAAGTGCCCAGGGCCTAATGCTGTTTAAATATACTTCTAGAGTTTATTAAATAGATAATAATATTATTGGCCACTTTTAATAAACATTACAGCAGCATACAAAACATTCTCGGTTACTGTAACCTAGTTTATTTTGGAGTGAATTGGCATAAAGCCAAGCCAGTTGTTAATAGAAAATATGCCACTTAAGCCAGTTTTGCTGTCATTAAATAACATTTAGTTAGGACTATTCTTTTTTTCTCACTCTCAATGGCTTGAGAACATGTGAACAAAGGGCAAAAATATATAAACACAGATTTAGCATTTAATGTGCCCTCAATGTATAATTTCCTCTAATAGTGTAGTTTATGTAAATACTCAACATTTACCTTTTATTAAATAACTCAAACTTGTTTATGAGAAGGAAAATCCAGTTGAATAGAATGACAACTATTTTAAAGAGAAGACTTTAAGACCCAGATTAAACATAAAAATGACAGACAATAAATAATATTCTTAAGTTTCTTTATTTTTAGATCAACAGATAACATAAACAATTTCAATTTCATGGTCAATTAAATTCTATGGCAACAGAGAGAGTGCGGAGAGAAATTGAAGTCAAAATTTGCATATTGTTAGTGAAAGCACATAATTTTTACAAATATGTTGATATAAACTGTAAAGAGTAGGTAAAATAAACTGCATAATTACTTAATTAGAATTTCGATCTGGTTTTATATAGAAACACTGAAATTAAATTGTAAATTAATCTGTCGGCATTGAAAGGCGAACAAAAATAATAAAGAAAAAGTTATAAATGTATTTACATATAGGAATTACCCACCATTTTGACTAAAATTTTATAACTTAACTGGAATAATAGTGAAACCCATAGAAAATATAATACTAACATATTTTAAATGTTATGTATGTATAAATTTATAAGTCCAAATTGGTTATCTAGGTCAAGTTGTTAATATAATGCCATACCAAAAAAACAATTGTTTGCAGCATTTTTGCTATATGATTCACTAATATAAATAAACTTCAGTTACAGATAAACAAAAATGATTCATAGTTTATCTTTGCAAAATACTGATAATTATTCTATAACCTTACCTCCAGATGCTATGTAGAAGCCACTCGGAGAATATTTAGCGACGTTAACTTGACAGGAATGCTCGGTATACACATCCGCAATTGCAGGGTTCTCGATGTCCCGTATTATAACCGAATTCCCATTAGTATACAGGAAATTACGACCCTTAGGGTCCCCACCTAACACCAGAGGAGTGCCTCGCTGCGTCCTCGGCAATGCCGCAAAAACGTATTCTGTGGACACACACCCATAATTATAACCATCGAAAATTACAAAAATAATAAAGCGAACGATGATAACCACTCAATTCCAAAATGTTAATCACACAAGACATGCTTCCGGCATCATTGAAATTTTCTAATAAGAACTTACTATTTGAGTAGGACATTTTGTTACTACAATTTATTGGCTTACAACTACACGGGCTAAGCTAAAACTACAATTAGATGAATACTTTTCAATCTATTTTGCAAAACACAATCAGCCGCTAATCCATAGCCTCCGAAAAGTGACGTATAAATTATTTTTTGGGCATGTTGGTACACATGCCGCTCATTTTATTGCCCATATATGGACATGGGCTAGTGAGTTCTACTCAATAGCGAATCGGTAATTTCCGATATTAACTTTTAATGTCTAGAATGAATGGTGTGTAGCGCTTGCTTAATATTTAGTCTGTGGCGCTTGTTAATGGATCGTTCGAGTGTTTTTCCTTTTTTTGAGTTGAGTCTTTAGTCTTGTCAGTGTCAGTTTTCATTTCATTTCGTACTGTGTCATGTCATGTAGTCTCTCGCATCATGTGACGGAAAATCCCTTAAAAAGCTGCGTTGCTTGTGTTTTATTTTAACAATTGTGCTCTTTTGGAACAATTAAGAGCTATGTTTTTGGATGAAACACGTAGCTTTCGCAGTGGTGGTGAAAACGTAGCAGAATTCAAGGATTTTATTTGACGTTTGTTTCCACGTGGTGCCTGTCACTAAGTAGTCGACGTGTTAAAAAGGCTATTGCATTTATTCCTGATTTATTAATTTAAGTTTATTATTATTGAAATGGAATCCCTGAACATGTCAAAGCTTAATTTATCTAGTGTCAGATCACAACCTGCGAAAGATAGCGGAACAATGAGCGTTTTAGAAGCAGAGGCAAAACTTGACGAAATTGTAAGCAACTAATATTCTTTTTCACTTTAAAAAAACTCACTGACAAATTTATTTTCTAAGTATTGAATTAAAGTAACTTTAAAAGAAGTGTAGAAGATAAAATAATGTCTCTATAAATTTACTTACTTATATAAAATTACATGTTTTCTTTGTTTCACAACATTGTTCAATGTTTACAGACCATTAAAGATCCAGAAGATGAGTATCATTGTGAATATCGGGAGGACATTTGGAAGCATCTGCTGGAGCAGGATGCTGAAAAGCCTGTTATACACTTGCAATCACCGCAGGTAAGAAATTATTATATTGCATCATTTTACCTTATTAAGAAAATATGGTGAAACAATATAAATTGCGTCTAAATTCCCTGTTCAGCTTGAAACTATACCCAACTCACCTTTTAGTCAGAATTTAAACTCTTGCCTCACCGTATAACAACTATACAACAATATAGTTGAAAAAAACGTGATAAAATAAATGTTATAGATATTTAGCATGTGCTTGTTTCATCTTAGTTTAATGGTCCCTTACATATTATTTCATACCTACCTTGAAATATTGTGATTACATTAATTTATGCATACATACCTACTAATGGTCTGGATGAAATTATAAGACTCATTATTTTTTTCAGTGCCATATGGATTATTATAAATAGGTTGTTTCAAATTATAACACAACTTAATTAATCTAAACCATATCACTGTACATATTTTCTAATTTATTTGAATATTGAAATATTTTATTCTACAATACTCAAGGTTGCCTTGGCTGGATGAAGTGACTTATTTTGTTTAACTTGCATCATTAAATTGATCTTCCCAAAACTAAAAAAAAATCTTTAAAGTATGATATTGTTATGATATATCATTTTCATCTGTTACTATACAAAAATTTTATTAGGAAATACAAGATTAATGTACTAATTTATATCTTTTCACCACAGTTGGAATTCCGTGGGGCATTAATACAGCAGTTACGTGATATCACCAAGAAGTTAGGATTGACTATAGCCACTCTTCATTCAGCGGCTGCTTTTTTAGATTTGTTTATGGATGCACATAGACTAAGAGCAGACCGACTGACACATGTCGCCCTGGCATGCTTGAGCCTTGCTTGTAAGTATATAAATGTGTTATTTAATATGAGAAATGATGCAGATATTGCCACAAATCTGATCTACATCTAAATAAGATCTATAGTAATTGTAGTTTATAAACAATATTAACAAATCCCACTAAAATCCTGTGTATCTATATCAGTTTTTACATTATCACTTACTAATTGTCTTATTAACAATTCATTAATTGCCTACATTTTACTAGGATGAGATATAATACACTTTTGACATTTTATAAATGACAATGTCAATCAATGAGTGATAAAAATTGACATTATATCAGCAGATAATTCATCCTACATTTTTATTTAAGTATTTAGCACCACATGTTATGACGACATATTTAACACACATGACTGATTTGCGATAAGAAATCCTGTGGTTAATGTAACACATTTATGAATAATTCTGATAACAGTTGAAATAAAATCTATAAATAAATTATTAAAGTTATGAACACAAAAATTGAGATTGGTTTTCCAATTGTTTTCAGCTAAAAGTGAAGAAAAGTTCAGCCGCGCTCCAACCCTTAAGACTCTGTCAAAAATAAGTAATGTTCATCTATGTGGGAAAACATTCAGGCAGCTAGAATGGATGGTTGGTCAACACGTTAGATGGCGACTTTTGGCGCCCACTCCAGTGACCTTCGCAGCACTGTTAGCTCATTATGTAGTGACTGATATGGACCTGACTACACGCCATCCTAAGTTTGTTCGTCGTTTCAAGAGAGATGGTGCTAAACTGCTTGATGCATATCTGGACTTGACTTTATCTGGTAAGTGTGGATTCCAAATATACCTACTAATATAACTATAATGTATTGGCATGTCGTCAGCAAATCGCAAGTGAGAGATGTACTCGCCATTTACTTTGATGCCACGTCCTTGCCAGTTCAGCGTTTTGAACATATCCTCCATTGCATTTGTGAACAATTTCGGGGAGATAACGTCCCCTTGTCTCACACCGCGATGCAATGGTATAGGCATTGTTTGCTGATTCTGGACTTGGACGGACATGGTAGCGGCTTCGTATAAACATCTCATCACTTGGATGTATCGCCAATCGACTTGGCATCGCTGCAGGGACTCCAGAACAGACCAGATTTCGATCGAGTCAAAGGCCTTCTCATAGTCCACAAATGCTAAACACAGGGGCTGATTATACTCTTCGGTCTTCTGTATAATCTGCCGCACTGGCAGATTATACAGAATGACAGATGGCGTCATCGTGGCAGAAACGCTGCAGGACCTACAACAGATGCTGAATGATCTGGCTGACTCTTCTGTACGCATTGGCCTACGGATGAACTTGGACAAAACCAAGGTCATGTTCAATGAACATGTACTACCGGAACCAATTGCGGTACAAGGCGCCGTTCTCGAAGTTGTTCAAAAATATGTCTACCTTGGACAGACATTACAGTTAGGTAGAAACAACTTCGAGGATGAGGTGGATAGAAGAATTCAGTTAGGTTGGGCAGCGTTTGGGAAGCTACGTCAAGTCTTCATATCGTCACTCCCACAGTGCCTGAAGACGAAAGTCTACAATCAGTGCGTCCTACCCGTCATGACATACGGAGCCGAAACGTGGACACTGACGGTACGGCTGGTTCACAAATTAAAAGTCGCTCAGCGGGCTATGGAAAGGGCTATGCTCGGCGTTTCTCTGCGGGATCGAATCAAAAATGAGGTGATTCGGCAGAGAACCAGAGTCATCGACATAGCCCACCGGATTAGCAAGCTAAAGTGGCAGTGGGCTGGCCATATTAGCCGAAGAACCGATAACCGTTGGAGTAAACGTGTTCTAGAGTGGAGACCGCGTCTCGGCAAGCGTAGTGTAGGACGTCCTCAGGCAAGGTGGAGTGACGATTTGCGTAAGATGGCTGGCAGGAGCTGGATGCGAGCAGCCGAAGATAGAGCAAAGTGGCGTGCAATTGGAGAGGCCTATGTCCAGCTGTGGATTGCGATGGGCTGATGATGATGATGATGATTGGCATGTTATTTTAAAAACTTGCCTTTAAGAAAATACAAGCTAATTTTACCAATATAGCAATATATCTTTAGGATATGTACCTAGTAATTTGAGATTTTAGTTTATCTCACAGACAACTTTATGAAATTTATCAGAAACCAGTAAAAAATGGAATTAAGGTTCAAAATTATAATAGGTACGAAATTGATTCAGTCTCTAAAGGATCATAGTCTACATCACATGTATTTTGTCAAATTCTTTCTATTATTTTATAATGGTGTTTTCCTTTCAGATGTCCGTCTTAAAGTTGTGGAATCCGTGGAAGTGGGCTGCGCATGCGTGGCTTGCGCTCGCGCCGATCTCGGCCTTGCCGCGTGGCCCGGTTGGCTCGCTCAGACCACCAAGCGCCAAGCGGCCAGGGTTGCCCCCGTAGCACGATTACTACATAGGTAAATTATGAATTTAAAATATTTTCATTATGTAAAAATCAAATCTGCAATCTTCAGACGTAAATAATATTTATAAAAGATTTTATCGGTGTATATGATGTTTTGGTATATACAAGGTATTATTATAAAATAATATCAATCAAACTGTATACTGCCACTTTTTGAAAAAAAATATGATGACCAAAGGCCGAAAAGACAGGTTGAGATCCTAATAGGTTGATATCCTGCATAGCGATGTCCCTACTGGAATCTCCCTCATGGTTTTACCACCGAAGCGAAATCCTGATTTTCGAACTGCCTACATTAATTTGCAAAACATGCAACATATATATAAATGTCGTTTTGTTGACAGGATGATGCAGATTTTGAAATCCCGCGATACGCCAACTGAGAATGAAGTCGATCAAGGGTATGGTAGCGCGAAAACATCGCCGAACCAAACCCCATCTGCCTCTCCAGCACAGGTATCACCAGCATCTAGCACTTGCAGCAATTCCACTCGTAGCTACATTAATGTCGACTCATCTTATCGTCAGCAACCCACTTATTCTGTCTTAGATATAAACAGAAATGTATCGAATGTTCAAGACTTATATTCCTCAGCTGTCGATATGACCTTAAGGGCATATCAGCCGCGGGTGGAGAATCCAAACGATTATAGGTACTTTAGGTCCCATAGACTAATTGAGGCTAGCTTAGAAGGTCAGCCTTCTACTAGCATGGCTGTGAAGAGAGGATTAGATACAAATGGTGAGCTTGATAAAAAGAGGTATCGGATAACGCAGGCCGTACAATGATGTATTCTAGTCTGTTCATATTCGTGATTATTTTTTATGAGTACACTATTTGCTTTTGGTTACTGATGGCCTACAATTTGATTAATTTCTATGAAACTTTTAAGACTATGCTAATAGACCCTTAAAAAAATATTTTGTGATTACTCTCCTGTATTTCGACTACCTATATCATTTTCAAGATCTAGTCTCTCTCTAACAATTTCTATATAAAAAATCTTTTAACGGTTTAGGTGTAAAAATATAACAGACAGTTCCGTCGCTTTAATTACGATATTATTTTGAATTCTCTTCATAATAATAATTAGCTTTTATAAAACTATTCTTGTTCACGCCATCAGAACCAATTTTTTTTATACTGCCAGTGTTTCACGAATATGGACTCTGATTGCATATGCTTCAAGTATTTTAAAATAAAGTTTAAGCTGAAAAATTGTAAAAGCATCTGCAATCAATTCCTTAGGCTATTTTTTACTCTATTAGTATAATTTTCAAGACTTGCTTCTACATAGCACTATAATTATAAGAAGGAATATTATAAAAGAAAATTATAATTGCTTAACTGTAATCATGTATGCGAAAAAATGGACCGCATGAACGCATAATTTCGTTAAAAAAATTCTGTTTCAATATTATATTCCTTCTTGTATAAAACTAACTAAATTGTAAAGGTGTATTGGTATACGAAGAATTTATGAATCTGAATGCAGTAGGGTAGTAATATCTAATGTGCTTTGACAACTAGGTTTAGTCTTCAAAATCAAAAAGGTTTTTTTCTTATTACTAGGTACTCTGTTTTAGGGTATTTTTTATATCTAAACTGCTCTGCTGCGGTTTAACATTTGTTTCGAATTTCCAATTTTTATTACAGTCAAAATAAATGCGAAAATTGTGTATCGTATTCAATAGTCTATTTTTTCAATCAATAGTAGGTACCTATACCTATCTAAATCTGAATTCTAGTTGTCAAACTATTTTCAAAGGTATGTACAACATCTGTATGTAGATAGGAGAACGAAACGTAATGTGATATAGGGTAAAAGAATAGTTATTGGCCATGTATATGTATTCCTAAAATTAAATTTCTAGTAATTACCCTATTGTATCAATGAAATAAATGTTTTGTTTGCAAATGTGCCTTAACCTATGATTGCCAAAGTATGTTGACGGTCATTATATTCCTTTATTTACGTATTAGTAAATTTCATTTGTAAAATGTTTAGGTGATTAAGTGTATCCTGTTTATATGGTCCGTGTTTAGCATTAGTGTTTCAACCCACACCAAGCTAGTTTTGAGATATCGGCGCTTAAAGTTTTTTGAGAACATTCTTCTTTTTCCGCTTATTTTAAGCAAAAAAAGTATTGATATGTGGTATCATTTTTTTTGTTGAAATGCATAGATTAAGGATATAAATGTATTTATTGGAATAAATTCAAAATTTAAAAGAAAAAGCAGAAAAATGGTTAATGCTTAATGGCTATAAGGTTTATTACATTTAGCATTTATGTGCTAACCCACATAACAGTATGAGAAATTCTCATTTGTTGTTTTAAAATGAATATGTTTTACACTAATTTTTGGAAAACGTAATAAAATAAACTACTAACGTATTAAAACTTAAATGTAAGTACATATTTATGGAGTTTTTATTGTTTTAACATGTTTCAAATAACATTATAAGTTCTGCTAAAAATCTGAAATAGGTACAACAAGTTAACACTTATATTATTTAAATTACTTAAAAATCTTAACCAAATTGATTTATTATTATTATTTTATCATATTGAATTAAACCAATAATATATACTTCCGTACCTAAAAGCTTAATAAACCACCTAAAAACCATTTTTCGAATAGTTGATAAATTGTGGAGACAAGTCGGTCTGCCATTCTATAATATTATTATGTGTAATATTCTATTTTTTGTCACACACGTTTTAATCTAATGATGGATATAAAAAAATATCGGTTAAGTGCGAGTTAGACTCGCGCACCAAGGGTTCCGTACTATAAATAACCTGTAGGTAGGTATATATTTTTTAATGATGTCATTAAAAATGTATGGTTTTCGTATTTTTTTCTTTATGTGTGCTATATGACGTTACCTCGTACTAAATTAATTCAAGATCCTGAGTTCACGAGAAAACTTTTGTCAATTCGCGGCATAAACGGCGGTTCTTTTGATTGCGTTGGCGATTTTTTTGTTTTTTTACAATTCCAAGGGACGGTAGTCCTGAGTATTTGATATTACTCTGAATTTTAGTTTGATACCTACCTCCACGCGTTACTGAGGTAAAGGATCACACAGACAACAAAGTAATCCTGTAAGGGTTCCATTTTTTTCCCTTTAAGATACGGAAACCTAAAATGTGTATTGATTTTATTTAATATGATAAAAATAATAATAATAAAAAAATAGGTTTGGTTAAGATTTTTAAGTAATTGAAATAATATTTAAGTGTTATTTTGTACATTTCTCATTTTTAGCAGAACATATAATGTTATTTGAAACATGTTATACAACAATAAAAACTTTAAATAAATGGGTACCTACTTACATTAAACTTTTAATTCGTTAGTTGTTTATTTTGTTACATTTTCTAAAAATGTTTGCATAGATAATATGTATATTCATTTTAAAACAACAAATTAGAATTTTGCATTAATGTGTTAGGTATGTGGCTTAACACATTAATGCAAAAATACAAATCTGACATAGGAAATAAGCAATAATGTGTTATATGTGGCTTAACACATTAATGCAAAAATACAAATCTGACATAGGAATTAAGCAATAACCGATTTTGTGCTCTAGAATATTCTACGATTTTTTTAAAAAAAAATGGATTTCACTGTTGTATTCCTCATGATCTATTTAATAAAACTGCATTCATAACTCAAAACCCGATTTTTTGTGGGTTGACACACTAATGTTAAACACGGTCCATATGTGTCTATTTAAACACCGTAACTGTTGAACACATGACAATTTAATTTGCTCCTGTTGATTGGTATAAAAAAAAGATGTATTTTTTATAACTTGAAAGACAGAGCAATCTTGAATGAGTGAAGCCTTGGTCACCTTAGCATTCATTTAGTATATTTTTTGTACAGTTTAGCCGAAAAGCGTTAACTAGAGGTAATCTGTTTTTGTACTATAAATACTTTCTTGTGTGTATTTATTTATCTGTTTCGATTGTAGAAAGTGAGTACTACATATATTGAAGATTAACTTGAAAAAGGCATTATATGATATAATTAAACGGAGTACTTTGAAGATGTAGTACTACCTCGGTATGGTTGTGATTATTTTTTTGTTTTAGTTTATTTATTACAAAGATTTTTCCAATTGTGATGATTTAAAATTGTTGAGCTCAATTTTTGTACTCGAAATCGTTAAGTGTTTGAATATTGGTTTGTTGTAAAAATGTAATTCTGTTTAAATGTTATGGTTTTGAAAGCCACGTTTCGCAGTGCTTACTTATGTTTTATGAACTACTCGGATGCTTACCTCAACCAATTAGCCGGATTGCGATCGTGGAATTCAACCTTATAATTATTTACTTATATTGACTGTAGACTTTTTGCTCAAAATTTTGTAATACCTTCTTATTTATTGATTAGCTAAGTGATCTGATTACACATACTCAGAAACTCTACAGTCAATTAGCTTTATTAATTTTAAAACGGGTTTTATAAGTTATTTTCATATTTTTTTTAATGAATACCATTTAGCTGTATAACTTCAGTTTTTTTTTTGTTTTCTGAAAGAGTAATGAGTACGTTCTTTTAGTTATCAACAAATACATAATTACCTTCACTTAGTGTTTCGACCTCATCTGATCTTAATTGATTGCACTTTGTCCCCAATCGGCAAGAAAATTTTATCAGAAATATCATTTTCATTTGTATTTGTAACGAAACTATTTAAGTTTAAAATTTACTCTTTCAGGTTATTTATTGATTTAATCTCTATTTTTGTTATCTGTTTAAAGGTTGTTACCATTAGTTGTATTACAAGCCATGCATACTTAACCTTCTAAATAATATAGTATATACAGCCACTGTTGTAGAAGCAATAGAATAATATGGGAATGAATGTGATTAGCTTTTAGCGTTATCATACGTCAGAATTTAATATCGCCTAGACAATAAAGGGCTTAAAATATACTGCCAAAAGATAAGTACTTAGTGTTCCTCGCAGTAAAATTAAAAATAGAAATATAAATATATTACAAACATTAAAAAATCCGATTTATCTATCATGACTTCATAATTCATTAACATGTACGTAGGTACATTGAATTCTCTCTTTTTTTAATTTGCAATACACAATATCAACTAGGTAAATATAATACTATTTATGTACTTACCAGTGCTTCCTTGCATAAATGTGATTTTAGGCACTTTTATATTGTTTGTTAAGTATGTAAAAAACATGTTGATTAACAGTATCAAAATACTACAGCATCATTAAAAGCTTGTGTAGTGTAATAAGTAGTCTATACTTACAATGACAGTAACTTGCATTGTACTCTTATTATCTAAGAAAATTACTCTGCCTGTTATAACTACTGCAAATTTTTAGGTAGGTACCTTAAAACTACTTTGACTGTATTAGCATCTTATAGAATCGTTTGAAGTGAAGACTGAAGACAACTATCATGCATGGCATAGGACTGAACTATATTTTATACCATTAAATAGATAATAAAGATGATAATGCATTACAAAAACCTTTAAATAAATATTTACTTCCGTATAAAGACTTTTTATTTTCCAATATGCGGTTTCAATAGAAATTCCGTAACAACGGTCCTAAATTATGCAAACTAACATTTATTATAGGTACTCGTACCGCTTCAAAATCCGTTACTTAGTTTTCAAAATTTAAGCATATATAGGGACGGACAGTACTATGTAGGTAGTGATAATGATAGTGAAGACGTATCACATAAGTTAGCGGGGCATCCAGGCACATTTACGTACCTACGTACTTGAAAGGACATCCCACGACTGTTCTTTATATTATGTACTTAAGTAGCTAAGTACTTAGCTAGTCCCATTACTCACACTTGTTTTTTTTTCAGCCTAGTTAGGTACTTATTTGTTGTTTGAAACTATTATGCCAAAATCAATGATCCAGCTAAGATAAAACACGAGGGTGACAGTAAAAGTTTTATTGGATCAAATAATAACCGTATCTAATTTAAAAAAAAAACAAAGTAGGTACAGAATGGATAACTTCTACAACTAAAACTTCCAAAAAAGCGCGGTTTAGCTAAGGAAGGTATTTTGTCTATTGACATTATAGTGACGTGCATTATGTGTAGGTGCCGACCAATTTATCGATTCCATTAACATTATTAAAGTTGTCACGCTGCATATTGATATTTATTTGACCTAGAGAACTTGCATGTTATAGATTAATTGTAATACCGAGGTGCAATGCAGTAGATATACTTACTTAAGTAGGTACTAAAAATATTACCTATAATATCGAGTTTTTGAAATAGGGAAATAATTGCAGGTCGATTTACTAATAAAAAAGGTATTTACACAATAACGAATGGAAACCTACTTACTTTGAGCAGTAAATGTCAAAAACATCTTAAGTAAAGGTAATAAATTAAAGAACAATTTGTCATGGTAATATTTATATTTACAAATATTATTTACAACTTCTAAAAATTAAAAGTGAATTGTTTTGTGCCAGGACTTATTTCTTTGTAGGTACCACATAATGTTAGGCAAGCCGGTAGACCGATGTTTCATCAGGGGACAGAGGAGGAAGACGCGGGGGTCGACGTGGAGGGCGTCGGCGGCGACGAGGACGGCATTCGCAATGCAGAGCACAAAGTCCGATACCAGCACAGCCAGATAGAAATAAAGGCAGTGCGAGGGTTCTTGTAACTGTTGCCACTTGCTCGCCTCTTGACCATCGAGGAATCACGACACTGTTATCAGCTCGGGACCAATAACAGCTATATCTCGCTCCAACATATCCGTAACTCGTTGTAAAGTTTTCACAATCCACTATCGGAGGGTATCCGCAACCTTTTATATTCACGAATAGTACAGCTGGACGCCATTCATGAGTATGCACTTTGTACTTAACATGCAGTTGTGTACATTTGTATGCATCACTTGTGCATCCCTCTCTGCATGATGCCCATGTGCAGTTATCCAAACCTAAGCGATCATCGCGTCTTTCTGTTACGCATTCCGCAGGTATCGGATCAAAATCGGCAGCTAAAGCACTCAAAGCTGGGTCAGCGTATAGAGGTACGAGGAAAAGTAGGGCAGAGGCTCCGCCGCCAAGTAAAGCCGCTAACATAACAGTAATATAACGTGTAAGTTTAGCGCGTGTCTCGCCTCTGCGACGGGAGGGCCGCACGACCAAGCGTTCGGAGCTCCCACCCCTCATTTTGCACACTGCGTCAACCCATGGTGAACTGAATATCTGGTGTCCTAAATGCAGTCGCTAACATTTACGCATGCGTAGAAAGTGGACATGCGCGGTACCTAAACCGAATTAAGCATTGTTAATTAATGTACGTAATTTACTATCGTGTCTACCCTGTTGAATGACACTAAATTATTTACAGGTAGGTAAATCAACAGTAGCAGAGCTCTGCTACCGTTGTAGGTAGGTAACTACCTAATGAGCATTTGAGACGACAGTAGACAGACATTAATAATATGATAAATTTTTATTATATATAATATTCATATAAGCCAGAGGATACAAACCCAAGAACGACATAAATAATTAATGTTCAGCAAATTTTGAACAAGGATACCTTTAATAACATTGGCACTAGTCCTAGAGGGGAAAGATTAAAATTCAGTAGGTAAGTGTGCCTCCAATAATAATAATAATAATAAATACCTACTTAGTAAGAAAAACAACAGTGAAATTTTAGAACAATAAATTATAAGTATTTTTTTTATCAATTTAAAAATAAAATGATAAATTTAATGTTGAATCGCTTTTTATAATCGTAATCGTAGTTTCCATCACTAGACAAAAAATATTTTGTCTATACTCTCGACAGTCCGACTCTGAGAGAACTGATTGAATGAAAAAGAGCAACTGATTGACTGACTGAATGAGTATTTCATATTCACATTCAGTGATGTGTGGTGGGATGTGGGTAGCCGCTATATTCTGTCTGTGATGATAGTGTTGTTTATTTTATATAAAGTTAAAGTTTTACAGTGTAGGTATGTCCGTTAAATACTTTAATTTATTTGTAAATACTTTTAGGCAAAATCTTCCAAGACTTCCAAATAAATCAGGTATTACTAATTGTAAAACTTTGACGTCGATTTTCAGTTGCACATGGTTCTTCATTTGATCTTTATAATTGTATTGTTTTGCGTTTACCATTTCCGAAAATAATAGTTTCGTATTTTTAAATTACAAATTTATAATTTTTGCATTCGTTTTTTATGTATTACTATCACTACCAAATAGTTAACCTAAAAATATGTCGCAACTGATTACATTGAGATATCGGTTCGCTTTATTATTACTATTTTAATTTCCACATCTTAATAAATAAATGATCTATCTATTCTCCAAAAATGACGTCTACTACTACTTTTTATTCGTCATATTTAATATTATTCATTTAAAATTGTAGGCATTCAAATAAGACAAGTAACTGCAATGAATGTAGCCACAGACTCAACTGAAAAAGAAGATCTAGTACCAAGTAAAAATGCAACGCGTTTCAAAAAACGTTTTATGAAACGACAATGGGAAGACTACTCTAATAAGAAAGAAGATGGAGAGTCTGATGAGAAACGGGATAAACCTTTTGAAAGAATAAAGAGAAAAAAAATGGCAATGCTACTAGGTTATTGTGGTGTTGATTATTATGGTATGCAGAGGTAATGTTGTACATGCAATTTTATATAAATGAAGAATGTATAGAATATAAATAAAGACAAGTCTACACTGATTGTCTCATAGTACAAGTTAGTAACCTTTATGAAAATGACACAAAATGTTGGATGGAAATGATATTAGCTTCTTATATCAGTTTGTCACACTACTATAATAATATAAGATACTAGCTTGTTGCAATTTCCATAGTAAATTCCTTCTTCCATTTTTACTCTCTATATTCTGGTCCTTGCCCTTGGATTTGAACTATGTTTACAACAAATTTCATCTAATTAGGATAATAATATATGGTATTCACACTTTAGTCATGTAATTCCAAAATTATTTTATAACAATTATCTTTACAGAAATCCTGGTGTCAGAACTATAGAGGAGGATCTTTTAAAAGCTCTTCTAGAAGCTAAATATATCAATGAAGAAGACTTCAATAGTCAACAGAACACACAGTTTCAAAGGAGCTCCAGGACTGATAAAGGGGTTTCAGCCGCTAGACAAGTTGTGTCACTAAAATTGCGTTAGTATTGCACCTACCTATACAATAAGAAATTTACTTATTCTTTATAAATAAATTACTAAATTTACTTATACTTATAGTATACCTAAGCATTATATACATCAATAATTTATGTTCGTAATTATTCTTGCGAATAGTTAGCATCAAACATCATAGTGGTCATTATATATTTGATCAACTTGGGTGGTTCAATATATTTCATAGTGTTTAGACATGAATAGGATTAAATTATTATAATTTAGGCTTGTGCTGGGCCTATAATATTGGCTTTATGATAGAAATACCAATCTGTATTAAACCTCCTACCTGTAATGTGATTATCTGTATCTGACCATAGAAAACGTAAACTTTCTAACTCTTCAAATAAATTTCCTCTGCTATGCAACCTGTATCTAAATACTAAACACAGCTAATGAATATTGATGTTAATTTTTTACTTTTAGCTCTAGAAACAAATGTAGAAGAAATAAACAAGAGGTTACCAGATTGTATTAGAGTGTTTGATATAAAAAGAGTAACAAATAAATTCAACTCGAAATGTAAATGCAATGCAAGGACATATAGTTATACTCTTCCAACCTTTGCATTTGAGACCAGCCTAGTTACAGAAGAAGAGAGAAAGAGATATAGAATAACAGCAGAGAAATTAGAAAAAGTTAATAGTGTTCTTGGATTTTATAAAGGGACTAAAAGCTACCACAATTTTACTGAAAAGAAGTAAGTCAATTTTAAAACCACATTTGCCGGGCAGGATCGAGAAGTCATGTCCCCGGATTCCGGGGACATGGAGAGATGGATGGTGCGACGTAATGACACCAAGAGTATTGACTGCTACTGTTATAATATATTTATTTAACAAAACACAACACTTATATACTATATCGAGACAGCGCAAATCGCTGCTCGATCTATCTATGTTACGTGATCTACGTGACTGTGGCAATCTGCTGACAGAGCCGCCACAGTACTCCCCCCCAAAAGAAAAAAAACTTAAGAAAAATACAATTAAGTTACACAATAATACATCAGTTAACAAATAACAAGGACAGAAAAAATAAAGGCGTTGAGCTGAAACTACTTTGGCAGTCAATTTCACTCCAGTGCCGTGCGAGTCGCGGGCGTTGTAAGCTCCGGGACTCCATAACCAATATCCCATTGGCATTCTCCATACAATAATTCGCTGCGCGAAATCCTTACGCAGCGAATAGTTTGCGCGCTTGGCGCAGTTTCTTGTCCTTGAACTTGCTGAGTAGGTAATGTAAAATGTCGACCGTTCGGCGTATAGCTGCCTCGGCAATTCACTTTATTGTACAAAATATGCCTGCTTGCATTTCTTCATAAATTTGTGTCGCGAGGTGAAAACGCAGTATGTGCGTCTCTCGGACTGACGAAATTATTGAGGCTTCTGATAACTCGTATTTCCGAAGTATTTTAAATCTTGAATCCATGATCGGGCGGGGGTCGGTATGTGAATGAACCGTCTAAATCCAGAATACCGGAATTTGATAGACGTTCATTCTGAAGAATCACATGTAGGTACCTTAATGTCTGGTCCAAGTTGCTGAAGCAATTTGTTGCTCTGCTCCACGGGCTCATCACGATATTTTTTGTAGCTGACTCACGTTGTAGAATTTTTGCGTGTTCTTCGCGGGGTCACCACTTTGCCGGGCAGGATGGAAAAGTCATGTCCCCGGATTCCGGGGACATGGTGAGATGGATGGTGCGACGTAATGACACTAAGAGTATTGACTGCTACTGTTATAATATATTTATTTAACAAAACACAACACTTATATACTATATCGAGACAGCGCAAATCGCTGCTCGATCTATCTATGTTACGTGATCTACGTGACTGTGGCAATCTGCTGACAGAGCCGCCACACCACATCTACACTAAATAAAGGACATATTTGTATTTTGGTGTGTGTCTATGTTTGTAATGAATAAACTCGAAAACTATTGTAAATACTAATTTCAAAAATTCTTTCATCATTGGATAACATTAATCCCGAGTAACATTATAGGCTATAGAATATTATGGAAAAAACAGGGATCCGTGTGAACCAGTGGTCTGTTTGTATTAAATAAAAATCAAATTAAACATCTGAAATTATTAATTATTATTTTATTATTATATTCATATTGTGTTACAGACATTATCAAGATCCTTCAGCATCCCGCTACATGATGGGATTTAGCATCGAAAAAGTATTTGTTGAATCTGACATGGAATTTGCAGTTTTATTAGTAAAAGTAAGTCTCTAGTACCTCTTTTTTGACTTATACTGGTTTTCACGAAAAGTATAACATAGAATAAATAAATAAAACGAATAGAAAAATTGAGTTTTAAGAAAAGTTTTATATTATCTTGACCGAGATGCCTATTGCCGAATAGGGATGACGACTGGGTAAAGAAAACTTAAATCTATCCAGTCTGGTTAGACACTTTTTTTTTCTCAAATAAATGAAAAATGACAAAGATGAGTACTTCTAACGTTGGGGATCGCGACATCACGATATGGTACTATGAAGAAGTGTCCATCAACAAGATTACCAAAATGATTTTTATATTATGAAAAAAAATGTTGTCTATTGCCAGGTGAACAATGACAAGACTATTTTTTTCTTAATTTTATTATTAAAAGTCAATATATAACTTGATTTTATTATTTACCAGGGACAAAGTTTCATGCTGCATCAAATTCGCAAAATGATTGGACTCGCCATTGCAATCACTCGTGGGCATGTTGATATTTCTATCATGGACAAAGTCTTTGGAAAAGACAAGGTGATGATCCCAACTGCTCCTGGCCTAGGACTTGTTTTAGACAAGGTTAGTTAGAAAATGTCTATTTTAAATTCATTTTTTTTATGACTTCGCAGTTTTAACACATTGGATTAAAGCAACTGTTAATACCTACTGTAATGGACTTTACTGGCTTGGTTTGATTTTAAAGTACATTTCCGTAACAGAGGTGAGGATAGATATAATATAGGCACTTAATTAACTGCATGTTATAATATTGTCAACTAAAATCATTAACCTCGAGTTTTTGCCGTTGTAGTTGTTTCATCCTATTGTGTTATGATTTTTATGGCATTGACCCTAAGGTGTAATTTAATTTACAGGTTCACTATGACAGGTATGATGCCAAATTCAAAAGTAGTCACGATAGCTTAACATGGACAGAGGTAGAAGAAACGGTACAGAAATTTACACATGACCACATCTACCCAAATATAGTTAAGGGCGAAATCGAGAATAATTCCATGGGCTTGTGGCTGGAGAAGCTAAAAATGCATTCATATGAACCTTCCGATGATGTTCCACCTGAGAAAAGTGATGAAATCGGTGGCGATGATGACGATGATGATGAAGTTGAAAATTATGACGAGAAAAGTGAAGCAGTATGTGAACAGAAAGAGGATGATAAAGATGAAGTGAAATGTGATGAAAAGAGTGTTGAAATTAAGTGTGCTGAAAATGATATAAATCAGAGTGAAGTCAGTGAGGAAGGGTTAGTAAATAAGGTGTAAATCTATAAATGCATTTTTGTTGTATTGTTGAAATTCGAGATAATATAATATGTTACAATGAATTTTGCATTGTATAATGTAAATACTATTGTATACTCGTAATTCGTAGATTGAAGTCTATAAAGAATAAACGGGGAAAGAATTAAATCTTTTTAATGCTAGAAAAATGTTTGATTATGCCCAATAGAAAATAAAGTAGGTAAATGACATTTTGAATGTCATTGCTTACATGACTTCAATTTGTATTAAGTACCTAAGTAAGTATACTGTGGAACACTAGTTATACTGTAGTAGTAACATTTCGAATATAAATCACATACTAAGCAGACCTCTGGGGGAAGACTTTTCTCTGCTACCTACTTAAATGACGTCCTCCAGTCAGTATAAGTCTCAGAATCTCTAGGTACTAATATTTCCCTACAATATGCACCAATGTTGGTAGTTGAAGCTCACCTTTATTTACTTCAATTTTATCTACATGGATAGTGTGAAATGAAAAACACTATTACTTTTTCAATAATTGGCTCTGCGTCGGTTTTTGATTTTCGATAAATACCTAAACGTATATAAATACTAGTAGATTCCAGAATGTGACGATAGATTTCCACGGTGCTCAATATTGTAAGGCGGCCTGTACACCTGTAAGTTACTTACGTAATATTTACATAATTTACTTACGGTTGCATATAAACTTGATGTAAACTTACAGTAAATAAAGCGAGTTAAATTTTGGGACTTGCGTAAATTATTACGCCCATTTAAATAATTTTATCAGCATCAACGATTTCACTGTTTATACCTTAAGTAGGTTTAGCCATTTACACTGCATTGAAACAATATATCAAGGTACGAAACTATTTTAATTGTTAACGCTTAACAAATTAACAAAAAGAGTACTAAACCGAAAACACTTCGTTTGAGAAATTGGAGTATCTGTTATGAAATCTAAAAAATTAATTTATATTGTTGGGAGCTGGAACTGTTCACTTTCGGAACGGGGGGTAAATGGTAATTAAAATAATTATTTCTAAAAAAAATATGGTAAACCCGGTCAATCTTCCTCATCTTGTATGTTTATAATTGCCCTTTGTATTATGCGTCGAAGCTCTTTATTGCCCTCTCTGCTTAATTTTCTAAGCTCTGAAGCTACATAATCGGCAAATATTTGATCGTCGTCCCTTGGTTGAAATGGTTGATATATAATTTGAGACGTATCTTCCTTCCTCTTTTTGGATGGAGTATGTGGCAGGTTTTTATTTTGGGATAAACTCAGCTTTTGTCCGTCCGAGACTGATGAACCTGTGTCTTCGTATCCTGGTGAGGCTAATGGATCTCTCTGAAAAAAAAAAAAAAAAATTTTGAAACATGTTTTCTACTTGCTCCAGGAGAATATCTTAAAATAGCAGAAGGATATGAAACTATTTGGCATTTTCCACACTGTATAAGGGCACTCGGCGGTAACCATATCATAGTCACTGGGCATAGTGGCAACACTTATTTTAACTATAAAGGCTCACACAGTAGGTACTGTTTTAAATAATTGTGGTCGACGCAAATTATAGAATAATATAAGTAAGTACATGAATTGTGGTCACATTGGTCCTTTATATCTGACGGTGGAGTACCTATTTCAAAACACGGCTTTATATGTGGCATTAGAGTTAGTAGTCCGAGTCTACCGCTACCACGACCACTCCGTGAAAGAAAGAAAAGGTCGATGTACCGTATGTCTTACCTGCAGATAAGTATTTGCTTTGTTGAAATACTTAATAAAGCCTTATCCATATTCAATTCAACCCATAGATAAAATGGTCTACAACTATTGTTTGCCTCGAGCCAGGGGAATGGTAAAAAGCATTTTCGGTATAATGGCAAGCTGATTTAGTATACTTCGATAGCCTATAGAACTTACCCAGAAAAAGTCCAAGGGTTGGTATCGACAATCGCAGTTCTTCATATTTTTTTAATACCTATCGAACAGTAATTCTTACAGATATTTATCCCACAACGATATTTAAGTCTAACCTACTGATAGTGTGGTAGGGTTTGTAGATACCAATCACAATAATAACTCTTTAGCGGCAGCGATTACGATAAGAGTTTAAGAAAATATTTTAAATAAGTAAGTATGACAACAACAAGTGAAGTTTCATGGCAGTACAGTAATGAAATGTATTTAAATAATAAAATAAACTTACCCATTTATCAGTCGCGTTTCTTTGGTACTCCTTCCCTTTCAGCAAGAACGATAGGGCATTAAAATACCGCCAATTTGACACATAAACTTCATTAGTACTACTACTTCTGCTGCTCATCTTTTTCTTTAATTTTGTCACTTCTTGGTTAAATTGTCCTTTCAAATTATGCAATTTTCTAACGATTTCCTCTGGAGTGGTACTAAACATTTCACTTAGTTCAACATTCACCAAATTTGTTTTTACGCGGTTTTTGTATTCCTTATTTTCGTAGTCCCATAGTATGGGACGTGCCTCAAAAGCAGTAATTAAATTGTCTACTTGTTCTGGTGACCAGGTTTTATTTTGTTTTTGTTTAGAGGACATTGTTTTGTTGTAAGTTCTCAATTTAGTTCGATAAGTTGTAAGTCCCTTCCTTAAACAAATTAACGCTTAGACTTTAATTCTCCATTTACGTAAGTTGTAAGTCACTTTCACTTACAACGAGTGTTTACACTTAAAAATTTATCGTAAGTTGCTTACGTAAGTAAAATTTAGAAGTGTAGAGGCGGCCTAACGGTATCATTTTATTATTACAGTCCCTCTTCACATTGGGCCATCGCTCAACAACAAACGACTATGAACAGATTTAACTCGCCTATTTTATTTGATTGGCTAAAGGCGAAGGCATCAGAATTTACTATGAATATTTTAATCGTAATAAATGATTTGTCTGTTTGTCCATATTCACTTTCGTTTTTATTAATTTGTTAAGTTGAGCGCACGTCTACACGCGATTAGTCGATCATTTATTTTATTGCCTTTATTGGGCAATGACGGCCCAATGTGAAGAGGCGTCATTAGATATTTTAATTTTGGCAACACATCTTATGACAGATGCTGTCACATGCATTCTCAACTCATAATTCATTTTAGGTTAAGTAGTAGTTACCTACGATTTCATAATTATATTATCATCTGTCAGAATCTGTCACCTAAAGAGGAATATTAAGTTTGCTCTGAAAAGTGAAAACATTTCGTATACAAAATTGGCGTGTATGTGATGTTTAAAAAATCATTGCCATTATTGAATACTTTTTTATATAGTATTCCCATTAAGTCTCATAATTTGAGAGAGCTGAATGTAGTAGATAAGACTTTTTGGCGGGAAGTCGAATCAAGCGGGAGCTTCAAATTTTCTGCAAAATTTGAATATCATAATTTGGGTGTAAATATTGTATTTTTGTGTATAAATAATTAATTTGTAAATTGCTTAGTGTAAATAAATAATGAGTGTAAATAGCGACGGGGGCGACCCCGTCGAACATAGAAAGAAGAGAAGATTGGCAAAATCTGATGGCGTGGACGCCATTAGTTATAAAATTTTCACTAAACCACTATACAAAAGATTATTTCCTGAAAATCACAGCGGCGACTGTGTTGTATATGTGGAGTCAACTGAAAATGAAAAAGTCGGAAATAAAAATCCCATTTCTTTGACCAAAACTTTTACTGAAAATGTTAAAGGCATAGTAGGTGTACACAGAGTAAATGCCTATAAAGTTGGAGTCACCTTTAAGAAACCTGCTCCGGCCAATAATTTTCTTAAAATGGATAGTTTTCTCAACAATCATAATCTCAAAGCTTTTATTCCTGCTTACATGACTGAAATAATTGGTGTCATCAGATATGTACCAAAAGATATGTCAAATGAGGATATTTACAAGTCGATTATTTGTGACGCAGAAGTAGTTTCAGTGAAAAGATTTTTGAAAAAAATAGACGGAAAACTCGTGCCATTGGGCACAGTAGCCATAACATTTGCAGCTACCGCATTGCCACAGCATGCCTTTATTAATCTATTCAGATACCTGGTCCATACATTCATACCACCTCTAATTCAGTGCTATAAATGCCTTAAATTCAATCATTCTGCAAAAGTGTGCCGTGGAGAGCAGATGTGCTCCTCGTGTGTAGGTCACCACTCCTATAAGGAGTGTGATGTCGAAGGAATAATATGCGCGAACTGCGCAGGTAATCACCTGGCAATATCGAGGACTGCCCTGTCAAGCAAAAAAAATGGAAGAAAAAGAGCAAAGCACCTCAACCGTTCATATGCCACTGTGGTGAGTATGCCAGCAAACAACTTGCCCAATAAAGATTTCCCTACTTTAAATAGATCAAAGTCCACTGTAAATACTAAAAATGTGAGCAAAGTTGCTCCGAAAGTGCTCAAGCAGAGCAAATTGTCACCAATGATATTGTGATTAATGCAATAGTTAAATCTCTTATTGCTCTTGGTAATAATACTGATATACCGTTAACAAATAAAAGGATTAAGGAAATCCTTTTATCTAATTTACTTTAAAAAAAAAACTGGAGAGATATTTACAAATAGTACAGTTTAATATACAAAGTCTGCATAGCAAAAAAACTTTATTAAGTAAATTTCTTTTAGAACAAAATGTCGATATATGTTTATTAAATGAAACATGGCTTAAAAGTAATAGTAATATTCCAAATTTTCCATCATATAATTCTATTTTCAAAAAATTCTCAAAATTCACATAATGGAGTTGGTATTCTAATCAAACAATATCTGAAATATGAACTTGTTAATACAACCTTTTATGAATCTATACAAAATATATGTATATCATTACAAACAGCAGTAGGTAAGCTACATATTCTCTGTGTATATTCTCCACCCAATGGTAATAGATTTGATACTAGCAAAATGAAAAAGTTGTTGCAGGAAATTCCCAAGCCATGTCTCATCATGGGTGATTTTAATGCACATCACTTGTCCTTTGGTTGTCAAGGTAATAATAATAGAGGAAATAGCTTGTATAATCTCATAGATGAATTTGATCTGTGTATTTTAAATGATGGTAGTCCAACTACCATCCAGTATCCTAATAGGAATGCGTCTGCAATAGATTTGGCTTTAGTTAGCTCTTCAATAGCGCCACTCTGCGATTGGCATGTTCACGATGACCCGATGGGCAGTTATCATTATCCAACTCAGTTAAGTGTGAATGTGGAGCCGTCAATGTATGAGATAAGACCTGTGGAAGAAAAATTTTTGTATAGCAAAGCAGATTGGGTCAAATACCATTCTATGTCTGAAAACAGCTTTTCACAATTAGATACTATAAATGCACAGCCAATGGAAGTATATAATGATTTTGTTAATATTTTGTTTAATATCAGAAATGAGTCTGTGCCTATACAGAAACCAAGGCAAAGTTTGCAAGTTTTGAGAAAGCCGGCACCTTATGGAATGCTTCATGTGATGAAGCTGTTAAGAAGTCTAAGGAAGCATTAGCTAAATATAAAAAATCGCCAACAATTCCCAACTTTATTAATTATAAGAAATTAGATGCTAAAAAGAAACGAATATTAAAGGAGGAAAGCATAAATTCGTGGCACAAATTGTGTGAAAGTTTTAATAGACAAACACCTGTTTCTAGGATATGGGGATTTATAAAGAAATTTAAAAGAATTGGAAGTTCAAAAAATAGATATTTAAATGATGAGTGGGTACCGAGCTTCTTAGACAACTTAGCAGATTCATCACAGGTAGATGAAGAAGTGTTAAATTCTATTTTTGACCAGTCTGTTGAGAATGACTCAAATTCTTATTTAAATGAACCCTTTACAATGAATGAGCTTCACATTTCACTTAAGAGTAGAAGGGATACAGCTCCAGGTATGGATAATATACCATACCTGTTAATTAAAAAGTTACATCTTAATGCTCAAAAATTTTACTGGATATATACAATAAACTTTGGAGCAATTCAATTATACCCGACTCATGGAAAAACTCAGTGTGTTATTCCCATTTTAAAACCAAATAAGCCAGTAAACATTGCATCATCTTATAGGCCTATTTCCTTATCTTCTTGTTTGGGTAAACTTTTTGAAAATATGCTAAAAGTTCGTTTAGATTATTTTGTAGAAACTCAACAAAAGTTACCTGATACTCAGTTTGGATTCAGAAAGGGTAGGAGTTGCTCTGAAAGTTTTGTAACTTTCATATCGGACATCAAAAAGTAAAACTTAGTCATTCTAATGCTATATGTGTCTTTCTAGATGTCAAAGGTGCTTTTGATAATGTAAATATTGAATGTCTTGTGAAAGTATTACATGAATTAGGTTTACCAAATAAAACACTTCATTGGATATTCAAATTCCTATATAATAGAACTTTGTATGTCAAATTTAATAATTGTCTACATGGGCCTAAAACGGTAAATAAGGGGACAATGCAGGGCGCAACTTTATCGCCTCTATTATATAATTTGTACACATCTCAAATACATAAATATGTAAATACTTCAAATGTTAAGATTCTACAGTTTGCTGATGACCTGCTTTTGTATAGTGTAGATCAGAATCTCAGTATTGCTGTTAATGCAATGAATACTGCATTGAGGCAGTTACAGAATTATTATAACAATGTTTTAAAATTAGAAATTAGTCCAGAGAAAAGTTCACTTTTAGTTTTTAGTAGGGATCCATCTGCACAGTCCAGTTTAAATATTAGTTTCAATAACAATCAAATTCCTATAGTGCAACATCATAAATTTTTAGGCATAGTGATAGACAATCAGTTAAAATTTGATAAACACATAAGCAATATTTGTCAAAATGCCATGAAAAGTATAAACATTTTGAGATGTTTAGCAGGTACATTTTGGGGTTCTGATCCCAAAACACTTAATATGTTATACAAAAGCATAGTGAGAAGTCATTTTGATTACAGTAGTTTAGCTTATATGAATGCTAGTTCTACTCTGCTAAGAAAATTAGATGTTATACAGAATATGGGATTAAGAATTATTAGTGGAGCTATGTGCTCTACTCCTATAGTTTCTATGGAGGTTGAAAACAACATACCTCCTTTATACATTAGACGTCTTCAGCTGGCTGAGAGGTTCTGCTTGAAAAAGAATTGGCTTGTTCCAATAAAGTTGTTCTTGATAATGTTTTGTATTCAGCTGAGATTTCACAATCTATTCAAAGTAGCAGCATTGCTGATAGCCCAGTCTTACCTGAAATTCCATACATTATGAACTTTGTAAGAAATTGTACTCAAGGAATTTACATATATGATAAATGGCCTTTATACAAATGTTCATATAATGCTTTATTAAATTTTCTTGATATACCATGTTATCTAGACTTGATTAAAACTAAATATGATTTTATAGAATTTTTAGGAAACAATCAAAATATGTATACCATCTATACGGATGGTTCTAAAAGTGTAAATGGAGTAAATTCAGCATTTTACGATCCTCAAGAGAAGTTTACTAAGTGTATCAAAATAGGAAATGATTGTAGTGTTTTTACAGCAGAAAGCTATGCTATATTGATTGCTTTACAATTTGTAAATACTCATGTAAATAACAGCAACATATTAATTGTTAGTGATTCTAAAAGTGTATTAGCTACTTTATGTAATAGTAATTTGTCTTTTAAACTCAATTATTTAGTGTATGAGATTAAACAAATGTTAGAAATAGTTAGAGAAACAAAAAATGTACATTTCATATGGGTTCCCTCACACAGTGGCATACACGGTAATGAGGTAGTCGATTTGGCAACGCGAGGTGACAGTAGTGAAGATCAATCGGAATGCTTTAAAGTACCATACACTGATTATTATCTCAAATTCAAGCAGCAATCACGTGAAATATGGAATAGATATTGGAATCGCACCACAGAAATTAAAGGAAAATGGTATGCAGAGATACAAAAAAGCTTACCAACAGTGCCATGGTATAATAAGTTTAAATACTGCGAGAGGAAGTTCTTCTCTATTATAAATCGCCTACGCTATGGACATTGCCTGGTTCCAGCCCACCTTACTAGGCTTGGCATAATAAATGATAGCAGATGTCCACATTGTTTGTCAGAAAATGCAGATATTGAACACATGTTTTTCCGATGTGAAACATTTAGGTTACAAAGACTGACATTAGTGTGTGAGTTGGTTGACATTTCGGAAGAAAACGGTCTAAGTGTTCCCCGCCGTGTACAGGATTTATTATCGCATAGTGTTTTTTTCATGGTTACTTTTAAATTTGTTGTAAATACTTTAGGAAAAATTTGATTTAGAATAATTTTAGTTTGGAATTGTAAGATTTTTTTTTTTATTTAGAATAATTTTAGTTTGGAATTGTAAGAAAAATTTGATTTAGAATATTTTTAGTTTGTAATTGTAAGGAAAAATTGTTCTCTATTATTTCGACTGATGGACGTTTAGCATCCAGGTCAAGAATAAATTAAAAAAAAAAAAAAAAAAATCATAATTTGAGAGTTAAACGTCTTTATTCTCACGTTTCGCTGTATTTACAGAACATGAAGGTTTGTAAAACAAACATTAATTATTCGTTAAGTTTTTTTTTATAAACATTGTTGTTTTTGTGGTCGAGGTACTCTTAGTTATTGAGGTAATTTTTTATTACCTACTTACTGTATAATTCGAGAAATCATGTATCTTCGGTGTTTTTGAGGTTATGTTATGTATATTCTGACGCTTTAGCCGGGAGACTGCTCCTGTAAGCCGCGTCCAATATATATTATCTTTTTCTCATTGTTTATTACATTTTATTGATTATCAGGCAGTCTTTTAGAAAGTTAATAGTTGTTGTTTATTGTTATTCTATCCTTTCAGATAGGTACTCACGATGGCGTCTTTCATTGTGATGAGGTTTTGGCTTGCTACATGCTCACACAGCTCCCAGAATACAAAAATGCTGAGATTGTCCGTACAAGGGATCCAGAAAAACTGAAAACATGTGATATAGTGGTTGACGTTGGTGCAGTGTTTGACCACAGCAGGAAACTGTATGACCATCATCAGAGGGAGTTCACAGGCACTTTAAGTTCTTTGAGACCTGAGTTAGGCGATAAATATAAGATCAAGTAAGTTGCATAGATATACAGTTTTTATACACTACAAACACCAGAAAAAAATCTATTTCTATGTTTAAACTGAGATTATTGAAAAAAATATGTTTGTCATAAAATTTTTCAAATTAGATGTTATATGTTATGGGTGTTACATTTGTGTAAACTTGAAAACTATTATTATTTATTTCTATAAGGTTTTCATGTTAGTCATGATTCTGTTATATGCAAAAAATTCTCACCCTTTCAGACTGAGCTCAGCGGGCCTCGTTTACACATATTATGGAGAACAAGTAATCCAAGCTTTTGCCCCTCAAGAAGTGCCCCTTCAAAAAGATGACTTGAAGTTGATCTACAAAAAAGTATATGAATCATTTATTGAAGAAATAGACGCAATTGATAATGGTGTCCCTATGACTGAGGAGGAACCTAAATATAAAATAAGGACCCATTTAAGTGCAAGAGTTGGAAAATTAAATCCAGAATGGAATTCAAAGCAGACAGCCAATATTGATGATATTTTCAAAAAAGCCATGGAATGTGTCAGTGATGATTTTAGACATACGGTCAACTATTTCATTTCTGTTTGGCTACCAGCACGGGATTATGTTAAGTCTTCAATAGAAAACAGATTCCAGGTACATGAGTCTGGTCAGATATTGGAGTTTACTGAACGGTTTCCATGGAAGGAACATCTTTTTGATTTAGAGGAAGAAATGGGTCTTGGAAAGGATATAAAATATGTGCTGTTTAATGATAAACCCAAGTCGTGGAGGGTACAGGCAGTGCCTACAGACCCACAAAGTTTTACAACTAGGTGAGTAGCTTACAAGATTTCTAGTGTGATGTAAGCTTTTGGATCAGGTGACAATTGGAATGAGGGTAAAATAATAATAAATAAATAATATAATAAAGTCAAGGCCAGAATTCTGAAGGCATAAAAAAAGTATTTTTTCTAAAAATTCAGATTATTTGTACCTACTTGTCTGGATTAGTACAATCATCTTAATTTATTAATCACCATTAAGCAAAGCAATATTACAGCTATGTCTGTTTGTATTTTAATTTCTATAGGAAATATTTTCACTATTTCTGAATTAGCACCACTTGTATACTTACTTAAAAGTTTGTTGTCTTTGTTTTAGAAAACCACTGCATAAAGACTGGTGGGGTGTCAGGGATGACCTATTAAGTGACGTTGCAGGTATCAAAGATTGCATATTTTGCCACAGTACAGGGTTTATTGGAGGCAATGCAACAAAAGAAGGCGCCTTGAAGATGGCTGTGGCTAGCTTAGAAGCGAAAGAATGATGTAAATAACAAAAAATAAAGGACTTGTAAAATATTTATTTTTACATCAAGAATAAAACACATAAACACAATACAAGGGTTTTTATTTAAATAGTCAGACATTTTAAGAATACTGCAATACCTTTCCTAACCGAGTTACCGAAATTATCTAAAATATTTAACTATTCCAACTGGACTGTATGCTGAAGTTAGAAGCAACTTCATGTTGCAGTTCAGGAACGTGGAACCTTAGCATTTACATTTTTTACAATTATTTTTTGTCAATGTTGTACTGGTCACCTACAGACTTTATACAATGAAAAGTTTTGAGATTGTGTAACCCACTTAAGTAAAAATAGTTAGTAACTATTTAATTATTACATTAGGTATGTACTTATTATTTGTATGTACCTATTTGAAAACTAGGCTTTATAATTATATAGGTACTATTTTATAGTAAGATGTGATAGGGTAATATTATAACAGTCGCCGACGAGCGCGTCAAGAGAACTAAGTATGTAATTATCAATCCACATGAGTTACACACAACGTTTTTCAACACTCTTGCTTGTAAATAAAATAAAAACAAATCCGACGAATTCGAAACGCATCAAAAAGGTACAAGGTAATATAAGTCTTGACACATTGTGCAGTGACTACGCAGTGCAGCGCGCGTAGATTTTCTCGTGGTATTTGCGCTTTGTAGAGAAAATCGTGTTAGCTGTACCCACTAAATGTGCTAAAAATAGGTACCTACTTGCTTATTCCAACAGAACCATGCTGTACAGCAGCTAATAAGTACCTACCGTCAACCTGCGGCCCGTTGCAAGGGTGTAGCAAGGCACGGGATGGGGGTAGCTACCCCCTCCTAGAAGTTTTCTGCAGGTTTTAATTCCCTTGCGAGGCTAAAATTACCTTAGATATATACATATTCTTAGTCTGTCTGCGCCTACCTCCTTAACAAAATCCTAGCTACGCCCTTGGCCCGTTGAGCATTCATTTGTAGTAGGTATATCTGGTAATCCTTAATACAAGTAGGTAGGTTTTTTAAGTACTTAGTTAAGTACTTAAAAATGTAACTTATTAAACACCGGATAAACATACAGGTACATATAAGTATAAGTATGACATCTAAAATTCTGGTACTTCATGCATGCAAGTTCACGCTTGTTACTCCTGATATCAATCTGCCCCACGCAGGATTCGAACCGGCCCTGGGGTTTGTAGGCCTGACTGACAACTGACAACTAGACCAATTGGCCGGTTTTTAACTAAATTGATTTAATAATTTTTGATGCCGTCTTGACTATTGTCAGCCCAGTCGTGCTACGAATATGGGAACTGTAAAGTTTTCGAAACGTCAGCAAATGAGTTTAATCCGTTAATAGTTGTTCATTCTAATAAACTGTTTTAATTTGATATAAACAACCCAGTGTCCATCCAGTTAGGTAGGTAATGAAGTATGTATTAATGTACCTAAATCCGTCATCTTTAAGAGAGTTCAAGAGTAATTGGTAACTATAAAATTGAACGTGTGTAAAAACATTATGTTGACCTGTTAGAAATTCTATTGACTTTCCGTGCCCCAGCCTTATGCCAGTGAATACTATCCATATTCAAACAATTTATTTTCAGATAGACTTTTAAAACAGACATTTCGGTAAGTCCAAAATATAAATACCTATTACCTACCTACCTAATGCATTGGTCATTCTATGTTCCTCGCTGCTGCTCGCGCTGACACGACGATGCCGTAGAGTACATAAAGTACCTACCTATGAAATAAAAAACATAAATCCAAAAACCTTCCAATTTAGGTGTAATATTTACAATCTACATAGACCAACAGTGCCTCCTTTCTTTATCGAAATATCATTATTCTGATACCTAGTTAGGTACCGAGTATTAAGTTGTTCCCATATTCGAAGCTCGACTGAATTGACTATATTGGAATGAATCAACTTAAACGGATTTAACTCGCGTATTTTTTATTTTATTGGCTGACGTACGATTATGGAATATATAAAGGTACCGAAACGTCAGCCAATAAAATAAAATACGCGAGTTAAATCCGTTTAAGTTGTTTCATTCCAATGTAGGTATAATAACCGCGAAAACATCAGAAATTATTGAATTGAATCAAACGCTAAAATCTTGCTTTAGCGTTAGACTATAGTCTGGAACTGTAAAGTTTTCGAATCAGTTCAGCAAATGAAATAGGTAGGTAGGCAAGTTAAATCCGTTATAGTAGTTTCATATCAATGTGTCATAACCGCGAAGGCAGGGTATTGCAAATTATTATAATGATATTTCTACTCTTGTCTTAATACAAATATCATTATACTTAATTAAAAACTAATGGTATTAAACCAAAAATACTTAGGTATGCATCGAATTTCGATTGATAGGTACATCGCAGTTAATAAATTATCATTTCGATAGGAGCTACCTACAATACGAGGTATAAGATGGAGCCGTACCGAAACGTATTTTATTATTATAAACAATTTAATTTAGGTTGTTGTATCATTCTGTTTTCCAACAGTTGTACATGAGATGACTGTAAACAAGCCCTTATCCTGGCCTGACATGCTTATTGCACAGGTTGTTAAACATAAAATCTAAAAGTTAATAAAATTGTTCATCAAATTTTCAACGAAGGACTAGATCAAGTTCGATCTTCAATCATCAATGATCATCATTCTCATACATTAAATACCTAAGTAACTCGTTACTTAACTAAACCAGCTGGTCGTATTATTTGACGGTGAGTCGGTTTCGTTGTTAAAATTTTACGCAAACTTTTCAAACAATTTATCTCGTGCACTCCCAGGTGCTATAATTTAAGTTCAACTTCTGAAAATGCATGGGTACCTACACAATTGAAAAAAAATCAAGCCAGCCTAACTAACTGCGGCTTCTGCCGTCAGTATAAGCCGGTAAGTAAATTTCGAGCTTTTCCGAGACGTTTAAATCGTATCGGTCGCTCCAGATAGCAGAGGTGGGCCGTCGTCAGTACCGCGTGAGATGCCGTCCGGGTCGGTCACAAGCGCGCCGCGTCGCCTTTAAACCGCGCGCCGAACACGCTACCGATAAACCACAATAGGTAAATCAAACACGTGATAACCAAATATCATAGTGCAACTCATTCAAACTACAAATAAAAAGTTTGCCGAAAAAGTTAGGTTAGGAGTTTTCCGGTAACGTTTTCCCAAACTGTTCGCGGTAATTGTTTGCGATTTGGCAGGCATTGGGATTCTGCAATTGCATAACGTTGCAGTTAACCTCGCGTAGGAAAAGTTGCCTCGGTGAAAAACTTTTTCCTTGAGTTGGCACACGGTGGCAAATTTGGGCCGATTTCAGTGCAATGACTTGTGCCTGTTACGAAACGCTCCAGGCAAAAAGTTTACCGGAAAAAAGTTTGTCAGCGACAGCGATCCGCTAATTGCTCGTCGAATTCTCCACGGTATCTCGTGTGTGCGTCGACCTTTACACTAAATTTCGCACGACTGAATTTGAATAAACACCACATTTTTATCGTATCCTTTATCGATTGACCACTGTTTTATTATCATTCGTCTTATAATGATGAGTGTTATGATCCAAATGAATTGCGCTATGATATTTTTTCAAACAAGAAGTGTTTTGTGTAGAGTGTATTAATTGTGAATAATTTTCAGCTGGGTGAACGCCGGTGGGAAATATTACGAGTATCCATTACCTTCCTTGTGAGATTTCAATTTACGCTAGTGTTGAGTTAGAGTTACAGAAACCACAAGTGAACACGATAACGTCTGGACAGTTGAAAGTATCACAGTGTTGAAACGGCGCGGTTTTGAAAAATATATGTTTGTGTGGACTGTATGATTTCGAAAGTGTTCGGTTACTGCTGACCCTACTGGACTATTGATACAGGTGAGTTTATAATTGTATATAATAGAGAGCTTCGGCTCTTACACGTTCGTTAATTGGCTCAATTTGTGGTTTTGTCTGGTTTGACGAAATTTGGCGAAAATGAGTTAAGCTTTATTTCTTGACTTAACTATTGTTCACCAAGAACTCATGCATTTCATAAAAAGTCACATAACTACGGACGTATTTATAAGGCGAATTGTAAATTTAATGTAAGTAGGTACTAAAACTCTATGAACCAAAAGAATATACCTGTATCGACATAAACTGGCAGACTGCTTAATGTGCCCATTCATAATTTGAATTACCTATATAAAAGGTCGACAGTGAGCGTTTTAAAGTGAGTATGTTCCTCGCGATCCCTAACATCATTTGTCCTAAAATCACATGCCCGAACCGTTTTGTCCTATTAATCGTTAGGGGTAATGGGCATTACCCCTAGCGATTAATTGTCATGACAGTTATTTTCTTTTTTTTTAACTATTGCCCTAAAATTTATTTGCCTGAATATTTTTTACCACGATTATTAACATCCCTAATGTTATTTTGCATATTTCTCGAAATACCTAATAACGTTTCACTTCACGTCATTTATCCTAAGTATTGTAGTCTAAGGCAGAGCCCAATTAGGTACGACGACGAGCGAAGCAAGGAGGAGTGTTAGGTTGAACTGCAAACCTACAGCGCGTAAGCGGAGCGAGCGAAGCGAGCGTGCTGCGGCAGCGGCTTGCGAAGCGCCAGAACCGAATTGCTATCAGATACGAAAAATAGGATAGGTTAGGCAGAAAAGTAGGTTAATCACAATTAGAGAAAATAATCATTTCTACGGACGTGATCACAGATTCTCGTAGCCCTGATGATTTGTCTCCAACGGTCTCGATCTGTTGTTGCCCTCATCGCTTGGTAGGATTTGCTTGAAGACGTGGCTTCCTTAACTTGATCAGACCATATGGTTGGCGAGCGCCCTTGGGTTTTCTTGATCATACACTTTTACACACGCGGGAACGAGATAAAAAGTATTCTATGTCCGTCTCCTGGTTCTAACTATGCTCCCCACTCATTTTCAGCTAATCTCGTTCACGTCGAAAAAAATTTACGATTTTTCCACCTTTGATACAGCTGCTAGGTAAAAAAAGAACTTGATTTTTCTCATTAGAATCCAGTAAGAAGATACTTATTGACTATGAATCAGAAAGCGAAAGTGACCATTGATCACCGGTCATGATTGTAAGGGAGATCAAGTAACTAGGTATAGGTATAATAAAACAAGTGATAATGTGAAGACTAACTAAATGTGACAAGGCTTCAAACCCTGGTAGTTGAAGACTAATTTTCTGCATTAGTTAACTGTACTTAATTAATAATAATTTTATGTTCCTGAGCGTAAATGTCTGTGGAAAGGCCGGGCTTAATAAAAATAAATAATTATTTTAGGCGGGCACTCTTAGTTACATCCACTCGCAAATTTTAGGTATAAAGGCTCTACCTATTCCGAGCTCTGTCTTTATTGCATAGGTGGAGTTAAAAGCAATAGGATTATGATGCGGTAGTAAAATTTCCATTTTCTTTGTAGCTTGTTACATCTACTTCCGCTTAGAATTTTACTGCTACGCCCGTTTTAATAGTACCCAGGCTCTAAAAACAAATTCGGTCTCTTATGACACAATTTCTTTAAGTGCAGAATCAACCATTCGATCGAAATGTCTCATTAATAACAGTTGATTAAATAAATTCATTGCGTTTTAAGAGTTATTTGTATTACGGAATACAAGGTCGAATAATGATCTGCTCTACTGCACGTACTGTCTTAATAACGACATATTAGCACGCCTATGCGCAGGATTTGTGGTGAACATAGACTATGTTAATAAATGGAGAGTTTATAAACAAAATCTTACGACAATCCGAGGCCATATTAATAACAATATTAGAATATTTTAAAGCTAAATCATACCGTGTTTTATCCAAAGATAATCTATCTTATATTATTACATCTTTTGCCCGCGACTTCGTCTACGCACGATGAGCCCCCCGTTTCTCCCACTTTGGGTGTGAATTATCTAAAATTCCTTCGTTTTGCTCCCCTACGTTATAGAAGGGGTTACCTTTGCAAGTTTAGAAAACTAATAGTTTAGGCCCTGCGTAGATATGCCAGTCATTAAGTCAGCTTCTCCTTTAAAACATAGGTAGGTATAGATAAATGTCCTTTCCTCCACTCTTAATAAATTAGCACTACCAAATATGATCGCTTTTAGATTAAACATAACAGTAAAGGGTTAATGACCTCGTATGTCATAAAACGGTGCCTCTATGACGGATTACATCTAAGTTTAATGACCAAAAATATCCACATTGAGTTCGGCGATTTCCTTCAAAAAAGTTAAATAGTGTTGTAAGATCGCGACTTGGATCACAGCAACATCGGACTTTGATAAAAAATAATAATAATTCTGCATGTTTCTCATGTGGTTTAAGTATCTTCATTAAATTAAAGAATGCTACGTTGCGATACGTTAAAATGTAACACAGAATTACAGAATTTCCAGGATTTGCCTAGGATAAATTGACGAGATTTACCTATGAAATGCCAGAAATCGTGAAAGTAGTACCTATACTTGAAGCTGGTTCCCCGGTGTAGGTTTTTAACCTTACACAAAACATTCTAATTATCTGACAATTAATACAAGTACCTACATGACAATTGTCTTCGCGGACAGCTGTTTACCAACCTCGACCTCAAAATATATATAATTTTGTAGACTAAAAATAATTTTCTAGGCGACCCTGGTGTTACTGAATTTTCTCCAAGTAATAAGGTTGAAGACTGTATGTTTATAATCTTATTCTTAACGTAGTATCGCACTGATTTGATTGCGTCGTGATAAAGCGAAGAAAGTATACAACGTACGATAGGACGTTTATCGCTGTTATCACCGTTATCACTTATTATCACTACCGAAATGTAGCGGAAGTGTTAATACTGAATCATGATGTGGGTTATTCACATACCACAGGACTTTAGCTCGTAAGATTTTGTATAAACTTACCTTACTAAGTTTTTATAGGTACTAAAACTATACTTCTTTATAATAATATGTACTATTTATACCAAGGTCGCATAAGTAGTACATAGTTGATTAAAAACACTAAATTTGGTTAAAAAGGTAATATGTACTTACTTAACAATTTATCAACTCAAATTAGATAAGATTAACTTTCCAAAGAATCTGGTACACACAGTTAACAAATTTGGTGGACAATCTTGTCACGGAATACAAACTTGGTTGTAAATTATCTTAAAGAATAAATTAATAAAGAAAAATATTTGTACTAAACGTCAAAGAAGTGTGAGAATCAACTAATATAGCATTCAGTTATATTAACAAACAAACATTTGAAAATCAATAACGCCAGAAAAGTCAATTAACCTTAATTTAGGGATGGCACTAATATGCCGCCGCGACAGAGAACACGACTGTGTCTTATGTAAATAACTAACAAAATATTTAAGGTTTGTTTAAAAATTACAATATAATTTAATAGCGCCTACTTTCCTATATAGGTACCTAACGACTTTTACTTATAGGTTAAATGTATATGGTATGGTGTCCACTTCAGCTTAACATTACTATGAGCAATTTTTGTATACTTACACAAACTTATAAAAAAATCTTCAAAAATTACACAACCTTTTTTAATAATTCTAGTATAGCCCAGTATTGCAGCTAATTGTATTAACAATAATAGTTATTATTGATATAATTATGTAAATTAACAATATTAATACCTTCCTACGTAAACGTGCATAATTAAACAATAATAATATCAGGCCATAATCACTTCTCTATGGTTTAGTTTAATTAGATCTTTTATAGAGAGTCGATTAATTGCTAATCAGTATTTTAATGTTTTGCGTTACCTATTTCAAAATTTTATGTACTTAATAATCATTACAAGCGACCTGATCAAATTAGGTGGCCAGTATTAACCCAAATTTTCTTTTAATAAAATGGATTTATGAAGTAGCTGTACTGTTTGCTGTAGGTATGAATATAAAGTGGCAAAAATAGGTACCATACAATTTGAATATATACACATTCCACAATTTTAGTTTTCTTTCTTCGGCACATTTTCAAAAGTACCTAATACCAAAAAATATTCGGGTCCGACCAAATAGTTGTCTAGATACGTCAAAAACCAGTATAAATCAAACGGAGCGGTATTTTAGAGACCGAAAGTAGTAGAATGCCAACCACTGTACATCAGAAACTGCGCGAGATAACTCAGCATAGGCCACGACAAGCTTGCAGATGCGGTTTACAAAATTCCAACTACTCTACACATGTTTCCAAACTGACAAAGTAACGTCGATAGAAGTTTTCTCGTTAACTGCACACACAAAATGGTTTATTGGAAATCCACACAAATGACGGTCATAAAATAGAGGGCCCGAGGTTTTAGTGTAATTAATGTAATATTTTTATTTATTGAGGAAAACCCATTATATGTGGAACGGATTTTAGGTTATTGAAGTGTTTGGAAATACATTAATTTAAAGAAGTTCAACTGCCGATTACTGAAACGATTTGTTTTTAAGTTGCAATTGTTACGTATATTGGGAATTAATGTAAAAAGAAAGATTTTTAGAAGCTCAGATTGAATGTAATTTATATTGCTGAATCAAAATAAGTATAGTATTATAGTACAAAGTGTATTTTATTTAGTACCTGATGGAACTTTCTTGGCATAGCAACAAAAGCAAGCTATATAAGTCAAGTTATATATGAATGAAAATATTTATCTTGACTCTTTTAGTTTACCGAAAAATAACATATTACAGCCACTGGCTTAATATAAAATTCTTATGAGTTAAATCGACCTCCTCGGTATTAAGTGCTCGTAACTCGATAAAAGTCTTTGATAAGCCAAAATTGTTTTTTGTTTAAATTTAAGTTATGCGGTTTTGCCCCTTGGCGGTAATTCGGAACTGTGTATTGGTTTTTATTAATATTGAGTATACTTTGGTTTAAGAATTATCAAATGTTTATTTAAAACTAAGGGATGAACATTTTGTTTAAATTTACATACTTAATTAAGGTTTATATTCCGAATATTGGTTTGTTATTAAATGTTGGCATGGGTAAAAAAATAATTTTGTACGTAATATATTTAAGACATTTTATAAATACCTACATTGAAAAGCATATTGTGTACATAATTATGTAAACAAACAATTTATAATTGAGAAAAAATTACTATTACCAGATATTCGATTCTTGGTAATTTAAATATCAAATGAAAGGTTAATAGTGTTAGCGACCGACTGTGTGTTTATCGTAAATGAGTCTCCATTAATAATAATAAAATTTCTGTTTGTTTATACCTATATACATTCCACGCGTTTTACCGTATTTGATGACACTTTCACTGACGTGTAGATAAGAATAAGGAAAAGTGCTGGGCTATTCTATCAACTAGGTACAGTCAAGGCAAAAATATGTACGTATAATCCGCCGTATTACATTATGGCTAGTCGTTTTACAAAACAGGACCGTTCTGTAATACGGCGGTTCAACGATTAGCCGAATTGTCATTGTAATACATTTTTCAATAATTGATGAGAAAATAAAAAGTAAAGAAGGATAGGTTAAGTTCAAATTGTGACAATCCGGCTAATCGTTGAACCGCCATATTAAATCTTAGTCCAAGCGCTAAATCTATACTAATCTATACTAATATTATAAAGCTGAAGAGTTTGTTTGTTTGTTTGAACGCGCTAATCTCAGGAACTACTGGTTCGAATTCAAAAATTCTTTTTTTGTTGGATAGACCATTTATCGAGGAAAGCTTTAGGCTATATAACATCACGCTGCGACCAACAGAAGCGAAGAAACAGTGGAAAATATGTAAAAAAACGGGGAAAATATGAAGCCTTATGTAGAATTACTATTCCACGGGGACGAAGTCGCGGGCACAGCTAGTTAAAAACATATACTTACAGATTGATGTTATCTGTACTTATAGTAATTTCCACAGATATAAATTGATTTTTTAAAACAGAGGTAGGTAACCGTGGCTCTATGAACCTTGTGTTTTTGTATAGTAGTTGTTTAGTACCTAAAGATGAAAAATAAATTATAGACAATTGAATTTGACAACACCAATATTCACCATAATTTATGTAACGTTCTTTTAGTAATGGCCTAACTCCACATTTGTCACTATGCAAATTGAAATTTACACGTGATGAATTAGAATCGTTAATAAAACAATGACATATTTTAAATTGTGTCAATACAATTCTAAACGAGCAAATATTAAAATATGCCTACCGAGACACCGTTATAAGTTGAATTAAAATAATTATATGCGTAAAACGATGCACAAACGTGTTGTTTCGGCTCTTTTAACAGTAATTTATGTAATATCGATGCCGCACTTAAATTAAAATTAATTAAATTACATACATTATGTTAATTTTATCGATCGCTTATCTTTGCGAAAGCGTATAATCGTACATCATCATCATGTTATTTCTTGTCATACGATTAATATTGTAGTTGATAGCAGGGCTACAACCTTTAAAGAAAGCAGACCAGAGAGAATCGCATTTTTTTTAATAAGTTTTTTGATTAAGGCAGACACACACTCATAATGCAATGAGGTCTTGATAGAATAGTTTGTCACTCGTAAACTCATACTTAATAGATTATGAAAACCAGATTGTTATCATGAAAATACGATAATTTCACTAATTACTGATTTCTTACATGAAATTAATGTAGGTCAGAGATAGTTGGAAGTACTTACCTACCTAAGTAGGTATTTTTTTACATATATAAAAGACAGATATCTATGTACTTAAGCGCGATGTACCTACATAATATAATACACTCAGCAGGAATGTCGGGGAATAGACAAGGGGGGCTAGACAAGTGCCCAACGTTCAACGTTAAACGTTAGCACCAAAATGTATGGGATTTGACATTTGTGACGTACGTGACAGTCGTTCGCGGATGTCAAATCCCATACATTTCGGTCCTAACGTTTAACGTTAACGTTGAACGTTGGGCACTTGTCTAGGGCCCAAGGTGTCGTTTTGCGTTAACCATAAATAAAAGAAATAAAATTATCTAGAGGGTTAGCATGATAAATGAACGCATTAATAATTACATCTGTGGCGTTTTTCAAATAACCATTATTAGGTATGTATTTCTTAGTATATAATACCCTACTCGCATTTTCAAATAATTACTTAAGATAATTTTGATTGTGTAGGACATTTATGCGCATACAACGCTCATGTTCACGTACCTAGTACTAGAAAACAGAACCTATAAAACGGATAAATTCGTTTAGGACATTAGAGATTTTGCACGCTAATATATTGTTATTCTAGTATTGAATGGTGACATAAATCATTAAGACACGACACCCGTTATTATTCCGGTTGACACGCATGGGTGCACGTGTTCCCGTGCTTGTGTCTGGTATTTTCAGTAGGTATATTCAAGACACAAACGCATCTATCTGCTTCGAAATTGTCGATGCATAGTTTCTCTGTTAATGACCTCTCGTAAAGACGGAGTTTAGATTAGTACTTAAAACCCATAGAGTCCGAATTGCGCTTATGTATACGGCTTAGCAAATTGGACAAATGTCATTACTAATGTACGTAATGTAGGTAACGTAACGTAATGTCACTGTTTTGTCAGTCGCTATTAACTGCTTTGCAATAACGTCTTTCGATTCTTCCATACACATCACATACGAAATAAAAGTGTCCAAATTGTTCATCTGCACTCTACCTTGATCTCAACTTGATCCTATAGGTATTTCAGCGTAAAAACTTGTAGGAAACATATTGTAAGCTGGCTTGCAAAAAAGCTTTACGAAGCAATATCAAGCTTTCATAGACAATGCTAATGATATTTGTACAAAGACAAGAGTTTCATAGACATTTTTTGATTGGGAGCCATTCCCGCTTCATAGACAACACTATAGACAGACTATTTTCACGTCAATGACTTGTGCAAATAACTAACAGTGGTGCGTACTCTATGTATAGGCGGCGTACGCGCATTCGATTGTTATGTAAGCTGGCGACGACCTAAAATCAAATCTGGCTGACGTGACGAATGTGAGTTACAGGGGTCTAAAAAAAGGCTTGTAACTTGGCTGGGATATTTTTCATTTGTAACATCACACAATTTATAAAAGATGTTTGTCTCAAATAATTTTTCGTTCAAGAAAACTGTAAAATTAGTAAAAAACCTGAAGTGCAAAATCATAATAACCGACACATAATAATATGTCATGAAAAATAAATGACTTGAACATAGGTACTTAAAAACTGATTTTTAATATGCAACCTTTTATCCTAACGTAACAATATAAGCTATTAGAAAACAGGTGCCCTCATTATAAAATCAGTAGATTTAATCAAATCGGACAGTGACTTAGTATATTTGTGCAAATTTATCACGATTTATCGAACTAAGGTTCTTTATCTTTATTTGGTGTTACAGACATTTTGTGCAAAGTCCAACGAACGGTTTAAGACTTTGTACTTAATATCAGTCTTGTAATTTATGATATATATAAAATAATTTTAATAAACGGATATTACGTATAAAACGCGTTTTTGAAACCTTTGGTGGGTAACTACTTATTGAATTTAAGCCTACGATGACCAATGACGTACATAAAATCATATTGTTATTTAATTATGATACCTAATTGAAAAGTGGTGCCATTTAATTTCTATAAAAGTCAACGACTTGTAGCGAATACAACGGAAAAGCACTTTGTAAATAAATTACGAATATTATATTTAGGTAGGTAGGTACCTACTCTCCGCTTCAGTAAAATTTAATTCAACATAACTTTAACAGCCCAACGGAAATCTTAACAACGATGCCGACAATTAAATGAATTTAGACCATCATTAAAACACCGACAAACCGAATGTTCCAATCGAGGTGTAAAAAATACAATTTCACTGTGGCAAAAACTCTAATGACTTAGAAATCTCATCGATTTTATAATTAGCCTTTTAATTTTTCGCTTGTTAGCCGAGTTGCGAAATGGTACATGGGTTGATTTGATTTGGTCTTTAAATTTAGATTGTTCTGATGCTTTCATATATACCAACCTAATAAATTAATGACTATAGAATGATACTGAGTCATTAGTATACTTTTAATGAACTCTCAGTCGCATTAAAAAGAAAGAAACTCGATAAATAAAATACTTACATAAAAAAAGACGTCTAGTCACATGTTTAAAAATAAATAGCACTTAATACCTAATATACGTACTTATTGCCAAAATTATAAAAAAAAACTGTCTCGATTTTTAAATATAGACGACACCTGAACGGGATTGTTGACCGAATGATGTGAATGGATTCAAAGTTGGGTTCTTTTTATAGTTCACTCGGTGACCGTTTGGGTATTTTAATGGGTATAATTGTGTTTAAAAAATATTGTTTGAACGACAGTAGGTAACGGGATTCACTTATATTGCATAAGACTATTCGTATTGTGATTCTTTAGTATACCTATGCACGCTCGTGTAATTAATGCACCGTAAGTAAGTACTCTTCTTTTAGTAAGTACCTACAGGTCCATATTTCGTAGTATACTCGTATTGATCCAGAAAAAGGTCCCGCCAACTTTCTCACTTGATTTCTTCACCTCCGTCACGTGTGTTTGAATTAGCTAAGCGTGTTTACAGTCAACCGAAATAGTCTGACTGTGTCGCGGGTGACTGCCAAGCTGACTAACTATGACGTAACGCCATTGTTGGACCATAGAGTAGATAACTAGACGTGGGATAGACGATAGAATATTTCAGCTATTGTAAAAAAGCGCAAATGACGGTTGGGGCCGTTTCAAGTCGCCACAATTTTGACCTAAGGGTACTGAAAGACAATCTCGCCCTAGAAATTTCCACCACGTTATGTCTTCGGGATAGGCGACTGTGATACAGTCTGCACGCAGTATTTTAAACCGATGCTAAGGACATAATATACCTTTTAATATTACCCAGTTTTCAAGTTCTTAAAACACAGGACTCGTAAGCTACATTTGAAATGAGACAACTGTAACGGTTTTAAATTTACTTTATTCCTATATTTGCTCCTTTTTTATATGTCCATAAAGCATCAGATTTTAGCAGACTTAACAAATTTCAAATAGTTAAAAGGAAACTGTTAAGTATAATCGATTTTGTGGGCTTATAAACTTGTCATCTGTGAAATTACAGACCAGATGACATCTAGAGCAGAATTTCGCTTGAATTTGTTCGAATTTAACCAAATGATCGCGCAAGCAAAACTGGAAGCGAAAGTTAGTCTGTGATAACCATAACCAATCTAATTCAGAGAGTTTTAACTTACCTTAAAATTATAAAACAAAGTACCTACATAATTTAGAACCGTTACTACCAATAATGATTTAGGTTAAATTATATTATATAGTATAGTTTTATAAATTTGACTAGATTTAATAATTTTGACTATAACTTATAGTTAACGGATTTAAATCCAAATTAAATACAAATTAACGTAATTCATTAATAAACTAATATTGACTAAAACTTAAAATAGGCCAAAATATTTTCGCATAATAATATTGATTGAGATATGTGGCACATTCGATCACAATAGACTAGACGAGAGATCGTTTCAATTACAAACATTTGACACTTTGAATTGTTATCTGTCACTCACAGCGTTCTATTGCAGAGCGAATGAATGGCATTAGGAACTGAATAAATATTTACATTTAAGTCATTCAAACGAGTCTTAAAAAACTAAGAGGCTTAGTGTAGTAGATACCTACCTATTCATAAATTGAGTCACCTATTACAGCAAGAATTCTGTACCTACATATTGAAATTTATGTTAAATTTTTAACTATTGGACTTGGTTTTCATTTGATATTACTTAACTGGGAACATTTTATTGACATTCTTGACTTTCATCGTTAATCATGTTAGAGTTTGTAAAAATATATGTAGGATTTTTAGGATTAATATTTTACAAATAGAAATAAATAATAAACTATAGCGATAGACTATCGTCAGCTCAGTAGTGCTACGAATATGGGAAGTATAAATTTTTCGATAAAATAAAATACGCGAATTAAATCCGTTATAGTTGCTTCATTCCAAGAGTTTACTTGCCAATTATTTAAAACTAGCGGTCCCGGCAGACTTCGTCCCGCCCGGCAAAGAATCGATTTAAGTATCCTATGTCCTTTTCCTGGTTCTGAGCTACCTCCCCGCCATTTTTTAGCCAAATCGGTCCAGTAGTTTTAGCGTGAAAGCGTAACAGACAGACAGACAGACAGACAGAGTTACTTTCGCATTTATAATATTAGTAGGGATTAGTAGGGATTAGTAGGGATATGCTAGGTATTCTGTTGCATACCTACCCGAATTTTTACTAATATGACCACTCGCATGCAAAATATATATTCTTAAGCCTGATAAGTTACTTTAAGTGCCATTGATTACATATGATTCACAGATTTAAGTTTAACCTTAATCTTACTAAAGGTTAACTACATGACGTTATAAATGTCGAAAACAAACTAAAATGCATGAAATCAGGTGTTGATATTGGAATTACATTGCTGTGACATTTTTTATTGTTTTTTTTTTAAGGAAATCTTGGCATGTTCGTATAGCTTCCTTTGACTTATACTACTTACTTAGATCAAATACTCACAACAAATAAAAAAACTTGTTACATACTTATTTTTTAGATCTGCCTCCTGCGTGTGTATTATTTAATGACAACATTACAAGGCGACATATGACGCTGGTCATAAACTGAGAATCACAATACCACATACGTTCCCGATCAGACTGGTATATGATAGTTTTTATAAATTGCCAGGCGTAAAGTGACGCGTTGTCATGGTGTCATAATAAAAACTAAGCAATTGCCGCCAACAGATCACAACCAGATGCGACTATTTATTAATACGACGAAACCCCCTGACATGTTGTTTAGTCTTTTGTCTGCACTACCTATGCTTATTGATTTAGTTAACAGTTCATTGACCTTTGATTGGAAAATAAACATAACGACTATATTATCCAGATGGGATAGATTGAATGAAAGGTGACAGGAATGCTAAGTCTGTCAAAGATGAAATTCAAGGAAGCCTATGATGAATTGTTGAGTCGACACCTTGTCGTGTCGATTCATAAATCGCTAACGTTGTCGATATCGTTTCATTATGGTTGTCGACGTCGTCTGTCATAAGTCGGTAACTTTCGTTACGTTGACATGAAAAAATGTTGCCATTTCAATATCGTCTTCTTTATAGTGTTGCAAGGAACGTTTTTTTTTAAAAACTAAAAGGCTGACGTGATTTCTGCCTATCACCCTGCTACTGCGTGATTCTAGTTTAGTATAGGTACCTACCTACAAGTTCAATACTCTTATAAAATACAATTAGACTCATTGAGGCGCCTTCTATGAAATAGATATTTGCGACGGTACTAGTAATAAAAAAACATTGGTATCAATATAAAAGTAATAAAATCCCGGTACACAAATTTGAAGTAGGTAACAGTTTTGTCTTAAACTTGCGAATTGGATATAATCGTTGAAACATTTCAGTAATTAGGTATTTGTTAAAAAACTGTTTGGGTTTAAAACGTTGCAAAATTTATAAGTTAAATTACGGCATTTCTTCTACACTTAAATCAATATTAGGTATCAGCTGTTATGCTTTTACTCATGTACCAAAATAAAATATTTTTTGTTTTTACATTCCATTGATCTTAAATTCCTGTTAAATCTAATAAGCTACGTAATAAAATAAAATAATACATTAATTTCATTGAGTAGGCTAAAATGATCTACAGAAGACGCGTGCGTGATCTAGACTCGGTGCGCGCGCGCAAATATCGATGCTAAATTTGTACTGCGCCGACTCGAGTTATGTATTGTGGTTGTCACTACCGCATCTGTGGACTAGGGTAGCCCGTGATTGAGGGATAAAAGAAATTAACTGTAAATTACGATGTTATTTTAGTTTATAACGTTTAACGTATGCACTTCCTCATACTAATCACTTTTGCCTGTCAAATCGTTTTCTAGGTAAATAATTGCCTACCCAGTGTCAATGCCATTTTTGATGGGCAGATTTAAAGTAAGAAAAACTTCACAATTTCTTTAGAAAATAACTCATTGCGCACGTCGATTCAGGCTCAAATTGTGTATTCTGTTTGTCACTACCGCATCTGGTTTTGGGCCTAACGAACAGTGGCTATTTCCATCCAGTTCTTAACCTGTTTTTGAGCCCTAAAAGGGCTCAGGTGTGATTTGACGTCTGGTTTTAGATTTAGGTTGGCACTTTGCTTAATTAGTTTCGGAATGTTTTATTTATATCTTTCTTATTTAGGACAACGAGAAGTTTAGAAATTATTATTTCCTAAATTACCAAGAAATGTAGTTTGAATTTGTCTTATCTTAACAAAGTAATATTCAATATATGTGACAATAACACATTAATTACCTACTGATGACGATACGTTTGGATACCAGGAAGTTCCCAAGTAAATATTTTGTCACTAGCCGGAATATTAAAAATAATTTGAGTTTGTTTATGCGCAATGTAGAAAAGTGTAACACTTCTAAACACTATTTAAATAACTACATTATTTCCGTTATCGTAAACGAAATGAAGACATACCCTTCCGACATCAGGAAAAGCGAAAATATCAATAGATCAAAGATTCCCGTTCACACGCGTCTAAATCCGTTGTCTCCGCCGGTGCCAAATCTTCGCCGAAACGTCATTTAGAAGTTTCATATTTTCTAGTTTCTAATTTCTCGCCCGCTTTTGTTATTTTTATTTGCGATGTCACAAGTTCATTGGCTTAAGTAGTTACTATAAGTACTTACTGCCAAGTGGTGAAATTTTTTATTAGTAGGTATCTACTTAATATCCACCGATTTTTATATATTAACTGTAACACGGATTGGAATTAAACTTTAATAAATGGATAACACGACTAAGGTGACGATAATCTAAGGCTAAGTATCATTAGCTCAGTCGTGCTACAAATATGGGAACTGTAAAGTTTCCAAAACGTCAGCAAATAAAATAAAATACTTGTGTTAATTCCGTTAAAGTTGTTTCATTCAATTCAATGTTTAATAACCGTGAAGGAGTCAGAAATTATTATGTTAAACACGGATATTGTTTTACGAATAAGGATATTACATTTTTGCAGATATTAAACTAAAAAAAAAAACACAATTTGGTTATGAACTAAACGATACTTAAGTAGGCACTTAAGATCTTTCATTATCTACGCCAGATGACTGTGTGATGATCAAAATCAATATATTGTTGACCTTTATTAAGATTCTGCAATCAGGTACTCTACCAGAATGGTGACAATTTTTTTTGGATTCTGTTGGCAAATGTAAATCGGTAAGCTAGGTATTTAAAATACTTAACTAGATCATATCTAAACTTCAGTGTAGGTAATTATTATCCATTCAATTGAAGACAGTGTTCAGCTATTCGCACCCTTCTGTATATTTTTGTATCTATACTTATTTTGATAAACAAATCGGTAACAGTTGGTCTTGACTTTGAAGAGGGTGTTGCAATATCTTATTTATTATTACAACTAGATTTAATATCAGATATTTTTTCAAACAATATAATATTGTACCTTGTCATATTATCACTAGGGATATTTTGGCAATAATCCAGTAAAATTTATTTTAATAAATCTTAGGATAAGTACTACCTATAATTTAATAAATATGTCAATATGCTTATAACAGTTGAAAGGACCATGGGCAACTTTGTATGGAGCCTGGTTCTGAAACCAACAGAACTGAAACTTAAGTCATTAAATAGGTCTTTATGTCTACTTTATTTCATTATATGGGCACAAAGCCGAATTCCATTGCAGAACTGAGATATTCATATTTAAGTCAGAGTAAATAGGATCTATTAAAAAACAGGTTCTCTTTGAGAATAAAAATTCAGAATCATTAGTGTAGGGTCAGTGTGTGAAATAAACATACGTTTTGTAGCAATTGATGGTTTTATTAATAAAAAAAAAATATATATACAGCAAGTTGTTACCTCATTATATCAATAATTAAGTCATTTAAATGACCTGCAGGATGATTAAATGGTATGTGCCTGCCTAACCCTAAATACCATATAATAGAAATTGTGTGTGCACAAGATCCTATTGTTCGTCTGCCAGTCAAACATGAGCAGTAATAGTGTGGGATGGCATCGGTGCCAGTTTGATTTTTATCCACCAGAATGTAGACGTAGTACTTACGTGCTCGAACGGCGTCCTTCTATTGCCATGTTTACATATTATTAGGCTTTCTAACTACAAGCAATATCAATTGAACACTTAAACGTTGCGATATAAGTAACACTTGATAACACCGAACGAACATAATTAATGGAACGGTCGATATCTCTACCTTCATTTTTTAAATTGGGTTTGCTTAATACCTACCCTCCAGAATATGAATATTCTCCGAATGCACTCACCGTGACTAAAATACAAATATCTTAGTTCTGCAATGGATTTTGACTTTGTGCCCATATAATGAAATTAAGGATATTTTAAGACCTATTTATTGACATAACTCTCAATGCTGTTGGTTTCAGGCCCATTTTGACGCATGGTCCTTTATCCTATTAATATTATAAACGTGAAAGTTTGCAAGAATGTATGAATGTGTGTTTGTTCCTCTTTCACGCAAAACTACTGAATGAATGTTAGCTTATACATCTGAATGATATATAGGCTATATTTTATAACGATATTGTGTAAAGTACTCATCGTGCGCAGACGAAGAGACGAAGTCTTTTATATAGCTGTATGTATTAAGCAAGTTTTATTAAATAACTGAAAATTGTCAGATTGAAACGCACGTCCTTGTAGTAAAGCCCTACAAGAAAGGTGCCAGACGACACTAATTTGAACGTCTGTATGTTTCTACACCTTGTATAATGACGTCGTGTGAAACACATTGAGTATAAAGTATGGATCTTCTAGAAGTTTTAGAATACCAAACCGTGATATGGATAAGGAATTCACTTTTGACGTTAAATAGAAGATATACCTAATGTCGAACGACGCGTGAAAAACGAGTTCATTACTATAGACTTGCTAGTAATACTAAATAACCCACAAATGTCAAATTTCATGAACAAATTCCAACTACACGATGAGAAAAGACTAATTCAAAATCACATTCATTTACAACTAAATAGCCCTTCATCGCTTTTATTATCTTATATTTGAGTTAAAAGAGTGATATGTTTTTTATTAGTCCTATATTTACGACTAATTCACATACTTTCAGACATCAAAAGACATTTTTATGCGGCAATTTGTCTTCAATTAATTTAAAATGGTTTATGGGTGAGTCTAGTGAGATATGTTGAAAATAATATGAATTGATTTATATCTACGCCCTTGATTATTTCTGGATGATGTAAATGCTATTAATTTATCAGTAGGTATGTAGCACCTTAGCTACTAGTTATTTCAACCAGAACTCACAACATCTGTCACTCTTTAACATGTTATGTTTGAGTGAGACGTATTTATATTTTGTAAAGTAAGTAGTTAGAATTAAACTGACAAGCTTTCATGTTACCTATGTATATTTAACGTATACATCTTCCACTATTCTACTTAAAATTGTAATAATATACATTATCCTTTAATCGTAAGATAACATTTCGTCACGTTCGTGGACGTAAATTGAAAATGTTGTGATCAGCATTGAAGGCGGTAAGAGATATTCGCTTGGATTTTGAGAAATGGATACTTAGTTTTATACACTTACCTACTTGCAGGTTTAAGTCTACGTATAGTAAAGAGGTGTGACAAGCTGTCACTACAACAATGTATAATTATCATTGACCCCATTGTAAGTACATACATAATAAACATACCTTCAGATGACTTCGTTGAATACAAAAACCTGGTTTGTTGATAACAGGATTTGCATAAACGTCAATAAAGAAATTTCTTATGAACAACATAATATCACAGCAGGTTTAATATCCATTATAGAGACCATGATTAAAATAAGTTTATTTTTAAAGATGTTATTAGTTTAGGGTAAGTAAATAAACACCACAATACAGACTCCGGTAGTCAAATCCACGCAAAGCACGCTTGATTCTCAGTATTTCCTTTCGTGTCTAAAATGCAAACATTTGTATGCAAATATGAAATTTGTTTACCTGTTCGATCTGCATCCTTAATAGTTATTGCACCATTAAATATCGATTTAAGACTAAGCTTGCGCACATCCTTTGCACAGTATCGCGGGAAATATGATCGTTTATTGATAGTACACCGCTCTCAATGTGATCTGTAACACATTCGTATTATCATTTGAATTCATTATGACAGGTTTTAAAAAATGGTTTTTATGCTAGTTTAGCCACCTGGTTAATGTACTACAATGCGATCGCAATAGGCTCGTGAAACATTTAAAAAAAAACTTGTTTGGAACTTGTACTAAATCTATTTGCTCTAGAGCTTTTACTAATCGATCAGAATCATAGAATCATATTTTGATATATATCACGTGGGCTAACCGACTTGAGTCGACATCACGTTGTCACCTATTGAGACCAATTTCATATTTAAGTGGATATCCAATAAAAATATAGACATACTTTATTCTGCTTAGTAAACTGAAACCTGAATAGTAGATTACTCTCCATTAAGTATTTACAGCTGCACACACACTGGCTCAAACCTACCTAGGTACGTTTTTCAATCTTTTCAGGTAATAAGGTATAAGTAGGTATGCATGCTAACCCTTGACTATAAGTACCTACCTAGTAACGTTTTGTTAAGTTTGCTTCAACAATTGTTTTGCGATTCTGCGTCCGTAGTTTTCATTAAGTCATGTTCACCTTTAATTATTTGAAGAGGTGATTGTTTTGCGTAGATTTCTCAACTTCTTACTAAATTTACAACGATAGTAATATTGTGAACGTTATTTATATTCAAATAAAGGCTATTTTAATTTGTACCTGAATTTTAAGCATTAATTATGTAGTTACGAATAGAGTCAATATTTATTTACACGTTTGAAGGCCATTAATTTTATGCTCCGCTAATGTCGTTTAGTTATTAAAATTTGTTTAAAACTGGATAAATTACGTTAACCCACAAATTAGTTGATAAGTTACCGTTAAATCTATACGCTACTAACGGTTAAAATGTTTTAAAGTAATTAGATTACACACCCATAGATGTATAGGCAAATCAATAGATTATTCTCTATATGGGTAAGTGATATATACCTACGTCATATGAAACGAATATGTGTTAGTTTGACATATTATTTTAATAATAATAAAACAATGCTGTTTCTACGTCCATATTAAGTAATAATATTTACAACCTTTACAAATTTAAAAACGTTTGTAGTGTTGCTTCTGAACGGTTCTTATCAGTCAACAGTTCTAAAAATTTAATGGTTTTTGATTGTAACTTACTCTGCATTTCAAATTAAGACCTTATCTAGAATTGAATAAGATAAAAAACTCAACAGCAATTTTGCGTAAAATCGGTGTCGAGTCTAAGCACGGCAGTGTTTGTGTTTCACACATGGCTGTCAAACAAAAAAAAGTTGTGTTTACTTATTAAACATATTTCTAATGGCTATTGTGGTTCATATCCATATCAAAAAAATATTATAAAACTAAGTAAGTATATCTTAGTTTAAGATTCCTCTTATTACCGACTATTGTCATTTCTGTAACTGCAGTTTATAAAAGAGATTATTATTTCATTTAAAACAAAACAAAAATGTAGATACGAAAGTAAAGGTATAATGTTCTGAATGGACACTTTTCAGCAAAAGTCGAATATTGTACAAATTTGCTTGAGCAAGGTTTCACGCAATTTATGGACGAATAGAAAATAATAAAGTAGGTGGTAGGTACTTCAATAAAGATCTCATGCATTAGGTAGGTAGGACATTAAAAAAACTTAGTTATTACCAAAACGAATCTGTGAATGAAACGTTATAAATAACATAAAATTTAGTTTCAATTCGGTCAGCTCAATTTGTATGCAGTCTATTAATATAAGTATTATTTTGTTACAGATCGTGTGAACGCCCGCAAGCTGGATCGTTTGCGGTCACCCGTAAACCGAGACACCCGAAAGTATCACAACACACTGGTGCAATATTCATTGACATTATGACTACAATACGTTTGCACAACCGTCGAAATCGAAAGCGAATTAACAGAGATTGCAGTTAAACATCAACTTATAGGCCCCGGTTTGGGTGCCAAAAAGTTACAGTTGGGCGCCATTAATTAGGTGATTTTTGGCGACGATTTTGCGTAAAACTGGATTTTTGTGTAAAGGCATTGGATTAAGGTTTGGGTTAGGGGGGTTATGCCCAGGGGTTTTGCGCAGTGACGGCGCCCGGGCGGCTGCCATGGGCGCGGCGTGCGATGCGCCCGCGCACCCTGCGGCTTCTTTTCGCGGCGCTGGCGCTTGCGTCGTGCGCCGCTGCCCCCGCCCCGGAAGCGCGAGCGCAGCGGTCGGCGAATCTGAGCCACATTACCGGCACGTCGAGAAATATACAGATGTTCCTCAAAAATCGATATCTACAGCTGCTGCCAGATGGCACTGTCAACGGTACCACAGACGGCAACAGTGTTCACAGTAAGTACTTTTGTTTTATTCTATGAGGTATACTGTTTAATTCGTGGATGACCAATCTTAGCGTGGGTCACAGATTGCAAAATAAAAACTTCGTTACGGTCAGGAATATATTGTTCGAATACATCTCTGTAATTAGGACCTTGAAAAAATTTACGGAATGTGAGACTATTTAACTATCAAGAACGCTGACGGTTGATGATGCATAAGCTAACAAACAAATGTAATACAATTGTGTTGTCTAATGTTTAGTGGTTTTAGCCACGTTTATCATAAATACTGCGATATTGTGACCACATGTCATCGTATAAGGCTTAATCTTATAAAAATAAAAAACGTGGGTTTGATTCGTGGTCGTAATTATTGTAAATTCCAGATTGATATATATAGGTACATCTGAACTTAGAATGCTTTAAGATTAGTTGCTGAGCGTAGAATTTATAATAAAATATCCACAGATACAATTTTGAATTTATATGACATATTTAAAACACGTAGATCGTTTATCTAACGCAAAAATAATATTCTTAAAACTTAATACCAGGCTATTGATGTCTTTCCAATTCATTGCTCTGTTATTAACGTTGCCGAACTTAAAAACGCCAATTTCTTTTTACCATTCTATAATCATTCCCTGTGACATAAATAAGAACAAAAAGCTTAATAGAGACGCAGTAATTATATAGGTGTTACAATATAGATAGTTAATAGCTCCGTAATAACAACATGTTGTTAAAATTGGTTTAAATCTAGGTCATAATTATATATCGGGTTCATGTTAGGAAGTCAAGTCAAATTGTGATAATGACTCAATTGAGATTCCTATCGCCTTGAGGCGTGAGGTAGACTCGCAATCATAATACATATATATATATACAGGCTTCCGCCCGCGACTTCGCCTGCGTAGCTTAAAAGATGCATAAATTTTGACACTTCCGTAGTAAATGACAATTCCCATTTTCAACCCCTTAAGGAATGATTTCCGTTATAGGAACTGTCTAACGTTTTTCCCAGGGACTTGGAACTATCTCCATAGGTACTATTTGGTAAATAAATAATTTCATCAGTCGGCTACAAATATGAGGAACTATAAAATTGTCGAAATGCCAGCTGTAGATTACTCGTGATGAGGTAACAAACAACAAAAGACAGACATGTTACATTTGTAATTATTTATATAGTATTATGCATTTAATAATTATGTAATACCAATTGTTTCGCATATAAACTACTTAACTAAACCATGTGTGGAATTATTATTATAAAATTAATAATAATTACACACATGTATCTAACACTGTAAAGTGCGCGCGCCTGTTGAACAGTCGAGAGAAACTTTAAAGCTATTGCGGTTTTAGTAATAGCATACTGGTAGAATAAAATATGATACTTGTTTTCTATTCAACTTTTTGTATGAAGTTTATTATAACAATAACTAAAAACTTTAATGCGACTTTAGGTTGTAACTGAAATAATTCTTTTTTTACCTTAGGAATTCATGCCAAATATTGTGTAGGCGTGGATATAACGTATTATCATGCCGGTATAATTTAACATAATTCATTAAAGGTTATAATGAATTAGCAATGTGATACCTGAATGGGAGTAGTAATGTCAAGTTCTGCAATTAAAATATTAAATATTGCTCGTTATAAATGTAAATGCCCGATATGTTTTACAATGTAAGATTAGGAGTTATAGCCCTCGGGACTAGGAATTTAATTAAATAATTATTATAAATTGTCGATGTATTGTGTAGTTGGCAGTGGTTGACATGACCGACTAACAGTTTGACAGCTGTTACAAATTCTAGATATATTTGTGCCTGTTGCGATCGACAGAATAAAGCGATTTTAATTATGACTACTTAGTAAATTTATATATTATTACCTAAAGCAGAATAGAGAATGCTCGTTTTCTATTCTGATTAAGGTACCTATGTACCTACTTCACGGACTTACCTGCAAAAGTAGAAGTAAGTAGGTACCTACTTAATAAATTAAAGACAGGTAGGTACTTTATCTTGTCAATAACGGTGTTGTAATGTTGATACCTATATCGAAATCGAAATCATAATATTGTAGGCTAGAAAAGACATTGGTTAGACATAGGTTACAAAAGGTTTAAATTATTTGTATAGATAAGAATGACCGGGTTTCTCAACCTAACACTTGTCGATACAAACTGCCACAGTCATGTAAGTAGACGCAATAATATGCGTATAGCAAGTGACATTTCCTATGCCCAAATTAACCTAGGCGAACTACTAGACTAACAAGTGCATAATGTTGACGGTTATAGAACAGTGGCGACAGGCGAGTACTTGCAACAGATTATCGCTCGAATTTCAATAACTAGTAACTATTTCTGTACAAACTTCTCTTGTATTGTTACATATTTGCTACAAGTTCATTGTTGCATCATAATAAATTAATATTGTTATAAAAGTGAAAACTGTGACTGCTGTCCATTTTGGAAGGTAGCTGTAGTGCCTGTAGTATCTTCATAAAGTAGTTATGTAATATTATTATATGGTCATGATTTGTGCTGACGAAAATTTTAGGTGTCTAAACTACCTTGTAAACTAATGGTAAGTAATATTGCATTGTTTTACTTCGTTTCATATTGAATATTTACATGTACTGTACGACGATTGTGCATGAGTTGACTTTGGAAAATGTCCAGTAACGTTTAACCTTAAGCCAACTCACCGGCCTCTGTTGAAAATTTAATGTGCTTTTAAACAATGTCTTGTGTTGTTGGGAACTATGAGAGATATACATGTAATAATATTGTTATGCAAAATGCACGCGTCGAAATGTTTTGTCGTAGTGTAGATTCAGATGCGCTGGCATCATGTTTAGTAGGTACCTACTCAGTTTTATAATATTACACAGTTGTAGGTAATAGTTGTCAAAATAATAACGCCCTGGCTTAATAGATAATATAACCACTTTTAGGGGTATCTAAATTTCACAATGGTTTTTATTTGCTATACCATTAAACTGAATCGAAAAAATATAGAATTTTGCGGGATATCATAAAAAACAAACAATATTCGAGTTGCTAAAAATTAACCTTGAATTCAACAGTCATAACAAAAAAGACGATTACAAGATATGTAACTTGTTACTAAGTAATTTCGTACACCTTTCTCCATTTCCCAGTAATCATTTCCTTAATTTTTTTCACTGCTACACTTTGCAGATTATAACAAAACCCGACTACATTTCTTTACTCCGATTTTGGACTTTAGTCCTTTGCGTTAGAGACCTGGTGGCACGATTGATTAAGTTTGTAATTTCCTGCCGTTGCACATACTGGTATTTGGCCAATCTAGGAGGACATAAGTCCTAAAATCTAAATTGCACTTACACCCCTAAAAATCAATTCCAGGTAAAGGTAACGAACTTGTCCATACTACCCCGGTGCATCCCCCCTCCCCGAGTGCTTCCTGATTAAGTAATGTCAATGGGAATTCGATTGTGTTGTCACGTGCACGTATCTATTCTCAAAGTGCTCTTAAAAGTGTTAACTTTGAAGCATAGTTTTTAAATCTTCTAGTTAAAATTATAATTTTAAAGTGATGCATCCTAATAAAGCAGGTAAGAAACTCAAGTAATGTGTTAAAAAAAATACGTTAAACTGGATTAACATATTGATAATCTAACTGACAAAAATAAGTAAATTTAATACTCGAATTTGGGCACAATTTCTTATTAACTAACATTTTTGTTTATGTATCGGGATATATCGGGCTATAATTTTTATTACAAGTTATTCTACATATAATATTTTCTTAAAAAACAAATAAATCACGTCCGGATTCGTCCGGATAGATATTTTTTTTAATTAATTAGTATGACACAAAAAAATAATTTAAAAAGGTATTTTTTTTTTATGTCACTTGTACATAGTCTATGTTTGTTTTAGGTTTACGAGGGTCATTACGAGAAAAGATTGTGACCCGACAGTACTTATTCAATCGTTTCAAAAACCAAGATTTGCTTAATTTAGATGAAAGGTTGGATTTTTTGAGAAACCGGCTGTTATCAGACAAATCATACGATAACGATCAAATTGATACTTTAAAACTTAATTTTGCTTTTTTTTTAAATCAGAAATGAATTAAAGATGAACTCATTAAAAGGTAATATTTTTGAACAATCTAACCAATCATGGCTGGAGCAAACGTTTGAAATTCCTGTCGCTGACCACGTACATAATGGACATGCGTAAATCCAATGTAGGAAATACAAATGATGGTAACACAAGAAGGATTTTTTTTTAAACACCCCCGCTTAGCTTCAGAAATTACTAGGGTTGATTACGAGTTGATTTACAGGTTAATAATGGTTATATTGGAAGTCATTTCGAGTGGACACAAAGTTGACCCAATTAAATATGAAAGTATGCCTTAAATAGGTACAGCTCGTCTTAATACACGATTATATGACTGGCATCCCATGATGCCAACACTTCACAAAGTGTTGATACATGGTGCGGTAATAATCAGACGAGCTCTACTACCGATTGGACAGCATTCAGAGGAGGCAGCTGAGGCTCGCAATAAACATTTTGGACCGATTTCGGCAGAAAATTGTCTAGAGAAAGCTGCAACCAGGATGTTTTTAATCATTTTATTTTGAGCTCGGATCCTTTTCCAAGCACCCGACGTGCGATTAAAAAAAGGATACAAACTAACACAGTCTTTCCTGCGACCATAGCCATGTTCGTATCTGCGGAACCGTATATTGTGGAATATTCGTCAGAAAGTGATGAACAATAGGGTATATCGTATTTTATATATTTTTAATGAATATATTAATATTTATATTAATTAAAAATATTTTTATTTATTTTTTTTGTTATTTTTTTATTTATTTTTTATTTTTTTTTTAAATAAATATGTAAAATACTACCTTGACTTTTATTTATGACTTTAAAATTATTAAAACAACATATCTGTCTTATTTCCGCTGGTTAAATTCCAATTATACACAAAAATAATATTGTCCCCCTAGATCGACCAAATACTAGTATGTGCGTTGTCTTGTAATCTGGTGCTCTGATTATATCAATTATAGTCTTTGTTCGTGTCGGTTATCAACTGTACAACTCACGATTTAAAGGCCATCGTCCAAAACCCTTGTGTAGGTATTGTAACTTCACCAGCAACTTTTCAAGCGAGTATTTATTAAAATTAACGGCAGTTTTTACCTATTCTGCTACGAGACAAATTCGCGAAAATTTAGTAGTTTAGTTTAGTAGGTAGGTACTATTGCGTATTTATACCATATGTTTATGTATTAAACATGAAAAACGTGGTCTTGACATGTCACTAAACTTCAAAACATGTGAAAAGAATGGTTCACCTATTCAAACACCTAACTGTTCGAAATTTCTAAATCACCTATATTTTCTTTACAATATAAACATAATTAAATTGTTTTCATTGGTATGGTTTAGCGTATTATTGTAGTGATATCTCTATTCTTCATATCATCTGGCTAAATCTCCGTGTCATTAAATATATTTGACTGTTTCTTTGTATCAATGATTTATTATTAAACTTGAATGTAGAGCTGATTTATTGGCTTTTTAAATTGATGATAAAAAAACTAGTTTCCGCTGCCGATTTTCTAATTGATACATTTTATTATTCTCAGTTTAGGAACCAGTTTGATGACTGATAAAACAGCTATGAATTTTACCTTAAATGTAACTACTTAAGACAATATCACCAAGGGCACTATCAGTTAACATTTGAAAACTAATGATATTTTAAGCAATTGTGAGCTAGCTTAGGTCCTGCCATATTTCTAAAAATATTAAAATCTCTCTGAAATAATTATAAGTATATTACATTTATATACATATTTATACAGCTACATCTAATATAGAATTAATATTAACAATGTCCTATCCACATTTCTGCCGTGATAACGATAAACGCAGTAAGTACGTATGAAACTCATATGTACTTACTGCGTTTATCATTAGCTCGACAGATTTGTCATTGATCGTTATGCAACAATCATCAAGAGCACGTGGTGTCCGCAATAATGCTAACTATCGGGTTATTGAACTCTGCAAAAATTTAAGGCTGACTTAATAATAGGTTTGTTGGAAAATATGACTAAGTATGTTATTCTGTTCTCGAGGAGAAGAGTATACCTACTTGTCTGTTTAAAAAGTATATACCTAAGTGAGGATTTTATTCCCTATTCCTTAATTTGAAAATTCGTCTGTTTAAGAACTACCTATATAATAAAAGATTAAAACCAGAAGTTGTAAATGTACTCCAATGTTTTTGGAATTATCTCCGAAACGTGCTAGTAAGTAATATATATTTCTAAGAACCAGTATCACTGTTTACTCTTGGACTACAATACCGAATAACAGGAAAAATATAATAACTATAATTCTTATCAAATTTTAAGGGACTATTAGGTATCTGTAGTTAGATATTTATAAAACGCATATAATGGGATCTATCCAAAATTGTATGGCTCCTTAACCAGATCTTAGCTCTATATTATATACATAAAAAATATATCAAAATGGGTTTAACCGTTTAAAAGGAGCTCAGCGAAATATTACGTGAAAAGGCACAGCTTAGAAATATGCAAAAACTCCACTATAACCCACACACCTATGTTCAGCCCACCGGCGATCGCAGATTAAACCCATAAAGTGCAATCGCTGTATCCATCTGTGACGATGACGGATTTATAGTCGGTGCACTCTCCGTAAATCGCGGGATGCTGCGGAGGTATTCCATATAGAGCTAAGTAGATAAGATGTTTTAAAAGGGTGTAGTGTTTAGAGGATGATATAAACTTTCTAAATAGATGGTGTTTTTTTTACAATCTTTGTTTAGTATTCTTCAAACTAAGCATAGTTTAATCATAGTATTAAAATCATTACTAGCTAGCTTCTGTCCACGATTTCGTCTGCGCACGATGAGTATTTACGCAATATCGTTGTAAAATATAGGTAGCTTTTATGTTATTCTGATGTATGAGCTAAACTTTGCACTTTTTCAGTAGTTTTTGCGTGAAACAGTAAAAAAAAAACATACACACTCACACACGCACAAACGAGCCTTTATAATATATATGGTGATCACATAAAATTTTGAACATCGTTATCACCTATATATTTGCTGTAATTGTACCTAGATTATGCACTCTATGCCTTACTTATAATTATTAGCGAATTAACACTAGATTTGAAAATATCGGTTTACTTTAAACGTACTCATCAAAGAATCCAATTTGTTACATCTTTATGGGTTCAACTTCCAGAAACTTGGGAGGCGCAAATTGGGTGATATAAGTCAAGTCAACATTACGTCGGACGACGCATTGCCAAAATGCGAACCTTGATACCGACACTGGACAAACCGGTGGTATTATTAGGAGGTTCCACTTATGTTACTTTACATTTTGCCTTATTCGAAGACTAAAAACTGTGTTAAGTTAAATTATTCACCTTTTAAACTTATTAGGAGAAAGCTTTAGCTTTCCTACTTTATTACTTTGTTTAAATCGATTAATAATTAAAGAAAACATTATTTTAAAATTCTATTGTAGGTATTTTGGTTAAAAGGTTATGTCAACGTTTAATAGTAAAAACATTATAAAGTCTACAAATAAAATACATTTTGTGATCTTACATAATATGAAAACCAATAACACACTTTAAAATTCGCATATCTGTCTAATTTAAAATTATGTATCGGGATTTGTAGTGAAAACTACCTCACAGATTTCCCAAACATATCTTAGTATGTAGGCACACAACAAATTAAAATTGAAATCTAGGTATATAAAGGCCCAAGTGCAACAGTCTGCTAAAGACGGCATTCATATTCACGATGTGCGCGCGCGCTTCGAAGACAGCGAGATTGATCGACGCACCGTTTAATATAGCAATTTACACCTGTTAAGCCTTAACAGCTCCTTTAAGCTTCCTTATACAACGCCTTCATCACTTTCCATGTATTTATTAATTGAAGATCTTTTGGAACACACTTTGCAATAAATTATTTAGAGATTTTCATCTTCAGAATAATTGCCCAATATCACCTTGATTTCGATTCTACATATCAATAGATAGGCATATATAAATAAGTATTAAATAATGACAATGAAAGTTGCTTTCGAGTAATCAAGACGTGTTTAAAACTAATCTCAAAAATTAAGGACAAGTGAAACGTTATTTCAACTGAGAGAAACAAGTGATACTACAGGTTTTGTCGTTTAATACTCGACGAGAAATTAAAACGGCATAAGTGCCAGCGCAAGCAAAAAAGCTTAATGCATTTGTATTTATTTGTTATTCGATCATGAAGATAATGATATCAAATGACGAAAATGCCGAACGCAAATTGTTCACTGATTTTATATCGTGTCTGTCAAATGAATTGAAATAACCTGATTGGCGATTTGGATCGATTAAGCTTTTAGATTATGTATATTGACATTGAATGCTTTGAAAGAATAATATTGCTATTTGTTTAAGATATTAGAGTGCTTAATCATACGTGAAAATATGTTGAAAAATATATCCCATCTTAATTAAAATAGGAATTTTTAACTTTTGTAACGTATAAAATTTAAACATAATAATAATATCTGAACATATCGATGTCAAGACTACAAGTTATTAACACGATATTGTTATCAATACCAATTAAAAACAAATTAAAATCAATTAAGACGGATATAAAAATATGTTTAACAATCAAACGTTATACGCCGTTAAATTAATTCAGTTGTAATTTGACACCTATCTCTTGAACAATTAAAGTTATTATCTTAAGTCGGACGCGAAAAGTGAGCACACAATCTTATTCTACATTAACTCTGTGACTCAGTTTTCGTTTTTACCTACTTCACATATCCTATGCTGCTAAATACATGAGCTGTATTTGTATATATACCTATGTATGGGTATAAATGACTTCTCGAAAACGGATCTTGAGATTTCAACAATATTTACATTTCGGAGGTGCGATATCAATCTAGTTATATCTGAACGCCAGGAGAACTTGTTTTTACTATGTTTTAACAAACTCGATTGCCCAGGTATTTGTTGTTATAAAATATTTAACACGACACCTATATATATGTTAGTTTCTTAAATTATAAAAATGATATGATATTATATCTATTATGTATTATTCATTACTGCTGAACTTTAAATCGTGTTTTTTTTAAATTTCCTATTAAAAATAGGTTGATGGTAGAAGGGTAAATCCTGGATCATGAAAGAATAAGCACTATTTTTTTGGTCCATAACTTTAAAAAAATACTTGGGTTGGACTAAAATTAAAATTCCGATTCTCAAACCTACCCGATGTACACTCAAAATTTTATAAAAATCGATCCCACGAGAATTTTATATATTAGATTAAGAAATAAATCATATAACTACCTATGTAACTACATACTTTCAAAGCCTACAACAGACTGATAATACATTCGATTGGCTCTGGGTTATCGTGGATCTAATAACTTTGTATTTGGGTTGAATGATCGATACGGTCGATATTATGATTGTTGTGGCATCATTGCGATTGCCTACTCTAGATTTGTCTTTATCTATGCAAAACGATATAATGCATTCTAGGCATTCATTCATCATCAGCCCGTCGCAGTCCACTGCTGGACATAGGCCTCTCCAATTCTAGGCATATTAACTTAAAAATTGCTTAGATATATACGTTACCTACTACACTTACATCGATACGTTATTTTTAGGAAGATATTGTAATGAATGATGTTCATAGTTCCCATATTAATAGCCGACTGAGCTGACGAGATAGTCTAACAATAAAGTGACTTTACATTACCTACGTAAACTGAGAATGTAAAAGTAGGTACTTTAGTGACCAATGTGTCATAACTTCGGAAATTATTATTGTAATTAAATTAAAACTACCGCCTTCATTTCTTGGTCAGTTCCTTTTATAAATAGGTACATGTTTATTGTTCAATATCCACTTACTTGTTTTTGATAGTTCCCTAAAGTGTAAAAATTACATCTTTGGTTCTATCTCTGGTGCATGTGGATTCATTAAATTCTAAAGTCATTATCTCACAATGTTACTATCAAAGCAAAACCGATCATCGTCACTCCGTCAAAATACGAGGTCTTCAATCCTAAAGATAAGGTTCCAGTTTTATTTTCATTCAAAAGATAACCCTGTCCGTTATCTAAACTTAATTAATTATCATAGATAACACCAATGTGTTATCAGGGAATCCAATTATTCTGTTTATACTACCGGTTAGCTTCCGTTGAGAATTTGAGATTAAAAAAGTATTTTTAAGAATAGTTCATGTCATGAAAGCTATTTGTATACAACATTGTTAACCTACTGTCAGACTACTAAGTTACTACACGTTTAAAGTGTATAAATGTTTTAAGTGCGTAACAAACTAGAACATCATAAACTTTAATTCTCTTCAGCGCCGTTTCCTTTGCATTAAGAGGGTAACCCATAAGTCACAGTAACTTTTAAATCACGGTGACATTGTCACAAATCGTATCTCATTTTGTTTAACGAATGCAGTCGGTAGTCGTCGTGGGCGATATAAAATGTCCAATACAATGTTTTATCATTGTGTTTTATGTTTTGACAGCCTCTGATTACGAAACTGAGGTTGCGGATTTAAATCCTTCAAGGGGTAAATGTCAGTGTGACGATAAATACTAATGAAATTATGTACCTATTACAAGTATAATATAGTTCAAAAATTAGACCACAATAGCTTCTCTTCTTCAAAATTTTTTTCTTAATGCTCCCATATGTTAAAAGGAACCCCTTTTGCAAAAACGCAAGTGTCCTTATAGTATAGGTCTTGCGTTGAAATGTTTGTCATTAAGTTAGCTTCTTCTTTTATACTGATTTATAGCTATAGATATTAAAAATAAAATCATTAAAAGATACTTCATCGGCCTCATCGCTACAAATAATGAAGTAGGTACCTAAATTTAAAATTTGACCAGTAAAGACAATCTTCAATGGATATCAAAAGTCTGCGAAAAGCGTAGGAACGTTAAAAATAAACGCATTTAAACGAAATTTTTTTGAGTGGTCTGACAATGCGACGTGAATATAGACACACGTTTTTAAAGAAATCACCGTATAAAAATAAACAATGCACCTATTTAGCTGCAAGTAATGCACTCGTTTTACATTTTAAATTGTTTTATATGACTGAACTATGTATTGAGATATCCTAATCCTGATATTATGAATGCGAAAGTAACTCTGTCGGTCTGTCTCGCTTTCACGTTAAAACTACTGCACCGATTTAAATGAAATTTGGTACACAGATAGTTTAGAGTCTGCGAAAGGACATTTTAAATGCGAAAATAAAGTTTTAAGGGGTCAAAAGGGGGGATGAAATGTATAAAAGTATCGTCATGCTGCCGTAATTACTAATTCCGCGCGGACGGAGCAAAAGCTAGTAAATATATATACGAGAAAGTTTAGTTCTTAAACGATATTTTAATACCACCTCCTGACTTCTCGTCAAAGAATCCTTTGTCGGGTTGCCCGATCATAAACTATATTTAAAATGAATAAGGAACCAGAATTAGATAATGTGCTTCAGGGCATAAAAGCTAGCGCAAGCACTGGTTGCAGTTCAGCATTATGTTGCACTTTTTGTAATTAGATTTTTATATTTTTGGATGAATGTTTTCAATCTTAGGAAATAAATATTTAAAAATTTGAATGAAAATGAAATTTAACATACGATGTAAATCTTATAATTTTGAATTTATAAACTTCTTAAAAGGTTTCAAAATACGTGAATTAATTCGTTATTAGTGTAATTAGGTATAGTAGAGGAAAGAAGGAAAAGATATGGCATAGGACTCGGTGTTTAATTTATGTTACCAAAATGGGAAATAATTATTTTATTTCGTCCTCGCGTCTCGGGTACAATAAACTTTGATTTATGTGTTACTTACTTAAAGCTAAAGTTTTATGTGCTTTTGTACAGGAGCTGTTAACTTCATGCTAATTGAATTTCAATACTTATGATTTATTTGTAATCTTACTTGCCTTTCAGTCATGTGTATTGGAATTTCTACTGTCGAAACTTAGAATGTTAATTACGTACTTAATAATAACAATACAAAACTTACTATAAACTCTACAGAGTTTTTTTATAAAAAATAATTGAAAAGTTAAATTATATTTTTAAATGGTTCTACATTTTATAAAAGACTAGCGGTCCGCCCCGGCTTCGCACGGATCCCTATTTTTTTCCAAATTTAATATAGCATATGTCACTCACGAATAGTGTAGCTTCTGAACAGTCAATTTTTTTTTCAAATCGGTCCAGTAGTTTTTGATCCTATTCATAACAAAGTTTTCCTCTTTATAATATTAGTATAGCGATTCGCCACTCACTCTGCACGTGTTATATACCTACGCCTAACTCTTGAATCACTCTAGCTACTAGTATTTTTAAAGATACACAAATATTATATAATTAAAGATGCACACATAAGGACAGAGAGCGGAAAGCGACTTTGTTTTACGCTACTGATAAACTGTCAAATGACAGAAGATACTAAAAAAAATACTATAAACATTTACAAAAACTATTATAGGTAATAAGTTAATTTGTAGGTTTCTCCAGTCTCCAGGATGAATGCCAACTCCCATGTCCCCGAGACACGATAACACTATACATTGCGCTTAATTACCCTGACACGTACAAGGCTTATCGACTGCATCGCCTTGCATAAAATAGTTTATTAATTTAATATAGGCCTTTGCGTTAGCCGTTTTCTGCTGCTTCATTAACATGAAATGCGGCTAAATGACGTTTAGGTCGGAAATAGCTTTTGTTAAAAGATCGCTACATGCTCTCCCATCAGTTATAGACAGTGAATCGCGCGGTTAAATATCTGTAATGGTTACATGATTTCCTGCACGTCAAAGATTTATTCGCGATACATAATATATTATGCACCCCCACTGCAAGCACCCGTATTACTTATAATAATACATGCTATTTAATACTAGGTTGTAATTTTACCAGTTTCTGGTACGAAAACCCAGCCGCTTTATAAGTACCGCTTTCCCCATTTCATCGTTCGTTCACTCGAAACCGAATAGTTACTTGGTTTCGGGAAACAAAACCTTTTTATGTTTCTATAAACTATGTCACCCAATTACTACCTTATAAATTATTACGTGAATAAAAGTACTGACGAAACTAGATCCTAACGAAGTAATCAATCTCCTAAATCCTTAATTTATTACGGTATTTATGGAACTAATTGGTGATTTGTACTTTATGAATATATGTGTTTAGTTTTTGTTCAAATCCTAAATACAAGAAAGAAAATACACAGTATCAAACCTTAAAGTTCTTAATTGAACCAAAAACAACATGCATTGACAATAAAACACAGAAATATATTGTAATTATGTCTTATTTCACTGCAATCATAATAAAGCCGAAAATCTTTATTTCTAACAAGCTACAAAAATTAAAAATCGATTTACATGTATATAGCTCCTATAAAATCCAATTTGTTTGGAACTGAGCGATTTAACATTGGATTGTAAATGTTATGTTGGTAACAACTGTCTTTTTACGATCTCATTGGACGAGAACTGTATGGTATCTTTATGTCTTTATTGTGATTGTGAAGATGTATGTTGAGATATATTCACGGCTACGCACGGATCCTTATTTTTTTTGTAAATATTCTATAGCCTATGTCACTTGGAAATAGGTACTGTAGTATCCCGACAGTGAACAAATCTTTCCTCTTTATTATATTAGTGTAGATAAAATGTAATTTAAAAAGGTTGAGGTTTCTCACTTACCTACCTAGTTCATACTAGGGTATTATCTAAGTTTTTTTAGTAATAAATTTGCGATAATCAATATCCAAAGATAGTGTTTAAATGATATCCATATTGTACTTTGACTTAGGTTCAAAACACTCGCCCTTTCAAATATGTTTCAATATCTTATAATTTTGTAAACTACACTTTAAGTACAATGACCTCGTCATGATTTTTGACGTGACCCGTGTCATATGATAACTAGAATTCACTATCAATTTCAATCGGTGCTTCGAATATCATAAACAGCTCATTTGGAATATCATTAGTCAAAGAAATTAGTATGTTAATCACAGCATTATACCTGTATCAGACAAAATTAGTATTAAAGATGTATATGGACTATTACTTTAGAAATATATTTTTATATTAATTATTTTGTTACTGTGAGAACGTTTATAAACGAGCTAACGGAAAAATAAATTACGACATACATGGTACATGACAACTTACTTGAACTTGTATGGGACACCAAAAGCTTAAGAGGATTGTGAAGCTGTTGATTTTCATACAAAAGGCGATAACGTTTTACACCCAGTAAATATAGTTAGATTTTTATAATTTTTGGATATGTTGTAGATATAATGAGAAACTACGCCTGTACGTTTTGATTTTTAAGAAATATTGCTTACGCTAAAATTTATTAGCATTTAAAAATCTCTATATAAATCTAATAAATTTAATAAATTTTAGCGTAAGCAATATTTCTTAAAAATCAAAACGTACAGGCGTAGTTTCTCATTATATCTACAACATATCCAAAAATTATAAAAATCTAACTATATTTACTGGGTGTAAAACGTTATCGCCTTTTGTATGAAAATCAACAGCTTCACAATCCTCTTAATTCACTAGATACGGCAAAGTTTTTGTGCGATAAGTTTGTTGAATTTTGAAGCATGTTATAATTTTTAAACTGTTTCCAACAATTAATCCTATCACACTAATATTATAAAGGCGAAAGTTCGTTAGTGTCTAAAAAATACTAAATGGATTTTGATCAAACTCTACAATAATATCACTTATGCATCAGGATAATATAGGCTATATAATAACTGTGTGTAAAATATTCATCATGCGCAGACAAAGTCGCAGGCAGAAGCTAGTGTTCTTGTTTTTTTTTTGTGCGAAGTACCTATTCGTTTATAAAATAATTAGAATTTTGAGTTCAAAAATTATTTCGCCAACTCATATGCTGTATGAACTACGATTTTAGGTGAGTATTCAAATTTTCGAATACATTACGTTTTCAATAATTTCCATACTGACAACATATTATACTGATAAATCTTTAACGATTCCAGAGTCAAACATACATCATTGTAGAAACAGAGTTACATGAAATGTAACCTGTAAGAAAACACGTGTTAATTCAAATGAGCACAATGCAAGCATTTGCATCGGAAATGCAGTTCACTTGTGTGTTGTGCGGGGCTTAGAATATCAGTATTTATTTCTATCGCGGAGATATTAAGTAAATACCGCGTAGGTACTATTTTTGTATTCTATTTCTTAACTGAAAAAAAGAATGGTCTGTGCAGAACATCGATATGACGTTCTATATCATTTTCTCTCAAGTTCGATGTATATCTAAATATAACTAGAGGCCCGGCCGGCTTCGCACGGATCCCTAATTTTATTTCAATTATTCTATAGCCTTTGATACTCAGGGTGAATAATGATACTATATACCTAATTTTTTTAAAGTGTATAGTTTTAGTTTATGAATTACAAACATAATAATATACACACACAAAAACACAAATCTTTCCTCTTTTTAAAAGTAGTGTAGATTTGTGGTTAGCTGATGTACCTACACCATATCAAGGTTTAATTTTTCCTTATTAACGAATTTCCAAAAAAATATACTTATATCAAGTATTTTTCCCAGTTATCGATTAGAACGTCCCTAGCGTTTGTTATGCTGCAACTGCATTGTATGGTTGTCGATACTCCATTGTCACCGGTGAAAGTAACACTCGTCCCATTGAATTCTTACGAAAAGTAATATTACGCATTAATATATGATGCGTTAAATGTATGTGCGCGCGTATGGTACTGATTGAAATGTAACTTTTTACCATGAATTTAAGAAAACTAAGTGTTTTTTTCAGCTACCAATGCCTAATATCTATGAATTGGCTGTCTATCACACTTTAAGTAAATACTACTTTATCCTATTTAATAAAAATAATTTATTATGTACTAGTGACCCGCCCCGGCTTCGCACGGGTGCTATAAACCTTCCTTAAGAATCACTCTATCTATTAAAAAAAACCGCATCAAAATCCGTTGCGTAGTTTTAAAGATCTAAGCATACATACGGACATACAGCGAAAGCGACTTTGTTTTATACTATGTATTGAAGCTCTGGTGGCCCTGAGAAAATTAGTAATAAGAAAATGTTTTCAACCATTAATGTACTTAGTTAAGAAATAAAAAATATTCCAGAAAATGTGACTTTTTCGTTTCAAAATTTTCCACTCGCTTTCAAACCGTCGTGATTATAATTGGCTTTAGATCGAATCTATAGCAAAATAATTGACAAACGTCTCTATAAAATGTCATCTAGTTATAGTTTTATTTCTAACCTACACGTCCTGGGTGTAAATCTCACATTAGATTTTTTAGTCTCAGCGCATTATTGAATCTCTCCATAGTTGGTCGTACGAAGTACATTCACTAACAATTTCGGTTGCAACGATGACTTTGACAATCTTATGATAATCCCTTATTGACAATAATGCAACAAATGCAACCGATATGTTTCTTTTGTTCCGAAATTGACTTTTGTGTATGGGGGTGGTCAAACTTACAATTTAAAATGTTGTCTTTTAAATTGCTAATGATGTAATAGTAATAATAGCATTATGTAATTCTGAGTAGTGGTGTTGGGTAGTTTAGTTACTGTTAAATAAGCTTGGAAGATTTTTTTTAAGTAATTGGATCACCAATTTAATGTGTTTTTTTTATTTGTTGTTATATCGGCAACAGATATACATCAATTGTGAACATTTCAACTGATTAACTACCCTAGTCGCTCGGCGTATTGTATTAAACAAATAAATAAATAAATTATAGTTCATAATATACAGTCTGGCGACGGACAGATGGACAGATATCGGAGTTTCAGTAGTTTCAATATTAGAGTCTCGTTTCGGTATAGAACCCTTAAATGGCAGCATTTTAGTAATAAGAAAACGCTTAAACGTTTAGAGGCAAACTAATTTGGATAGCTTTCATACATACATAATTAGGTCGCAGCTGCCATTTTTGGATATACATACTTATTTATAATGTTGATTAGACTAGAAGGTGTCAAGGTAATATTTGATATGGATATGTTTCATTTGGGTCATGTCTAGGAGTTAATTGATGTATGATTGATCACTTAGTTAATTATAATATAAATTTGCTTTCGATGTATGTTAGAACGATTATCTAATTTGTACCTTGATTTGTTTAAATACTGCTCTTAGGGTTCCACATCCAAAGGGTTAGACGGGTCCTTTTACTGACTCCGCTGTCCGTCCGTTCATCTGTCACTTGGTTCTATCGCACGAACCGTGATAGTTAGCCAGTTAAAATGTTCACGCAATGCGTCATATATGATATGTTTTTATTGCCGTTATAAGAATAAATACTAAAAAACAGAATTTAATATACATATTTAAGAGTGCTCCTATATAACTGACATCAAATTTTTAATTTGCCTACATTATAATTAAGAACACGTGTTTTCATTTAGGTACAGTAATATACACCGTATTCATAAGATATTTTATCTATACTTACTAATATTATAAAGAGGAAAGGTTTGTTTGTTTGTTTGGATTGAATAGGCTCCTAAACGACTGGACCGATTTGAGATATTCTTTCACTGTTGGAAAGCTACATTATTCCCTAGTGACATAGGCTATAAAAAAAAGGGATCCGTGCGAAACCGGAGCGGGCAGCTAGTATTTTTTATATAGTCAAGATTTTGTAAAATTTGAACAAAATAAACCTATTAAGTTGAAAGATTAAAATAAATGACATCCACTAAAAACGATAAACATTTCTTTCGCTCATTACTATACAAGAACAGAAGTTAATAATTATAACATCATTATCATTCCAACCGGAAATTAATGGCAAGTTTTTGCCATTAACATCCGTTAACGAGTTCTTTGATTTTTTGTCTACGTCAATGATATTTCGTCACATTTAAAAATATCGTTTTTAACTTGACATCTTTGATTAGGACATCACTTTTACCTAATTAATGTTTTGATTAATACTTGTAGGTACTTACTTATCTTCTTTTTTATATAGGTATAACAATTGCACCGCAGGATATATTGTTAATCTGGTGACATTATGGTCCATTGTCATATTAACATTTCACTTCTTTAATACCACATCCAAGTATTTTACTCTCGTCATTGTCTTGTGATTTTAATAACATATTGTAACTCGTTACGTGTATCCTATAATAATATATTTTATGAGGAATCTTGTGAATTTGTATCTGTCAACGTGAGACGGGATGATGACTATTTAATTAACTATTTTCTTGTCTTATTTTCGAAAAGTACTATGTAGTATGTTTAGGGTTCAGGGTTATTTTCATGTAGTTACCTACTTACGGAGAAAATGTAGTTCCGTCATAGAAAATAAGACTATTCCAATTTAAACAAAAAAATTCGTCACACAGTGAAAGCACTTAATATTTTCTCCTTAGCAATATTTACATTGTCACTTATATTATAGGTACTCGTACCACTTAAAATGCTAAATATCCATATGATATAAAAAAATATATGGCTACGGAATATCAGTCATCGTTTCAACGAAATACTTATACGACTACACTTAGCCAGACATTTCATTAGACAAGACAATATGGAGTGAAGTTGAAGTTCAAATTGTTAATTAGCACCGTTTAAATCCTTAGGCGTTAAACGTCAGATTTTCACGCCGCCATGTTTGCGTCACCATTTTGACGCGGCCATTTTGGGACGGAACGTGAGGACTAAAAGAGGATGACAGTTAGACCATAATGGTAGAAATTAGAATGTTGACATTTGACACTTTATAAAGTAAATCTGGTCTGGAATTTGGGAGGTTTAAGTTCTATAGTGATAAGATATTATTTTTACCTATTTTTTGTTTATTGACCGAGAGTTTAGGTATAGAATAAAATTCAAAGGTGACGTGACTTGACGCGTTCTTCTATTAAGTATACAAAATAGTAATAATAGTAGTATAAGTTCTGTTACTTTTTAGTAGAAAAATATCTCAAACCGCAAAGTTTACTTAACTCATTAACATAGAGATCAACAACTCACTTTCAAAATCGTTATCAGTCTATTATCATCTCTTTTTAAGTTCACCATAATTATGTCATATTTACTTGCAAATATTTGTCCAAACATTCACATAATAGTCTATAAAAAAATAAAAAGCAAATTACTAAAATTAATAAACTCTAATATACAATTAGCTAGCTAAAAAAAAGAACAGTAAGTTAATGTATCGCCAATAAGATTTGAATTTGCAAGTTTTCCGCGGCCACCCAAACAGTTCCCAGGCTGTCGCTGTTGGCACCTACGTAGATAACATTATGGTAGCACTGATAACGTTATCACACCGACTATTCGGCCTGATTTCACGCGCCACGTGGTTTGGACAGTGCGGCAGAAATTTTGGAACCGAGCCAATATTTCCAGCTGAATTAAAAAAGAAAAAAAGAAAATGTAAGCTCGAATGAGCCTAACAAAATATTTTTTGTATTTTAAGGTCGAGGTAAACTCAGTTTCTGTAATAGGTAGGTAGGTCCTAGGAGTACCTAACAATATTGAAAATTATAAGAACTACTGCTCTAGACTGGACAAGTATTACCTACACCGTTGACTTATAATCTTGTCAATCGTCCTTGACATTTTGTCCATGTTTTTTAAAAAAAGGACTTTATAAAGTGGTAGATAGAAAAAGAACAGAATAACAAAGGTAGACAGTCAAACTTACGTCACTACGACGTAAAATGAAAATTACGTGTAAGTTATCTCGACAAACAAAGATAACATGATTGATGTGATATAACTGGGACAGAAATCAACGTACGCTCACAATTGTACCTTTAAACCTTGCTACTTAAAAATACTAATTTTATTATACTTACTTAAATCTCCTTACATTTTTACGAGTCTCGTATACTTGAGATTTGAAACAGTAGTTACGTTAATAAATACGATTATGACAGAAAAAAATACATAAATTTTAATAGTAGTAGGTACGTAATTAAATTTAAATAAATACTTAATCTAATCTTCAAAAATAATTAAAATTGTACTTTAATTAAATATACGATTAAAATACTTAATCATGATACTCTAGCTAAGCAGATAGGTACGATTATGTATTCTGCAATTTTTATATACTTACTACATGTATTATTTCAAATATTCTGTCCATTATATCATCGCAGTTCAAAAGTAGCTTAATCTGTTAGGGACCTATCTATAGCGGGTCATTGCTTACTTAAGCGGAAATATTTAAAAATAAAGTCAAATTTACATACCTTTTTGTTTTTTTACTTAGCACATTAAATTACCAATACAATGCATAGTTTATTTTACTTCTGTCATACTTCACGGATTTTCAATAAGCAAGTGTTCATATCAGTTTAACAAAACTATGTAGGTAAGTGCCATTAATTTAATTTGCGTATATTATTTTTATGTTCTAGATGAATATAGGTATAGGTAAGTACATTTATAGCTTACACAATAACGATGAAAAAAAATTGCTTACTTAAATCTTATGTATGCATAAAATATGCATTACCAAATCCACCTGTCACTTTTTATAAAATAAAATGTATGTTATTCACGCTTTATCAATAACATATGCCCATAAGTCGAAAATCAGGTCATTTATTTGCAAAATCTGTTACACTGACACTTACGTAGGTGTTACGTGCCAAATTTGTTTAACTATCAACTATAAATTATACTAAAATTTCAATTTTTTGATATTTCAAGTAAAGAAAAAAATACTTTGCCAAAAGTTATTTGATTATGTAGCAAAACTATGCACTCCTCATTACAGAAACAAATACCTACCCTAGTTCGATCAAATACGTCATTGTAAGAGACATCTTCATGACTTAGTGAATTTATGCGTAATAAATAAGTCCATGAAATAACAAAAATGTGGCTAACACAAAGCAAAACTATGACCAAACAAGACTAAACAAAGATTTGTAAAGTAAAAATAAAACTATAAAAAATAGCCGTGCATCTCGTTGCTATGTCCATATATGCACAAACGACATATCATATATCAAATGCACATCAAGTTATCAACTGAACATCATCCCTATTACTAGAGGATTAAACTTCAAAATGGGTTTGACGTTTGATTGCGTTGTGTCTACGCACCGTCTGTCATATCATTTGATACGGTTAACAGTTATGACACTTGTGACGTGTCTTCTGTCTATTATTATCACGGTCACACCGTAATCAGTGACAGTTACGCCTTCGATCCAGGCGTAAAGGATTGTCAGCCGTGAACCGTTTAAGGCTTTATATGTAGTTTAAGTGACAGATTACCTGTATAGGTGTAATGCCGTTGATTTTATCAAACCTTACCTTAGTTTTCAACCGACGAAAAAAACGGAGGAGGTTCTCAAGTCGACGCGTATATTTTTTTTTTTTTTATGTATGATCACGCATAACTTTTTATAGAGTGGCTCGATTTTGATAATTCTTTTTTTATTGTAAAGGGTATACTTCGAAATTGGTCCCATTTTAATTTGGAAAAAAAAATCCAACCCTAAGGGTAGGAAAAGAGGGGATGATTGAGAGTGAGTTAATTTTTCACGCACCGATTGTATCGTATGACCACGCGTAACTTATTACAGAGTAGTCCGATTTTGATAATTATTTTTTTATTGGATAGGGCATACCTCAAAGTTGATCCCATAAAAATTTGGAAAAAGAAACCTACCTTAACGGTGGGAAAATAGGGGTAATTTACTGTTCACTAAAAGTGAATAGCAAAAACATGGTAGGTAGCTATTTCAAAAGTACCGAATTCAAAATTAAGCATGCAATAATTTGTACAAATAATGGCCACAGAAAATTATAAAATAATAACTTTAATAAAAAAATTTAATCGAAAAAACTAAAAACGCAGCAACAAAATAGCGCACTGAAAAAGAAAAAATAATAATTTTGTCTTTATAACGACTACTATTTTAGTTGTAATATTTGATATTTTTGGAGTCGGTGCCAGCTTCAAACAAACTTGATCACCTTAGTGAAGAGTTGAGAGTGAAGAGTTGCTGCACCAGCTGGCATCGACTTCAAAAATATCAGATATTACAACTAAAATAGTAGTCGTTATAAAGACAAAATTATTATTTTTTTCTTTTCAGTGCGCTATTGTATTTTGTTGCTGCGTTTTTAGTTTTTTTTCGGCGGTTAAATTTTTTTATCATTATACATGTGCGATCCTGCAATTGCCTAGTTGGTAATTAAAAAGTAGTACTTTTTAACCTTTTCTTTTTTATTATTTTCTTTATTCGGAAATACGAAATGAAACTACAGACTGAAATAAAATAGGGAGTGTATTTCACTTTTGCTTGAACGTCTTCGGTGATTGTTGCAGCGGTCAATGTATTTCATAATGATAGCAATCCATCTTTCAAAATGAGTTGCACAACCATTTGACAAGTGGTCTGGACTTCCCGACTAGGGGAGGAAACGTTCTAAATCTGTGGTCAATTCGCGAATCCGCTCTGCACCAGGGGTCAAGAACTCCAACTTTAAGGCCTTATATCATAAGCAACTGAAACTGATCCAAAAAGCGGTTTTATTTAAAGTGAACTGTGTTTTTGTTTTTTTTTTGTTTGATTCTATAACTAGGTATGTTTTTTTTATGACAATCAATCATATAGTTGCTATGCTATTATTATTTTAAAGTGTTATTTAATGTAGACAATGCATTAATTATTGATGAAAGTGCATTTTACATCATATTCAAATTGATTTAATTATTTATCAATCAAATCTAATCGGTGTACCTACTTCTTTAGGTGTAGTTAAGTAAATATAGAATTAAGTTCAGTTCCAAAATAAAAGTATACTAGATAAGTATAAAGTAAAAACAAAATCAACATAAGATAAAGATCATTAGTGTCTAGACATAGATTACAAAGTCTTTGTTATTTGGAATCCGCGATTTACTCATGCCTTTCGACCATGCGTAGGCGCAGGAAAAGACAGCTGAGCGACAGAACCACAGATACAGGAGATTTAGCGCTCTCTTCACAACTCCTGTTACGCCTTGTTTATGGCGTCAGGGTGGGTCGACGTCTTCCGGATACTGTGAACCCTACGATGTACAATATATAGTTTCAGTTATCGACAAATTTATAGCGTCAAAATGCTCAAATGAACGTCACTCGAAAGCACACATCTTTTGTAAAGGACGTTGGAGTATGTTCCAATATACCTACTTACCTTTTTTCATCGTGATTCTATATAAAGCTGCTACGATTTATTTGAAGTGGATTGTACCTGTTTATATTGGTATTTAATTATATTTTTGGTTAACTGTTGAATACCATCAATGTGGTTTCTATCTGCGATACTACGATGTTCAGATGTTAATGTAATGAGCGCAAACGTTTTATTTCTAATTCAACTATAACTGGCATCATAAAGAAACAACTACAACAGTAAGTATGCTTTAAAGGCTACGAATATCCATAATATATTTTTTTCGAAATGTTAGCAAATAAAATAAAATACCTTATGGTGGTTCATTCTAATAACATCTAATAACTTACATCACTTAACATAAACTGAAATCCGTTCACAGAGTATTTAAATTAGTTTACAACAATTTAGTTGTAAACTTCGATGTTTCTAAGAAAGCAGAAACGTAACTAGTTTCAATAAACATGTAACCGTTGGAGTAATATTGTAGTTGACCCACTTCGCTTTAATAACTTTGTGTGTATTATATAAAGGTGTGTAATATATATAAAGGTCTAGGATGTTACTATGCCTTCTCAATAAAACAGCACCTAAACTGCATCTGGATACATACATAATTGGGAACCTTTAATTACCGGCTGAAATATAAACTGTAGGTACTTAGTATAAAAAACCATATACAGTGTTACATTTAGGTTTCAAACCAATGCATGTATTTTCCATATTGAAGATCACCTAACTTTTTTTGCTTATCATTATGAATACTAAATGCCTACAATACTTGTCAAAAATCATTGCAAATTCATGTTATGTTTAAAAGATTCTGTGAAGAGATTTATTATCAAAATTAGCATAGATATGTGTTTAATTTCATCATTTTAATCATATTTACTTTAAAGTGATGAAAAGTAAAAACCATTTTACATCTTTTTCTATAAAGTTTGTAAAATTATATGATTACCAATTCCCATTCGCCTAATTTACCACCTCCATGATCTTTTACATACATTAGGTACCTACAAATGACGTAGCTGTAACTGTAACAGGTACATACGCTAAAATTTTGTATTGAATACAAATATAATAATATACTTAAAAAAACATGAATGTTAAGTACTTAGGTAACTCTTATTACAGCACATGAATGAAATATTGATCATGTTCAGCGATATTCACGCCCATAATGTTAATGAGTATTGCGGTTGTTTGAATGCTTAAATTTTTCCTCATTATCGTATTTTCTAAGCAGGTAACACCAATCTTCACGCATTAACGATTAAGGTACTTAAACAGAATAGATTAACCGTGTGCACAAGTGCGTGTGCGCAAATATTTGACTCCTTTGTGGTGAAGTGCCGTGTAGGTTTCCTTTTAATCGTTTTCAAGGTATTTAGTTACGCGCTGTTTCTGGGGCATTCTGGTTTTTACGTAGGGGACGGGTGCTCAAAGCGGGCACCGTTCCCAAAGCGGGCACTGCTCGTAATATTGCCGTTTTAAATAAGAACATGTTCGTTAATTGCGACAGTATTCCGCGCCGCTCGCGCAACTCGCGTCATTCGTCCTTCTCATCTGCGAGCACGCTGTTATAAGCTACGTCAAAAAAATGTTTTTAGCTGCTTTTTGTAAAATATTTTAACATATGTTTCGTGTGTTCTCTGACTTTTTAAGCTTGTAATACTAATATCAAAGCATGTTAGTTGTTACTTACTTATCAGGTCGCAAAACTGTTGCTTTAACCTCCACGTTTGGTAACATTTATAATTTTGATTAGCTGGCATATTTTAAATGTCAAGAAAGGCAAAGTGGTCAGGGCAATGCGGGCACTGCCCGATCTATGAAAAACAGTCAATGTATTTTTTTTGTAAGTATTACTTACCTACTTACAAAAAAAATACTTACTGGCTGTTTTTTCTTTAGATTGAAGCTGTTAAAACAAATAAAAACGAAGAGCTGACTATTAATAAAGCAAAAAAACAAGAAAACTAAACCTAACCCAAAGAAAATAAAAATTAAGACTAAGCCTGCCGAGCACTATCGTTGTTTTGAATTCACAATACTGCTGAGAGATTCAAATAGATAATTTAATCGATATATATTGTTTTTTTAACTATGGCTATCCCATTTTGGTTTATAATAGCCTATGTCCGTTTTGCCCTTAGCGCGTGCCCGCCATAGGCCACCCCCCAGGGCAAAGCGGGCAAACGTAGAGGTTTCATAAATTGCTTATAATTATTTTGTCTTTATTTTTTTGAGGAAACGGACATACGGATATCGAAGAGTATTAAACAATGCACCTGGTCGTAAAGAAATTAATAATATTACTAAGTTACAAACCATAAATTTTTCAACTTTCCCTTAAGGTGCCCGCTTTGAGCACCCGTCCCCTACCTACCTAAGTATTTTTTTGTGTGAAATTTTTTGGTGACTGTGAATAAACTTACCTACGAGTTAAAAAACTTATAACTCCTTGTCGTTTTTGCGTCGAGGGTTAAAAAGAACTATGATAACGTATCTACCTATTTTTCATATAAATGTTTTCAATCAAATCTGCATAAAAATATCTAGACGAATGAATAGCCAACAAGTCAATAACTTCAATAACAAACAGGTCTACAAAATCACTAGTTAACATCACTTTAGCGTTAGACTATCGTCAGCTCTGTCGTGCTAAGAATGTAAAAACTGCTAAGTTTTCGAAACGTCAGCCAACAGCGAAGGTATTAGAAATTATTATATCTTAATAAGGATATCTTAATAAAATCTTCATTCAACGATCCTCTTATTAATTTTCTATAATTAGTATCATCATATTTTATCAGTACACAAAATTTGGAGTTAACCACTAATAGTATAACAGGAATAACCATAAAATCAATTGCACTACAATGAACCGGCCGTCATACATTAGCAAGGTGCATATTTATGCCACGGTCTTTGTTGGTAGAACCTGTCAACACGCGACTGTTTGATATGTCAATACTCGCGGTCACACCGCTCTGACCTATTTATTGTACAGATAAAGCCTTCACGACACTTACATTAAACTACGTCGAATCCCATTAATCTGCTGAATTTTGTCAGTCTTAGTTAAATTATTAAACCGACTTATAAAATTTTGTATGCATATCGGGTAGGGTAAGTCTGAGAATCGGCTAATATCTATTTAGAAAGATTTTATTTTTGTTGAATTGAAGAATACGTATAACCCGGAATTTTCATCTTTCTACCATCAACCTCTAGTCTGCTTATAAAACGTTAATTTTTGTAGAAGATATTTACATAAGTGTTAATTATATTAACATTTAATAATTAGGTATGGCAACACCAGCACAAAATTATTGAAGTTCACGAGGTAAACTCTGAGACAGAACAAAAGACCGAATTCATTATCATCCTCATCTTTCTCGTCTATCTAAATCCTATGAGGGAATATGAAGGTTTTTGACCTACTGACCTTGGTTTGACACAGAGTCGGTGTTGAGATAGGCCAAGTATACAGCCCCCATAAACAGTGTCATATAACATGATATGCCAAGATTCTAAGGAACCATGTTAGTTTAGGGAGGGGATTCTTATCGCGGAAGCAGTATCGATAACGTATCGTCAAGCAAGCAAAAGTACTTGTAAAACAAAGTATTGATTACTTAACAATTATTGATTGGTTTGCATATTACTGTTGATTCTTATTGTACTTATATATAATATATCAAAATTTATTATTCGCACAGAATGGCCCGATAGTAATATAAGAGTACTTAAATATGTAGTAGTTTACTTAAAGTATATACATATTACTAGGGCAATAGAGAAGCCTTCCATTTCTTTATATTTTATCTGTCCATAAATTTATCATACCACTTCTGCCGATAGGATCTTAATCGACATTCGCCCATCCCTACACAAAGTATGGTCGCCGTATCAACACAATTTCTGTGAAAGAACGGCAGACCGTCAAAACAGTCATTACGCTGTTTGTCGGCAGCGGTAGGTCAAATTTCAAAAATACTACCTATATAATTAACATTTTTGATAATTCTCTAAATTCTCTTTTTGATGCGTGCGCACGATTTGTTTGAAAAGTGTGTAACGACCATAGAGATATAAGACTAGAGTACGTGAGCCAGCCAGAAACGCGTTATAATGGTAGAAAGAGAAAAGAGCATTGGAATAGAGGTCGCGTCTTTGTCTGATTGCGACGTCAACGGTACCACAGCAACGGACGGCGCGCAGCATGTTGCCATTGCGCATGCGGCAAGACAAGGACAGTGCCTCTATTTAGAGTTTCAGTCTCTCTTTACCGTGATACGCTGCCACTTATAGACAGTCCTATGGCTCACGTACTCTAGTCTTATATCTCTATGGTAACGACGTTCTTGTAATCGTTTAATTGTGGAGAGCGTTAACTTTTTAAAAAGGGATGGGAATTGGGAAAGATTATTTAAATTTAACTAAAAATTTTGAAATCCAGTTTAAAATTACGTATATGTATTTGCCAAATTAGTATAACTATTGTTTGTTTAAGAATATGATATGAACTTATTAATTACTTTATAGAGTTAGAATAATTACAAATGCTAGAAAAATAAATATAGTTTTTAGTTCTTTGAAATAGGTTAGTCTAATCGATAGTAGGTATAAATATTAGTCACAGAAAATATATAATATGAGAACAAAGCGGATAGGAGGTCAAGAAACCTTAATATCCGTTTTGTATAATGACGATTGTTCCTACATAGCGATGAAGTACAATAGGTCATAAGTACATTAACAGTTACTTAAATTCATAGAAGAGTTACTGCTTAAGATGTACTTCAATTAAATGTAATTAGTACCTTTTGTGTACCGTTGTGTGTAATTGATGTTTTATGATTGTGCTTGTAATAATCGTATTAAGACGCAATCTTGACGTGATCTCTAATATGGTACAATTAATGATTGCCAAATTTGGTTTTGTGATAGTATAGGTAGGTAATGATTACAAAAAAATTGGTGAATTAAATTTACGTAGGTAATTGTTTGAATTTTTTTTATACATATAATAAATATTATATATAGGTAAGTATATAAAGTATGACCGGATATGTATGTAGGTACGCGTATAACTTCAGAACGACTGCACCAAATCGATAAATTCCTTTATTGCTGTGTTTGTCTATGAAAATCCGGAGCGGGCAGCTGGTATAACATAGATTAAAAAGACAGTTTTAAATAATAAAATTATAAAAATAAATAAAATAAATCAAATTTTATTAGGCTTAAAAAGCTCACAAGAACAATTTCTTACCTTTGCAGTTTGGTACTGTCAAAAAAAAACTTTACTTATTTACCTACTTAAATAAAAATCTTACTTTACTTGAATATACAATGGCTCTTTGTTACATGTTTAATAATATTTATAGTTCTGTAAAATACGAAAAACATGTCACTGGCGGAATTTACAAAGGAACAAACTGTTTTACGAAATAGTACTGAGCGGTGAACAATGATGCTAAATAAACGACCAATGAACTGTATCCAAGTCTAAAGAGACTAGCGGACGATATGTAGTATATATATATATATTTTATCTTACTAGCGGACCCGGCGAACTTCTTATCGCTTATCGCTATTGATGCATTTTGGGGTTTTTTTGTGACTTCGACCAAATATTTTCATCGTAAAAACCATAATCAGCGCAATCCGTCCAGTCGTACTCGAGTTTTAGCAAGACACACGAACAGCAATTAACTTGTATGTATTATATTATACAGTAACTTCCCCACTATATATTCATTATTGTAATTAAAAGTTAAAAAAACAAAAAAAAATCCATTAAAATTATATTACACAAGTGATTTAGAAGCAGCAATTTCTTAAGAACGGTTTGATTGTTCGTGATTTTAGTTATGATATCTTTACTCTATACTAATATTATAAAGCTGAAGAGTTTGTTTGTTTGTTTGTTTGAACGCGCTAATCGCTGGAACTACTGGTTCGAATTCAAAAATTCTTTTTTTGTTGGATAGACCATTTATCGAGGAAGGCTTTAGGCATCATATAACATCACGCTGCGACCAATAGGAGCGAAGAAACAGTGGAAAATGTGTAAAAAACGGGGAAAATATGAAGCCTTATGAAGAAGTGACAGAAGACTTTGACAGATCTTTGACGAAACAATCGGACGGGCAGGACGACGTCTGCCGGGGCCGCTAGTATATTATATGGCCAAAACTAAGCCCTATAAACATTTTACAATAATACAAATACAATATGATTTCTATATGGATCTTTCGCTGTAACTCTATAGGTAAATCTTACCGCTTTAACCTTCTAATATGGGCTCAACTCGTTCATAGTACGATATCGGCGGACAGAAGACTTACTTAAGCCAGCGGGGCGCTGACAACAGCCTCTATTACATGGTTTCTGCAGTGCGCGGGCGCATTGTCCACGCTTATCCGTCACGATATTTTATATTTTTAGGGTTCCGTACCGGGTAAAACCCTCTGTCACTAAGCTGTGGGTCATAAACAGTGATAGTTAGCCAGTCGAAATTTCAATACCTAGATGATGTATTTCGTTGCCGCTATCGGATCTAAAAGATGGAATACAATAAATATTTAAAGGCTGTCATGCAACAAACGTGATTTATTTTCGATTTATATATAACTAGTGGCCCGCCCCGGCTTCGCACGGGGGCTATAAACCTTCCTTAAGAATCACTCTATCTATTAAAAAAAACCGCATCAAAATCCGTTGCGTAGTTTTAAAGATCTAAGCATACATACGGACATACAGCGAAAGCGACTTTGTTTTATACTATGTATTGATTTTCCGGAACACTTCGTGTGCGAGTCCAACTTTTTTTTTTTTTGAAAATGTTACCAATAATAGTAATGAACTCATTACTTAGGTAGGTACATTTCGAAAATTAATTAAATAATATTGGAATGAAACAATTATAGCGGACTTAACTCGCGTAGGTATATTATTTTTTTGTGTTAGACTATCGTCGGCTCATTAACCAGTAAGTATAGGTATATTCATTTTTTTAAACCATCCATATTTTTGTGTAAAATGAAAACCTCATTCTCAGGAGTTTCATTTTTAAACGAAATGTGAGAATTCCTTTAGCACTAAAGATTTAATTTAGTTCAAGGAGTTAACGTGTGTCAATGGATAAAGATCAGCTGACGAGAGCCTGAGTCTGTTAGGAAATATAGTGTCTTCATTAGGGCATCGCAGTATTCAGACCACCAAGTCAATGTCATTCATGAATTCTTAATCGTACAAGAATTGTATAAAATATTTAATTAAAGAAACATACCAACATAAATATCGAAACTACTACAACTAATGACGTCAAATTATAATTTGTTCCAAATAAATTTGAGGTCCAATTAACGTTGTTGATAAATTGAAAACCGTTCTCTAAAATGATTTCACAACTTTATAAAAATCATTTACGATACAAATCAAGATGCACGAAAGAGTTAGCGAAGTTCTCGCAATAAAAAAAATATATACAAAAAAACCGGCCAAGAGCGAATCGGACTCGCGCACGAAGGGTTCCGTACCTTTATCTATAATAAATTAAGTAATTTCATTTATGACGTTTAAACAAAACTACTGTCTAGATCTCATTCAAACCAATTTTCATTAGTAGTTTGCATAGTACCCCACACGTATAGGTCTGATGAAAAAAAAAATTTTTGAGTTTCAGTTCTATGTATGGAGAACCCCAAAAATTATGGATTTATTTCTGATTTTATTTTAAAATCTTAATGCGGTTTACAGAATACATCTACTTACAAAATTTGAATAATATAGCTCTTATAGTTTCGAAATAAATTGGCTGCGACATACGGACGGACGGACAGACAGACAGACATGACGAAACTATAATCCGTTTTTGCCATTTGGCTACGGAACCCTAAAAATATATACAAAAAGTGCAACAAAACCTTCTTTTATGCCAAATGACTTCTTAATTCAATAGTATCTTGATAGCAATAAACTCGAGTTTAAATAACGAGACATCATAATGCGGTTCTTATCATGTCATCTCTTTATCTACGCCTTAATCTCGTTATGCATTTGGCTGCAATTTCATTGATTTATTAGTGTATTCTTCAATATATTCGGAGCTTTGCCAAATCATATTTAATACAAAATGTTGACTAATATAAGTTAAAAATTTCCGATCCCTTCGCGGTTACATTGGAATGAAACAACTATAACGGATTTAATTCACGTATTTTATTATATTTAGGTACTGATATTTTGAAAGCAGTTCCCATATTCGTAGCACGACTGAGCTGACGATAATCTAACGCTAAAGACTTAAGCTTTAAGCAAATTTATAACAAGTACCTAATATTTTTAAGTTTACTTAATGTTTCCATTTCACTCTGTTTTAAATTTCAGTGTATTAAGAAATAATAATTTATGTATATGTTATAGGCAATGTGTATAATCCGGCATTGTATAGAATACCTAGGCATTGTATACATTGCCTAAAACGTTCAGGCAATGTGTATAATACGATTCATTTCATACATTGCCTAGGTATTGTATAAAATGCCCGAAGCGCATCAGGCAATGTGTATACTAAAAAAACGCGTTACATACATTACCTATGCGTCAACCGGCATTCTATACAATGCCTAGGTATTCCATACATTTCCTAGGTAAAGTGTAAAATAGTTTGCACATTCAATATCATTTCACACATTGCCTAGACGACCCCGGCATTCTATACAATACCTAGGAAATGTATAGAATGCCTGCATTATACACATTATAGGCAATGTGTATAATCCGGCATTGTATAGAATACCTAGGCATTGTATACATTGCCTAAAACGTTCAGGCAATGTGTATAATACGATTCATTTCATACATTGCCTAGGTATTGTATAAAATGCCCGAAGCGCATCAGGCAATGTGTATACTAAAAAAACGCGTTACATACATTACCTATGCGTCAACCGGCATTCTATACAATGCCTAGGTATTCCATACATTTCCTAGGTAAAGTGTAAAATAGTTTGCACATTCAATATCATTTCACACATTGCCTGGACGACCCCGGCATTCTATACAATACCTAGGAAATGTATAGAATGCCTGCATTATACACATTGCCTATAACATATATAATGTATAGGTAATTAATTAATGCATAAACGGATCGTGAATAAAATACTCTAATATACTAATTATTTAATTTATCGATTTCTTAAACTACATTAAACTGTTGTTTCATATATTCTCCTATGTACCTACAGATTACGGTTCCTATATTTACCTACTTCACATATTCAAAATAATTTCTTGAATAAGGGACAATATCAGCTCCTTATGCCCTTATTTGTAGAATGAAAGAGACTTCAAAGTCTCTAACAGTAGAAACAAACAACCCAGTTACGAATTCAATTGACACTAGTAAAAGCAATTTCCACTAGAAATAGTGTTTTACCATACATTATCATACAATCGCCGCAAAACGCAGGTATCTCGAAAAGGTAAATATTTGTGTTAGCAACAAACTTGTCTTAAAACAGCTGAAGTTCAACGTACTTGTTGCATAAGCAAACTGCGTCAAAACTCGATCAAGGTGATTCGTCATATAAAAAGTTATTCGTAAATAACTGTCACCTCATAATGTAATAGCTGCCTTATTGTCGAGGTGTAAAGTCACATTTATATTGACAGTTACGTGTGTTTAATACCTTTCGTGGTAATATGTAATCGAAAGTTTTGTTAGTACTTTAAAAATCGATTTTCAAATATAACACGTTTAAACATAGTTTGTAGTCTAATGAACGATCAGCGAATCGTTCTTGACAGTTTTTTTACGAATTCCTGTTCCAGAACTTCGGAGTTCATCCGAGACGCATTAAAAATATTACAATCATATATCATAATTCATTAATTTGTATCGAGTAAATTGGTGCACCGCCCCTTTTGATGGGATTAAACAAATATATTAGGATAATGTATCTCGATTGGGTATTTGTCAAAATCACATTGATTTATTGCTTGCCTTTAATGACGCTTTATCACGCTAGAGGGTGGAAATGAAATAAAAAGTTTTTTATAATCAGAAGTAGTAGCTATAAATTGATCCTTGTTACACTGACTGGATTTACAATGTTATTAGGTAGTACGAGTAGATACCGTGTCCACTCTCCATAGATTTGCCTGTGAAGTTAAACAGGGTTTTACAAAATGAGTAGGTATTTGTATGTTGTACTCGGTACGTCATTAATTCAACATTTTAATTTCTTACTTAGATGTTACAATTAAAAGATTTTACAAAAAAAAAACAAAATAAACTTTACATCCGTTCGTAATTATTTATGTAAGTAGGTACCTTACCTATATTATAGGAATTTTGTTGTGATTATTTGTTGTTACAAAGCGAAGACGAAATTACTTACCTACTATATATCGCACACCTAGATCTAAAGGGAGCTAACTCAAAAAAAGTAACTTTTTCTGGAGAGGCGAAATTGTTGTTAGGAATCGGATCCTTTTTTTTAGCGTGTGTTTAATTAAAATCTTCAGATTTTTGAGTTAGCTCCCTTTAGATCTAGGTGTGCGATATATAAGTCTTAACAGGCACACAGTAATAATAATTAAAACCCCCCTTTGTATAATTACAAACATTCAAGAACTAATTTCTATTTACCAAACACCTGTTCATAATAACATGAGTTAATTTGGGAAGACGGGTGTTCTCCTATTATCATCGAACCGTAAATATTTTCTATTCCCGGTCGAAACTTGGTTTACATCCGAGCACGTTTCGGTCGTAAAAAAATGACATATTTTTTGTTAAATCCACTTGTTATAGCTATTTAATTGTTGCGTAGGCATTACACTTATAGCAAAATAGATTGAATTCTATATCAATGTACCTACCTAGTACCTACTATATACTATACCTAAGTAGAAGAGGTTTTTATTTAAATATATAAATACTAGCTTCTGCCCACGACGCGGCCGGACGCGTCCGCGTGGAACTCCTCCTTTGCAGTCGGTTAAAAAGTAGCCTATGTTCTTTCTCAGGCTTCAGACTGTCTTTGTAGGTACCAATTTTCATTTCAATTGGTCCAGTAGTTTTAGCGTGAAAGCGTAACAGACAGACAGACAGACAGAGTTAATTTCGCATTTATAATATTAGTAGGGATTAAGTAGTAGGGATAGCATGATTAAATTCTATATCAATGTACCTACTACTTAGTGTAAATAAGAGGGTTTTTTTTTGCCTAAGGAGGTACGTTTGGTTTAAATCATTAACTGATTCTTCAATTTTTGAGAGAATTCTAATATGAAATAATCTAAAAAAACAAATAGAATTCCTTCTCAAAAGTTTCACACGTATTTCGTAACACATTATACTTATAAATGCAATTTTAATGCAATCCTTACTTAAAACACATATGGCAAATGTTTATGTTACGTTAATGGCTTTAAATCAAGAAAATGGTGTTGTTTGATATATTAAATTTGCTATTATAATAATATTATATTAAACAGTTTACGGAAATCAGCCTGATCGATGATTATCTGACCGTGTTGCATAAAAACAGTTTATTTGATAAATTATCAATTAGTTGATTTCGAAATAGTTTGTGTGTTTGAATTAGTTACTATTTTTATTGATGTTAAATGTAATGAAACAGTTAACATTTGGAGCAAAAATCGAGTTTACAATTTCTTTATTTATCAGAAATTATTATTTTTTCCTGTAGATGTAGAAGTTTTATTTTTATATAAATAAGGTACCTACCTATACCTTATTTATATAAAAATAAGACTTACTTAGTATGTATTTTTATAGCTAAACGTAGACTGGTGTCATTATAGGAGATAATAGATATAAAAAGCTGTATCGGATAAGCAATCCTTTTTATGTACTTATTTTTACGTCACTCTTTAACACTCGTTCACGCTGACCACAATCTATTGAATTTCATTAATAAAATCTTTAATTGCCTCATATACTATTTTAGCGATAACTAGTGATGGGAAAATACTCGATAGATGCTCCAAATTCGATGATAATCCTTTATTTTAGGGTCGTAAAAATTTTAGTACCCGTATAAGGGCTATTGAAGGGCCGACTGGGAAATAAGTATATGTGGCCATTTCCACATGTGCTTGTATAATATCGTATATATATACTGAGCTCGTAATTCGATGTGGCCTATATTCAGAGTACAGTAGGTACGTTAACGACTTGTTGAAGTGATCGTTAATGTGACAAAAATATGTGGGAAATAGCACATTCTGTTTGAAGAATATAGTTAATATGTGCCATTAAATTAATGGGTTGCTTGATTTCAGTAGTATGCGTTTGTTTTAATTATAAAATAAATACTAATTTAATAAACTTTTAAATAAAATGTTAATTTTCTTATATTTGTGGTAATTGAAAAACGGAATTACCCTTTTTACTACTAATGTTCAATAACATGTAATATAAAACAATTAGTATAACGGATTTAACGCGAGTACTTGGGTATACTAATCTTACTAGGTATATTCATTATATGTTGTAGTGTCGAATCTACACCTTAGACTATCGTCAGCTCAATCGGCTAAAAATATGGTGATTGTAAAGTCATCGAAACTTATTTCAATGTGTACCTAATAACCGCGAGAGCATAAGAAATTAGCATGGACCTACCTAATGTAACCTACATTTAAATTATTACATTGCAGTAAAATTCCAAGGAGTACACAAAAGAGTAATTTAAATAATAAGCGGAATTTGGCAATCGCTATGCAACACTCAATTACAGGCCACTGCAGTCGTAAAAAAAGATTTTATTGCCTTTGATAAGTATTAAGTCATGCCGTCACATGAACGCATCACATACTAAGGGCCCGATTCATATTCTACACTAATATAATAAAGAGGAAAGAGGCTCGAAAAAACTGGACCGATTGGAAAAATTCGTTCACTGATAGGAAGCAAGCTATTACCGAGTGACATAGGCTAAATATTTAAAAAAAAATAGGAATCCGTGCGTAGAGTGGGCCGCTAGTGCTTAAATAAGTCCCAGATTTTAGAAGATAAATATTATATTCTATTTTATTCTCCAGTAGCTGCATTTCACTAGTTGATAAGTAGACTAAATCCCAAATAATCGATTTGTTGGCTTTCCAAAAACTTTACAGTTAAGTACAATGATTTTAAAAACTACTTTAGGTAGCGTTAGATCGCCTGTTCAGTCGTGCTACGAATATGGGAACAGTTATTTTTGCTACACGTCTGCAAATAAAATAAAATACATACCGTTATAATTGTTTCATTTCAATATGCTGTAATATTTAAGTTTATGTGTGGTAACCCTAAGGTTCTTATTGATTAGGGCGAATCCAGGCAAAATTCAGATTAAAGGGTACTAACACATTTAATGCCCCTTTTGATGGCGACGTTTGGGAACTCGATATAACCAATAAAATCTTATCTTTGTCGGTTTGTTTGTTTGTATGCTCAATGGCATATTAATGGGTCTTGCCTGTTTTACTATGTATGTGGCAGACTGCAATCAAAAGAGGTTTTTACCACACCCGTCGCTCCTCTCCATTCATCCAAAAATAAATGAATACTCTTTATTTAAATGGAACAATTACAACTCGGGTATTTTATTATATTTGCTGACGTTTTGAAAAATTTACAGTTCCCATATTCGCAGCACGACTGAGTTGACAACCGTTTTTTTTATTATTGTTTCATTCCAATGCAATAACCGCGATGGTATAAGAAATTAAATTAGAGGACAGAGCACCATACCGCCCCACTATAGAGTTAGTATAATTCTGTTCAAATGCCTCTGAGGTCTCGATTTTTGTTCTATGAATATCCTTTATAGGTACTTATTTGTTAATGGCAGCAAATTTTAATATTTTAGTTAGAAATTACGAATTTTGTAAAAAACGTGTTAACTACTGTTATTAAAATTTGAGTTATAAGTAAGTACTTAGAGTTGTACGCAAAGCTTGTATAGTAATTAATTAATTAATCTTGGTTAAAGACGAACAACCCCAAATGTCAAAATTAGTTTTTCACAAGTAATAATTTAGAGTGAAACAAGGTTTGCAATCTTATCAAAGAACGATACATAAACAACTCGCATGTTCCACTTCGCGAATTTCGTAACAATGACGTAGAATGTTTATCATAATATGGATACGCATTATACTTAGGTAGGGTTGCTATTCGTCCGTGTTTCCCCGAATTTGTCCTAGTTTAGAGGGAGTCCGGGGAGCGTCCACGCGCCTTCATTTTTAGTCCGGGTTTAAAAAAAATATTTGGATATTTTTCAATTTTTTTTGTATTATAAGTTCTAAGTTTTATAAAATTTTCTTGTTACGCCCGGAGGCTCCAAAATCCGGGATTTTCACGCGTTTGTCCTGGTTTCCAAATTTTAGAGCTGGCAACCCTACTTATAGGTGACACGCAATGAGAACTTGGATACCTATTTCAAACTCATAAACTGATAATTTAATAATATATATGCTAAACTAAAGTAGGTATCTAATAATTATAAATCATTATAATAATTATTAATTTAATCATCGCATCAACTCAGCAGTCTGTGATTTTAATTCCATGCTTATAGGAGTTAGAGGATTCCGATACCGTAATTTTAAGCATGGCAGTTTTTTTTTTAAATAAACAAAGGCATGTCCACACAACGCCTTGGGCCGTCCATTAACGAATCTGTTATCTGTGCCTGTTGCTGCGCAAAAGCACCGCGATTGTACCTGCGTGTGCGCGCCCTTAGGCTACATACAGAAGTAGTAACCACCTCATATGATAGATCTTAGCCGTAACCAAGTAACGTATGGAAACATTTAAAATTGGTTTAGTCCAAAACGTTCAAACAGTCAGATACAGATCGTACCCCGTAACGCTTAGTTAATATGATTGTTGATTTGAAGACTATCGAGATGTTTCGTGATACTAAAGTATCTCATTGAAAGAAACCAATTTGGATTAGTTTTAAACCATTTTTGTTATTGATTAAAGCTGTAGGACATTCGTCGGACGTGTATTACTACAATAACTTCATACATTTAACAGTTCGTCTTAAATGTATGAAGACATCTATCTATATCTATATTATTATATAAAAGAAAGTTGTGTTAGTTACCCCGCTTATAACACAAGAACGGCTGAACTGATTTGGCTGAAAATTGGCGGGGAGGTAGCTCGGATCCAGGAAAAGGACATAGGATACTTTTTATCACGTTCCAGTAAAAAAAAAAGAAAAAAATATTAAGCTGATTTGTTAAAAATAGTATAACAAAACGCAACAATGACAACTGTCAAATCGATATTGCCGGGCGGGACGAAGTCTGCCGGGACCACTAGTTAAATAATAAATATCACCCTTGTCTTCTTGTTTCCTTACAGTTTTTAACGTAGGTAATATTTTTGTGTACCTAATTTATGCATTATATTGATGTAATATACAAACTAAGCAATGCTTAGACAACTGTGAGGAGTAAACGAGTCTAGGCTTTTAACCAAACGACGTTACGTAGGTATAACTTGAATGTAACACATCTGAAGTCATGCAAATAATAAAATGAGTCTTATACAAGATTCTACCTCGGCAGGGTTTATTAATAGGCAAATAGTTCATAAGCCGATACCATTATCTAAATCGATAAAAAGTCTGCTACCTTTTGGAAAGTCATGCTCTAATTTCATTAGACAGATGACGCATTTGAATGACTTTGTCATATTAGTGTTAAAATGGTAGGTATCTTTTCTGGTGTTAGGTAGCATTATTACAAAATACAAGTCACAGTGATTCTTACGCTTAATAAAAATGTGCGACCGAGGCAGTAAGTAACTGCTTGAGTCGCAACAACCCAAAAGTTATTCAATAGAAAAAATAATTTACGGTCGTAATCAAGGATTTTTTTGGCTAAGTAGGTCCCAAAACCCAGTCTTGTCGTTCGTCGGCCTCGTTATTACAAAGCCTGAATAAACATAACGGAGACCTAAGCTAAATTGCAGACGTCCCCAAAATGTATTAAACAAATACTGAAAGGAAGCGAAAATGGTTTCAGCTCCCATGTAAGTATACCTACGCTTTATGTGACTGCTTGGTTTGTTTGGTACCTACTTATAAGTATTTTTATAGACAGATAAGTTTCAAAATAGTAGGTATCCTTATATTACCTACTTACTTTGTACTAAATAGGTAGCTAACTTCTAGCTTACTCATTCGGTTAAGTTCAACTAAGGTTTTGTAATAATATTAGGTACTTACATTGTAATTTCTGATGCCATCGCGGTTATTACACATTGGAATTAAACAACTATTAACGGATTTAACACGCGTATTTTTATTTTATTTTATTTTCTGACGTTTCGGATTCTTTACAGTTTCCATAATCGTAGCACGACTGAGCTGACAATAGTCTAACGCTAAAGTGAACGCTAAAGTAACGTCTGCAAATAAAATAAAATAAAAATACGCGTGTTAAATCCGTTAATAGTTGTTTCATTCCAATACTTACATTGTTTTTTTCCAACCACTAAGATAATGTCGCATATAATATATTTCTTTATTTTTTTTTACTTTTTCTTAAAACCACTGGACTCCAATAGTTATATTATATCAATAAACCGTTATACGGGTCAATCTATCACATCCAAAATTTTCAAGTACATTAAGGTAGGCATTAAAAGATTAGTTTTAAAACGATCCACTTATATTTTATGAACATATCTAAATCCAATATCGAACTATGATTTTCCAGCTTTTGTAATATCAATAAAGCATTGACTCCTTTTTTTAACTTCCGGGTGGCATTCGATACAAACAAACATTTGTACGGTAAAACCCACTTTATGGAGCATTAACATTATAATTCACCCCAGATAATAATATTGTAGCAATAAATATAAATATTTTTGTCTGTTGTGATTTAATGGGGTATCCTTAGTTACGTCGATGTTAATATGGATACGACTGCACTAACTATTACGTAAGGTCTAATTTAAACAAAACTAATTTGCATAAAAATAAATTGATTTATTTTATGTACAGGAATATTATTGCTTATATAGGTAAACATTTATACAGAAAAATATTATTAAGCATTTTATCAGTAAGATTTCCAGTATAACTTTTTATTTAATCAATGAGCATGTTATTTCGAGAGTCTTACCCTTAAAAATGTTATAAATGCAATAGAGTATTTGTTAAGTTTTCATATTTTATGAATTAGAGCCATTTTAATTAATTTTGCTATAAAAATAGACTATGAATGGAACCTGAGGAATAGAACATAAGTTTTATTAATCCCCAGACAAAAGTCATTACCATTAACAGTCAAAGAATTTTTCAAATCGGACCAGTCGTTTTGGAGCCTATTTAATCCAAACAAACAAACAAACATGTACTCCGTATTGACAACCCTCCCTTAGAATACATAATGGCACTGCTTCTTCAGTTAACCAATACATAGTCGTATCAATAAGTTTTAAACTATAATGGGGCAATGGGAGCAGTTTAAGGATGTTTATAACGGCCGAGACGCCACAAATAACTGCTAATCGATTATTAGGATCAATCGGTCAGGGTGTTTGATAATATTAATTTTCAATCTTTAAATAAAATTTATAATTTCTGATGCCTTCGCAGGTATTACACGTTTGAATGAGGCAATGGATTTAACTCGTGTACTTATTTTTGCTAATAAATATATAAAAATGATTAGTTCAGTTCCCATGTTCGTAGTCGACTGAAGTGACGATAGTCTAACGCTAAATTTAATTTTAAGGTGACAATATTTTGACACTTGGATTTTTGAATTGTCGTATATATATGCAAAACTAATTGATTTAAATTATATTAATTGTAAAAATGTATAATATACTAAATTAACAAAAACTTAACGATCTAAATATTTTAAAACACTTTGTTTTTTTTATATCTATCCTTTATAATAGCAGGCAAAAGCCTAAAGTGCATTTAAAAAATAGTCTAAGTACATAACCTACTCATTTAACTAGAGAACTCTTTGTATTAAACTAGTGCCATATTTATAGAACATGCTGTATAAAATAAACAGATTTCCAATCATCGAATGGTTTATTGATATTAAGCTCCTGGGTTCCGTGTTTGAGTCAAATGTTTGAATAAATAATAAATACAGGAACATACCTTTGATGATAGCCGTTCGGAGAAAGTATCGTAACTCAACAATATCTTAAGTTGGATTTAACGGTTTATATAAATTAGAACAAAAAAAAAGTTTACTTGCATAGTGAACAGTAGTAAAGTAAAAGTAAAGCACAGAGTGAAAAAGAAACACTTAACTAACCTCTATTATTCTTTTCCTAAATAGGTACCTATCTTATAAGTAAGCACTACATATTGTCATTTCTTTTTTGCAAAAATAGAATAGAATTACCATATCCTCTGGTCACTACATAATATCCCGTACAATGACTTCACCAACTCCATTACAAATCCGTTGTTCGGAATAATTTCACAATTAACTTGCCACAATTAACCATTTTAAAGATCAGTTACCTTGGCTCGTGCCTTAAAAAAATGCATAGACATTATCTTCGTCTAGAGGCAGACCTCTTTATAGCAGCATGTTATTTAAGCACACATTATAACCACAAGAATCGATTCCGATTTAATCATCCAAAATTTCCGACAACACTTTAATAACTATAATGATATTAATTTCACAGCAATGTTTAGACTATAAGGCCGTAAGCAAACATCGCAACCACTAATCCCGTGTAAGTTAATGATGGCTAATAAAATTATACACACGAAAAGTAAATATGAGAAAGCGAGAGTCCCGAAACCTACAATTTTCTGTTTCAAAACTTGATGACTTCATCTCACAGTAATCACGATTTCGGAACGAAAATTGCCGACCACCAATCACGTGCGGGCATTTAAACGGGATGCGTTTGAATTTGGAACGCTTTATTCAAACGCATGCCGACCGCCCGCGAGTGCAGACATATGTTTACATGTAATTTGGTTGATAATTTGCAAAATTGCTGTTTGAGAAATTTAGATTTTTTGCTTAGTTTAATAATTTTAGGTGTCGCTGAACCCGTAAGGTGAAAGTACTTGACCGAGTAATTGAATATTTTATCAGAAGAGGTAATGGTGCGCTCGGGTCGACTCATGAATATAAAAGCGAGCCTGAGGCACTACGTTTACGGACTTTGATGAAACTGAAATCTGAAACTCTCACTTTTTACGAGAAGGTTCTCGGATTTTTATTGTTTAAGCGTTTATCATCACTTCCCGCTTGATAAGATCTATGTTAACGATGCTATAGGTATATAATGGCTAATATTAAAATATTAAAAAAATAACTAAATTGTTTTTAAATAGTTAACAACGAGACCTTGCAAAAGCTTAGAATATCTTTTTCGTGTGATAAAAACTTTAAGACACAATAAAATGAAACACGCACCCAAAAACTAATTTTAATCGGAAATTCATTTTACATTGCATGAGTACACAAATCTAGGTCATTTTAGGTCTTTTATCTGTTAGAAACAAACACAATGCTCGCTTTCGGAGTCATATCTAGTCTTAGTTTTGTTATATGGCTAATTCATCAATGTCAATCTGAAAATGAGGCCAGTTACCTTTTGTTGTGTATCATAGCACAAAATTTGCACGTAGACCATTACATCTAATACCCTAGCCACACTAAGTATAGTTCTAGAGCACCTCATTGCTCCACTCCTCACGTTGCTCTACTCGCGCTCTACTTGCGCTACTTGCTGTACTCGCGCTGCTAGTCGCTCTAGTTGCACTGCTAGTCGCTCTAGTTGCACTGCTACTTGCTCTACTCGCGCTGCTAATCGTTCTACTCGCGCTGCTAGTCGCTCTACTCGCGCTGCTAGTCGCTCTAGTTGTACTGCTAGTCGCTCGAGTTGCACTGCTTATGGCTCTACTCCTCGTGCTGCTCTGCTCTTGAAGTGAAGCGCTTTGCTTTGCCGGTCCTTTGACTCCAAAATACCGATGAAATGGCGACCGGTAGGCACGACAAGGAGTATGACGTACGGCATTAAGAGTGGTGATATCGCACTTATTATCTGCCTTCTCTTCTTGCTACTTCTTGCACGTATGCACGGGTTTGTGGCAGAAATATAAGAATGTAGAAACATTCTTTCAGATATAATTAAATCGGAACGTATTTTCCGCTGTGAATTATATCCGAGAGCTATAAATTACATCCTCTTGAACACTCCAAATAAATCATCAGCTTACAGCTAAGTCTAAAGCGCTCATCGAACTTTGCAATTACACGAACCTTTCATCTTTTTCATAATACATTACCTTCCGCTCACCGGAATTGGAACTGCCTTATCTAACTAAGTCAGCAATGTATTATGTAATGTGGAAGTATGTGTCGCGCTGAAGGTTAATTGGTGGCATAGGGCAGGCAATATGTCTTCGTGGTGATAACGGCGATAAGAGTACCATCGTAGAAATTGTGTGAGTACTTATTTGATGTTACAGTGTTTAAACTTAATTCCCACAGGTTTACATGAGATACGGAACTTTAACCTTCAAAACAAGACGAGTTACTTGGGATTGATTTGGTTTGCCTAGTTTAATGATGTCGTTAAGTTTAAGGAATAATTATTTTTGCTATTTCGAATACTATTATATATATATAAGAAAATGCATTTTATTTATATACGACTGCCTACCTAAAGCAGACAACTCTACTTTAGTTTTTATGTCCTGAAAAGTACGCGGATCATTCAAATAAAATTAAATAAGTACCTATTTATTTATCAACTAACCGAAAAATTAATCGTTATTAGCAATCGCAGCTGGCGTCAGTTCGATGAGGTCAATGTCCTCTTATCAAAACTGCATTATTACTAAGTATGCTAAAACTTACGTATTGTCTGCAAGATGGCCTATTTATGTTATTTTCTTCTCGTTACATGTGTATTATTTTATTTGCAAAATATTTTGTCAAATATTTTGCTTACCTACTTATCGATACAGTTGATACGTAAATTAATAGGTACTTACTTAACGATAAAATTGAATTTCGAGACAAGAAAAAAGACCCTCATGCATGTAATAGTCATGTGATGTCATAACAAAGTATCCTTCGGAATCCCAAGCATGGAAGTGTCATTACTTATACATTTACTAATATAACCAATCCATATCATAAGTTAATCATTGTCTTAAAATATTATTTCCATTGTATCTAAATTGATTCACAATCAACTCTTGCGCAATACAACAGACATGGATTTAAAACCGCCTGAAACAATAAACTATGAATAATTTTTCATAGCAAATTCTGAATTATCCGGCTATTCACCTTTTTGGCAAGGCCGATAGAGAGAGAAGAACATACGAATATATATGAGGAAGAAAGAGATGTAAAATGTGACGTAGTGACGATAGATACAACCGGTGTAAATGTGTACTGAAAATAAAATAGCTGTAAGTGAAACACCGACCTTGATTAAATCAGAGTCACGATGCTATGCAAACCCAATTGTTAGATTTAGGTATATCATATATCGCACCCCTAGATCTAAAGGGAGCTAACTCAAAAAAAGTAACTTTTTCGGGAGAGGCGAAATTGTTGTAAGGAATCGGATTCTTTTTTTTTTTAGCTTGTGTTTAATTTAAATCTTCAGAGTTTTGAGTTAGCTCCCTTTAGATCTAGGTGTGCGATATGTTTTAGGTCGCTAATAATGTAAACTGTATTTGCGAAATGAAAAGATTTTCTTTCTTCGACTGCAGTTACTGACTCAGGTGAAAGGATTCCTTTTTATGAGAATAAGTTACTACATTTACCTGAAGTTTACGACGATGCTATATTTTAAGATACTGTGTTTAACTTGGTTAGATACGAGTATATAGTTAACATCCACGGGCCTATTGGCACCACTTTAAATTCTTACTACTATTAGTTTAAATCCTTATCATTATTTTTAATCCACCAGTAAGATCATCTTTCATACTCGTTAATTTTAAAGTTTTAGGAACATTTCACCTATTTTATTACAGAATTTTACGGAACACTAACACTTGGGTCGTTGCCTACGGTGTATTTACGCATCTTCGTCTAGAATTCTAATTTTACCTAGATAATAATAGTGACATGTGTAAATTTTAAAGCAAATGCCGAAATACTTCAACAAGAAATAACGTGGACAAAATATGTAAAATTGTTATCAATGACATAATAATATTTTTATGGACGTTTTTTGCAAAATTCCCGAATATTTAAATGAATTGTTTGCTCCTTTTTTTATTATGATAGTATGCTATATAGAGGCGTGGCGTAATTTCTGTGTCCTCAACAATAATACAATTTCAGTCATATTCAAGTCACTCGCACCTAATCCAATAGTCTACACATCTTGCCAGATGTTTAAGTCTGTCTTATTTTTAAGCGTAAACGTAATTGACTCGTGTAAAATCCATTGCGGAATTTACAGGTTTCAAGGACGTCTGCGTTTGTCTATGTATGATATTATGTCTATGTACCTATATATTACATGTTGAGAACGAAAGTGACTCAATACAATATCAGATCAATATACTCATATCTTTACTCCATTTAGGATTCTAAGTTTTTATTTAAAGTTGACTTTCGTTCTCAACATGCGATATATATATCGCACACCTAGATCTATAAGGGGTTAACTCAAAAACCTTTAGTTTTGAGTTATGCACACCATCGAATTCCTTACAGCAAAACCTACTTACAACAGATTTAAGCTAATTCTTCTAGCTTCATATAAAATCATAAATCTAAGCAGAAAACTCCTTTAGTGCAGTTTTTCGGCTCCTCTGTAAAAACAACTGTTGATTTAACTCCCTTTACGTTTAGGTTTGCGATATGAGCTTAATATACCTACTTATTTGTAAATAATTTTTCTAATGAATATAAAATTACAAAAGCCTGCTAAAAATTATCATGAGTATTCATGTAACTCCTAAGATAATACAAATACCGCACATTATTTTTCCTTGTCAGAGAAAACCGTTATTAAACTTAGCCCTATCTAAAGTATTTAAAACTATTTCAATAAAGATTAAACAGACCGTCAATACTTAATCCCACCTGTCATCAAAATAGTTCCAGCCATACAAAATCGAACATTATGCAAAGAATGTAAAGCTTCTGTTACGTAACTTATTGAATGAATCGCCATCTTGAATTATGTTAAGTGTCAAATTAATTATAATATCTTGGACATAATGATATATAAATTCTGGAGTGACAAGACCACACAACTAGTTAAGGCGAAGTTTATTAAAAAAGAATTGCAATGAAACAACTATGATTTAACTCGCGTATTTTATTTTATTTGCTGATGATTCTAAAACTTTACAGTTCCCATATTTGTAGCACGACTGAGCTGACTATTGTCTAGCGCGAGTTAAATCCGTTATAGTTGTTTTATAACAATGTGTGATAACCGCGAAGCATCATACATTAATTATATATGTTTAGCAAATAAACCTAAAAATTTGTTCTTATATTCATAAAGCGGGTGTAATAAAATTTGATAAACTTTAGTTTTAATTTATGACGAAGACTTCACAAGCACAAAATATCGACAATCCCATCTAAGCCAGATTGTATTATTATTATTGATGGTGTGTAATATCGTGACGCGTTACTATGATTTCGTGTCCATAATATTAAAGTTGTATGAAATCGCGCTGTATGCAAATTAGTCAAAATCTCAAGAAGTCGTGTATAGTTCTCCTTATCGCGATTAACGCAAGCCCGGGAATCACTCCTGGCACTATCCCAAGTCACTGTCAAATAAAACGGGAGAAAAATCGACCTCTTATCATGTACTCTAACCATCATGTTCATCAACTTGTCCACAATAACACAGCCTAATATTATAAAAGCAAGTATTTTTTTTTATATTTTGATGAAAGATTTTATATACCTAGTGGATAGTTTGTGAATTTGAAAAACGAGACAATTTGTTAAAGTAGCGATAGGGTTGTTTTAGATATTTTATGTTTCAGAGCTGTATTTAAAGCTTAATAGGTTATATTTATTGAGCTAAATGGTCCCTATTTTGTTTGTTATCTAAATTTGTTAGTTTGTCATTTATTGAATTAAATTAAGACAAAATAATAATTTATGTTGCTTTCGCGGTTGTTACATATTGGAATGAAACAACTATAAGTTAGACTATCGTCAGCTCAGTCGGCTAGAAATGTGAACAAATTAAATTAAATTCGCGAGTTAATTTATTATTTATTTTTGTTCTGAAGATCTCAATATGAGTGCATATAATTTGATATAATGCTGTAATTATACTGTATGAATTTTGAGAAATAAATAAATCTAATCTAATCTAATAAGAAAATAGTTTGAAGTTAGCAAGCCGACTATTGTTGTCTGTGAAATTTTTTAACATGCGTGTGCGCACCTTGCGAGACAGTTTACGACATTAAATCGCCCGATAAACAGATCGAAGACATTGTTTTTTTAATATTCGATGTTTAAAATAAATCCGTTTTGTTAGGTACCATTTATATTTTATTTAACATTATTTGAACATGTTCAAATCATGTTTAATTGTTAATCATGTTAATATGTGCATGCACAAAAACCTAAAAATATTATTTTATTATGGTTTATGTCATGCGACTGTACGCATGAATGTCATTAAAACTAATATCGCCAATATACTAAGCTCGATGTTAAAATACCTTTAATTAACTTCGAACTGATTTTAGGAAGTAAAGTTTAACTTGGTATAAAAATTAAAATAAAAAAATATCTTTATTTATCTTTTGACGAAGACACGATTATTTTAATCCAGTGCACATTACTTACAAATAGTTAATTACGAATTCGAGGCGCCAACCGCAATGCTTTCGTGTCACCTAATTATCCATGTCACCGTGTGAAGAACAATAAAAAATATTGAGTACTAGTTAATATTTTGAAAATCATATTAATGTGTGATAGGATATATCTAAGTTGAGAGATTTTATTAGAACAAATCTCTGAGAGTACTTTATTTAACGGCAAACCCACTGTAATTAGGCTTATTGCTATTCTGCAAGCCTATGATAAATTATCGACAAGTACAAATCAAGTCGACAACGTTACCGACATATGACAGATTGACATGATGAAATGACATCTCGAAAATTTATCATAGGCTTGCTTAACTTAAATATATACTAAGTACTTGTAGCGTTAGGTACATGCTCGCAATAGGTGCATATACGTATAGAGTAGCTTAGGTAGGTATAGGTAAGTATATAAGTGTACTTACTTAGACATAAATGTGCTTTTAGTATTTAATAGTAATTTTCAACTATAGAACTCTCTGTATTAACTTGGATTACTCTAAACTTTTAATAATGTATTAATCAATCCGACTACAATCTTGGTTCTTTCTTATTAAAGCCACTCCACAGATCTTAAGTTCTAGCATTAGTAATTTGTCGCGCCGTCCGTCTGACCGCATGTTTGTGGACACCCAATAACAATACACTAATAACGAAATATGATATCGATTTTTAGCATTGATTATTATTGATTGACTGATTTTTTAATTGTAATTATTACACGTCATTAAATGAGTTTCCTTACAGCATCTATTCTTGATCATTAACGAAATTCAACATAGAGAGAAATTTCTTTAAGCATCCATACCTATCGATAAGTCTTGTACCAGGTTCAGACCAACCTTGCGAATTTGGTCAGATAAATATAGTTTAGGAATATTATAGATCCCGTTCTAGCGTGCCATCATACATTCAAAGTAGGCACCTACTTCTTAATCGCAAATGTCAGTTAAAAACCGCTAACTTCTCAACTTAGCAGGTACAAAAAAGCTTTTATGCTATTCACTTAACTGTCACATTGATTCTAATTGTCAAACACATCAAATAAAGTGACATGGTGAAGGGTATTATGTTTCTATCTCGTTTTTGTAGTAATAACATGTATAGCGCTATCTTACTCTTGTACCTATTAGTGTGAACTGAGTATGGTTTGTCTATTGATCTTAAATCTACGAGTTAGAAACCACTTGCAAAACAAATACTTACCAGACGATTATTCGCAGTTCACTCACTTGTGTTAACAAAAACCTAGTGCTAACAGTTATAAAAAAGAGCACTATTTTTTGCTCAAATTCTCAGCCAGCGTTTACTATACAAATACTAGTAAATTACGTCGGCGAGTCATGATTCATTCATAAAATACTATGCACTTTCGATTGGCGTAAGTGCAATGACTCCTCTGTTTTTTTGGTGCACACAGGTGCGATATTGTAATCAGTGACAGTTGTATATTTATACCTACATACTATGAAGTGTTTTTGTGCTATTACCTACTTAGTTATGTGGTTTTTGGATTGTTACTATTGTTTATTGAGGTATAATTTTTTGCTAAGTTTAATAATTGGCTGAATGTATATTCCAGTCTTAGTCTTAGAAGTTTATAAGGTTTCTTAGTTCTGTTATTATACGCGCTACTAGCGCCAGTTGGTTTAAAATAACGTCTGGTTGAAATGTGTTGTGTTTTAATACATACTCATTACATATTAGTACAGAAGTCTTGATTAACGCTTTGAAGTCTATTTAGGACATTTGTAGTAGGTACCTATATTGTTTTCAATGATTTTTAGATAGGAGTTTATACTTTATATCCTTATGACAACAAGATTCTTTATGTAATTGTAAAAAGTACTGAACGTTTCCTGCGCTTTATCAATCTACCTGATAGACATTTTCCGGTTAATCTTAAGAAGTACATAATACTTAAATACTAGTCTCGTTGGAAAGTTGTATCGTACACTGTTTCTATGAAAACATCAAAGTTGAATTAATAATTAATGAATAAGGGACGCAGGCGCAGTCCAGCAACAGAGCGAAGCGATTTTTTTCAAAAGTGTTGTAGTTAGAAACCTATAATAAAAGCAAATAAAATTTTCTAATTCTAGGCCCGTTTACATAATAACTGTGCTATGCCAGGAGGTCTATTCCGAACTTTGGTATAATTTTATTTCTATATCCGTTAGTATGAACGAATTACAGCTGACGTAACCAAATTTCCAACTCAGTTAATATGTATAATATTTTATCCCTAGAGTTCAAGTAGGTACCTACTTTTGAAAATATTTTCTTTATCAAATGAAAGAATTTTGACGGATTTAATTTGCGTATTTTATTTTATTTACTTACTGACATTTCGAAAACTCAGCTGACGATAGCGACATATGTAACACCAAAGTCATGTGACCAAAAAAATATATTTTATAATTAAGCCAAACGTATCGTTTTGCTATATTAATGGATTTAAACCCTTAGATGTGTTAAGTCCAGACAGCAACATTAAAATTGTACAAGTAAGCTAATATAAACTAGTTCTGTAACTTTTATCTTTCAACGGCGTTATTTATTACTTACCACAAATTAATACATGTGCCACTTACTCTACTTTAACATTTATACTACCTGTAACATTATTATGTGTTTAATTTATATTTAAACTAGTTTCTGCCCGCGACTTCCTCCGCGTGGAACTCCTCCTTTTTTGCAGTCGGTTAAAAAGTAGCCTATGTCCTTTCTCAGGGTCCAGACTATCTTTGTACCAAATTTCATTTAAATCGGTCCAGTAGTTTTGGCGTAAAAGCGTAACAGACAGACAGATAGAGTTACTTTCGCATTTATAATATTAGTACCTAGGGATTAACTATGCAGACGTAGTAGCAAAATAGAAAACAAGGGATTTAAGCGAAATGAATATCTTCTCACTAGATACCTGGTCTACATTTTAATCCCAATGTTATTTCATTTTATGGTGTCTATTAATATTGCAATGTTAAATACCCAATTTGCATACAAATTAGCAGAAATTACTCCAAGGTGTGAAAATGTGCGTATTAACCTCTCTATATAAGGTTGTAACATTGACAAACTTTTTATAGGCGATAATTTACAGATAATTTGGGGTTGTTAGCTTGTTAGAATGTTGTTTGAGGGTAATTCATGTTTTCCTAATACATAAGAAGGCCGAATGAGTAGAAATAAATTAAATTCCACTTGTATACGGAGATACACAATATTAAAATTTACATTACCTAAATTATTCTATTTTATTTTATTTCGTAAATTTATAAACTATCGCCAGCTTAGTCCGATACGAACATGGAAATCGTAAAGTTTACAAAACGTCAGCAAATAAAATAGAATACGCGTGTCAAATTCGTTATAAGGAGCCATCCATAAAGTACGTCACACGAATTTAATGAATTTTTAAACTCTCCTTAAATTATCACAGATGGTCACATTTTTGAGACCCCTTTAGATTTTTAAGTTTTTCGTTAATAAATGACCCCTCATTATTTTATTCCAATATGTAATAACCACGAAGTCATCAGAAGTTATTAAGTAACTATGTTTGATTTCTACCTGCTCCAGTTATAGACTACAAATCTCAACATTCAAATTAAACGATGATGAACGTGTGAACCAATTATGACTAATGACTTACGTACATACGTATGAGTCATGGCAAAAACTATTTGGCAAAAAAACAGCTAATCATAACACCGGACCGTCTCGACAGATCAAAGACATCTCAATCCTCAGGCGGGAGATTAGCTTTTTATTAACCTAAAATATCGTATGTAGGTAGTATATTTAGTCATTGTTAACGATATAAGAAAAAATAAACAATTGGTATGATACAACTATAACGGATTTAACTCGCGTAGGTATTCTTTTTTATTTGTTGTCATTTCGAAAACTAAAGTGTGGTGTTTAGTATTAGATCATCGTCAGCTTAGTCGGCTACGAATATGGGAACTGTAAAGTTTTGGAGACATCGACAAAAAACCTCTAATTGTTAGATTATCATTAATTAATTAGGCGGCCTGTTGGTCTAGTGGTCAGAGCTCCTGACTACAAAACCGGAGGTTGCGGGTTTGAATCCCGCTAGGGGCAGATGTCAATGTGATGAACACTGACATCTGTACCTGAGTCTTGGATGTCTGATGTATTTATGTATGTTTATCGGTTGTCTAGCACTTACAGTACAAGCTTTGCTTAGTTTGGGGCTAGATCAATTGGTGAGAATTGTCCAAAGATATCATATTATGATATTATTATTAATAATTGTAATAAACAATGTTTGGGCCGTGTTTCTCGTTACGTTACTTCTGCAAAACAATATTTACGTAGGTACCTAGTTTAAAACAAGATAATGTTCAAACGTTTTTATCCTTCGGCTGATAAAGTCGGGTTCGTGTATTTATAGCCGCATCATCATCACTTCGGTAAAGTTTACATAATGTATTAATTGATAGTTCTTGTAGTTTTATGGTTAGCTTGACAGATGCTTTTCCATGAAAATCTCCTTCCGATACTTAAAAAACTTCTATACATCATCGTGTGATGTCAACAAGTGTATTAGCAGATATAAATAGAGCAGACTTAGTAAATCTGTCTCATGAAAAACAACTGCGTAGAAAGAGACGGAAGGGCGCGGATTGGAAGGTAATGGGCCGTGGATATACTTGACTGTGAACATATAATTGGCAAGTTACGTGCAATAGATTTGGATAGAAAATTATTTTTGGCATTAACGCATTAAGAATTTGTCAGATTGTATATTTGTGTAGAAACTAACAAATTTATATAGAGTAAAGAGTTTACGGTAATACCTAATAGCTTTTGCCAATGACTTTGTCTACGCACGATAAGTACTTCACGCAATATCGACATAAAAATATCCTATAGGTATGTTATTTTGATGTACATATAAGCTACCTAAATTGTTGGTAAGTTTCATCAAAACCCATTCGATAGTTTTTGCGTGAAAGAGTATCAAATATAAGTGAATTCATACATTTTTAAAAAAATTATAAGATAAGACGCTGACTTCGTTCGGAAAATGGGTTTGTCGTTCTAATTTAAACAGCCAACATTTCGGTTGACTGTTCCCTAAGTAACTTCGATGTAAGACAAAAGTCTTTGGTATGGTGTGCTTGTGAGAAATAAACATAAACAGTTTTACTTGATCACATAAAACTTGTAACAACAAATATGCAAACAGGTAGCAATAAACTTCGCACTTACAATAACAAGCGTAAATAACATTGCCGGTGGTCTCAGCATCAGGGTATACCGAGCGTACTAGCAAAATCACCAGAAACCTAATAACTCACAATGTTTGAAGTTATTAAGGAGACAAAGGTCATGTTATAGTGGTTAAGTATTCGATTAAGCGATTTGACTCGGTCCGTTTCTAATGAACAAAAAGTTACAGACAGCTGATATATTTCTACTTCTCGGTAGTTACTTAGTATTTGGTCTTTTTTGATTGCTAATAAAATGATCTGTGAGTTATTAGTGCTGATTTATGGTTTTGGTTGAACATTATTTTACTGGAGCCGAGTGTTTTCAGCTTGCACGGAATTTAGGAAGTTGGCATGATTAATTTGTTTTTAAGTAATCAGTAGCTACGAAGATGAATTATAAATTATTTTAGTACGCTTACTAACATATATTATTAAAATGGATAATTGATCTAGTCCTACATTAAGCAGATCTTGTACCTATTTGATTTCTAGACAATGAATACATTAATAGGTACATATATGAGATACCTAAGACTTAGTTGCAGATGCTGTTACTCGTCACACTGATACCAGGCCCTTGCAAGATTCTAACCCGCAAACTCCGGTTTTCAAGTCGGAAGTTTTAACCACTAGACCACATAAAACATATTTAATTGCAATCATAACAGTAGGTATAATTAATAATATAATTAATCAAGATTGTGATTGATATTTGATTTGTAAAAAAAGGAGAACCAATCTAGGCCTTACCATTGCCTAAAAAAATATCTTAGAGTGATTTGGACATCAGTAATAAATAAAAAGCACTCAATCGTTATAAGTAATAAGTTCCGATAAGTACCTACATATTTTTTGTATCTTTTAAAATCAACCCAGTCATTAGGCTCGTGTATTTGAACTAGTTTTCTAACAAAAAATAAAGCACGTGCCTTTCACCAAGGCTTTAAAGTTTATCAAACTTCTGAATCATAAAAAATATTTCGTAGCTACTTAAAGCTCGTTATTTCATATTTTCGATTACTTTTCCTACTAGCAGTAATTCTCGCTTTAGCAACATATTAACCTTATTCCAATATCCTGTAAACGCGCTGTTATTGGCTATTTTGCATAATGACCGGCGCCAATCAGAAGCCGCCGCTAATGACGAGATAATCGACGCTAAATGCGCGCGCGCACCTCGCCGTATGTTACTGGTGTTGAATTAATCAATATTATAAGTAGCTATTATGATTGGAATGAAACAACTATAAACGCATTTATTTGCGTATTTTATTTTATTGGCTGACGTTTCGATAACTTTATGTATCGTCAGTTCAGACGTGCTACGAATATGGGAACTGTAAAGTTTTCGAAAAATTTGCTATTAGTATAAAATTGATAATTAATTCCAATGTGTAATAACCGCGAAGGTATTAGAAATTATTAGCTATTATATCGGAAGCGGTTTCATGTTTACAAAGTTTATTTTCTTCAACGTTCAATTGTTTTATGTGTATACAAATATGGCTTATTACTTTTAGTTGCACTACCCATACTTATGGTCTTGAGTGATCGTTTTGATAGTTGGATTTTGGTCTAGAATGTTAGAATTGTGTTTACACGCCCTATTTCACGTTTGTTTGAATTCCTACATTATTTAACAATATTTGCTGAATTGTTGTTTAGCAAGCTTTTATAAATAATACTTAACCTAGATACGAACATGAGCAAAATATTAGTTCAATATACACAATTACTTACCTATATTTAAAATAATTTTATTTTGGCGCTGCGTGTAAGATTATTTTTCCAACTTCTTATAAGTAGCTAGGTATTCCAAAATTAAAGGTAGAATTAATACGCAAATGTTGATTTAATATCAGGTCTGGATTATTCCCAATCCCTGAAGGTCTTACCTGTAATAAATAAGCGATTCCCATAAATTACAATTACGTACCTAATACCATAACGGAAATATCAAAATTCTATATATTTTGACATATCGCCCGCTATGCTACCGGTTTCCTCTCAGACTGTCCTGAATTTGTGAGAAATTGCTTTTCAGTCAAGAAAATAATACTATTTCAAATATCTTTTATTACTTATATGTAATTAAAATGATATTCTTGATGATGTTGTGCCAGGTGAAGTCTGAGCAAATTTAAATATAGTATGCTGAGCTAAAGCAATGTTAGTACCAGAGAAAACAAAAGCACTTTTGATCTCAACTGTCTGCATGATTTCTATATACATATATATACATGCCTACGAGGAGAAGCTGACTTAATGTCTGACATAATATCAACGCAGGGCCAAATCTATAAGGGTAAGAAACTTAAAATTTTGCCCAGGAAAAAGGAACCCTATTATATAGTAGATGAGCACTAAGAAAGGATTTTTAATAATTCTCCCTCTAATGGGGTGCTTATCGTGCGCAGACGAAGTCGCGAGCAAAAACTAGGAAAAATAAACATAAAAATATTAGTAAGAGTATTCGAAACAAAATATATATATAAAACCCAACGCTAAGTACCTTCCATAATCAGCATATTTGATTGAGTAATTGAATTAATGCAATTCTAGAATACCTTAAGTTAAACTATGTGGATTGACGAGATATTTTCCAATAAAAAGACACATGTCGAGTATCAGATGTCAATCAATCCATTCAATTAAGTAAGTGGATATTCCGTTTAATTATGTGTGAATATTTGCTTAATATTCAATTCGTTTTAATACAGCAATGTCTCCTCAGGAATAATAAATAAGATAATTTCTGCATGTTTGGATTCGATGAGTAAATACGTCATACTTAAAAGCGATTTTAAATTATTTTATTTGTGAAAAATTGCCCATAGCACACCGCCCAATGGGCATTGTTATAGTTTAGTATTGAATTTTTTTTGACAATATGTGCCTCTAGAATCCAAGTTTATAAAAAAATAGCGAACTTTGTAAAATAGAGGTTGTTAATTTTTTTAATGATGAATAGAAACAAGAAACTTTGGGGGCAACCTTAACATTTAGGGGTATAAAAAATAGATGTTACCCGATTCTAAGACATACCCGATATTCACACAAAAATTCATAAAAATCAATCCAGCCGGTTCGGAGGAGTTTGGCAACAAACACCGTAACACGAGAATTTTATATAACGCATTAATTTGAAATTAATTCGTAACACGAGAATTTTATATAACGCATTAATTTTATATATATACAATTAATGTATACTTCAGTAATATGCGGTGTAACAAGGTACGCATGTACAATTTAAACGTAATAAATACCTAAATCGTGTTATTATAATATACCAGTCTTATCTCGCAATGTTAAGTAGCTCGTTTATTAATATTATTATCTGCTGCTATTCAGGACGTGTTTTACATTATTACATATCATTTTATTCATTGACTTTTATATAATACGGTACGACGTGAAATACTCACTGGAAGTATGAATCATGGACTTAATAAGAACTAATTAACTTAAGAAGTTGGCATAATGCACATATGGTAAATAATTTTCTCCTAACCAGACTACCATATATATGCCTATTAGTAATCGTACAAATTCGCATTAAGCCTATTAGTTCAAGATTCTAAGCACCCTTAAATCATTTACGTGATTTTGGGAAAGAAGATATTTTTAGGATTGGTAGTAAATATAAAGGAAACTTTAAATGAAAGCTTTATACATATTTATCATAATTTTGTGATGAGTGAACTTCGACAAAGACGTACTTTTTCAGACAATGACGTCGTCATGATATTATCATAAAAAAATATCAAAAAATAGAATTCTATTCATATTTAATTGATGACGTGTCGGTTCCGTCACGCAAGACTAAGCGATGTTTTCCAGAAGTGCCACATCTTGTAAACGCAAATCAAGCATCGCGTGACAAACACACATAAATCTGAGCACCGGCTCCAAGTGCAAACACTGTCGTATTGACTATGTTTAAATATATTATATCCATGCAGCCAAAATTAAATAAACGAGGGTTACGAATACCTTACCAAAAGGGCGTCCGTAATCTCCGGAATTCGTACGAATCGGAGTAGTAGGTAACTAACATTTTCAAACTAGATATCGACTACCAAATATATTGTAATTTGGCAAGTATCGGGACACGGTGTCATAACGAGAGTTAAACTTTATAACCGACTTTTTTTTTTTTATAAAAGTCCGAACATTAAATAGGTCATTATATTAGATATCGGCTGGATTTCACGGGCATTTCAACCGCTCTCATCATCTATTTCTAAATATTCAAAAGAGCTACACCAGTCATTAAGTTTTAATACTGTAATATACTGTGCATACATAGTGTCTTAATTAATCGAATTTAAATTTTTTTGTACCAAATTTTTTAATATTTTGAAATAGGTAATGACGGCACTTGAAACGCTCGTAAATTCACTTTTTTGCATAAAATGCTGTAATAATAAAATTATCTTTAAATAATATATCGCTAATTGCTTTACCATTCATTACTGAATTGTCGCTATCAAAGTGTTTTTGATTATATATTTAACATACTATATGACTATAAAAATCCTGAACCTTTTTCATGCCTACTTGATATTTCTATCATAATGGCCCGAGTGGCACAGCAATAGTGAAATTTAGCAAGATACCTACATACCAGGTACTTAATTAGATATATATTAACTGCAAGTAATTAAAAACATGCAAGTGCATGCAAATATTATAATCCGACATCTGATTTATCGTTCGAGTGATAACGATTATTCATATCTACAATTCATGAGGTGCAGTAATTCCTAGTCATTATTTACGATAAAATCGGTGGCGCCAATTTGTTGATGTTGATAACAAGTGATGCTGAGTTATATTAAAGCTATCTACTGAAGTGTTATAGTCGTGAAATGAATCAGTCTCGTATTTGCATTAGATTAAGTTGATTTCCGTCCTTTAAGACTGGAATATGTATCGGTGACCTTTAAATTAAATAAGAAAAAAAAGTATCTTTTTGCTGTCTAGGGTTGCCATTTCATAATTAAACTAAAACCTGAACTCATCAATATTTTTTTGAAGTCAGTCAATAAATCATCCAAAAGCGACATGCTACTTAATTTATTTTAAAGGTACTCAATAAAAATACTGTTGATACTATATTCACTTTAATAGTCTAGTGCATAATTATCAATCCTCTTATTTTTCTATGACTTCCCGTAATAGGTATATGTTCAAAATATAAGAATACATATTTCCAAAATACATCCAGCTAGCGCCCTTACTGGATCGCAACCTCTACAATACTCTAAATCTAAGAAAATGGAGGATAATGGCTACTATAAATTCTGTAAATTATTTTTAGTGACTGTTAATGGCGGACGAACACTAAATAAATACAAGTTTTCAACAGATAATTTGACTAAGTACAAATAAATACTTCGTGATATACCTTTAAAGGCAAAGGACAAATATCTGGAATTTAGTTAGGTATTTCTCCATTCTATATCCATTTAAGGATATTCTGATTTACTAGATAACATCAACATCATTATATCTAAGTTAAATGGCGCCAGCAATCAATGTATATGCAACCATACAATCAAAACATAACAATTAGCATATCATACTAAGTTAATTGATAATACGTGTCGTAATTACCTTCTTGAATCGTTGTTGTGATATGTAACGATTAATCATACGCCTGAATGATGTATTCACAATATAATACACTGAACTCAATGGTATGTTTATAGTACATAGATATGTGTCTAGACACGAGTAGAATTTTCTTTGGAATGGACATGAACAGGTAATTTATTAATTTGATTGGAACTCTAGAAAGGTAGTCCTCTCATCGATTTATTAACGATTTGTGCAAAAAAGATTTTTTACATCTGCGAGGCTATGATGAATTGTCGAGTCGACAGCTCGTCATGTCAATATCGTCTTATTCTCGCGATGATCTGTCAAAATTTAACAAACCCCCGACATAAAAACTAAAAGGCCCTCTAAAAAGTGTACTTAACAATAATAAAATCTTAATATTAGTTACCTAAGTATTAATATTTCTACAAAGAAAACGTCATGTCGGGGGGACCGCTTTTCATTTAGGTGTACTTACTTACCTAATATTTACAATCTACCTAAACCTACGGTCCCCCCGACATGACGTTTTCTTTGTAGAAATATTAATACTTAGGTAACTAATATTAAGATTTTATTATTGTTAAGTACACTTTTTAGAGGGCCTTTTAGTTTTTATGTCGGGGGTTTGTTAAATTTTTAATTTATTTTTTTATTTCATACTTTTTGTAAGTAGGTACGTAGGTGCCTACTACATATTATTATTTTTAACTAATTTCCATTTCACATGGAATTTAGTAATGAACATGTTATCCTCTTCCATTTGATACACCACTCGGGTATATTTGTCGACATTGGGCTTACCATTTACACTATTACTCCCCATAATTTTTGAACTACTTAACCGATTTTGATTATGATTTCAATTTTGTAATGCACACGCGATCCTCTTTCATTTGATACCCCACTCGGGTATATTTGTAGACATTTGGTTTTCCATCCCCACTTTCACTCCCAATATTTTTTGAACGACTCAACCGATTTTCATTATGATTTCAATTTTGTAATGTACTCGTCACCCTCTTTCATTGGATACCCCACTCGAGTATATTTGTAGACATTTATTTTTACATCCCCTCTTTAACCCCCCCTAATTATTAAACTACTGAGACGATTTTTATAAAACTTAGCTAAGAACACTCCCGACATATACACCTTTCAAACAAAAAAAACAGAATCAAAATCGGTTCATGCGTTAGGGAGCTATGATGCCACAGACAGACACACACACACACACACACACACAGACACGTCAAACTTATAACACCCCGTCGTTTTTGCGTCGGGGGTTAAAAAATCAACGTCGTCGACAACGAGAAATCTTGTCATGTCGATGTCGTCTCTTATTTCTACATGTCGATAACAAAATAATATCGTAACGACGAACCTTTTGCTTGTCGACAACATGTTGTCGACAGTTCATAATAGACTTGCTGTTATTCACTATTCTTAATCTACGGCCAAATCAACTTAAGCAAGTTACCTTGTTTGATTATACCTAAGAACTTAAATATTGTAAATAATTATTTAGATCCTCGTGTAAATATTTTTATATGCTGTTGTTTCCATAGATTTTCCGTTGTCTTCATGATTTCTTTCTGAAGCCTAAAAATAAATTTAAAAAGTGTTTACCTTTCTTTAAATTTACAAACAAGATATCGCGTTACTGCACTATAGGTGGCAAAGTGTTGCAAGAATGTTGCAACATTGTCACAGTTAAATGGTTTATTTTTAAATGCTATGGCGCTATGTTTAGTGGCATTGCAAAGAACTATTGTTATTCCAAATTTAAAGACATGGTAATGTTACACGAAATTCAATCGTTGTGCATGTGTTATTTATTGACCGTGACATCAGGAGTTAAATAAAAAAAAATACTTGAAAAGTGTATAAAATACTTGTGTGCTATTGAATGAATCACCATAAACACACTAAATGCCTCAACGGAGAATAGAACCCGGAACGTCAAGTAGCACACGCGATGCAACGTCCGTCTGTTGATCCAGTTGCACATGCATTATTAATGCATGTTGACATTCATGTCTGTCTGTCTATCTGTTTGTTTCTTGTCTATCCAACTGACACTTGACTACAAGTCGATTGTCAAATTTAAATATATAAGGATACTAGCTTCTGCCCGCGACTTCGTCTGCGTGGAACTCCTCCTTTTTTGCAGTCGGTTAAAAAGTAGCCTATGTCCTTTCTCAGGCTCCAGACTTTCTTTGTACAAAATTTCATTTAAATCGGTCCAGTCGTTTTAGCGTGAAAGCGTAACAGACAGACAGACAGACAGACAGACAGAGTTACTTTCGCATTTATAATATTAGTAGGGGTGTAATGTTTACCGTGTAAACTTTTTTTTAAAGATAATTATTTTGTTGCAGGTAAGTATGGCGTTTTATTGGAACCTCATTCTCGTAAGTAATTTGTGAATTCACTCAATTTGTTGAGGGAATTCTGCATAACATATTTTAATATTTCATAATGACCGAACTTTATTAACCTTTATGACCGCAGATGAGAATTTTAGTTTTTTTTCTACCGCAGATTTTCAGCTTTACTGCGTCAAATGTGGTGCGCCTGATCAAGTGTAAATAGAGCCACGAAATCGGAGTGTAAAAAACTATTTAATATAATAATATTATTAAAGAAGGAACTTGTACATCTTAAACAAAAATGTAGTGAAACTATCCGGTGAAAAAATCCTAAGTAGGTAAATATTTAGCCTTGATGATTTTTAAAATAGTCGTCTTATCTATGTTCTAGCAGTAACAGTATACTCTCCTAAGTTCTCGGCCGACCCTTACAATTGTCATAAAAAGAAATGTAGCTAGACTATTCTAAAGCCAAACCAGAACAACAAATATTAAATTTATCTTTCATCTAGATATATTGAAAAACATTGATGTGCTAAAACAAATTGTTTTATAATCCAATCGACAATCTTTACGCCATTTGCGTAGCCAAACTGCGTGCATCTTAAAAGCACTAAAGCGATCAATTTCCATAATGCAATCGCGATGCCTTATTACATCGCAATACAGCCTACTTTAATATTCCCACATATTTACCACGGGCGAAAATGTACTTTATGATCACTAGTATAGAGTTAAATTTTAAATGCAGTATTTTATAGGAAGTCCTTATAAACGCAAGCACCGGCGCCATTGGAGTGTGAAAGATGCATTATGAACTTGATTGAATGATACACGCCTGCTGGTATTCGGATTGGTGTAAATATTTGTCTCCTTACTATTGAGTTTATATCACAAATGACAAGACCGGGATAGCGGCAAAAGATGACATAATTCATTACGAAGGTAGGCAGGTATGTCCCTAGGCACTGTATTATTACAGTGCGTTATAGTAATAACTACATATATATATAGTAATAATACAGTGCCTAAGTCTAGGAGTTCCTAAATCACGTAGCACGGTTCATCATCATTGTGTAGAACTGAATTATTGATTCATACTGATTCCAATTGGTACCAATACTCTTTAAAGATTTTTTTTACTATTAAGGTTGACTATGCTAAGAAAAAAAAAGAAACTTAGTGGCTCGTGCAAAGGTTATCGTAAAAATAATCTTTTTCCAGAAATGTTAGAAAATCTTAGGGTGTTCAAATTAACAATTAAATTATATCATAAATAAGGTAATCAGCACAACCACGAAAATTGCTACATATTTGTAGATATGTATTTCTGTGATTTAGATCAAAGTTCTAATTTAAACAGTCCGATATTTATTGTAATTTAAACGTTGTTAAAGTGCGTTTCATAGTAGATAATTACATTTACATAAATCTTCACACCACTAAAGGTACAATAACTTAGACGGTCACAGATCACGTGTTTATTGCAGTACAGATATCGGTTAAATTTCGTTAAGTAGTAGAAAAGAATACGGAGATGAAGGCATAAGTTGACACTTATTCACTTATCAGTTGTTTTAAATACTGTAAGTGGGTTTTAAACATGTAAGTGGAAAAAAATACACGAACTCTACATACACGCAAGGTGGACGTGTTATTTTCTTAACAGTTTAGTTTTTGTTAAATATTGTCTTACTTAAAATTACAAAATGGTGACGTTACTGTTCAAAGAATGTTTACTGTGCACCCACCGTATAACTGCACGCTTAACACTCCCAAGTTCAATTTAATGGGTGCTTAATAAACGCCGATAATCAAGGAATTTAATTTACAACCTCTATGGAAAAGCTATTGCAAATACTACTTGAGTTTATCTACGTTAACTTCGTGCACGGTTTATATGTGCTTTAATAACATCACGGCTGATGTTATCGTAGACATTTTCTGCATTCAGATAATTTATTAACCGTTACCTACATGATCAGATCTAGCTTAGATATTTATCGCAAATCTAGCCTAAAGTAGGGTAATTGACTAAATAATCGCACGCCTTGAACTTATTCAAATAGAGGAAAATTCAATTGAATAAGTGTATAAATTGTACTTAAACATAGTTGTAAATTTATGCAACGATCTTAAGAGGATTGTGAAGCTGTTGATTTTCATACAAAAGGCGATAACGTTTTACACCCAGTAAATATAGTTAGATTTTTATAATTTTTGGATATGTTGTAGATATAATGAGAAACTACGTCTGTACGTTTTGATTTTTAAGAAATATTGCTTACGCTAGATCTAAATATAGATTTTTAGATCTATATATAGATTTTTAGATGCTAATAAATTTTAGCGTAAGCAATATTTCTTAAAAATCAAAACGTACAGACGTAGTTTCTCATTATATCTACAACATATCCAAAAATTATAAAAATCGAACTATATTTACTGGGTGTAAAACGTTATCACCTTTTGTATGAAAATTAACAGGTTCACAATCCTCTTAAGCTAAACGATTTATCGGTCCAGCAGACTAAATCTCGCTACAGTTCACGCCGAATAACCAACATACCTGAATAATTACGACGATTTTAATTACTTAATTATCATTTTAAATTTACACTTATATGTGGTAGATTTACCGTTTCATGATTAAATCTATACAAATAATACTATGAAGTACTTATTCCTGAAGTCGGCTACTAAATATCATTATTAGGTACAATATTTGATACGGTACTTACCTTATAGACTTAGGCACTTATTAACACACGTACCTAATTATTACTATGAGGTAGTCTGAAGCTAAAGTTATTCGAAACGTCAGCAAATAAGATAAAATATGCGAGTTAAATCCGTTATAATTGTTTCATTCCAATTTGTAGTATCCGCGAAGGTATCATAAAATTCTCATTATCTGTATAAATCTCAGGGTCTTCGAGGGTGAGATGAAATTAAACCACAAGAAGTACTTAATACTTGCTTATTTTCCCACAGATTAACATTTAATAAGACGAACCATATAAAATCAAGAGAACATTTCATTAGCGCGATGTAATTAATAATCAGCGACATCTAGCCTATTTTCTTTACACTAAAAATACTTAAAATAACTAAACCTTAAAATGTTAGGAGCTGTATTTTTATTACAAGAAGATGATTTACTATTTGACTTTGTCTATAAACCCCGTGGTATTCCCATAACAAATAAAATGTAGGTTAATAAACCCTAACAGTTACCTATAAACATTACTATGAGGTATGTACTATGCAGTCGGAGAGTTTATGCCGTTTATCTGCTATAGATTTGAATATGATTTGTTTATCATTGCTAATTGTAATATAGCTGACTGGTTCCTAGTCCATAGCCCATGTAAGGGTTTCAATGTCACGATATGAAATGATATAAATAACTAAACCTAAAGTACTGTTAGTAACGGTCTAGAATGTATGGTACGGAGACCGGTGAATTAAGAAACTATTTAGTTTTGGATTTCTGATAACAGTTTTATATTTTAAGAAAGAAAGCTTAAAACGGGGATGACCATAGACCTATTTTTCAAGCTTTTAATTAACTTGCAACGTAAGTATATAAATTATTGAGCTGAAATTTTGTATACACGTTCAGTTTGGATGACAATGCATGATTAACTGTGTGATGTTATTCTAAAAACAAATTACGGAGCTATCTACAAATAGATCTACAAATAGAAAAGATCAATTTAGCATTGTAAAATCGAATAAGGTAAGTACATAGAAAAAAATATCTCTATAAAAGCTTGACTTTAAAAAGGTTTTGTTAATTTTAATTTACTAGGCAGTTTTTTTTTCATTTATACAAAAGCAATTTTGTAAAGGGTTAATACCTACCTACTTATTTATCTACGTCACAACATACATCTCCGGGTAATAGGGTTGTCACACCCATGTTTGACAAATAAAAAATATTTTATCTCATTCATTATCTTTGTAATAAGCGACGGCGGTAGTTCATAAATTCCTTGTATCATTGCTTACATCTTAATAAATTAGATTGGGGTGTAGATACATATAATATTTGTGGTTATTTATGCGCCGCGCCCGTCTTTGTGGGATACCTTCCAAGGTGATGTTAACAGTGATTTTGTCGCCCTTTTTACGTCTTATTTGAAAAAATAAAAAGTGTTTAATTGTGATCTTGACTGTAGTCGGTCGGGTGTTGAAATATTATGTTTCTGTAAACGGAATCACAACTATAATAGGTAGTTTACGACATAGTGTGTACTTTGGAATGAAACAACTATTAACGGATTTAACTCGCGTATTTTTATTTTATTTTTATTAGCTGACGCTAAAGTGACTTTAGCGTTAGACTATTGTCAGCTCAGTCGTGCTACGATTATGGAAACTGTAAAGAATCCGAAACGTCAGCTAATAAAAATAAAATAAAAATACGCGAGTTAAATCCGTTAATAGTTGTTTCATTCCAATGTGTAATAACCGCGAAGGCATCAGAAATTATTATAGTGTGTACTTTATTTATAAAATAACTATCGATCCGCCCCGTCTTCACACGGGAGCTATAAATATTTCTCTCGAATCGCACTATCTAAAAAAATTAAGCATACATAGGGACGGACAAACGGATACAGCTACTTTGTATTGTACTATATAGTAACGTATGCCATTTATTTTAAACTTATTTCTCCATTTTGTGGAACGCTTTACCGGCTCAGTCATAACACAAGCTTTTAGTTTTGAGGCTGGTGAAAAAGTGGGTAACATTTTTGCTAATTGTAAATATAAATAATTGAGACAACAATCATAAAAATACCAGGCACGCATCTTAATCCTTTTTTGATGATGCTCGGAATATCTATTCCTGATCGAAATAATCCTCAAAGATACCGGCGTCTTAATGAAAACCGCCTTGAAATAAATTTGATATAAAATTCTTTGTACACCGTAATCCTGAGAGGAAATAAATTAAAACAAATCCTAAAATTGGGTATGGCATGTACTCGTAAGTAGGTACCACGTGCATCTAATTAAGATGCGAGAATGCCATTTTTTTTCCAAGATTCGATAATGTCTTAGTAATTTATGAGTTCTTTATTGTAAACTTGATTTATTGAAATATACTTTTTTAAATTAATCTGCATACACTTAACGCAAAATAATGCTTAACAATAACCGGCAACTTAATATTTAGGTAGTTAAAGTATAATAAATAATAATAATACTTAGGTACGGCATAGGTACTGTGTAAATAAAATATAATACTTCGCACATAATTGGTAAAAAAGTCGGGGATTTGCTAATGCACAAATGTCGCGAGACACGTGTCGCCAGCGATGTCAGGTGAAGTAGCGCAACGTTGCCGGACGACACGTGTCGCGAGACATAAAAATTTGTGCCATTGTGTATCCCTAACATTTCCTAACTTTTATAAAAGAAGACATTATCTTTGCTTTACTTTCTATCTGTTACAGATAGTATCTAGGTATAACATTATTGATGCTTTACACTTAATTTAACGGAAACGTACACACAATTAAGAATATAGGTTATCGTTAGCGCAGGAAACGATCGAGTTTCTAACAAAGAGTGAGAATATGGAGATATCTAAGACATTTGCTATCCTGTTATGGATTTCTAACCCAATGGAAAGCTAGATTTTGCATAATAATTAGTAGCAGTAATAGTTGTACCTAGAAGTAGGTAATGTCTTGTAAAAGCAAAAAATAAAGACGATTCAAATTTATACTTATTTTTACACGTCGTACAATATGAAACAATACGAATAAATACAATAGGTAGGTACGTGATTTATTTTTGATTCAAAACTTCGACGGAATATAATTAGGAGAACATCTAGTAATCACAAAAAATAAGATACCGACTTAAATTTATTTGTGTAGGTATGCTTTCAGACGAAGCTTGTTGCCGATATTTTTGATGTAGGTACTACCAAGTAAGTATTCAGTTCGACGAAGCGTGTTATGGATTAATTTAGCATCTCTTATAAACTATAAGAGATGCTAAATTAATCCATAAAAAAAATCCATAATCCATAATCGAATTAATCCAAATAAATAAATTAGTATAATTATTTTACAACTACATTAAAGCAAGGAATATTATCAGACTACAATATAATGTTTCATAACTTTAAAGCCAAATTACTAGAACTGGAAACTGGCGTCTTTATTTAGCCCATAATTAAATAAGGGCTTCGACAGTTTATAGTAAAGGCACGTGCGCGGGAGTGCTTCGACTGAATAATCTTAATACTATTTGTATATATATATGTTTCATATTAATAACCTTTCTGTACCTACCTGTACAAGAAAGCATTATTAATAGGCTCTCTTATTTCCATTCGTTGTCATTTATTTGTTAATCTTCTGTTCTGAAGTTCATAGTTCGTTCAGTATTATGTAAATGCTAATCTAGTTAAAATGTTTATTTTTCTATTTTATCCTTCGTCATTGTTTATGCATTCCTTTAACTTGTATCTGGATTGTGTCTAGAAATGTTTACCTGAAAGTTCTTTTACACCACTTCTATTATTGAAATTACATTATTCATTGTAAGTCTAATCAAAACATTTAATATTGCTTTGTAGTCCAACGATAGTGAATATTATATTATCTTAACATTTCTTATTCATGAACATGAACAACGTAAACAATCTGCGATATTGCCCTAAAACTTTATTTAAATTAACTTTATTAAAACTGTTTCCATAATGCAAAGGAATATTTATTCTGACGATTTCATCATGTACCTAAAGTAGAGGGTATTTTTTACGTTATTCGAAAATTCGGAATAATACCTATACGTAACTTTGAATTAATTAATAAATTAATAATAATTTAAAATTTAACTTATCATAAACATTGCTACAAACTTTATAGGTGCTTAATACCAGTAGCGGTCCGAGCTGGAATAGGCTTCGTCCTACAATACCTGCGCACACGCATGCTATGTTAAATTATGTAAGAGTTACATCTACATTGCAATAAAACATCTTCATCTGCGCAATAGGGTTGTACAAGCTAAGACCAGTGAAATACAGAAATTTATACCTATACTAATATTATAAAGAGGAAAGATTTGTACCTATTTTTGTATGTTTGTAATGAATAGGCTCAAAAACTACTGGACCGATTTTAATAATTCTTTCACTGTTGGGAGCTACGTACACCCTGAGTAACATAGGCTATAGAATATTTTGAAAAAAATAGGGATCCGTGCGAAGCCGGGGCGAACCGCTAGTTATTTATATACAGGGAATTGTGTATTTATTAATAAGTTATGTTAGGTTTTATTACTTATTTTATTAATCTATATATTATTATTTGTAATCTAGTTCTAAGTTTTTATTAAGAGTGTAACTAAATTCTAAAATAATATGTAGTACTAGCTTTTGTCCGTGACTTCGTTTGTGCAGTAGTACTTGATACAATATCTTCAAAAATTATATAGCCTATGTGTTATTCTGATGTGTACCTAAGCTATATTATTGTAAAGTTTCAACAAAAGCTATTAAATAGTTTTTTGCGTGAAAGAGTCACAAACATACATCCAGACATCCATCCTTACATCCATACATTCTTACAAACATTCGCGTTTAGAATATTAGAAAGGATTCTACCTTTTGCCTTATACACTGTTTCTTACCGGCCAACCCTAGTAAGTATGTGCCGTTCCTAAGTACTTCCATAAACCTAAGTCTCACTTAACTTAAGGACAGCACAACTGATTACCTTCATAAGTCAGCTTGTAATGCGACAAGCGAAGCCTTGTCTAAGTCTAGACTAAACTTAGCTGGAAGGGATTACTATAAAATATAAGTCTAACTTTTCTTGTCTAGTTTGTTGCGCTATTAGTTTTTATCGCCAGGGGCATTTTGATTACTATAGACTGTAACTAGGAGAAAAGGAGCAAAAAATGTTCCCAAGTTTTGTTGAGATAATTGCATTATTTAAAGCAAAAATCTTACTGTAAGTATGTATTTATGTATAGTAAGTAGGTACCTACTGCATAGGTATATGTTCCAAATTTATTCACGATAACGTCCTAATTTCAACAGGTATAATAATATGTATTTTATACAATTGTAAAATAATCGCCGTCAATAATCTCAGTCATATTATTATGAATAGTGTTCTAGGCACAAGTGGCTATATTTTTTACACTGCTGATAAACATGTAAGTAACAATTTGACAAGTATACACATTTATTTAGATTGTAAGGTAACGGAGACAAGAAAGCGTTTCTAGCCATATTCTATCTAAGTGAATAAACAGATTTAAGGGAGTTGTAAACTGTAAATTATCAGCAGGATGCCCGACGGAAGCGGCAACCGTGGGACCGGCGTGTGCGCATCTAAATCGCAAAACACGCCGCGCATCAGAATATTCAGAGTTGAGAAACTATCATTGTCTTAATCATTTCTGCCTTCGCCGTTATTACACATTATAATGAAACAACTATAACGGATTTTAGTTGTGTATTTTATTTTATTTGCTGAAGTTTCAAAAACTATAAAGTTCCCATACTCGTAGCACGACTGATCTGACGAAGTATTTTTGCGTTATCTAAACTCATCGTCACCTCAGTAGTGCGACGAATATGGGAATTATAAAGTTTGTAAAACTCGAGTTGTATTCGTTACAGTTGTTTTACTCCAATATCATTGTCTTATTTTTGCATTTCAAGAAATTTTATATTAGTGAACTGAAAAATTGTATTCGATCAAAGTTGACCTTCTCTCAAGGTATATTCGTGGCTAACTAATTACACAATTGTTCATACCTACATAAATTAAATACTTAAGTACGTAACAGTAGACATATTTTTTGCCATCAATACCTAAAGTTTATTGATAAGTTATACTAGAAGAATCTTCTAAGACAGTAAAACAAAAAAAAATTTTTGTAGTTTTATATTTTAATTCTGCATTTATCTAAAACATATAATTCAAGGCGGACTGGAGGAAGATATATACACAAGATATTCAGTTTGTCCTAGTAAATGCAGATAAGTTAAATGTCACAAGATTATTCATTAAATGCGATTTATTTGTTTTTGCATAAGATATCTAAAGTTCGCCGATTTAAAGGATGAAAATCGTGTTGGTAATAAATATGATGTGATATAAATCAAATACTTACTTATTTTAAAACGACATACACAGAGATTTCTTATTTTATTACGTGTGTAATATTTCTGATGAATTCGCGGTTATTACACATTGGAATGAAACAACTGACTTTGGCGTTAGACGTTTGACAGGACAGTGGTGCTACGTTTGTGGAAACTGAAAAATATCCGGAAAGTCAATAATTAATAAAAAGTATAATAATTCTTAAATAGGCTTACATAAGAAACGTTTTTTTGGGTATAAAGGTACCTAAAAGAAATACTTTTTCAGTCGAAGTTCGAAAAAAGTTTTTAAGTTTAGTTTTCACAAAAATGTGAGAATGACTGGAAACTATGATTGATAATTAATTCTATTATAAACAATATGCACGAGATGCAAAATAATAAGATATAATAATAATAAGCTTTCGTAATAGAGAGAAGAGTAGCTTTTAGCTAAATTAAATTAAATGGGATGAAATCAGGCACAAAAGCAATTTAAATCCGCCATTACTGCTTTAACTATCGAAGACGATCTGCTTCCTAGTGCATTTGCATTTTAATATGAATGTGCATCCAATGTTTATGTGTACTAGTGATGGACAAATATTAAAATTGACCGTTACCGTTACACACACTGCTTTACGATTACATACTCTTATCATACTTATCTATTTATTTCTAATAAATTAATCCTCTGTTTAGGAAAATGACAACTTATAGCACTGAGAAGAATTCGAATATCATTGACAAATCTTTGCAATATATTATTGCTCTTGTAAAACCGCCAATTGCGCTTCATCCGTCAAGCTTTAGGCTTTACAAAGTACATATAGCGTTAGTAATTTTCGTCGTTTCCATCGGGAACATTCATAGTGTACCTGGGGGCCTAGAAAAGGTGCCTACGTTCAACGTTAACGCTGAACGTTGGCTCCAAAATGTATGAAATTTGACATCCGCGAACGACTGTCACGTACGTCACAAACGTTCGCGGATGTCAAATCCCATACATTTTTGTCGTTTCGTTTAACGGTAACGTTGAACGTTGGCACCTTGTCTACACCCCCTGGAATGAAAATACGATATCGCGCGTATAGACATAGATGTGGGTTCAAGTCCCACTAAGATGTTAATTATACTTTAATAGGTATATTCTCTTGTCTTGGTACAAATACCATAGATAGATATCGATCGAATGTCGATTGATACGTTGTAGTAAAAATTTAACGAAGTTCGTTATTATTTAATTTGAGGAATTTAATCCTGCGAATACCACGTTAAAGAACTGTCGAACTATTCCAATTCTCTTGTGTTCCGAAAACCAAAGTACCTACATATAATAATATGTGAATCGCTCCTCTCTATGGGATTACGTGATGACGTGCAATTGCGACACCTTGCAGGGCTCCAATTCATTAAAACGATTACAGATCAATCTTAATATACCGTAAGCTCTGATTAACGCTTTGAGCTCACACCTCAGTGAGCATTTTGCGGTTAGTCGTTGCATTAATACTTTGTTAAAGGTTTAAGAGAGCGATATTCTTATATTTACAAAAGAAATACAAAAGGATTTAGTAGGTTACTAATATTTTAAAATAGATAGAATGTGGTTATATTTATTGGTTAATAAATATAACCACATTCTATCTACAAGTACGTACAACGTCCAAATAATTGGACACGATTTTGTTCTTTTCTCAAACAAATAAAAAATTACGAAGATAAATGCTTCTAGAGGTTGGTAGTGGGGGCTCGTGACGTCGCAATATGGTACAATTTATACTATATCGTGACGACGCAAGTTCCACTCTTGAACTTTAGGAGCGCTTATCTGTATAATTGTTTGTTTGTTTAAGAATAAAAAAAGGTGTCCAATTATTTTTGGTAAACTAGGTAAGTCCTTGATAAACTATTGAAATATTTGTTGTGCTATAAAGTTCTTTATAAATAACTGAACTGATAATCTTCCCAAAATAGCGGTTTTAATAATAGTCAATCCGTTAACAGATTCTCAAGTGCGATTTCAACAAGTAACTAACTAAATTTGTCTGCTTTATATCACGAACTTGTACCATAGATTTTCATGCTCTTTTCACCAAGAGACGTAAGTAGTGATTATGAGAAGTTATGTAAAAATCACTTTAGCGTTAGTGTTAACTAACGCTAAAGTGATTTTTATATTATAAAAACTACCTGAAATAACCGCGGAGGCATCAGAAATTATTACTTAAGTACCTATTACTATTTTTTTTGTGCCGCTTAAACCAATTTATAAAGTTAATCTGAGCAGAGAATTTCGTAGTTAACATAAACGTCAGATAATATATTATTCACTAATATAACGCGTATCAGTGTCCTCTGCTCCCTAAACAGTTATCCCAGCGAGTAAGGAAGCAGGCGTGGGAGACTAATTTGTGCAGACCCAATTAACATTATAATTATTCACCCAACAAACTGACCAATTAGATCGAGAGGTGCCGATTAGTTAGATATTTACGACCAATTGGCTGATGGCCAGCAATAGTAAGCGGAGAATATAAAACAAATATTTTTGTTGTGGTGCTTATTTATTTTATTGGATAAGTGTGATAATTGTGAAATTGGAACTGCGAAGTGAGTAACTGTTTTGCGTCATGCCCTCAGTCTAAAAACACATGAGTTATAAAATAACTGCAGAAATAGGTAGGTACAATTTTTTTTTGAAGGAAGAATTATTGAAATCGTACTAATTGATACCATAGTTGAACTCGCGACCGCTGAGAATTCGAAGTCAATAAAATTAACATTATTAGCATAGTACACGCGACACTTATCTCTATCTTATCTGTGAGTCTGAATTGTCTATGAATTACATTGAACGGGTTACAAAGGAGTGGAAGATGATGTATGAATATAAATAGTAACTCCCTAAATAAAAAATGTTTACAACGATAATCGTTTTTAATTACTTAATAATATATTTTTATTTTAATGAATATGAATAGGTACCTACTTAATGAAAGGTATACAATCTAAAGTAGGTGTTACTTAAAATTATTTAACGATATGTTACTTTTGGGTAACCATCAGCTGGTAGTTGTGTCGAACGCCGAATTTCAAAGTGACAAGTCTGAGTACAACGTAACGCCGACTAGCGCGTCAGTTCGTCATTGGAAGGAGGGGTAGATTCAGTGACCCTAGTTAGGTCATAAGGGTAACGGATCTAAATAGGTTAGGAACCACTGGACTAATCAACCACAGAAATAACGGTAGTTATGTGCCGTACTCATTTGTCTTTGCAATGTCTAGCGGAACAACTTTTTCTATGAATATCCATGTATGTAGAAATGCAGATTCGAATAAATAGCTAACATTTGCGAAAGTAGCCTGAAACTGACTTTCCTGAATAAGTAAATTTAATCGTTTAATTAATCTAACTAATACAATTAAAGCGACGTATGGATTAATTATGCAAACAACGCCCAGCTATCAGATTCTGAGATTGTTTACTTGCACATAAAGCGGGCAAATACGCTTGTTTGTCTACTATACATACAGATGTGGTTAGTAGAGGGGCTTGTACAAACTACGTCGGTTCATAATGTAGACGAAACATATCTAAGAAACATCTATGCAAGAATGCACCAAGTAATGATGAAGTCGTACGTTTTAAACTGCACTAGATAAAATGAACTACTGGGTATAAAGACAGCAAGTTCGTTTTAGTAAGAAAATGTTTATTTCATATTGAACTTCGTTACAGAAATATTGAAAATTCTTTACTTTTTAGGGTTCGTCAACTAGTCAAAAACCGGTCAAGTGCGACTCGGACTTTCGGACGATGGTTTCCGTATCGTTAGGTATCCCGTTTTTACCTATAGATAAAATTATGCCTGTGCCGGATACGAACAGACAGACGTACGGCTGGGTCGACCGGACAACGTATTCTAAGTTCCAGGGTCCCTAAAAATGACCTCGCCATTTTTTCTTACGTTTTTAATAGATGAAAATGGAAAAAATAATTTAAAAATGTTAACAAATCTCCGACATAAAAACCTAAAAGCCTTCTAAAAAGTATAATAATAAAAACCTGATATTAGGTAGGTACCTAAGTATTAATAGGTATTTCTACAAGTAACACGTCATGCGTTAGACTATTGTCAGCTCAGTCGTGCTACGATTATGGAAACTGTAAAGAATCCGAAACGTCAGCTAATAAAATAAAATAAAAATACGCGAGTTAAATCCGTTAATAGTTGTTTCATTCCAATGTGTAATAACCGCGAAGGTATCAGAAATTATTAATTGTTTAAGTACAAAGTTTTCACAGTATTTTTTTTAATATCAAGGGGGTTATATATACCTACCTAATTACTTTAATGTTGACTTCATATCAGAAATACTCATTTTTTATAGTAGTAAAGCCGTTATAAGCTGCATTTTCCCGGCATAAAATAAAACTGGTCGCAAATGCGATGTCCTGATAGGGAATACAGATAGGCCTATTCCGCAACTGTTATAATGACTTAATAATGATATGACATCTTCAATTTGTAACATGGACCAATTATAATGTCACGTGTAATTGTATATTTTTGATTGATTGTTATTTTATTGCTGTGTGGTTGCTGGATAGAATTCAAGTGAGGCCAAGTGAGGCCGTTAAGTGGATGTTAGAAGAGAGTAAGGGATTATGATAAAAATGGGACTTAATTTATTATTAACCTTTTAGTTCATTTTATGAACAAATAATAAAAGCTTCTTTTAAGAAAAGGTTTCTTTTGTTAAATTTTGTTTTTAGTGCCTATTTTTAATTCTAGATTTATTACGATTTCTAGTATCTAAGTTCTCGTCAAGACTAATTAAACGAGCCCAAACTCGATGGGGTCTCGTTTTTTTTCTACTCTTGTCTTTGTGCAGATATTTCATTAAACCATAGACATCAATCGAATTTCGATTGATAGATTGTAGTACCTAAATATGTAGTAAGTATATGTATGTAAAAGTCCTGTAGATCCAAAATTGATGTTAAAATTTTAACAAAAAGCATTACGCATCGCTGTTTTCTACGAAGGATTTACAATATTTATTTAATAATCTTGTGCATTATTCTTATTGTTGCAACATTGACAATAATATAAATTGCGTAGTAGTGTTGTGACTTGTGTAGTATATCAAGGGACATAAAGTACAGTCTGTATAATTTAAACTTTCTTAACCCTTTGTATGCAAGTGTCGAAGAGCTTTGAGAATAGTTTTTGAGTTATGTCCTTTTTGTATTTTGTAGAACATAATCGCCCGCCCGCAGTTACCTCGACGTAACGACGATTAAAATTGTCAAATAAAATACGAAACTCAATTCAATTTTTATAGAATTCATGCACTTGTGTTTAAAAATAGTGGAACGCAAATTCGTTAAGCGATTTGTGTCTTATTTTTGACTTGTGACAGCTGTGCGCTCGAAACGTCGTTCATATTTTCCATTCATAAAGATGATCGTGCTAAGAACATAAATATGTTATTTCTATATAATATATCCCATTCGATTTATCCCGTGCGATGTTTATTATCTTACGAGTATTTCCAGGAGTTCAGAATATACTTATAACTATACTTACTTATATATTATACTAGCTTCTGCCCACGACTTCGTCCGCGCGGAGCTCCTCCTTTTTTGCAGTCGGTTAAAAAGTAGTCTATGTCCTTTCTCAGACTCCAGAATATCTTTGCAAATCCAAATTTAATTTAAATCGGTCCAGTAGTTTTAGCGTGAAAGAGTAACAGACAGACAGACAGAGTTACTTTCGTATTTATAGTATTAGTTAGGATTTGTGTATAAAGGGCTACGCAAATTTATTACACTCATAATCCTTCTTTAACAAGAAGTAAGTACAATAAAAAGACACCACTTAATATCAGAAACGATTAAAGAATAAGCAACCGTGAAGAACTGTCAAAATACATGTCACCCTTCGCGTGGGGCCCCGTCCAATATGCCTATCAAATACGTGCATTAACTACCATATCATATTTATTTCAATTCAAACCCTTCGTTTCAAAGAATAAGGTTTATATTTGAAGTGTTATTTCAGGCGAGTTATTCGTTTTTGTGTAAATGACGTAACAATTAATCCGTTTCTCTTGACAGCGCTGTCAGCCAACTGTCAACTCGGTATAATTGGACGACGCCCTTTACGGTGATTGATACAGATGTTGGTTTCTTACTGATTTCTAATTATTTAAGCAACAAAACTGTTTGAGTTTAGTTTTGTGTTTGTACTATAATATTGGGTTTATAATAATAAATACTTACTTAAGTATTTTTCTCTCTTAGATATTTAGGGATTCCGGGAAAACTACGTTTTCATCACACATTGCATTGCATATTTACAAATGTATATTTGCAACCGGGAAATCATACTTATGCAGCACGCGCCTTCTTTTGATATTATTTTATACTTTTTTATTTGTTACTAGCTTCTGCCTGCGACTTTGTCCGCATGGAACTCCTTCTTTTTTGCAGTCGGTTAAAAAGTAGCCTATGCCCTTTCTCCGCTCCAGACTTTCTTTGTATCAAATTTCATTTAAATCGGTCCAGTAGTTTTAGCGTGAAAGTGTAACAGACAGACAGAAAGATAGACAGACAGAGTTACTTTCGCATTTATAATAATAATATTAGTTAGGATTGTCATTGGAATTTATTTTTGATTTTCACTTGCATTTTGTTTATATTTGACAGTTGATTAAAAACTATTAGAAGAACTACTTGCCTAAAAAAGCTCCATTTACAAAACAGTCATATTTTGACCTAATTACTTAGCATTATCTCTTTATAGCACACGCTTTAGCCACAAGGTTACATTAAACAATGGTGTTTTATTTGAAAAGTGTCAGTGTCAAATAAACTTAATCAAAGTTCTTGGAAGCGATTTGAGTCACCTTCACCTCTTAAGCTGACGGTATCTTAATTACGAGTTGTGACCTAACCTTTATTATCAGAGTTCTAATTGAATAACAGTTAAAACATTGTATTTTTAATTGCGGAACTTTTATTTTACTATGGAATTGAATCCTAAGTAATATTATAAATGCGAAAGTTACTCTGTCTGTCTGTCTGTCTGTTTGTTACGCTTTCACGCTAAAACTACTGGACCGATTTAAATGAAATATGGTACAAAGAAAGTCTGGAGCCCGAGAAAGAACATAGGCTACTTTTTAACCGACTTCAAAAAAGGAGAAGTTCCACGCGGACGAAGTCGCGGGCAGAAGCTAGTGTTAAATAAATCAAGGTTACATTATCATCTGTTAACATAAAAAATAACTCTCGTTCAATTACATACCTACACAGGTAGAAATAAATTAGATATTACGTAGGTATCGGTAATTTTTTATCGTTTAATGATCAAGGAATAATCAAATCACAAGATGGTATTAGTTAGTTACTTATTTATAAAGTTAAAATACACTTTTATGCAAAACTATCATTATCTGCGAACGATAAGCACACTCCTTTTGGGGTTGGGGTTAGACAATTTCAAGTTTCTAACTCTTACAGTTTAGGCTGTGCGTTGATATGTTAGTCATATATTATATAGTTAATAATATGTCAGATAAATGTTTGGGTTAATTAAAATTCCCACAAATTTTACAATTAGCATAATCTTCTTATAATATCATAAATTATCGTCATAAAATATATTAATAATATATGCCTATAATATTATGGAATAACAAAACCATACGGAGAGATTTGAAAACAACAGATTAAATAATAAATCATATGACATGTACTTTATTAATATAGAGTTGAACTTGACAGCAAGTATCGATATCAAAACAAATTATCAATAATTTCTGATGCCTTCGCGGTTATTACACATTGGAATGAAACAACTATTAACGGATTTAACTCGCGTATTTTTATTTTATTTTATTTGCTGACGTTTCGGATTCTTTACAGTTTCCATAATCGTAGCATGACTGAGCTGACAAAGGTCTAACGCTAATGTCATATAAATCACTTTAGCGTTAGACCTTTGTCAGCTCAGCTAGTTGTTTCATTCCAAGACAAATTATCGATAAATTAAAGAAATTGCCGGTACCTTATAAATAAACATGCATTTCAAATTTGGTTCATTATAGAAAAGTAACTCGTTTATTTCAATAATTATATTTTATAATATGCATAAGGAATATTATTAAAACACCTGTCTACGAATTTTATGAGTCATCTTGGCTTCACGCGACATATGTTCGTCGTATTGACGAGAGTAATTTTATTGTCGAAATATCGAACTAATATTATAAATGCGAAAGTTATCTGTTTAGATATTAAAGTGGTATTCTTTTATAGCAGCCCAAGATAGAGCAAAGTGGCGTGCAATTGGAGAGGCCTATGTCCAGCAGTGGACTGCGATGGGCTGATGATGATGATGATGATTCTTTTATACCATAACTGTTTAACCCATTTGACCAGAAACTTTAGCAGGTATGCGTTGTACTGCACAGAAAACTTAACGATTGGCTTGACGTGATCCAATACAAATTGAAACGTATACGTTAACGCCAATAATAACGCTGATCATATTTAATTCATACTTAGGCTTCAGTTATTATATTGTGGAGCCCACTTAATGACTGGAGAAAATAGTGTTTAATTCCTCGTGGGTAAAACCGCGGGACATAGCTATTACTTATTCTGTCCAGTCTACAAATAAAAGAAAATATAAAAAAAATCTGATGCCTTCGCGTTTATCACCTACATATTTGACTGAAACAATTGTAACTTTAGACTATCGTCAGCTCAGTCGGCTAACTGTAAAGTTTTCAAATAAAATAATATAGACGAGTTAATCCGCTATACCTAGGTAATTGTTTCAATCCAATGAGAATAGTATACTTAAGTCAAATTAATATATACAGTCCTAGACAATCATAAAAAGTGATCGATATTACCCACGTCACTAGTAACGCGAGATACGTGCGCGGGCGCACGTACTAGCGTGACGCGAAAATCTCTGAACAAGGCCGAGCGACGACCGCGTGACGTTATACTCGCGGAAATTGACTTTTTAAACGATATTGCCTATCCGATTTAGATTTTTATAGGGTATATTTAAATGAACTATAAAAGAACAATGAATTAGAATTAGTAAATCTATTAAAAGAGAAAATAATTGAAAGTAAATTTGAATAAGGTATTTATTTATAAATAACTTGTCTAACAATGGCACAAGTTTAATGCCATTTTTATCCTTAAAATAGACCATTGAGTGACGGATTTGTCCCTTAATGACTGACGAGTTCAACAAATGGATTCCGAATACACTTGTTCTACGCATATGTGTGGGCGATCTTCGTACGTTAATCCACATATGAAAAGCTAGTCCATGTCTCTGGTTTTCACAGCAGCGGCCGTAATACGCAATATTTTAACTTGGGTTAAGAGCATTCATCTCTTTCGTATGAACCTAGTTGACAAGTGGTTGATGTTTTTATGTCCAAATTAAAATATTGCAAGATTAGCTGCAGGTGTGGACATCTCTATTTCGCATAACAATAAAACAACTCAGTTAATTTAAATATAACCTAATTTGATTAATTTATTAACATGACATTTCATACTTAATGAATGATATGGTACACTATTTATTTATGTTTTGGCAACAATGTAGACATTATTTAGCTTATAAAATTAATGTCAGGGCAAGTCAGGTGGCAATTTGTTTATAGGCTACTCGTAGTGGCAATAAATTTGTTGACGTGGAACATATTAATTATGTAATTTAGCGCATCATTAAATTGCAGTAAATACACGAAATGTGGACATGTGGCGTGAGATCAAGGGAGATTTAAACCGAATATCTATCGTTACGACACTTCGATAAGAAATCGACATCAAACTGCGAGCAATAGCTTACGTATCGATGTTCAACATAGTCCTGTAGAAAAAATATAACACTACGACTGAAACATATTGTTGCGCAGATGACGTTAAACGAAACGTCTAGACGCACGCAGAAAGTACATTCTTACTAGAACGGAGATCGACGAATCGCACATCGCTACTCTGAGACTCTGGAACGTTCGCGGTGTTTAAAAGATGCCGCGTTACCAAGTGAGTGCGCCGCTCGGCGCTAGATGGCGTTAGGAGTCGCGAGTAGCGAAACATCGGGAATGGAAGGTACGAGAATATCGGCTCGGCGCGTGCGTGGGTATAAAAGGCGACCGCTTGGCGGTCCACGGCAGTTCAATTGAGGAGCTCGGAAGAGGAGGATCCGGAAAAGGAAGAGTGAAAGCGGAAAGTGACTTGTGAGAGTAATAGTGAAGTGAATAGTGAGTTGTACGGTATAGTGAGTTGTACGGTATAGTGAGTTGTACGATATTGTAAGTTGTGCGGTATAGTGCGTTGTACAGTGTAACGTACGGTTGAGTATAGTGGACTGCGTTAGTGACTTACGTGAAATAGTGTTAGTGAGTGATTGATTTAAAGACTGTGGTAAACCTGTACCCTTAATCGCGTATTAAAGTTAGTTAAACTAACAAAGGTGTTTATTTTACCCAATCCGTTACCCTAGCGCGTAACATTTGGTGTCAGAAGTGGGATTGGGCGTTAAAAAAAAATGCCGTTAATGGAACGCGAAAGCAAATCAGGGGCCAGGACCCGTAGTCAGGCAGCGGCTGGGACTTCGGAGGAAGGGGACGGTACAGCGGTTACCGCCGAGTATAGAGGACCAGTGGAGGTAGAAGAAGGAGCGTACAAGGGCCAAGGGGAATTGACTGAGATGATTTCTGCTTTGAAATTGTTAATTGAACAGCAGGCTCATAGTCTACAGAAGCAATTGGCGTATGATCGGGAGCAGCAAATTCTACGTCAAGAGCAGCAGTTTAAAGTTATAATTAAAGAGGTAACGAGGGCCATAGATGAACAGTTGGAAAAGGTTCATGGTCGGTTTGAAGAGCTCGAGAGACATGTTACCAGCTTGAGTAACGCTGTTGAAAGACATGACTTGGAGTTAGCAACTGTGAAGAAGGAGATAGCTGATATCAGGGTGAAGGGCGTCGCGTCAGGTGCTGTGGTTCCGTCAGGGGAGAAATTTAAAGTACCAAGTTTCGACGGAAACTCGTCATGGCCGGCATATAGACTGCAGTTCGAGCAAGTGGTTAAGATGAACGGGTGGAATGACGAGCAGGCAGCGACGGCGTTGACAGTTGGCCTCCGTGATCAAGCTTTGAGTGTATTGGAAGCAATCGGACCAGAGGTTACTTATAAGCGATTGTTGGATGCACTGGAGACTAGGTATGGGGATAAGCACCTGGAACATGCTTATCGAGCCCAGCTTAAGGACCGTAAACAACGCCTTAATGAAAGTCTTCAGCAATGGGCTATCGAAGTAGAGAAGCTGGTTCGAAAGGCTTATCAGGGACGTTCTGATATAGAGAACATACTGGTGGAGACGTTTGTTGATGGAATACGGGACGGCGAGGTTAGAGCAGCGGTACGGCTGGGGCATCATTCACTTCTGAAGAAGGCTCTCGCGCACGCGTTGGAATTGGAGGCCGTTCGTCAAGATCTTAGTAGCCATCGTGTAAGGGAAGTTGCGGCTACTGTGGAAGAACCGAGGCGTTTGTTTGGTCCTAGATGTTATGGTTGTGGGGAACGTGGACATTTTCGGGTTAGATGTCCAAAGTTAAACGTTACGGAAGAGGTTAAACAAGAGGCCGTTCGTCAAGATCTGGGTAGCCATCGTATAAGGAAGGTAGTGGCTACTGTGGAGGAACCGAGGCGTTTCTTCGGTCCAAGGTGTTATGGCTGTGGAGAGCGTGGACATTTCCGGATCAGGTGTCCAAAGTTAGCGGTGAATACTCAAGGGTTAGCGAGAAAAAGTGATAGTCTTGTTGTGAAAGGGACAGTTAATGGACAAATGTGTAGTTTGACAGTGGATACCGGAGCATCGCGAACAGTTGTACGTTCAGGACTGTTGCGCAGTGATAGCAAGCATGGAGAGAATCGAACAAGTAACTTTCAGCTGTTGACTGCTACCGGGCAGCGTATACCTGTGAGAGGTGAGAGGGAAGTGGCAATAAGGATTGGTGAGAGACTGTATATCCAGAAAGCGGTGATTGCTGACATTTTGGATGATTGTGTCATCGGATTAGATTTTCTGAAGAATCATCGGTATAACATTGACATTGTGAATGGTGTTTTGAAGTGTGGCAATAACGAAGTCGCTATTGAGGATGAAAATTGTGGGAACGATACAATACTACCTCCAAGTACACAAAGATTGATGGGGATCAAGCTACAGGGCAAGGATACAGGGGCAAAGGATCTCAGAAGGAAAATGTTGGGTGTCTACTCACAAGTTAGAGAAGTCGAGTTAAAAGCGAGTCAGCGGATGAAAACGCGTAACGATCGTGAGGCCGACATAACTTACCGGATTCGTTGTTCTTCACGTAGTCCAGCGAAGGTTGTTCATGTCGACAGGCTAGCACGATATTACGGGGATAATGATGCTCGGGACGAGCATAACTTAGAGGGGGGTAGTGTTGCGCAGATGACGTTAAACGAAACGTCTAGACGCACGCAGAAAGTACATTCTTACTAGAACGGAGATCGACGAATCGCACATCGCTACTCTGAGACTCTGGAACGTTCGCGGTGTTTAAAAGATGCCGCGTTACCAAGTGAGTGCGCCGCTCGGCGCTAGATGGCGTTAGGAGTCGCGAGTAGCGAAACATCGGGAATGGAAGGTACGAGAATATCGGCTCGGCGCGTGCGTGGGTATAAAAGGCGACCGCTTGGCGGTCCACGGCAGTTCAATTGAGGAGCTCGGAAGAGGAGGATCCGGAAAAGGAAGAGTGAAAGCGGAAAGTGACTTGTGAGAGTAATAGTGAAGTGAATAGTGAGTTGTACGGTATAGTGAGTTGTACGGTATAGTGAGTTGTACGATATTGTAAGTTGTGCGGTATAGTGCGTTGTACAGTGTAACGTACGGTTGAGTATAGTGGACTGCGTTAGTGACTTACGTGAAATAGTGTTAGTGAGTGATTGATTTAAAGACTGTGGTAAACCTGTACCCTTAATCGCGTATTAAAGTTAGTTAAACTAACAAAGGTGTTTATTTTACCCAATCCGTTACCCTAGCGCGTAACAATATAATATAGGTAATCCGTATGTGTCCGCTGAAGGGATTTTATTATTGTTAAACAGGTCTTGTTATATACTTACATTAGAATCACATTGGAGAGCAATTGGCCATATAAAATAATTAATTTAATTAAAAATATGCCTAAATTATCAGCAGTTTATTAAAATATTCACCTACTCTAGTTAAGTCATGTTAATCTTTTTCTTAAAAGCCATTAGCGGTGTCACTGAACCACATCGTTAAAATTTCGTCATCTTAACAAGTGACGATGACAGTAAAAAAACACAAATTGTACCAATTGATCAAATAGACGCCGCTCAAGCAATATGATATGGCCAAAGATATATTAAATGTTATGTCTTTAATTTATGCAATTTATTTACTTTTTAAAATGCTTGTGATGGATCCGTATAGTTTTCTACTCTGAGCCACAGAATGCAATAGTACTTACAGTCAGCGTCAAAGATATCTGACTCCATCTAATAGCCGTATACTAGATATGCGGTTACTAAGTGGGGTCAGATATCTCTGATGCTGACTGTACCACCTTTACAATGTTTGCGAATCAGAGAGGTTTCTTTATAAAAGACCCGGCTTTTAAAGTAAGTAACTAAATTGGGGGTCAAGTAATGCCTAGATATTGTCATCGCAAAAAACCGTGAAGAAATCAATCTGTCAATAGAACTGGCTCAAACGATTCGCCACACCGCGGTGTCACGAGTTCATAAATCAATTAGTCCAACACGATTCTGACCCCTATTTGCATTGGTACAACGTTCCAATTCGATTTGCAATTTAACGTGATACAGTTTTGGTTATTTACGGCGCGGTATGATAGCTACTGAATTTAAATTAGTCGAGATTTTATAGACGATGAATAAGCTTCTGTAGTATTTGGCATGTGACTTTAGCTTTGTATCATGTGACGAGCTTGCCTACGTGTTTATGCGGATACGGATGTAATTGTTTTCGAATACAGAAAGTTATGTTTGTGTGTGTTAACAATGAGCGTTTTACGATATGTGTTCTTGGTAAATTATGAACACTGCCATTTATATACGTTGAGCGGCTTCTTAAAAGTCGGTTTTTATAAATAACGAAATATCATCAGAACATAAACGCTCAATAAAGTAATTATACTTACAACTATTTCTGAAATTAAGATAGATATTGAAAGCGTTCGGTGAATTTCTACGTGTCAAAACTTATGTGACACATACCTCTAAAGCTGTTTATTAACTTGATTATAAAATCAAACGCGTTATAAATATTATAATCCAATTTGATGTAAGTTCATTACATGATACAAACATGTATCTTCTACGCTTCACAAAAAAATCTGACAGTAATTTGTCCCATTGCACTTGAGTATGATTAATTAAAATTATTCTTAATTATTCTTACTAAGTATTTCTTAGTCGTTGTAAGTGGCCAAATATTTTAGTTCATAATCCTACATGGTGGCCCAAACCGGACCTTGATTTTGACAGCTACCGACTTTCACCACAATTATTATTAAACACAACCATCTCGGACTTTATCCACACTTTATCTCGTACCTGTATAATTTCATTAGTCGGTTTTCTTGTACACTCTCCATCAAATAAGTACATGGCTGCGCACAAGAGCCTAGAAAATATGTAGTTATTTTAAGATAAATAAAAAAAGAATAAATCACCAATAATCTCGCAACTGATTTTTAGAAGATAATATTTCAATAATTAAAAAAATAAAAGATATGTAGATAGAGTAAATCAGAATGATTAGTAGGTATACTAGTCACTGAGTAATCTACCTAAGTACTACATAATTTGTTTTATATAAAATATACAGAAGTGTAATTTTGACATAACCATCCGAAAGCCTTTTCGGTACGAGTGTACCATTTACATTATTTTAGGGCTATAAAATAATATCTTACAGATTAAGTAGTGCACATGAACTTTACGATTTTAAAGCTACCACTTTATTAATAAAACTGAGAGGGCATCTATTGGTTCCGATAAAACTTTACATAGTGGGATGCTAATGTTAATATTGTTAATCTACATGTTTTAATTAAGAAAAATCTGGTATCATTGGTCGTTTAGTTTTATGTATGTGATTAAAACTGGTGAATTAAAATGCATGATGTAAACGCACGTATTGCAAGAACTATCTATCTATGTATGTTGTACAACTTTGTAGGTACATATTACGTATATATGCAAAGCCTCCTGATGGTTTAAAGATACTACCTACTTATAGAAATACAAAGAGATTTGGGTTTAAGAATTCAGTCATTGTTAAAATTAAATATCTAGGTGTCCTAGTTGTGATTTATTTATACATATCTACTGCAATTATACGATATTTTGTTGTGATTTAATGAGGGTTACATCAAGCGGATATATATCTTCTGTATATATATATAAAAGGAAGTTGTTTAACTTACACTATTTATAACTAAAGAACTTCTAAACCGATTTAACTAAGGTAGCTTAGAATTAGGAGATGGACATAGAATACTTTTTATCCAGTTCTCGTGGATTTTTTTATGAAAATTCTAATGCTTTTGCCTTTTATGCATAAAGTGGTTTTTGTGTAAATGTCTGATGAAGGTTCTCGTGGTTAAGTATATTACTTTATTTCCTGCTAATAATGTTTTATTTATTAGAGTTAATCTAAACCTTGACACTATCTTACACGTGTGCATTTTAGTTAGTTTACGTAATTGTAAACAAAAATGTAGAAGGAAGTAATGATAAAAATGTATTTCTTAAGATAAATTTATCGAGATTGTTGAAGTTTAATGACCGATAAGATCGGAGAATACGCAATTTTCAGTGTCAATTATTCATTCTTACACAAAATTATTAAATTCAGATAAAAAATGTTCTTAAATAATTTGAACACTGATATTTTTATCAGTGTGAATATTTAATTAACCTTTGATTTTATTAAAAAAAATAAAAACATTAATCAATTGATTGTCGTATGGTAGTTATTATTTTATGCATAATCGTTTTGCAGAAGATGTAAGTATCATAGCACTGTTCTAACTGATAATCTTACAATTTATAGTCTATCGTTTTGATTAGCTCGTCATTAATAGACACGTCTACTCTCGATGGTGGTCGTTGCGTGACTGAGCGTTGTTATCTGCAGGCTGCGTAGGCGCAACTAACACCTTTAAGGAATGTGATATATATTATATCACACCTAAATCATATCTTAATTCACTAATTAGTATTACAGGATAGAAATGTAAGATGTATTCTAGGATATTTTTCCTATTTCGATTTTCCTGATAGGAATATGCTCAATTTGTGATTGTTAACCGTAATAAAACTGTGGTGTATGATGTAAAACCTCTATGTTAAGTTTTATTTTCGAATAATTTCGAATTTGTTTAGAACATGATTGTCAGTTTGCTGCTAGCTATTAAATTAATTAATTTATTATTTAAGATTCACAGAATATCAGGTTTCTGCAGGATAATTTAATTTTATGTATCATGCCAAATTACAGTCATGTCATTGTATGCATAAGAGTAATGCACTTTAAGACTAGGTATATTAAATATTTCAGATCTAGGTATACCTACCTACCAATCATAAGTTGTATGATTCGTAGGTGATTCAGAAGAAATTGTTCATATAAAGAAAGTTAATTAAAAAAAATAGGTTACTAAACATTAACAAAAATTAATTTATTATCGTTTCGATATTCCCGTATCCGCGAATTGACATTACATCGGAATGCAGTAGTAATTGACACAAGCTTGTAGTAAAAGCATTCATACTATCATTGTAGCTGCCGGTCGGTTGCGAAGAAATCCGATCCTGAACTTTTAAAATATAAAAACTCAACTCTATGTAGATATATAAAAGTCTAAATTCGAATGAAATTGACGACGGGGAGTCGTGCTTCGGCCTGTAACATTAAATCTAGTTTTAAACTACGTTTAATTTCACTTACGTTGGTAAATGTGTGTTATTTATGCTGAAGTGTAGATTGTGGTTTGGAATCAATTTGCGAATTCGCCCTCAAGGCAACTGCTAGAGATAAGATTTAATAGGTTTGTCGATAACTAGAATAAATGAATCTTAATTTTTGACTGATATATTTATCTCGAAATTGACAAATGTTTAATTTATAAATTTGAAATTTATATTTGTTTTTGTTACTGAGAAAATATAAAAAACTATATAAGTACCTACCTATTTTTTCCAAAAACTAATAATGCAGTACTACACCAAATGATTAGATTTGATATAGCTACTGTAAACGAATCGAATTTAATTGTGAAAGCATATCTGTAGCTTTTTATTATTAAATATTTAATTTAAACCTACTAAATTTCTATTTCGTATAAAAAGTCCTCACCACTGTTATCTATCGATATCGATAAATATGCACCACTACAAAGATATAATAAGCGCACCGTGTCCATAGAATAACGGAGATACACAAATTACACAGCAGCTTCATTCACAGCTGCTTAGCGAAAATTAACGTCAGTTATCGATACTTAGATTATCGACCAGGGTGTGTCACTGTTTTAAGAGTTGGAGACATTTGTTTTAATCAAAAGTATAATTAAGTATACAGCAGTGTTAATATTTTTATGAATCTTGGTCAAAGTGGAAATATAATAACAAGACAATATTCTCGTGTACTTAATGTAAGCATTTTTATTCAATCAATGGTATAACGACAAGTAAATAAATAAGAACAAAAATCTTAAACATATTACTTATTAAAAACTTCGTCCACCCATTCAATATATTTACAAGTTTATGATGTACCTAGGTACAAATAATTATAAATAATACATTTTAGTTTTATTAACAAAGAATTTATTTACATGTATACTGTAGCATAGTACTAAAAAAGTACTTAATGATATTTTCACGTTAAGGCCCTGATAATGATGTCCCAAGACGGAGGGTATTTTTTTTAGTTGGATTCCCATTTGAAGTCATAGTTACATCCGTAAACCGTTAAACATACAAACATAATTCGCATGTTTTGAACGAAAGTAACCTAACTCGAAATAAATCACTACGCGAATTCAAAATTAAATATTAGAATTAGATTCCTTAATGGAGTACCGATATATTTTGAATTGGGTCTCTTTCGTTCTCAACATGCGATATACATAATATGATCGTATGTAACACGTCCATTACTTCATAAAGATGTTGTCACACGAACGGCGCCGCGAAAGGCCGCCGGCGCCGCTTCTCGAGCCTTCTCATCAGGTAACGACTTTACGCTATCTGTGTGAAAATGAAAGTAGGAGTATTGATGTGAAGGAAACTAAGATTAATCCCATATTCCTTAATACGGGCAATATGTGTAATAATAATATATAATTTACTGTTCTAAAGAAACATAATTGATCAAAATTTTCAAATTAGCATTCGGGCATTCCAAATCGGTTCAAGATGACCATGGCTAATGCCGAAACTTTTTTAAATCTGCAAACATAGCAGGTTATAACTGGCCAGTATTATTTAATCATCACCATTAAGAACCTAAGTTGGGAGTCTTAAGTTTAGTCAAATATTTTTACGAACTTTTCTGAAAACTATTTTGATGTGTTTTTGGAAATGGCTCACTTTTCCGGTTAGTTTCGTATAAGATACTTACTACCTAATCTAAAATTTAAACACATCATAATGTAAACTCCAGGTTTTAAGACCATAGGAAACCGCCACTCTATTTATAATTATAATAATTTATTTTTTGTATACATCACGATTCATCCATAATATTTATCTGATTTCCTGAGATTAGCAGGCGTGGTTGAGTTAGACTGATTTGTAAGTCTAACCAGCTCATTAGGTTAACCTTGTTTATATGTCTATGTTTTTTATAGCTTTACTTGATTAAGTTATTATGGGAAAACCTTTGTCGGTTTGCAATTCTATCTGATCTATAGTAGGGATTTATATTTATATTATATATATGAACTAAATCAATGCGAAAAACTATTTGAATCATACCGGCCACCCGGACTTTTAAACGCGAAATTTAATAATTTACTTATATAAGTATGTTGCATATATAATGGTTTTTACTCGCGTATTTTATTTTCTGCGTTCAAAAACTACATAGTTCCCGTAACTATTCGTAGCACAACTGAATAGTCCAAGTAGGTAATACTAACTAATGTGCAAACTACCTTATTTTAGAAATGAGAAATATTATTATGAAATACTTATTATTTTACATATACAACAAATGAAGAATTGACATCGCAAGTATCCATCAGCAACTCGGCAGGAATATTTTTTTTCTAGAACATTTTTAATTTCTGATGCCTTCGCGGTTATTACACATTGGAATGAAACAACTATTAACGGATTTAACTCTAACGTCACACTTTAGCGTTAGACTATTGTGCAGCTCAGTCGTGCTACGATTATGGAAACTGTAAAGAATTCGAAACGTCAGCAAATAAAATAAAATAAAAATACGCGAGTTAAATCCGTTAAAAGTTGTTTAATTCCAATGTAGTACATTTTTGTACAATATAGAATACACAACCCAACAAGTTGTGTGAAAGATAATGGCTCACTCACGGTTTAGTTAGTACGTGTTAGGCGTTCTAAAGGCTATTAGTTTATGAATCTCTTAAGATAGATCGCAATACTGATAGCGCGATAACATATAAGCTCGAGTTATCTGCAATGCGTTGCTAATTGCTTTATTTCCGCTCGGTTTATCTTAGATTAATTCCAACAAGTTCATTAATACAGATATTTCAGTTCAGTCGAGTTCACTAACATGTAGTAACACTTTTGGACCTAGTACAGTCAACGTCAGAGATATTGGACCACGTAAACTAAGTATGCGGTTATTAGGTGGGGTCAGATATCTCTGATGCTGACTGTACCTACCACGTGGAAATTTAAATATGTGATTAATAATTGTTTTCGAGCGTATAATTGTTGTAAGACAGTAAATTTATTGTGGATAGTTTTGAAACTTCGATATTTGATCATTTTGGAAAGAAACAACTAAAACGGATTTAAATCTCATATTTTATTTGCTAACGTTTCGTAAACTTTACAGTTCCGAGCATGACTGAGCTGACGATAGTCCATTCCAATGTGTAATAACCGCGAAGTCGTTAGAAATGATTTGACAATCTTATTCTAATTCACATCTTTGGAATATAATCCTTGTGTGCACTTTTTTTTGCTAAGCTTAAATCCCTTTGACTGCCCATAAAGGCACTTACAAAAGCGAAAATGCTTCTTCAAAAGGAATAAGGCTTTAAGATGACAGTAATGTCTGAACTCTGCGCTTACCGCATTCAAGAATAATCCCTTATAAGTACTAGTAAGTCTAATATTTGTCAAGTCAATGAAGTCAGCTTTAGTATCACAAAAAGGTGTCATTAACAACAATAAAACGTTTATATTGGTATAAAACTTGAAAGCAATTGATAACATTTACTGAAACCACGCGGAATCTTACTTACCTACCAGTGTAGTTATGGAAATAGAATCACTAGGTAAATCAATTTCTAACGCAAACAAATAAATCAATAGGTATTAATTAAAAATGATAACTATACGATCAACCGTAGAACATAAATTAACACAAACTAGAACAGTTTTGCAAACCTAATGCTTTGACATAAATAATATTATATTTTATCATAATTTATAAAATGTTATTTATTTCATATTTTATTCTAGAAGAAAATCTTTTTTTACCTTTTAGGTGTTTATTTTATAAATAGTAAATAATGTGAATAGAAAAAATACCATAACCAAAAACTAAATAAGATATATTTTCCTTCTGTTGCGCAATTTTCCCTTTCGCGAAAATGGTTTCTCCTTTCATGCCACATCATTTATTTTGGCATTGATTATTAATTGAATTACTAAGATACCTAATTTTTTTTTAAATAAATGTTTATAATTCCTGTGCAAACTAATACTAAGTATTAATAAAGCATACATCTAGGTAAGTATGCTTGATCTCACCACTACAAGCAAAATATTACGTAAATAGTACAATTTTATTACATTATAGTTACATCTTTTGCAACTAATTTTAATATCTAAAAATTACGAAAAATAATTTTGTGTAAATAATTTTTATAAATTCTCGATATCTACATACTTCAGACCAACAAGGAAATAGTCAATTCAACTTAAAAGTTTGTGGTTTATTCGTAAGTGCGAATAATTGCGGACAAAACTGTATCAACATGCCATACATTCCTACCTAACCATAACTTCTTCTAATTTAGCAGCCTTAACCTTAGCAAGTCTAAAGTTTAATATTCCAAACGTGATTCCAGAGTTATTTGTTATTGCCTGCTCTTGAATGGGCGCACGCTTGTGCGTTAATGGCCACCATTTTAGAAGGCAATTTAGCTAAAGTATGCATATCGTAAACCTTTTTGATATATGAAATGCTTGCTATTTACCTAAAGAGTTTGAGTTGGCGAATCTAGTCACTAAATTAAAAGACCAGGGCTGGTCCCTGGTCTTTTAATAAGGTTAATTTAGTGACTGGAACAAAAATTTAAACCTTTTACCTTTTTAAACTCATGAAATAAAACGGTAATTAATGAAATTCACGTTAAACACGAATTACAGTCTGACAATACATTTTAAAAATAAAATTTGATAATAATAGTATACTAACCGGTTCGGTTAATATACTATTTTGATTCAATCCCTTTTGATTATCAGAGTATTATTCCACTAAGCTATCCCAGATCGTAGATTTGTCGTAACCCAAGAAACCACCTTACTGTAAATCTTTCATTCGTTGAAAACTATGTCAGTATCAGAAGCTCTTGTCACTAGAAAAGCTAAAAACATCTGAGAGCTAATGTCATTTGTTTTTGTTTCAGCAATACTACAGCGCGCGACATACAAGGTTGGCCTCCTGACGATCCAGGGGGTAGCCACCTGCCTCTACCTCTGCATGGACTCCTGCGGGTATCACTACGCACATGTAAGTGTTAGTGAACACTTGACAATGCCATTCAAAATATATTAGTTAAATAATTAAGGAAAAATATTTAGGTATAGGTACCGATTTAGTTTAGACTTTTGAAGTCAATGTTTTGACAGTCAAACTGCAAATAAGTGTAAGTCAAGTAAAATGAATCTGTAATGTGTATAAATTTATATACCTAATTCGTTAGAGTAGTATCTACAATCTATACAAAGTTCCCACTAACCAACACAGTAGTTAATTTTATAACCGACACTTTTTCTCTTAAATTCTAATGAAAAGATATGAACTGAAAATTCGTATTTATTTGCGCTTCGGACTGGCTAAGATATTTAGTCTAGTCAAGAAAATTCAGGACAAGTCATAAAGGTAAAGGTCTTATCACCAATGACAAAAAGTCTAACACAATTTATTTAGCTACACTTGATTTCACTTATCACCTAAAACTTTATAATTAGACATACTTAACAGCATATCCGTTACTCAACCAAATGAGCTTACATTATATGTTTATGGAGATATAAAAACAAACAAGCCCAAATAACCTGCTCACTGACTATCATCACGATGACGCAAGCTCAGGGCTACCACTAAAAAAAAAACAGGTATATCTGTTCCCACCCTAATATTAATTCCACCAAAATTTTCCGCAGCAGACAATAGGCTGCTTACTAAAGTTTTTTCTGAAATACAGCGATTACGCATAATATATATCTATACGATACAAAGAACTGTAAAGCTATCTAGCTATCGCATGGTTAGCCTAAAATTTAACTGACGCGAAGTAAACACATATATAAGTACTTTATAAAACACCTTTTTACCAACCCTGGTCACTACACAGAAGCCGGCATCGTAAACCGAAGCATGCGCAGACGCTTATCTCTCAATTGCCGATCTATCTCGATCCTCCTAATTATTCATAGAGTAATGTTAATTCCATGTAACAGAAAATTAACTTGTTCCGCTTTATGTATTTTTTATGTCCGCCCTGAGTTGTAAAATATTTGAATAAACTTGTGTAAATTCTGTTTAATTTTCTGATGTTAATTATTTTGTAACATATCTAATTAAGTTCTAATTTGCTTAAATGCTAAGTGTTGAGTGGTGAGTGTTTGCTCTACGCTAATTTTATTAGGTACAACTTCAGTGTAATTATAAATTAGAATTGATATCATTATAATATGAAGTGCAAAAAGTATGAAAACATGGTGAAGTTAAGAAGTTAAATAAAATATATGTACATGGAGAACTAGGTTATGAATAGCATAGAAGATAAAAACTACAAAAGCAGTTTTCGAATTTTCAATCGTGTTTATATTTATCTCTTTAAACGCCGTTGTTAAGTGAACAAAAGTCTGATTACGATCGTCTTAAACGAAGTGTTAATATGCTTTTATTATTAAGTAGCAGACCATAAAGTGTTTTATTAAAACAACAACTTTCACTTCACACAGGATAATCATCGATCAACGAGTTGATCGATCGATCCAGAGATCTATGGAGATAAAGTACCTTTTCATAAACAAGCTTATTGTAATTTTGACACAATGAAGAACCCATTTTGTTTCATTTTGATAATGACACCTACAGGTCACTTTGCCAACATATATTTGCGACTACTTCTTTCTCATATAGGCTTTATGTACAGTCTATTAAGACAGGTTTTAGAACATCCTTGTGTTCTGAAAGATTCGTTATTAAAGTGGTTGTTATGAGGTATTTTTCGGTATCAATTGTAAGGGCTATTGTTAATTGAATTGTTCGACAAGTGATCTATTTTAGTTTGATGCACGCTTCTGTGGGTGGTATTGTTACGTACTTTCTACTCAATAAATATATTTTTTTCATAAACATTTCATATTAGGACCAATCAATTATTTAATGTACTATCAACTGTGCTGGCGATGTTACACCTTTAAGGCAATAATCGCTTGAACGACCCTGGTACCTGGCGGCTGTGTGTGAAGCAACAAGTGCAAGCAATTTTTTTCTAAAATGGCGTACCCCGAAAGCATCCGATAGTACCTACCTACTTATGTATTTTATATTTTGACGAAAGAAATATAAGTAGGTATACTTAGGGAAAAAAAAATGTGAAAATAATATAAACCAAATAAATCTCTTTCCAAATAATATTTCAAAGATGATGGCGGTAAAGTAGTAGTAAATTAGTCATTTACAGCTATTCGAAATGGACAAAGTTTACTTAAGATAACGTAGAATAGATACCTATGTAAGAAAAATATCACACTTTGAAAGCACCATTCACGCATTTAACTACTGTTTTCTATGTCTTCTGCAAATCAAAACATTGCAATAAATAATACAGACAGTTAACCCTCACTTGGGAACGTTTTAGTGCTCGCACATTATGGCCATTTGTCTTCATCCAAATATTTTCACTCTCACGCCACTTTCAATAATACACAGATGAAGAACAGTAAGTTCATTCCCAGTGTAGGCACAACCGTGGCTTTTCAATTTGCGTTAGGTACTACTTTGCTAATGCTACTTGATTAATATTTAAATATATTTTTTTAAAAATAGCAGATCGGTATCAAAACATTGTACATTTTTACACATACTTAATAAAACTCAAGATAATGTATGTACTTAATAAATATAATATGAACATAATTATAATTATCGTCCTGCACACAAACTATTTACTGTCTACTAAGGGTGCGTTTAGCTGTCGATAACTCAATTTCAACCCCTCGCTAATGACCTTGTTTTTGTTTTCCTATTTTACTGTTTCAGATTTGTTTTACACATAAATAAGTGAATAGCGTAAACTGTTGTAGGTACCTCCTCTTTCGCCATGCTGCATGTCAAATAGAGCACATATTATGTGTAACCAAAAAACGATCACACGCTATCACATCACTTTTCACCTTTTTAAATAAAAAAACTGCTTTGAAAAATCGTGCACCGTTAAAAATTCGAGCACCGCGTTCGCTAATCGTAAAGGCGGGAAGTATTTTAAAAGCGCTAGTTTAATTAGAGCTGTTACTAAATCGGTTTAACGAATAATCGAGTGGTTTCATTCACTGGTCGCACAGAGTATGTATCAGGGTGATCCCATTAAGAGGCGCTACACTAGCAATGCACAGATAAGGGTAGAGTGACGTCATTAATCACATGTCTCGATTCATTAGCGCGGCAGAACGCAACGAGCAACGATTTGTCATAGAAAATGTGTGGCCCCAGGGGTAGCCATACTAATACAATGATATCGAAAATATCTGTAAATTGTATTACCTTCCAAATTCTCTTGAATATATTTGTTAGTGTATTGTTTTAGTAACAGGTATTCTAAATGCAAAGGATTTTCATAAGAAGTTGCATACCTTACGTCTTGAAAGTATTTACCTTCAAGACATAAGGCATGCAATTACAGAAATACCTCTAAACATGTCGTTGAACCTTTTGCACCCTTTCGTTGGCGATATACCTAATGTAAAATATTTCTGTTAGAGTCTACCTCCCAACAAGCAAAGTATTCCTATAAGTACTAATTTGCTAATAACGTTCCTATAAAGGCATTGACGTAGAGTCATTTACTTATAATAGCTTTGGATAAGCGGTAACATACTCAAGAGCATTAGTGTTTATAATTCATCCTTATAGTATGCTACAAGATTGTAGCACAGAACAGTTATAGGATACTTTTACTTATAGTAACATTATACAAGCGTAGATAGTCTTAAGATCATTTGGTTTTATTTTACATGCTTGTAGTAAGCTACAAGAGCGTCTTATAAGATAGTTATAGGATTTAGTCTCCTATAACAGTTTGTAGAAAGAGCAAATAGTCCTAAATAATATTGATCTTATAGTAGCATTTTGTAAGAGTACAAGACATTATATTATACTAAGCTGAGACTATTTCAAGTGTACATCGCTATTAGTCTTGTCCAATGCTCTTATAACCCAAATTGTACTTGGTTAGAGCCTTATAAGATGAAACAATCCTATAAATTACTTGACCAAACACCTTACTAGTAAATGTCATTCAATCATTGTTTGAATTTGTGTTACGAAATGCTAATACGTTTAAATATGGCGACGATTGCTCTGGATCAAAACTGCTATAGGTGCAATTTTACCTATAATTGTCCTATAATATACTCAATGCAGAGTACTTTTAGAAAATGGCGAATGTTCTCAATTAATGTACGAATATTATTTCAATAACATCTATGATTATGTGAGCTTTTTCCATGGGCATTGTTAAAATCAACAAATTATGGTGGACATTCACAATAAAAATGAATTCCCCGGTAATTTCACACACTAAACATATAGTAATTTTCAATACTTAGATATACTCTTCACTACTTACTAATTGTATTAGATAAATTAAAAAGAGAACGGCCACAAAAAATAACTAAGTATATTCGTAGGAGATACTTTGTAACTAAAATTGCTCTAGTATGATACTCATCTCAGATAGTAATAAAAGTTATAGTACTTATAAATGGGTAGTCTCAGGACTTTATAGGATCAATTATACTACGGTAAAACAATTGTAAGCGTATTATAGGGCCTATTGACGTTCCGCTAGTTCATTATAAGATCGTTATAAGAAAGAATGCTCCTATAACTGCGCCCAAATCCTTGTTTGTAGCATACTTGGAGTATCTTATAAGTCTAATAAAAATAGGCTTCAAGAGCACTACAAGTACTGATTTTGCTTGTTGGGCTATCTCCTTAGGTAAAACTATTTATTTTATTTTTACACTTTTTAGCTATTTCATAATCTACATTTGTAGAAAAAAATCTTAAACAATTATGCAAAATAAAAAATATACAAATAGGTATGTACTCACATGTAGGTAGGTATTTTTTATATTAATTTGATAAAATATTTTTTATAATAATATTGCTCGGCTACAATAGGTCAGTTACGATTGCATGTATATCATAGCTGATTTATTTGAATCAAAACGCTGAAATTTTTAAATAGGATGTATTTAAACCTAACACCTTGTAGCTACTTAAGCATACAAAGAACAAACTTTAACTAGTTTAAGATCTATATAAAACGTTTGGATATAATGACAGGAAAGGGATTAATAATACTGACCACTACGACACCAACGACAAAATAGAATCGCCTTAAATTAAGAAAAAAAAAAGTTCCACGTTTATATTTTAAATTCGGACTAAAGGGTTTCGCCGCGCCACAGGCGCCGCTAGAATGGCTACCACAAAAAATGAAGACCACAAAAAAAGTGTAAAACGGCCCTCAAAATAGACATAATTTATACTTGAATTAACGATCGCATTGTGTGCTTTCGTTGTAATTTTTATTTACGATTGTTTACCCTATTTTATGTTTTAATATGGCTATATTTATGGCCATTTGATTTTTGTCCTAAGAATTTTAAGTTTTTTGGGGGTGTTTTTATTTATTGGCCTCTTAATATTGACTTTTCTTATTAGTAAATAAATTATGTTTTGATTTAGGCGAAAGCCCACCTGGTTGCCGTTGTTAGACACGCGCGAGACAACAATCAGTTAAGAGTTATAATTTACTTAGACAACACTGAATCATAGCTGAAAATTTACTTACCAAGTCTTGCAGTATGTAATTATTTTACCTTATTACAGTGTGTAATTATTAGCCCTTACACAAATTGCGTAACAATTCGACCTAAATGATTTCTTTTAACAAACGGAACTAAGCTAGATCTATAGCCGCCTTTCATTAACCTATATATATATATATCATACAGTATATATTTATTATATAAAATCGTTAGAGCCGTCTTCGAGATCGCTCATTAAATAGAGGATAGTAATTGCGATAAAAAATATACTTATGTAATAGTAACACGCTTGAATCAAGTGCATAATTAAAGTCCGTTAGATGAAATGTTCTAAAGTCCTTTAAGTACAGCTATATTACACGGTTACCGAACTGAAATAGGATAAATTAAATAAACTCTATGGCTTTATTATAATACTAAATAATAAAGTGTCGACAACTTATTAAACCTTGTAAATTCAAACTATCTATGAAGGGATCTACAATCTAGTGCTTTTTGTACAAATATGGACAATCCCACATTTTATTGCTTTTTTACGATTCTCGTGGAATTTAGTAGGGACGAAGCCGCCTGATAGGTCGAGATTGTAATTCGATATGTATTTATTAATTATTAAATAATGATATCGAATATTCAGCTATCGGATTCGACTGGGTTTTGTCAATAGTGGGAGTCGCTATTAAATTTGTAATAATTTGAGAAACATTTTACCTATCCACAAATCCTTAGTCATAGCACGATGTGCAATTTTTGTTAGAATAGCCTTAGATGTCTTTCTTAGGTAGGTACCTATTGCTTAAGTAAGCTAGCAGGTTGTCGTTATAGTGTTTCCTTTTTATTTAGCTGATAGGTGTATATCTGTAGGAATTCTTCCACCATTTACAATTTCTTAAAATGTAATTAGGTATTTAAAAAATAATGCCAGTAAACTTAATTAAGGTTATTAAGTGAAAGAATCATCTCCTTAAGTGCATAAAGCCAGTAAACACTTGACTATCAAACAATTTCTAATAAAATAAACTCTCAGGTAGAATTAAGTAAACATCGCAGTACGAAAGTGGGAAGGACATCGTAGTAATAAAATGGCTTCTCCAACACCCCTGTTCCGAGACGACCTAACATTTAGAGGCTTTAAATTCCCATAAACTTAGAACGTTAGTGACGACAGTGACACCATATCGGGTCGTAAACATTTTATCTCTTCATTTCCTTTTATTTTGTTTTACACCTTTTGTTCTAGCTTCATAAAAACAATTTCTTCAAACGACATTTTACAACTCACATCTACCTGTTTCTAATCGCAAAAAACGAACTAAAAACCTCATAATAGGTAAATATCGCACGATAAAATTAGTGATTAATATTTGGAATCGGAACAAACAAACAACTTAAATCAAAGCGAGTTTCGGCAAAACTAAAACGCGTTAATGAATAATGCAGGAGTTTCGCGCATACTTAACCAAGGGGCAGACGGTAAAACCTTAAACATTGTTATAGCAAAACCTATCATTAAATATTTGAAATTAGCCGACCAATGATCACTATTTTTATACTTTAATAGCCATAAGCTTTTGGTTAATAAGGAACCATAATTCTGACTAAAACATACAGTAATAAAAAATGAAGGTTAATCATTTCACATCGTTAGTTTTTGAGTAGAGGCGCCGCGTTTGCATAAATTAACACCAGATTCACAGACGACATCTATCTCGCCACAAACATCTGAAAAACTCCCAAATCGCCGACTATCGAAAAGGTTGACGGAATCTCATCAAAATACCTGGAATCCTGGAAGTGATACTGATTGGATCAAATCGATCTTTTTGTCGATCAAACTTCTCAGAAATAAAAAAAATAAATTAAAAATTTAACAAACCCCCGACATAAAAACCTAAAAGCCCTTTAAAAAGTATAACAATAATAAAAACTTAATATTAGTTACCTGAATATTAATATTTCTACAAAGAAAACGTCATGTCGGGGGGCCCGCTTGTCATTTAGGTGGTACTACTTAATACCTACAATCTACCTAAACCTACGGTCCCCCCGACATGACGTTTTCTTTGTAGAAATATTAATATTCAGGTAACTAATATTAAGTTTTTATTATTGTTATACTTTTTAAAGGGCTTTTAGGTTTTTATGTCGGGGGTTTGTTAAATTTTTAATTTATTTTTTTATTTCATACTTTTTGTAAGTAGGTATCTACTACATAAATTATTATTTTAAGTAAATTCCATTTCACATGGAATTTTGTAATGTAGGTACATGTTATCCTCTTACATTTAATACCCCACTCGAGTACATTAGTCGATATTGGGTTTACCATTTACACTTTTACTTCCCATAATTTTTTTAAACTACTCAACCGATTTTCATTAAAATTTCAATTTTGTAATCTACACGTGATCCTCTTTCATTTGATACCCCACTTGGGTATATTTGTAGACATTTTGTTTTCCATCCCCACTTTGACACCCTATATTTTTTGAACGACTCAACCGATTTTCATTACAATTTCCATTTTGTAATGTACACGTGATTCTCTTTCATTTGATACCCCACTCGAGTATGTTTGTAGACTTTTATTTTTCCATCCCCTCTTTCACCCCCCCTAATTATTAAACTACTGAGCAGATTTTCATCAAACATAGCTAAGAACACTCCCGACATATACACCTTTCAAACAAAAAAAACAGAATCAAAATCGGTTCATGCGCTAGGGAGCTATGATGCCACAGACAGACACACACACACACACACACACACACACACACACAGACAGACAGACAGACAGACACGTCAAACTTATAACACCCCGTCGTTTTTTCGTCGGGGGTTAAAAATCGGCATTCAGTCACAGCACTCAAAGCCCTATGCGTCACGTACTTTTTTTTAATAATAGCATAAGATTATAAGTAAAGAGGATAGTTAATATATTTATCGATTAGACTTTGGAATCAAGTGCATACTACCGAAGCGACACATCAAACTTTTTTTTATTTTTCTGTCTTGTATTTACAAAACGCCTGTCCCATTTATTTCAAAGGGAACGTGTAACAAATAACACTGGAGAGTTTCTATGAGTATATTTTTCACTATGCAACTAATTGTGAAGTCGGTAAATCTATCCCAGTCGACTTCCGTAATTGACATGTTTATTACAGAATAAATAACCCGCGAAGCGCGTAAATTAGGGTTCAAAGCTTTCTAACTTAGCATTTACTTACATTATACTATCCGATTTCAATAGTTTCCTACCGTATACAAATTTCCTACATCGTTATTGAAATTATTTTTAGATTAACTTTTTCAGTTTATTGTAAATATTGTTCTTACAAGCTACTTGATCTTCATGAAATAGCTTTACAAAAATGCATAGGGTTTCCGATATTCTGTAAATACGAAAAGCTTTTATTATTTTCACTGTAGGTATTTCATGCCTACTAATTTAGATTAACATAAAATATTTATTTTAGATACTAGCTTAACTTATCGCACACCTAGATCTAAAGGGAGCTAACTCAAAAATCTGAAGATTTTTATTAAACACACGCTAAAAAAAAGTATCCGATTCCTTACAACAATTTCGCCTCTCCCGAAAAAGTTACTTTTTTTGAGTTAGCTCCCTTTAGATCTAGGGGTGCGTTATGAACAGAACAACTGAATAAAGGTGTCAGTGCGTCTCAACTTGTTAAGAAACTTCTTCCTGGAGCCATACTTCCTTAATAAAACGTTGAGGTAAAGTAATCCCATCAAGGACCTTGTAACGAACAATTGACGCCGCAACACGCGGTCATTAACGGAGGACACTTAAATTTAATCCCGTCATTTCGAATCCTGAACATGACAACAGAACTGTCTAACAAATATCGATATTTACCAATAAAGATGCCACGATAACCCCTAGGAATTGTCGGCGAGTTATCGATACTCGATAATCTTAATCGATTGTCGACAGAATTTGACCTGTAAGGTTGGCACGATTTATGTTAGAAACGCGAATTTTGTATTAGCATGTTGTGGGAAATTGGCCTTGTTAGAAAGTTTACTTAATGCAATACATGGTCGTGTATCATAAGTACAGACAGGAACCTAAATAGTTGGACGGTTATGGTAATAATATTTGCCTGGAATTGCCTGTGGTGACATCGCAGTTTATTGCTTATGCGAGAGGTTAATTTAGCGTTTATGCTACTGTAATAACATTAGGTAGTACATGATATATCAAGTATTTAAATAAGCAACCTAAGAAACTATCGTCACCTCGGTGTCCTAAGATTGTGGGAACTGAACTCAGTTAAATTGTTTGCAGTTGTTGTTTTTCGCAAAGGCATCAGAAAATATTGTAATGATTATTTAATAGTTTACCATGTTGGAAGCAATACTTGTCAAGAAACAAGTATACCTATTCGCATTTTGTTAAAATAATCTTAAAATCTCTATTTTCCCAACCTTATAATTTAAAGACTAATATGCTTTTCGTTGAAAACTTTATAATTCTTTTAATTTTATCGATATTATGTTACTAATTAATCGTTAGCCACCCTTATCGTACATTCTCACACTTTTAAATTGAACTTATTTACTAAATGGTTCCTTTTTTTAAAGGAGGGTTTAAAAGATAACTGATAAGATACAGTGTTAGGAAAAGTAATGGTAGGTAGTAGCTATCCAAATACCCACTTTATTTCTGTTACCTGCAGCTCTCTTCTCTACAGTTGGGCACGAGTGTTAAAAAACTGTTTTCTACTTTTATAAATAATAATAAAATATCGTCTCGTACAATTTTATTATAAATATTAAATTGAACTTAAGAGTACTGAACAATCAATTCAAATGGCCTAATATATTTTTTCCAATTCCTACTTTACTTTTCCCTCTTTGTCCAATCTCGTAGTACCATCAATCCTTCTCATAATATGGGAACTGTATAGTGTTCGAAACGTCAGCCAATAAAATAAAATACGCTAGTTAAATCCGTCTATAGCTGGTTCATTCCAATATGTAATAACCGCGAAGGCAGAAATTATTCTGTTACTTTAAGATAATATTTTAATGATTAGCATACAACCTAATTTCTGAGGGCACAATTAAGCAGCATTCCACCTCGCTATTACGATGTCTCCTACAATTAACCGCAGACAGCTATAAGCACGTATTAACTTACGTGAATAGTAATAATAAATTAATTTCGCAACTTATACCCGAGGCTGTGTTAGGGCTGTTGTCTTGGTCCCTTATTCATACACGTTGAATTATAACGGACACAGGCCAGTGATGTATTTTTACGTTGTAACCAATACTTAAATGGAATATTATTAAAGGCCTTTCAGGAGTCTCGCCACCCGTCCGGTTTTGCAGTAAAGGCCCATTAGCTGGCCAACTGCGCTTCAGTATTCAGTTCGGAAAAGAAAAAAAAGGAATATTATTTCAACTCAATACGAAATAAACTGAAAACTATAAAACATCTAAGTTAAGTAAATTTAATAAAGGTGCCACTGCCAGTCACTGAAAAATCTTTGTGAAACCAATTTATAATACTTGCGGGATCTACTTGATTGGTGATCTTGTACCTACCTGTACTTACACTACTTACTCGATTGACGCAAAGTGAAAAACAAAAGATAAACAAAACATCGAATAACTAATTTTCGAATCGAATACAATTTTGGAATATAGTTCGTAGGTACCATGTTAAATTACATGAACAGCCCTACACTACTGCGTATATTCGATTATTAAATCTCAAAAGCTTGATAGCGTGCCCCACGGCTCCCAGCGGGTGGTAGCCTACCGTGCATGATGGACTAAGCTAGGCCCGCCTAGAACAAACCCAGCCCAGTGCTTCCGAGGCCTCAGTGATTGTGTTACTGTCTTACTCATGTACCTACCGAACATAATCCTTTTGTTGTACCTAAACTGGTCTCATATTAAATTTAACAACATTATAGTATCCATCCAATGTAATTGTACTTTTATCTCGCGAAGTACTTAAATACGATTACCTACGTGTAGGTATTTTTGTTTGCATGCCAAACTTAGAATTATGTCTTGCAGTTACCGTTTTAAATCACAATTTAAACAATGTTCAGCAGTAGGGACATTTGATACGTATTTCTGAGATATGCTCCTTAGTTATTCATCTGAAATGGATTCATATCTAACCCCAGACGCGATACCGCGACAGCGTATAAATCAAACGAAACATGGTTTGTTTAAAAGGAATTCCATAACTTGCATTCGACCTTCATTCCAACCGAACCGCCATCGCCATACAAATCCGATGTCAGACGACAACCGAAGGTATTCAGACTTCATAAATAATTCATAAATGTTCTAGGGCAATCTTGTAACGCTAATTGTGAACGGGCCAATATTAGCTGAGTAAGCTATTCGCTACACTTCCTGTATGACAATGGGAGTACTATTTCAACTAAGTACCCAGGTAGGCAGTTTGCTCACCCACCACCTAATAGCAATAAGTTAGACCTATCATACTTCCAATTTAATGCCCTCCAATTGCTTATGTCCGCGTCTTAGGACAATTTATAAGGCATTAGCACACCCATCGGCGATTCACTTATACATATTTATGAATAAAATAGGCAATTTGTTTTGCTAAAGATACTCGCTTATAGGTAACGGGCCTGTCTGGGTGGTATTCCTAAAGAGGAACCTCCTATTTGTGCTATGAAATTGTCCGACGCCGCCTCGTGTAAAGATGTTACATGTCTACCGGTATTTATTGCACGAACACAGTTAAAATTAGCTGCAGGTATCTATAGATACCTACCTATTATATCTCATATTGAGTTACCTATTTACGACTAATACGGTATTGCTAAAATTGGTCCTGATTTATCCCAATTCCTATTCCAAATTCAATAGGTATAAAGAATATTAGAAATTTTATCATTCTTATTCAAGTAAATTACTTGGTACTTATAAGTAGGTTTTCACGTCATAATCTATGTTACATCATCAAGATAACATGAGCTATTTTCACTCATACAAGATTAACACTGCACATGAAATAAGTAAACAATCGTAGATACTGCTCTAACGTCGACTATTTGTATTGTAGTACTACTTACTACAAGCAAAGACACGACATTCGTAGGTAAATAATGTATCTCTTACTCCAATGACTGACTATCCTACTCGCTTGTTTCAGAAGGATCTCTCGGACGACTGCATGTTCCAAGAAAACATAGAGGAGAACAACTACAATACTTATTCTAGAATACGTGGCGGGAAGAAGACCTTTTTAGCGCTGGATAACCGAGGGAAGTCCAGGCGGACTCAGATCGCCGTGAGTCGCCCGCTGGGAAATCTCTCAGTGTATGCATTAACAATCACCAAGAGGTGGGAAGGACCTCGGCAGACCCAGTGCCCGGTCCGACGGCACCGAGGAAAACTCAAACGTACTCCGAACTTTCATAAAAACTGCCAAGCGAGAGTCGAAAAAGAAATGTTAAGGCAAAGAAGGAGGCACAAGAAGATAAGAAATCCGAAAAAGAAACATCGGCATCCGAAGACGCGGAGAAAACATATGAACGGTACAACGACGACCACGGAAAGCTGGGACGAGTCGACTATGTCGACGATGTCGACCACGACGGATGTGGAGTTTTTTCGGTCGGCGACCGCGCAGGAGGCGGTCGGTCGCGCGTGAGTCGCTCGCTCCTCGCGGTCGGGGCAGCCGTCGGCGTCGCGATCGCACACTAGCACCGTTCCACACTTGCACGTGCATAATCTGTATCATTCCTACACAGGCCCACCGCGTTCACTCTTTCCATGCCAAAAACGAACGAGAAACGACACCGGCTTATTGCTCGCGCCCCTTCGAACTGCTGACGCAAATCTCTTATCCCGACCTCGCTCGGAATGTGCGTTGAACGGTTGTCAGTTTTTGCCGTGGAAAATTTATAGTGAATCTGTTGTCAATGCCATTCTGTACCTACAGAAAGAATCGGTTGGCGGAATAAATTCACCAGGTGAAATTTAAGACAAATTAGAGTTGCTCTCTTAGATAAATTGTGCTGCTTTGGAAATATTTAATGTTTTATTCATACCAGTTTATCATTGTTAAGATATCCGTTTTATACGATACTTAAAAATGTTTATTTTTTTTAGTGAATAGTGTAAATCTTGAATACTCAAATATTTATATGTGTCGTATGAAAGGCATTACTCGACTCGGCCTAATCGTTGAGAATACTAATAAAAGGAACATATTTACCAAAGCTACTGAAATTATCTATCTCAATTTATATTCCTAGTTCGCTTTAACACTTAGGTTTATCGGCAAGATTCCAATTGTCTTAGTTACTGTTACTTATCGTGGAATTATTGATGTATTATAATTTTGTTTGATAATGAATTATTGAAGCATTGTTTGGAAGGAGTCGGGATTACCGCAGCGAGGTGGAACGTGCAGGTGCGGCTCGCTGGTAAAATTATCGTGATCTAGTGCCCTCTAAATTATGCTTTCTTTTACAACGTCCACTAAGTATTGATCTAGTCTCCATAGAGTACATTTATAAGCCGAATGGATCGCTGTATCGAATGACACACAGTTTATTATACGAGTATCTTACGCGTCCATTTCCCGGTCGGCTGAGATTTCTATTTAATTAAGCCAAAGTGATTCGTTAATGGACTCGATAGGAGTTCATTCGATTCCGTTACATACGAAAATCCATTTATCGCCATCGGGAATCTTAAACGCTCGTAATCGTCCGCGTTTACAAAGTGCTCTTCTAAAACATATTCAAATTAAGTAATTATCATTTTAATACCTTCGTATATTCCATCTTGATCACGCATCTCGACATCAAAAATTAGTGGATTATTATTACAATAATAAATCCATCAAATCACGTGTAGATTGGAGTTAATTTTACCAGCGAGGACATTGAAATTTGTACTTAGACGGATGTGGTGTGTAATTTCATAAGAAATTGACTGAAAAAATTGGACTGAGTAATGTAAATGTCTGTCTAGGCTATGATAGGGTAAAGCGACGTGCGACCGGACGGCCTGCTTCTTACGATAAGTTGATGGATCAGTTTAGGTGAGCGGACTGCGTCTCTGGAGTCAAACTGATAAAATTCCATAAGATAATACTTAATAATTCCCGCGAGCGGAAGTTTCTTGACACCTTATTAAGTTGGCCAATATGTCGATTAGATAAACTAGTTTGCTTACTACTTAGCGCCTTCTGTCTTTAAGCCATGGACTTCTTATAATTGTGCAAAACGGACCTCATATTTCTCCATATATGACGAAGACCGCTCACTCGTGGCATCTACGAATGAGTAGTGATAACATTAACAACAGAAAATGTGACTATAGTAGTTTTAAAACTTGTATCTAATTTGTAAATTATTTATTTTATTTTTCATAGAGAAAGTCGTATTTTGTTAACGTTTTAGTTGATGTTTTTTATTCTCTTCCCTTAGTTCCAACCGATGTAGATATGTAGGGTTTAATACGCTTGTACTTTAGTGAGCCAACTTACTTGTATTATATTTAAGTCCTTTTGTAATATGTGCTTTGGATGAAATGTGTAGAAACAATATTGTGAATAAATGAGTCACAGCGACTACTAAGTGTATCCCTCACAATTTTCGACCTCTTTCGACGTCGCCAGCAAAAAACTTGTATTTCCAATTGCTTCATGGAACGAACCTACCGTAAGATATTTTTAATTTTAATATATTACTGTACATAGTTAATTACCTTCGCTGACGACGATGAATAAAGATTTTTTTTGTGAATATTTTCAAGCTTTACATACGGCTCGTTTATTTACTCTAGTTGCCCCCTGTTGTGAAATGACCACATTTTTTTAAATGTAGTTATCTATATCCGTCTCATGTTCAACATTAGGGCAACTAGATAATCTTCCAAAATGTAAAGTAGGTATATTCGACAAATGATATTGTAAAATTATTTATGTATGTATGTTATTCTTAGGGTCAAGCGAAAATGACATTAAATCTGTATCCTCTAGAAAGCATTTAAAATCTACCTACTCGTGATAAATAAATACAAAAACAGTAGGTGTTGCGAGCGTACCGATTTTTGTCCTTTTCGAATAAATAATTTATTCGATTAGTAGGTACGGTTTTTTACTTGACTCGTCATTGTATTGTAAATTAGTACCAATCGATCTTTAAATTAGTGTAGAAACAGTATTTTGATATTGTGAAAATGTTGCTGTAGCTTTGTAGTCTTCGGATTTAAATTTCATTGTATGAACATTGATTTGTATAATTTACTTCAGCTGTTATTTATCATAATTATACGTAGGAAAAAAAGATAGGTACCTACCTCAATTTTTATTTACATAGGTACCTAAGCCTAAATGGAATTACTTATAGATTTATTTCTGCGCAATTCTTATCCTACGTGTACCTATAGATACAAGGAAATCGTTATTAAAATGTCGTAATGTAAAACTGCGCTACGCACATGTGCCATAATAGAACCTAACGGGCAAGTCCTACCGAATCCATAGTCAAAGTTCAAACATCGTTTCAAATGTTCCATCGATCAACGATCGTATCTCATAAGAGAACTGATTCTTTACTAGTAGGTGGCGCTAGCATCGCCAAAATAGTGACGACACCTACAAGCAAAGCACTAGTTCTCCAAGATCGAATCATTATTTATTTTCAATCAATGCAATATGAAATTAACTATAAGAATGTCAAGAGGAGTCAAACAGTATTACTTAATTAATTTCGATATCTTTACAATTATTGTAAACAACTGTTCATGTTTGCCGAGTGCATTTAAATAAATCATGAAATAAGAATGTATAATTCGACTTAGAAATTTCGATTTTTAAATGATTTAAAATGTTTCTGAAGTAGAATTTTTAACCTTTATACGTAGTTCAACCAAAAGATTGATCGAAACTTTTAGACAATAACTTTTTACAGTCACTTATACCGACAAATAAATAAAAATGATTCTATAAACAAAACAGGTGGTTTTATTTGTAAGTAGTTAAATATCATTTTTATAAATAAATCATATCAATTCCTTAGTAAAACTATAATAAATTTTACTTATTTGGTCCGAAAAGATGTTCCTATATCCTTAAATCCTAACTGTACCTAAAAATAATAATCGACACTAATATAATAAAGAGAAAAGATTATTATTTTCTGATGCCTTCGCGGTTTTTACACATTGGAATGAAAAAAACTATTAACGGATTTAACTCGCGTATTTTTATTTTATTTGCTGACGTTTCGGATTCTTTACAGTTTCCATAATCGTAGCACGACTGAGCTGACAATTGTATAACGCTAAAGTACCAGGTCAGTCGCCAGTAATTATGTATATGTCATAAGTAGGTAGTATTTAATTTAATTAAATCAGACTACCTAATATTATAAAAGCGAAAGTTTGTAAGTGTGTATGTTTGTTACTCTTTTACGCAAAATCTACGAATTACTTAATTATCACCAAAATAGTGAACCATAAATAAAATAAAGATTATTTTCTAACACCCTTTCATTAAAATAACTAATTTTACCGCATCTGGTCTTTAAAATAGAGAATCTTTCTCTTCTATACTATATCATTTAAACAATGTTTACCATTATTATTATTATTATCTAGTTAGCTTTAGTACATAATGAACGCATCGTATTTTATTTACTATCGAATCACGAGAACGCACCATTCTATAAGCAGGTTAAGTTGGCAACACTTTTACATCAAAAGCGTGACAAAGATAGCGTTACTGAGCACGCGTCGCGATAAAATGAGATAGCAATGGACTAAGTATGCGTCACTTTCGAATGCTGCGAGTCGAGTCGATACAGAACAACCATTCTGTTTATAATCGCCATCTTGTCAAATTCTTACCATCTAAGCCACTTGTTTTCGATTAATGCGAAACGATTCGTAATCGATTGATCCGTTTTTTATTATTAGTGATTGGCGGCGAATTGAACATGAAAAAGCGTTCCTCGTTAGTGTGGCGATTTTTCGACCGTATTGAAGTTAACAAAAGATGTGTTTCTGTATGTTGTAAATTATGTGATACGCAATATAAGTTTTTTGGAAATACTACAAACTTGAGAACACATCTTGTTACTAAACATCCAATACAATGGGAACTGCTGCAGACGGGCACTTTGGACGAGTCAAAGATACGTTTTGAAGAAGAAACAACAATCCAGTCAACAAATTCGGTAGGAGATCAAGGAAATTTAAGACACAGTGTAAGTTTAATTGTTTTATTTCTTGGCAATTACCTAGTTAAAAATAAATACCTAATTCACCAGTAGTTCAGGTTATCTCGACTCCGTGCACTTCGTTCAGACTTCTGATTGTTATTATTCTCATCAGCTGTTTCGCTGCATCGATATGTAAATCATCGATTTTTCGAATTTTACTCGATGCTTTTGAATATTCACTTCATTCGGAACGTATCGGAATCTAATCGATGACAGTTCTGATTATTTTATTGGTTAAACCGTACAAAAATACTGAAAATGGCCGACTAGTTCGTTCACGATCAGTGAGAATACTCGATGAATAGTGAATACTTATTCTTAGTTCTGACTTCTGAGGTGTATGATCTTACGTACTTCGCACACTTTTTGAATTTGAGTAGTCGGTCTCAAAACTTTTAAAGTTTAATTCTCCTAAAGATAAGGTCTTGTAATTGTTTTGTTGATGGTCTTTAGTTATAATCGTAATTTTGAACAATAATGGCACCTCCAAGACGAAGTAATATATGGTTACATTTTATTTACGGCAAAGAGAGAGCTCAATGTAAATACTGTGTCCAGGCTCTTAGCACCAAAAGTGGCTCCTTAGGTAATCTTAATAGGCACTTAAGAACCAAACATCCGGAAGTGCCTCTTAACAATGAAAAACATAGTACACTGTCCACAGTATACTTAAAACGATGTTCACCTCCTCAAATACAAGACAAGGTTAGAGATATTGTAATTTTCACATACCTAAATGAAATTAATAATTACTTAATTATACAAATGTTCTATTGGACATGAATCTGTCAATAAGTTTACATAGAAATTTCAGTATATGTTTATCCTTAAAATTTATCATGTAAGCGGATGTTGTGGATGTTGGACAATTGCATTTAATAATTCTGATGCTTTAATGGCTATTACACATTGGAATGAAACAACTATAACAGATTTAACTTAGCACAAGAAATAAAATGTAAAATTTTTGACAGCTGTCCGTAGTCCATTATGCTGACATTTCAAATACTTTATAGTTCCCATATTGAAAACTGATTAAGCTGAATATAGTCTAACACTATCATCTGCTTGGTTGTCAATGAATATTAGAATTTAGTAATAAAGTAGGAATTTCATAAAAATATGCAAGGTTATCAGACACAACACTGCCAGTACGTAAAACTTAAGTTTTAAGTGGCAGTCAATTAGTACTAAAGGGAGAAGGATAAAGAATGACTTTGAATGTTCATGATTTACTTCCAAAACTAATGTAGTAGGTACATACTTAACATCAAAAAGGATAACTTTCTGGTCCGCCCGTTTGTCAAGACCCTTTTCTTAATAAATATGACATTATATGTCAGCCCAAGCTTATGGGTAGTTATTTAGCTGTAGAACAAATTTAACAATGATAAATTAATTTGCAACACTTACTTGCAGGATGAAAATAATTCAGAGGCGGAAATAGATCAACTAGAGGATCAAGAAGCCACTATTCACCTGGTCCGGCAGATGAGGCCTGACAGTCGAGGATCAGATGAAGAGTGGTTAGAAGAGGAAACCTACCAGACTCTAGAAATGGAACCACCAAAAAAAGTAAAATATAGAAAAATAAAAAGGGAGACACAATCACCACCACCAAGAAGATTATCTTTTAAACCAAAGTCTGTTATCTACCAAAAACCAGAAAAAATTATCTATGATGACAATCAAGCGAAAGATGAGTGTGCAATTTTTGGTGAATATGTTGCTAATAAATTAAGAAATGTGAAATTTCCTAAAACAAGAGGCAATTTGCAACAGCTCATAACTACTATATTATGGCAAGCAGAATATGGTATTTATGACAATGCAGACGCTGTGAAAAGAGTGTTAGCTTATAATCTTAATGATGTTAATAATGGAAACGACCAAACACAGAGTCAAATCAATATTGAAGATGGAAATCAAACTACCCAGGAGTGTGTTAACTCTTAACCTTAAGACAGTTATTTAGTCATTACATTACCTATTTAAAAATGTGTTTTATTTTTATTTTAAAATTTGTGCCCATAATAATCAAAAAAGCAATCGAAGTTTGAATTTTTACTCGTATGATTCCGTATGAAATAAACAAATAATAATTACATACTAGTCTAGTGTTACTACTTAGTTTACTAAGTTCAAACAATACTATTATTATCCAGACAGTTTTTAGAGTTGTCAGTCATGTCATCCCAGTGATCCTAACCTCCCTAATTTTGCTACATTATGTTGTAGAGCGCATGCTTATTATTCCATCTTTTTCACTCTTGCTGAATTTACTGTATAAGTTATCTCCCTCGCACAGAAGTGTCAATCAGCTGTTCTGCCAACATGGCCACGCTAAGCCGTACGTCGGGAAAATTAATCAAAAAAGTTCAGTTTTCTCCAATTTTTACTCGGAATTTTAGCCACGTGAAGTATAATAACTCATATAAAAATGTGTTTACTACATGTGCGTGTCTTTTCGGCGGCAGTGTATTGTTCTACGCAGCAAAATCTTATGCGAGAAATAACACCGTCTACGCGCTCAAAGCAAAGGTATGACTTATTTATGACACTGTAGGTTTTGTTAGAGGGAAATCTGGTTCAAATGTACTTCGTAGGTATATTACTTATGAGGAAATTAATGAAATCAGTATTCAGTGTATAAATAGGCTGAAAATCATGACCAAATTACGCATGCGCATAGAGGTTGTTTATAAATAGCAAGTATAAAAAAATTTGACGTTTGACATAAGTGGCGTTTGGTAACTGCAATAGCACTAACATTTTAAATAATAAAAATGGTACTTAGTACTTACCTATTTGAAAATTGATTATCGCAAAGGTTTTAATTCAGATCTCTTGAAAATTGAAATCGCGTTGGGCAATAAGCCTTTTAGGGGACAAAAATGCTGCGCGACGCGTTTTAGAAGTGTAATTTGTTTTAAAAAATATCGCCTATAGCCCCTATAGGTATCTATTATATTACATACTCTCATACCTACGCCACGTTCATGCCCGTCATATTATCATAATTATAGTAGGTAGGTTTAGTACATTAAATAACAATTTTCAAAATTTGATAATGCCTAATATATAAGTAGGTAAGTCCTCACGCAAATAGGTATTAAGAAAAAAAAATACCTACCTACTTAGTTTAACATTGGAATGAAACATCTATTAAAGGATTTAACTGTCATATTATTTTATTACCTATATTTGCTGACGTTTCGGATTCTTTAAAGTCTAAAAAAAACGAAAGCTTAAATGAAAGCTTTAGCGTTAGACTATTGTCAGCTTAGTCGTGCTAAGATTATGTAAACTGTAATGAATACGAAACGTCAGCAAATAAAATAAAAATACGCGAGTTAATTCCGTTAATAGTTATTTCATTCCAATGTGTAATAAACGCGGCACAAGCAAGGTGTTAGGTACCTACCTACCTATAACGTTATCGTGCGTAGTTAATATGTCTACCTACTTGCTATAGCCGAAATATAAATTCGGTAAAGAAGCCACCCGTAGTGAAAGGATCACAAGTGCCGGGAATGCCACGAACTCTTCGCGTCCAGGAACTAATGGTGGTGATTAATTCTAACATCGCTAGGGCTGCCAACACTTGTATCCATATATATCCATATATCACATGTATTAGTATTATACCTACTATACATATTCAATAATTAAAAAAAACTTTTTTAGTAAAAACAAAAGAAACTTAACTGTGACTCTCAACAAACATTGTCAGAACCAATTTTCATTAGCAAATGGTCTTATAAAATTTAATTTAAAAACAATAGATATAAGTACCTACCTATGGTCTAAATTATCACATTTCTTACTCCTACTTAATTATCTTGTAGTCACAGTAAACAGTTTAACCCGAGTGAGACCGGAGTCTGTTGATCATAACAATTCACAACTTTTGCGATTCACAATCGACAAATAAAATTGATAGCAAACTACTTATGTAAGTACCAAGGACATCCTATTCTTTCCTCTATAATATTGTGGAACAAATTAAATTTGATAATAGGATTCGTATACTTACCTATTTATTACCTCGCGGCCTCGTAAAAGTAAGTATTTAGGTACCTACTTCAGTTTACACAATTCGAAGTACCAACCCTATTTTCAAAGGATTTCCATGAGAAACGTGCCAGTTTTTATTCTTTTTCCCTACTTAACACGTGTTAAACGAGTTAATGAGCCTCGGGGTGGCGAATGGTTAATAAGACAGGAGAAAAATTGACGACAGATTTTTAAAGTAAGGCGGTGTGATTAAGGCCACTTGTCGACTTTTTGTATGTTAAGTCGAGTATTGCTGGCGATGAAACTTCTCACACTTGGTTTATTTGATCATATTTTATACTAAGTCCCACCTAAGCCTTATAATCTTACAAAACCTAGACTTATGCATCCAGTTCCTTTAAATGTATTTACTGTGCAAGTATCTATACAGACTGTATCTGAATTTATTTTGTATTACATGTTTTTGATAACTTGACTATGTGCGCAAAATTAATCTTTAGTGCCTATAGCTCCATACGGACTTTTACCCCCTTAAAGTATAATTTCTGAGATAAAAACTATTATGTCATGCCCCGTAACTCAAATCTTCCAAATTTTATCGAAATCGGTTCAGCGGCTTATTAAAAGCGTGAAGAAGAAACAAAGTTACTTTTGTATTTATAACATTTAATTTTCATTTAAGTAAAGACTACTCATAGATAATAATAGTACCTACATAAGGTACTATTATTATCTATGAGTGCGCTAAAGTATTTTTTATCGCATAAAATACCTTGTGGCTATTTCCAAGTAGGTATTGAAAGCGAAATACGCAGATACGTACTCTAATTAAGCGGAAGAGATAGAGTCGACGATATTATAATTTAAAAAATAAGTGGTGCAAGGGCACAAATAATTCATCTTAAAATAATTCCACAATCCATCTTAACGGCGAATTAAATTCCAATACTTCAACTTGCAATTTAAATCTTGATTTTACGTCGATTAATCCTAACTCTAGGCGCTAGTGCTTGTTTATAACCAATATTAGAATCGGTTTATGCTATCTGTGGTCTCATCTATTTCGCATGTTATGCATGCCTCGTATGGAGTGACTTTATCTATGGATCATCTTGTTTGTAGGCCTATGTTTTTTTTATACTGATGGAGACAATCGGGACATCCAGATTTAGAGATACCTTCGGTTAATAAATCATTTTGATTTTATTTCATTGTCAACAAATGTGCAATTATGATATTTAATCGCAATACCAGGTACTTAACTAATAATTTTTATTACCGGGTTTTATTTGTTGAGCCATAGGTACCTAAGTACAGAACCTACTTATTTTTTTTTTACTTAATATATAAAAGTTAGAAGACATCCTAAATCGCCAGTTTACATTTTATTACTTACTAAAGACGGTAGACGTTTTGAAAATTACGGTGTTTTAACGATCCTTTTAAAATGGGACGGCCAAAATTGTTGGTGGCAAGTGGTTGTAAAAATATTTAGCGCAACTTTAGATTTTAATTAAAATTCAGGTAGTTAATTTGTTGTTTTTTTTATGTTATATCTGGGTGGTCTCAAAACATGGTGATTGTAAACAAAGCGATTTTTTAATAGATTTGTACCAAAACTACAATAACTTGTAAAAAAAAAACCTTTTTTATGAGTTTAGTTGATATATTATATTCATGAGAACTTTTCGCTTTAATTTCATCGAATACTTTTGACAAGCTTATATTTACAAGCTAATTGCTGGTAACTAAAGAACGTAGAAATGTTCAAACTTTCAGTTTCAAATGTTCAAAATACACAGTCACGTAGATGACAGGAAACTGTTGTCATATATGTGTCATGTGTCACATCTAATAAATAATTTATCTGTTTTCGTTTGCGGTTTTTGGTCCTTAAGTCTAGGCGTCATACTTACAAATACATCAGACAGTACCTACCTAAACTGGATGTATCAATTCTATTCTATGATTCATGGGGAATTATTGTTGAGGTTTGCTAGTCAAACTCGTGACTGTACTCCTAAGTTTATTATTTTTTGTCAGTGAAAAGTAGTATATATAATTATGAAATAGATCGAGTAATTTTTTTTTTAGACATGAAACAAGGCAGAAAAGTAAACAATTACTGAAATCCTACATTTCAGTTCTCGTACTTTACAATAGAATATATATATATTTTTTTTACAATGAATATTGCAACTACCTACATCTTTTCTTTGCTAAAAACGAGGTTATTTGCATTAAGTAGAAATTCCACAATATTAGACTAACTTCAACTCAGTCTTTTACGAAATATGAAAACGGTGCATTCCTCAAAGCGTTGTTTCATTTTGATAAAACATCTAGACTACTTTATAGATAACTTCTGGCCTAGAAAAAACCTTACAATCTTCATTTTGATTCTGTTGATAAATTCATCATCTTTAGGTACATGATCTGACTTAGATCACGTCCACAAGTTCCATTACAGGATTTATAGATCTATTAGTATCACTATCGTCATACACGTATCGTTTGCGGTTGCAATTCATGATCATAGGAATCTATTAGACGTCTTCAGTAAAACCTAAAATGGAATGGTTTTCCTTAATGGTTGCCATGGCAGAAACGAATGACTAATGCACACGGTAAATTTTACCACTTTACAATCAACCATATCTACATACTTACCACGATTACAAATAGCTAGTGTGTTTTATTTGCTACACGACACGAAGATGTGAGAGGTTTCACGTAGAGCATTGAAATTTCCCAGTAATCGTTTATTTGATATATCCTGTATGTGTCAAATTCAACTTACCACCATACTTACGTCATACAATGTACATGAGTTCTATCTTAGGTAGTAATGCCTATTAATAAATATTCAATCCATGGTAATTTCTGGTAGGCTTGTTTTTTTTTTTAAATATTGCTGTTTACAGCAATTTGTAATACAGATAGGTACTAGGTGTTGGCATTATTGTATGATTTAGAGTTGCGTGTCTACGGACCGCGTCATGTTTAAAAGTTTAGAATATGATTATAGCTGTCATTGAGTACTCACGGACTTTTATTGTATTTCCTCAATTTAGGTAAGTACCGAGAAGAACTGTAGGTACTTATGTCTGTAAATCTTCCAAAATGGTTCAGGTAAATACTTACTTAAACGAGTGTATTATGAAGTACCTATTATGAATGTTAAAACACTCGACGTAAGAATGTAATCCTTGCAAGATATATAAATATAACTGCACCTTAAAACAACAAATTCACTTTTATCGGAAAGTCCTACATCAGTAGTTTTACTTTTATTACAATAGTCACCGTGTTCCGATTGGACTCCTTTTTCTTGTTCGAAATACAATCCGTTTGCTACAAACCAGCCCCTATGTCCCTTACTATTTATTAATCTACGCTTAAAGATTTACAATAGACACATTTTTATAGCTAGATATATATACGTTTTAATATAGACCCATACGTAGGTATGTAATTGGATCGAATTTAATAAAAAGTAACATTTGAAACTAGGAAGCATTGTTTCAAATGTTCTATTATTTCTCATTAATTTAATAAATATTTTATGTAGGTGCACAATTTTACACAATGACATGCTTACGACAATCGTGACACCACCATAAGCTGCGATGTTTTTCGACTTTAGTTAACACACTATACCTCACCTCGGAGACTTTTTTTTTTCGAGAAAAAATGGTAGGATCCATAGCACGTTCGTAACAGGACACTCAATGGCTCGCGATAATATCGAACTCACGATTAAAAGTAAATCAGTTGCGTCTATTCAAGAGTTATCCCTAAATTGTTCACAACCCCCTATAAACATATTGTCCCACACTTTCATTAACAAAATTTCTAAGAACGGACCACCAAAGACGTCCCATTGATCCCATTCCAGTCAATATGACTGCCCTTTGTCCAAAACTCATAGTTTATGATCCTCATAATTTGGTGGTTAAATGAAATAATTTGTTGTCAATGTCTTTTGTAGAGCAGTGACAATTGGATAGAAAAGGGTTCTGTATAAAATATGAGAGGCACATTGGCATCACTTTATCGACGTTACTTTTTGTCAATAGTTTTAGAGTTGGTAGGTTCATTGAAATATTTGGATGGGGGCAACGATCATTTTTAAAGCTAGTGTTTTTATTTCTCTGTGATGTCACATATAAAGATGTCTTCTACAGCGCAAAACATTCCAAAATAATTAACCGGAAATATCGTTCTCCCCTAGCATTGTCCGAACCATTTAACACCCAATCAACGTCCGTTGGCCCATTATGAACAAATCTCCCTAAAGAATTAATCTGTTTGCCGTATTGCTAAAGTAGAAAAGAAGCTTCCGGTTTTATTTGGGATTTTTGTCGATTTTATTTAGGAAGGGTATATTATATTATCTTAAGATCGAGTTAGCGAACAGGATGAAAAAGGGCATAACGTTAATTGCGGAAAATAGAAAAGAATTAGGGGTAGGTAAGTGATCGAGTTGTTACTGCTATTCAATCTCGGATAAATAAAGATACTTTCGTATTTTTTTTTAATCTAAGTAAACTAGTTCACTTCTTTAAAATTACAGTTTGAACAATTTGATTTACTTAGTTGAATAAAAATAATTAAATATACATATTATTCAGCAGCCGAAGATAGAGCAAAGTGGCGTGCAATTGGAGAGGCCTATGTCCAGCAGTGGACTGCGATGGGCTGATGATGATGATGATGATGATGATATTGCTTAGACAAATAAGAAAATACAATGTAGCACTATTACTTCAGATTCTGCTCTCTACAACAGATTTAGTTCAAATTGTCTCCAAAAATAGCTACTAAATACCCATAAATTGCGATCATCAACCCTCCAAAATGTCACTGGCATCCACAACCACTACTATAACCTCTCCCTTTAGGAATTTTTCAATCAAACCTTTACATATGACTTCATAATTCGTTTAACAGTTCAGCTGCATGAGAACTCTTGCGATAAAGATCTAGCGAAAGCAAAATGATCTTTAAGATTAACTTGTCAAGGTGCAGTTTGATTTAAACATGATACTGACTTGCAAGTGAACAAAAGTGAAATGGCGCTTACAACAGATTAGGCAGATCGGTGAAACAAATCTGGTAGGGTGTAGATGTCGGCGCTTTAGTGTAAACATTGGATGAAAAGCGCCATACGTTGGTATTTGTTGAATTTATAGGTTGTACTTACAGTATTTTAGAAACGAAAAAATAACTTTTCACTTGCGTATTCCTGTTCGAATCTGTCTCAATTTAATTAATCGAAATAACTTACTTAATCCTTTTCCTGTAATATATTATATAAGTAGTTAATCGTTGAATATTTTTCTTTTACTTAATACCTACTTATGAACAAACGACCACTTTTCGTCCATCATCACATTCTTTTGTTATTGGATTAGCCCACTGCTAGTTCAAGTAAGAACACATTGACCTGCGCCTGCGCATTGTTAACTGATAAAAATCTTCTTCGTCAATCACTAAACCACCCTCGAGTAGTACTTTAAAGCCTATTCTACTGAACTCAACCCTCTACCATTAGGTTACGTGCTATATTTGTTCAAGCACCATTAATTATTTTGAGGTTACTAATGTCAATTATGGGATTATTGTTTTTTCTGTATTGATACGTAGCTGTTAATAGATTTCCTTTCCAGTTAATTAGGAGACATAGTCTGTGATTTCGTTTACTTAGATTTTTAACCAAAAGAAAGAAAATATTTAAAAAATAACCAATTTATTTTGATACTTTAGCTTTTTAATATGATTACATTCCTAACTTTGAAAACACATTTACTTATTGAAAATTAAGATCATGTTACAAAATCAATCGAAGTTTAATCGAATTGTTTCCAATTTAACAAATTAAGATTTATTTTGATGAACCAAAACAATTTGTAGTTACTTTAAGATGCCTATATGTGTCCATATACTATATAAATAATAATAAAAAAATATAAATATAATAATATATAATTATAAACAATACATATACTTACCTATAATGTAATTAATATTTTTAAATAGTTTTATTTTGATTTGATATGTTCCCTACACGAGGTTGTTTTATTTGTATATTTGGAAATAATCATTAGACATTATTATATTTTTTTGGGAAGACGAAGATTTGATCATAATGTGTATTTTAGCATACAATGTGGCTTATATACTAAACTAAATCAAAGGATATTAGTATCTTGTACGCAGACTTTTTAATACATGAATCGTGTATCGGCGCTTATGTATAACAAATCAAACAAGAAGCGTTAACGAGTGGTCAAAACAAATCATCGATCGATTCGGTTCCAAAACCGGAAAGATTGGTACAATTACAGAATATGAAACCATACCATCTTATAATGAAAACAAAGGAATATATACCTAAAAGACATTTACAGAAGACCTAGACAAAGAGGTGTGGGCTGCAGATAGAAGTATGTAAAAGTATTAAAAGACTGATTTATGTAGAGCGCAGGGACTCATTCGATGCGTCTAATAAATCTCAATCAAGATTGTAGATACGGATATGATTGGTCGGTCGTCTGTCGGCGCCGTTTAGATACTACAGATACGGTTACATAACTAGATAACAAGATTTGCGTGGTAATGAACCGACCTTCTTATTTTGGAGCTTTGTAGTTGGAAAATATTTCGACTTTCGATAACATCACGCTTACGCTATGGTTAGATTACGACTAAGAACTTCTGTTAGCGCATGCCAGTGTAATGCTGTGATAAGTCAATCAGCTGAGTTCCTTCCAATATACGAATTCGAATCATAGTAAAACGTAAAAATTCTGTAATTCTTTTCCACGTTAACATCTGCACGCGTCGTAAAAGTGAATGAGTACGTAATAATGGATGAAGTACTGTAATGCAATGTAATACTAGGAATATTCATATCAACTCACTGCAATTTCATAAAGTTCCTGCAGAGTTTCCGTTTGCTTTTAACAGTTATCATTAAAGTAGTAACATCTATGATATGAACGTATAATACGTAATAAAGAAGAAGAACCGTCTAAATTCTTATGGATACGCAAAGATAAAAATACATGTAAGGTAGAAAGTAGGGAGTGTCTATATCAATTTAAAAATGGTAATACATACCACAATTTGAGCGATAAATCCCAATTCTATTCAAAGATAAACGTACAAATAGAAAAGGAAACAATGCAGTAACACGTTGACAATGAACTATCGACAAATGATGTATTAGACGATGCAATCGATGTAGAATAAATCACTAGACAGGAGTACGGTAATGTGTCCCAAGAACTATCAGCATCTTATCATACTCCATATACCGCGCGTCAGAGACGGAGTGGCAAGGAAACAACCGATTATCACTCTTATTACAAAGTGATATGGTCCATAGAAATAGCCAAGCTAAACTGACGTGAAGTGCATGGTGTTGGTTAATAAATTATTTATGGGGTCAATGGGACAAAGGGATGAATGTTCCAGACGATAAGCCAACAGTGGTGGTTCCGTCGGTTTCGTCTTGGACCAGATTCCTGTCAAAATTTATAGACACAAAAACTTTGTTATATTATGACTTGGCTAAATGCAATGGCAATTATGCTAACGCAAGAAAATGTTTAAGTATATTAAAACTCATTCACACTCTACGTTTTCAGCAGATTCTTTTTTAATAGAAACTTACCAAAAAAAAGCCCATCTCTTAGTTGGACGACGACAACGACAAAAAGTCAAAACGACTAATCGTAAATTAAGAAGCAATAATAAGAGAAAATACTTTGATAATAAAAGACAACATACCTACGTCTTATTAGGAGGAAACCAATAAGTTAACCCTAAACTGCCTCTAAAAAGTGAAGGATATACTTCATATTGGACATTTCACAGCTTGTAATCAACACCGTCGCCTGTGAACTTGTTCCACTATGTGACTAACAACCACTGTGGTCTTCACAATGACCTGGTTTATTTATTACATACAAACTTAATCCGGCACCCTATAACACCTTTATGATGTTGGAATAACGCTTATATTCCCTGATCAAAAAAAATGCCTAAAACACATCAATCAATCAGTTTTGACTTAAATTAGCAAAGGCGGTGACCATAGACGAAACATTGGAAATCTAAAAAAATATAACAATCCTTTGATATTTCAAGGGCAGGTTGATTTGGTTTTATTGCATTACGCAATCCGAACTGTCGCCTAAAGCCGCATATTTGGAAAGCATTTAAAGTTTTGTCTAACTAGGTAATATTTAAAGATTTTACGCGTTTTGCTATTGGCATTAATGCAGTAATTACGTTATTACGTTATTGTGCGAAACTTATCACTTACTAGCGGCCCCGGCAGACGTCGTCCTGCCCGTCCGATTGTTTCGTCAAAGATCTGTCAAAGTCTTCTGTCACTTCTCCATAAGGCTTCATATTTTCCCCGTTTTTTACACATTTTCCACTGTTTCTTCGCTCCTATTGGTCGCAACGTGATGTTATATAGCCTAAAGCCTTCCTCGATAAATGGTCTATCCAACAAAAAAAGATTTTTTGAATTCGAACCAGTAGTTCCTGAGATTACCGCGTTCAAACAAACAAACAAACTCTTCAGCTTTATAATATTAGTATAGATTAGTATAGATGTGGCATCATTATACGTTATTTTAGTTTACACATGTCAGTTATTTGTTTGTTTGTATACTGAACTATATTTGTAAATAAATACAGAAACGTGATCTATACTCACCAGTATAACGCTACGCACGGAGGTCCTCGGTGCACGATCGCAGGATTGTGATACATGTTGAGATAATCGTGATTTAATAAAGTCCTTTGACTTGTTTAATCATTGTATTATTTTATTTAGATCTATTCAATAACAGAGAAAGTGAACGACTGCTTTATTTTTGGAAAACTTAAGGAAAGACAAAAGAAATCCGATAAACTAAAAAGGGGTTTTAAAGTAGGTTATAATTATAATTTATGCGTCTTCGTTTCTAAAATGTGCACAAAAATTGTCTACGAATATGTACCTGTTCTTAATCACACGATCATAAAATCTCCTTCTTTTTTTGGTTCCGAAAGATCATTCATATAAGTTACACGTGTGACATTAATTTCATTTTATATCGGACATATTTTCACAAAGACATTTTTCAAAAATTCACGGACACCTCTAACTAGCAAAAAAGCACTCGCTGAAATGTAAACCGTCAGTTGCAATTAAATAAATCAACGAGCCAATTAAAAATATCTCGTTGTTACACAATACTACATTTCAATTCAAAACGTGTCCCAATACGTCATAAGAAACACCTTACAACTCCAGATACTTTTATGTTACCGAACTTTGTCGCATAAAAAGCTTTCGGTAACAATCAAGTTCTTGTTACGAACGCCACAAATCATATTTAAAGTGACACCGATGTATATCAGATGGCTCGATTCGTTGTTCGGTATTGGTGGAGTTATTTGTAGGGCCTTATTGTGAACAAGAAAACAAATGAAGATCTTATTGGTGATGAAATTGTGTTCTATACTTACATCTTTTGTGAAGTATTCGTTTATCATATTTTAGCCAAAAATTTTATTATAATTATTTAGTATGCTTAGCATTTCTTTAATACCCTGTATTACATAGAATATCGTTTTCAAACGTCTGACAATTTTTATTACCTGCCCGTGAAATCAGTGATACAAAAGAAAACAAATAAATTAAAACAGACCTTGAACAGACGCGCGATCGCAGATCGGCTCAAATTCGAATATTGACAAGTTGCGGCCGCGCAACTCTAAATCCAGACCCGAGGGTCGCAGGCGCATGGGAACGCCCTCAATCATTGGTCTGTGACAGTCGGTTCTTTTGATCGATCACCTTTTGGACAGCGAAACAAAAGCTGTTTTTCCATACATTTTGCATCAGAGCCCCGTTCACCCATTGTAGAACACATGACATGTTTTTGATCGCATTGCATTTCGCTGCGGGTGTCTTTGACAACTGTACCAGATTTCGATGAGGACTATTGTGACGTTTTAAATAAAAATTATCATATTACCAAAAGTGCCGGTAATCGATCATGTTCTTGTGAGTTCCGACTTCAGACATCATATTTAAAAATTTATTTGATATATATATCAGTGCAATTATATTTTCAACTTCTTCTGCAGCAACTTATCCTTACAAGATTTTGTTACATCTACTAACCACCGAGATCTCAATCTCATATTCAAATTTGTTCAATGCCTTCAAAGTTAATAAGCATTTTTTTTTAATCAATTCTCAAATTCGAGTTCCATCAACATGCTAATTGTTATTTCCTCTGTTTAATAATCTATTGGTTGTTTTTCTACGGTTGAATAAACTAAAAATATTTTATAAGTATGTATGTATATAAAGATTAAAAGAGCAAACAATATCCTCTGTTGTGAAACTCATAAAAACACCGACAATACCAAATTGTATGGCAATTTGTTCTAAATGGCGACAAAACAATTTAAGATGCGGCTACTACAAAGGTAAATCACGTACAGGTTGGGGGAATTATGACCCTCCTTGAACTTGAATTGGTTGTCGCGGGGAAATGATTTATCTCAATAAACAGCAAGGCATTTCCGTTTGTATATGCCGAAAAAATAATAAAGGTATAATAATAACCGAGCCATATTAACTTCTAACAGTTCTTAAATTTCAAACCTTTTCACGCCATTTCAATCTTTAAACAATAAACAGCCTAACAAAATAAAATAATGCTGCTTTCTAACTCAAGATCAAAAAACGAAGTGTCCTCGCGATCCAGTGCACTAGTGCGTACTTAAATATAAATACAAAAGATACAATACCGTTAGTTACTAAGAAAAGATGACATTTACAGTAGACGTCCGATGTCAGATGTCGAACCGTAAATGGACCATTTCACTGGACTAATTTCGTGTAAACACGATAAGAATACACCGAATATTGTGCTTACGATGCCTTGATGGCATTAGATATAATACCAATTATTGCACCATATAGAAGATTTATATATCATTGACGAGTCACACTAAGTCAAATGTTACAGTGTCTCAACAAGTAAAAGGACATAATCTCTCCTCTTTTGTCTTTTGTGTAAAAGCAACGACTTATATGTGTGTGTGAGTATGTGCATTTAATAGTACCTATTGAACATTTAACCAATTAGAAATCTCCAGCGTGTCGTAGCCTGTAAATGGACAAGTTGCCGAAATGAATTAGTAAATCGCCGTCGACATTCCCGAAGCGTCCCGTCCCACGAGTAAAAAGAGCAGCGACAATGTCTAATTTATTTATAAGAATCGGGAGCACAATAGGGAGTTAGATGGGAGTTGGACAAACAGAGATAGCGTAATCCTTTTAAGAACTTAGGGTCTTAAGGAGGGTGAGATATCGTTTAAGGATTCCACCGGTTGTTGTTTTTGGTTTATCTGTTGGTAAAGGTGACGGGGGTCTTTTAGAGGGTGTTTGTAAATAGCTTGAAATATGACTTTCAATATCAATTTTGCTACATAAAACCTTTTTCAGAATTTACAATGTTGTACCGATATATATTTGTAAATTTGTTATTCATGAAAATGTTGCATTCTATGACTTTAAATTAAACTAGTCAAAGTCTCATAAATAGAGATGAGTGATTTTCACATTGTTAAGTTCCTCTTAAGGGTCTTCGTAACATCTTTAATATCAACATTACCTTTTGCACATATTAATTAATTTCTCCTTTGTAATTGTAGCACGAATTTATTTCCAGTGCACTAGATTTAACCAACATTGATCAAGAAGAGTCATTGCTTTTCCTAAGCTATTTGACGCACGATTTTCAACGTCTCTCGAGATAATTGGATTTATGAACGCGATATAGCTTGATACTTGTTGATCCTCTTAGAATTAGGGCAGGGAATTATCGCAAATCTTCTATTACTATGCAACTTTGAAGGCCTTCCTTAGACATTTCTATTGCATTTATGTTAATAACTTGTAATGTAATATTATAGGGGCGTTAACGGTCCGTTATTAAATAATCATTGATAATATAATAACTATGTCCAGTGTATTATCCTTCATTATCTAGGCGTGGAATGTCACAACCGTCGAATTTATGAGTGCGATGAGCACGCCTATATTATTTACTTGAACCATATTTATTCGTATTGTATACTAATCGTCCTTTATTTTATCTTAGCAACCAAAGCATTTTTATTTACCGCTTTTTACATTCTGAACATGTTTTACCTTAGTACTTATTTCGATTATTAAATTCAGCTCATTTCTAATCTAGTGTCTGTTGTATTTAAAATAATAGGCTTGAAAACTGATTTTTTTTTTGACCCATCAAGTACAGAATCCTAAACGCCAAAAAACCTTACTGACGGACTAAATGAAAATTCGTTTTCTTTACCAAGTCGTAAATTCTATTTTATCTTACGCGTGTGACGTATATATTTTCAAAAGCGAGTTTGCGTTTTATTTACATTTCATATGTTCATCGTCCCTTTTAATCGTCGGTACACTTGTTAATACCTACAATAGTCGTTTAGGCCCACGCCTAAATGTTAGGTTTTATCTGCAATGCCATGCCTGGAACGAGGCTAACGCTTAGCAAAATATACATTGTGCACAAAAAAAGCGTAGCATTATATCGTCTAGATAGTATAATGGTCAATGATTATGTTAATATAGTCATTATCTCAATTAGTTTGTATAGCGAACTCAGGTGGTCCGTCTATGTTTTTGCTGCTATTTTGGTAATCTGTACGATTATTTGTTTGTCCAAAGTTATTTGTTAACTCTTCTAATTTGACTATAAAAAGTTATCGTCGGGGTTGTGCACATTTTACATTAGTAAAGTGTTAACACTTTTTATCAATAGACCTAAGTAAATTCGGTTTAAAAACCTGAATTAATCTGAATTTTAAAACAGTCGCATTTGTGACGTTGATTAGTTGACTGATTATTTTAATGCTGGTACTTCAGATAACGCGACGATATTTGTAACGGTAAATATAATTTTTAAACCGGATAACTTTTCCAAGTAACGACTTTGGATGACATAGTCAAATTGAAGTTTGTATGATTCTATGGATGTGACATCAATATTTTGATTTTGGCTTTTCCGATTCATAATCATATTTCAGAGGTTCTAATGTGTGAGATTTCTTCGTAACCGTTTAATCGATTTTACTAACAAAACACAGTCGATTAGAAACTATAATAAGATAACATTCTAAGTGCATAAAATATCCATGTCCAATAATTGAAAACATTGCTTATTAGATACTTAAAACAAAGCACGCTACATAAACGTTTGCCTTAATGTCAATAGCAAAAAGTGATCCAAATTAAAAAGATAACATGTCGAAACCATTTGAACCAAAAAAAAGTAATGAGTATTCAAATCATTTTTCGCTTGAGGCGATACAGCGTTTTGGAAATGAGAACGAGCACTAATTTCATATAAGTTACAGTGGATATCGTTAGTTTTATCAGGTCTTCTCATCGGAAATACATATTTTGTTGCAGAATTGATGATAGCTTTTCTTTAATATCGTCAAGTATTTAGTATGCTTTATTTGATAGATCCGTTTTGTAATCAGTCTCAGATTTTGATAATTAAAGTATAAGACTAAAATTATTTAAAAATCTCATATGACGTTTGTGTTTGTGCTCTTTGGAAATGCTTTGACTGATTGGCATCAAATTTTGTATAATATATTATTATGTATTTGGTAGATATGAGAATAAGTTGTAAAGTATATTTCATACCATTAAGCGATTATGCGGCAGAACTACGTTTGCCGGCACAGCTAGTATTTTATATATTTGTTAAGTTTTTCTCAAAATACCTACAAAGAGTCGGTTACTTTTATCCAGGAATTTAGCCAGATAGTTTGTTAATTAACACCGAGTAATGCTAACAAGTGGAATTAATTTTAGCAAGGCAATAATAATCTATTCAAATAAGGGGCATGAACGGAAACTGTCCAATTTGTATAGTGTTGTTTATGTTGCCAATTTGTCTTTTTGTTAAACATTGGTCCTGATTTGTGAATTCTGATACCAACGGAAATCTTGATTTGTTAGGGTTTATTTAATTTTCTTATTTTACTTTTAATGTAAATGTAGGTATATACCTCACACTTTGCTGTCGTCGTCATTATTTAGTGCTCTTCTTTGGATTTAATTCAACTTATTGTCTCATTAGTAGGTTATATCCAGTGATGTTTAGGTCTTGTCTTGTTATATTTTATGCGACTCATTGATTAGATATGTGGTATTTGACAAAGATCTGGATTACTTTATAAATTCACAAATATCACCAATTTCTTTAGTTTACTATGAGGAGATAAATCTACGTAGATACAATGATTTAGACCATTTTATACCTCAAGTTTGAATCTTCCATGTGGCCTTTATCGTTATCATAATTAGTCTAGTCTCCATCTCACTGCATATTTTTTAGTTAGGTATGTTTACGGGCTCAAAAAAATTACACTTTCTAATTGTAGGTAGGTACCTACTAATCAAGTAGTGGTTAGCTTAATAACGTTATCCACTGAAGTGCGAAGGGTTAACCTTGACCTAAGATAATAGAGGCGATTTACAGCGAACCTCGACTCTTCGAATACTGATACCGTATTCAAGTTCATACAAAACAGACTCATAGATAATTCATTTCTGTAATGAGCCGGGCACGCGAAACGCTAATTAAGGCTTTAGCGGTATCCCTAAATCATGAGGCGCTGACGTTTGGCCGAGTGGGCGGGAGACCACACAGCCTCGCTTATGGAAATCGAGTAATGATCAGTTGTTTTCTATAGGGAAAATGTTTTAATAGACAGTTCAGACTAAAGAATACCTAGGACTGCTTGTCGAGATGGGAAAGACATTATATCCAGCGTCTAAATGTTTAATTAACATTATCTTGAGTACGCCTGTTGTTATAATATATATACGCAAAGTTTCAAAGATTCTTCATTAGATCTCTGATAACCTATCAGAAAGCTATTTAGCCAGATAATAAACAAGAAAACTGGGCCTAAAAGTCAATATAAAAATACGTAGAATAATAAAATAAAAACTGATAGGCGTAACAATCGATCTAACTTGAACGCACGGTTCAAACTATTTAAAAAAGTAAATGTAGCCCATTAAAAGTGAATAGAAAGTGGAAAATATGAAGTTTTAAACTGTGGTCCAGTGTATTAACACATGCTGGCGACATTTTGAACGATCCCATTCATATGAGCGCCACGGGAGGTGTGGAGGTACGTATGTGGTGGTGATTAAGAGAGTGAACGCGTGAAAAAATCTTTACTCGTGGCTACATTAAATAACGACTATTCTTTATTTATTACTATATTTAAAAAGTAAAAAAGTAGACCTATATATCGAAGGAACCCTAAGACCCTAAGCCTAAGTACTTATTTTCGAGTTTACTGAAAAAATTGTGGACTTACAACGCGGCATGGATGGAATAATGGAGTTAAATAATGCCAGTTTCCAACTTTTATATGAAAAATCTAAGGAAACGACTCATTTTTAATTAGATTTTTGTTGCAGGTTATTTACTATAGGTTTTTATTAAGTGGTTAGATATTAAAAATGATTTTAGGCACCGCTTAACTGCTCACTGATGGTTATGAATAAGCTTTCTAAGATAAAACTTGTCCAAGAAAACCAATTATGATCAATTTATTTGGTATTTTTTGCTTCACATCCTAGCCTATTATAAAATAACAATAAAACAAAAACGATGTAAAGTTATCAAGATGCTATCAAGTCTATGCGCAAGCGCTGCCCGGGGCGTCATCGCGCCGTCACTTGTCAACGATTTACATTTTAATATTATAATAAAGACATAATATAAACGTATAAACTAACTTTTAGTACCGTTATGACGCTTGCATCTCGGACAAGGATAAAGTTACAGTAGATCAGAATTCAGAAGAGTGTGAGCTTGTTTGTCGAATCGCAATAATTTTATACGCCATTGTAGTCAATATATCAATGTAAAAATAAACAATATTTTTGTTTAAACATTTATTTTAATATGCATGAGAAACATGTCCAAATAGAAAATCAAGTGAATTAGCGGGTACATTATACTGACTGACTTTATATTAAACTAGCTTCTGCCTGCGACTTCGTCCGCATAGAACTCCTCCTTTTTTGCAGTCGGTTAAAAAGTAGCCTATGTCCTTTCTCAGGCTCCAGACTTTCTTTGTACCAAATTTCATTTAAATCGGTCCAGTAGTTTTAGCGTGAAAGCGTAACAGACAGACAGACAGAGTTACTTTCGCATTTATAATATTAGTAGGGATTAGCATTATTTTTAAATAAGTATATTAAGATTGTACATTTTAATTATATTATATTCAACTTTTTTTTAAAATATACCTATACCTACATACGGGTGCTTGGAGAAGGTTAAAGTTCCTAATTTCCCTGCCGTAGACAAAAAGTCATCTATAATTAACTCTCGATTCCAGCGAAATGCGAAAACGTAATTATGAATTTGGTACCTTTAACACCCTTTTCGCTCCTTTACTTATCATATTTTGCTATATCTCAGGCCTACTGTAAGTTTCTCCACTACACCCACACCCCCTAACTCAGTTTGATGTAGCCTTGTAACGAGATGGAATTTCAAATTGTGCGTCAGATCTTAACTCGTTTGTTTGTTACTATCCTGTATTCATAATATTTGTATGTTTATATTATTTCTGATTGAACTGTGTCGCGTTATGTTTGATGTTAAGAACGTATTTCTGGAGGTTAACTTTATATGATCGAGGGAATGGACTAGCAAGTACATATTAAGTTGAGCATAATTGGTATATTTAGATATAAAATAAAACGAAGAAGTCTTAAAAACAGTGAACAACCTTCCCAAACTTTATGCTCTTATCAAATTAAATTCCAACTACTTTATAATTATGTCACATACAATAAATATTATTACGCCATGGTCCAATGTGATTCAAATTTAATTATGCTAATGCACAACATTATCTATCGATAAAATTGTTTAAAATATCGATATGTGGGAGTAGTGTTATTAACTACTGAATGTTGCTCAATAGTGATGGGATGATCAATCGTGTCGCCAAGATAAAACTAAATTCTTGTCAACTATTACTAATTATATGTTTGTGTGAATAAACGTAACCAATTTGTAATATAATGTTTTCTCGGATTAGTAATACATAATAAAAGGTATCGTATCGCGCGCTGCCTCTCTCATTTTGGTTCGGTTAGATTAATAAAATATTTACGAAGACTCAATAACGGACAAATAAATTAAGTACGTCTAATTTTCTTGGTTAGTTCTTAACGAAGGTTTTTCGTAGTCGAAATAAAGACAGTGAGTTTCACCTGTACCTTCATATTGTGAGTCGTCCTCTCGCTAAAGACTCACCGGGACCATAAAACCTTTAATAAATAACATTTTCTCTTTTTAAAATCTTCACCATCTCAGACCATACATCACGCGTGCCCGGCAATTTGCTCACACCTTACTCGATGATTCTCGATAAATGTCGACTAATTGAGACGTCTCTCGATATTCGGTTTATCGACTTAATCGCAGCCTTAGGGGTGTAATTTTATACCGATTCTTTTTATTGTTCTAGTTTTCAGTCGATGTTATCTTAATGTTGTCAATTTAACTGAGTAATTAGCGTCTTGTATTATACGTAGCACTTTTCCTTGATGTATATTAAAAGAAAGTGAAGTGAATGTGGTTACGAATATTAATTACAGAAGTAGCGATGGTTTATGCAAACATTAAACACACTTATACAACGAATTTAACGATAACTACATAGTATTATATTCGGCAATAAAACTCCTTTATTGCCAAATATAATACTAACATTAACAAGACTGAATTCCTAATCACGTCTATCAATTTAATAGTCAGAATATCCATATTTTAGTAACAATACTTTATGAGTTTTATATCCCAGTCAGTATTGTCTACGCATGTCGGAACATTAATGAACAAGTAAAAGGATTTTATTGAGTAGTTAATTTATTTCGATCAGTTTTGCAATTAATTTATTCGCAGATAAATATCAATCCCTACTAATATTATAAATGCGAAAGTAACTCTGTCTGTCTGTCTGTCTGTTATGCTTTCACGCTAAAACTACTGGACCGATTTAAATGAAATTTGGTACAAAGAAATTCTGGAGCCTGGGAAAGAACATAGGCTATTTTTTAACCGACTGCAAAATAGGAGGAGCTCCACGCGGACGAAGTCGCGGGCAGAAGCTAGTTATTCATAATTTAGTTTTACACTTAGGGCATTCATTTTAAGGTGACTTAAGTATTATACACAATTTGTAACTCTTTGGTGTATTGAATGCTATTTTAAATAGGCTGAATTTAGGACCAAGAAAGTTGCACGTTGCCGTTATTTTAATGGCACTCACTTCACATTACCATTCATAAGTAAAACAGTGTTAGTGCTCTTCTGCGTGTCTCTGTATCTTCACAGAGTCAAGGCCCGTTGCACCGCACACCCATTCTTTACCACTAAAGGGGTTACCCGATAACCCCGCCGCGTATCGAAAATTTCCCTCCGTGTAAATATTGTCTAGCACAACCGGCCTGCGGTTCGCACGATTTACTGTTCGTAGTCAAATATTCATTATAAATGAGTATGGAGCTAAGATTGCGGATTGAAAACAACAAAAAATTCCTAATTGCATCAGGCCTCGGTGATTTTGTTAGTGCGTGCGTGGTTTTTCTAAAGTACCTAAAAGGATCGTTTCTATATCATTAGCAAGATTTAGGTCAAATCTTAAATCATCTTTTATTTGAATTTACAACGATTTTTTGTACTATGGATACCGAAATAGTACAATTGTTACCGTAGCTGTATGAGAGAGAAAGTACTAATCCTCCAACTGAATGCTAGATACAATTTGGCTTAGATCTTTAGAAGACCATACAGTCCGTCAAATCGACTTCCTGGATTTCATCAGAACTGCTCGCAGCCGGGTCCTAATGCGGCGTCATAACTCCCTCGGACCCGTGTCGCTGTCCGGAACCTCTGAACACGATGCTCACACTTCAATCCCGTTGGTCACAGGGCTGGTAAATTCAAATGGTCAGTTTTGTAAATTACCTCGCTATGATTTTTTATCTTCATATCGGGTACCTAAGCCATAACTATTTAAAGTAAGGATACACCTGCAAGTGTATGATGAACTGTCGAGTCGACATTTTGTTTACATAATGTTGAGAATGTTGTCGACAAACATGAAGAAATAGAAAGACATCGATACATGCAAATATTTCTCGTTGTCGACAACGTAGCTGATTTTTGTCAGATCACCGCGAGAGTAAGACGACATCGACGTGACAAGATGTCGATTTGACATTTTTTTAACTGTAAATGTATGTTAAACTAATATGGCGACCTAGGAAATTGTGAAATCTAAATTATATGACATGTTTCTTTCATTCTTATCTCATCATATATTATTGTTTTTATTAAGTTCAAGAAAAATATGACTGTCTTTGGGGTAGTCTTCGCCCGGCATCAATGTTTTCACTATCTACATTTAGACATTAAAATAGCTCAGTAAACCCAGTCTAGATCGTATCCTAGATCTAATCCGCCAGCCCTGCCCGACACCCACGTGACGCCGCGATGGTATCTCTCAAGTTACGAGCTCGAATAAGATGTACCAGTTGTTAACGATTGCATATGTTGCACTGCAAGGATGCATTAATTCTGGTTTGTTATCCCCAAAAATAATGTACACTTTCGATTTGTCGCGTCCCTTTCATTTAGTTCATTTTCAATGTGTCTGAGAGTGACAGACGATGATCTAGTTTCGTTGGTTGGTTTAAATCAGTTTGTTCGAGAAATTCCGTATCGAGGTAAGCTGGGTTGGCGTCTTCCGACATTATATTCTAAGCCTGACAAAGAAGGTTAGGTTAGGGCATTTCATCTAGTTGAATAATAAATTGTCAGATTCAGACTTTATTTTGAGAAATGAGAATCATTAAAAGTACCGTGGAAAAAAATATACTCAGCTTTGGAAGAACCTCAGTACCTACTTTTAGTATATTTTTTTTTTCAGGAACAGGAAATGAGTTATATATATACCGTAAAACTGCGCTATTTTGCCCATTGAACCTATCTTTGCCCAAGTCAGAACTTTTGATAAAAACCGAAATAAAACAAATATGGCCAAATGCACACTGTTTTTTTAATGTTTAGTAGAAAGTTGACTATATCTGCTGTCAATGTCGATAAATGACCTTGTCGTATCGTACTGTAGTTGCTAGTTAGCCGCAGTTAAAGATGAGGGTGTTTTTTGGCGGGCCAAAATACTTCCAAAAACTTCTGTCCTAAATCTTTGTACGATGTCTCTACTGGTATAGATTTTTGACAGTTACAACTTTATAGGTAATGATGCTGAAAGACAAAGACTCAGTACTTTATCTCTATTATATTCGGATTTATAGCGATGGGTAATGTCATATCCATATTTCAGGCTCACTTTTGACGACTTTGCCCAGTACAATTTTACCCCTAGGGTTGTCTCTTAAGATTTGTTATCAGAATTAAAAAAAAGATGAACAGTATACATGTCCGATTTTGAACCCGTTTTTATTGTATTGGTAATTGAAATATTCTCAATAAAATAATATAACAATAGACAGTACATTTTTATGAGTACTTTTGTTTTAATTTCAAGTTTTATTGTCTTTGTCGCTGGAAAAAGTATCGTTTTGTATTTTATTTGAGTTTTTTTATTGAGTATAATAGTAAAGAGTTGATTAATAATGAGCCTTTTTATATTTTAATGGCAGCGATAGTGTTAAAATACATTACCCTCCTTTTTCTTCATCTAGTTAAGTGTTGACAACCCTAATTCGTTTACACTTTTGTATGGAGCGGCGCACAAAAAGGGTTTGGAATTTTGCCCACTAAAGTTTGGGATAGAAGGCCACGTCAAAAAATAATTATAATCTTATACAATGAGTTTATAGTTATTCTATATCTTAGGTTTTAAGGCTCATGGTAATACAGCTTAAAATGCCAAAGCTATTACCGTTTAGACGAAAGTGGGCAAACCAGGAGAAAAGACAATTTTTTGGCCCTGTTATTTTAATAGCTTATTTCACCCATAAATAACTGTATTATTAAAGTAATTTCTTCACACATACCAAGAACCATATGCAAAGATGTATTTGGTAAAGACTCCTCATTTAAAAGGCCACGATAAATATGAGAAAAAGATCAATCTAAATCAAAACCGGCAAAAAGCGGGCCAAAACGTGAAGTTTGACGGTAGTTGTTTTGTACGCAAAGTAGTAGATATTTTAATGAAACGCTTATCGTACCTACCTACTTATAGTACGCAGGGAACAATTAGGAAAAAAATAAGGACTGAAAATATATTACTGTAAGTACAAGGCCCATGTAAAGTCTAAACAAATTATAATGAATTGACGCTTCCCATATAAATTGATTAGTCCTATATTAGCATATAGCTTAAATTATAATAAAAAAAGATTGTTCGCCATTCTAGAGATATTAATACAAAACGATAATTGATTATAAATGTAATCTTTATGTTTATTAGCTAATTGCGATATAAAGCCGATATTAACCCAGAATAAGGATATTCTAGGTGTGGGAAAATGTGTATAAATCCAAATCCAAGTGAATCGTTTATGTAAATCTTAAGATATATTACTAATATATATCTCATTTTGCCTAGTGTTACTAGTTCGAGTCTATAAATAAAAAATACGTTTATATATCTAGTTAAGAATTAATTAAATTTGTCAACACGTATTTTTACAAATTTCTTTACTAAATTTCTTAAAACTTCTTACTTGGGCGACTGATCTTCAGTTTCCATAAAAATAGAAAAATGTTGCTCCATGATTAATAGATAAAACTCATACACTTTTAACATTCCACTCAATTATAATCATTTAGTACTTACTTAAATGTTGGGTATCAGTTCTATCATGCAAAAAAACGTAGACATGTCTAGTATTGTAGATGTCAAACAATCAAACCAACATTTTGTACAGTACAATCCAACCTTATAATTTCTCAATTAAAGCCATAAGCTACATTCTTTCCCGCCCCAAAAGAAAGTTCTTTATGTGCGTTATCAGCCCTTATCACTCGCCTACTGACATAGTGGCTGGCAACCTCGGATCACAGTCCGTTATTACAACGTAATTACCGAACTTGTTACATTAAAAGGATAAAGATCTCGAAAGCGTTTAATTTTTATGTCGTTGTAACTTAAGCGCCACGAGTTATTTTGTTGGGTGTAAGTATATTTATTTGGTCAAAAAATTCGGAATTCCGCTTAAAACGATTAATCACCTCGTCAATCTATACTAATATTATCTATACTAATATACTAATATATAATATAATATATTATATTATATTATTATATATATATTATATATATTATATATAATATTATAAAGAGGAAAGATTTGTATTTTTGTATGTTTGTAATGAATAGGCTCCGAAACTACTGGACCGATTTCAAAAATTCTTTCACCTTTGGAAAGCTACATTATCCCCGAGTAACATAGGTTATATAATATCACGCTAGGTCTTATAGTTGCGGAGCAGTAACCGAAAATGTTTCAAAAACGGGGGAAAAGTATCGTTTCCGAGGCCTTAAAAAAATCTTAAGTCCCCCCGTGCGAAGCCGGGACGGGCCGCTAGTCTTCAATAAAATTCTTATACATATTATATGTCCACCTGATTAAGTAGGTACTTATAAGGTACCTATCTAATAATAATATTTATAAAATAGCAAACAAACCTTTCCTCTTTATTAGTAAGTAGGTATAGACAAGTCGTCTAAGTACTTCATCAATAGTATATTTTTGCATAAACACGTAGTAAGTAGGTGTATGTCACAATGAAAATGAAAATACCGTGGTGAATCCAAGAGTCTTCGATATATTTATTAACTTAATTCAACAGTTGTTATTTAGGTGACAAAGGTTACCAGAAAATGTTCACAGCCATAAAATGCGACACTATTATCCTTAAAGAGAGTCTTTACATGTAATAGTCGGCAATCGAAGTGTAACAGAACACAACATTGCATTGGGTTATGTTTGTCGTGGGTGTTAAATGACTGTCAATGTCATAGCATCTGTAATAACACTAGTTAAACTTGTCGGGACTATAGACCTCCGTGTTGTGAATAATAGGCATGGAGACAGGATAGTTAGCTTTTAAAGGTTTTCAGTCCGCAGTAGTCCCAATGCTGGGCACAGGCCTGTCAAGAAATATCTATACACGGCATGGCATGTAGGTTCAATAATCCGGATTATTTTGTTGTCTGGGTATCAATGGACTCATCAACACAGCAGCTTTTTTTGGTGTGCATAATTCTTATATAAGTATGACTTCTCGTAAACATAGAAAGTAATTTTCAAACATGCTTGAAGTAGCAGATATTATTATGAACTTAGGCGAGACAGACTTTTTTTATCTTGAAGTCCTTATCACATTGGAGCAAGCATTTTCCAAGCATCCTCTCATCTTAAGAAATAGCCTTTAGTAAATTCACGCTACGTTGGATGAGAAGAATCGGGATTTTTCAAACAATATTATACTTAAACTACAAATACCAAGTATGCCGATACGGGAGAGTCATTGACTTGGCAGCGGATCAAGATAGTCCGGGTTTGAACCTAGTATATTCCACTCGACCGTTAAGTCGATCGAATGCTATCGATAATCGATATCGATTTACTACTTAGCGATTGGAACAATACCTAATTGTTGATTATGAAAATTAAAAATATTAATTCGAAATAATGGTATCTACTACTAGTCTAATTCCTATAACAGTTATTATTATTATTGTCATCGGTTAAAACTATAAAAAAAGCTTTTTCCCGCGATTCCGTGTACTTACCTCTTTTCTTCTACTAAATACGAACTTCCTTCTTTGTGTCATTTAAAAAACACTACTAGGTAATTACTTATATTTCGAATTTGTATGCTCACCGTTTATCAAACTATATTCATTATACTTTATACTTATATTATAAATGCGAAAGTAACTCTGTCTGTCTGTCTGTTACGCTTTCACGCTAAAACTACTGCACCGATTTAAATGAAATTTGGTACTTACATAGAAAGTCTGGAGCCTGAGAAAGGACATAGGCTACTTTTTAACCGACTGTAAAAAAGGAGGAGTTCCACGCGGACAAAGTCGCGGGCAAAAGCTAGTTCATTATAAATCTGTTGATTACCTTACATCTATGACGCAATATTTCCAAACATCCAAGAGACGCGTGTCCAAAATGAAACGATCACCGTAATCAAGGACCCGTGTAATTTGTCTTCCGTTATCTCCATGGGTCTTAATTACTGATTCTATAGATAAAGAGCATGGTATGCCACCTGCCTGTAGTTACCGGCTGATTGTCAACTAGCTTTCACCTCCAACGTCCCTCAAAACATGAAAATCTCTTCAAAATCAAAATCAATATTTATTGAATTTAGGCTTTTACTAGCTCTTATTAGGATCAAAAGTTACCACTTCCGAAAAACCTCGCTTGAGAAGATACGGCAAGAAACTCAATGAGGAATCATTTTTTTTCATAATAGATACCTACATAATTACTTACAAACTAAACAAATCAAAATAAACAATTAAGAACATGTGCGCAATGTTGGCAAGTACCAAAAAAATACATATTATGTATATGACGGCCTGTTGGTCTAGTGGTTAGAGGCCCTGACTACGAAACCGGAGGTTGCGGGTTCGAATCCCGCTAGGGGCAGATGTCAATGTGATGAGCACTGGCATCTGTACCCGAGTCTTGGATGTCTTATATGTATTTATGTATATTTATCCGTTGTCTAGTACCCATAACACAAGCTTTGCTTAAAATGGGACTAGATAATTGGTGTGAATTGTCCAAAGATATTTATTTAAATAATTTATTTAAATAATATGCAATTTTCTTACTGAAGATTTAAAATTTTCTGACTTCCTACTCCAGATATCAAAAAAAAAACAAATACCTAAAGTAGGTAAGTACACTTCTGTGTGGAAATAAAAAAATAATAATTTGCGTTACGTAATAAATTCTGATGCCGATTTTGTAGTTTTCGAAACGTCATCAAATAAAATAAGTTACGCGAGTCAATTCCGTTATTCATTCCACCAAACTAGGGTATTCTATTGTACCTACCTATAAGTTTGATAAGCTCGCACCGCTGCAAATATGTTTATTATTATTATTATCCGGGATTACTGTCGTCGAATGCGTAAACAAGGATTATCGTCATTGTGTAACTAAATATACGAGTTGCCGACACTTGTTGTATTTCAGTGACTTAATAATACTTCGTTCACCGTATAATGAGTAGGGCAAGTTACTTTAAAACTATTGTATTTCACCGGAGAGAAAACATAAGCCTAGTTCAGAAAATTGAATAAATGAGACAACACCAAAAATTTCGTTTTGATGCAACAATATACTGTGCTTGTACATTTTGTCAAAATTAATCGAGTATAAATCTTATTGCAGCTTACTCCTTCAATTTTCAGGACAGGGGATAGACAACGGTAAAAACGCCCGTAAAATCATCAATCAAAAATTATATATGGATTTCGTTTGTCGTTAAATTTGCTATTCGCTCCTAGGAAAGAGTATATAGATACGTTCCTTAGTCAAAGACAGAAATCATTTCGTAAATAGTGTGTAATAGATACCTAGTGTTTTAGCTACAATATTAAATGCTAGTTATAGCTAGTTATGTATGGCCTAGCGCGCACCACAATTTTTTGTCGCGCGATAATTTTATCACAGAAATGCAACGTATGGGTTTCTATGACCTAGCGCGCACCACGATTTATAGAAACCCATACGTTGCATTTCTGCGATAAAATTATCGCGCGACAAAAAATCGTGGTGCGCGCTCGGCCTAAGAATCGTCAGCGATTAGAAAATCGTAAAGTTATTTTAAATATGATACTCGTAGTTAAACACACACACACAGTGATACATTCATGTAGATGAAGTCAACTTACTAATATTATTATATTATATATCTGTCATGTTGAAATAAGTTATAAATTATTTAAAAAAATGAGACTACCAAAATTGTTGCCACATTTTCCTATTGCATAAGGCGGCTTCTTAATTATATAGTTGGCGATTTATCTTGAACTCATTTAATTTTGTTTTTTTTTGGTCTAACCTTATACCTCGTTCTTCTGTTAATACTTGACACATTCTTAACCAGCAGTCGGTGCATAATGTTTAAGATTCGTTTATAAATGATGGTTATCGTAACAGCCGATCGTGTGGAACTGACGCGTTGGTATTTTGATTGATGCGCTCGCGCCGGTGCGGTGTCGATTTCATTGCTCCGTAGATCGCTTTGATTCCTTTATTGCTGTAACACTCCATAATTAATTATGGGAATATATCCCATATAGCTTTTATACATTATTTTCCTCAATAAATGCTGTGTATAATTTATACGTAGGTATTCACTTGTTGATTTTAAATCATACTCCCTGAAAGCATATACTTTTATACCCTTCTGTTTTAAATGAAGATCATCTGGATAGATGATATTTGTTACTACATTTTTTTATTTAGCGAAAAATAAATAATTTAGAAATAAAATGTAGGTAAATGAGTTTTATGAAAATCTTTCAATCTCTTTCCAAAATAAATTCCTTAATTTTAGATTAATGCATAATTTTAAGTAGCATATCGTTTACGCTTCTACCCTTATTTACAATTTTATTTACATAAATTACATTCTGCCTGTCACGTAGTTAGTTAATTCTGTTCCAGCAGATGCCAAATAAATAAATTTACTTTAATATGTAAATGTGCAAAAGTCAGTAAGTGTATTAATTGCGAAGTTGTGTGTCCGTTGAAAGTCTAGATTATGTCCGTGACAGTTATGTTATGCGTAAGGGAAGGAAAGTTGCTGTGACACTTAGAGGGTTTACGAATTTATTAAAACAACTAGCTTCTGCCAGTGACTTCGTCTGTGCACGATAAGCACCCCCATTTTACTCTCTTAGGGTGAGAATTTCCTAAAATTGTTTCATGACTTCCGATGAAGGACTTTCATACTGAATTTCATTCGAATAACTTCGAAAACAGTAAAGTTTCATACTAAATATGAACCCCCGTTTTACCCCTTTAGGGGGTGAATTTACAAAAGTCCTTTCTTATGTTCTCCTACGCTATAAAAGGAACTGTTGTGCAAAATTTCAAGTTTCTATCCCTTATAGCTTAGGTCCTGCGTTGAATACATCAGTTATATAGTCAGCTTTCGCTTATATAGATTTAGATTACAAAAAGTATTAACCAGTGTACTTCTATGAAATGAAATGAGTTCGGGACATCGGCATAGCTAAGGTACTAGGTTTGTACTTAAATATTACGAACTTACGAATTTCAATTTGTATAAGATTCCATTCCATTTTATCTCTTATTACATTACTGCCTTTACCACACAGGCGCCGACAGACGTTCAGCATGCTTGCGCGATTTCGCGGACAGACAGACAAACATTGCAATGGTTTAAATCATGAAACACTATTTTGAAACGTGGCGCCAGGCGGAGCACTTATAGTTATTGTTTACTAACATTTACTCGCGACATCGTTGGATACTTTGGCAACATAGAGGTAGTGAAATTGTAACTAGGTACGAGATTAGCCTAAAGGTTCATTCTTACTATCCCCATATCATATGGATAAAAAAACACTTAACAGATAATGCATGCAAGCATATATTGTATATATTATAAGTGCTAAATATTTATTATAATTATAATTTTTACGACTAGAAAACTATAATCTTAAGCTGTATCGCTGAATCCGTATCCGCTATTAATATCATTCGCCATGTTGAATTTCAACTCCATTTAATTTAATTACACTCGGACAAATATAAACGATGTATTTAATTAAGTAAATCACTCTTGCGTCGCGCTGTGATTGGCGGAGAGATGACAGGCGTCGACAAAAGGTGCGGGCGCGCATATTTTGAATGTTTTTCACGCGTGAGAGAGTAAATAGAATAAAACGCCCATCTCTTTATAAATATACTAGCTTTTGCCCGCGACTCCGTCTGCGTGGAATTAGTAATTACGGCAGCTTAATTTTTCCGCCTTTCATATAACATTTCATCCCCCCTTTTATTCCGTTGCAACCTTTTTTCGCAATCAAAAGTAGCCTAAGTCTTTTCTCAGGCTCTTGGCTATCTGTGTACCTAAGTTCATTAAAATCGGTTCAGTAGTTTTAACATGATAGCGTGACGGACAAACAGAGTTACTTTCGCATTTATGTTAGTTAGGATTAGGATATCTGTATATGAACATGACAGGTTTACACCCGTGATTTTATAGCCATGTCACCAGGGCGCCCACCTGTCTTTCGATGGTTATATAAAGCGCCAATAAATATTATTTGTCGCAACCAGTCTGTCGTAATAACGGCAAAGTCTCCTTCAATTGAACAATAGTTTATTGAATATTTTGCCTTGTACAACTTCAGTTACAAACGTCCTTTGTTTCATAGTTGCAAAAAGAAATCCTATTTGCTTATCCATTCTCTAGACACTCGTTAATTGGTCTTAAAAGGATCATAAACGATATTGACTCATTGGTGAAATAAGCTTTTGTTAGCTGGCGTTTGCTAGGCAGTTTCCCTTTCTCAATAGTTAATAAGAAAGGGAAACTTTGTGATGATTGGTGGCGCTGTTTTCATAACTCCTACGGAATCATCTTGCTTTCTTTTTTAATGCAAGTGTTTTAGTTTCACTCAATTATTATATTTCGATGTAGAAAACTACAGTGAGGGAAAATGAAAATATGTCTTACACCAAAATGATAGATAATAAAAGAGGGCAAGTTACTCTTCCATCTAACTAAACTCTGAATATCGTTTCGAAAATAGTTTCCTTACACTACCGGAATTAGTAAAAGCAAGTAGGTAAATATTTACAAATATATGGTTTCCCCACGACACTCCCCCGGGACACGGGGTAACTGCGACACTTCGAAGTCAAAGCTAAACTTCGGTTTTTATAACTTTGACACTTTCGGGGAGCCCTTTAGTGGTATTTCGGGAAAATGATTCGTCGTGTATGAGCTTGTATGTATGTCCTTTAATTAGTTGACACTTTTGTTATTTCAAAATGCACTTTGTCCATAGGTATATAGATATCGTATAATAATTAAAAATTAATTCTAATATTTCTGTATATAATTATATATTTTATCTTGGTAACTCGGCAATGAGGATGAAGTTCACTATATATTATATCATAAACATTTATTTGTACTTAAGTACATATGTAGTAGTCAGAGCCCATGACTGCGAAACCGAAGGTTGCGGGTTCGATCCTAGGGACATATGTCAGCGCTATGAACACGAACATTTGTACTGAGGTACAAATGTTCGTGTTCATAGCGCTGTCTCGGAATTTGCATATATGTAATATCGATTCCTTATCTAGTACTAGCTTTGCTAAGATTTGAACTAGATTCATTGATGTGAACTATCCAAAGACATTATTATAGGTATAATATCCAATCGATAAATGTATATCTACAACAGGGTTTCTTAACGTGGGGTCCATGGACCCCTTAGGGGTCCGTAGCTTGTATGTCAGGGGTCCGCAGTAGGTCAGTCAGTCTAAGCATATTTATTAGTACAGAACATATCGTAACATATTTTTTTTTTATTTCCAAAAATATTAATGGGTGGGGTCCGTGGTATAGTTTAAATTGTAAAAGTGGTCCGTGACTGCAAAAAGGTTAAGAAACCCTGATCTACAATATTATTAACAATGAAAGTATTTTCCATAAAACGACATAATTTTCATATTAAAATATCGTAAACATATTTGAACTACTAACAGGTTAAATTATCATGGAAAACTTACTAATATTACATATCAATTTATGCCCTTAAAAGATATGTTTTAATGCATTTAATAACACCCGCCGTTGCAAGCTATCAAGGCGCAAACAAGCATAATCATCATTTAACCAACACTTATCGTTAGCACACGTTTGTACAACCGCCCTAACTCTACCATTAAAAATCGCCTTTATACTCCATAATATTAAGGGTCATGTTTGTGGCTGACTGTACTACCTGTAACAGTTTAACTAGACGGTAATATATGAGTGTATCACTTACAACTGTCAGGAGAAGTGTAACGAGCTCCTTGACACACAAACAGTGTAATTTAGGGTTCCGTAAGCATTTGCAAACGTCACGGTGGATATCTTGTCCTGGGTGTAAGGTTAACTTACCTTTTTGTCACTGCAATTTTTCTTTTCAAGAAATAATATATCGGTCTAGCACAAATCTGTAACGGATACCCGAGAACCTAGATCTAGATCTAAAGGGGGATAACACTTAACACAAGTTATTTTTTTCAGGAGAGGTGAAAAACTGATTAACAAGTCCAAGTGCTAGGAGCTTTCTGTATGGATTTATACTTTTTGTATGAAGCTAAAAGAGTTACATTAAATCTGTTTTATTGGTAGGTAGGTTTTGCTGCAAGGAATTCGATGGTGTGTGTAACGCAAAACTCAGGATTTGGAGTTAGTACCCTTTAGATCTAGATGTGCGATATGTTAGTAAGAGTATAAATTATTCAAATATAAAAGAAAACGGCTCGGCTAGTAATGACTTTATAGCGCGAGAAAGTACCTATCTGTTACTATCATGCATTTATGTCAAGTGACGGAGTGCTTTGTCGCGCCAGGAATATCTTACCTAATAATGATATTATGTATATGTATAACTAGCGGTCCCGGCAGACGTCATCCTGCCCGTTCGAAATTCAAATTAGGTAACTTTAGTTAGACAACGTTTGTATGGGAAAAGAAAAGGGCTGTTTTTAGGGTTTTCCCGGCAATTATTCGATTTTTTCTTCCTTGGACTTCAACGAACATTTAAAAAAAAATTGGCTAAATTGGTCCAGACGTTGTCGAGTTATGCGCTTACCAACACATTTTGCGATTCATTTTTATATTTAAGAAGATATCATCAAAGACAAGCATAGAAAGCGAGACCTCTATTACTACCGATTGCACTGAAATTCTCCAGTGTTCAGTTTGTTTACAACCATACTGGCTCTTAGCACATGTGTTCCCGGAATGATCATCTTCAGTTATTACTATTGAAACTGCAGTTGGTATAGTCAAAAATATGAAATTATATTCAAGTGATTTATTTTGTTGGACATTATCTGCACCCCTTACTAGTAGTTAGGTATAGCCTATATTTTATGGGTAGGTAAGTTACCTTATCACTTTATATTTTAAGGGTACTTTCAGCTGCATTTCACAAGCAAGTCTAGGCTGTATTTAGCTACGTATTATTTTTATGAACTATTGGAAAGTTATTCATGCTATGAAGACAATTCTGCATGATACCCAAATGTGCACAAGGTGTTGATAAAGGCAACTTTTAAAATAGTAGTTTCCTTAACAAAAGAAGATTGATATAGAGATAATTATGAAAACAGCACATCTTCATTAACAACACTAACTGCTGACGCCCCGTGACCTTCAGCTAGCTAACCCCACTAAAACTCTTCCGTTACTTTTAACAAGACTATATTTATAAAACCCATCAAGTTTTACAACCATGTAACGGTGTCTTATTCAATAAATGTTAAAACTGCAACAGAACTGCTCTAGTAAACAATGAGTGTGTATAGATAATAATAATAACTTATGTTATGTAGGTATAAGATTTCAGATATGAATAAGCTAATCAGCTCTAGATTTAGGAAACCTAATTGATATGGATACCTGTATCGCCAATGATAATTGTAGAATTATCTATGTGGTATATTAATTACTAGCTTCTGCCCGCGACTTCGTCCGCGTGGAACTCCTCCTTTTTTGCAGTCGGTTAAAAAGTAACCTTTCTAAGGCTCCAGACTTTCTCTGTACCAAATTTAATTTAAATCGGCCTATAGTTTTGGCGTGAAAGCGTAACAGACAGACAGACAGGGTTACTTTCGCATTTAGAATATTATTAGTAGGGATAATTAATGTTTAATGATCTACGTATAGGTAAATTTAAACAAAGTCACTTTATGCAAATATAAACATAAGTATTAGATATATTAAAACTGTTGATAAGAGATAGACGAACCTACAATTAGGTATACTTACTCGGTCAGCTAGGTATACTTAAAATCAATTTGCTGAACTTATTATTAACAACACGTCTACCTTTGCATCGAAATACGAAAATTCAGCAAAATCTAAATAAAAACTATCCGATACTAACTGCAATGTATTTGCGCGAAAATGTAATTCTGTAATCCAGAATAGTTCTTAGAACCTTTGACGTGTTGCGAGCAAGTTGCACTAATCGCGTCAGATTTGTCTTGTTAATTGGAAGACAGGTCCGTTTTGTATGCAATCGTTCGTACAAATAGTCGCAGTCGAGCAGGATGTATTAATCTGATTAGAAATAACCCGATCGGTGGGAAGATACTTGTTTCTTAGGTACCTTTATGAATAATGTTTATTTACCGTAACAGGTCAAAAAATTACGTTGGTATCTACCCTAATAATCAAGTATATGTATACGGTTATTATTAGCCTTAAGAATTAATAATTATTAAACAATTTTTTTATGCTTTCGCGGTTATTACTTACACATTGCAATCAACAAACTAGAACGGATTAACCTCGCGTATATATTTTTTATGCTTACCTTTCGAATTTTAATCTTTAACTCAATCGGCTAGGTATGAGTATAGGAATTGTAAAGTACATATAATAATATACTTACGCGAGTTAAATGCGCTGTAATTGTTTCATTCGAAATATTAAAGTACCTAATGTAAATCAGAAAATTGCAAATCCTATTCAAGGTAAAACACTGATTCATAATCGCACTCTTTAAGAGTAAAGTAAGATTTAGTCATAAGTTCTCATTTGGCAAATATCATAAGAACTCCTATTACAGACAACATAAATTTTAATCACAAAAACACAAAGGTTTAAGTAATTCACTTCATCAAAAAGCCGCCAGCATAAGTAAGGGCTGACTGTCTTCGCAAGCCTTTGTGTCATTATAATGCTATTATACTACCTTTGTTTTACACCTTTATCATTCGCGATGTCTTTATTACTCGATTCATAATTTTGTACATTGGTTAATTTGTGCCATGAAGCTAAGAAACCACTCTAAAGTATATTATTTCTTTACCCCGGTTAATGTTGTAATTATTCATCGCCACTTCACCCAATACGTCCCATACTGCTTATTGAATTGTCTTGTTACCTATTCAAAAATATACATATTAAGATTACACTGCCAGGCCTATCCGAATGAATCTACAAATCACATGTGTGCTATGCAAAAACGCCCTTTCGGCTTATCACGGCAGTAACTATATATCTATGTAACCTAGCGACAAAGGATATAACTCCTTTACAAGCAGTATTACACTTATATCCTTTTTCACTAGGTCCCTAGTTATAAAAACCTATGAAACGCAACTTCTGAATTTATATATTATAATGTTTTTTTGGCACAACGTCAGTCTATTTGAATTTGTTGTATTATACTATTTTGGTAATTTACATATAAGGAAATAATTCGCTGTAAATCTATGGTATTCTTTACTCCATGACCATAGACATCATAAATAAATATGGCTCGCGGCGACCATAAAGTACGGCTTACGTCGGCCATAATATTCGTCCATCGGTCTGGCACCGCTTTATCATCAGTTTGTCTATTCCGCACCTCTTTGACGCTAACCATTGTCTGTGGCTTATGTATAAGAACATAAACTAGACAGAAGTTTGCATTGATAATGCATAAGGTAAATTATTTGTCTATTATGATTCCATGTTCTTTCTCGAAAAATGCTTGATAACAAACTACAATTCGTAAAAAAACGTTAATTTTAATTTGGGAACCTATTTTTCCAATTTCATTCACTTCCATCCTATTGCATCCCTAATTAGAGTATTTTACTATTATAATAGGCATATAGAAATATTTATGAAGACGTAAGAATCAATATAGTAATTCAAGATTTTTCCAGAAGTAATATTTTTTTCTTCCTCAATTTCGATCTTTTCCACGCTGATCAAAATATTCCATGCACACGCGACGTTTGTTATAACGACTGTCCATATTGTCAGTGGCTAGGTAATTTACATTATAAATTGCAACTTTAATGAAATTGTAAGTGTGAAATACTCCTTATGTCTCAGCCTATGATGTAGTACAGATCACTAAGGATTTTCTCGGCATATAAATGATGTATGATTTCTCGTCGTTCACAAGACTGCCATGTAAAATAAGTAACTGGAAAGTTTTTATTACCTATTGACGATTCTGTAAATAAGTAAATTTTCCGAGTTTGTTCACAATTGGTCATAGTGCTAAAAAAACATAGTTCTGGGGTCCCATCGAAGAAGCTTATAAGCGTCATATGCGGTCTAAATATAAAATAGAAAATGTAATACTCTGCGTGTAATGGTCCTTTTTACTTAATGGGACTACAGAATTTTAAGTACGAATTTCAAGATTAATGTTAAAAATCTTACAATGACAAAATTGCACAAAAAAATATAATTATTATTTTATATAAACGCATTGGACATGCTAATAAAATGCCGGTCCATTCTTACATAACAACACACGAGGCGAATTCAAAAGCAACAACAAGTACTTAAACACCATCCTTCTTTACAATTGTAAATCCCACTCCAATTTCAACTTTAAACTATAATTCTAAAGTCGAAAATCTTGTAAATTGTGTATTAAGATAGATGCAATATAGGATTAGTAAGTAGTATTGAATATAATAAACATGCGTTTGAGTGCATAAAGTACGCGAGATGTCCGGCGCTGCACGCTACTGATGGTTTCTGACTGATTTGTAGAAACAATTTGCAACAGAGCTGAATTGGAAACTTTTCCTAATATTTACTACAATTAATCAAAATTAGATCGAAGTCCATAGTCTAATGCCAGTAATGATTATGATATTTGTACCAAGACAAGAGTAGAACAAAATCGAACCACTCTGTAAAAAGTTATGCGTGGTCATACATTTAAAAATATATATCGCACACCTAGATCTAAAGAGAGCTAACTCAAAAAAGGTTCTTTTTCAGGAGAGGCAAGAAACTGATTAATATGTCCATATGCACGCATGAGTTTTCTGTATAAATTTATACTTTTTATAATAAAGCTAGCAGAGTTATATTAGCTGAAATCAGTTTTAGTGTAGGTGGGTTTTGCTGGAATCCAATGGTGTGCATAACTCAAATCTTCCAGTTTTTGAGTTAGATCCCTTTAGATCTAGGTGTGCGATATATACGCGTCGAATTGAGAACCTCCTCCGTTTTTTTCCTCGGTTGAAAATATCGAGACCCGCAGTTATGTTTGAAAACACATTTATTAATACCTTAACACGGGGTATCATGCTTTATCTAATTACACTAAAGGCGTCACTGATCGAATCGACGGTCATTGTCTTGGTCATTCTCTGTCTAAATAAGTAAGTTGGTAAAAATAAAATTATTGGTCGCGTCCGTAGTGGTTAGCTATGTCGAAAGGCACGTAGTTAGAACTTAAATTAATGTGTGGCCAAAAATGTTAAATACAAGTTTTGCAGCAAAAAGAAATGTTTCCTGAAATGTTGATATATAAGTACATACTTATTTATTTTTGTACAACTTCCGTTCCCATTAAGAAATGCAATAAAATACCTATATGATATGAGAACCTTAAAATCTTTACTCCTTTTTCAACTTAAACACATAAAAGTGTTAAATGAATCACTTCTAAACCCAACCCTGTCGAAACCAGCCCCATAAATCCAAAGTGACGTCCGAACAGTGCCATTGTACAAATATTTGTATCGTATTAGCCGACTGTCTCACAGACGTTGTTAATGGGAAACAGGGAGCAGCGTACAACCAAAACGCAGTACTCCCTTATAAAAACGCAGCAACATAATACCTTGTGATCCTGAGATAATTTTAGAATTTAACAACGGTGTCTAAATAACTTATGTGTTATTATGATTGTATGTAGTTGGGACCTTTTGGATTGTAGTTTGTTTTGTTTAATGCGCGTGCGACGGCGCTACCTTTGACATGTTTGTGGTGTAAGTAACGTTTGTTGTAATAATTAAATGGTTTTGACATTCAGCCTTTCTCGTGTTGTTGAGGATTTAAGATTGGAAATATTATTATACATTGCCTTTCTTACGATAGCTCATTGTTTTATACCATAACTGAATGTATAGAATATATTAGACTATGGGCCCATGTTAAAAAAAATATGGGTCATTTGAACCACCAGATGACCTATGTAGAACGATATAAGAGCATAAAATAATAAGATTTAGCATTGTGCCGTCACTTGTAAGCTGTCCAACTGAGTGCAGGTGAGAATTCAAAAGTACCGGTAGAGTGAGTACATTTTGGTCATATATTTTTGAACGGCATTGTTACCATCGATAGATCCATGAAAAATAATACTAAAACGCGTAGTGCCGTAAAAAAATGGTGATCCAAGAAGTCGGAATATTTTTTTGATTTTCCGACAATTTCCAGGGTGAATTTGGTCATTTGATACAGTACGGCATCAGTTTCATACTATTTCAATACTGCTTCTAATCCATCATTCCGCAACGCCGTAAAAAAATCAAGCGACAAGGGGAAAAAACCGAAGGTTGCAACCCCCTCTCTTTCCGTGGTCCAGGGGGTGATTTGATAAAGTACGGCTTCGGTTCCAAAACATTATCTAGCACTTAAAAGTACTATTAAAAATAATGCCGTCAAGAAATGATTGTTCATTTGAATGTATATCAATAATTATCTTAATTTCATCGTATTCTTGATTTATAAAGCTGTAAAATCATTTGATCCTGTACGGGAACTATTTTTCTAACATAATATTGTAAAATACAATTGTTATATAGTATTGCCGTTCAATAGAAACTGTTCTGAAAAAAATTATGGAGAAATACAAAAACTGAAATTTTGCAAATTATTGCAGTAATTTAAATATCATATATTAATGAAATATAGCAGTTATCTACATTGTATCCCATGTTTTAAATAGTATTAACATAAATAAATTAGGAAAAAATGATGCCGTAAGTACATTTTAATGCAGACCATATCTTTTAGGTTCATGAAAATGACGCTACCATTTTAAGGGTACTTTATGGCCATCTGATACAGTACGGCATTAACATATTTTTGAAGAGATCAATTGATAATATGATAAAATCACTATGACGTCTAACTGAAGTGAAACGGTTCCTCATCCGGTGCCGTTATGTCACAGACTTTTTGAACCAACGAAAATGTACGGCATATGAAAAAATATTATCTATGCATAAAACACTTTCGAAATAAATTAATTTGACGTTGTGTCAAATCACCCCTGGACCACGGAAAGAGAGGGGTTGCAACCTTCGGTTTTTTCCCCTTGTCGCTTGATTTTTTTACGGCGTTGCGGAATGATGGATTAGAAGCAGTATTGAAATAGTATGAAACTGATGCCGTACTGTATCAAATGACCAAATTCACCCTGGAAATTGTCGGAAAATCAAAAAAATATTCCGACTTCTTGGATCACCATTTTTTTACGGCACTACGCGTTTTAGTATTATTTTTCATGGATCTATCGATGGTAACAATGCCGTTCAAAAATATATGACCAAAATGTACTCACTCTACCGGTACTTTTGAATTCTCACCTGCACTCAGTTGGACAGCTTACAAGTGACGGCACAATGCTAAATCTTATTATTTTATGCTCTTATATCGTTCTACATAGGTCATCTGGTGGTTCAAATGACCCATCATTTTTTTAACATGGGCCCATAGTCTATATATAATGGGGTAGGTACCTACTTATCCGTTATAAAATCGTCTATTGTATTAAGATGAGGCTTGAAAATAGGTGAAAATTTTCCTCTTTGTTTATTTTATGAAAATACATGATTATCAATATTTTTTGTTTTACAATTACCAAAGCACCTACACTGGGGAAACATTGTGGTGTAACAAAATACATTTTCTAATATGTTACCAATTAAAATAAAACACGAACAGAAAGGTACTTCGTTAAAAAACTGCTAAAATGCAAAGTAGTGGTAACACCTGGATTACAGTCGTTATTAAAATTAACGAGAAAAAATAACTAAGTATTTACATAATAATATGAAAATCAGAAAGTGATGTCCGGAAATTGTGAAAATTTTAATTAACACTCCGTTATATTAAATTTAATAAGATGTGACAAATGGATCCATGCTAATTTAATAGGTATACATATATGTATAATATACCTAGTTAAAAGTAATTTATGCGGTACAAGTAAAGTACATGCGATGTTTCTTTTTAATATATGGGTACGCTATTAAGTAATCGTTTATTTTTAACAAAATAGGTATAACTTACATAGAACTTTTATAAATAACCTTTTTTAATAGATATTCTATTGTTATTAACTTTGCGGTGAACGCATTGGGATGAAACCCCGAAGGCATCAGAAATTATTTTGCAGTAATAGTACATTACGCACCAAGGCCAGTAAAATAAAAAATGTCTCAGAACACATGTAATTGTCGTCCGAGGCGAAGCCGAGGTTGACAAAAATGTGATCTGAGGCTTTTTTATTTTACTGGCCGAGGTCAGTATACTATTTTTCTGTTCGACGAAGCCAAAAAGCGGCAATTTCATTTAGCGCAGCGGCCACAAAGTTGGCGCTTTCTGGCCGGAGAACAGAAAACATTATTTTTTCTCTTCCTTCTAAAGAACTCTTTCGTCACTCCTTATTACCTAAAACGCTATGCATTAAAAATACATGTAAGTTTACCTTAAGTTCCACTAGTTGTATGACTGGTAGGCACACTCTCAAATTACCAACATCAAATTAATTACCGTTAAAAAAATACCACTTTACCTATACTGAATTAATCAGTCGAGTTCATTATAATAGTTGAAACTCTGTAACATGTATGTAAAACAGCTATTACGATGCTATACTGCGACACAGCTGGTGGTAATGTGACCAAGTGAACTACCCAATGGTAATGGAAGTTTCAGTAATTTGCCAATAATTTAGACCGCTTACTCGTAGAGGAAGTGCTGTAATGTGTTTTATAGGTTTGGATAGTGGTAATGTAAGAACATTTTACGACACGGGATAAGTGAATTTATATTCACATGCGATTTTATTTGTAGTGTTGAATATAGTAATTTTCATACTTGATAGTAGTTGATAACTTGTTATCAAGCGACTACTATAATGTTAAAGTTCCAGTAGAATTGGATCTTTTTCAAATTTTGTATGAATTGTAATGCCCAAACTACACCTTTTGGGAAATGTACTTTCCTTCTTACATTATTCCAAGTACTTAAGTGTAGATGTAGAAGAAAGTATTAATTGTGATTGTATGTCTCGTACAAAGGAAAAATCATTGAAAAATTATGTCAAAAATATATTTAAGTAATTACGTCATGAAACCTTTCGATCGCATTTTATCTTTCTCATATAACGTCACGACCATATCAAACTACCGGTTTTAATATTAGGGTAGGTACTTACCATTAACGTTATCTGTAAAATCTTTGATATTAAATGTTTTTGTGATTTAAGACCCCATTAAGATTAGTTGCCTGCCACCGATGAGTGGGAAATTGCTCAATCGGTGTTTTCTTACATCCACTTTGCATAGTTTATGGTATATTAAGATAAATTTATCATATTGTGATATATTATCACTTTAGTCCACCATCTGTCGACCACGAATGTTCTCATACTTTAGTCACCTAACGCGACGAGAAGATCAGAACCTAGAAAAACTAGTTGTGGTTGGCGGAGTGGAAGGCAATATCTTGAGGGCACTCCCCAACCAGATGGTCTGATCAATTTAAGGAAACTACATCCTTTAGCAAATTCCATTAAGCGGTAGGAACAATAGAACGGTCTCGTTGAAGACAAATCATCAGGACTAAGAGATCCTGTGATCACAATTCTTAGAAAGTGAGACCGCCTGCAGTAGAAGATTAGATACTTTTATAGAATATAATACCTACAGGCTTAGGAACAGTTTCGTTTGTAATTGAGTGCAAAGTAAAGTGTATAATCTCACGATCTGCCTTTCTTGATGGAAACCATCCTGATATTAAAAATAAAATATTATAGTCTATAATCGTCCTACTGCTCCGTAAGCTGACAAAAAAAATTAAATCGAATTTAATAACTTCGATTAGTTAGTGTGTATACAAATTACAAAATAATTAAATTATCGCGCTGTCTTCATGAACTCGATTGATAATTAAAAACTGAAGACATTTGATTTAAGTACCTACCTACCTACTGAGTGTATTAGTATAATTTGTTTGTGAAGCTATTTTTAAAAAATGCTTATAAAACAGTTTTCTTTGTATATGTATTCTATTTTGTCTATAAACAACCTTTAACTCCATTAATATTCCAAACAGAACTGCGTCGGCTACCCTCAAAAGTTAACCCTAAACGTTAAAATTAAAAGGAATACATCTTTTATCACGCTCGTAAATCAGGGTTGTGTAATAAAATCGCATTGTCATCCAGTTAATAGCCATTTTGTCACAAATATGCCTATAAATTACCGGCGAGTGCCACCCCTAAAAGGAGTTATAAATCTCAACAAATAAGATTCGGTTAAGGCGCGTATCGTTTAAAGGTCATCTATTTTTTAGAATGAGCAAAAAAGCGTATTAGATAGGTCAAGGTAATAAATCGTTACAGGAATCATTAACCGCATGTTAAGTTAAAAGGGTTATTTTTGTGTTTCCTTTAAGGAAACAAGTGATTGCTATTTCATATTTATAATACCTGGTATACACAATTTTTATTCGGAAATCTATGTCGGTACAGTTTTGGGAGATAATGTACCTATCGATTAAAAGTAGAAATCAAAAAAAAAGTTCATATTGATATTACCTCCTCCCGAACTGTACATGTACCTACCTACCTACCTAGTCTTGTAATTTATTCCTAGTATTTTTTCTTTTGTTACAGCCGGACGAGCTAGCAAAGTCAGTAAAACTGACATCTCGGGAGCGTCGGTTTATAAAATTCGCGTCGGTGGAGTTCGGTGGACAGCTGTACATGACGCCACAAGATTTCTTAGAGTCGGTGGTGGAACAGGAGCCAAGGCGTAAGTACCGTTTCGTATCTGCTATTATTTTTGACACATGGCGTAGTTAGATCCAGATAGAGGCTCGTGTAAGTGAAGTTTTCGTAATTGTCTTTATCCCTACTAATATTATAAATGCGAAAGTTACTCTGTCTGTCTGTCTGTCTGTTACGCTTTCACGCTAAAACTACTGGACCGATTTAAATGAAATTTGGTACAAAGAAAGTCTAGTGCCTGAGAAAGGACATAGGCTACTTTTTAACCGACTGCAAAAAAGGAGGAGTTCCACGCGGACGAAGTCGCGGGCTGAAGCTAGTAGAATATATATTGTCTTTTAGTGGTAATTTTGCAGGTCTCTGTAATTTTCTTGTATGTAATAATGCATAATTGTGAACAGTTTAGGCACCTACGCGTACTTGTTTTACTTTCTCATGTTATCTGGCTCTGAAGAGTTTATGTTTTGTTTGGTGACGGTGATTGTCCTAATGAAATGAAAGAAAAACTTGCCTTTCCAGCAATCACACTACCGCCTAAATATTGATATATTGTATAATATATATTTTTGCGTTTGTCTGCAGCTCGTCTGAAGCGACGCGTGCTCACACAGAAGGAGATCGAGCAACTTAGGGACAACACTCCTGCGCTCAAGAAGGGATCCCCGCAAATGTTCCGCAACCTTCGGGATAAAGGTATATTTCTTTCAATTATTTGAATCATATTAAGTCCTGCCTCACTAGCTTCCCACTTTTTATTATAATTGGAAAATTCGAACTGGTTTTTAGCCTTGTCATAAAACTGCAGAGTGCAATATAGCAATAGATAGATCTACCTACTTTCGTTTGTGTATCTTGATCGAGATTCATTTTCAGAACATAAACAATATTTGTTTGTTTGTTTCAGGCATTATCTCATACACAGAGTACCTGTTTCTTTTATCGATATTAACAAGTAAGTCATGTTTTATTACTCGTATAAATAATATGTTTAAATATATTTTAGTAAATTGTTAACTAATTCTAAAAACAACTAAAATGTTGTTGCAAAAGCAGTTTATTTTACGTTTTCTTTTTACCTTTGAATCGTGGATTGAAATCAAAACTCCTACATGTATTTATCTAATTATTCTGCAGATATCAGATTAAAGGAGTCTGCCCACTACACCGTATCATACCATGACCGTGCTATGAACGTGTCAGGCAAAAAAATATTCTTTGTATAGAAAAGCATGATACTAAGTCCACTAGACCGTTCCGTCACCGACTCGTACCGCCTTACGTATTACCTTCCGTGCTTGATACGTTCATAGCACGGTCATGGTATGATATGGTGTAGTGGGCAGACTCCTTAAGTTCAAAATGCCTATAAAAGAAATTATGTTTTCAGAACCAGCGTCCGGTTTCCAAATAGCATTCAATATGTTCGACACGGACGGCAACCAAAGAGTAGATAAGAATGAGTTTCTAGTCGTGAGTAGCTTTTTTATTATAAAAAACATTATTTCTCCTTATACCTCAGTACATTTGATCTGCGTGATACCTTTTTTTCCGTCTTGAAACAATTTCAAAATCCTGCCTTCATTTATTTAGCCAAGTTATGGGTTTATACTATTGACAAAAACATGCAAAGAATGGATTTTTTTTATACCATTTTGCATGAAAGTTTAAACATATATTTATATATTGCACGGTAGACTATATATTTTATTGGTATTGAAATCTGGATTTGTTATATTATTAACTTGGTATAAGGGTTCTTAATACGGTATACCTGATATAATTGGACTTGCATTAAAATTTAGTGTATTTTCCTATTTATATGCACTTTTAATAAAAAATAATAATTTACTAAGACAGAATCAAATGTAATTTATAGTTTGCATTTTACATTTAGGTACCTACTTGATAAGTATTCCTTCTTTCTTTTGATTGTTTTAAGATTTCTAAGTAGGTTAAATAAGTTGCCAGTATAATTGATGCTGTCTTAGTAAATTAATTATTTTAGTGACATTTCTTCATATTTTATACTGGTTTCTTGGGCCCATTTTAACTTCTTTAACTTCAAGAAAAGTCTTTATTAGACAAAGGCTTGATCATGTTATAATTATTTTTTCCTTCCTTTTTTATTTATTAAATATTATTTATTTCCCCTTAATATAATGTCTGCTTTTAAATCGGATTCAAATCCCGATGGAAAAAAAATGTTTGAGATATATAACGTAATAGTTAATTTTTTTAATTTGGAAAATATTTGCACAAATTAAAGGGTTTTTACACTGAATCTGTCAACCATTGTTAATTTCATTCTTGAGAAATGAGACATTGGCTTAGAAGTGAGACATTATTGGCCAATATTTTATTATATATTTCTTAGCATGTTTTGTTGCTAAATATAAATAGATCCAACGGTTGCTGGGTGGGTCGTTGAAGGAGCGTAAAAATCTGGACGCGAAAAGCAAGGAGGCTGTGAGTTGTGTTGCGTGCTTCTGTTGGGACTGTGCCGCTCTGGCTATTAGCACTTTAATTAAATTACACTTTAATACGATATACAAAATAATATTTAGCTTTCTGTTTGTATGAAAAAACTTTAAACGGATTTAATTCGAGCATTTTATTTTATTTTCTGGCTTTACTCACTTAATTGAGCATAAGACTATTGTCAGCACAGTCGTGCTACGATTATGGAATCTGTAAGGCTCCGAAACGTCAGCCAATAAAATACGCGAGTTAAATCCGCTTAAAGTTGTTTCATTCCAATGTATAATAACCGCGAAGGCATCATAAATTATTGTTTAGTTTTTTGTTTTCAAATCCGTGTCTTGAACAATTTAATGTGGAACGAAAATATTCGAGCGGTCGATATTTTAGAATGAGGGCCACCGCGTGTCAGAAATCCGCTAGATGCGCTAGTGTAGAATGAGGTCTAGCTGTCATGTTCCGCCAATGCCGCCAATGAGAGGCAAGCTACTGGCCTGTGATTGGTGGTACATGACAACTGGACCTCATTCTACACTAGCGCATCTAGCGGATTTCTGACACGCGGTGGCCCTCATTGAATCGATTTCTTCGATACTTAACATGATTACCACTAGACTTATCTTGTGGGGTAATTATAGAGCTTTTTTTTTTCATTCATGCTATACTGGATTTCCAACGACTTCTGTGAAGTAGCATATTTTGTTTCGTTACGTAAACATATCAACAAATATTTATCTTGTTAAAGAGTTTCCATGAGACCTCTTGTATCGGATTAATTAAGTATCTACAAAAGACTTAGGCACAAAATATGTAAAAGGTCTTAAATTACTGCAATACTCATTAAAGATTTATTTGTATACATTGTTTATTATGATGTAGGTAGGTTCTGTAAGTACAGAAAGCTAGATATTAACATTAAAGTGTTAAAAATGTTTGTATTGTTATCTGTTGTGTCAAATTCTTGTATGATACAGCAAATATTTCTTTATGTTTTTTTTTATTTTATTGTTTGAGTTTATTTTACAGGACTACTTAAATCAAATAAGTACTTACTGTTTATAAATATCGTCGATAACTCTAACCAATGTAAAGAGTTAAAAAATAAAAATTGTGCTAACTATTTTAAATGTGTAAATAGCTATGTAACAACTTTTTAAATTTTTTATTTTATTGGTTACCACATGTTTAGACAATTGTCCATACTTTCTTGGCGAAAATATTGTTTATGAAACACTACACTACGGGTCTAGCAGTCTAGTTTAATCAGTAAATCGGGAAGAATTCTAAGATCATCTATCACTTATAATAAGTTGATGATGATATGAGGAAGCGCATACCTACTCTTACCTCCGGTTTAAATACAGTGTTCATGACCTGAATATATAATATATATATATATACTTACCTACTTAATCAATTTTTTTTACGGTTCCTAATATTAATGTTCTTGAAATCCTCATATTAATTCGAGTTTGTGGTTTTTTATGATATCATGTCGTATTTTTTTATATTAACAACATTTGTCTCTACATGGGAACCTAACATTATACCTATTTCCGGAGCGGCACAGATACCTACTCTTCTGCTTAAAATTCTAAATTGTGTTTTCCTTAAAAATATTTTAATTGACGCTTTTATTGGTTATTATATATTAATGTGTATTTTTATGTGTATAATGTTAGCTTCAAGCGTTAGTATCGACTAACGTACTAAGGAACAGGGGGGAGGAAAAACCGGTCGCAAAAACATCGACAGTAAGTCCAAAATCCAATGGCAAGAGTTTTCGTATGTCTCTGTCGGTTTGTTGTGACGTCATTTTTTAAATTCGAAATTAGTTGTTGTATGTACTCCTTCGTTGGCTATGACCTGCACGTTCTATAGTCCTTGCCAATTTGAACTTTATTGCAATGGTTTTAAATTCAAATTGCAAGGCTTAAAATGCAAGTTATAGCTCACATTTTGTGTATTGGCTTCACTATTTGTCAACCGTAGTTTTCTGTTTATTGTTTTTTAATTGTCCTCACACCGGTTGATTGGATGTCTACCACAAATTTAGATTTTCCAATGTCTAGTTTAGGTAGACCGTCTGTATCAAAATCTGATATTGTATATAGTTTGTACCTATCTATCCCTAAATAATTTAAAATGCTGTTTTAATGCTACCATTATCAAACCGCATTCCTAGTAATATTAACATTTAAGTCTGTATTATTTACCTACATATGTCCTTATCGTACTTACTCTTATACTAACAGGAACGCATATTTATTTACTGATTTATTTATCCTATGACATCATAACAGAAAAAATATTAACCCGTTCCGCTCTTAGCATGTGTTTAAATATGACAGCTATTCTGCCAATCAGACATGTTAGTGTGTTCGGACCATGTTTGGATGCTGTCTTGTCAGCTACCTACTCATATTTTACTTTGACTTGTGACTCTACTGACTAAGTTCAAAAAATTACTAATACCTGACCGAAATTTTTGTACTTACTATTTATTCCACACCGCAGGATATTTTCTTATAAAAATATAATAAGTAAATAAGAATTAAATGAGTATCTTTTACATCAGTGGGGACTCCGTTATATTACAAGTTTGAGCATGTACTTACCTATTAAAGTGATATTTAATAGTAACTTAATGTTATTTATCTACACAACATAATTCTAAAATTTCAAAGCTTAATATTTGTGATAAAGTAATAAAGGCCACTGCCAATTACTAATTTAATCATAATAATATTAATATGATAAACTATGACATTAATAAAGGGAGGTTTGAACAAAAATAACTATTTCTAGATGGAGAAAATCTTCAGCTTCGCGTGGAAAGGAAAGAGAGGGATAGATAATAAGGAGGAAGGCAAGAGCGAGACGGATCAACCGCACGAGACGTACGTCAATGATGAACAGGGTCTGCAGAGGAGGCACAACGTTGATACACTTTTGCAGGTACTGTTCTTATACTTGGGACTAATTTTATTGTACAAACTTCTTATAATATTCTTTCAGTTTAAAATTAGATATTATTATGTCTAATTAATTATCAATATGTTAAACAGGTCGATAGAGGTCCTATATTAAATATAATATTATAGGTAAATTATAATATTATAGGTACTTATCTTGTGTAAATAGGTACCTACATGAAGACATTTACGAATCATAGTGAAATTAACTTGATGAGATCATTGTTGTTCTCCTTTGAAGGTTCATTTCTTCGGCAAGAAAGGTACCAGCGACTTAAAATTTGAAGGTTTTAAGCAATTCATGGAGAATCTACAGACTGAAGTATTGGAACTGGAATTTCAGGAGTTTGCTAAAGGTAATCTAACCATACATTACTTACGTTTAATAGAATTCTGTGTTCAAAAGTTACTTTCGTACCTTTTATCTTTATGTAAGTAAGTTTTGCAGTAACTGGTCATTAAATCGTACCTATCTAGAATTTTTGTAATTTTTCCAGACTCCTTAATATTCTCGTAATGTCCATGTACATATAAAATTAATCATCCATTTGTGAACTATTTTTTATATCCTAAATTCCGTGTATCATGGCGCTACTTTTATCTAAATGATATAACAATACCAATTGTCTATCAGGTCACGAAACAATATCAGAGGTGGACTTCGCAAAGATTCTTCTCCGCTACACGTATCTCGATACAGACGAATACGACATGTATCTGGATCGGCTGCTGGACCGGGTGAAGGACGAGAGAGGAATCACCTTCGAGGAGTTCAAGACCTTCTGCCAGTTCCTGAACAACCTGGAGGACTTCACCATCGCGATGAGGATGTACACACTTGCTGACCATCCTATATCTAAAGGTGTGTAACTACCTACCAGTGTTGCCAATTTAGCGATTTTGTCGCTAGAACTAGCGATTTTGCTTAAGGCTTAGCGACCAAAAAAAAGTTTTGACGACATAAATAGTTTAGCGACTTATCTGGCGACTTTTGGAGTACAAATTAAAACAGTTCTAGAGCCCATAATAGATACATTTTTCATGAAATCGACACAATTATTCAATGCCAAGAGATACTTAATATGGAAAACGACAAACGCGATAGCGCACCAAATTCAAACTTTATTTAATTGAAGTTCCATTTGTATATCATTAGGGGGGGGGGGGAGGGTCCCCGAACTTTTTATGGTTATGTTTTAGTTTTAGCGACTTTCTGGCGACTTTTGACTTTGAGTTTAGCGACTCGAATTTCTAGGAGTTGGCAACACTGCTACCTATCAATGAGTTAGGTACTTAGTTATTTGATTCTTAGTTAGCGGGCGAATCTTCAAGCGTTTGAGAACGCCTCGAACACTCGAAGATCCGCCCTAGCGTCTAATAAATACTTATAGTTAAAGGCATAGATATTCATAAATTTAAACATGTCTTTATATCAATGCTGTGGACATATAATCCTCAAAAGTGTTTGTAGGTAGGTATATCTTTGTCCTTGACTCTACCAGCTTGAAAGAAAAGTAATTAGGCTGCTGGTAGCAAAACTATAGTAAAAAAATGTTAACTTAATTACTTACGAACGTCTCTGATATCTACTGTTATCCCAGAGCCCTGTGGGTTGGGGGTCACACAGTCAAATTCCATTCAAAAGATATTAATTTGATTGTAAGCAATAATTCATTCCAATGTGTAATAACCGCGAAGGCATCAGAAATTATTATGAAAGCAATAAGTTTAGAAAAATATCTAGTGTTATCCATAAGCCCGGGGGGAGGAGGGGGATGATGCGACCTGGATCATCAAATGGTTACCTACTTATTTAATATCTTGGTTAAGTTTACAGTACCTATAACTTCTGGGGGGCTAGACAAGTGCCCAACGTTCAACGTTAACGTTAAACGTTAGCACCAAAATGTATGGGTTTTACATCCGCGAACGTTTGTGACGTACGTGACAGTCGCTCGCGGATGTCAAATCCCATACATTTTGGTGCTAACGTTTAACGTTAACGTTGAACGTTGGGCACTTGTCTAGGGCCCCTGGTTCATAGCGGAAGGTCATTTATACTACGGGTCATCTAATTTTTTTTATGCGCAATGATCAAAATTCTAGGAAACGTCAAAACAAGAAGTTTGTCACTAAGTAGGTATCTATAATTAGCCACGTGTATTCCAGACGAGTTCCACCGCGCCGTGAAGATATGCACGGGCATAGCGCAGTCGGCGCACCTCGTGAGCACGGTGTTCGCCATCTTCGACGCGGACGGCGACGGCCTGCTCAGCTACAAGGAGTTCATCGCTATAATGAAGGATCGCCTACATCGCGGGTTCAAGGTATATTATAGTACTGATTAGTACTTGCGGTGCGCCTCGGCTTCGCACGGACTCCTTGGGGGCTAGACAAGTGCCCAACGTTCAACGTTAACGTTAAACGTTAGCACCAAAATGTATGGGATTTGACATCCGCGAACGACTGCCACGTACGTCACAAACGTTCGCGGATGTCAAATCCCATACATTTTGGTCCTAACGTTTAACGTTAACGTTGAACGTTGGGCACTTGTCTAGGGCCCCTTATCTTTTTCGAAATTTAGTATAGCCTATGTCACTCACTAATAGTGAAGCTTCCCAACAGTGAAAGAATTTTAGACTGCTATCAGCAAGGACACTGATAAAAAATCAGCTTTTTCACACAAGCTAATTCCATTTTTTTTTCAGTCTTATGCAAAAAACGAGGGTTGGGATGCTTTCAAGACATGCGTGAAACAAGAAATGAAGAGCTCCGTTTAATAATCTAATTTTACTAGTTCAATGCCATATTTATTGAAATCTCTTGTTAACTTATTTACTTACGATCTGAGATCTCGAAATTATAGGATTTTTTCCTCTTACCTACTAATTTTCGATAGAATTTTCATAGTCACAAAACGTAAATAAGTAGAATATTGCTGTTACACTGATGATACTAACGTTTTTAATAAGTTTAAGATTTAGTATAATTAGGTACATCGAGAATCATGTTCATTTTAAGGCGATGTTATTTCAGCGATCGATTCTAAAATATGCAGGAAGATCGTAAATTGTGATCAATGTCCCTTAAAATGAACGATTTTTTGTTAGAAAATTATCAGTGTTTTCAGGTTATTTTATATCTAGTTTTTTATTGTTTAAGTGGTTGTCAATAATACAGTGAGATTTTTCAGTGATTGTTAAATGTTTTATTTTAGTTCTTTGTTTCTTTAATAACTCGTGTATGTATATAACAGTTAGTTTTTAGAGTATAACTTCACCAGCCTTACTATATTTTTATAATTGCTTAAGTTGAGTAAGTATTTATTTTATGACAATTCAAGGTATATCGATTTTTTTTTTAAAGTTTGCCTAGCTAACTAAATTGCTCAGATTTGATCTTCTTTACTAGATATCTAATTATAATCATACCTGCTACCATCGCGTCATTTTGAATAACTGGATTATAACTATTTTTTGAATCTTTCCAGTAATACCTAATGCACAAATTAAGGATAATTTATAAATTCCTAGATTTTTCAATACAAAAAATAAAACAAACTTAATTTGCCCTTAATATAAGATGCTTTTATTTGTACTTACTCAAAATTACGATATACTTAGGTTCGGTTAGCATCAAATATTTCTTACCAGTCTAAGTGCTCATATATATACCTATGTACCTACGTACGTTTTATTGTCAAGAAGCGTATTCCAAAAGATTTGATTCTGATTGTACATCGCACAATAAAAATATATCGCAATTGCTTCTCACTTTTGAACTATTCTTACGTTTTTCAACTAAATACATAGATGTATCGTAGAAAAACATATTGTAATATTTTGATACTCTGATACTATAACTACCTATTTAAATACCTACATGCTAATTTATTGCCAATTATAATCTAACATAGATATTAAACAATAACGTATTTATAGCGAATGAAGATACTTACATTTATTTGCTAGTCATTTGGAAATAAGTGTACAAATTAATTTATCGTTTTTCAAGTTACCATAATTATAAGAAACTTCCTTATGTTTAAATATTTTGTCTACTTTATCTGTTATGTTTGCTTATGGGGTGCTTTAAAAAAAACATAAATGAACAAGATTATATTCATGCTTCCCTATTGAAATTTACAATTCATAGAGAATAAATTATTAAAAAAAATCTTTGTTTTATTTGATAACACTTCGGATGCTGGTAAAAAAAGAACACAATTTATATTTACAGCATTTATTATATTTTATACACATAAATATTCGTGATACTTATTAACTTTTTATTCACAACACTAAACAGATCTATTATTTTAATGTTTTACAAAAAAATATTTAAGATCTTGGCTTTAGAATAAAATAGTTCAATAATTTTCGTATTCCTATCAATAAATAATTGAGAAAGATATTTTTTTTTATTATTGAATAATAAAAACAAGCTTCCGTGATCATTTCTACATACAATCTCAGAAACTATTTACAATTATAATAATGAGGGGAGTAACGCAACTCATTTCAGTAATTATAGACCAATAATGCATTGAAAATGAATTACATAAGTACACAATTCCCTTTAACTCATTCAATAAAATATATCAATATATCCATATTAACATTATTTGCTGTTCTTTAAATAATAAGATATTTCTAAATTATAATTATAATAGTAATCAAATCCCGAAGTTTGGAAGATATAAGTGAACATAAACTCCAATTGTAACCTTCATTAATACTATCTTGGTATTTATTTAATAAACAGCGCAAAAATACGCTAATTGTAACATCTATAAAATAGTTCAAAATTAATAAAGAAGGAAGAAGAATATAGGGACGTTGACACAGAGAGTTCAACAACTGGAGACAAAATTACTCATATTGATATTCCAAAAAAAAAATTGGGAGCTTACGAATGGCAAATAGATTCTTGCATTCTTTAAAAATTAATTACCTAAAGAAACGGGACTCAAAAATAAAAACGACGAAAAGACAACTCCAGATTATAAGGTTTTAAGATACCTAATAACATGCTCATATAACAGCATTCCGGTCTAAATGCGTACAAAACCACAAATACAAGTATTTTAATGTTTACGAGCACATCAGACGAAGTTCGGCAGATCAAAAATCGAGAATTACGATTTAATCAACGTTTATCAAAAATAATCTTGTACAAACTAACACAAGTAAAGAAGTATGATTTAAAAATTACCCACAGTTTTACCCGTTTCATATTAGTATGAAAATAATAAAATTAAGTTTAACAACCAGGTATGGAAACTAGGTTCATGTGTTCGCCAGCCTCCGTGGGGGACGTCAAACGATGCCTTAACGCGAACGCGGCGACCACTCGCGCCACCTAGCGGGCAAAAATTAAACACTTAGTTCTTAATTAATGTACAATTAACTCAATTAAGTACTTAATTATGCTATAATAAGTAGGTTTTTTATACTCGAAGCAGAAGGGGGCTTGTAGGATTGATCTAAAAAAAAAACCACTTCCTTCGGTCACAGTGTTCTCTTTTTTTGGTTGTAATTGTTATGATCATGAGAATGTTCTTACGTAAAAATCAAATAAGAAATTGTATAAATTAGAAAATTTAAGAAAACTTTACGTAAATATTAAAAGTAGAACCATCTCAATCGATTCATCAATGTAGTAACTTAAAAAGCATTCATAGATACTCACCTCACCCGGCGTATCTTCGTGCACTGCATGCCCGCAACGGGTTAACACCTGCATCTGGAATTTACCTGCAAAACAAATATGATAAATCAAAATATTATTACTTATTCAGTTACAATTACACACGCACTTTTACACAAATTTTACGATTCAAAGACGTGCTATTTATAAAAAACAAAGTAATATTATTACATTTTAGGTGCACTTATTTACAAGCGGTACAATAACATACGTATTTTTTATTTATTTTTATAGGGTCACCATTAATCAAGACAACACAGCAAACAGGTTTGGGTGATATGAAGAGCGTTACAGTCCCTTGCCATGATTATTGAAGGTATAAGCTGCATTAAGATTTATACACGACTAGCTGTCCACTAAGGCTTCGCACGGATCATCTTTTTTTTTTATAGTCTATGTCACTCGTGAATAGTGTAGCTTCCCAACAGTGAAAGAATTTTTCAAATCGGTCCAGCCGTTCTGGCCCTATTCAAACCGAACAAACAAACAAATTTCGTCTTTATTATATTAGTATAGATTAAGAGTGCACCTTTTTGTACCGCGAAGTCGGCTATGGATTCTCAGGTTTAGAAAACGAAGGGTCAATTTCGCTTGCATCGGTCAGCCGCTTCGGGCGCGCGAGCGAGAGGGAACGTCGTAACCAATATTCATGCTAGTGTGTGTGTGACAGCGAGTCTTTACAAAATTTATTTGACTTTAAATTAAATGCCTACTTCCGTACCTTATTTTGGTTTGGTCGATGTCAAGTAAATAGGTACGTTTTTGGATAAAAAAAAATATTTAAGTAAGTACGTAGAGTAAACATAATACCTACATATAAATATATATACTTACATATATAGGAATTCTGCTTGTTACCATTATTATAATGTTTAACTTAAAAAAATATAAAGACAATTTACTTTCTTAGAACACTGCACAAAGTTCGACGAGTCCTCTGGTTTAACTAAAACGGGTAAAAGTGAAAATAGGCAGGTAGGTATTTACTTGGAATATTTACGTTAGGTACCTACTTACCAGAAGGTGATGAGTTCAAACCAGGAGTACCTACCTACTATCCACTAGAGCATCAGGTCGAATATAAGCAAAATATTATAGTAGGTACCTGCCTACCGTAGTAACAATCTTATGAATAGATGGATGGATGTAGGTACCTATGTAAAAATTTTAGGTAGGTATGTTTGTTTATCTTTCAAGTAAAAACTACCTACTGAATGGATTTTGTTGAAACATTACAATAATATAGCTTAAACATTAGAAAAATATATACTTAAGCTATATTTTATAACGATATTGTGTAAAGTACCTGGTACCTACCTACTCATCGAGCGTAGACGAAGTCGCGGGCAGAGGCTAGTATACAGATATAAGTACATACAACCGAGACATCTTGAAACACCCCTGGCTGGCCATAAATGAAAAGGAAATATTGATGACTAGCGGCCCCGGCAGACGTCGTCCTGCCCGTCCGATTGTTTCGTCAAAGATCTGTCAGTCTTCTGTCACTTCTTCATAAGGCTTCATATTTTCCCCGTTTTTTACACATTTTCCATTGTTTCTTCGCTCCTATTGGTCGCAGCGTGATGTTATATAGCCTAAAGCCTTCCTCGATAAATGGTCTATCCAACAAAAAAAGAATTTTTGGATTCGAACCAGTAGTTCCTGAGATTAGCGCGTTCAAACAAACAAACAAACAAACAAACAAACAAACTCTTCAGCTTTATAATATTAGTATAGATACCAATCTATACTATAAGTACTTAATAATAATATATTATAAAGAGGAAAACTTTGTTTGTTTGGTTGTAATGAATATGCTCAAAAACTACTGGACCGTTTTTAAATATTCTTTCACCATTCGAAAGCTACATTATCATCATAATCGGGTTCAGCATAAATTTGGGGATAAGAAATAATAAATTGGCAATGGATAGGTATAATTATTTACATCAATCTTGCGCCAAAGAAAATACAGACATTATTATTGTATTGACTTAATAATCTGATAGCTCACTTAGGCATAATTTACAATAGGTAATGCTTAGTATATGTATATAAAAAGTCATTGCTCCATAGATAAGTTACATTTTGTGGGGATTTGTAAAATGATTGAAAGAAAGTTAGATATAATATCGTGGACTTGTATTTATTTCTCAAATTTTCATGGATTTTCGTTTATTATTTTTTAGTTTTATATTTATGGTTCTATTAAGACTAAACGTTAATTGACACAAGTAATAGGCTATAGAAAATAAAAAAAACAGGGATCCGAGAGAAGCTGGGGCGAATCGCTAGGTAGTAAAAAGAGGCCTCTGACAAATGCAAGCTAACCCCAAAAATGTAGCATTTCAATGGAGTACCTACACCAAACAACAATCAATCTTGAAACGTAGATAGCACCGTGTATGAATATAGATACCCATAAAATTTCTTTGTCAAAAAAAAATATTTTTATTAAAAAAAAAACAATAGGAATAACGATCTATTCCTATATATAAGAGAGATCACATTCACAGTCCACCCGAACAGAACAGAATCACCTTTCTGTTGCGGCATCTTGTAAAGTTTGTTCCGCAATCCTACAAAAAAACAATAAATGATTATGGAAACTGTAAAGAATCCGAAACGTCAGCAAATATAATAAAATACAAATACGCGAGTTAAATCCGTTAATAGTTGTTTCATTCCAACAAATTACATTTATCTAATGCTACTAGACTGTGCTTAATAGTATTTGTACAAACAGTAACTATGAGATACATAATCAAAATTTTTAAATTCACCATTGTAAATTTAATTTACAACATAATTATAAACTTTGCTATGACTTATTGATTGATTGCACATTATGTGAATTATAAAATGAATGCTCACATGTTTCGTTTCTTGTAAATCCATGCGCTTGGTTTTTTACGACGAGCTGATACCCAAAGTCTCGTTTTACTAGATTTTCTAGGTTTTGCTGTGAAAAAAAAATCCACACCGTTAAATTTTCATTTTCTACTGAATATATCATATGATATTACATATCGATATTATTTATAGACGTTCGAGTATCAAGTGAAAGACACTTAAAGTTGAAAAGTAATGAAAAGACATGATCGCTTCGAGTGATTAAGTATAAAGTATATCTAGATAGGTTCCAACTGTTAATAAATAATAATAATATAAATTGATATTAGTACTTACGCATAATGATCAATCGTTATGAAATGTAATTCCAAGTCCGCTGTCACACAGTCGTCGTAGGTAGCTAAGTATATAAGATCGTCGCAATAAAACCAATTCACTTTGTAATAATTCAGAAGTCCGTTAATCTAGCCGTGGTAGTTTTAGTTACTATTATTAATGAATTAATTATTAAGTAAAAGTAACGCCATCAAATCTGCACAATGACAGTCTATGACTGACTGGCAATTCGTCTTGTCTTTCTTGTCAAGTTGTCAAACACGTTCGGCGGCCGTCGGAATAATTCGGACACGCACACAAATGCATTTTCAAACCTCGCGTGAAATAAGTATTCTCTAATATCACCATTTCATTAGAAATTATTTCGAAAGTACGAATTCTCGTTGTAAATTATTAATTGTGATATTAATACTGTAGTTATGGTTTATTTTCAATCTTGAGGATATTTCCGATGCTTCTAATTTTTGAAATCTTTATGAAAATCTTTAAATGTATGCGAACAAGTCCTCTGAAAATGTGTCTATTTTTCGTGTAAAATTACGAATCTAATATCATCTCTGATTGTAATATCTTACATAATCTAATAAAAATAACGAAAGTTAGACCTAGCTATGCCATATCCGATCATAATTGCAGAAAAAAATAATAATGTTTAATTCAAAATTCTTGAAAGAATGAGGAATTACGTTTTGTATGGAAGCGCCGAGCAAAGGAGCACTCTTAATTCTGGCAACATGTTCGACTTTCAAAACGAAATTCTTGGTCTATCTAATTTGTTCAATTTTCTAAATTAGGAATCGACGGCGGTTGAAACGCTCGTAAAACCACCATTACTACATATTATAAGCTTGTTTCATTAGTGCTTACCCTGCATTTGTCCAGTAGTTAACGCTCTATCCAATCCGTCTATGGAGGCGAGGAGTAACAGTTTCGGCGCACGCGCAGACAGGAAGTGCGCCGACAACCCCTGGAACCAGCCGGACCAAAAACGCTCCGTTTTAGAGAGGTCGATGCGCCATTTGTACCTAAAATTTACAAGAATGTTAATGAACTATAACAGAATTAGCTTGCTGGTTTTATTTTATTTGTTGACGTTTCGGTAACGATAATCGAATACCAGTTGAGCCAAAGACTATCGTCTGTTTAACTCAGTCGGCTACGAATATGGGAACTGTAAAATTATCGAAACTTCAGTAAGTAAAATAAAATACACATTGTAATGAAACAACTATAACGGATTTAAGTTGCTAACGTTTTAAAAAAAATACAGTTTTTATATTCGTAGCCGACTGAGCTGCCAAGTCTAACACTAAAGTTAGTAATAATTTCTGATGCCTTCGCGGTTATTACATATTGGAATGAAACAACTATTAACGGATTTAACTCGCGTATTTTTTTTCAGCTAGACTATTGTCAGCTCAGTCGTGCTACGATTATGAAAACTGTATAGAATCCGAATCGTCAGCAAATAAAATAAAAAAAAATACGCGAGTTAAATCCGTTAATAGTTGTTTCATTCCAATGACTAAAGTAAGTTTCATTCCAATAAATACACATTCTCTTTCGAACATAACTTACTTTTCTAGCTAGTTTACATTGAGTAAATGGGTACGTTCCACAAAACGCCCGCAACGATCGTAACGCCCTCTTTATCGTTCCTCCTAAGGCCTTGATATTATAGATGGCGCCACTGTTTGCGACTACATCCCACTTCGCCCACAAAATATTGGTGGGTCAGAGTGGGATTTCGTCACTTACGACGTGCATTCCACCTATAACATTCGCCTACAACGCCCGCGGCGTATTTACGTTAGTGGAACAACAATTTCAGCGGTCGTAGTAGATGGCGTTGAAGGGCTTTAAGTGTTTTTAGTTTACGTACAAAACGTGTCTGACCTCATAGCGGCGTCGCCGTCTCCAACAGCTAGCGGCTTGACGAACCCGGTCTGTTCCACGTCATCCTCGGGCTCCTCGGCGATGCTGTCCCGCGCCGCCCCCGCGCCCCCGCCGGCTCCCACCGCCTCCACCACATCCGCCCCGTCCTCTACCGCCGCCGCCTCGTCGGGGGAACACGATATCTCGTTAGTCGCCAGCTGACCAGTTTTACAACTGTAGAGGAATAACAATGAGTCTTTGATTATTGAAAATTATCCAGTATGTAATGGAATTAAACGAGTATAAACGGATTTAAGTCGGGTATTTTATATTATCGGCTGACGTTTCGTAAACTTTACAGTAGCATGACTGTGCTGACTATACTTTAGCGTTAGACTATCGCGTATATATACTTATAAATACGCGAGTTAAATCCGTTTATAGTAGTTTCACTCCAATGTGTAGTGACCGCAAAGGCATCAGAAATTATAGTATGATGCTATATATCACAGAACTGGATCTGCAAGAAGCTGTGGTATTTTTTCAATATAAGCATAACCTTACAAATATGTTCACCATTATAATCAATTTTATATTAACATAACAGTGGTATATATCACACTTACTTGAGAATTTGACTGGGCATTGACACTTTGGCGGAATCCACATTTCTCACTTGTCCACTCCTCACACTAAAAAAAAACAGAATCAAAATCGGTTCATGCGTTAGGGAGCTATGATGCCACAGACAGACACACACACACACACACAGACACGTCAAACTTATAACACCCCGTCGTTTTTGCGTCGGGGGTTAAAAATAACAATTATCAATAAACGACACAAAAGTGGCTTGAGTAACATTTATATCGAGATCTATTCATATTATTAAGTAATTACCACCACTCTATAGCATGTTCAATGCTTCGAAAGTGAGTTGGACGTCCGCGGAGAAAGCTTTGCATACTAGCCAGAGCATCCATAGCAGTACCTGTGAAAACATTAGATATACAGTCTGATTCAATTCACTAACATTTGTGACATGTATGGGTAAAGTTCTGTTTATGGTAAGTAGTATTATTAAAAATTTTAAATAGAAAATATGTGCTTATTAAATAGTAAAATAAATAATAAATTCAACATACAAATCAATATTTTAGCCAAATTTATTGCAATTATTTACCCTGCATCCCCTTTGGCAGCAAAAGTAAAGCTTTTGAGTAAATAAAAATGCAAATAAGCAAGGACATCCCCTCACCCATGATTTTGATCATTAAATTATATCCCTCAAAACCAATTTACCTTCAACAACATCAATTACAGCAATTCCATTTATATAGGGCTCCAGGGAGGGCAGAAGGGCTGTGCGGACTGCAATTGCGCCTCCCATACTATGTCCCACTAGAATTAGCATGGGTAACTCCTCACCAAATAGCTTGTGCAACACCTGTTCCACATCCCTAGACAATAATAAACAGGAGAAATTAATAAAATGATGATTGAATAAATTAATCTCAAGTTATATAACTAATCAATCTAGTTTCAAACTAAACAAAACTTATACTATGAAAGCTGAACAAAGGATAACCAATAAAAACTTTTACAAATATAACAACTTACTTAACCAAAGTATCTGCACTTAAGTCATCAGGATCCGTAGCCTGTGTCTCGCCATGACCTCTTATATCCATGGAAACCACCTGACAGTGGATCATGTTTGTGATTTCCTCCTGAAAATTAAATTCAAATGTTTGCGAGAAAATAGGTATTAAAAAATCTGAATAATCATACAATTGGCTATACATCATCCATATATCAGGTATAGTTTATAGGGCATCCAGGGAGCATCCAGGCTGAACCTTCATCCAACCTACATGGCCAAGTTAAGTAGAGGGTGCATATGTATGCTTCAGGGTCGGCAATTAATACATTTATAACATTGCACCTATTCAGTAACAATGAAAATACAATACCAGGGTTTTATTCTAAGCAGTGGTTTTGATTTTTAATATATTACTTACTGTAAAGAGAGACCAGCTCAATCCAGAATATCCTCCACCATGTAGCGTCACTATCCGGGGCCGTGATGGATGATCAGGTTCTGGAGATAAATATACACGGAAGGTCCCACCATCTGTTTTAACATCCAGATACTTCTCAAAATACTGGTTCCAAGCTACTGGAGTATAGTCCTTGCGACGAGCCATGCCAAATGGTGCCATCCTGTATAAAGTTTATTTTTAAATTTTGTTAATAATAATTTTAGTTTGATGTTGAGATCATTTGTACAAACTATTCATTTATAGTATAATGCAAATATTTTCAGCTTAATTATATATACAATCACACACGTGTATACATTATTTTAACTATTTGTACCTATACGGTCACGAAAAGCAACACAAAACAATTATACATATTATTAATACACGAATTCGACATAAACACAAAATAATTACTTTCCAACTCCAGAGGACTTTGGGCAACGAGGAGGCAATTTATTCTTCATTATACTTTTCTGCAATGCAGACATTTCTAATAATCCAAAATCTTCTTTTAAAGATAAACTTAGGAAAAATTGTGATATAATTTACTTTAAAATCAAAATAATAACATTATAACATACAAGCGGCTATTTTTCTATACAATTCCTTTTGTCAAAATTAGTGACGCGCCCCCAAAATTAAAATACTACCGGTTTCATATCATATCGATTGATGTGTTCGGTTCAATTAAAAATCGGAACCGATTACGATTCGCCTTAGAGGTCGCATCTAGAAACGACTGTCAGTGTCATCGTTTTACACTTTTTTATATTATTGTTTGATTGACGTCAAATACGAGTATTTTTGTATTGACGCGACTAAAATAATTTACCTTAATTATAGTTTTACCTAGTAAAATGTAAATAAAAGAAAACAAAAACAGTTTTATTTTAACAATATATTGCCTAATATTTATTAGCATTCACAGAAATGAACTTCGAACATATTTGCAGAATATGTCTTGAATCAAATAAAATATCATTTGATATTTATACGTGTTATTATGCGAAAAGAAATATACTGTACTCCGAAATGCTATCATATAGCACCAAATTAAAGGTAAATCCACAAAAAATACCGCATGTTTCACCTTAATTTTCAATGTTTTAGCTAAATCTATATCTACACTAAATCAAACAAATATCTTATTATCTTGTTCTTTTTTTTTCCCTGACTCGTCCTAGTATTCACGTTGGATACTAGAATTAGATTGTGGATCCCCAGAAAATTTTAAAATCTAGAGATTCTTGTCCATGCAAATGTACTTAAATGATTTTCTTGAATGATTTGTTATTATTGTCTTAACATTTATGTTCTATTTGTATTGTAGCCTCACAAAGATGATGGTCTTCCATGCCTGATTTGCAAAGACTGTTTACGACAGCTAAAACGATCATACTCTTTTAACAACCTTTGTGAAAAGAGTGATACAAAATTAAAATACTATTTACAACACAAAGATGTTCATATAAAAACAAACAATGAAGATTTAAGAGTAAAAGATGAGCAATCAAATGGAAATATTAAAAAAGAAGAGGTAGAGCTTGAAGTGAAGAATGAAGAGCAAACTTTTCTTGATAACAATGTTAAAGATGATATTAAAATTGGTAGGTTGCTATTGTCATTAAAGTATTTTTTTATTTGGAATTCAGTTCAGCCCATGAAGGTCAGAGTTTGTGCTGTGAGAAATTATTATGTATCTACATAATAATTATAAAACATCTGTTATAATTTATAAATAAATAATAAAATATATATAGTAACTGTGGACTAAGCTTGTATGCAAATATATTATGTATATATAATATTTAAAATAAAAATGAATGTGCAGTTTTTCCACATTTTTAACTTACAGAACTCAATTACACTGAGGATGACAGTGGCTGGGACGCTGATGATGACAATATTTTTCTTGGAGATATCAGATTACAGAGACAAAATAGTGGTAATATAATACATTCTTATCATTGACTAAGTATTCAAAACATTCTATTAACTGATTGTAATATAAAATTGAAATCATAAAGAAATATACTTAATTATTTTTTAAGAATGTTAGTAATCTTGAATTCTTATTTTAGACAATATAGAGGAGGCAAAACCTAAAAAGAAAAGAGGGAGAAAAAAAAGAGGTCAGTAAAATATGGATAATTTCTGTATTTTATATACTCAATAGTACTTTCCTATGGCTATGTATAACTACAACATAATAAATGTACTTGTTTACTTGTTGTATGTATGCACATTTTGCACACTAACTGTACTAATAAGTATTATGTATTCAATTTTCAAATACATTATTTTTACAGTTATTCTAGACGGTGAAACCCAACTACCAGAAAGCAAGATGCCCCACCAATGTGATGTGTGTGGTAAATTCTTAAGCACCAAAAGTAATTTGAAAGCTCACAAAATATGTCACACTGACCTTAGGCCTTACAAATGTGTGGATTGTCCAGCTGCATTTAGGTAACTATTCGAACTACAACTATTTGTGTGTAATTAGATATAAGCAAAATGTTTTATTACAACTTTTGCTGTATTGCAACTCATTAGATTTGACCATTTAGGTAAACTTGTTTGTGATATTATTATGTTGTGGTTAATAACTGGTTGAATAAACTTAATTTATCACATTTTTTTTCAAGTTACTTGTAATGTCTAATACATGTTATGCTTACGCCATACCAAAGCCAGAATGTTTAGACATATTTCTTTCATGCCCACTACAAAAATTAAGCAAAAATAATATACTTTACATATATAATAATAATATACTTTATATATATAATAATTATTATACTTTACAGAGGCTACAGTGCTTTATTTCAACACAAGAAAGTTCATACGCGCGAGACACCGTATCACTGCGAATATTGCCCGAAACAGTTCAGTCGGAGAACAGGTCTCGTTAATCATATACGAATGCATACGGGTAAGCTGTAATTTACGTGGTCCCTACCATAATCATAGCAGTGCCATGAGTAACAAAGATAGTAACTAGAAATAATAATAAAATAAAAGTGTCAATGAAAATGAATCCTGAGTCATATTTTAGAATAGCTTATAATAATATTAACAAGCATAAAATACCAACACAAACTTATAACTTTATGAAACACTAGCTTCTGCCCGCGACTTCGTCCACGTGGAACTCCTCCTTTTTTTCAGTCGGTTAAGAAGTAGCCTATCTCCTTTCTCGGGCTCCAGACTTTCTTTGTACCAAATTTCATTTAAAAGAATATTTTTGCATTAAGAATATTTCGCTTTTTCTTTTATTTCTATGTCTAAGTATGTCTATAATAAACAGAGATCGCAATAGGTAGTGCCTATTTACCTAAACTTGGCGGGAGGAGATGACTAAGAGTGGTTACAACCACCAAAAATATTATTTATTTTTATTGAACGCGGGATTTCCCGGGATTTATAAGAATACATAATCGATATAGATTCACACTCAGGGTGTAATGGTTCGATAAAAATAAATAGGTAATATTTTTGGTGGTTGTAACCACTCTTAGTCACCTCCTCCCGCCAAGTTTAGGTAAATAGGCACTACCTATTGCGATCTCTGATAATAAATGTACTTACTACCTAACTAGCATAGACCTAATCAACTAACTTACTTTTCAGGTGAAAAGCTCTACAGCTGTGAAGTGTGTTTCAAGAATTTCGTGCAAAGCGCGCAGCTTTCCATACATATGAAACGACATAAAGGAGATAAAACCTACTTATGTCAGGATTGTGGAAAAGGTTCTTATTTTAATGTTTTATTCTTATCTTAATCAATGTAAAGGAAAATTCTGACAGACTCTAGAGTAACAACATAATGACTTAAATATCACTCAGCTCACTTATTTAAAAAAATATGCATTTCTAATTTTAAGGATTCCCAATAAAGGCTGACCTAAAGGTCCACCAAAGGATTCATAATGGTGAGAAGCCGTACTCTTGTCATCTCTGCACTAAAACTTTTGCCACGTCGGGTAATTTATCCATACACGTCAGAATACATAATAAAGAAGTCAGGTGAGTATTTTTTTCTTATGAATTTTACAGAGTATCATTTCATTTTACGATTTGTCTAGTTTTTAAATAACCCAATGGTGTATCAGTTAAAGTGGCTTTTACCGTAACAGATAATTATTTACATTTTTTGTTTTTATTTAGGTATCACTGTAAAGAATGCCAACGTGGTTTCGTCACATGCAGTGCCTACAACGTGCATCTTAAACGACATAAAGGTCAAAGAGACTATCATTGTGAATGCGGGAAAACTTTTTACACATCGTCAGCCTTAAAACAACATAAAGTCGTTCACACTGGCGAAAAGAAATATCAATGTAAAATATGCGATAGAAAGTTCTCTCAAACAAGCCATTTGAGTCGTCACTTTAAACGTGACCATGCGAAGCCGAATATGCCCATACCATCGTCCGATCATTACAAGCTTGTTGTGACGCAAGAAAACAAGGGTGTCTTTAGCATGTTCGATGGTCCCAAAATAAATTCTGGAGTCAAGTGTGAGGGATCCTAGCGATGTCATATTTTCCTAAACATCGAGTTTTTAGTAACGAGTTTTGTTCTAAGATGTATGTTTAATAAAATGTAATTACTTATTGTATTATTTTTAATACAGTTTATTTTAAGTGTAATCGACATTGTATAAAAGAGACACTAAGTCGTTTTCAGCCATATTGACTAATTTATAAAATGGTAACCTTATAGAAATATTTGTACAGTAGGTATATTAAAAAAGTCACATTACCTATACTTATTCATATCAAGAAAGTTGGTTGTCTACCTCATTCGATTCTAGAAAGTAACTATTATTCATTTGTAATATTTTTGCACAAGAGTGAAAAAAACCATTAAGTTTATATATCCATGTAAAAACTTTTTCAGTCGAACGCCATGCGTCATTGTTTATTCGTCAGTTAAGGGTAAGTCCGTACCTATATAAAATGTATAATATAAAATATTAATTATTTACAAGACTTACTTATGTCGAAATCTTGGTCAATACCTAATGATGTCAATTAATTTTATTTATGCTTCAATATTTATTATTTTAATATGCAGTCAATTTGTTTGTGCAATGACATTATTTGGCAAGTTAATTTAATTAATTATTTTTTAATCATAATTGAGTTTGCTATCTGTGTGTATTTTTTGTGTAATAAAATAAGTTACCAGTACTTCGGATGATAATTGTTTCACAAATAATTTTAAATAAATCGTGCCTATTTAGACTGAAGTTTTCATTCCCTCACTAAACCAAATACCTAATTTTTTTCTTGCAGGGGTTTTTATATTGTTTTCAATTATAGGCTATGATTGTTTTTCCCATTGGAATAATACAACGGATCTAAAAGATCTTGAGTTCGAGAAATTTGTGGTAGTTTCCTATAGTAGGTTTCTATTGGTAGAAATATAGCAATACTAGTAGCAATATAAAACTATAAGTGTTTTTTAAGCTCGAAAAAAAATATTTTTTTTTATATCATTATTATATCGATTAGAATACCTTTCGATTTAAAACCGGTACATCATAGTAAGTGAGACGGTACAACACTACTCGAAAGAACGCTATGGTTTCAACGTCTAGTTATTGCATGTTTTAATGTTTTAAAAGCATTAATATTTTTATTTTTTAGAAAAAAACAGAAATAACCTTCTTTATAGTCAATTTATTTTTGAACGCATAAAAATGTTGATTATCAAGTGAAGAATACCAAAATAAATAGACTACACTTATTTTAAATTACTTTTTAAAATAAGTGTAGTCTGAATACATTTTGTTTAAAAATACAACTAAAAACAAAACGTCATCTTAAGTCAAGTGTTGGGTTGACTGATCTCGAGTCGCGTTTGCGTTCTAATTTTTTTGTTTTCACTTAGTTTTAAGTTAGTTTAATAAATGTTTTTAGAACAGTACTAGTTTTAGGATGACCATGGAAAGGAGGATTAAACTAAAAACCTTAAATAGTCACATAACTTGCAAGATTTGTCGTGGATACTTTATTGATGCCACCACGGTGACTGAATGCCTCCATACGTGTGAGTGTTTGGCCTATTATTATAAAGAAAACAATCGAGCTAGTCATTTACTTATTGTGATTACTCTCAAGAGACTAACCCTATTTCTTTCCTTTTTTTCTATTCTCGAATTAAATTCTTTTAAACAAAGGCTTACATAAAAACCAAAAATACTACTTTAAGACCAATTTTTCTAACTAGATCTGACTGAATCGATTTATTACCCATTTAAAACCCGTTAATATGCTCAATCAATAAATCATTTACAAAATTAAAATGATTGATCCCTTAATCAATAATTACTTAGTTCATTTGAAAGTCACCTTAAATAGATGACTATTTATTTAAATAAATCATAATGAACATTTTGATAATCATGATAACATAAATAACATGAAAATCCCGTTACAAGACATGTGTCAACATTGTTATCCAAAAAGTTATACCGGTAGAAATATCACTAGTATATATACACATAGTATGAAACATAACCTCACATTCCACTTGATTAATGTTTATTTATAAATCTCTTAAATTTTTATACAGTTTGTAAAAGCTGCTTAGTGAAACATTTGGAAGAAAATAACACATGTCCAACATGCGACATAGTGATTCATCAGTCACACCCACTCCAGTACATCAGCTTCGATCGCACCATGCAGGACATAGTCTACAAACTAGTACCGGACTTGCAAGACAGTAAGTACTGAATAGCCAAATTAAATACTTGCTTAATGGCAGGGAAAATTTAAACGGAAAGAAGAGGTATTAGAATATTGTTTACAGAGGGTGTGCCCTTCATACAAGGTAAAAAGCCAGGTAACTCCCTCTACTAAAAACATTATCTATCAGGAATATAAAGATTTGTGAAAAAGAAAAAAGGATATAAAAAGAAAATCTACATTATTTTAAGAAATAAATAATTAATATAGGGACTATTGTCTGTTTCAATTCTGATAAGTCCTGTTGTGATGATTCATAGAGACTATGAAACCTAATGTCACACAATCATTTACACCAATGACTGAGGACATCTGTGTCATGGTTGCACAACAATATATGTGTAAAATACTGTTACATACCACATGTAACTTATTTTGACTATTTGTATTATAATAACATCATCAATTCCAGATGAATTAAAACGCGAGCGCGACTTTTACCGCGTCAGAGGCCTACAGTGCCCAAAGGATGCTGCCCTGGCTATAGACAAAGGAGGAACTGGGGAGGAGCCTGAGCAGCCAGATAACACAGACTCTCATCGAAAAGATGAACAGGTTAGTATTAGGAACTTTCTGATAGTATCACATCTCATCCTCATATCTTTGTACCATTCACACAATAGAGCAGTGGTTCTTAACCTTTTTGAGTCATTGCCGACAACAAACCCCTCCTCACAACAACCAACTTGCACGTTAGTCTATGCTAAACTGTGCTCACACAGACTTAATAATATCACTTTGAAATTCGGCAGTCGAGACAACTACCAGCTGATTGTTAAGCAAAATACAAGTTTACCCCCGCGGGGTTAATAACCCTTAGGTTAAGAACCTATTGCCCTTGTTATCATCTCCGATACTACTAATTTTGAAGATCTTACATATGAAGGCACAATAAAATAATCTTATAATTCTACTCATTAATTTCAGGTCAATGTGTGTTTGGAGTGCATTTCAACATCTCTCCGTACACTGAAACGCAGTTTCATACGCTGTTCTGCTCAGGCCACTATCACTCACCTTAAGAAATTCGTAGCTAAAAAAGTATTAAATGGAATGGAGAAATACAGAGAAGTGAGTATTAGATCATTTAAACTTAAACATTTATGTCAACATTACACCCAAATATTTGTCCACTCTGCTCTGAAGTTGCTTTGTGCACAAGTGTGACTATATTCAGTACACACCAGAAGTTAGGTGTGGTCAGATAATGTTGCATTTGAACTGTGCAAGCAAAATTTTGCTCAAAGCAACATAAACACCATTAATTGCAATAAAATTCTTATGTAGATCTAGTTTCTTAAATGGATCTTTAATTTCAGATTGACATACTATGCAATGACGAACTCTTAGGTAAAGATCATACACTTAAATTCGTCTATGTTACCCGTTGGAGGTTCCGCGATCCACCGCTAAGGCTCCAGTACAGACCTAAGATAGATTTATAGATACTCTAGATTTAACAAGAACAATTTATATGATTGTAGCATGATGTTAAGATTGATATATTTTTGCTATGTTTCATTTATTGACTTGAAATAGTACTTGACAGGAAATGGTTAAATTTTGACAAACTGGTTTTATATACATACTGTTTAATTATAGGAACCTATTATATTGGAGGAAAATCAATCTGAATTTGCTAAAAATGAGACATAAAATAATATATTGTTTGCCAGAAAAAAAATATTGATTATATCACTAAAATATTAAGTACTTACCCAAATTGTACAGACTTACCCGCGGTCTGTGTTAATGTGTTTGTTTCATTAAAATCATTTACTTTTTACCAAAATAAGAAAATAATCATACTTTACATTATTACCATGCTACAATCCTACTTAAAAACTAAATATAATATTTATATTATGTATTAAAATAATTAAATAATCCAGGGATTTTGAGAACCGTGTTAATATTAATATTATATTAAAATTTAATAATAAATATATGTATTGATAAAATTGAAGACCACACTGGAAGATAAGTGTATTTATGATCGGCTATTTTATAATATAATATCTTGAATATCGTTTAAGAGTGCACCTTTTTGTACCGCGAAGTCGGCTATGGATTCTCAGGTTTAGAAAACGAAGGGTCAATTTCGCTTGCATCGGTCAGCCGCCTTCGGGCGCGCGAGCGGGAGGGAATGTCGTAACCAATATTCATGCTAGTGTGTGTGTGACAGCGAGTCTTTACAAAATTTATTTGACTTTAAATGAAATGCCTATTTCCGTACTTTATATTGGTTGGGTCGAAGTCAAGTAAATAGGTACGTTTTTGGATTAAGAAAATATTTACGTAGAGTAAACATAATACCTACATATAAATATATATAACTTAAAATAATATAAAGACAATTTACTTTCTTAGAACACTGCACAAAGTTCGACGAGTCCTCTGGTTTAACTAAAACGGGTAAAAATTGAAAATAGGCAGGTAGGTATTCACTTGGAATATTTACGTTAGGTACTTACCAGAAGGTGATGAATTCAAACCAGGAGTACCTACCTACTATCCACTAGAGCATCAGGTCGAATACCTATAAGCAAAATATTATAGTAGGTACCTACCTAGTACCTACCGTAGTAACAATCTTATGAATAGATGGATGAATGTAGGTATGTAAAAATTTTAGGTACCTACCTTAGGGTATGTTTGTTTATCTTTCAAGTAAAAACTAGTTACCTACTGAATGGATTTTGTTGAAACATTACAATAATATAGCTTATACATCAGAATAACACATAGGCTACTTTTTAACCGACTTCAAAAAAGGAGGAGTTCCACGCGGACGAAGTCGCGGGCAGAAGCTAGTAATTATATAAATTGGCAATGGATAGGTATAATTATTTACTTATATCAATCTTGCGCCAAAGAAAATACAGACATTATTATTGTATTGACTTAATAATCTGATAGCTCACTTAGGTATAATTTACAATAGGTGATGCTTAGTATACGTATATAAAAAGTGATTGCTCCATAGATAAGTTACCTTTTATGGGGGTTTGTAAAATGATTGAAAGAAAGTTAGATATAATATCGTGGAGTTGTATTTATTTCTCAAATTTTCATGGATTTTCGATTACCTATTATTTTTTAGTTTTATATTTATGGATCTATTAAGACTAAAAGTTAATTGACACAAGTAATAGGCTATAGAAAATAAAAAAAACAGGGATCCGAGAGAAGCTGGGGCGAATCGCTAGGTAGTAAAAAATAAAATTGAGGCCTCTGACAAATGCAAGCTAACCCCAAAAATGTAGCATTTCAATGGAGTGCCTACACCAAACAATAATCAACCTTGAAACGTAGATAGCACCATGTATGAATATAGATACCCATAAAATTTCATTGTCAAAAAAAAATATTTTTATTAAAAAAAAAACAATAGGAATAACGATCTATTCCTATAATTATATAAGAGAGATCACATTCACAGTCCACCCGAACACAACAGAATCACCTTTCTGTTGCGGCATGATCAATTTCATGACTTTTAACTTCTTGTAAAGTTTGTTCCGCTATCCCGATCCTACAAAAAAACAACAAATGATTATGGAAACTGTAAAGAATCCGAAACGTCAGCAAATATAAAATAAAAATACGCAAATACGCGAGTTAAATCCGTTAATAGTTGTTTCATTCCAACAAATTATATTTATCTAATGCTACTAGACTGTGCTTAATAGTATTTGTACAAACAGTAACTATGAGATACCTACATAATCATTTTTTTTTAATTCACCATAGTAAATTTAATTTACAACATAATTATAAACTTCGCTATGACTTATTGATTGATTGCACATTATGTGAATTATAAAATGAGTGCTCACAGTTTCGTTTCTTGTAAATCCATGCGCTTAGTTTTATACGACGAGCTGATAGCCAAAGCCTCGTTTTACTAGATTTTCTAGGATTTGCTGTGAAAAAAAATCCACGCCGTTAAATTTTCACTTTCTACTGAATATATTATATGATATTACATATAAGTACATGTAGACGTTCGAGTATCGAGTGAAAGATACTTAAAGACAAAGTATTTGAAAAGTAATGAAAAGACATGATCGCTTCGAGTGATTAAGTATAAAGTATATCTAGATAGGTACCTATTCCAACTGTTAATAAATAATAATAATATAAATTGATATTAGTACTTACGCATAATGAACAATCGTAATGAAATGTAATTCCAAGTCCGCTGTCACACAGTCGTCGTAGGTAGATAAGTAGGTATATAAGATCGTCGCAATAAAACCAATTCACTTTGTAATAATTCAGAAGTCCCTTATTCTAGCCGTGGTTGTTTTAGTTACTATTATTTATGAATTAATTATTAATAAGTAAACGTAACGTCAAAAAATCTGCACAATGACAGTCTATGACCGACTGGCAATTCGTCTTTGACCTTTGTTCTTGTCAAAACGTTCGGCGGCCGTCGGAATAATTCGGGCACGCACACAAACGCAAAAGAAAACTTGCGTGAAATCAGTATTTTCTAATATCGCCATTTCATTAGAAATTATTTCGAAAGTACGAATTCCCCTTGTAAATTATTAATTGTGATATTAATACTGTAGTTATGGTTTATTTTCAATCTTGAGGATATTTCCGATGTTTCTATCTTTTGAAATCTTTATGAAAATCTTTAAATGTATGCGAACAAGTCCTCTGAAAATGTGTCTATTTTTCGTGTAAAATTACGAATCTAATATCATCTCTGATTGTAATATCTTACATAATCTAATAAAAATAACGACAGTTAGACCTAGCTATGCCATATCCGATCATAATTGCAGAAAAAAATAATAATGTTTAATTCAAAATTCTTGAAAGAATGAGGAATTACGTTTTGTATCGAAGCGCCGAGCAAAGGAGCACTCTTAATCACATTATTAAATTGATAATGTACCTAAATTTTTAACAACTGGTCACATTTGAGGTTCATATAAAGACTCATTACAATTATTTTATTTGTAATGGCATTGACTCTTTTATTTTTAAAGTACTTTTATATCAAAAAATATTATAGATATTTATTTCAGTTATAATTTCAGCCTCCAGCATGATAAAATAATATTTCAATACCTGTTAATGGTATACTGTAAAATGAATATCAGAAACATTATTTTTCATATGGAGAATGTATATAATATATCATACAATAGCATAACTTTCATATTTCACTAAAAGAAGAGTTCATTTCGTTTTTGTTATTAAGTTGTTAATTTTGTTTTAGTTGATTTGTTTTGTATTTAAAATATTGGTATTCCGATTTAATTATTTTTGAGTAAATATAATGTGTCAATAATTTTCTCAGTAAAATACTTCTGGAACGTGTAAGCTTCTTATTTAGAAAAAAGGGATTATAATTCTTAGGTATGGACTTTATCTTTAGTAAATGTTTTATTTAAAATGTAATTGATTTAATGGAAATATATTTAGTTTGATAATGTTAAGCCTTGTTTTATTTGATAGGTAAACAGTTTAAAAGTTTTTTTAAATATAAATATCTAATAAAAAATTTAGTAAGCACTTAATTCTAATTTTCTATCGACGAAACTACGCTTAATGCAAATTCTAAATAAAAATGTCTTCAAGAAAGTTAATTTTAATAGAAGAAAAAACAAATACCTACGTGATTTTTTGTTTTTTCCTTTCGAGTCATATTTTGTTGCCAAATCTTAATTAAATTGTATGCCTCAGCCACACTACTCCTCGCACCGCTCATTGCGTTGCCACGGCCCACGATATTGCTCTTACTGGTCACATTCTATTATACTCGCGTAATTCATCGCGACGTTTCGCATTGCGGTTCTTTGTCTCATACCAAAAAACCGAAAAATGGCAAGCGTTGACCATAATGAGGAGTATTACTTGTGGTATGACATGTTGTGGTGGCCAGTGGTCACACGAATCGAATGGCGCCTTCTCTCATTGCTACTTTACTTCCCCCGCCTGAACTGGCCTCTGCATGAGTGTATGGCAGGGATATAACAAAATGTCGATTAGATATTTTGTTAAGCTTTATGAATTTTAATACTTTATTAATCCAAAAAAACACTACTATAACTAAAAACTACTACTCGATATATCGAATATATTTCTCATACAAATAAACCGATATTTTGTGAGCATAGCACATCTCTAGATTAAAGTCAGGCTGAAAGAACGATTCCAATGCCTAAATTCATATGAAACCAGTGTTGCCAATTTAGCGATTTTGTCGCTAGAACTAGCGACTTTTGCTTAAGGCTTAGCGACCAAAAAAAAGTTTTGACGACAAAAATAGTTTAGCGACTTATCTGGCGACTTTTGGAGTACAAATGAAAACAGTTCTAGAGCCAATAATAGATACATTTTTTATAAAATCTACACAAAATTATTCAATGCCAAGAGATACTTAATATGGAAAACGACAAACGCGATAGTGCACCAAATTCTAACTTTATTTAATTTAAGTTCCATTTGTATATCATTACGGGGGGGGGGGGGGGTCCCCGAACTTTTTATGGTTATGTTTTAGTTTTAGCGACTTTCTGGCGACTTTTGACTTTGAGTTTAGCGACTTGAATTTCTAGGAGTTGGCAACACTGTATGAAACGATAAAAAAAGTAAAACAAACAAAAAAAATTGAAAATGGTCGGCTGATTTTCCTCGTCTGGCACGTGAATTTACTCATTTAATTTTTATTTTGTTCAAACAAATAAGTCGCCGTCAAACTGGGTACCAAAACAGTGGACAGATTTCTGAGTTTAGCGGATGACAATTTCGTGGAAGATGTAAAAGACGATTTAAAATGTTTTACATCCGAAAAAAGAGTTGACAGGTAAACAATTTCAGCTTTATTATTAATTATACGCATTCATGTTGTTACTTTATGTATTACACCAGTTTTATTGGGTTTTTCGCATGTAATTTATGTGCTTTAATTAAGGTGTCCGTTTCATTTCCGTCAATTGCATATAGTACCTACATTTTGTTATTCGGTTATTATATTCAAGGTTACTGTGACTTGAAGGAGATTTACGTAGGTCGTGTATTATGGAGCGGGACTGACAGACGGACGCTAATAAATATTCATTGGTGCTGGTTTGAAATTGCTCGGTTCATCGTCTGCGAGATTCCGTGCAGATGCGTTAATGGGTATTGCTTGATATCTTTACATTAATCTCGTATTGATGAATTTACGTATAATTATAGCAATTTTTGTATTTTTTGTTATTAATCAAAGTTATCTGGTTGAACCTCAAGAATATTTGGTTTTGATAAATAACACATTAAATCTGTTTTTTAATCATGTATTGTTTATTATATTTAATCACCTACAAATAAAATGCAAATATTATGGACTGCTATGTGTGAATTACATAATTTTTATAATTTTAATTGGATTATAAATGGTAAGTACTTTTAATTATTTTGTAGAAAAATAATTGTAGCAGGTAGAGTGATGGCACCAATTATGGACATGTTAAGCGCACTAAATTAGAATTTCGTTTAAAAATGGGATGTTTTTTGGCAATACAAAAATGGTGATTTTTTGTTTGGTACTCAAATACACGAGGAACATTTAAACAACACCAAAAATTCTGTATGAATAATACATAATTAATAAAAAATACATAAATTGAAATTTACGATATCACCATTGATGGACATTGAAGATTCAGTGATGGACCCTCAGTAATGGACATGGACCCAGTCATGAACATCCATTAATGGACACTTTTTTATTGCACAGATAAATAAAACAAATGTCAAAAATCTACTTTTGATTAACTCTATTTGAACTTTTAACGTGATCAGCCTTAGATTTCAAAGTTATACTATAAGGCTTTCAATCAACGATCCGGTTTTTAATCATTTATTAAACATTAATTGAGGCTTTGCCTCTTTGCCAGCAGCTGCAGCTTAGAATTGGTAACATAGGTAATAATTAAATCAATCAACTGAGATCTATCAGAAACTGCGGTGCATACTGCATATATATGCTATAGTGTAAGCATGGGAAAGCATGCCACAGTATTTCAGGCAGAGACGTATGCTGCATGTGCATAAGAAAATATAGACAGGCACCTGGACGAAAAACCATCTATATTTTGAGTGACAGCCAGGCTGCGGTGAAGGCCCTTGCAGCCCATAAAGTGCAGTCGGGGCTGGTATATAATGCGCATGGCGTTCAACACCTTTAACACAGGCCTTAAGGAAAACACAATCAAGAGCCACACCGAAGAGTGGAAGGCATGCTTAGGTCTAAGGTCCTCACGGCAATTTATACAACACCCAAATGAAAACTGGACTAAAAAACTCTGGTTTCTCAACTGAAGACAAATCCGACTTATAACAGGAGTCTTCACTGGTCACTTAGGAGTCAACGAACTCCTACACAAAATGGGACTTCCAAACAGCAGCGACTGCAGAATGTATGGAGAGGAATGTGAAACTGTGGAACACTTGGTGTGTCACTGCGACGCCCTCACCAGATGTAGAATGAAGATACTTGGCTCCGGATACCTGGAGCCTGGAGAATTTTTTGCACGCTCTCTGTTAATTTATTTAAAAATTTATGTGAAAGTGCTTTTAACTCATTGCGACCAACCATTTCACCAAATTGCCCTCTTCCTCTGCCGTGAGAATAGTTTGAAGTCCCATAGCACAAACTGCAGGACTTTTGCCTGGACTTTGTTATGCAAAGTTATTTGAGGGACCCCAAACCGGAGGGCGAATCCAACTGAGATGGGGGGATTTTGGTAAGCTCTCAGACGTCCTGAAAGACAAACGTGTGCGTCTTTATACCTCAAGCGTCGCACGTTTCAACAGTGCGTTCTTCTCGTAATGGTCTATGGAGCCGGGACTTTACGAGGCAAATCATCCATCGACTCCAAGTAGTATAGGGCTATGGAAAGAGCTATGTTAGGTATTTCTCTTTGTGACCGGGTCCGTAATACCGATATTCAGAAGAGAACCAGACTAACGGACATAACAAAAACCATGGCTTTGAGGAAATGGAAGTAGACGGGCCATGTCTGTCGTAGGTCCAAGGGAAGAAAGGATGCTGGATTGGAGACGGAGAAAGGGGCGGCGAAATGTCGGAAGACAGCCAGGGAGGTGGACCGATGATCTGGTGCAAGTGGCTGGGAAACATTGGATGCGGGAAACTCGAGATCGTGGGAAGTGGGCTGAAATGGAAGAGACCTTCACTCAGCATTGGGTAGAATAAGGTTGAAGAAGAAGAAGAAACCGGAGGGCAGCTGTGATCATCATTTCTCCCATCCTCAGCAGCATCATGCAGCATCATACAGCATCAAATGCCCTCCCTATTTGTTCCGGGGTGTAATTTTTTATTGGCGCCATATAAGATAAAACAAAGAACCCAATGATGGACGACTAAAAATAGCCAGTTATGGACATCGTCCATCATTGGAAAATAAAAAGAAATCACAAAATCAACTCAACCCAGATGTTTAGTGCAACAAATTAAATAATTTAATACAATACTAAAAATATATTAAAAAAACTTAATAATGGACACTTGTCCATTACTGAAATTAGTAAAAAAATCGAATCCAGTGATAAACAAACCCCACAAAAAACTTATTATTGTGATTGGGCATATTCAAATTAGCTCAATTTACTTGCAATATAGTATTATTTCGTAAAAATAACAAAAAATCTCATTACAACACAACACAAGATAATACCATGCACAAATATGTACTCACCTCCTTAACGATTTCAATAACAAAAACGGATTTTTATGACCACCGCGCGAAACGAGATTTCAATTCCCAACCATCTTCAAATAAAACGGGCAATTTTGATGAGGTGTATCAAAATGAAAGCCCAAACGTCTATTGCTTATGTTTTAGTATCTCCAATTGAAAAATGTTGGGCCAGTTGCTTAATAAATTCGATCAACGAAAATAATGTCCATAATTGGTGCCATGTCCATTACTGGTGCCATCACCCTAATTTAGGCTATGCCAAGTCAGGATCATAAAGTAATGTTCATTAATACCTATATTGCCACATACCTGCTTTGGCAAGGTTTATAAATTATTCCTATCCAAGAAACAACATTTCTTCATAGTCTTCATACTTATATAGGTTCCGTAATGAAACCTAATATTTCAGTGTGCTGGTGTTCCCACCAGTGAGCAACTATCGTCGTTTTCTGATACATCGCTGTGTTGAAGAATTATCTATACCAGAACTTGCCACCTTCTCAATTGGTGTCAGTGACGAGCGGAGAACCATTGTTTGCTTCAGGGAACGTTTGCTGAGGTGATATATAATTACTTCTACTATTGTAGGTATAGGTATTCCTTTTTTTATAAGTGTTTCAATATCTATATAAATAAAAAAAAGGCAGATCAGTTACACCATTTGTAACTAAAGAATAGCTGGACAGATATTGATTAATGTGGTATGTATGTAGTTGACACTATGGATTAACATAAAGGCTACCTTTTACCCAACTGCCCTAAAAAGGAGGGTAATATTAAATATTGTTATTTCATTTGAATAATTATAATATATGTATTGATGATGAAAGAGATAAACTAATTTTAATGTCATCAACATATTTTGTATCTTATTAGAATCATTACATTATTATAATTATGTTATTGTTCTATTGTTTGACAATCTCAATATGACTATGTAATTTGAGACAGTAGCTGTGTAATTTCATAATATTACTGAGAAACAAATAAATCTACTCTAATTTATCAAATTTAATATCAATAGTTTGATATTTATTATGTATAAATATGAACACGCTAGAACATGTGGCTAAAGGTATTTTCTAAAAGATTCTACAATATCAGACAATGATGACATAGCACTTATTGAATGCATCTTCTAATATAACTGTTATTAGGTACCCACCCATAATGATTGCCTGTGTTTTACTGTGATTACTCTTTGCAGTGATGAAGCGTGTGCTCATCCAAACATGGGTCTAACTCAGGAACGTGAAGATGCCTCCATCACACACTCTGGTGAGTCATATAATTTACTTCCTAACAGTACCTAGTTACCTACATATTGGAATGAAACAATAATAAACGGATTTAACTCGCGTATTTTTTTTCATTGGCTGACGTTTCAGATAATAAAATACGTGAGTTAAATCCGTTTATTGTTGTTTCCTTCAAGGCATCAAATATTAGTACTTACTTACATAGGTAGGTACCTACTCATGTCTACGTTTTTTTGTAGCGATCACAAGTCACAACAGTATTGTTCATAAAACACAGGTTAGATTCTGGTTAGACTAGTTAGACCTTAAGAACAGGTACCTTCATTATTTATTGTAATGAATTTAATAATAAAGTAACAATTTTAAATTTATATGTTAAATTAAATATATTTAATTAAGTACTAAACCAAATAAAAATGTGTTATATTAACGCAATATATATTTTTACCAAAATAAACTTGGTCAATTGGGCCATGTCATAAAAACTCTTATTACGGCTAAAACCCACACGCGTTGCTTATTACTCAGCCGCACCAAAATAATCATATTGCGCTCTCAGAATTATAAATCGCAAAAAAAATACCTACCTACTTATTTTTCATAGTAGTGTTAAGTTTGTTACCAGCCTAATTGAATACTTACTTTCCTACTGGATTACCTACCTACCTATCTATTTCATAGCAGTGTTAACGTGTTTTACCAGCCTAATTAAATAACTACTTCCTTAGTAGGTAATATTTTAAACGCGTCTGTTGTTACCATTTTTTTTTCACGTTTTAACGGATTTAACTTGCGTATTTTATTTTATCGGCTGAGGTTTCGGAACCTTTACAGTTTCCATAATCGTAGCACGACTGAGCTGACCATAGTTTTACGCTAAAGTGGAAAGATGAAAGATATATATCGCATACCTAGATCTAAAGAGAGCTAACTCAAAAAAGGTACTTTTTCAGGAGAGGCGAGAAACTGATTAATATGTCCATATGCCGCATGAGTTTTCTGTATAAATTTATACTTTTTATAATAAAGCTAGCAGAGTTATATTAGCTGCAATCTGTTTTAGTGTAGGTGGGTTTTGCTGGAATCCGATGGTGTGCATAACTCAAATCTTCCGGTTTTTGAGTTAGATCCCTTTAGATCTAGGTGTGCGATATATAAATAGAAGTACCTATAGTTTTTATTACGAAAATCATCTGATTAGGGCGGTTAGGCGGTAGTATTACCTATACGTATAAATTATTTTTGTTATTTTTCACATTTAGGTACGGGATTTTATAATGCCTAGACCCTGACATTGAATTGTAAAAATATTTCACACTGACCGATATATTCTGGTAAGACTTGTCCAACTTGATACTTCTGATCCATACGAAACCGGGACATAGGTATCTTGTAACAAATAACAATAGTTATGCAAATGTTACGTTTTTGCAAATCTTTTGTCATGTTCTTTATCCGCTATCATTTGTAGTTATATTACCGTCTATTAGTATTGTACTTTTGTTATAGTGAAGTGAGTTCTTCACAATAAATTATGGGAAATATTTCTTTGATATGTGAGACAGTTCTGTTGAATTGCCTTGACGTTTTCATAGCCTGCTTATGTCAATAATTATTGTCTTAATTGTGTATTGCTTAAACTTCGAATGCAAAAAATCTTGTTACTTTTTTAATAATCAATAGCGATACCCCTGCACATTCACGTCACATTTAAAATCTATGTAGGTAACTAATAAATCATATGAATTGAATTAACATCATAATATATTCATATTTGCATATTTTTGTGCAATATTTATTAATCCCTGTGGTAGAAAAAATACACCGTAAACGACTGTAACTCGCGTATTTTATTTTATTTGCTGACGTTTCGAAAACTCTACAGTTCTGATATTCGTAGACGACTCAGCTGATGACAGTTTATCACAGTTTGTACAGAAACTGTAAAGTTTTCCAAACGTCAGCAAATAAGACTATACGCTAAATCCGTTATATTTGTTTAGTTCCAATGTGTAATAACCGTGAAAGCATCAGTAATTGCAGTGTAAACGTAGTTATGATTGGTATTGAACTTCATGTTGATAACTAATAATATAGTATTATTAGTTATCAACATGAAGTTCAATACCAATCATAACTACGTTTACGGTACAATTTCTGAACTGAACAGATAACTACTCTAGTATATATATTTATTACTAGAGTAGCTATCTACTCTGGTAATAAATATATATACTAGAGTAGTTATATGTTGAGTTCTAGATATACTCATAAAATTTATCTCAGTTACATTTACGTCACTCGTCCATATAAATGTCAGTGCAAGGTTAGAAATTCCCGTTGTGTACCTAAATTGCGAATGCAGTGTCCACGACAGTGGATTATTATCTGTAACAGAGTATAAATTATTCATGAAGACTGATGATTATCTAAAGTGTAAACGTATCAATAAAACCGTTGCCGAGTAGTTTCACTATGTGACTAGAGAGTTCTTTTCCGATAAATTAATTCATAAAATATATTAATATAACATTATCCCTACTAATATTATAAATGCGAAAGTAACTCTGTCTGTCTGTCTGTCTGTTACGCTTTCACGCTAAAACTACTGGACCGATTGAAATGAAATTTGGTACAAAGAAAGTCTGGATCTTGAGAAAGGACATAGGCTACTTTTTAACCGACTGCCTACACACTTCTCGGGTGCACCTCCAATTGTCTATTACTATTTGTTACGTACCTACTGATATAAATACATATTATGATTTTACTCATATTTTTTATCGATACGGAGGTACCTACTGTAATATACCTTTTTATATTAACATAGTATGCCAATTCAGTTTATTACATTTCATAAGTACTTCTACAAAAACAAGTCAATTTAAACCTCATAAATGGTTTCCGAAAATGCGTAAACAGAGTAAAAGAATTTTAACGCATAAGATGACCATGACCGATTTGAAAATGTGCAAGCAAAGGAGGTACTCTTGCGTAACCGTGTGAATCTTCCGAGATTATCTTAATATTACGGTTGTTGACGATTATTAAAGTTTTTAGCTCATTTGTTGAGGAGAAATCTTGCTTTGTTGCGCGAACGAGAACATTAAGTGCAACAGGCTGGTTAAACAAAACGGAAATAATATTTTACATGATACTTAAAAGATACCTACATTTTGTTTTGCTAATAATACGTCATACGGATTTTTTTTTTGTATTAGAAGACGAATCATTACCTCACTGAACTGAAAGGAATTAGCGGTGAACTTGCTTAACTCTTTCAATCCCAACAAAAGACCGTCGCTTAAAGGTCACAAGACACCTTTCCAAATTGCAACAGAGCAACGTTCGTCCTTCAAACTCGAGTGACTAGATCGGTACCAAACCGCCGGTCCATACTAAATTCCAATGACATAATCTTTGAAATGATGCAAGCAACGCAACGGGTCGTTTAAGTGGAATGATCGGGCCGTAAATGTGGGACGCGGAAAGAGAAAGTAGTTCGCTGCACTGCTAGATCTGTTACTTATTGACATATTACTGGGTTTATTGTTCGTAATTGAGCTAATCAGATGATTAGAGGTGAGATGATGTGCGTTACAGCCTTTTATGTTCGATATTCATATCATTAGACTGAACATTTTAAACTTTTCGGGTGTTATTCGTCTGATTTGATTTTGCGTTAGCGTCGGTTGGTTGTTATTCATTAGACTCTATTGTAATGAATTACAATTTTATTACATTGTTAGTAAACACTTAATATAGTCAATTAGGTATACTCATTTGGTTTGGAGATAACTTTTATACCTGCTACCTATATAACTGCCCTGCTTTCAGCTTAGCAAGTATCCATTCCTTCCTAATTTTATTTTATCTATCAATCGTAAAAAAATCATGTTTCTTAAATTTACGTACCTACCTAAGTCTGGGGTGACTAAGAAGTCACTCTATTAGAAAAGAAAAATACGCAAGTCAAACAATAGAATGCTTCAAATGTATATTGTAATAAACAATAAGCCACAAGTTTAATACGGTTCTAATGGCGGCTGACTAATGAATTCAAAATGTAATTAAGTAGATCATCTCGCGCGTGTACACCTCAAGCCCGAGCCTACAGTAGCAAAATCTGTTGCTGATTTACTGCCATCACTTAACGGAAGCCTTGTTGGTGTTAGTAGGTTAACGCTCACTAGGTAATAGGCAGGTAACTTGAATAAATCAATACCCCATAAAGTACTCACATTTAATTGAAAACCAATTGTAAAGGGTTCCTGGTCTATCAACTTAATTGACTCTCCTTGCGTAATCTGACCACGCCTCTAATCTTGGAAGTTACATAGTAACGTTTGGAAAATCTATAGCCTAACCAACATCGGTCTTGTTTCGTATAGCCAGTTGTTTTGTTTATCTTGTTTCAAGTATATCGTGAATCTCGAGGTGTAGTTTAAAGTGACTTACTCAACTATTCGCTCAATATAGTTTAAATAAGTTCTACAACTAGTAAGCGAATATTTTCCTTACCTATGCGAAAATGCCATGCCATATAAAACCAAGTTGGAACCAGACTAGCATATCCTCCCACATGATTTCAAACTGCGGTATTACATTCTAAGTCGGAATTTATAGTAGACAGATTCTGACTCCAAAGTAAGCTACTAGATTGCGGGCTGGTTTTTCTTCGTATTACGTTTTTCCTGATGTCGTGTTTAGATCTGTGGAACTTTCTAGGTTCTTTTGACAGATCGACCGGTTGCAAACGTGCTTACCAAACCAAGGGACCGAAAGTGAATAACTGGTTACGTTTATCGGCATAAATATCTTTATTTGTGTTACCGTCATTTGCTGTGTTATATAAAAACACTTTATGCCCTGAAACTTTGCTATACTAATTAGACAAGAACTATGAGTTATTAATGGATCTACCCGTTAATCCCGATTTTGTCTATTATGTACGAATATAAATAGGTAGGTAAGGAATTCTTTGTAAATATAGTGTACGTCACCTATTTGTACCTAACATATTTTAATTGAACAAGAACGTATGTGTTAATTTACTCTTATATGACTTGATGATAAAAACCAAGGCTTGTCCCGAATTTCTAACAAATCTTTGGATGTAGCTCTAGTTGCTGTTCCTCCGTAACGTCCCGTAAAATAGTTCGTTCGATGAACTTGTCAAAACGCTTTTGTCTGGCGACTCTATGTAACTCGTCTACGCCTGCCCATAATTAAAATTTTAATGTTACTTAATTATTCTTATTAGCATAATATTAATCTTATCTTAATTTTGAAATTAAAAATATAATCTCGGTAGTATGAAGATTACGGTTATTATAATGTGACCAGACAAGACAATGTTGCAAAATTAGACCACGAAGAATGCTCAGGCGTCTATGTATCTAATGCAACAGCCAAGCAACTATTGCACGGCATGGGAACGCCGCTCACTGCATTCATGTAAGACTGGTGTGGCCATACTTTGTAATAGTTATAAGAGATATTTCTCGTAAGATTTATGGTGTATTTGCTAGTTGCCGTAATCGAATTATATTTTTATTTAATTTATATCTAATTTGTCATGCCACGTTTCCTTACAACGGGAATCGTATTCGAATATCCACATTACTTGTTACTCTCTTCGGGATTAGATCAAATGGCGCGCGACTACAGTACGTTAAATTTAACGTCATTATACTGAAGCATTGTAGACCATAATATAAACATTCTAAACTCATATACTTACAATGAAACTTATTCGCAATTTCCCAATTTTCCATTCATTCCGTATTCCTAGTCTTACACCATTAAAAAAAAACATGGTGACTTTATGGCACGTTGTGTTCGCAGACGCAGCGGTGGGGTGCAAGCGTGCGCCGGCGCGGCGAGCACAGCCTCAGGAAAAGATCAGGTATGTACCGACTTCCTCGTTCAATTGTACTTGGAACGCCGCATTCGACAGACGTGTGCTTATCTGCGATATCTGTGCCATTTGTCTATGGTTTTGGTGTTATCTGGCCAGTTTGAAGGTTGCATGTCGGATCATAGTGATTGTGTTGAGTGAGTTTGCATTGTGTTTTAAATGTGGTATGAGTTTATTTACGCCGTTCACGTTTAGTGTTTTGTTTTGTAAAGGTGTCAGGGTACCAGCTAAATTTTGGTGTGTATTGTAAAATTTTAATTGGTTAATCGTAGATCTATTTATATTTATTTGAAAATATGGCTTTCTTTACCAGTCAACATTTGGAGTAATCAGTTATTTAATGTGTTTAGACCTCTGTTTTACGAATGTTGTGCGATGTACTTACCGGGTTAGGATCTTTATTATAAACATTGTTTACTATAAGGTTTTTTGGCATAACAAAAAAAAAATTGACTTCTGCCTGCGACTTACCTGCGCACGACAAGCACACCCATGTTGCCCCCTTAGGGGTTGAATTTTAATAAATCCTTTTTCTTGGCGTTGCTACATTATAAAAGGAACCTCTGTGTAAAATTTCAAGTTTCTAACCCTTATAGTTTAGAACCTGCGTTGATATGTCAGTTATTGGGGCAGCTTCTTCTTATATATTATTGTTATATAGATTTCACAATACCTTAAAATAATAACGAAAACAAACAACAATTAAAGGAGTCAGTTTCGTCAATTCATTATATATTTTATTTCGCTATAGGTACTTAACTATAAACGTAATAGCAACCTACTTTCAAAGACATTTATTACTACACATATTATACATCATTAAACAAATAATATGACTTACATATCTAATATGTAGCGGTTGTAAATTATTAATTATCATTATATCTGCAAAACGTGATAACGAATGTTTTTGTAATAAAAACTTCAAGTAGGTAAGTAGTATAATAATTTATCAGTGTACAAAAGAATACGTCATTAGTTTAGGTCAAAGGAAAAATACGATTTACTTGTATTGCAATATTATTTCGCAACGAAACGCGTCAGCAAAGTATTTGTAATTTTTAGGGATCCTTATTCAAAGGGTAAAATGGGACCCTATTACTGAAAATCCGCTGTTCATCCGTTCGTCTGTTAGCAGGCTGTATTATGAACCGTGATACTTAGCCAGTCGAAGTTTTCACAGATGATGTATTTCTGTCGCCGTTAAAACAAGTACTAAAAATAATAAAATAAATACTTAAAGGGGCTCCCATACAACAGACATGTTTTTTTCCCCCATTTTTATAGATAAATGGAGAGGGTACGGAACCCTTCGTGCGCAAATCTAATTTATTTGTTGAAAATATATTTTCCACAATATAAAAAAAGGTGATTTACACACAGACACAGTTTCCTTTACCGGTAAACTAATTACTGAATTTATATAAAATATAGTTAATAATTAAATGGTTACTTATAAGGAATGAAATTTCTAGAGTATTTTCTAAATTAAAAAATATGTCATATTTAGATAGGTACTTAAGAGCAGGTACCTAGTTGACTTCTTTGACTCGGTTCCTGTTTTTATCGCCAAATACTTACGAATTATCACAATTAGATTTATTTAATACATGGAAATAGCGCAACAAATATAAGATACCCAAGTCTGAAGTACATACCTATTTTTAAAAACTAAGTGATATAATAATTTCTGATGCCTCCGCGGTTATTATACATTGGAATGAAACAACTTTAACGGATTTAACTCGCGTATTTTATTTTTATTGGCTGACGTTTCGGAGCCTTTACAGATTCCATAATCGTAGCACGACTGAGCTGCCAATAGTCTTATGCTAAAGTCTAACTTTAAACCCGTTAAAGTTGTTTCATTCCAACTAAGCGATTGTAATAATAACGACTTGTTTGACTAACCATTCAAGATTAAATAGATAATTAATTACGAAAGGCAACTCATTGCAAAACCTACGATTATGGCAATGCCTTATTTATCAAGATAATTAGTTACGTCAATGCTCAAATCTTAATTTTATAAAGTACTTACTTACTTACTTGCAAAATATTGGTAACAAAATCCATATCCGTAATCGTTTTCGTGCAATTTAGGTTATAATTGAAAGCTTAAGTTGAACAATTATTTGTGATATAGATAATGATGGACTCGGGATTTTTCACATTTATTTCATGCCAAAACTTCAACTATAAAGTGCGTAATACATTTGTCAAAATATCACACACGAGGTCAAAAGCCCTGAAAACGGGGTCGTTTATATCAAAACATTCGTTGGCTGTCGGTTTGTAAATGTCATGATCAAAAATAGTGGCGTATTTATTATGCACTGTCATGACAAATGTTTTATCTTGGCGATAGGTCAGAGCACTTTGTCTCTTGCACGTATGATTTTTATGCCTTTATATTTGTTTTTCAGAAGATATTTCTGTTTTCTTTATTATCATAATGCATATTAAAATTGTCTTCAGAAGAATAGTTAAGTTCGGTGTATACTTCATTCAAGCGCATACTTACATATTCGCTTTTATGAGAGTTGGCGCCTATAGTTGTTGTTAAAATCCTCATTCAAGGTCGTTTGACATTTAATAGTTTATGTGCGACGGCTTCACCAAAAATACAAAGCATTCGCAAACAAAACTAAACAAAGACTCCCAATTAACATAATCAATTTCGCCCAAATGTACCTAAACACGTTAGACCAACAACACAACAATCGAGCTGGTAAATCGGTGCCGCCTGCCGAAAGTGTGCCGCAGCCTCTCTGGGTATTCGGTCGACCTTGCCCTCGTTGCGAGTTACGTGAACGTTTCACCAATGTAACAGCTCAGACGTGCCGGTGGCTAACGTTGGTCCCGTTGATAGTATGATGTTTGTTGATGAATGATGAAGTGTTATAACATTTTAGTGACTCATTTTAAACATCTGAAGGGCGCTTTGGCGATCACACTAGATTTAGAATAAGATGACATATTAACTATAAATTTTATAAGTTGAATATTTATAAAAAATATAACGAATATTTTTCGTCTATAGATCTGGTTCAGCGAAACCTCGGCGTCCTGACCGCGCTGTGTACGTGCCCAGAGCTCTACGTACGGCTGACTGTAGAACAGAGGAACCCAAACCCTCTGAGGCTGTCAAACGTACGAGCCAACCTGCACCAGTTAAGATTCCCAAATCACCACCCCCCAAGGAAAAGTCCCAGCCGACTACCCCGAGAAGGTCTATAGACAAGACTTATTGTAATGTCTACACCCCTCCTCATCTCAGGAACTCCAGATCTCATACAGCATCTAGCATAGACCAAGCCGCAGCGAGCGATACAAACGAATCCGTGCCTTCAGGCTGCCAAGTGCCAAATAGTGATAGTGCAATATCATACAGTGATAATATTTATAATGAGGTAGACGATAGTAGTTTTTATATAGGAGATTATTTTGCCAACGGACAACTCGGGTTATACACTCCTGATTATTATAGCGATTATTCGTTGAATACAGTTTATCCGACAGACGTTCACAACGATTGGAGGACAAATGAGTCCAATGTAAACATGGCCGTACCTGAAGCTAATAAGAGCAATATTATAGATAACGGTTATTTATATAGTAAAGATGAAGACGTCGAACAGAATGAATTGAAACGAGCGTCACAAGAGATTAATAGAAGCAATAAACGTATTATAAAACAGAGTTTTGACTCTGATATTTTGGTAATATCTGACCCTATCGAAAAGAATGACGAGATTGAAGAAGTACCGGAAGAAAAGAAGGAACCTGAGCCTAAGAAGCCGAAGCCCCAGTTAGAGGCTAAAGTGTCTTTGAAACGTGAAGAAAACGATTGGGATGCAGTGTTTGATGATAGTGGCGAGTGTCTAGATCCTTCCTTGTTGGAAGAACTTACGTCTACTGTAGGTAAAGTGCATATTAGCAAAGCAAAGAATAGTTACGAACAGTATCAAACTCGGGGCCAGGCGTTATTCAATGGTCCCTACGACGAAACGTTTGGACATGTTGTGGAAGTGTACGATTTTCCTCGGGACTTTAAAACGAACGATCTACTCTCGGTGTTTAGTGATTACAAGGACACAGGCTTCGAGATAAAATGGGTGGACGACACACACGCCTTGATTGTATTTAGCAGCGCTAAAATTGGTGAGTTTTTTTTTAATTTGTAATCAAAATTTTCAGTCAGGTTTTATTATTCTATTTGTTCTGATATTGCATGACCGTCCTTGTCGTTTAACTCAATGGGTGTCATACACGACTTTAAATGTTTAAAACGTGATCTTCTCGTTATCTCATCCTCTCTTGAATTTATTATGCTGATCGTGTGCTACATCGTGTTGACTTGTTATTCTAATGTTGAATATTTGTAAATAGCGACAACACTCGTCAATTAAATTTCTAATTTACGATCTACAAAATTACGAAATTCAATTTACCATATCTGAAAATAATTATTACTGTTGCTGACAGTGGTATTGTCTTCCTAACGCGTAATCAATGTCTAATGGCCACAAAGAATGCCCCTGCATGATAATTGCCTTACGTAAAATGGAAGCCGCAGAAAATGCAGGAAAACCCCTTAAAACTGCATATTAGCGTTTAATAACGTTCTAACAGACACGCAGTGTTTCATAAAGCATTGCATAAGCAGAACTGAGTAAGGGCCCCCGTACACTTTAACATTGATGATCGGTGATTAAGCTTAAGCAATAACTTGCCTAAGCCGGTTAGCGCTTTTTGCAATCGGATAAATTGTTTTAATCGATCGGTAAAGATATGTTCGATATTGAACTAAAACATCGACGTAAATGTAATTTAGAATGATGGTGAACTAAGAGTACATGATAACACACTAGGCTTAATTAAAAATCATACCTTAACCCGTAGTCATTTAAAATTTTAAAATGTACCAACTTATTTTGACAGCACAATTTTTTCCATTTTTTTTTTCAAAGCTGCCAGTACTGCTTGGCAACGATCGGAAAGTTGATACTAAAATTTTCCTCAAATTGTTGAACAACAAAGGTCGTTGACATGAATATAATTAGATACATTAAAACTATGTTTTGTCTTGCCGTTAAAATAGCTACAAGCGAATTAGCAGCTATGACTCACTACGTCTTCAAGGGCGCTTAAGTATATCGGTACCTGTATATTGGTATGTTTATCGTGAATTTGCTCTAGACTTGATTTTATAAATGGTTCGTTACTTTAATGAAATACAAACAATGTCCTATATAACAGAATAGGTACACACACCTTGTTCGTTTTTCTTATGTACAAAGTCTTACTAGATTTTAAATTCAAATAGATTTATTTATAAAGTTGTATTAGGTAGGTTTTTCTTTTTGACAAGTAGACAAGAAGCGCCGCATACTTAGATAACTAATACCTGAAACACAAACATGAAGAATCTTACATAACGAATTACTAATAAAACAATAGTGATAGCAAGGTCTTGTAAATTACATGATACAGAGAAAATGTATGGCATTTGCTGAACTGTCAACTGTTATTTATAAGTTATTGAGAGCTTGACGACTACGTGCCATTTTAGCTCACTTCTAAATATCTACTTATTTAATGTTGCCTTTTTAATTACTAACATTTTAACATGTGGTAATATTTACGATACTATTTCATTACCACAGTAGGTAATAGTTTGTATATGTTCAAAGGGACAAGAGTCAAATGACGTAAAGGTACCCTATTCTGTTATGCCGACCTTTTTCTTTTAGTAGCTTGCTTCTTATATTTTTACTTTTACTGAATTCATAAATTATTTTATAATATTACTTATTTGCCATCGGTGTGCTATTAAAGAAAATGTTATTACAAAATTAGGTGCACATCATAATACACACTAAGCTAAGTATAGGTTGCGGGTTCAAATCTTGCTATTTACTTACAATGCTATTTAATTTTCTAAATAAATATAAAACTTAAATTAAAAGCGGTAAGTGGCTGACATGTATGTCGAATTGTCGTACAAGATTTATAAGTAAATCCCAACTATTATACTTTTGAGAGAACTACCAGAGTTATTGTTTGCCAGGTAGTAGGTATTTCATTGTAAACGTAGTCAATAGTATGGCAAGCATCTATTCTTCATTTTAGTATAGTGTGCCAAAAAGCAAGTGTACCGAATCGGAAAGCTATATATTAATGCACTACGTAACTGATACATTAATAAAGCATTTTTATGCTTGACTTGACTTCTACACGCGATAAAATGAAATGTTTATTCTTTAAGTACATATCTGGTTATGTTTCCGAATTATCACTGTTTATGTTGGCAATACTCGAAATATAAATTATGTTTAGATTGTAAATTCTTTATAAACTCGCTATACAATGAACTCTAATCAAATAGCTGTTTGTGACGTCAATTCAATATATTTTAATGCGCGTCAAATGCTAAACCCGAGTAAATAATCTGTAAATCGTCTGGTAAGTAAGTACTTGTACAATTTGTTAGCAGTGCGACCCGACCTTTATGATCTATAACCCCTAACATTAAATACACTTTCGCTGCAATATTACTCAATCTAATCGATTGCCTTATACTGCTGCTAATTGGTTTTTAGGTACGCAGGTGGTGGTTACGGGTGTAAAGCTTGTGCAGCATAAAACATTACCCCAAAACAGTTTGGATTACATAATCCCTACTAATATTATAAATGCGTTAGTAACTCTGTCTGTCTGTCTGTCTGTCTGTTGCTCTTTCACGCCTAAACGGCTGAACGGATTTTGTTGAAATTTGGTATGGTAATAGATGATAACCTAGAAATGGACATAGGCTATAAATAATCACGCCATCGTTCTTAGGGGGTAGGCAGTAGGCAGATAACTAAATTGAGATAGTGATTTTTAGTCGTTTTGGTTGGGACTTTTGCTCTATTGCTCTATTGCTCTATCCCTACTAATATTATAAATGCGAAAGTAACCCTGTCTGTCTGTCTGTCTGTTACACTTTCACGCTAAAACTACTGGACCGATTTAAATGAAATTTGGTACAAAGAAAGTCTGGAGCTTGAGAAAGGACATAGGCTACTTTTTAACCGACTGCAAAAAAGGAGGAGTTCCACGCGGACGAAGTCGCGGGCAGAAGCTAGTGTTTAATATTTATTTATGGCCATGCACCATCTCGATTTAAATAAATGAAGCTCGATTTACACCAGAATGCTGAATTGCAGCTCTAATCGTGTATAAACTTTTGAATTGATTAACTAATTAATGGGTATGTTTATTTTCCACCACCTCCCTGATCATTGGTACCTACTTATATTATTCGTAGATCTAACTTAACGACTATAATTTTAATACATATTTAGCTTCCAACACATTAAGCACGCCATTACTCAGAAGTCAAAGACAGTCTTAGATTTGCTCTCGACATGACATAAAAGTTATAAAATGCGTCAATGCGTGCGGAAAAGTTAACAATTAGGATAGTGATTAAGATCCGGAACCCACTTAATGGGTTATTCAATTTGTACTGACGGTATCGTTCATTCAAAGGTTATCATTGTTTCAATGTCCTTATTCTAAATTTAGATTTTTATTTTTTAATTTAACAGTTGGTCACAAGCCTCCTAGAAATATTAAATGGATTAAACCTAATCCACCAAGCTGTTTCTATGCGTGTTGTCGAATTACACGTTAACAGACTATAGAGTGGAGTTTTCATGACGATGTTTTCCTTTACCGGAGTACTATATCACCGACAGGATATGAACCTGACAGTTTTCTATCGCTAGTTCGCTCATTTATCAACTGAGCTCGACGTTTCTACAGACAAACCGATGCTATATAAGTTATGTACGTAACATGCGCTTGTGATCTATAGACTATAAGAAAATAAATCTTGTTACGTTAAACCAGTAAACCCTAACGAAACCTGCACTACTCCTATTACAAGTTGCTTAAGATGCGTCAATAATGTTACGAAAACCGGACTAGTTTGGCAACTTGTTGCACCAGACCCGCATCTCGAGTTAGTAACAATTGCATTAGCTGACGTAATGTTGAATTAAAAGATTTATCGTTGAACTAGTTTGCGATTGGTTTGAGTGCAAGTCACGAACATTATGTGTTTTAGAGTGTGAGATGTAGCGGAATTGAGCGCTTAAACAAAACCGGTACCGTTCTATTCGTATTTGTTCGATACATTATAAAAGCATCACTTAAATACTTAAATATGTCTTCCTTAAATTCGAACCACCTTTTTTTATTTTGTTATAAGTACCATAATAACAAATTCAAAGCGATATTGAAATTGCATATGTCGTTTGATAGATAGAGCAAACAGCCACATACTCTTATATATATTAGATTGTACCAATAATTTTCGCTATAGCGTTAGACTATCGTCAGCTCAGTCGTGCTACGAATATGGGAACTGTAAAGTTTTCAAAACGGCAGCAAATAAAATACACGAGTTAAATCCCTTACAGTATTTCATTTAAATAGATCGAATGTAACACTTATATACTATGATGTCACTTCATAGAACAATTCAACTTGTAATAACATTTTGGTCATAGGTACATACGAACAAGTTTTCCGCGTTCACAATCGCTTGTCTTCAATATTTTACACCATACACTTTCGATTTCGCTTGCGTTCCACTTTTTTAGACAAAGCATCTGTATTCGGCTCACGATCCGCTCTGCCTTGACCTTGAATTCTTTCAGCTATTTCGGAGGAAATGTAACGGCTCTTCACGCAATGACCACCTGGGACTCCTCTTTTACTACTTTAATGCTATCTTCGCGTAATGGCTCGTTCTAACTATCCACAATGAGAGGCAAGCTACTGGCCTGTGATTGGTGGTACATGACAGCTGGACCTAATTGTAGGGTGACCCGTTCAACAATTAACCACATAAAATTCAAACCATCATACTTCGTAATTTTTCATTCCGATATTTTTTTTCTATATCCTGTTCAATAGCCAGGTTCATTAGCTAATTATTGGCATATAATAAATGTTTATTTTCTACACGGTTTTTGTGACAAAAATATTTAAAACAAAAATGGAAATTGGCTAACTGTATCCACACCATCGTACACAATTAACCGGGGGGGTATGCAACAGATAGCCATTGAGTGAAAAGTTAAGTCAAATTGAATCCCTTAATATAAAAAGTTTATTATTTTGAAATAATGACGAAACGAGTGTTTTATCTCTGAGAAAACGGTATTTTAGTATAATATTAAAGAAAATATTACCTATAATATAATATTTTAATTATTATTATGCCTAACACCTCATTATCTTTTTTTATAACTTTAACCGAATGTCTCCATTTTTACGCTGTTGTTTCCTGGTACGCTCCATCTAAAATACTCATAAAATTAATAATTTTCCCAAAAAAATTTGTTCGATTGCACATGTTGGTTAATTGTGGACCAACCCCCACCCAAAGCCGTTACGCCTTCCTCACTTTTAAATGCGCGTCGCTACTCACGTGATACTTACACTAAATGAAGCACGTTTAGTTAGTCTACTCAGCGACGCTACAATAATTCTTGTAATATGAAATGAAAAGATGTTAGGAGAAAAAGAATTCAAGTTTTTTTTGTAACTTTTTCCATCAAAAAACACAAATGTCTTACTACCACGAAGGATGCCGACGCAAGCCTACTGCAAACTGGGGAGCAGGGAGTTGGGTACCCGTTGCATCATAACCGCGCGGTGGCACTAAGTGGTGACGTCACGTTTATGAAATATAGCCGTGGCTAACTGTGTACGAGTGGTTAACTGTTGAACGTCCGACCCTACACTAGCGCATCTAGCGGATTTCTGACACACGGTGGCCCTTATTGCTAATTGCACACCTAGATCTAAAGATAACTCAAAAAAGTTATTTTTTCAAGAGAGGCGAAAAACTGATTAATATGTCCATGTGCACGTAGGAGTTTTTTTGTATAGATTTATGCTTTTTATAATCAAACTGGTTAGTTAAAATTTGGTTTATGTTGCAGGTTATGCTTTAAGTGATTCGATAATGTGCATAACTCAAATCTTCAGGTTTTTCAGTTAGCTTCTTTAGGTCTAGGTGTGCGATATAGTCGCACAATCGCACAAATTAGAAATGTATTTTTTTTTATTTTATAATGGCTCTGTGAATACTGAAAAGGATATATACCTGTTTTCGTGTATAGCTTTTATAGAAGAAGCGTTTGATTGATAATAATATGGTCTAAGAATAGTGAGTTCATACTACCGAATCTGTTGGAAATGTGTTCCATTTTTTTAATAATTATTGACGAGATAATGGGAAAATATGAATTCCAATAACATCTGAATAACTATGCGTAGATACCAATAAAATATGAGATTGGGGAATGGATCTGAATATAATAATGTCGTATAGATTAATTTTATATTTCGTTCAATATAAAAAATATACATTATAACGTACTTACTAAGTTTTAAAATCTTTAAACTTTTAACCATCCACATTTAATTTGACTAGTCACATAACAAGAATGAGCAGAATAGCAGATTTACTTACCTAACCAGCAAAGATAACATTTTAACAATAATAGGAAAAAGAAAGAATGCTAACTAAATGTTTTACCAACATTGCTATTATTGTTGCATAAACACGAACTCCCACGTTCTTTAAAATTGCAGACATTTGTATGGAAACAATAGAATGGTAAGTAGTACTTATATTGATATAAGATTTAATTTCAAAGAATTAATCTTTTACTTAAGTAACTCCAATGTTTTTAGAAGTGCGTGTATAGCGTGCTCAATCGGCTATAATTATGATGAATATACTACTTAGAGAATATAAGGGGTAAAATCGATCTACCTAAGGCTCGTTTCAGGTAAACATAATTGGTTTTTTTTTCTCTTTTTAACTGAACCTTTGCGATTGTCCTAAATGTGTATGAAATTGGTAAGAAAACCCTTAATTAAGCTTTTAAAGTCCTTCACGTAACATGGCCACTCAATTATACATGTATTAATTATAATATCATAAACAACAAGCAAACTGGAATACCAGCTTGAATGTCTCCACGGGCGATCGCGGCCGGCGCGTGCGTCGCTCTACTTCTCTTACGTCACTGGGTTGATGAACCGCCTTGCGAGGTTGTGCTACTGCTAAAAGTAGGTTGTCATAGTCCATAGAAGTATACTTGCTGAAAAAATTTGATAGATCGTAAATTAGATTTAAAAAATATATTAGAGAAGTCTTTTTTTGTTTGTCAATTGATAAAGTAGGTAAATCGGTGCTTTAAGGGTGGTAATTAAAATGTATTAACGATATTAAACCATAGATCACTTTGAGACTAGAAATGAAATTTATTACCGAATGGAATTTTACTTGTGGGGCTTGTGGGCGTGTGCCCAGTGCTAGTTGTGTTTATTACGAAATGTTTCTTTTAAAAAAGTCATTAAGAGTTCTCCAGTTTTTACCTATCTAACTGGGTCAAATTTTTTATACAATTTCAATTCAACTTATCTTTTTCACCAACAATATTGCACCAAATTGAAACGAAACGAAAAGACAGGTTGTATTATAATTAATAACACCAAGGTATCACCAATAACACCAATATGTATCTACTTTTATATTATGTATACCTACTTATAATTCCTACAAAAAATATTACTATTATTTAAAAAGTTTAACTGATTGTTTTGTTAATGTTTTTATTTTATAATACCATGAAAGTGTGCCAAGTGTGTTAAATTTACGTTCTCATCAGCTATTCGAATAGTTCTGAAATTTTACTTGTTTATTTTTCATTACGACCTTTGGTTATTTGCCAACTATTTGTCAATCCATTTTGCATATTAGCATTTTGTTGAAAACATTTTGTCGGTTACGTGTTTCTTATTATTCACGTAATGTTATCGAGAATCGAAGTTGCAAAGTATTGAAACGAATTTGTAATTTAAACAGTCGGTATAAAATGGCATAAATAGGCATAATCTAAGATACAGCTCGTCTCCAACCGGTCAAATAATATGTTTTTCTACTGAGAATCATGTCAAGCAACATGTTTGTTGGAAAGCTTTGAAATAGTTTGTTTAACGGAATGTTTGTCAATGTTCTGCAGGTCATTGCCCCCTTGCTCGACCTGTCTTTTATGACAGACATTAGTTATTTTTACTATTGGATTGCATGTCAAATAGTCATCAATACTTACGTATGTAGTGCATATCGCAATACTACTGTATTGTTATTACTGTTATATTTTTTCTAAGTAGTAAATAAAAATACTAATAGAAAAATCTAAGAAGGAAAAAGACGTTATGTTTTATATTTCTTTTGTTTTTCAAATAAAATGGTTTGAACCTGATTTTATATACTTTCCGTACTGCGTCAGTCGTTTAAATAACAAATGAACGTCAGTAATATGTTTACCTTGGTATGAATCAACTATAACGGTATTAACTCCCGTATTTTATTCTATTTGCTGACGATTCGAAAACTTTACAGTTCTCATATTCGTAGCACGACCGAGATGACGATAATGTAATACTAAAGTCGTCATTGTATCGTTTTAAAAACGTAAGTAAATAAAATAAAATACGCGAGTTAAATCTGTTAGTTGTTTCATTCCAATGTGTAATGACTGCGAAGGCATCTGAAATTGTGATACGTTTATCTTTAAAGCGGTTAACATTAACCGATTATAATATTATAAACGTTAATTTCCGTATAATATGTTATTTTCCAGCTGCAGAGGTGTTACGCACGCAGTCACTGGTGCGGTGTCGGCCGCTTCAGGAAGCGACGCTCGAGTCAAGAAATAAGGCTAAGAAATGCGCCGAATTCCTACAACCGTACAGGTTAGTACCTTTTAAACCTATAAAATGCCTTATAAATGCTGTACATGTGTACCGTAGTGCGATGTTGTCATGTGACTCCCGAAAATATATTGAAAAAAAAAAAAAAAAATGGTTTGGTCTTTCCACTGACGGTTGGTCCGCTAAGACTTCCTAATGATTCTACAACAATATTAATTAGGTACTAGTTCACTGCTCCGCTCCTATTGTTATTAGCGTGATAAATGGGCTATCTAACTCTGAAATATTTTTTAAAATCGAACCAGTACTTCCTAAAAATAACGGGTCCAAGCAAACAAACTCTTCAGGTTTATATATCGACCGATCTAAACAGGACTCAAAAAGTTATTTTTTTTCAAGAAAGGCGAAAAACTGATTAATATGTCTTTGTGCAACGTAGGAGTTATCTTTAAACATATATATACTTTTTAAATGAAGCTATTGGGGAGGCCTATGTCCAGCAGTGGACTGCGATAGGCTGATGCTGATGATATGAAGCTAGAAGAGTTAGCTAAAATCTTTTTTACTGGTAGGTAGGTTTTGCAATCAGGAATTCGTTGGTGTGTTGGTTATCGAGTTAGCTCTCTTCAGATTTAGGTGCGCGATATTAGTATTGGTTCTTCACACTTTCTGGATGATATATTTCCTACTAGCTTCTGCCCGCGACTTCGTCCGCGTAGAACTCTTCCTTTTTTGAAGTCGGTTAAAAAGTAGCCTATGTCCTTTCTCAGGCTCCAGACTTACTTTGTACCAAATTTCATTTAAATCGGTCCAGTAGTTTTAGCGTGAAAGCGTAACAGACAGACAGACAGAGTTACTTTCGCATTTATAATATTAGTAGGGATTATTGTTTTAATCGAGACCTAAGACAACTGTTGTTTTTATATTTCAGACAACGTCCAGAAACATGCACGGCTCTGGCGCGACGGTTGGTCTCCGGCGCCCTCGGGGTGAAGCTCAGCACCGCTCGCCAGGAGCGCGCCGAGGAGCGGAGGCTCATCACCATTGCGAGAGGTAATCGATATTGTTACTCAATTAATATTACTACTAACCAGGAGTCCAGGACGTGCATTATATAATAGGCAATTTATAAAATATAGCTTCTGCTCGTGACTTCGTCCGCGTGGAACTCCTCCTTTTTTGCAATCGGTTAAAAAATAGCCTATGTCCTTTCTCAGGCTCCAGACTTTCTTTGTACCAAATTTCATTTAAATCGGTCCAGTAGTTTTAGCGTGAAAGCGTAACAGACAGACAGACAGACAGAGTTACTTTCGCATTTATAATATTAGTAAGGATAGCTTCTGCTCGTGACTTCGTTTACGCTCGATGAGTATTTTACACAATATCGTTATACAATATACCCTTGTAAAGTTTCATCAAAATCCACTCAGTAGTTTTTCCGTGAAAGAGGAACAAATATATATCCATCTTGACATCCATACATTTTTAGAAACATTCACGTTTATAATATTAGTAAGCATATTAGGAAAGATGTTTTTGAACAGTTTTATTTGTGTTTCCTTTTGTTGATGGAACAACCACTCGCCCCATTATGGATAAAAAAAAGGTGTCCACATAACTTCTCTAGAATAATAACTAGTATTTTTCTACCGAGCGTAGCTTGGTTTAATAGTCCACTTAAGGAGCAGAACGGCAGAGCTTTTTATGCATGTCTATTTGACAACAATTTAAAGAATTCAAGTAAAAGATACATGTACAATATTGAGGTCATAAATGGTTTGAGTGGGGTTTAAAAACTATGTTGCATTTTTTGTACAATCGATTATTTACCAAATTCTTATACCTCGTATCAAAAATATTGTTCTCTTATGAATATCCACTAGTACAAATAACTAGTTATCAAAACTGATACTGTTTGTATGTGTACATTTTCAGAGAAGAAACGGCAAGCGGCGCTTCACAAGGAGGCGGCGTGGGACGGCTCGCTCGCCAACCAGTCGGTCGCCGACACATGAGGTAATAGTGCACACTCGTAACCTACGCGGACCAAAAATATACAAGACACTTCTATAGTTATACGGCCTGTTTTACTATGTACTATCAACTGTGCTGGCGATGTTACACCTTTAAGGCAATAATCGCTTGAACGACCCTGGTACCTGGCGGCTGTGTGTGAAGCAACAAGTGCAAGCAATTTTTTTCTAAAATGGCATACCCCGAAAGCATCCGATAGTACAAATAAGCTATTATTAATAATCATCCTTCATGCTTTAAATAGGTTATTAATAAATTATGCACTGCATTCACGATACGTATGGTATCGTTACATTGCAATAAATTAATAGGTATGACGTTTGGACGAAGAAAACAAAATTCTATACAGTTCGGCAGTTAGATATGGTACAATTTATATTATAACGTGACGTCACGAGCTTTCACTCCTGGACTTTTAATACGCTACCTATCTACAAAGAAAGAAACCTTAAAAATGCTCTAATAAGTTTTATATTTATTTATGACTAGCTTCTGCCCGCGACTTTGTCCGCGTGGAACTCCTCCTTTTTTGCAGTCGGTTAAAAAGTAGCCTATGTCCTTTCTCAGGCTCCAGACTTTCTTTGTACCAAATTTCATTTAAATCGGTCCAGTAGTTTTAGCGTGAAAGCGTAACAGACAGACAGACAGAGTTACTTTCGCATTTATAATATTAGTAGGGATTGCATATTTACTTTAATTTAGTGCTTGCATAATTTATATCAGTAAGTATGTATCTTTATTTCTTTTTATCTATTTATTGTCAAGAAAAAAACCAAACAATAATACCCATAACTCTTAATTATATTATATAAAGTGTGGCGTATATTTGGCTCTGTATAATGTAAAAGAGACGTTAAAGCATTTTTGTAAGATCCATATTATACTTTACAGCTTGCTACAATGCTATAGCCAGTAAGTGAAGAATTTCTTTTTTATAATGCATGAAAATGTACATTAAAGCCTATATTTGCGTTTTTCTGACTGATTATCCAGTCGGACTCTTATTTCCAATTTACAAGTATGTATGTTTTATGTCATGTATGTATATAAGATATAAGTACATATTGTTTATTAATATAATTAAGGGTTATATGTTTGATTATTTACATTTTTCTTATCTTTTATGAAAGGATAATTCGTATTTAGTTATTTGGTAATTTTTGTACCCTGTATTTTTGGTTGCATTTATGTACGATACAAATTATTCTTATATTTTAAAATATTTTTCCAGGTTCGTGTGGCGGCCGCGGTTTGGAAACGAATCCAAAATCTTCCTAAACCTAGACAAGCTCTCAAATAGAAAAATTCATCGTAAAGTTATTCTAGTGATACATAGATATATTTTTAAATACGAAAGTTAGCGACTACGCTCAAGAGGTTTTCGTCCTACGTTATTGTGGTCGTGAGGTTATATTTTTATCGATGTTGTGAGTTTCCCGTAAGACTAATTAACGTAAGATTCATATTTTTTCTATGCTGGCGCAGATATATCCGTATTTGTGGTTGTATTTGAGACGATACGATAAACATTCGATTTTGTTTTTACTCTTTTCTACTAATGTTTCACCTTTAATTAAAATTATACCAATTAAAATAGTTGTCAAGTATAAATAAATAAATAAATGTCTAATGTAGATACCCACAAAATTATTCACTAATAAACAAGCATTAATAGAGCAAGAGCCAGCGGCCCCCAGACTTTCGGTAAAGTATAAAAGCTGTAAGTTTGTCAATGTATGCCCCCAACACAAATAAGAACGAACCCCGACTATGAAACTTGGGTCGCGGTGGCTTTGGCAGCTATCAGGTAATAAAGGTGTGTAAAATTGTGTGTTAAATTCGTTAAAGTATAAAACTCAGTTTTTACATATTTTACGTATAATAATCCTAGAAGTCACCTTGCCGAAACCCAGACCCTTCGTACGGTTGCAACCCTCTCCCAGACGCCCTTAAAGTTTTATTTAATTGTTACTATACTTACGGTATAGTATAAAAGCTCAATTTATATATGTTATTTGGAGAACTATCAAATTATGTTTTCTTAATAGCCAGACAATTTCAGTAGTTCCTGAAATTTGGTACAAAGAAAGTCTGGAGCCTGAGAAAGAACATAGGCTACTTTTTAACCGACTGCAAAAAAAGACTTCCACGCGGAAGAAGTCGCGGGCAGAAGCTACAATAAATGATAGATCATGCGCAGTAAAACGTCGCAATGGACCGAACGCTGTACAGATTTCACTCGCACCCGCTGACACATAATATGTCCCTCGCGCTCGCACCTACATTAGATGTATTGGCAACATGAAATTCTTAGTCAAAGTTCAAAATTGTCCCTAAAGACCCCAAATGACGGTATGTGTCAGTGGGTGCGTGTGAAATACAGCGTTCGGTCCATTGCGACGTTTTACTGCGCATCAGCTGTCATTGTATTATGTGGTACGTATACCGTAAGTATAGTAACAATTAAATAAAACTTTAAGGGCGTCTGGGAGAGGGTTGCAACCGTACGAAGGGTCTGGGTTTCGGCAAGGTGACTTCTAGGATTATTATACGTAAAATATGTAAAAACTGAGTTTTATACTTTAACGAATTTAACACACAATTTTACACACCTTTATTACCTGATAGCTGCCAAAGCCACCGCGACCCAAGTTTCATAGTCGGGGTTCGTTCTTATTTGTGTTGGGGGCATACATTGAGAAACTTACAGCTTTTATACTTTACCGAAGGTCTGGGGGCCGCTGGCTCTTGGGCTATAAGATCTCTTCTATAGAAAAAAAAAGAAATAGAAAACATTTTTCTAGGTTTACCGCAAAGTGCCTTAGCAATTTGCGTCAAAATCATTGAAATCATAGGAAAACTAGGTATTGAAGAATGTAGAGTTGTAATAGTTTAAAAGATCATTTAGAATCTCGTTCTTAATAAAAATGGATTGTAGCACTAGGTAACATGTCGAAAGAATGTGACGTTTTTATAACAAAATGAAATCCCTTATTATCGTATCGTACTCGATGTTACGTACTTTGTACTGTTGAATATATACATATATATATATATTACATAGACTGATTTTTTTTATCATAATAAGCTATCCTTCATGTCACCAAACTAAACACAAAATGAAGGAATATGTATTTACACACACGTTTATATATTCATGTTAAATTATTCAGGGTAATTACAGGCGAAAGCATGTTTCTGGTTTACACCTGCATATTAAATGTTGTATCATTATTATCACCAAATATTAGTATTTATAGCAAATTAGAAAAATATTTTTAAACTTATTAATGTTACATTTAAATTAGTTTTATTGGTTCAGAACACTCATCAAATCTCATAAATTTAAGACTACTTTAGTTACATAAACACTTAAGGAAAATATAACTAAATACGACAGTTGTCGATATGTTAAATAATTTCGAATAATATATATTATGGTCTTATGTTTTTGACATAAAATTAGTTTGCTGGTCTCTTAGTCTGAATCTTGAATAAATAATATTAAGTTATGAGAGATCGTTTTTGTATGACTAGTTTTACTATTAGTAATATAACACATCGGAATGTGTTCTGAGCCATTTTTAGCTGATATTTTGTTGTGAGTTTTGTGCCTTTTGTATCTAGTCTGCTTGTATTAGGATTTGGAAACCTCTTGGCGTTAAAAATAGCATGATTAGAGTATATTAGATTAAGGATTTCTATATGGAATAGTAGATTTGGCCTTGATCAACTTGAACTTCTAATTATTATTTTTTGGGTACTGACTTAATGAAATAAGGGATATCATGAAACCTTTAGTAAAAAAGCGGGCATACTTCAAATGAAATCTTAATTAAGGTACAAAGTTTAAGATTTACGCAGATTTGAAAAGATCAAGGTCCGAATAATTATTATATGAAGTAATTCAAGTATAGTCATATCATTTCATGAAATTTACGTTTACTTTTGTCTTTGGATATTCAATGTTTTTTACACGACCAATGTTGCCACTTGGACTAATCTTAGAAAAATTTACGATTAAATTCTTATCTGTAGTACCTAATGAGATAACTATATGTGTGATTGATGTACTATTTTATTATATTTTCATATTGTTTATTGCATGGAAACTAACAAACACATAGAATATCTCGTACAAACAATGATTACTGAAAATAAAATGATAATGTTACCATCATTTTGAAACCAAAGATCGGAGGTTATTTTGAAAATTAAGATTTGATTTCTTTTTTCAAATATGCGATGTTTTAAATTTAACCATCAATTTGAATTGAAATCAATTGATTGAATGAATTTAATCTAGTTGAGGTACTCATGACATTCATGTTATAATTGTAAAATACACGTGGGTTTATAATTTGTAGTGTATTACTGTTTCATTTAACTAGTAAATAAATATTTAATCCTTAGGACAATTGTTGCGGTTCTTTATGCCTCCGTCGTCTTCAATTCAATTGAATTCACTTGAAAGCTATTGAGGCATTCCGTAATAAAAGTGAAGCGTAATAGCGTCTCAAAAATGTATTAGGATCTCCTTAAAACCAAGTGTGTTACACAGTCAAGAATTCATTTTTTGTCGCCATTAACTTCAATTTCAGTCAAGTAAACTTTTATGGTCTGTTAAAGTGCAATATACTATGTAATTATATTTAATTTGACTAAATACCGTCCAATGTTCAATTATAATACGAGTATGTTATGGACTGTTTCCACAATTTTTATTTGACATATATCCAATATACAAGGATGAGCTAGCAGACAAACTTTTTGTTTCAGTCGTATTTAAAGCTCAAGTAAAAAGCATAATAAATGTTTCTTGTTTAATACATTCTTTACGTATGTATGTGAAAAGGGTTTTGAATCAATTAAATGTTCGTAATGGTTTTTCCGAGGCTTGATCTGTACAAAGCAAAGATGTTATTTTTGTAATAACTAAGAGTTGTTCTAAAAGATATATTATGTATAATAAATATTGTCTGATTGACCAATGTATGTTTTATTGCTAAACTTCCTGAAAAATCCTTCGGCTAATAGTTATAGAGCCTAACTGCAAATACAAGCCTAAAGTATATATAAATAAGATACAAATTAGAATGATTACGTTACTTCTTTTCTGACGTCCTCAAATGTGACAACTTTGATTGGACTATACCTACTGTCTGTGACGTCACAGATTTTTTTTCTCGGACCGTATACTCTCAAAGAGTCCAGAGGCCGTAATGGGAGATAAACGTTACAAAAAAGTCGTCAAGCTGTTTACGTTTCGATGAGGCTTGCTGCGTGTCAAAAATTCACTAGACTACGTAGTGTAGAATGAGGTCAAGCTGTCATGTTCTAACAACAGGCCAAGAGCTTGTCTCTCATGATGGCTAGACAACAGTGGACACCAGTGTATCTTGCAGATTTTGACACGGGGCAGCTCCCTTTTATATGGGACTAGCGGCCCCGGCAGACGTCGTCCTGCCCGTCCGATTGTTTCGTCAAAGATCTGTCAAAGTCTTCTGTCAATTCTTCATAAGGCTTCATATTTTCCCCGTTTTTCACACATTTTCCACTGTTTCTTCGCTCCTATTGGTCGCAGCGTGATGTTATATAGCCTAAAGCCTTCCTCGATAAATGGTCTATCCAACAAAAAAAGAATTTTTGAATTCGAACCAGTAGTTCCTGAGATTAGCGCGTTCAAACAAACAAACAAAAAAACAAACAAACTCTTCAGCTTTATAATATTAAGTATAGATTATAGCCATATCACTCGGGAATAGTGTAGCTTTCCAACAGTGAAATATTTTTTCAAATCGGACCAGTCGTTTAGGGGCCTATTCAATCCAAAAAAACAAACAAACAATCAAACCTTTCCTCTTTATAATATTAGTACCTATAGATGATATGAAGCACCTCTAGTTAATTAAAACTTTCATCATTAATACAAAATTTATTTTAAACCCATACTAATGATGCAGTACCCACCTATATACTTCAAATTAATATCGAAATAGCACACAGTCACACACGGTATTGACGGTCGTACCTACCTAAAATTAGGTCATATTAAGTACTTTCGATATAAAAATCTACTTCGTATTCGATCATTCCAGACAAAAAGCAATGTTGGTTTATTTTTATAAATGGAATAGACAAAATCAATTACCATCTCCATTGATTAAATAACAATAGCTTGCGACAGACCGACACGCGACTACTGGCAGTGACCGCGACAAATTCAAGGCGACATGTTTTGGCGTTATTATATAAAATGAAATTAAAAAAGTAATAGAAATATAATTGTAATGGGTTTATGAAGTAGGTACCTTCAGAATTACCTATACGTATACCCCTTACAGCCCCATAATATAATAAGTACCAACATTAGTATTTATCTATAGTTAGGTACTAATATAACTAAGAGGAAAGGTTTCTTTGTTTGGATTGTAGGTATAGGCTCTAAAACGACTGGACGATTTGAAAAATTCTTAACTGTTGGAAAGCTACACAGGCTACACTATTACCGAGTGACATAGGCTATAAAAAAAATGTACCGTGCGAAGCCGGGGCGAACCGCTAGTATAAGATATCGATTGCTGTACATAGGTATTGAGTACCTATTGAATGTACGCAAACCTTTTTTAAGGAAGTTTCGGTCTCGTAAGTAGATATAACTTTGCTATTTACCTACCTAAGTATTTAAGAATAAGAAAACAAATATAATATATACCTACCGATCACAGCTGATAGGTCAATTACCATTTTATTGGTCACCTTGATAGTTCACAGGAAATTTCTCAACAACCGCTTGGCGTTCCCGATACATTTAGTATTGTCAAGAAAACAATGTACCGCTTGCTTTAATAAACAATTCATATAAACACGACTTGAGACACCCACTTCCAGTTAAGCCCGACACCTCAATCAGAAAACCCGTTAATGTAGCGCATTATGCCTCGAATACTTATAATACTCTTCCTTGTGACGAAAGTGTATTTAAATCCTACTTCATACAAACACCAATTTTATGTGTCTCGAAAATCAAGATCGGATTCTGAGCCCATACATCACGGTTATGTTTACAGTGAAGCGAATGGTAACCCCGGTGTTTTGCAAACTATAGAAGAGGGGTCAATGAAGCATTACAGTGATATTAATACGTACTTGCCAGTAGGTGCCAACGGTTCCATTGTTCAGTATAGTGACGAAAAATATAGTGGATTACCTAGCGCTAATGCAATCGTAAATAAGTACAAAATGCACATGGCGAGTATTAAAACACCTACCACTTACAATGTAGACTCCAAGAATATAATGCCATATACGAAACATTCGTTGGATTATGAAATAGCCAAAGCGAAATCGAAATATAATTCCGAGTCTCCCGGATCGGGCTCGATGGAGCTTAAATCAGATGGTCTGAATCAAAAAATAAAATCTTTAATGCGTAACATTCTTCCGAAAGCTACAAATGATAAAACTTTTTATAATTTCGAAAAAGATTATCAGATTGACGACGATGACGTCAAAACAACACTGGGAAATTTTAATGACTGGTGGCCTTTCTACATGCACAGCCCATACGATTATGAACATATGAAACTAGATTCAGATATACAAAAGACAAAAGATAAGAGATACGCTATTGATACAACTGATCGTATTATTCCAGTTCATGAATATGAGGAAGACCATAACGTTTATTATACTACACCTAATGTTCCAAGATATTATCGAGAAATGACAACTGGTAATCCAATTTTAATGGATAGGCCATTTTTATCGGTTATGGATGGTAATATAAATAAAAATCAAGAAGAAGATCATTTTACATTTAAGGGACTGGATTGGGGTAACGATTTCGATACCGCCCCGATCTATCGAGATAACGATGAGTTAATAAGAAACAGGCATTTGGATGATATTGTTTATAATGCTGGAATACCAGACACAACTTATGGCGACATATACGACGCAAGGTCTGACTTGCAAAGACAAGCAGTTAATGAGAAAGGATACGATAATAAACATCGATTTAAAAATGAAGAAAGTGGCGAAGCTAGAAAAGAAAACCTTAATACAAATCATTCTCTGATTGGTGAAAAGGCTACAAGTTTTAAGGACTTTATAGATCAGTTTGCTAATAAATTTGGAAATGAAGATCACAAGAAAAACACTAATTACTCCTTCAAAAGAAATCAAGATCAAGGTGAGAAGAAGAAAGGATTTCGGAGAGTATATCACAAAGATGAGTATCAGGAAGACAATGAGTTTTATGATAACACAAATAATAATGCCAAAGCTGAGGAAAATGGATCTTCCAATATACATTTAGGTGGCTCAGAGGCAATCGTTCAATCTCATGCTGCGGCAGGTTTGGGTACAGAAAAGAATACTTATAATAAACATGGAAGTACAGGACATGAGAGGTTTAAAAATAATCATAATGGTGAGAATGTTAAACAAGGATTAGACCGTGATTATAATGCATACAGAGATGTTGCTAAGAAAGGTGTCCATAATAATGTAGGGGATTATACAGATCTAATATAAAAGGCAGATTGTGACCTTTGTACCTAGATAATGATGACCAATTATGAAATATAAAATTACTCGGTGAGGAGTTATTAAAAGTAACTTCATCAATAGTTAAGTATTCAAACTAAAAAAATAACTGATTATAATAAGTCAAAATAGTACTTAAATAATTTAATTAGGTTATATTTTTGTATGAATTGTTTTAAAATAAACTTTATTACCTTTCTTGAATTTTTGTACATTATTAAATTTATTAGTTATATTTACCTACCTACTCAAATACCTATATTATGTATAATGGTACTCATATTATGATGAAAAAAGAAACAAACAATTAAATACGAACATATTATATTTGATGCGATGATTATCTATCTATTATCATATTTAGAACAAGGTGCTGATGGAAATAACGAAAAATATATGTCGATGTTATTACGATCTACCGCTTCGTTGAATGTAAGTATGTTAAAAGGCTAATTTATTATCTGTTCTACTGTATGTATACGTACAAAAAGTAATTCCTTTATGGTTAGTTTACACTAAGAATTAGTAATATTGATTTTAATATCATCATTTACATTACTAGACTTTTCATCTATTACCATGTTCTCGATCCTATTTAATCTCGGTTCTGAGGGCTTGCCACTACCAATGAATTCGTCATGGTTTACATCAAACTCGTAATCTCCAAGATTGAAATCTTCGTCTTCGATGTCTGTTGAATCAGATACTTTAGCAGGAGCTCTAATTGCGTTGCGATGGAATTCGTCTTCATAGTTCAATTCGTAAAATTTTGGAATTGGCTTTTTGACCAAATCTACTCGATGTCTTTTAGTGTTATCATTTTTCTCTACGGGGTTCTGAATATCGAGAGTATGTTCTTTTTTAGACTCACCAGTGATACCTGTAAATTGTGGTCCGATTGTAAGGTTGAATCCGGGGGCATGTCTAGGTTTTTTAATGTTACCTTCAAATGTTTCGTAACTTTGTTCATCATAATATTCTCTAAATAAACCAGTCCTCCTTTCGTCATAGGCTCTGCGAGGCACTCTTTGGTAAGGACTTGACTTCACATGATCAGGCTCTGGAGTGGTGTTAACTTTTTCGGTGTTTTGTTCAATCAGTCTGCATTTGGAAAGTATAAAACAACTTCCTATTAAAAATAATTGCAATAGTATCATTACACGTGTCATTTCTTTGAAGAATATACCTACGACTAAAGAATCTCCATTCAATTCAATTATAAAGTAAACTATATTGTTATTAATTTTTATCTTAGAGAAAGTTATACAATGTGCGCTGTAAGACAAAACTCAATTCACAATTGTCATAACATTGTATTGATGTCTGAATTAATAATTATATAAACAGTAGGTACCTACATCAAAGTTTGTACGTACATTTTCTTTAACAGTAGGTAGTTAAATATTTTGTTGTGAGTGAATTGTGGTAGAAGAGTGAAAATTTAGGGATGTATGTATTTTTCAATCCCAAATCATAAAAACATAAAAAATATATAAAAGGAGTATGAAAAATATAGGTTAGCCAAGACCTATCCAATATGCACACAAAATTTCATAAAATTTAGCCAGTCGCTTTGGAGGAGTTTGGCCACAAACAATGCGACACGAGAATTTTATATAGATAAAGAAACTCTGTGTCATCATACAAATAAGCATGTATGCAATGTTTATTGGCGATGATTCTAATGTTGATTATTATTAACTCGACAAGTAAACATAAATGAAAAACAGTATACAATTGAAAAGTTTATAAGATATCGAAGACGCCATACTCAATTAGTATGCAATCGTACAAGATGAAGATCTTACTCAAAATTACCAGTATACTATTATACTTCAATTTTGTGGCTTCAGTGTCCATGTACTTTATATATGATACTAATTCTAATTCAGGATACGCACTGAAAAGCAAAGGACCGATTAAATCACTCTATGGAAGCATACAACAAAAACACTATACCAGGAGGAATAACCAGTTCTTCCAAAAAAATGCCAACGATCATGCTGTCAATTCTCATTTCAAAGTCAAAAAGACATCTGACTATTCATTAGTTCCACTGCCTATAAGTGGTAATACAGCTCTACTGGAAAAAGTAACTGAAGATCCTACAAAATATCAACATTACCAACAGAATATTATTCAAATAAATGATGTTCGAAAGAGATGGAAAGTAATCGACACTGCAAATAGAAATGAAGATATTGAAACTGAAGATTCAAGATCAAACGAGGGTGGAAAGTTACATTCAAATTCTAAATGTAACCATAGCGAAGGTTACGCGGATATAAGACCGATATCAAAAGCTCTAAAAGAAAATTATTTTCACCGAACGAAACCGAATGATAAATACAAAGAAGTTCAAAAAGTAAAAACTGTAGGCGTCAATATAAATAAGATTTCCACATATCCACAACAACAATTAAATAATAACCGACAGATGTTCGCGTTATCTTTAAATAGACCACAAACTTTTAAACAGAAGACATCAACCGCATCTTTTGTTGACAATAAAATGCATAAATTTGATAAAAACACTCCTAAGGCCCAAGTTAGCATGTCGCAATTCCTGGATGAAATGGATAAAAAAATGAAACTTAGGGGACCGATGAGAAAATCAGAATATAGAAAAAGAGATACGATCGGAAGAGGAAATGAACCGTTTCCACCGCCGCCTCGCCATAATGTGAACTTGGATACTTCTTCAGAATACCAGGCGCGTGAAGAAGTGAATATGTCAGAAGGTAATATGAACGGAAATAACACACCACATGCGGTATTCTCTAGTTTGTACCCCCAAAACTTAGATAATGAAGGCGTTATGGGGACTTTCGATGAAAATGCCAGCGTGAACGCAAATAAAGAAAAACGCATGAATGAAGAATATGTAATAATAAGACGTCATGAAACTAAACCAAACGTGAAATTTCATAAGAAACTAAAGAACTTTAAGATATTGTAGAATTTTCATAAAAAAATGGTAATTTAATAAATTCTTATTGTTATTACGTATGTAAGTTTAAATACCATTTTAGCGACATACAAAATCTTACCTGAACATGAACATAAAAAATATGTAAACTGCTGTAAATTGTTTCTGCGGCATAATTTATCTGTTAATAATATAATGAGTATACCGAGTAGATTATGTCATTAAAAAATATTAAATTACTGACTTAAAAAACATAGTTTTTAAGTTTAATATGTGTATGCTTGTTAAACGATGTGGGCCTACCAATTAGTAATCTTTAGGTACATTTTTTATGCACCATTTCTCTTTCAAATAAAGTAAATTTTTAATTACCTTCATCCATTATTATTTTTGAAGTGTACCTACCTTTAGTTAAAATAAGTTCAGTTATACGACTTATCTGAAAACTCATACTACCTAACAAAATTAAATATGTTACGTAACTAATACTTATATGGACTTATATTTTTTGAGAGGCTATATATTTAAGTAGGTATTTTAAAAAGTCGCAGTATTTTTTATTGAGCACAATCTTGCTACCATAAACTCTATGTGGCTATATTCAATGTTTAAAAATAATTCATGGATTCGCTTACTTTATGTACGCAAACTAGCGATACCTACTACGTTATAATACGTCCGGATGGACGGTGCGGTGTCGCTTCATTCAACTCAAGTAAAACGTATCATTCAAGCCGCCTTCGCTAAACCCGATGATTCAGATTTGGTTTAAGACACGTACGTACATAAGTACATATTACTTATTTGATATTTACGCACAAAATTTAAATACATACCTCTAATAGGTCTCTACCTATACAAATTAATATAAAAATGTAAATAACCTCTAAAAATCAATGAAATTTTATACATGCTCGATTTCGCGACCGCGTCCTTCAACGAAACCGCGACGCGGGAGCATGTATTTTTTATATTATACAGCTTCGCCTAATCGAACGCAAAGCTATGCACCGTATAAATTAAACATAGTTTTTCATTATCATTGACACAGAAGTGCATTGGCCAATATAGGCGGCTCTCGAATCGGGCCTTATGAATGTCAGCGACTATGCAGAATAACGTTCCTATATAAGTGTTTGTCTCGACCTTTGTTGTCATTGCTGTGACAGACACCGAAATAATGGTTCGATATCTTAGTTTATTACTACTAGTCGCTTGCGGCTCTTGCATGCAGATGAAAGAGACCGTTGAGAGAATGGTCATGGTAAGGACTACAGGTTCAGATCTTCAGCCGGCAGCTACAGGATTCATTTACAAAAAGGATAATAATGGACCAGCAAGTGTCATCAAAATGGAAGAAAGTGAGATCATGAAGCATTTAAAATCACCAGTTTACGAGCAGCCGAAAGCGTTTGCTGCACCGATACCCATAGCGGCCGGTCCCTTTTATGCCAAAGAGGAGGATGAAAATAAGGCAGCATCTCACGCCAACGAAGCTTACGTCATCCCTGTCGTAGAGAAACCTGAGGATGAAGAAATCAGTGATGATGAGGATGACCAAATCGATGGAATAGCCAATGAGGACTATGACAAATTATTTAAAGATTATACTTCAGATTTTAACAAATATGGTAGCGATTATGCAGACTATTTACACAGTTTGGGACATTACGATCATGGGATTTTTCATGATAATGGAGAAGGGAGTGATTATGGATCGAAAGGGCACCACGAAAATGGGGATAAAGGGCATGAAGGATATGCTTCTAGGCATGAATATGGAAAGGGGGGAGCAGGAGACTATCACACAGAGAAATATGAGAGCTACTCAATATCAAAAGAGGGAGGTCACAAGAAGGCTTACGGAGATGCCGACGCTTTCGGAAAAGATTATGACCACGGCGACAAATACGCCGCAGGGGACCACGGACACAAATCTTCTGACAGCAAGGAGCAGGGAGTTGACGGATATCACAAAGTCTTCAATAAGGATGCGCTCAAGAAAGACCATGACTTCCATGACGAAGAAGCGTTTGAGGGAGGCATCAACAAACACGCAGTCGGACACTCATATTACGGATCAGACGCCGGAGGATTCAAGAAAGGAGGTTCTCATGAGTCAGGGCATGACGAGGCTAGTTTCGGAAAAGGTGGTTTCAATGAAGAAGACTCTGAAGACAAACTTGGAACCGCCCATTCTTCAGAAGAAGGTGGAGAATCTTCCCACCACCATACTGGAGAATTCGGCACTAAAGGTGATGAATATGATGGAAAAATCTACGGCTACGAGGTTAAGCACTGATGCGGGAGAGTTAAAGATTGTTGTTATTTTGTTGATTTTTGTAAATATGTATATTTTTAGTAAAAATGCGCCATATCTTTAGCGAGTCTTCTTGTGTTTGATTAACAGATCCCCCAGTACTGAATTATTTTTATTTTATTTCATTACTGTCAAAGGTACCTGCTGAGCCTCTATCGTAGTTACGAGTAAGTAAAACACCGAACGAACATAACTACAACGTTATTTCGAAATATCGTAATGAAATGTTTTAACTCAGTGTTTGAAGCACTTACGTTGCAGCCTAGAGCAATAGAGGAAAAGGTCAGAATCCTTTAGCTAACTACTTAATAGGTACTTAATTAAATGCGCAAAAAGGCTTTTAATTAGGCGCTACTGCACGGTAACACTTAAATAGTTTTCTAATTCTGCATTCAACGCAAAAAAAATATTCGATGAAAAAAAGTATATAATGATAAATATCATGGCACAAATAATGTAACTAAGTACTTATTTATTTTGTGTCATTGTAAAGATAATTTATTATCTACTAGCTTTTGCCCGCGACTTCGTCCGCGTGGAACTCCTTCTTTTTTGCAGTCGGTTAAAAAGTAGCCTATGTCCTTTCTCAGGCTCCAGACTTTCTTTGTACCAAATTTAATTTAAATCGGTCCAGTAGTTTTAGCGTGAAAGCGTAACAGACAGACAGACAGACAGAGTTACTTTCGCATTTATAATACCTATTAGTAGGGATTAGAAAAAGAGTTGAATACTATCTTCGTTAAAAAAATAAAAATGGTCTGGCTAATTAATGATCTCAGTCATAAATAGGACCCAGGTGTTTATATATATATGTATGTACTTAGATAACCTAAGATAAAGCGCACAATAAACAATCCTATCTAATATTATAAATGCGAAAGTAACTCACTTTCACGCTAAAATTACTGAACCGATTTAAATTAAATTTGGTACACATTCTAGAGCCTGAGATAGGACATACACTACTTCTACTTTCCGTAGCTACTAATTCCACACGGACGGAGTCGCGGGCAAAAGCTAGTGGACTATAAGGTTTTGTACATAAATTCAATGTACCTATACCGGATAACAGACAGATAATCAAGCGATAATCTATTTACAAAACTTTAAAAACATTTATAAACATTGTGTTAATTAGGTAGCTATTATAGGTAAATACTTATTACATATTTGATAGCATTTGCCCGCGACTTCACAACTTAGGTACTTTTTAAAAAGCCCTCCCGTCAGGAGGTGAATATCAATCAAAAACAAAATACGTCTTCTATAAATTCTGATAAATTTTAAATAGATAGGACCAAAAAATCACGTTCACCTATAAGTACAAACATTTGCACCCCCTTTTCCCATTAGGAGTTCAATTTAAATATTTTTTTATCGGAAGGCTACGCCATACAAATAATACACCCTCCGATTTTCAGCTGCGAGCCTATTATGAACTGTCGACAACATGTTGTCGACAAGCAAAAGGTTCGTCATTTCGATATTATTTTGTTATCGACATGTAGAAATAAGAGACGACATCGACATGACAAGATTTCTCGTTGTCGAGAACTTTGATTTTTGACAGATCATCGCGAGAATAAGACGATATCGACATGACGAGGTGTCGACTCGACAATTCATCATAGCCTCGCAGGTCTCTACGATCAGCGGCGGTTTAGGTTGGCGTGGCCGTGTATCCGTCAGCCAATCATTTAGGTCAAAGGATTTTATATATTATCATAGGTATATAAGATACTTAAGTACATATAGGTACTTACTCGAATATTTAGAAATTGAAATTTAACGTATGTACCTGTAGTCTTAGTTTCGAAATAGCGTCATATCTATAGGTACCTACCTATTCGAAAAAATAGACATTATGGTTTAATCCCTACTAATATTATAAATGCGGAAGTAACTCTGTCTGTCTGTCTGTCTGTTACACTTTCACGCTAAAACTACTGAACCGATTTAAATGAAATTTGATACTAAGATAGTCTGGAGCCTGAGAAAGGACATAGGCTACTTTTTAACCGACTGCAAAAAAGGAGGAGTTCCACGCGGACGAAGTCGCGGGCAGAAGCTAGTAATATATAAATAGATAAGTATCATACATACATCAAGCTAAATACTTACATGACACACAAACACACATAAGTACCTAAACTTTTAGTTCTAAAAAATCTAAATATAACATTGAAATAAAGTTGGAATAAAACAAATTTAACGGATTTAACTCACGTATTTTTCGGAGCCTTTACAGATTCCATAATTGTAGTACGACTGAGCTGACAATAGTCTTATCGAAATCGAAAGTCTTAAAGAAACGTCAGCCAATAAAAATAAAATACGTGAGTTAAATCCGTTAAAGTTGTTTCATTCCAATTCCAATGTATAATAACCGCGAAGGCATCAGAAATTATTTTGACATAAAGTGTTAAGAGTAAAACTATTTAAATTAAAAGTTTTATGAAACAAATACATAACCTTGGGAATATTTTAAAATGCATTATAATATACATATTTCACATAATGTTATAAATATTTATGACATATTGAAACATAATCAAATACCGAAGATGCAGGTAGTGTTAAGAAAGAAGATAGGTAGGTAATAATTATAATACATAATATTATTTGAACTTTATATCAATTGACCTACTCCCAAACTAAGCGAAGCTTGAACTATGGGTAGGTACTAGACAACGGATACACATACATAATTATAAAACATCTATAAAAAAGTATGTATATAGATGCTCATTACACCGTCATCTGCCCCTAGCGGGATTTGAACCCGTAAACTTTGGTTTCATAAGCCGCTATATGATATGTAGCTGTATAATTATAGGGTCTGTAACATTTTTTCTTGATAAAATAAACCTCTAATATTTCCATACTTTTTTTCCACATCATAAAACTTACCGTTATATCTGCGTACGTACTTAAAACTTTTTCTTTTAAAGTTATTTTCCTTTTTGCGGTTGAGCCATAAGTGGATAGGTATACGTTAAAATGGCAGTATTCACCAACACGACGTGTTTCCAGCGATTAAGTAGTTCACTTCTATAAATTTCATAATAATATAAGTATTAGAAACCATAGGTCGACTTTGATAAAAGTTCTCGAGTTTAAAAATATTGAATCCAATAATAAAAACCCTTTAAATATTACTTCAACTCGCGTAAAAAGGGTTCCATTGACCCAAAGGTCAATAGGTTGCCCAGATACTTAAATTACTAATTATAATTAGGCTGTGAAAGACTAAATATATAACAAATAATTAATCGTGAATAACATTGTAATGCGATTATCAGAATATGAAACATTTTTTCTTACCGCCTGCGGTCGTAGGCTCTAGAAAAAGCATTTCACGGTAATTTGTCTTGTGGTCGATCTGATCGCAATGCGATCATTGCACAACGCATTTTTTCATTGCCAATGTCTTTGTCACTTACAACCTCGATTGATCTGAATCGTTACATGGCTACTAGAAAGGTAACGGTCCTTCTTTTGTCTCTAGGTTAGATATAAATATTGGGCAACAGGCTTATCAAATTATTACAGCACAGGTCACAGAAGCGTAAAGATCTCAAGATGTCGAATAGAGCTGTATGCTTATTATTTCTTGTGGCTGCTTTGACAGCCGTGCAAGTTTCATCGTACGTTGCTCCCGTTGCCAGCAGCTACATCTACAGAAGCGATAACGGTGGTCCAGCCAGTTTGATTCAATTAGGACCTCAGCCGTATGAACACCCTGTTGCATTTGCTCCTCCGGTACCCATCGCTCAACCGTTAGCTCTTGAGGCTTACGATCTTGCTCCTTTGCCCTTACCATACGTAGCGGCCAAACCTATCGTCGAAGAAGATGCTGAAGACGATGACGATGATGATAGCGAAGAGTCTGACGAATATCTTGACGGAGATGACTTAATTGGTCATCATCACGGACATGCTCATGAAAGCGCAGGTGGCAGCGATTACGGCGAAGAACATCACGCAGCCCACGGTGAAAAGGGAAGCAAGGGTTATAGCTCCAAGGACCATCATGCAGAGGGTGAAGCTGGACATTATGGCAAGGAGCATGATGAAGGTTCCTTTAGCGAAGCCGAAGGAGAACATAGCACTCACCACGACGAAGCTGACTCTCATGGAAAACACCACGAAAGCGGCAATAATTACGAAGGCGGAGACCACGGTCACAAAAAGCACTTCAGCAAAGGTGAGGATGTGACTGGATACCACAAAGTATTCCATAAGGATGAGTTCAAGAAGGACCATGACTTCTATGATGTTGCTGACAACAGTGGTCATTTCAACAAACATGGTCATAACAATGAACATCATGGTTCAGAGGAAGGTGGCCATAAAGAGGGAGGTCATTCTGATTCTGGATATGATAAGAGTGACTTTGGTAAAGCTGGTTTCCATGCTAAGGGACATCATGACGAAAATGATAATAGTCATTCTGCCGAAGAAGGTCATGACAGCCACTACGAAAACAGCGAAGATTATGGAAAGAAAGGAGGCAGCGGCCATGAAAAGGAATATGCTTTTGATGATGACGAAGACGATGATGATCACGAATAGATGCTCAATTAATTGTATTTGTAAATATTTGTTAACTATTTAATTGCCACATTCCTTAATTGTTATGTTTGATACGAACGAACGATATCGCTGTAAATATTTTTATAACGCTGATATGTAATAAACGCATTGAAAAGTACATACAAGTTTGTTAATAATTATTTTTTTCTGACACAACATATATATACAGTTTAAAAGCTTTTGCTTTTAATTGAGCCAAATTAAGTAAGCCTTATACCAAATTAACTAATTTATGTACCTACCTACGAAAGCGGATACCTCCCTACCTAATGATATTTAATAATCAGTACCTACTAAGCCTCTAAGTTATAATTCTATGATCCCCCACTGAATTAAAACTATGTACCTATTGCGATTTTTTGCAACTTATTATTTAGACAAAATATTACCTAATGCATTTTTACATAGTCTAATATTATATTCACTAAGCCACCCTTACATCACCTTTCCTCTTCGTTCCGATGTTTTTTTTAGTGAATCCAAGATTATCACATATTAGACAAGCTATATTACTATGATGTATATATATAAAAGTACAAAGACGGGATTTAACCACGTAGTATATACGAGTAAATAGGCGTTCTCCCCGATCACGTTTGTAACGTCACATCCGAAACGTTGGAGGCAATTAATCTATATAAATAAAAATGAATTGATGTTCGTTAGTCTGGCTAAAACTCGAGAACGGCAGAACCGATTTGGCTGAAAATTGCTGGGGATGTTGCTCAAAATCAGGAAAAGGACATAGGATACTTTTTTATCACGTTCCAGTGAAAAAATATATAATGACAGCTGTCAAATCGATTCTTTGCCGGGCGGGACGAAGTCTGGTCGAAGGCTGGTCCCGGCTAGTTTAAAATAAATGAAATGCTTAATCGAATAACATGCAGAGCACTAACAAACCATACGACAATAACATATGATTAAATTAAATGGCTATAAAACCAGGTGGTCGCATTACTAAATAGGTACCTAATGGTTTCTGAGTACAGTCGGTGGAAGAAATAGTGTTGTTGAGGTTAAATTTAAAATTTGAATTCCTTCGTTTACCATTTACGGTGATGCTTTACCCTATACTTGATACTATAGATTAATACGGTTATAATGCAGACCAGTGCGATCAATATTTTTTTTGTGTTATCAAAATTTTACAGAAATTTCATACTTTATAATTTAATTTATTATTTTCCAGCATCGCTCGGTATTCTAGCTAGTGAGTAAACCAAAAAGAACAAATAGCAAAGCAAGGTTTCACAAAATGTTTACAGCTACTCTTTTAGCCACTTGAGCATATTATTAGAAAATATATACCTACATACCTACTTAATATTAGCTTTCTACTCTCAACTTTGTCTGCGCAGTCATCGCATAGAGATATTCGTCCCTTGATATCAAGGGACGAATCTCTTTATGCTAACCTAACCTAACCTAAACCACGTTTAAAAAATTAAGTGTAGTTATTTTGTCTGCTTTCATGCATGTGGAGGAGTGTCACGAACGTAGTTAAGATACGTACTTACACTATTATTGCCAGAAATTATTTATGATCGCGATCCACAGACTTTTATTAATTGTCTTATCTGGGTACATATCACACACTGAGTTCAATATCCATAGTTACTAGAACTTGTCCACAAAAAATGTGCCGCTGTATTAACTAAGCCTATAGCGCGTGCTGGACCGTACAAAAACAATCTCATCTCGGACCTTGACCGATCCAAGTCGCTGCATCGATTAGTTCGATTGGCCATATCTCGATTAGAAACGCATCCGAACGGAACTAGACATAACCACCGAACCACTCATCAGCGAAAAAAACATCCTTGGCTAACTATATTCAAAAGGCTATATAATAGCGTCGTTATCCATGTATGTCAGTGTCGCAACCTAATTCTGTTGCACAAGATCGAACAAAAAATCTTCAACAATGCAAAAGAAATTGTTGCTACCATTGATATTAGTTTTTTGCCTCGTCGAATCGTCGCCTGCCGGTTTGGGATCTTTGGAATTTGATAACCTCGACACTGACCTCTCGGATCTCAAATACGAAGTGGAAGAAGAAGACTTGGATGATTTTTCTAAAATCTTGGATGCTGCTGATGAAAAAAGTTCAGAAGAAGACAAAACAAATGTCAAAACAAGTGGTTTCAAAAAGAAGAACACTAGTAGAAAAGGGTTAAGTGGCAAGCATAATATTAATGATTTGAAAAAGTTTTACAAAGGCATAGGAGGTCACGATGAAGGTAGTTATGATGATGATGATACCTATGGGTTAGCCGAAGGAGTAGCGGCTGAAGCCGTAGGAATTAAAGGAAAAGAAGATAGAAAATACCGAAAAGGAACAAAAACAAGAGGTTTTCATCGAGTTCATCATAAGGACGAATATAAAAAAGATAAAGTAATCTATGAAGATGATGAAACCAAAGGTTCTATTAATAAAGTAGGTGCGAAGGGAAGAGGTTTCGCGTTGATTGGTGGGTCAGGATTTAATAAGGGACGTTTCCACCATGATCGAAAGAAAGGTGTTGTAGGAAAACAGGGATATTTAGATAAAGGAAGATTTGAGAAAGAATATAAAGGCTACGATGATTCGCAAGGTTTTGACGGTAGTTTTTCCAGTGATAGCTAACTGTGACTGTGAAAACTTTATTTTAGTAAGTAAGTAGGTAGATAGTTAATATTTTTGTAGTATTTTATAGATTTAATTGTAAAATGTACCCATAAGCTAATTTTGATTAAACTTAAGTGAATCCAAAATATGCCTACATCTTTTCTCAAAATCCTCGACTTATTGACATTGATTTCTAATATATTATATCCCATACATAAATAAACCTTAAATATTAGAACCTAAAATAATATATATCATTTACGAACATTTTGGCGGGATGTTTGTTTTTTATTTAGGTTAGTTTATTATTAAAAACAAATAAGTACTTCAAATAACTGTACTTAGCTATCTGGGTCGAATTGTACCTATAAGTAGCTAGTATTATTGATTTAGGTACCTTCTATGAGTACCTACCTAGGTATATACCTGTCCATATTTGCTTGTGTGTACATTAAGTACCTACCTACTTTATTACTAAGGTAAATAGTAAATCAATCAATTAGAGATCCATTTGAAATCGATTTACCTTAGTCCATAACTTGCATGTAGATTTAACAAGTTTTTAAAAGTTTAACATGTGTAGGCGTTTTAATTGTGTTAGTAGATGGACGTGGAATTGAAAAGTGCTTATTGTACATTTTAGTATTTTACTAAGTATCAAAAATGGGATTGTCATTTTATTGTTATTTTTTACTGACGGGTAAAGTATCATTTAACTACTTATTATATAAGCAAGTATACAGGTATTACACATTTCATTTATTTACTTATTAGGTATCCAATTTTATACGACTTTCTGAATTTTTATTGTCTTATCCTCTCTATTGGTGTTCCTGTATAGGTTTACCAGGATTTGGTGGCAAAATGGGAAAAAAGAAATTGACGCTAGCAATACTGAGGAAATTGGAGTAAACTTTTTAAACTTTTTTTTGCCATCAGACCCTGGTAGACCTATAGTACCACATTATACATGAAACACGTTTTTTCGCTGACTGTTAACTTATCATTCATTATAGGTACACCTATTATTTTTTAGTGATACAATTCAAAGCAACTATATGTGGTGATGCCTTAAGATCTGTTTACCGACCGCAGCATTGCTGTACCGCCAAGTTTGTTACCAAAATACCACACCAGGATGTTGTAGATGATGAAGCAATAAAAGCATACAACTGTGCAACTCTCCCTTGTGATGATTACAATGAGGTAGCTGTAGCCGTTTGTGCCTGCAATTTGAATACTGGCAATGTAGTCAGCTTCAAAAATTCATGTGACGTGAAAAGACATAACTGCAAGTTCGATACCTGTAAGATTTTATTTACCTACTTGTGAATTTAATATCTAGTATTTAACTAACCTAAGAAAGACGGTTTAGTTTCACTATTTATAATTTAAAAATTAATGAACTGATTTTCATAATCTTTGATTTTTTGGAATAGCAGAACAACTATTAAATAAATACATAGTTAAAAAATAAAAAAAACTTATATCTACTTACGTAGATACATTTGTTATAAAACATTTGGTTTAATGTTCAGGTTCTAAGTTTTTAAAAAAATGTATCCACTTAACGTATCGTATAGGTAGGTAGGCAGGTACATATCTTCTGAGACACCATGGTATTTATAATTAGCAGGTAATTCTGTCTTAGTTTTTAGATAAATATATAGAAACCTAAGTAAGTAAAAGGTTGGTATTTACGGATTGTTTTTGTTTTACTTTTAGAACAATACTTATCTCAGATCTTAATATCATTTTCTGTTTTAGCGTTTAAAATTATTCTTCACGAAGTCTGTCCTTGGGAGTTTCATTCGAGAAGAGGATATACCAGACGTGTGTTCGACTATAACAGCCCTAAGTACTATAACAAGTGAAAATATAGATCAACCTGATATACTTATTTACCTGTAGGTATATACATAAAAAATAAAAAACTTAAAAACATTGGTAAAACAATTATAATAAAAGAGTAACTTGGCCTTAAGTACAGTTTTTCTACCTACCTACCTCCAAACATCTGTTGTTAAGAGTTAATCATCGGAGGGCACGGAAGTGCCCTCCAATGTTTAACATTCTTTATACCTACGTTAGTGGGTACAAGTCAATTTTGTTTACACGTACTAAAGTCATATATCTGTTGTAACTACCTATGTTTGTTAAGCGAGATAATAGCTCATACTGGTATTGGTAATTTGATGCTAGTGTCTCATTTTAGGCCAACGGCCAAGTCACACAACATAAACTATAACAATAAAGAAATCGCAGTAAAGCAACTAAGACTTGGCACGACTTTGCCTAGAATTCATTACTTTTTAGAGATAAACAAGCAGCTTCATCGAGACTGGGCTAGTTTTTTACAGAATGTTTTTGGGCTCTAGAACAGGTTTGATATACTTATCAATATTTTTTAACAAATGGCAATAAATGTCTGTCGCGTAGTCGGGTGTATTTATTTATTTACACAGTCATACTTTTAGACTTCCTTAAACAGAAAAACAGAAACGAAACCACACCACTGAAACAACAACAAGAAATGCGTGCCAGTGTGACGTCATCTGGCCACTAAACATGGCGGTTTTAGTGCTGCCCAAAAGATTTTAATGTTATTAGGTTTTATCGATAAACGTTCTTGGCTCATTTTATTTTAAACATTATTGAGTAAATTATTTGTAGAATAAATACTTTAATAGGAAGTAAGTATATTGTTATGTGCAAAGATACTTTGATTTAGATGTGTGAAATCCAAGATAAGATCGTGCTTCAAATTTGCCAAGTAAACGATATGACGATTTTATAAAGTTGTCGTTTAACAACTCAGTGACTTACAAATAATAATTTTTGATGCCTTCGCGGTTATTACACATTGGAATGAAACAACTATATTTAACTCGCGTATTTTTATTTTTTTGTTTTTCCTTCACTTTTCAAAATTTGCCTCTTTAAAAAGTCGTTAGGACCTGCGCAGGCTTCTAAAACTATAGAGTTTTCGTTGTTGACAAGGTTCCTCTCCTGTAGGTCTTTTATAATATTCTGGAACTCTGCAATTTTTTTCTTTTGCCGCCGCACTTTTATTTTCTTCTTTAAAAAATCACATTTATCTTCAAGATTTTTTATTTTTTGAGTTTGGTTCTGAAATAAAAAAATATTATAATTGAATACACTATATTTATGTGTAGGCGATCAAATTTAGATGTACTTAATTTTAAGTATTTCAATAAGTACTAGTACTGAACTGCAAGCATTCATATGTTTCCAGCCACTTTTTCTTTTTATAGTAATTTCTTGGGATCCTATAAAATATGTTTGAATGATAAAATAAAAATATTTTATCATGTCATATGCAAGTAAATCGATATCAAAGTCGATAAATAATCTACAACCCTAGCTAATAAATTAACAATATTTAAACGTAAAAATATGGTTAAATAAGTCCAATCCATTCATGATCTATAACCGCACATAAGAACCTTGCTAATTATAATGTAAATCTTTCTTTATTTTCCCGGTAACAAAAGCAATAACCAATATTTTTAATGTTATTTATAGCATACCTGTGCATGGTTAAAGATAGCTGATTTTGTGTTTTTCTTTTGCCGCACCCTATTACACTACACACTGGCATATTTGCAACGTAATTATTTACTTATAGCTTCAATTATTTTAAATCACGAGCAATATATTGAAAGATAATTAGTTATATTGATTTACACCACGGCTTTTTGACAAGACAAGTACCACCGGAACTGACTGACAATGACATTTGGTGCGCTAAACATGGCGGATTTTCGGCCTCAATAGGTATTTAGGGATATTCATGTTTCACTTTATGTCAGTTTCTGTACGCACTGAAATAGTGTTATATTCTTTTCCAGCGAGCTACAGTGCTGAGTAAGAACGAGATAGATATATGTTTATGTGTGTGCCTTCAAAATTGATGCTATTTATATAAGCAATTGTACGTATAGAACAATATGCCTTGTCCATATTATAGAAGTCTATGAACGAAACGCATTGCCTCCGTCAAAAGATTTACTTCTCTATGGCGAGCTCGTCATCTGTCATTTGCGAATTTGTCACTGCTCTATAGTCTCTGATTGGCTGCAATGAATGAAGTGGTCGTGTTTGTGTAAATGATTGTGGAACAAAGAATTTACAAGACGAATTAAATGTGGCTCGGCAGAGGATCGCTGTTTAACTTTACTCATGAGTACGGAAGAGACTCTGTTGAATCTCGATTTCGACAAGCCGCACACGACAATTGCGCTGCCGGATGACGGCGTGGTATCTTTATCGAGTAGTGCTGAGGAAATTTGTTTAGTCCCAGAGGTTGACTTCGAGGGCAACGTGGATTCCCCAGGGGTGAATAGGGAGTCGCAGCCGCTTCTCGGCGGCCGTGGCGACTTCGAAATATCCTACAACCATTTTCCAGGTAAATACGTTACATTTTTACTGACTCCCGTATCCGCCTATTTTTTCGCATAAATCGTCTTTAAATTAGTTAAAAACATATGGATAGGGATCATTCTTCATTTTCCATATTTGTTCCTGGTATATTGTTATATAGAGACTTGTCTGACTTCTTTGTGAGCTTTTGTAAGGCTTCTAGACAGACTTATTGTTTTATAATCTCAATGCATCAGGTATATAGATAGTAAAATTGACCTTGGTATACTGTCTATAATACCTTGAACACAAGGCAATTACAGTTTTGTATTGTTGTGTTGCTGATTTTTGCATATTTTTGTGTTCAACTTCAGGCTCATGTTAATTCATTAGAAAAAGTATGTTTACTCCAGTAACTTGTGTGAATATAGCAACAGATTAAAAACAAAGTATTTTTCAGTCAGCTGTAACTGTTGTATTGTGAAAATTGTTCGTAAAGTTTTTATCTTTGGTTGCCTATGGATCAGCCATTTAACTGTGGTAAGCCATAGAAATTATTATTTTCAATACTTTTATGCTTTTTATAAAGACATATCTTTCTTTTCTATATTGTATGTAGATTTTGCAATGTCCATATGGCAAGGTAATACTGTTTTGTATAAATTTAATATTTAACTTGTATATGTTGATTCTAAGCTGATATTTTAAGAACTATAGGTACTGTTCATATATTCAAAACAGACTGAGTTGATTACTAACATTGTATAAAACTTGATATTAAACAATTCAAACATGTTTTACAATGGTAATTATATAATTGGCCTGAATTCTTAAACTTACCAGTTTTAATATTATTTTCAGTTTATTTCATTTTTGGGAACTATTGTTAAGTGATAGTAACAACAATCTGATAGACACTTGAATAGTAAGATTGTGTTCGGAAAAGCCCGAAACTGAGTTCTGGCCGGTACATCCGTTGAATCCCTAATTATTACTTTGTTTCTCAAATGCTAAGATAATCTGTCTGAACACCAAGTGGGTCACATTGTTATGTTCATTAATAGTCATTAGATGCAAATTCCACATAATGCTGATAAAAAACTGGTTTTGACTGTTCAACACTTTAATAATAGAATTTAGTGACAACCTGCTTTGCTATCATCAAGTAAAATAGGTACTAGGTATATTCATTATAATATGAACTTGTCATACATTGGAATAAAACAATTAAGTATAATAGATTTAATTTATTTATTTGCTGATGTTTCAAAAACTTTTCAGTTATTCATAGCATGACTGAGTGGAGGATAGTCTAATGTTAAACTCTATAGTCAGATCTTTAGTGCTACGAATATGGGAACTGTAAAGTTTTCGAAACATCAGCAAATAAAGTATAGTCTGTTATAATTGTTTTATTCCAATGTGTAATAACTATGAAGGCATCATAAATGATTATGATGTTGTTATAATGAACATAAATTGTGTTAGGTTAGATAGAAGCTAAAATAATTATTTATGAATCTCTAATATAAAATCGATAGTTAATTAGTCAATGTATTGGAATAAAACAACTGTAACAGTTTTAATAGGATATATATATTTTAATAGGAGTATATCTTGTGTACTGATAACTGTTATTTTGATAAGTTTCCACCTTCATTAGTCATAGCATTCTCATATAGCTAAGACAGCTGTGTAATAATAGAGAAAGTTTCAGAAATTCAGTTGATATATTGCATATAATTATATGTACATTTTTTCCTAGATGACCCCCAATTCACGGAGCTGGTGTGGCAGGCGGAGGTGGCCATTGACAATGGTATCTTCCCAGAAAGGATCTATCAGGGCTCCAGTGGTTCCTACTTTGTCAAAAACCCTGGTGGTGTGAGTATTTTTAATATTTTTTTATTTAAGTAGAGTATTTAGTATATGTCTTTCGATGTATTTATCCCTTTAGTGAATGTAATGGTGTTTGCAAAAATCAAGACGTCTCGTAATCTTATTTTCAAGTTCAATTACTTACATGATTCCCTAAAGGTACGATTTGACAGTGGTTAATGAAAACAAAACCCACGCGAGGTCGTTGTTTTATTGCACGTATTCGTACTTATCATGATTATTTCATTACGCATCATTATGCCAGGCGAAACGTGCACGTGACGTCATCTGGCACGGTAGCTGCAACAATACAATCTGCCCACATTTTAGGATTGCATTCATTTGGATCAATTTCAAATAAAATTTAGAAGAAATGAAATTTAGAATTTAGGTACCTACTTGCCTATAATGAATGTGATTCTGTATATTATAATGGAAGTAATTTTTGCGAGTTGTTGGATGCTCTCAGCATGTAGGTACCTATTTCTTAATTTAAAGGTGTATATAGACTATTTTGCTCCTTTTTTCTGTGTTGTTGATCTGTTATTATTACAGATTAAACTTAGAAAAAGAGCACACAGCAAATTCTAACGCGGGGTTAAGAAGGCTTTCAGTTTAGTTTTCTTATTTGGTGTGTTGGAAACAGTATTTACGTTATTTGTTGGATTTGTGTCGCAATATTGCGTCATATGAATGTATATATGCATATGAAAACATGCATATATAAATACAGGATAATTCAAACTTGTTTATATGTTCCATAGAAATCAAACTTTAATTTTATTGCAGTTCATGTTCTTGATGCGCTGTTGCTTAATATCCTAAAAGTTTCATTAAAACAAACTAGGACAAAAGAAAATTTGCTTTATTAATATAAATAATCAGGAAGGTAATGTTGTTTGGCGTGTAATCTTAAATATTTATGTAAGTAGGTACTTACTTAAGTAAATATACTTAATATTTTAAAACTTGGTAAATGTTAATAGGTCTACTGTGCACCTTATTTATATAAGCTGGCGTTCGTATCTATCGCTCAACTTCAATTCTCCAAATCAAGCCCAAGTCACACAAGCGATAATAATGCATTAAACGCGCCAGCAATTGCATCGTAAATATCAAATGCCATTAGCATTAGATGCATTGAATTTATAATCTTAATTTTTTTTTTCAGAAAATAATAGGCGTGTTCAAACCAAAAGACGAGGAACCCTACGGTCGTTTGAATCCAAAATGGACGAAATGGATGCACAAATTGTGTTGTCCGTGCTGCTTTGGGCGCTCCTGCCTCATACCCAACCAGGGCTACCTGTCGGAAGCGGGCGCCAGCCTCGTGGACTCCAAGATTGGATTGAAAATCGTGCCAAAGACCAGGGTGAGCATATTTTCAACTAGCTTCTGCCCGCGACTTTGTCCACGTGGAACTCCTCCTTTTTGCAGTCGGTTAAAAAGTAGCCTATGTTCTTTCTCAGGCTTCAGACTTTCTTTGTACCAAATTTCATTTAAATCGGTCCAGTAGTTTTAGCGTGAAAGCGTAACAGACAGACAGAGTTACTTTCGCATTTATAATATTAGTAGGGATTAGTAGGGATAGTAGGGATTACCATTAAATGCCATTTAGTGCCCAATATTGTATGTGCGATGACTTAGGAAATTTCGAGTTTTAGGGTGAGGAAAATATACCTATATGCCGATTAAGAGTAAAACGGAAACTTTTTGATTAAACGTTACCGCATAAAACCTTTATTACTCACTAGCTGTGCCCGCGACTTCGTCCCCGTGGAATAGTAATTCTTCATAAGGCTTCATATTTTCCCCGTTTTTTACACATTTTCCACTGTTTCTTCGCTCCTATTGGTCGCAGCGTGATGTTATATAGCCTAAAGCCTTCCTCGATAAATGGTCTATCCAACAAAAAAAGAATTTTTGGATTCGAACCAGTAGTTCCTGAGATTAGCGCGTTCAAACAAACAAACAAACAAAAAAACAAACAAACTCTTCAGCTTTATAATATTAGTATAGATGTGCGTTCGCCCACTTTGCAAAATAGGTATTTCGTCAATGTACGGTAGTTTTGTTTTACAACTTGATACGGCACACTCGATACCGGGTCACGCGACCTATTTGATTCGAGACGATAAAGTTTCGCCTGCGGTTTTAATACGCTGCCTCCTATTATACTTGTAGGCTTTCGGTTTTATAAATAGAAATTGTTTCTAGTAACTATCCAGCCTGTAAACCTCGCATTGGCATTGTACATCTACCTGTATATGGTTGATTATTTCTGATGCGTTCACGATTATCGTTTATAAAACAACTATGACGGATTTAACTCGCGTATATTATTAAATATTTCGCGTATATTACTAAATTATTCGTAGCCGGTTTAGCTGACGATAGTCTAACGCTATATTATATTAATACTAGCTTCTGTTTGCGACTTCGTCTGCTCACGATGAGTACTTTACACAATATCCTTTACATATTATGTTATTCTGATGTATAATAAGTTTATTTACGTAAAACATTACTCTGCATTTTTGCCAATTGACGCCTGTAAAAAATATACGTACGCACTATTGCCTAGCTTGATGTGTTCAGATCATACGGTAAGTGTTTTAACAAGCTTAACTGAATAAATGCGATTTCGACTAGCCTCATTAGAGCCAAATCCCAGTCACCTCAGGCTTAAAAAATATAAAGACCTCTATTTATTCCACGGAAAACTACAGGCAATAAAGTAATTCAAAGTATATAATCTATATATATAAAAATCAATTGCTGTTCGTTAGTCTCGCTAGAACTCGAGAACGGCTGAACGATTTGGCTGATTTTAGTCTTAAATGTTCGTGGAACTCCAGGGAAGGTTTATACGGTGAAAAAAAATAGGAAAGAAGGGGAAATAAAACGGTAAACGTGGTACGAAGTTCGCTGGGTCAGCTAGTAATATATAAAATATTAATGTACCTACATGTATCTGGCTACAGGTACATATTCTTGTATAAAAGGCGAACTTCGCCCATAAAAATCTTTTTTCATAGTAGAGCTATCGGAAAATTACACGATGCAATAACATGAATAAGTACGTACACATACCTTAAAAATATTTACGTATGATGTTTAAATAACTTAATCATATCTATTAGAGATACGTGTTATGAATCATTGGGTATTGACCGATACATTGGACTCATCACAACCAGATAACACTATCCCATCAATAAATTTATCGATCGACTTTTTAATAGGCGTCTCTACACAATAACTTTGTCACAATGCACCAATTGATCTAGTTAAAATGTAAGCAATATTGTGCAATGGGTTCTAAACATACAAACACATTCGTAGCATCCAATGTTTAGTTACTTGCGTTCAGCACACGTACATCTCTCCTTTTTTTTCAACCCGTAACCTCTCAACTTCATAGTCCAGAACGCCTGTCCAAAATGGCCTCAAAATAAAGGTTAATACTTATTATAGTTTTAATTAATCTTTACGTACCTGTAAATGGACCAATATCCCTGTCACCTCTGACACTGAAAGATGTTTCTTTTTAGGATCCGTAGTAAAAAATAAACTTGGAAAGGAATGGATACTCGCTGGTATCATAGGATAGGACATAGAACACTTTTCATCCCGTTCCTGTAAGAAAAAAAATGCAACGGTTACAGTTAAGCGAGTATCCATTCCTTCCTAAGGTTATTTTAATACTACCGATCCGATAAAACTTACATCTTTTCTAAAATAACGTAAGTCTGGGGTGACTGTGATCTCACTATAAAACTTGTTCAGATCACTATAAATTATTTTCAATAATTATGTACCTACATAATGATTGTTTAATTAATGCAGTTATCTAAATGTGAATTTTCATTGCACACTTCATTATTATATTTATTATTTACACAAGTATTCAAAGGCAAGGCCAAAGCGATTTGATATGCAAAGTCTAATACGTCTACGATAGTAGGTCGATAGTAAATAATTGTAGCAAGGTCCTACTGTTTAAGACCTTTGAATATCATAAATGTGTCTTTAAATCAAAATATAAATCGCCTTGTTATAATAAAAAAACAAAACAAAAAAGAACCTTGTATTAGTAAGTCGGTGATGTGTGTAATGACAAAACTGGCGTAAGTTAATTAATCGTAAGGTCGTTTTTTAAATTAACAATCTATTTTTAATTATGTCTAATTATTATACTAAAATGTGAACTAAAATACCTTGATTATACCGCGTTCTTAATTTTCCGTGATATAAAGTATCGTATGTCCTGTAATAATTCTTGTGTCAACGAATATGACAAAAATCTAAGTAGTAAGGTATTATATTCACAAACTTGTTTATAATATTAATAGTGTTTTTTTTTACCTACTTTTTAAGGGTAAAAAGATAAGTCAAAGATATATTTCTGTTATCGCATATAGCTATTTTTTCAGTATTATAACTTAACATAAATAATGTGACTCACCTTTTTGTCGTAGTAGAAATAATTTCTCGCTTGTTTATATTTATGTAATGCGTCGTGCACCGTGCACGACGCATTATATACCTACAATACCGGTAAAAACATTGTCGTAAAAATATATAACTATAATGTGTATTTATAACTCATTTCAGGTAGTAAGGCTAGTGTCAGAAACTTTCAACTACCTGCGGATAGACCGCGAGCGCTCTCGGTTGAAACGGGCCATCACAGAACAATTCCCGAATTTAAGGTTCAACAGAATGGGCCTGCCGCCTAAGGTAAGAACTCTCCTATATAAAAACACGGTCAATCTGTGAAAACAATTGACTTGGTTTAAATAAAAAATGTTAAATTAAAGAATCCTGATACATTCAGCAAAATTGTAGATGGATTGTTCAAATATTACGTAACGCAATTTGGGGGGAGGGTCCCTCCTCTTGTAAAATGTAAGTGGATTTCAAACAACGCGGTACGTAACATCGTTTTTTTTATTTAAATAAAGAAACAAATGCTGATTTTACAGTGCAACCAATCCAACTGCTAAAAGAGCACACCCTCCAAGTTTCAAGTGTCTACGATCAGCTGTTTAGGTTGTGCGTTGATCCGCCAGTCAATGAGGACAAAGGATTTTATATGTTTAGGAATAGATTGCTGCAGTTACAGCGTTATACATGGGGGAGAGGGTCAAAGGTTGCGTTAACTAATACTTGAACGGCCCCAGACGCAGAAAGGAGCTTGTTTCTGTGGGAAAGTATCTATCAACTTGTTAGGAAAATTTTGCAAACGTTAAAAACCGTTATCATTTTTCAGGCGGGATCGTTTCAACTGTTTGTGGAAGGTTTCAAGGACGCCGATTATTGGTTAAGGAGATTCGAACAAGACCCGCCGCCGGCGCACGTCATGAGGAAGTAAGTATCCTTTAGGCTGAATGGATAATGTTTCTAGAAGGGTTATTTTTTCGCAAAGTGTTTCATTTGACCGCTTGTTGGTCTAGTGGTCAGAGCCCCTTACTACGAAACCGGAGGTTGCGGGTTGGTTTCCTGCTAGAGGCAGATGGCAGCGTGATGAGCACTAGATTCTGTCTTTGATGCATGTATTTATTTATCGTTATCCGTTATCTAGTACCCATATTACAAGCTTAAGTTTGGGACTAAATTAATTCGTGTGAATTGTCCAAATATATTTTATTACTAATAATCACATAGGATTTCTTTATATAAAAAGTAGTTTCCAAACCAAGTATAAAAAAGTGACGGCAAGTTGTCGCTAAACAAAAGAAGAACATCAGAATCAAAACAATGAACACTATTTTCTTATATTTTCTTTAATTATTCAATATTTTCTATACGGCAGTACTATGAATACTAAACAAAAAAAAACACCATATAAACCATATATTATGTCAAGATCCAGATATTTACTCATAATAGCCACTTGCCTCTAGCTTTGTAGTCAAGGTCATTGACCTCTTAATGGTTTTCAGGTTCCAGCTTCAGTTCGAGCGGCTGGTGGTGCTGGACTACATAATCCGCAACACCGACCGCGGCAACGACAACTGGCTGATCAAGTACGACGTGCCCGGCGCCGCGCCGCAATCGGACTCCATCGACATGACCGACCCCACGGTGCGTCACTTTATGTGTCATCGAGTTATAGCTTCAGTTAGATTGGTTGCAGGACAATATAATATTGGTTATATATACTTGACTGACGGTATGACAGTACTTTTGTGTCATCAGGTTATAGATTAAGTTCGAGTGAGTGCAAGCACTGGACTACATAATATTGTCTATATCGACATGACTGACCCCACGGTACGTCACTTTATATGTCATCGAGTCATAACTTTGGTTAGAGTGGGTGCTAGCACTGGACATATATAATCTTGGCATATAGATATAACTGATCCCTAGTTATTACAATATTGTGTCATCAGGATATAAGTTAAATCCGAGTCGCTACTAGACCAAAAGCTGGAAACCTCCACCGGATCCTGCCTACAAAATTTGCAAATTACCTACTATTAAATATCAAAAAAAGTTTGTTTAAAAATGTAAAGGTACAATTGACGAATTACACATTCATTAAGTTAACTTGTGTTATATGTATATTTATTGTAATTGTATTACTAGGAGTGGCAGTCTAGCGGTATTCAGATAGCGGCGATAGACAACGGGCTGGCGTTCCCGTTCAAGCACCCGGACTCGTGGCGCGCGTACCCGTACCACTGGGCGTGGCTGCCGCAAGCCAAGCTGCCCTTCACGCAGGAGACCAAGTCAGTACTCAGTACCATCGTATATTACTAATCAACCATGCAGGATATAATATGTCCCCGGATTTCGGGGACATGATGAGAGGAATGGACGAACATGTAGGTAGTAACGCGACGAAATGTCGTACTCCTTCTCAAAAGTAAAAACATAATATATCTATACTAATATTATAAAGAGGAAAGATTTGTATTTTTGTATTTTTGTATGTTTGTAATGAATAGGCTCCGAAACTACTGGACCGATTTCAAAAATTCTTTCACCTTTGGAAAGCTACATTATCCCCGAGTAACATAGGCTATATAATATCACGCTAGGTCTTATAGTTGCGGAGCAGTAACCGAAAATGTTTCAAAAACGGGGGTAAAGTATCGTTTCTGAGGCCTTAAAAAAATCTTAAGTCCCCCCGTGCGAAGCCGGGACGGGCCGCTAGTAAGTATTATAAACTAGTGCTCTCGGCAGACGTCGTCCGACCTCGGCAAAGATACACTAAAATGCATTTACTTCCTTTTTGTATAGTCCGTAGCTCCTTTATATTGAACTCGCGGTCCCGGCAGACGTCATCCTGCCCGTTCGAAATTCAAATTAGGTAACTTTAGTTAGACAATTTTCCCGGCAATTATTCGATTTTTTCTCGCCGTAAAAACCATCCTTGGACTTCAACGTACATTTAAAAAAAATTGGCCAAATTGGTCCAGGCGTTGTCGAGTTATGCGCTTACCAACACATTTTGCGATTCATTTTTATATATAAGAAGAGAGAAGATTACATAAAAAAAAATGTTTCAGAGAGCTGGTTCTCCCCCTGCTGTCTGATATGAACTTTGTCCAGGAGCTCTGTGATGAACTACATTTGCTATTCAAAGTAAGTAAAATGTAAACAATAATATATTCTAAATAAATCCTAACTCGATATTTTACTGCTGTTTTTGTACCAATATTGTTTTTAGGATACATTGTACCAAACGAATTTCGATCGTTATCTATGGTTTAATACTATTCATTTAAATTATAATATATAAATATTTGTAGATTTCGTCGACTCAATTAGTGATGTCCATAGTGTAATTAGAAGCACGATGCCTCACGTTAAGGTTCAAGTCCCACTGGGATCTCGATTTCTCCTTATTCAGATATCATTATCATTAAATTCTCTATGTTTATTATATTTGCAGCAAGACAAAGGTTTCGATAAGGGTCTGTTCGAGCGGCAAATGTCCGTTATGCGGGGACAGGTGTTAAATCTGACGCAGGCTCTCAAGGATAACAAGAGCCCTGTGCAGCTGGTGCAGATGCCCGCCGTGATAGTTGAAAGGTAAACTAAGAGAAGATTTACACTAATATAATTGGTTTAATATTGTTGGAAACCGGGGCGGACCGCTAGTCATCAATAATAATGGTTGCTATACAATACAATCATGTCTATGTGCTGACAAGCTACTTAAGAACTGAGTTTGAATGCAAAATACATGTTTATATCTAGGATATAGGTTTCGAGTAAACAAATTACAACTTTCTTTGCATCGCTTAAAAAAATCCGTCGAATGGTTCAGTTAATTTTTATAGTCTCACTTGAGCATCTAAAACGTCAACGATGGCTTTATCTGATAAAATTAAACAAGATGTACAGACGCTACTAAAATAGGAACTGTTTGTGCATAATACCTTACTTTTGCTCTGGGCCTATTTCTTGCCGATGATGATGATAACTATATTATTTTTATTCACATTCGAGGCGCAGGCACTTCAGACAGATTTCCAATAGGTTTTTATTTGTGTATATTTTAAGACAAAGCTATCAGAAATGTGAATTCGATATTAAATTATTTGTTTATGATATCTATATTCAATATTATTCAGGTCCAAGAGCGGGTCGACGTCGTCGCGATTCTTCGACTCGTTCCAGCAGCGCTTCCAGCACAAGTCGCCATTCTTCTCCTGGTGGTGAAATGGTCAGTAACTAAAATTAACTTTATATAGATATTATATATTAAAAGGAATTAAATTATGTGACATTTCTACGCATGATGAGTTTGCGTAGAATGAGGTCCAGCTGTCATGTTACACCGATGAGAGACAAGTTAGGTACGGGCCTGTGATTGGTGGAATATGACAGAGGATTTTTTTACAAGCAGGTACTTTAGAAGTTAAACTCGTATCGCTTGTATTTTGTGTCCTGTTTTGTTTAGTTGTTTTTAATAATGACCTGTTAGCTTTTTTGGTTCTATATTGATTTTGATTATTTTATTGTTCCAGACCTTCATAAATGGTGATAACATGCGGTGAAGCTGAAACTAATATAATAGTAAACCAATTGTTTGTATATTTATGTATGTATTAATGTACAATAGCGCGATTTAATCTTAATTAGGTACTGCTGAATATTATAAATCTTTATTTTCTAAATGCTTTAATCTTACGACCTACTTAATTTTAATAAAACTTTAAATAAAGGTGTCGTTTTATCGTCACTATATTCGGTAATACATTTTTATAATTATTTTACCCCCTAAGAGTGTATCTGTTACTTTTGACACTTATTAATCCAGTATCATTTCATAAACTAACTGACTTTTTTAATACATATAATTCTCACTTCGGGCCTATTCGATTACATAGTGTAGAATCGATACTATCTACAGATTATTAATATAGTTTTTTAACAAGCCTCTGTCACTTTAAAGGTTTGCCAAAAGACAGAAATTTGGAAGGCCAGGTTTTTGTATTGCCTGGTGGGTGTATTGATTTTATTTGAGCTTGAAAAATTTTTTTGTCATTAACTACGATTTTTTCATTCACTGTTATTCTGTTATTGTTGTTACCACTGGTTGGGTATTGATTGTGGTAAAAGGTTGGAATAAAATGATATGGGACGGAATAATGATAAAGACTAAAGATCATTTTTTCAATATTAGAAATAGCTTAGAAGAAGGGGTTTTTCGAATGAGATTTGTTTAATTAAAGAGGCATAGGAAAGTTAAAAATTTAATAGGACTTTATTGTCGACGGAAGTCTATATTTCATCTGATCTGATTTTGGTTTATATAAATACACCTTGCTCGAGAAGTTGGCCCCTTTTGTTTAAATGTTTTGTGATTTAGCTTTTATGTTACAGCAGTACTATTAGTGGTCATTTTTCTTTGGACCAAAACTAGTCGAATGCTTTTGAGATATTCTTACATTAAAAAACAGTTTTTTTTTTATCAAACTACTTAACTCTTTCACACGTATTTCTATCAAAACATTTTTTTGTGTAGGCATACATTTATCTAGTACTACTTCATACTTTTATACTCCGGTTGAACGTTAGAAAGACATAAATTGGACCATAAAAACAAATCTATCGCTAGCCAGCATGGCTACCTCATAGACCTGACGAATTTCCTACTGAGTTTTATCATAAAAAATATCCACAAACAAGAATTGACTAAAACTAATGTGCTAATTGAAGATGAACAGTTCAGAATACAAATTAATATTAAATTATGATGATCTGATAAGTATACATACACTGCACACATTTTGGCGAATAGTGTTGCCAGTGTTGGGTTATTTTTTTATTACCAGACTAGAATATTTAAAACACAATGGCTGTTGGACCTATTTATTATAATCCCTGTGATAAGCTATGGCTTATGATAATTATCTCTTTCTACAGTTTAATCGGTAATTTCTTCTAATTTTTGTTTGATCTTTTTTATTTTTTATATTAGTCCAATCAGCAAGATCGGTGCACTAATTCTACTATCATTAAAACTAAGTATGTAGGTACAACATTTGTAGAAAACCCTTTGAATTTTTCATCTATCTGTAAAAGGGAAACTGACAGTATCATTTTTTTGTAGCAGTGTCAATGATGTAGGATTGCTAATGGGGTTTCTTCAGTAAATAAATCGCCTTGTTGATTGGTCTATAGATAAAGTAAGAATTGTTATTGTTTTTGTCTATGGCTTGCCTATTTATTTGTATCTTAATCGGTCATAGTACAAATAGGTATGTTGTTCGATAAATGAATTTATTTAAAGAGAAACTATATTATAGAATAATTTGGGTTTATTTATTGAATTGGTGTTCATTTCCTTTACTATGAACACCTCGTGTTCATAAAAACAATCTGTAATAGGTATAACCATTGTCACATAAAGAGACATAGTAACTTTTACGTATGTGTATAAAATTTGCTAAACGCCATTTACTATTTCGGCCTTTCACATCTGGCCAAAATTCTAATATAGACCTAGATTAGAATTTTAAACCTGTAATGTAAGGAAATCACTTTTTACAATTAACTCGTACATTCTAAACAGTCAAGTGATCGTGTAGCATGAATGACTGTATCCTAATTAAAAAAAAAAGTTCGTCTTTTCTAATATAATGAAAGCGAGGAGTGATTTCAGTTCCGGCTTAGAGTCCGTCGTACTACAAATATGGCAGCAGTAGAAATTATTCTGTAAGGCGATCAAGTGCCTCTAGAATTGACATTTTTGTTAAATCTTATAAATTTTAGTACAACGTTCATTTCGAGTGATGGCAGCGTGGCAAACTATTATTAGTACCACTTTGTGACTTGTGACATCACAAAATTAAAAGGTTTTCGAATTCTAGACTGATTATTTAGTGTTGATAAAAGTTTACCACGCTTAAGTCAGCGTTTTCAATTACTCAGTAGATAAATAAATATTTTGTACAAGGGATAAGTACGCAAGATCAATCGTTAAGCTCTAGTTTATAATGAATTCAAACAAAAACAATTAATAAATAATCGTGTAGTTAAATCAAAACTGGTATATAATGTTATGTGTAACCGATTGTGTGAGATGTGTGTGTGAGTGAATCTTACTCGTTGTGGGGTGAGAAATGATTTATAGTATATTTTTTTGTTAGAGAAAGACTCATGAAGATGGGTTTGAAACACAGTTGAGTTAATAGGGTTGTCGAAAATTTTATTTAAACCTTCAGTCATATTATTAAAAATTATCGGACATGTATTTTTTCAAACAAAAACAACAACAAAGATAAATGCTAGTTACGTCACTTTATGTTATGAATTGTACCATAACATGACGTTACGAGCCACCACTTTTATAAAACTTCGGCAGTGGTGTCTCGTCGACACGAGTTTATAACGCTTTATGTTTTTTTGATTGATTAAAGAAAAAAAAATACTTGTTTGATAGCTTTTGGTAATCTACGTCGTCATGCCTACATAACGCTGCTTTTCTAGAATAGTGCCACAACTCGAAATAATTTGTTACTCCATTTTAGATCGTAAACCGTCACATATAAATTTCAATTCACAATGGTTATACATTTCGAGTTGTGACACTATTCTAGAAAAGCAGCGAAAATATACGATGGATTTGAAATATTCATAAAATGAAAAATATTTCTTTGTTTTTAGTATATTTGGAATCGTTTTTCACCCCACGAGTTGTTTTAAACGTAAACCACTTGTAAATAGTTTTAAAAGTTTTTGTTCCATAGTTATTTCATGTTTATATGCATTATTTAATTTTGGAAAAAGAAATATAATCACCATTGCATTTTATTGTTGTTTTATTGGTCGTAAAAGAGTATAAGAATATATAGAACAAATGTTAGCGTATGTAATTAGGTACTTATACTTACACAATTTTTTTTTAGGCGGGTAAATAAAGGATATATAAATATCAAAAAAATACTCTTAATCAATTTTAAAATCTTTAATTCAACAGGCGAAACAGGCAACAGTATTTTGTGCATAAAAAAAATAACGCTATACATGATCCGAAAACAATACTAAGTATTTTAAGCACTTGGTAAGTATTTTGGAATGTTCCAATAAATTTGACTCGAAATAATATACATAATTAAGTCTACGATGCTATAAAACGGTTAATGAATTCAACAGCTGTACATATTTATAAATTAATACAAGTAGATACCTACATGATAATAATATATCGATTAGAAATATAGTAACTTCTAAAACTTCCACATTCAAGTTCTACCATAAACATGAAAGTTCAACTAAAATAAAATTACCCCCTAATTCATAAAAATCTAATAATACCTTATGAAGCCAACACGATTTAATTATTCGCAAAATATATAAACTTAATTAAATAGATACTACGTAGTCATCGGGTTGGTGCTACTTTTTACTGTTGTGTTTAGACCTTATAATAACAATAAATGAAATGGTATACGTTTGAACAGTCAAAAATGTATCTGTTGACTGAAGATTTTTAGAAAAAAATCCGCGTAAGATTAAGACTAGAAGTTGACCAAAATCATATACTTTCAAGCAATTTAGTTTACTTTGAGTGAGGAGACTGATTGCTTACGTACCACACTTCTATTTTACTTCAATGCTTTTAAGCTATCAAATGTATGAAATAATTCCCTTATATATCCAGAAAGTGGGCAAAGCTTAAAACGTGGACTAGAATAAAAAGCTACTCAAAAGTACATAAATATCTCTTTTATACCTAGTTGACTTTCAAAAGTATCTTTAATGGTTTAATGTTACAGCACCATACTTTTTTACATATTCGAATACGTATAAGTTTTAATAAATTAATTTGAACTAAAAGAACATCGATAATCTCAGTTAATAAATGCTTTTTGGGTGCGTTCAACTAAAACTAAGTGGCGTATACACATTTCTATGCTGAGTTAAATACCTAAAAATACGCTGTGAATAAAAATAAATAAATTGTAAGCGTATTAACAAGCTAAATTTTAGAATACTAAATGTCTCCCTTTAACAAATTATTTTTAATACAAGTTTTTATCTATTCAAGTGCATTGTATGTTGATATTTAACGAAGGCGATAGCTGCTAGTTCTTTGCAAAATTCTTCAAGAACTATTAAACTCTCTACCAGTTGGTTGTGGTCGCCGCTGAAACAAAAAAAAGTAGGATATTTTATCGTTATGATAAATGGAGTTCTGATATTCCGTAATAGAAATACCTAAGTACTTGCAACCTAATTGTTGATACCTATGACCACCTACTACTTTGTTAATTTTCATACTAAATTATCATAAAATGTCATAAGCCAACCTTTGTATTGAAGATGGCTTTTTATGGTTATTGACATAATATGTTGATTAAAAAACTTTCAGAACTCAAGTAATGAAAAATACATAGGTATATGCAAAATTGTTTATAGTTTATTTCGTGAAAAGCATTAGCAGGACATTAACAAAACAATGGTGTCTCTTAATGATCAAACACATACCTTTCGTCGTAACTAGGATCTTCGCTCATCAAATTCATTCTAGTATTTTCAATAACCTTCTTATAATTCCTCAATCTGGGTATTTCCATGGTCAACCTCTTCGCCAATTCCTGCAACGTTTTAAACAGCGTTCGTGTCTTCTTAGCAGTTGGCAACATTGGATTCAGCAAGTACTCGTGCAAATTCGGATGAGGCATTAATGCCAACTTGGAGATAATAGACGTCAAATGCAAATTCACTTGGTAAGGTTGGTTGTGCATGTTGGCAAGTAACTTGAAAAGCATTTTCAAAAACGGTCCCTCGTCGAAGTCTTCCTCGTCTATGGTAGTGGTTGAATCTTGGCTTCTCAGTATGAGTCTCTGTGAGAAGCATTCGTTTGTGTTGCATTTCTCTTTGTTCTCGTGCTGTGTGCACTGTTTGGTTTTGAATACTTGTCCTAAATGTATGTCTGCCTCTGGTCGGCTGTCGTAGCTGTGCGTCGAGCTCGCCGTGGTGTCCACGTACGTGTCAGTTGGCCAGTTGAACGTGGAAGTTATATCCAACCAATACTATAAATATAAAGAGTCATTGAACTTATGTTGTTTTAGAAATTATCTATCTACAGGTTTAGAAAATACGATAACATTTATATTGTATTTGACTACTAGTAAGTGTTTATTCAACTCTTGAAGTCTTAGTATTGTAAAATTGCTTATGTTTTTATTACCACTTTGCGGACGTTATTAGTACATTACGCACCAAGGCCAGTAAAATAAAAGATGTCTCAGATCACACTTAATTGTCGTCCGAGGCGAAGCCGAGTTTGACAAAAATGTGATCTGAGGCTTTTTTATTTTACTGGCCGAGGTCAGTATACTTTTTTTCTATTCGACGAAGCCAGAAAGCGGAAATTTCATTTAGCGAAGCGGCCACAAAGTTGGCGCTTTCCGGCCGGAGGACGGAAAAAAGTATTTATTGCAAAAGAAGAAAATGTTCTTTGATTTGCTTAGTTTTAATGAAATGGGGGACGGGGGGAGGGAGTCCAGGCGGTGATAACGTCATCAGTAGTTATGTGCGATAAATCTGCTTATATTGTACTAGCTTCTGCCCGCGACTTTGTCCGCCTTTTTTGAAGTCGGTTAAAAAGTAGCCTATGTCCTTTCTCAGGATCCAGACTTTCTTTGTACCAAATTTCATTTAAATCGGTCCAGTAGTTTTAGCGTGAAAGCGTAACAGACAGACAGACAGAGTTACTTTCGCATTTATAATATTAGTAGGGATGTTGTTTTGTTAATATTATGTACCTGATAGTGCCGATGGGCATCGTGTATGTAGTGCTCGTAGTCCGCGCCGACCGGATCCGACAGGATCGCTCGCGGCAGCAGCAGCAGGTAACTGCAAGGGGAAAGGTAAATGAAACAAAAAAATCTTCCAAAACAACTTTAATATGTACAAATATGGCCGTAAATCACAATAATCACAGATCTTACAGGTGAGACATCTCGAGTAGAGCATTTCACATTTACAGAAATGTAGGTACATTATTTAGCTAAACTCTTTTTGCCGAGTGTACAGTTTTTATGAGGCGCTTTTACATTGATATAGAATTGTACACAATATGTACAGATTGCGGTGTTTTTTTCCACTGCAAACGAAATTAGTACTTATTTTCAATTTGAGCCATCATATTTAATAAAAAATGCCTTAAATCGATTGAAATTTACAAAACTAATTCAAAACTAAAATAGGAACATGTAAAGGCGGGCACAGTTTGAAAATGTTAATATTTATATTCCCTGTTTTTCAAAATTATAATTATAATAGAACTGTTAAGCAGAATTATTATGCATTATGATATGATGTTATGGTTTGTTTTCATTATACCTACCTACATGTCTACTCTAAACTTACACAGTTAGTTTGTGCAATATTTACTAAAGTTATATTATGATTGACTTATTAAAGTTGCCATATATACTGAAATAAAGATCTGATTAATCTCATTAATTAATTTCATACAAATAAATTGTAAAATAAAATATTTTAAAATTTTATAAAAATAATAATTCTTTAAATAATCTGGTAAATAATATGTTATGACACACTTAATAAATCTTGTCAAAATACTGACAATTGTCGATGTTGAACTTTCCGAAAAGCCTTTCCTAATTTGATTAGGACATGACAACCTACATACAAAATAGTTGCATTACTTATTGCTATCTAAAATTCAATTATGTATAAATAATGGCACACAGCTGGCCAAAAACCTAGTTCAAAACCAAATCCCCATTAAAATTACAAACATAAAAAAACTATTCTATTCAATACTATCTAATATGGACATTTTGATGAAACTTTTAAACGATTTTTCACATTGAAAGTTCATATTTTCTTAATTTAAAAGAAATACAGCAATTATTTAAATATAATTTGGAATACATACTCAGATAATTATTCCATGAATTTAAACTGCAAAATTGCTGAGATTACCCAATTTCGAAATCATATTTTCATTTTTCTCCATGTGTATATGGGTTTATTTACTATCTTATTCCACTTTAGTCCATAAAAATATGAAAATACAAGATAGTGTTATCATTAAAGTTCTAAGAAATAATTATTACTGGAGTAGTTCTTCATTAGCATTCCGAAATAAGAAGTACCATATTTTCATAATCTTTTCCGTTATCCAATTACTTTTAATTAAGTAAATATGCTTATAAGATCATCTAATTATCTATAATGTAAAAAAAATCAGGCTCAATTGTAATGCACGTGTTATTTATCGCTTTCTGTGGGTATGGGAATGTTTTCCGATGCCATCGCTTCTTCTACTTGCGTTTTAAGTTGCTCAAGCCGCCTAGAAAGTTACAAGCTGTCAGTATTTTCGCCAAAAGCATGCTAAATGCACTTTAGTATCTAATGGAAAACTGCGTAAATGTATTATTATTTCTATCATTACAAAAAGCCATCCCATAATAAGCATTTATTAGTTTTAATTATTGATTTGTTTATTATTGAAATTAAACTGGTTATATTCGAACTTATCACACACTTATACGAAATTATAAAATATACATAAATATGAAAAGCTATACCAATAAATAAAGATAATTCTTCCGAAAACATTTACATTCGAATATAAGTTATTTTTTAGTATTGTGTCATTATTAAAATTTACAACTGAAAAATCTAAACGAAATAGGCATGAAGTTTTTTATTGTCCATTAAGTAAATTAAAAAAAAATTAGAACACGTATTTTTTTTTCTCAATCGAACAATAAATGACAAAGACAACGCTATAAAAGTTCGGGATTGGCGGCTGGTGACGTCACGTTATGGTATAAATTGTACCATAACGTGACGTCACGAACCCCCACTACCGAAACGTAGGAGCACAATATAATTTCTTTTATTTACCCAATCGTCATCCCTGTTGACACTTGTTTATTTAAAGATAAAATCATAAAATACCCGATATTTTATTTTCGGAAGTGTTTATACATATTTCATAGAGACTCACCTGTTTATAACTCTGTGTATATTTTCAGAATCGGCGGGGTCGGGTTTCATCCCCTCGTGCGATAGAATATCGTTTATTTGCTCATTCACGTGGTCTTCGTGCTGCAACTGTTTCATCGCTTCCCTGAAACAATAGGACAAGTCAGAATGAATGGATATATAGACTCACGTATGTTAGGGCCATTCAAGTATTACGTAAGCACTGCTATAGGGGGTCGGGGGGGATCCAGATGGTGATTACGTCGTCCGTAGTTATTTACTTCCTTACACAAATGGTAGTACATATTTGTCTATTTTGGAACGTAAAGTCGCGTAAAGTAGTTTTTACGGCAGGACTTTTATTATAGAATTTACAATGCATTAATGAAAAATTATACAGTATAAAGTAGATCTGCGAGGTCTGTGACGTCACTAACCTGTTCCTCTCTCGCTCCCTCCAGAGCGACACGTCGTTCAGTCTGTCTCTGTCGTCGTCGTCGGCGGGCGCTTGCGGCGCGTAGTACCCGCGGGAGCAGACGCGCGACAGAACTAGTCTATGGATGCTGTGCTCCGTCCCTTTCTCTACTATGGTCTGTATGGAAAAATAAAAGAAATTATTATCTTTTTATAAGTAGGAAATACACGTTTTTAATTCTATGATTGACACCATTTATATGAGAGTTGAATCAAAGTGTTGTCCTAAAAATAAAAACATATAATAATAATGTTTTCTATAATACACTCAACGCAATTCTGGCTAACATTGTTTCCCAAATTTTTAAAAATTAAGTATTTAATAAATTTATATATACAATAATTTTAGATTTAAATTTATAGATCTATCGCAATAGACAATGAACAACAGAACAAGCGAACCTACCTAATTTCTTACAATAAAATTTTCACGTACATTTCAAATTTAATGGTATAATAGTATTACCTCAAAGAACCTGAGTGTTTCAAGTGTCAGGTCGTGGTTGTCAGTCAGGCAGTTGGTCAACAGGGTGTGCAGCAGCGGCCACTCGGATATGTCGCCGTCGCCAACCAACCAATTAGAGAACTCTATGAAAAAAAAAAACAAAATATTTTTGGGACAACCCTACTACCTACTTAACTGAGTAGTAGGGTTGTGCCATAAATCGTAAGTATAGAAAAAATAAGAATATTTCCAAGGTGATTTTCGACACTCGCAAGGGTATCAAAACCAGGTGACTTCTAGAGCCTTAGTTAGTAAGGCAACATAAAATCTCACCCAGTGCTAAATCCGTGGAATCGACAAGCTTTAAACACTTGCTGAGCACCGCCGTGACTCTCAAGGCATGGTGTGGCCGGGACAGACCCGCTTCCGCCGCGCCTTCTAAGAAATTCTGACGGAACGTCCTGGATAAGTGCGCCGATATCGTTGGATGACACTCCTGTATTGATAAAATTTAGATAAATCAATTAAGTTAAATTATGAGTAAAACAGGGTAGTACCTAGTTAACTTTGTAAGTATATATGGTAGGTTGCATAATGTAAAATTACTTTAGTCAGCTCAGTCAGGTAGGAATATAGGATCTGTAAAGTACCTATATAAAATATTGTAAAATTTTACAATTTCTTTTTTTAGACAGTGACTAACAGTGACGAACATGGTTTAAATAAATTTACTAGTTATAATTCCAAAAAAAATTCTAAAAATCTGCGGATTTTAAAGAATTTTTTATGCGAAAGGCGACTCCAATTTATAATTTTATTGTATTGTCGTACCTTCATCAGAGTATCGCAGTAGTCCAGCCATGAGAAGAAACTGGTCAGTTCTCTGTATCCATGGAATTTGTTGAAATCCTTATCGCCGAAATCTTGAGCCACATACCTAAAGGAAAATAAACAATAAATAGAAATTAATCCAATTTTGCCCTTAGTAATATTTGCTGCACACTGTCTAACTAAATTAAAAGATTCGAGTTCCCGTTTATGTTTTTTTATTTATTTTTTTATTTATTTATTAGATGTAAAAAATAAGCATGCCGACGGTAAAAATGCCTTCGCTGGAATTAAACAATTATAACGGATTTAACTCTTGTGTTTTATTTTATTTGGTGACGTTTCAAAAACATGCGGTTCTCATATTCATAAAAGACCGCGCTGACAATAGTCTAATTCGACGAAGCGTCAGCAAATAAAATAAAATACGCGAATTAAATCCGTTAAAATTGTTTCATTCCAACTCCAAATAAAGTTATTTATAAATGCAATGTTATCAATGTTACTCAAATTATGTAATTATATTTACACAATGCAGATAAAAACAGCATTCGCTTGAGAATTTATCGAAGTAAGACACCATATTGATAATAATATATAATATGTGTGAGGAACTTGTAAGTTTGAAGCAAGTTGCAATTCCAGTTGCATCCATTTATAAAATGGTCTAGAGCGAATCAAATTAATACGTCAGAAAGGGACAGCTAGAGTTTTCCGCAAACAACAACATATTAATTTCTACTCGATTATACCATAGTTATTTTTAAAGTACTCACGCCCATGTTATGTTCAAATGGTCGATGTCATTCGGGTCCACGTTGGCCGGTATACACTTGTATTTCTCTGCGAGCTTGTCTACGATCATTTCGCAGGCGGGACTGCATGTCGTCACTAGGTTCGCTATGTCGTCTTCTGGGAGTGATGACACGATCATTATGCCCTCGCAGGCGCGTAGGACCACTTGATTGTCCTAGAAAGAAGGATAAGAGAATAGGGACTATTTATTTAGAGTTAGTTTAACTTTATTGGTGCGAAAACTACGTAGTTATTTTCTATGCTGATAAAAAAAAATAGTTATATAACATTCCAAATGTCATGTTTAGATATAAAATCAACATTAAGTAGATGTGATAAACCCTCGGTTAGATTATTAGAAAAGTATTGGACACATATTTTTTCTTTTCTTAAAAAAACAACAAATTACAAAGATAAGTGATTGTAAAGTTGAATTTGGGCTCGTGAATCCACGTAATGGTACAATTTATAAATAAACGTGACGTCACGCCCCCACTTCCGATATTTTAACGCGCTTAAAAAATAAGTGCCCATATTCACAGAAAACAATAACGTCGAAAAATCAGTAGGTATACCCATTTTGTAATTTTATAGACATAATTAAACATTATTACTTACAGCACTATTCAAGTAAGACAGCAACAGATCAATCAACAGAAATTTGTCATTGTCTTCATAAACCGTCTTCTGACTCTTACTGGATCCATTCTCATCTGCGACAGAACAACTCGAGGCACACTCACTAGTCGTTACTATGGACACGTTATTCAAAGGATTTGTTGGGAATTCCACTTCAAAAAGAGGATTCCTTTTAGGTGTTTGCACTTTATTTTTAATCGGTATTAATTTCTGTATGTCCTCAGGTATACTTAATAAGGCAGTTTTGTCTTCTACAAAAGGTGTTGTGAATATGTTAGCTAGGCCTGGCTCCTTCCGAACTAAGCCACAAAGGGTGAGGAGTAGTTCCACCTCTTCTTTCTCTGTCGGCGATGCTGGACTTTCATTGCATTGTATTAGCATTCTCTGTGGGTAAGAAAATATATGTTATTTTTAAATAACCATGAACCTAACCTGCGGATTAATAAGCATTAAAAGATTCATGACAATTGTTCAGCAAAAACATGCAAGTAATTTCTTTATTAGTGTAATTTGCCTCAAACATGCTAAGCATTTCATAAAACCTTTTGCTATATTCTTCTTCATAGCATTTGATTTTTTTTTTATATAAAACAAACTAAGGGTCAGATCATAACTTCATGTCTTAGATATAATTTATAAGGGTCTACATAGATTCAGAATAACAAAGTTTACCTGTAAAGGTCTATACACGTGAACGCTGTTTATACAGGGCTGTTTGGTGCGCCTCAACAAAGCAGTGCCAGTGTTAAGAGCTAGCGCCCGCGCCCCAGGCGGGCGGTCACACCGCGCCATCGCAGTCAATGCATCTAACAGACAAATAGATCTCTGCACAATGGCTTCCAGACAAGGCCCAACAGTACCACCTTGTTGCTCTTTTTCTTCATCCACTATTAACTGTGAACAATGCACTTTGATTATTTAATGTACTTACACTTTTTATTTCAAACATTGGGATGAAACTACATTAGTATTTACATAAAGATATGTTTAATTTTCTAATTTTCCCCAAAATTATTTTTCTTATATGCAAACAATAAAGAACACATAAAAAATTAATCATACAATTTGGTGCCCAGTCAGTGTCGGCAGTTATGCGCATACTTACATACATTTTGGTTATTCATTTACTATACTATAAGTTTTGAATTAAAAATAAACTATGTTGTAAGCATTTTTTCAATATCATCATGTTTCCTAAGATAATGCAGGGGACAACAAAACAAAGAATAGAATTATTTACTATCAAACTAAGACAATAAATAATTAAAAAGGTATTAGCATAATATGAAAAATTATTTTTATTAACTCTATACTCCAATCTACTTATCCTGTGTAAAAATAATTACTTAATTTAATGTGATAAGGAAACTATAGATATTATTTTCATTAAACTACATAAAGTAGTTGCACCAAGGTCAATATTTTTGCTACAGCTATTTTGAACCATATACAGAATGAGTTAAAGTTAAATATTGGATTTCTAACATGAAACACACATTTATTACTTTATATGCGTATCTTGGAACCAATTCCTAGAGTAGGTGATAAAGCATGTACAGTTGTAAAGAAATTTCATTCAATTATTAAATAACATTATTAGTACTTAAATATAAGAATATAGTAGATAGGGACAGCAATGTAAACTTATTTTAAATCCATTCTGAACTTCTATTTACTATTATTATAAATGCAAAAGTAATTGTGCCTATCTGTTGCCTTTACACACTTAAACTGCTGAACAAATTTCGATGAAGGTGAGAAAGGGAGTGGAATTTAATAAAAAAAATCATACTATAGAAGTACAGCTGTCTAAAGTTGCCGGTACCCGATACTACAATTTTGCACTCGCATGCTAGGTAGAAGTAAGGTATGAAAAGTGAAGTATAAAACAATTATACCTGTAACATTTGGTGTAAGTGATGTGGTATCCTGGTATCTTCAATATGCACTTTAATATTATCATCATAGTTTTGATAGAAGTTAACAATCATTTTCCAATGATACTCGAAGTCCTCCAAGCGAGTAGCTGGAGGAGCAAGCTACAAAAAATATCAATTTAATCAAAAAAAGTAATCAATACAAATAATAAAGGTACTTTTCTGCACAAATTAGTATTCCATAAAAAACAATGAATGAGGATGGTAAATTATCACAGGTGTTAATTATGCTAATTAGAATTTTAAATAGAACAATTATTAGCATGAGGTAACTGTTTGTACAGATAGTACAGTTAGGTACTTGTACTTACATAATATGCAGGTATAAATAAAATCGCATTATCGTATTTTAGTTTATATATATTTTATTTACTTAAACCATACTTCAAGACTCTGTAGAGAGTAGCTAATAATCGACCTCGCCAGGAATTCGGAGACTTGATTATTATTATTAAGAGAATTACTTAAATGTGCAGTACTATCTTATTTTTTCCAAAATATTATTATGTTTACGATACTTACGACGTCCGCTGCTGTTTGCAAGACATCCGAAAATCTGCTTAACATCTTTTTAGATAATTATTGCACTGATTATTAAGAATATAGCATTGCATGCCGGGTATGATGAGGTCTGAGACTAGTTGTTTACTAATTTACAGCGAAATTATGATCCTTTACAAGAATATCCATAGTAAACACTGAAAATTCCTGAAAAAAGGTATACTTGTAAAATAGGACGAATGGCATAGACAAGATAGATTTTATTGAGAAATGTCAAGGATAAGTATCGATATTTCGTTGCTTGTACTATTCCGACAATCTTTTCGAATTACAATAGGGTTAAATAAGAATTAATTTGGTTTCTGAACTCATTATGAAAAACAGCATTAGTTAATAATATTGTATTACATATACAGTGATATACTTCATTCCATTCGTTTTGTGGCGAGTAAGGAGTGATAATAAGGAATCATTATTAATGGCAAGTCCAAAGTATTAAAAAATATTGGCTATGTCTATGTGTTCAATATGTTATACGTCAATACTGTCAATGTCAAATTTGGTTAAATTCGCATCTATTGCGATTACGAGTTTGTTTGCGATTTTATTTGAGAAATTGTCATTTAAATTGTTACTATTAATACTATTATTTAAAATAAATTTACAATAAGAAAAGTACAATTTATTGTATAACAGGTTTTGTTTAATAAATTCTCATGAATACGTAAATAAATATACCGATTTTACTAACAAGTTATTTTGTAGTCAAATCATACTTTAAGTACACAAGTTTATATTAAAACAATGTCTGATGATGAGGTAATTCGTTTCGAAATTACTGATTATGATTTGGACAATGAGTTCAATACAAATAGAAGAGGCAGAGCTAAAAAAGAACAACAAATTTACGGTGAGTTCATGGTTTTTGTATTTCGTAATATAATGTAAGAAAATCTGTTTACTAAACCTACAAATTGAATAGCAAACTAGGTTTATTAGTGCATATAAAATCTGTAGCGTTACTATAATTTTAAATAAATTAAAAATAACTACAATAACCTATAAATTGATACAAATCGTCTCCCTGTAGGTGTGTGGGCAAAAGACAGTGATGAAGATGACAACGAGGATAATGTTCGGCAAAGATCTCGGAAACAGAAGGATTTCTCTGCACCAATTGGATTTGTGGCCGGTGGTGTGCAGCAGGCAGGCAAGAAAAAGGAAGAAAACCAAGGTTTGTTCCCAATCATCTTAAATATATCCCTACTAATATTATAAATGCGAAAGTAACTCTGTCTGTCTGTCTGTCTGTCTGTTACGCTTTCACGCTAAAACTACTGAACCGATTTAAATGAAATTTGGTACAAAGATAGTCTGGAGCCTGAGAAAGGACATAGGCTACTTTTTAACCGACTGCAAAAAAGGAGGAGTTCCACGCGGACAAAGTCGCGGGCAGAAGCTAGTAATATATAATGTAAAATATAAAAGATATAAAAAAGTGAGTTTATGTCACTAAAAGTCCACCCAAAGCTGCCAAAATAAATTTAGGAAATCTAAATAAAAGTAAAAATGCATTGCTAGTTTCTTAAACATACTTTTTTACAGAAATTGCACCATCAGAGACTCCTCGTCCAACGATAGTGGACAGTTCAGATGAAGAGGAACAAGCTGCTATCCCTGATGAATCAGAGACAGCAGGCATGAGGAGAAAGGGTCAGGGCATGCGGCCAGTGAACATTGGTGGCAACATGGGCACATGGGAGAGACATACAAAGGGTATTGGTGCCAAATTGCTGTTACAGGTATACTATTATAACTTATTCATTGAAATGCTTTATTTGATTTTGTTTTGTATCTATCCATATGAAAGATAGTAATTTTATTTCACTTTTTATAACTCAAGAATGGCTCACCTAAAAGATTTAGATGAAAACTGGTAGAGAGGCAACTTAGAACCAGTATACAGACAATAAAAATGGTATAGCAAAATGCAACAATGACAAAAATTCTCAAATTTATTGATTAATGCAGCATTGCTTAGTTAACAGAATTGGTTTGCTGGGACCATTAGTATTTTTATGTATCAAAATTATTAATTTCTATAGTTATGAAAACTAAGTTTAATTAATTATTTCTTTTACTGATCAATCAATTAAGTACAGTCTTATTTCGATAAAGCTCCGCATCATCCAAATCCGTTAGTCGTTCAAGCCTCCGAATACACGGTTCGCGCTGACGAAACTGTTCGTAAACGTCGCCCTCGTAACGTCCTCCTGGACCCGCCCGATTCGATCACGGCCGCCATAGCGGCCGCCGCGCCCCCTCCCACGGACACAAACCGTACACCGACACACAGGCAGCTGCCGCGCGGCATGCGGCCTCACCCACACCTAGCATACTCGATAGTGTTACAACGGCCCCGCCGGCGGGGTCGAAGACGTCCACATACACCCGGCGCGCGTCGGACTTATCCGCAGGGACCTTCTGTTCCCTTGCAACATAATAGTCGTGTCAACACACCTCCTGACGGCCCGAGCCGAGGTGCGACCCCCACCTTGGGGGGTCCTTGGGTCGGTCAGGGCTAAAAACCCTAAACCAACCCAAAAGGCTTAAGAGTCTCCTTTCAGGAGTCTCGCCACCCGTCCGGTTTTGCAGTGAAGGCCCATTAGCTGGCCAACTGCGCTTCAGTATTCAGTTCGAAAAAAAAAAAAAAAAAAAAAAAAAAAAAGTACAGTTATTGATTTCAGTCCAATGTCTCCTTCAGGGCATATTTTGAGAATCCATTCAAATTGAAGAAAAATAAAGATTGAATGGTTTTTTAATTTTAATAACAGTGCTTCTTTAATATTCTTGAAGATTAAACATTATGTTAATGTCGTAGATGGGGTACCAACCAGGCCGTGGTCTTGGCAAAGACTTGCAGGGTATATCAGCACCTGTCGAGGCAACAGTACGGAAAGGAAGAGGGGCCATCGGTGCCTATGGACCTGAGAAGTCTGCGGTAAGTATTACAAAACAAAGAGAATATAATAAGAAGGTAGGTTAGATGACCACTACTTACTTTATACAATTTTAGGTTATTTTAACCATCTATCACACTCTTGTTGTGTTTTCTGACATTTTCCTTCAGAATTTGTAATTTTATGTGTATTTGTGTACTAAAGTTTGTTGATATAATTTCTGGTTTTGTTTAATTTAACAGCAAAAAGCTAAAAAAGAAGAAGAACGGCGTCTAAAAGAGAAAGAAGAACAAGAGAAAGAGAAGGCACCAGAGAAATCCTACCACTGGAAGAAATCACATAAAGGCCGCTACTTCTATAGAGATTCCGAGGATGTTATACAAGAGGGTAAACCTACGATGCACACAATCAGCAGGTAAATGTACACCTTATTTGTATAGTCACTAAGTTCATTTTAAGTTAATTCATAGGAATTCAAATCCGTAGGAGTTGGTGAAATTTAATGTACTTATCCCTACTATCCCTACTAATATTATAAATGCGAAAGTAACTCTGTCTGTCTGTCTGTTACGCTTTCACGCTAAAACTACTGGACCGATTTAAATGAAATTTAGTACAAAGAAAGTCTGGAGCCTGAGAAAGGACTTAGGCTACTTTTTAACCGACTGCAAAAAAGGAGGAGTTCTACGTGGACGAAGTCGCGGGCAGAAGCTAGTGTATAATAAACCTTTTATTTTTTATGCTTGACTTCAACTGTATATATGACTGTGAATTAATATTTGAAGTTGAAATTTAAATCGGTATTAGAAGGGTGTGCGAGGGTGTGTGATATACGATAGCAACATAAATACATACATAGATACCATTATGGCTTCAAATTATACTCTCTTTTATTACATTTGTTATATTTTATTTTATAGTAGTGAACTGTCTCGCGTTCCTGTAATCGACATGACTGGAAAAGAGAAGCGAGTGCTGAGTGGGTATCACGCGCTAAGAGCGGCGGCGCCTCGATTCGAACACGAGCCGAGGAGAAAATGTACCAACTTCTCCGCACCACAGCTGGTATACAACTTGGAACTGATGGTGGAATGCTGTGAACAGGTAAGCTATATATTTATTTTATATATAATATATATATATATATATATATATATAATAATAAGATAAGCTATCGGTTGTGCTACAAATATATAATCCTAATACAAGTGAGATTACCAATATAGCCTTTGTCCAACCAATATATATAGAACTTCTTTGTCTTATGTGTCGCGAGGGTACTAGCTTATCCTTGGAATAAAACAATTATAACGAATTTAAATCGCGTGTTTTATTTCATTTGCTGACGTTTCGACAACTTTACAGTTCCCATATTCGTAGCTGAACTGATGCGTGTCTAACGCAGTCGTGCTACAAATAAACGCGACATAATCCGTTATAATTGTTTCATTCTAATGCGTAATAACCGCGAAGGCATTAAAAATTATTAGCTAATTCTTGTTTATTTTATTCATAGGACATTATCCAAAACGCTCGAGAGCTGCAACAAGCGGAGGACGAGATTGTAGTGTTGGAAAGAGACATGCGGGAGTGTGATGCGAAATTAGCGGAACACGACCAAGTCATCGATAAAGTGCAGGTTATTGTACTACTGGCACCCCAGTATTATATCTCTTTTTTATTATTATTATTGTTTACCTAAATAATGGTGATAAACAGACAGTCACAAGTACCATGAAAGTGGCAACAAGACAATTTGCGGTTTATTGAATAGTTGAATACCGAAATAAATTAAATATTTTTATTTCAGGCTGTAAAAGACCGAGTGGAACAGCTAAGTGCACCAGATTTGTCATTAGAGAAGGCGTATGACGTGTTATCCGATACAAAAGTAAGTCTATTATTTGACATGTTCATGTTATTAACACTAAATGAAATATACCTTACGTATCACAGAATAAGGTGTAATTTGCTGTGACCCGCTTAATATTCTATTGGTAACATCAAGCACGTTACCAATAAATATGGTATTTTTTATTTTAATAGAATAGTAAATGACAAAGATAAGCGCTTCAGAAGTTTGGGAGTGGGGGCTTGTGACGATACAGTATGATACAAAATGTACTGTAATGGCTACTAACAGACAGTGAACTGATTGTTAACTGACGTATTATTCTATTATTGCAGTTGAACTACCCTCAAGAATACGAAATGTTCGGGCTAGGATCGATCGCTGGTAACATCGTTAGTCCTCTATTCAGTGCGTTACTAGCAAAATGGGATCCTTTGCAAGCGCCCGAGGAACCAATACCGACCTTTTTGAAGTGGCGTGCTTTGCTGACAGACGAGTCGTATAACAGTCTATTGTGGCAACACTACGCGTCGAGTTTGAAGACTGCCGCCGAGTGAGTAAATTATACTTTTAGCTGATATGTGATATAAATTGCTATGATGTTCAATTTTAGATGCTTTCGATTATCCTAGAGCAGGGATCGGCAACCGGCGGTTTGCGATGTGATTTTTTAGATACGCAAATGTTACCTATTTATTAAAACTACTTTAGCTTTAGCTTTTATAGTACCTAAATATCTCTAGAAATGCAATTTGTCTATTTACAATTGAAAGATTTGTGGAAAATTTAGAGTTGAAAAGCAAGATATAAGATTTGGAGGTCCAAAAATTAATATTTTAGACATATGGAAACACTTTATTTATACAAGTAGGTAGTACCTACTTCTATTTATAGCGGTCAAGAAAAAAATAATCCTCTTTAAAATTTCTATTGTAATTTTTGACTCTTTTCGACTCAATAGGTTGCCGACTCCTGTGACCTAATCTCGTTATATTTTTCCTGATACAAGGTTAAAAACACCAAAATTTAACGAATACTTCAATCATAATTATTTCTTCAATCGCAGAGTATGGAACCCCCGAGTACCAGAGCCGATGTTGGCGGCATTGACGTCGTGGGCGGTAGCGTGCCCTCCGTGGGTGACGTCATCGATCGCCTCCGCGTGCGTGGCGCCGCGGCTGCTGGCGGCGGTGCGCGTGTGGGACCCGACGGGCGACACCCAGCCTCTCCACCAATGGGTGCTGCCCTGGCATGAGTTGACGGGTGAGTTCGAATTTAGAATACTCTCGAATACTAATTCTGATGCCTTCGCGGTTATTACGCATTGGAACGGAACATCTATAAACGGATTTAACTCGCGCTAAGCGCTCTCTACATCGGTGTACCCGCTGTTCCGGTTGCTGACGACTGACATTATATTAGTGTGACTGTAAATGTTCAATTTATTTTTTAATTTGTGGCATTATCACTAAATCAGAAGCGTAGCGTGCCTTGCCCTTCCCGTATAAAAATATTTTGGGCCTCTTATTGAAATTGCTTTTTTTCACTTTTGTCATTTGTGAAAAAAAAAAAAAAATTGAGTGTTTTTATTAATTTTTGCTTACGGACGTTGGGGGTCCCTGTGCCCCCGAATTTATACAGCAGATAAGGTGGTTGCTACGCCCCTGTAATAAATATATCTATGCTCAAGGCATATATAAAACACATCCTTATTAACGAATTTGAATCCACCAGGCGAAGCGCTCTCCACGTCAGTGTACCCGCTGATCCGGTCGCGGCTGGCGGCGGCGCTGGCGGCGTGGCACCCGGCGGACGGCTCGGCGCGGCCGCTGCTGGCGGCGTGGCGCGGCGCCTGGGCCGGCGCGCTCACCGCCATGCTGCACCAGCACATCGTGCCCAAGCTCGAGCACTGCCTGCAGCACGCGCCCGTCCACCTCGTCGGCAGGGAGAACAGTGAGTTGATTCATTGGGAAAGCCTTGGCTTCACACGGATTCTTTTTTTTTTAAATAGTGTATACTTCCCAACAGGAAAAAATCAAATTGGTCGTTTTGGAGCCATACAAACAAACAAACCTTTCCTTTTTTACGTTTAGTTATTTTTTATTTCAATTATTAACTTTAATAATAAATCGTTTCAGATTTTTTTTTTAAACAGGCAACAGTAATTACAAAATCAAAGTAATAGAAAAAAAGACCAGTTAAAAGTTATAAGGTAGGTGTAATTCGTAAACAAAAAAATCGGAAAAGTTCCTAAAATCCGGTATAAAATAGCGCGCGCTAGGCACCATGATTTAGGTACAGATTTTTAATATTGGATATATTTTCAGCGGCGTGGTTGTGGTGCGTGGACTGGCTGGAGCTGCTGGGGGCGCCGACGGTGGCCGCCATAGCGTCGCGCGCGCTGCTGCCGCGCTGGCTCGCGGCGCTGGCCGCCTGGCTCAACACGGCGCCCACGCACTCCGCCGTGCTCAACAGCTACACGCAATTTAAGGTAATGGCTTAATAGACTAGCGAGATAAGATGAAAAAAACCCGCTAGATATCTTTAGTTTTGAGTGAGGTGTCAGATTCCACCAAATTCATTCATTAAAGGCTAGGTTATTGACACCCGATTGGAACAATTGAAGCTTAAGTCTCAGATCATATTCTCCAGTCTTTCCTCGATTAATTTGTTACGTTGAAAGCATTTTCATTCTAAAAATCAACTTAATGCCATCCATTAATTTTATATTTTTTATCCCCATTAAAAACCTTTAAGTTTCAAAGACTTCACTTCACTTATGGATTATGTATTAAAATACTCTCTTTACGATATAAATCCAACAGTTTAAAGTAAATTTTGTCATTTTACAGAAAATGTTCCCGGAGGAGGTTCTAAAAGAGCCGGGCGTTCGCGACGCGTTCAGGAAAGCATTAGACATGATGAACCGAAGCGCCGACATAGACTCTGTAGAGCCGCCGCCTCCGCCGCGCATCACCACCATGCCTCTAGAGATGAAAGAAACGTCCAAAATAGCCGACGTTCTTGCCTCCACCACACAGACAAAGAGCTTCTCGGAACTACTAGAGACGAGATGTGTGGAAAGAGGTATAACGTTCGTACCTATACCAGGCAAGACGAGGGAAGGACGACCGCTATATAAAATCGGAAGTGATATGCAGTGTTATGTTATTAGGAATGTTATAATGTACTCTCAGGACGGCGGGCGGACTTTTGAACCTGTTGGCTTGGACAGGTTGTTGGGTATGGCGGAGGAATGAAGTTGAAGTGACAGGTCAAAGTGGTTTAATTTGGGAGTATCCTGAGTGGGTTGCCAAATATGTTAGCCGTGAAAGACTATTCGATTTTTCAGTATGTGTGTATTCGTCTAATAGAAATAAATAAGACTATAGATAAGTATGTGTAAATGGATAAAACGTTAATATTATGTAAAAATATCTTATTTCTCTAATATTATTACACGTTGGAATAAATGTTCCAGTTAAATAAGAAACTTTTTGTTTTATTACACCTCTTTGATTGTTTTTACGTAAAAGTGCATTCTAAGAAATTATAGCCATAGAGTAGGTACATTTTTCGGTGGACTTTCAGTAAGTACATAAGACCTGTGTATCTTTAGAAGAGAATTACAAGACAATAAAGGTATAAGTATATAGTATTGGAAATAAATGAAAAATATTAGTCCAAATATTTATTTAACAAGTAAAACAGAAAATAAACATTAGATTTTTATAATATTACAGTGGAGTAGGTAGGTAATATAATATTGGATTAAAAAATAACTAACTAATAAGAACATGGCACAAATATAAAGTACCTAATCATATAAAATCAGGGACAGAAATAATATTTGGTTACAGCATTTATTAAGTATATTGATTTTAATAGTGATTGGTGGTAACGTTACTTTGTTAAACATAATTAAGTACAACTTGGAGGTAGAACAAATAATAATTGGCAATTTTTAACTTAAGTATACAGGAAATAATAGGCATGTGAAGAAGTATTAGTGATATTTATAAGGGGTACAAAACCATAATATTGCGAGGCACTTATAGTTAATAAATTCGTCGCGTAAAGACTGTAGGTAGGTAATATTCGAAATTAAAATAATAAAACTATTTAAATCTAGATATTCGTGAAATTAGTGGAGTAATTGTATAATATATTTATTTAAGGCATTATTTTAAAACTAAGTTAGGTATATATTTTGAGCTCTTTAAACATTTGCGACATAACACAATTTACTTAGTTAACAGATAGTTTTATAATTAAACTGTCCGTTGTTGTAAAATGGATTTTGTTTTTAGTTTTTAAGTAGGGTGACGGCACCAGTAATGGACATGGCACCAATTATGGACATTATTTTCGTTGATCGAATTTATTAAGCAACTGGCCCAACATTTTTCAATTGGAGACACTAAAACATAAGCAATAGACGTTTGCGCTTTCATTTTTATACACTTCATCAAAATTGCCCGTTTTATTTGAAGATGGTTGGGAATTGAAATCTCGTTTCGCGCGGTGGTCATAAAAATCCGTTTTTGTTATTGAAATCGTTAAGGAGGTGAGTACATATTTGTGCATGGTATTATTTTGTGTTGTGTTGTAATGAGATTTTTTGTTATTTTTACGGAATAATACTATATTGCAAGTAAATTGAGCTAAGTTGAATATGTCCAATCCCAATAATAAGTTTTTTGTGGGGTTTGTTTATCACTGGATTCGATTATTTACGAATTCCAGTTATGGACAAGTGTCCATTCTTAAGTTTTTTATTTTTTTTTAGTTTATTGTATTAAATTATTTAATTTGTTGTACTAAACATTTTGGTTGAGTTGATTTTGTGATTGCTCTTTATTTTCCAATGATGGACAATGTCCATAAATGGCTATTTTTAGTCGTCCATCATTGGGTTCTTTGTTTTATCTTATATGGCGCCAATAAAAAATTACACCCCGGAACAAATAGGGAGGGCATTTGATGCTGTATGATGCTGCATGATGCTGCTGAGGATGGGAGAAATGATGATCACAGCTGCCCTCCGGTTTCTTCTTCTTCTTCAACCTTATTCTACCCAATGCTGAGTGAAGGTCTCTTCCATTTCAGCCCACTTCCCACGATCTCGAGTTTCCCGCATCCAATGTTTCCCAGCCACTTGCACCAGATCATCGGTCCACCTCGCTGACTGTCTTCCAACATTTCGCCGCCCCTTTCTCCGTCTCCAATCCAGCATCCTTTCTTCCCTTGGACCTACGACAGACATGGCCCGTCTACTTCCATTTCCTCAAAGCCATGGTTTTTGTTATGTCCGTTAGTCTGGTTCTCTTCTGAATATCGGTATTACGGACCCGGTCACAAAGAGAAATACCTAACATAGCTCTTTCCATAGCCCTATACTACTTGGAGTCGATGGATGATCTGCCTCGTGAAGTCCCGGCTCCATAGACCATTACGAGAAGAACGCACTGTTGAAACGTGCGACGCTTGAGGTATAAAGACGCACACGTTTGTCTTTCAGGACGTCTGAGAGCTTACCAAAATCCCCCCATCTCAGTTGGATTCGCCATCCGGTTTGGGGTCCCTCAAATAACTTTGCATAACAAAGTCCAGGCAAAAGTCCTGCAGTTTGTGCTATGGGACTTCAAACTATTCTCACGGTAGAGGAAGAGGGCAATTTGGTGAAATGGTTGGTCGCAATGAGTTAAAAGCACTTTCACATAAATTGAAATAAATTAACAGAGAGCGTGCAAAAAATTCTCCAGGCTCCAGGTATCCGGAGCCAAATATCTTCATTCTACATCTGGTGAGGGCGTCGCAGTGGCACACCAAGTGTTCCACAGTTTCACATTCCTCTCCACACATTCTGCAGTCGCTGCTGTTTGGAAGTCCCATTTTGTGTAGGAGTTCGTTGACTCCTAAGTGACCAGTGAACACTCCTGTTATAAGTCGGATTTGTCTTCAGTTTAGAAACCAGAGTTTTTTAATCCAGTTTTCATTTGGGTGTTGTATAAATTGCCGTGAGGACCTTAGACCTAAGCATGCCTTCCACTCTTCGGTGTGGCTCTTGATTGTGTTTTCCTTAAGGCCTGTGTTAAAGGTGTTGGACGCCATTATATACCATCCCCGACTGCACTTTATGGGCTCCAAGGGCCTTCACCGTAGCCTGGCTGCCACTCAAAATATAGATGGTTTTTCGTCCAGGTGCCTGTCTATATTTTCTTGTGCACATGCAGCATAAGTCTCTGCCTAAAATACTGTGGCATGCTTTCCCATGCTTACACTATAGCATATATATGCACCGCAGTTTCTGATAGATCTCAGTTGATTGATTTATTATGTTACCAATTCTAAGCTGCTGGCAAAGAGGCAAAGCCTCAATTAATCCCTACTAATATTATAAATGCGTTAGTAACTCTGTCTGTCTGTCTGTCTGTCTGTCTGTCTGTCTGTCTGTCTGTTGCTCTTTCACGCCTAAACGGCTGAACGGATTTTGATGAAATTTGGTACAAAGAAAGTCTGGAGCCTGAGAAAGGACATAGGCTATATTATATTCCGAAATTCTATCCCTAAGGGGTTAAAAATGGGGTGCAAAGTTTGTATGCAACAACGTGATTCCTTGGTCCGATCTATTTCAAATTTTACATAAACATTCTTTAACAGAATTGATGGAGTACGTGTTTCGTATTTTATTGAAATTCACCCCCTAATGGGGTTAAAAGGGAGATTTTCTTCCAAATTGATATGAATACTACTTAGTGCTTTTGATTTTGACACATATTTAAAAAGTATAATGTAGGTATGCATAGCAACGGTTGCTAATGTCATTCCTGACATTAAATAAATACCCAAACTGTTACGTGTATGATTTCTTCAGTGTTAACGAAAATGGCATTATTATGTAATATCCCGTGGATGGTGTAATCAGGACCATTTAATACTGTTCCTGGGTAAGCAGACCCCGTTTAACTGGCGAGGGGAAACTGGTGTCATTACGTAGAGAAATAGAAGTGTTCTTCGCGACCAAAGCTGACATATATAAAAAAGCCGTGATAACAGAGGTGACGGAATGGGACGAGACGGAGGTGAAGCAAGCTCGCACGAGCTCCTGTGAAAATGACCCTGAACATATCCTCAAGACCGAGTGAGCTTATAAGGAGTATGCTTTGCGAGAATGCGTATCTGCGTGGATGTGGAACTGGATATTTTGCTACTGGATACTGGTATCTCATTGCAGGCAATGAGGCAAACTGGGAAATGTTTTATTTCATAACACCACTTTTATTTTGATTTGTAAAATTGTTTTGTTAGATCTTTGTAATAAGTGTGGTAATTAATCCTTAAATAAATAGCCAGCTAACCTCACGTGTATGATTTCTTTAGAAACTTTGTCCGATTTAAATAAAAAATGTTGAACTCAGTGGTAGTTGTATAAATTATGCAATTTCGAAAGTAAGGTAGGTACTTATGTACTTAGTTTGTATATTGTACATGTTAAACTATTGTTAGCTCCATTTATTACGAATATAAGGGAAGTGTTAGGCAGCGGCCGGCAAAGCGTCAGATCCGGAACTTTTATAAAAGTATATTTACGACATAACATTAACAAACTAGGTTTTGTCAGTATACTGATGAATTGAACTGCGACCCTACAGCGCGAAGGCCGAGCGAGCGAAGCGAGCGTGCCGCAGCAGTGGCAAATGAAAGTCTCCTTTAGGTACGTCGACGAGCGAAGCGAGGAGGAGTGTTAGGTAGAACCGTGATCATCCAGCACGCGATCCAAGCGAGCGAAGCGAGCATGCCGCGGCAGCGGCCGGCGAAGCGTCAGAATCGGTACTTTTAATGAAAGTATATTTACGACATAACGTTAACCAACCAGGTTTTGTCAGTATACTTATTAATTGAACTGCGACCCTACAGCGAGAAAGCCGAGCGAGCGAAGCGAGCGTGCCACGACAGCGACAAATGAAAGTCTCCTTTAGGTACGATGACGAGCGAAGCGAGGAGGAGTGTTAGGTAGAACCGTGATCATCCAGCACGCGATCCAAGCGAGCGAAGCGAGCATGCCGCGGCAGCGGCCGGCGAAGCGTCAGAATCGGTACTTTTAATGAAAGTATATTTACGACATAACGTTAACCAACCAGGTTTTGTCAGTATACTTATTAATTGAACTGCGACCCTACAGCGAGAAAGCCGAACGAGCGAAGCGAGCGTGCCACGACAGCGACAAATGAAAGTCTCCTTTAGGTACGATGACGCGCGAAGCGAGGAGGAGTGTTAGGTAGAACTGAGACCGTCCAGCTTGCGATCCAAGCGAGCGAAGCGAGCATGCCGCAACAGCGGCTGGCGAAGCGTTAGAATCAGTACTTTTAATGAAAGTATATTTACGACATAACGTTAACAAACCAGGTTTTGTCAGTATACTAATGAATTGAACTGCGACCCTACAGCGCGAAAGCCGAGCGAGCGAAGCGAGCGTGCCGCGGCAGCGGCAAATGAAAGTCTCCTTTAGGTACGACGACGAGCGAAGCGAGGAGGAGTGTTAGGTAGAACCGTGATCATCCAGCACGCGATCCAAGCGAGCGAAGCGAGCATGCCGCGGCAGCGGCCGGCGAAGCGTCAGAATCGGTACTTTTAATGAAAGTATATTTACGACATAACGTTAACCAACCAGGTTTTGTCAGTATACTTATTAATTGAACTGCGACCCTACAGCGAGAAAGCCGAGCGAGCGAAGCGAGCGTGCCACGACAGCGACAAATGAAAGTCTCCTTTAGGTACGATGACGAGCGAAGCGAGGAGGAGTGTTAGGTAGAACCGTGATCATCCAGCACGCGATCCAAGCGAGCGAAGCGAGCATGCCGCGGCAGCGGCCGGCGAAGCGTCAGAATCGGTACTTTTAATGAAAGTATATTTACGACATAACGTTAACCAACCAGGTTTTGTCAGTATACTTATTAATTGAACTGCGACCCTACAGCGAGAAAGCCGAGCGAGCGAAGCGAGCGTGCCACGACAGCGACAAATGAAAGTCTCCTTTAGGTACGATGACGCGCGAAGCGAGGAGGAGTGTTAGGTAGAACTGAGACCGTCCAGCTTGCGATCCAAGCGAGCGAAGCGAGCATGCCGCAACAGCGGCTGGCGAAGCGTTAGAATCAGTACTTTTAATGAAAGTATATTTACGACATAACGTTAACAAACCAGGTTTTGTCAGTATACTAATGAATTGAACTGCGACCCTACAGCGAGAAAGCCGAGCGAGCGAAGCGAGCGTGCCGCGGCAGCGGCAAATGAAAGTCTCCTTTAGGTACGATGACGCGCGAAGCGAGGAGGAGTGTTAGGTAGAACTGAGACCGTCCAGCTTGCGATCCAAGCGAGCGAAGCGAGCATGCCGCAACAGCGGCTGGCGAAGCGTTAGAATCAGTACTTTTAATGAAAGTATATTTACGACATAACGTTAACAAACCAGGTTTTGTCAGTATACTAATTAATTGAACTGCGACCGTACAGCGCGAAATCCGAGCGAGCGAAGCGAGCTTGCCGCGGCAGCGGCCGGCGAAGCGCCAAAACCGAATAGGATTAGGATGAATTATCAATATGGCAAGTGGGAAATACGTTAAGGAAATAAAACATTATGTGGAAAAAAAAACATCCATACGATGTTAGGAAAACAAAAGATAGGTCATAAGAGTGTTAGGTAGTTAATAATCATTATGACATAATGATAATAAACGTTAGGGAATGCAATAATAGGTTAAAAAACGTTAGGGATTCAGATATTAATCCGTATTCTAATAAAGTTCGCCCCATAACGGGGTTAAAAATTACGCGGACGAAGTCGCGGGCAAAAGCTAGTGTTTCATAAATGATTAAAAACCAGATCGTTGATTGAAAGCCTTATAGTATAACTTGGAAATCTAAGGCTGATCACGTTAAAAGTTCAAATAGAGTTTTATCTGTGCAATAAAAAAGTGTCCATTAATGGATGTTCATGACTGGATCCATGTCCATTACTGGGGGTCCATCACTGAATCTTCGATGTCCATCACTGGTGATATCGTAAATTTCAATTTATGTATTTTTTATTAATTATGTATTATTTATACAGGATTTTTGATGTTGTTTAAATGTTCCTCATGTATTTGAGCACCGAACAAAAAATCACCATTTTTGTATTGCCAAAAAACATCCCATTTTTAAACGAAATTCTAATTTAGTGCGCTTAACATGTCCATAATTGGTGCCATCACTCTATATCTGTGTATCTTTACCATCTTTACCGATGTTCCGAATTTGTCTAAATACATGGCTATTAAGGAATGGCTCTGAAATATTTTTAATAGTGGTCGCAATCTACTTAGCAACGGCGGTCAATGACCTTTGGTATCTAAAGGCTCTAAAACATTGCACGCTATTAGCGAGCCCAAGACAAAAATTGCAAAGGGACAGCGAATAGTTGATCGGCTTTATTATCAGACAATATCTGGTCCAAATAATACCAGTGGCTGCTAACGACCCTGCTTGAGACGGCGAGACTTTCTCAATGGGTCGACGGTACTCGTCCAGGGAAGCTCCAACTAAAGCCTGTAAAAAATAAACAATTAGAAAACTGGTACCGATTTGGAGCCCATATAATTACGTCACGTAACTTTTAAGGTTTATAAGACTAAAAAAGGGGAAGTAGATAGGTATTAATTGTAAAAGCTTTTCGCGTGGGTTGTGAGCGATGGAACCTTGTCTTTCTACTGAACTAATTTCCTTTTTTAGCCTTCAATTTAGGATCTTCTATCTATTTATCGTTGTAACCCACTGGTTACTTAGTGTGACGTGATTAAGGGACCCTGTGTGATTTAAGTATTTTCTAACTACATTATATATGCCACCAGTTATATTTAAGAAGAAATGATTTTACTTAAATATGACTTGGTGTTGAGTTAGTCTCGGACCTCAGACTGACAAGAATAAAATAAAGAAAAATTGCCAAACGCTTAATCCGTATTAATTACAACGTACCTATATTTTATTGTATTTATAATTATATTTTATTGTTGAAATAGGTAGGTAGGCAATGTTTAGTTCTGGTCAATCCAAGTTATATTTAAAAATAGGACAATTACGACCACATCTACAACAAATAAGTAAGTGGTATATAACATAAATCAAATATTTAGTAACAAACACAATATATATCTACTATACTACACTATATCTACTATATTAGTCAACTAATTCCAATCTACTATCTAATTTAAATGTTTTTGTGTACAATTTCACTAAGAATCCAATTACAGTTGGTCTTGTAATTAAGCCTTTTGTGTAATTCTACAAACATATAAGTAGGTACATATAAATCTGAATAAATATAGAATTGAATTTATATACGGTTAGGTATACATACAAAGTTTTATATAGGTAGTCATCGTGCAAACCAATTCATGCAATGTTTAGTCATGCGTTATTTTAAGCATGCAAAATAATTAGAAATCTTACTTTTTAATCTTCTTTTATTACCTTGTTCCTCGACGAAATATCCGTAGGATTCTGCTACCTGCCTAATTTTTAAAAACTTACCATTTTTTGATAAAAAGCTAACTATAGCCACATAATGACTATAACTACCTACACATTCTCTACTATTTATGATGATTAACTTTTAAATAAGAATTTTCTTACCTCATCTAATAATTACAAAACAATTTAATTTGAACTCAGGTAGTAGTTTAAACCTTATGCCTTTGAGTTACAGTACACTTCGAAAAAAATATATAGGTATGCAAATATCAGTGGGGTGAACTCATTTATTTGGCAAATTAAGGAAAAAGTACAAATGGGTCATTCTAAGTTAAGAGGTACTTTCGATGGCCAGGACAAAAAAGTACCTTTTTTTTGTACTAACTTCTTAATTAACCTATTTATTACTTAAAACAAAATGTTTTCTAAATGCACACTTAAATTTATTACAGAAATGTACATAGTTTAGTCACAATAAATTCAAATATAAGGAAAAAGTCTCTTCCCTGGGCTGTCCCTTACCTGAATTTATTTGTAAACTAATTATTATGTATATATTAAAATTCAGTAATTACTCTATCATCGTTATTACCATACAGAACAATAACTTAGTAACAATGTCTTATAAGTCAAATTACTTGTATTCCAATTTTTCATAAATAATATGAACTCTAAAATTTGTCCTCCGTGTTTCGTGTCTCCTCCCCTGGCTTTTTGTTTTCGGTCAAAAATCAGTTATTTTTTTGCTAGACTGTGGAAGTTGTGACCTTGAGTACATAGGTTTTAATGTGAAGGTAGCAGCAAGCAGCGCATAAGCCAACTGCGTAGCCATTTTAAAGGCCATTTTTGCTTCGCCACTCGCTGAGTGTGGAAGTGTCGAGTGAATGCAGTCTTTCCTCTGGTAAGTTTTATTTTGCTATTATTTGTTAAACTATTAACGTAACCTTAAATATTAGCTATGAATAGTGCATACTTTGTTATGCTTGGTTGTGAATTGCATACGAGAAACACTTTTACTGCTATATTAAAAATAAATCGAAAATGTATCTCCCCTGGCGTATTTCCCCTGGCTCTTCTGATACTTAATGTCCAGGGGAGGTACATTTGTATGCGTTGTCATAAATACTTCTGCATTTTTCGCTGAACCTTTACTAAGTATTATATACATATCTGGGTAAGGCCGCCAAAAATGCAATAGTATTTCAAAAAACAAGTTGTCCTAGACTTTACGACCTCATAAAAAATTCAATATTAAAGTTATCGTAATAAATCTTTTTTTACTGTATTCTTGAACTCAAAGTAGGTCGAAAATGTGCTAACAAAATAAATCTAAGAAGTCATACAAAAAAAATAAAAATTGTTTTCTAAAATATTAACTCAAAAATGGCGTTTGTCCCAAGGGTACCCTGACCACTTCAAGTGGAGATGTACGCTTTTCTTATGCATATTTCGTTTAGCTCTCACTTCATATCAAAAGTATGATAGATTAACGATTATAATTATTATGTTAAATAATATTTATACTATTTTAAATAGGATCTGTAGACCATTATATTTTTTTGAACTAAAATCGAGATATTCTACGTTACTCATCCTTCGTTACCAATATCAGACTTTAGACAACTCAGATTTAAAATTAAGTCAGAGAATTGAAAAATACTCACTCGAAACTTTAAACGAAAGCAAAAAGAAAAACGAAAGAAGCTGTTTTGTCGCATTTATAGTCAAAAAAGGTACCGGAAATAGTCGTGTGCGGTTCTTCGTTACGTCAGTTTTTGGGAAATTTTAAAGGTAAAAAGGTAATATTTAATTAATTACAATTTAAAAAAATATGCGGGCAATACTTAAGTACACATTGATGTAGAGTTTTCTAGTTAATTTACTATAGTTTTTGAATTATAAATTATTAAAGTGTGCTCCGCGTTACCTTCGCGTTGCCTCTACGTTACTCTTAACCGATAGGTATAATAGAGGTGACCTAAAGGTTTGTTCACATTGTTATAATTAACCTCCCAAAAACAAAAAAGAGGATTATGGTTTTATTACTTTGCTTAAAATAATTACCAGGGATTGAAGATGGAATCGGAAGATTAGCATGCGCTGATGGAAAATAGTCTAAAATCAGGAAAGACAACTGAATCTGGGTCAAAAAACATGAAGTGAACGACAAAATATTTTTTAATACAAATGATTTATAAATAAAAACCTATAAAAAGAATGAATGTCAACAGTAGTCACAGTAATATTTTAGATTCAGTGCCTATTTTGAAATAACTTTATATAAAGTGAAGTACTCTAAAACAGTATTTTAACGACAAAATTCTGCGTTACCTCTATATTACTTTTTGCCCATTTCCGCGGCCTTACCCAGTGACGAAATAAAAAAAAATAAGATTACAAAAATACGAGTTTTTTTGTTTATTATGAACTCAACCTTACAATATTTATACGTTACTTCTGCGTTAAAGTAACGAATAAACTCTACGTTACCTCTATGTTACTTATTGCCCATTTCCGCGGCCTTACCCATCTTAGCTTTACAATTTAATGTCTTTTTTACAGAAAAAATGGCACCTACAAAAAAAATGATGCTCGAAGAACGTACATATGTTTTGTACGTAGCGCTTAAAAAAATTAAAAAAAAACTTTCTATAAACAAAGACTGAGCTGCTAAGAAATGAAAGTCGGATTATAAATAATTTATAATTAATATAAAAATAAATAAATAAAGTTGATTTTTAAAAATAATCTCTTTTTTCATATGTCTATGTCTCTCCCCAGTGCATCCTGTCTCTACCCTGTACCGAGTATTTACCCTGGTCACTTATAAAACGAGATAAAACCAACAAATTGACTGGCCACTTTGTAAACATTTTCATATTAAAGGTTTCTATAAAAAAAATGTATACTAATGTAAAAATATTAAAAAAATTGCCGTGCCATCATTTCATACAACACATTACCTCTTAACTTAGAATGACCCAAATGACAAACAAAAGATTAGTCATGAAATAAAACCAGGTGGAAAATAACATTGAAATGAAATATATTGTCCTGTAAAGTGATACAAAAATAAACATTTTTACTTATACATTGATTTAATGATTTAAAATAAAATGATCATGATACAAATATATCTTAACATTGTATATGATACCACTATCAGTGATGTTAAATGTAACAACACTTAATAACGTAGGTACAATCGTTTATCACAGCACAGGTGTTGGTATAGAAAATGGTTACTTGAAATAACTGCAAACATGGTTATATAAGCAATTAAAAACATTATAATATGCATTAAATACGACCATAAATTTTCCATTTATCAATTCAATGTTCAAAGAGGACTAGGAGTCATATCCAAACCGAATGGTAAATATTTGGAGCTGGGTTGAATTTTGGGTTTTCTTTTTCCATTAAGCAACTTATTTTAAGTTTTTTTATTAAAAGGGTATTAGTATGCTTGCAGCAATTTCTAGTAATTTGGAGATTAAAATCTCCAAATAATTAACTACGATTTTAACTTTATAAAGGTCCTAAATTTAATAAGGTCTCCAACTTTCATTCAAGAAGTTTATAAGCTAACATCAAAAAACCAATTGAACCGACTATAATAAATAACTTAAATAACCCACTGAGATTGTCATTTGTGATAATTAACTAGTGTCATTCAGTGTCATACTTGGCAACGTTTTGATTATAAAGCCTCTTACAGCAAGGCATCTTATAATTCATTCTACGTAGGTATATGAACAGAGTCAAATAGTTAAATTTGACCCCTTTTAAAATACCATATTAGCTAGCTAGTCCTATTATTGATATGTATTGACTTTAAGAACTGATTGACACTATATATTAATCCATTTTACCCTTATTCTTTACTCTTTTGCGACTGCTGATACTTGATAGCCCGGCTAATCTGGTAAAGACTAGTGAAGGCCACAAAAACATTCACAGCAAACAAACTATAGTTCTTGGGGATGATTACTAGGGAGTAACGGGACCATATTATTCCAGTTGCTGCAAGGGACACAGATTGAGGTAAAGATAGGGATTCCACAGGCCTGTTCAAGTCACCCAACCCAGCCAACACCAAGCTCTGTAAGGATGACGAGAAATGTGTGAATACCGAAATTCAATGGGCCCACAATAACAGGAATATCTTTGCATGGTTAATTTTATCCTAGTTATATTTTGGCATATAAACCAAATCATTGTATACTCATTTTGAATGATTTTATGAGCATTAATTAAAAGCTTATTTTCATTCAGATATTTTGACCAATTTATTTAATTAAATTTATGCAGTTTGTGCATTCAAAGGACCATGCAATCTTCTCTTGAGGCCATAAAATTTGATTGATGAAAGAAATTTGGTTTATGTTTATGATTGTTACAAAATGTGTGCATTCTCAGGTGTTAATTATGATTGCAAGACAATACAAAATGATATTAACTTAATGTAAACACTAAGAAACTAAATTATTATAAGAATTTGTTGTCATTAGGGTATAGATACCTAGAAAATAACTTTTTGAAAAATTGTAGGTACTTTTCAAAAAGTTATTTTCTAGTCTTCTTATTTTAAAGTCAAAATAAAAGTATAATTGTATATAACTACTATGCATTGAGTTTAACAATGATAACATTATTCATCTAAATTTACTTGTCATATTTATGTTTAATACATCAGTATTAAACATAAATATGACAAGCTTTTGGTTTGTTGCTCAAATATAAAAAAATATATATTCTACTTTAAGTAAGTATAGATTAAATTATGGAATAAGGAAAACTTGTTGCTACTTAATGATTCAGATGAACTGTTATTTCAAAGCATTCAATGTCAACTGCAATGACCCTTATATAACTTTAAAGTATATACATTATATAAATATGAAGATAAACATGTGTATTTTGTTCTTCAATTGTATCGTGAACGATAAAGTAGGTATAAAATACGATTTATGTTTAAGTACATTAATTGTGGGGTTTTTATCAGTACATACTCGGATTATAAAACGAGATCACGAAAAGATGTCTATATATGTTATCTGCCCCTGGACAAGGTTGCAAAATAATAATAGATCAACCTTGAATATTATATCCGCAATCTATTTACTTACCCACTTGAAGGCAGGAGCCCAGAAAAATACTGTTTTAGGACCTAAAAATAAAGAAACCCTTTAAGTAATTTATTCCTTCGAAAAAACATTATGTAGTCTTGTGTAGAAGTGATAATGTAATGATTTTACGTACCAGCTTCGTGTTCCCATAGCGGACGTAATTTCGTCGGCACAAATCGGTCGCATGCCACAATAATAGTTTTGTACAGTTTAGACATCTTGTTACAATTTGGAATAGAATATGGAGGGAGTTGCGGCCTGAGGTTGTGGGACTGGGATGGGATATTACGCTCTATTTTGTACTGAAGAGAATTTACATGATCATTCGGATCGGCCGTGGGCACCTTGATAATGATAACGTTGACGTCTTGTGTTTCTGTCACGCGCGTTTCATTTCCTGACAAATTTAAGAAAACAAAGTGGGCATTACACTCACAGAATGTGTACGGTAAAATAAAATAATTATTTTGTTATTTATATAAAAAAATACCTTGGATAAATATATTGTAGCCATTTAGTTTCCGTTAACTTTAGTTTTTATTTCGTTTATGAAAAGTCTGTAAAGTATAATCAAAACGCCAAATTGCTGCGTTCGTATTATTTGATAAAATATTATTAGGTACCGTTTATTATATTTTATTGTACACTATTACAATTAATTTTAGAAAGATCTTAGCAATACTTAGCATATTCATTATATTTATTATACTCATAGTAACATTGACTGATACTAAGGGGTAGCGAATGGCGATAATATTTTATTTCCTGATTTGTTTGTCATTATGTAGTACCTACTTAACTTTTTTACCGTACTTTAGAATTTAGGCTTATAATGTTATATTATCTGTAAACAAAAATGGCTACGCGTGTGTCAGTAATATAAGACTTACGTTTTTCTTTGTTTATTTAAGTTTCTTTAATAGTTTTCGTTTCTTTCTAAGTTGATATTTAATTACACTAATGCTTTGCGTATTTGAGTTCACGTTTTGAATATGGGTACGAGCACGATGGGTAGCGATCTACATTCTGATAAGCAGGATAAGTTATTGAAATTACAAGCCCGAAAGAAGGAATTGGAGCAGATATTAGCCACTAAAAACGAAGAGTTGTATAAATTATGTGTCCAGGAAGTTCAATTGACAGGTGTTATGCCTCCCGAGGCGCCCTTAAGCCCAGAAGTGCCAAGAGAAAGATTAGGCAGCATTCGAAGTGTCGACAGGTCAACTGATGGAAATGACGTTCAAGACGGGGGTGATAACACATCACGACGACTTAGGATAGCTCCAGGCGATCGTTTGCACGACTCCGATCAGAATCTCCGGAAGAATCTGTCTCATAGATTATCGACCCCGTCTATTTCTGGTATGTCTATAAAAAGTGCCCATCCAAGGCATATTCGCAGACCTGAAACCAGTTGTTCCAATTTCTTTCCATCTCCACCACAAGAGAGGAATCCAGAAACATTTTCAATACACACATCTCACACCTATCCTTCTTTGGCTGGCCGACATGAAACTGTTACTGATACTATGCATAATGATGGTAATCAGCCTCCTGTGTATCGCCATCACACAATGACGACTGAATATATGAATAAAATTTATTATAGTAATGCGCCAGAGGCACACAATGTTAGTCGCTTAAGGGAGACCCACTTCAGCTCTAGCCACCCTGATATTACAACACACTACACACATAATAATGTTGTTCAACAACCTATGCAGCAACAGAATGCAATGAGGAACACAGCTCTCTTATATCAATATGCTTCTCACTTAAAAGCTCAAAGTCAACATTTAGGGGCGCTATCACATCATCATCAACTGCCAACTCAGACGGTGACAGCTAAACGAAGACCAGAAGGTGCTCGTAGAAATACCTTACAAAGAACACAAACTTATCATTTGACTTCACACAGTGATTATAATCAACATCTGGACAACATCACTGATGCTTATAGGCCACCATTGCCAATGTACCAGCATAGATCACAACCAGATATTCAAGAGCAACAATTGGACAGAATTCATGTGCCAATAGAAAGAGTTGCTGCCGTACCAAACACTTTACCCCTGCGAGAAAGAAATATAGCAAGGCCAATGCACATGCCGTTACAAGTTTCCACCGATGATTACACACATAATGAGAGACGAGGATATCCTGATGCTCTCAGTCCAGTTAGTCAAATATCTGGATACTCTCAAGGCAATTTTGATTCTGTTAGCATGAGTAAATTTTCTCCACTTTCTCAAGATTCGAAAGTACGAGAGAAGCAATGGTATGAAACTTCTTTAGATTCACCAACAAAAGCTGAACCACCCTTGCTTAAAAAGAGTACAAATTTGAAACGGACATCCAGTATAGGAAATGCACAAACCTATGAGATTATGATTTCTTCAGGGCGTCATTCAGCTATGCAAAGTCCAAATCAAGGGCCTCAGAGTCCATCAATATTGTCTCCAAGTTCTTCAACGTTGGAGTCACCAAAGAACTTGACAGTCATAGAACAAGGGAAGTGTATACCCTATAGAGAGGAAACAAAACCATTTGAAATGTCTGATTTTTATAAATACTCAACTAAGTTTCGACAAGCTGGGCCTCCAAAGGCAGTTCACCCGGTGCCTGTGAATGGGGGATACAATAAATTGCCCATGGAACTACCACAATATGCCCAAGAACACTGGCAGGGTCAAAGCAATTAATTTACTATGTAATAATTATCATCATATCAAATAACTTTTTAATTATTTATTTTCTTTAATTAATTGGCAGCTAATTAATTCATAGTTTAAAAATGTTTTACCCTATTAAGAAACTTGGTGAAAGATTGTGTTCATATTTAAAGGGTGTTTTTTTGTAATAGATATAATTTGTTAGTACTTATTGGTAGATTTTAGTCTAATGCAGCCATAAAGATAAAATTTAGATCTCTATTTTATAAAAAAATGTTTTATCTCACTGATACCTATAAAATAAAATGTTAATTCACATTGACTTAAAAGTTAAAATATCCATAAATGTACCTCATTGAGACATGTTTTTATGGGTAAGGCAAAAAATTAAGCTCAGACTTAAATAGTAATGTTGCTTGTGAGGCACCTACATTGTCTGTGAGCATAATAAATTAAAGTAGGTAATCTCTGATATTTAACTATGAAGAGTGACTTGGTACAAAAAATGACATTTAATCTTGATCAGATTATCATTATTGGAAGACTGCATTATTTCTGTCAAACAATAGATAAAAAATATTGTACAAAAGATATGCATTTTATCATCATTATTATACCTATCTGATATTATATAAATGATTGCGGAGACAGACAAGTGTGATAACAACATGTTTATTGTTGATCAATGACAATAATTATTAGATAATGAATTTTTAGTTTATTATTTGTGTCACAATTTGAGTCAATGCCTATTATGTAAGTTTTATGTTGATAAACACCCACCGCTTTAATATGCACTAACTGGTTACTTTGATATCATATTTACTATATCAATTTGCCTTATGATGTGATATACTGAGTAATCAATGGCATATTTGCTGTAACTTTGTGATTTAGCACCAGTATAATGTCCAGTGTACCTTGCCTATTTGTATCCATTGGTTACAATTACAGTTTAACTTCTCATTTATGCATAGGTACATTTAATCAGCCTTTTTTAATTAAATACTTGCCAAGCAATTTTATATAGATACTGTTAATTGTATTAATATAATCTACATTTTACATACCATTTGGTATTTCTGCAATTCAAATTGTCTCTGGTATGTAGATTTTCATGTATTTTAGAACGTTGTAGCTAATAAATTGCATAAAATGCTGCAAGATTTTTTAAATAAATATAAAATATTTTTGTATGTCGTTTATGTACGTAATGAAATGTAAGAGTTAAAGGTCCGTGTATGAAATAAATTATCTTAAAATACATGTCCTACTTTTAATAACTTTTAGTTTTTTATTTTAACCCTTTAATAAGTGAAACATTCTAGGTAATATTATTCACTGCTGCTTAAAAGTAATGCCGTTACATGTGCTATTAGGTTATAGGCAATAGGCATTAAGTAAGAGGGTAACAAACTTTCGTCTCCCGCTTTGTCAAGTTGTACGTATTTTCAAAATTACGTACGCATTTCAAAATTTCAAGTTTCTAGATCCAACTGTTTCGGCTGCTATGCAATATCAGTCGGCTCGTTTTTTATATAAGTTACCTAGAGAGTAGAGTAACTAACTAGTCACTACAATCCTGTTACAGGGATATCGTAAAGCGCGAAGTAGATAGATATATTATAGGTATAAGCGCCTAATGCGGGTTGGCTGATTATACGTTTTATTAACTTTTATACGTATTCTAACGGGGATTTTTTTAACCTCAAATTGAAAAGCATGTTATTATATATTTAAAATTTTATTCGATTATTTCTTTAGTAGATCAGTTTTCATGTAGGTCCATTGGTACAAATCTTGGCATCTATGTGAATTAGCAAGAGGTTGTCAATCTTAACGAAAATAAAATAATTAAGAAAAGAAAAGTTGTTATTCAGAGAATTCACGTATAACGATATTATCATTGAAGCGATTAAATACTACCTACTTAAATTTCGGCAGGTAAACATAAAGTTTGTCAAAAAAATATGTTGTGAATGGTGTTTTAAAGCCTGCCGGGGTTGAAGGCTCCGTTTAAGTAGTAGTCGTCGCCACCTGTAGGAGAATTCCAATATTAGATACGTAGGTACAATATATCGTGTTGCAGATGGTACCTACATACTGCACCCTACCTAGTTTAGCTGTGTTGAGACGGAATAGCAAGTGGTCCTTCGATCAGGTACTTAGGTACGTGACTTTGATGCATCTTGAATAATTCTTACCTTAGGTATGTAGGAATTCTTCTATATCAAGATGCGTGGTATTAATAAATTTCTCTAAAGTCAGTTAGGTACATAGACCTAGATCGGTTCTTTGATAATAGGTTTTTTAACGATTCTCTAAGTCGTGCGGCCACCTTGCTGTGGGGTTTGGATTTATCGAAAGATATAAGGTTGTTGGGTAGGTATTATAATTATCACTAGGTATCTATCTACTATAAATATATATTTTGGAAACCAAAACTTTCTTTAAAAAAATTGAAGCTACGTACCTACGTATAAGTTTGACGTATATTCGTGTTAAATTAAAAAGTAAAACAATCTATTCAAATAAATTCTACATTTTAGGTGTCTATGCCTCAGCAATTACCTAATTGGTAAATGATGGGTAATAAAATAATAACGACGTTGGGATAAACATCGCTGTATACTATACTTGATACCTACGCAATGTTTTATTACTTGCATTGAATTAGCGTTGAATAGTCCTAAGTAATATTCTGAGTTAGTACCCATTAGGTACCTAGTCATGTAAATTCTACCTAGTTACTTACTTATAACCGAAATTAATGGATGGATACTATGGTACTAATGGAAATTATTTCCGAATTTTGCTTGTCATCTAAAATCATTGCGTTTGTACCTACTAGGTACCTAATTAAGTGTGGAAAAGAGTCCAATGGAAAGGTCATCGGACAGATAGCGCTATAGCAACCTTTCGCTAGTAGAAACAAGTCTTAGTAAGTACTGCAATATTAATGGAATAATTTGTGACTCATAGTCCAATTGGATAAACTACTAGGTACCTATAGATTAGGCTCAAGTTCCATTGGACTACAAATATTTGTAATTAATAGTATTAAACCATAAGTAGATAGGTAAGTTATTGATGGAATTTCGAGTTTTCTTCTATACTATCCATTTTATTCATACTGCCACTGACTCCCTGCAGGTAGGTACTAACCGGATCCTCCGAGCTGGCCGTTGACACAGCCATCATCCCACATATTGACGCATCGTTTCCCGGGGGTGAATCCACCGTTCAAGTAGTAGTCATCACCACCTGTAATTCGAACAACCAAGCAACTGTGCAACTGAGTCCACTTACTTAACGCACTTAGGTAATCTTAAATCTTAGTTTTCTTAATCTTAGACTAGGTATTATTAAGTAAGTACACTAAGGACGTTATAAATGAATGCTAGGTAGCTATCCGTAATGAATAAGATTGTAAAATGAATTGACGTAAGGCAACGCAAACTGCCTATGCCTATATTTATATACTAAGTACCTATATTTCCTACTTTAGAAGTACTTATAAAACACTTATTTTCCTATTAATTTTAGAAACTAACCTGAACCACCAAGTTGGCCATTGACACAACCATCGTCCCACATGTTCACACACCGCTTGCCGGGGTTGAAACTACCCCCTAGATAGTAATCATCGCCACCTGTCACAAGTGTCAAAAAAACCATTAAAAAAATGTTCTTTTCTGTCTTCCGGCCAGAAAGCGCCAACTTTCTGGCCGCTGCGCTAAATGAAATTGCCGCTTTCTGGCTTCGTCGAACACAAAAATAGTATACTGAGTTCGGCCAGTAAATAAACAAGCCTCAGATCACATTTTTGTCAACCTCGGATTCGCCTCGGATGACAATTGACATGTGATTTGAGACATTTTTTATTTTACTGGCCTAGGTGCGTAATGTACTATAGAGTATCTTTAATAAAATTTTTATACGTATATATAGTATTGTTCATTACCAGCACCGGGCAGTTGTCCATTAATGCAGCCCTCATCCCACACGTTGACGCAACGCTTGATTGCATCTAAAAAATAAAGAAAATTCTAAAATACTCTGGTAAGTACCTACTTCGAGATTTTACCTTAATAGGTACCCAAAGGGATTCACGTTAGATCCTTGCTATGACTGCAAGTCGCCAATAGAAAAACAACTACTTACCTGTAATTAGGTTTTTAGGGCTTCGTAGTCAACAAAAAACCCTTCATCACCATATCCGATGTCATAGTATACCTAGCTCACAGACTGTTAGTTAGTTAGTATGTATACCTATATAATAATATATTCTAGTAAAAGCTGTTATTTTGGTATGGCGACACAAACTATTTATTCGTACACTATAGTAGAATAGAGTTTTGACGAGAGGATATTTTTTTTCATTACTTAACTAATATTTTGATGTATGGTTGCTTAAACTTGCGTATGCGAAAACATACATAGGTAAATAATAATTGTATATTTTTATTTCGAACTGAATACTGAAGCGCAGTTGGGCAGCTAATGGGCCTTTACTGCAAAACCGGACGGGGGATAATTGTATAACAAATTTTATTTTCAAAAGAATACACAGAAAGTAGGTACGGATTTTAGGAATTGTTTTGCTAACTAGGAAACCCTTTTGTCGGTGGCCCGACACGCTCTTAACCACTTTAATTATTCTTAAACGAGTGTGCTGCGATACTATAAGCTGCATGAGGAAATTTTTAATTTGTATGATAATATTATCTAGGTATTTATTATTCTCAGTGCGCAGTCCAGTGGCTGTTAGGTATTTACATAGAGCAAGACGATTTACGTATTTATATTTGTTATAGTTAAGCAGTTACTAAGATAAACCGTGACATTATAAAAGTAGTTCATAAGTATAGGTTAGGATTATTAACTATAATTGGTTCCGTTAATGAGGAGTGATATGTTTTTATTACTATTCATAATCGTTGTTTGTTTTGGTTGCGGCGACTGTATAAGTCATAAATCATTTTATTAGCTTTGGCGCGGCATTTAAATAGATCGATAAAGTCGTTATCAGTATTTATTTAATTATATTTAAGTATAAAAGGGTATAAAGATGAAAATAATTGCTATGGCACTATAATAATACTAACAAAAAAAGGTTATTTTATCGGAAAGTTTCATCGAAACGAATATTTAGAGAAAAAAATCTAGTAAGAAGTCATAAATTAGAAAACTTGCGCCATACCTACTTAGTTATATTCCATGTAAGATAGTTATGAACCAGTTTCATATAACTATACCTACTATAATTTACAATTTTATCGCGGTTTTTACTATCTTACTGCGAATCATTTTAATTTACAGCGACTTGTTAACCTATTATAGATATTAGAGCCTTAACGAAGTTAAAAGTAATAAAGTTAAAACGCGCGCAAACGATACCTACTTCATATTCTTGTACTTTTATTTGCTTATGATTTAGATGTTGACTTATTGAACTACCTACTTAAATTAAAAAAAAAACATATCGGTATACTAGGATTACATAACCACCTAATACATTCTAAAGATTAAGTGAAAATATAATAAAGTAACTACCTAGAACTTAATCCTTATTAATAAGTGATAAGTGAAAGATTGTTAGAATGTATAGATGTATGTTTGTTACTCTTGCAAAAAATACTAAGTAAATGGATTTTGTTGAAACTTTACTATAATATCTATATTTTATGACAATATTTTGTAAAGTACTCAATGTGCTCATACAAAGTCACGGGCAAAAGCTAGTAAGTTGTAAATATATTGAACGACCTAAGGCTTCCTTTGCCAACGTTCACCGTCTTGAAATGAGTTACTATTCTATTCTCAATTAATAGCGCCTCTAGGACTTGTTAATGTTAGTAGGTTTAAAGCATTTAAAAACGTAAATTGAAAAACAAGTATTTCTAAAAAATAAAAAAAATGGCCATGTTTCCGTAAGAACAAAAAATAAATGAGTTAATTTAATTTAGGTTTACTTACATCGATGATGATTTTTTAAAGCCAACTGATTGCTTAAAATGTTTCTGCCATAAACAAAGCAGAGGACACTGCAGAGCACCAAAAAGGTTTTCATTGTATTTTTTTAATGAATAATGAGACGAAAGAAAAAACTGACTGAATGGTTAACCGTAACCCGTTAGAGTTTATATAAGAATGAAAATCCTATATTTTTAATTATTACTTTTATCTGTAAGTATCTTTACCACTCGACTTGATAATATTTTATGAAATAAAAGCAATTGAGCCTATCAAATTATCTGATTTAATTCAAAGGTAGATTAAGCTGAATAAAAGTACTTTAGTAGGTAACTTAATTAGGATTTAGATAGATAAACCTATATTAAAATTCGAGATTTTATCTCGGGACAGAATAATACTTATTACATTATACTACTTACTTAGGTACGTTTGCCAATTTCACATTTTTTAGTTTGAACACTTTCACGGCTATTACATATTGGACTAGGTACTTACCTACTTGTACATACCTACCTACTTTAGCATTAGAATATCATCAGTTTGGTCTTGCTACGAATATGGAAATCGTAAAGTTTTCCAACCGTCAACAAAAATAAAATACGCGAGTTAAATCCATTATAGTTGTTTCATTCCAAAATACATGAATAACTGCAGTAAGTATAACTACTTTTTAATGTTTGTAGATAAACACAAACATTATTACTAAAGATACCTATGCATGCATATCATTAATAGGAATGCACATTTAGTTATTTTAGGAAACCGATAAACTGAAATATATTTGCGTTGTTTGTAATGTCAAGGTGTTCCTCGTGCAATACCCACATTACCGGTCTAATGACTGGGTTATTAATTGTCTCGGCGGAGTTTCACTCGGTTAAATACATCTTCAACTTCAGTTTAAAGTCATTCTTGAAACAGAGAGTCGTGTGATTGCTAGTGCTATAAATAAACAGATTTAAGTGGATAAAGTAATAGATATATTGTGCATTAGTGCATTTTGTGCATGTGTATCCGCTTTCCTAAATAGGTAGGTACATACCTATCGCTGTTTTGGTAGAATAGTGACGCAGCTAGGAATATGTTAACACGTGAATTCAAATTTGAATTCGACAGCTTTAACGGAGTAACAAAAATCTAAACTCAATTGTTTTTTTTGAATACCAATATAAGTCCGAGGTAGTATCCTGAATTCTGTTTAATCAGATACAATATAGATTCCTAATTCGATGAAATAATTAAAATCGTTTAATAACTTAGATCTATTCCTCATAAGCATAGACATACCTAAATAGATTAGCTTCATATGATTTTTTTTTAAATTTAGGTAGGTAGGTACATTATATTAGTATTGTTGTACATTATTCTTGAATCTTCTAACTTATTATTTAAAATTTAAACACTCGGAACTACAGAAATTAAGCTTGTTTTTTATCTAACCAACATTTTCATTCTTTTCAGTAATTATGAAGTTAGCGGCGTTTATATTGATATCCTTAGCGGCTTGTGATGCATTGAAAGTCCTGGTCATTTTCCCGGTGCCAGGAAAAAGTCACAGCATCCTGGGCGAGGGCTATGTAAGACACTTGCTGAAAGCAGGACATGAGGTAAGGAAATCCATGTATTAAATGGAAATTATATAAGTTATAAAAACTAGGTTGCACCAAACTTGCTATATGATCAACGTGTAGCTAAGCATTTGTAAAAAATCAAGCAAGCATTTTAAAAAAAAATCTGTACTTAAGTCTGATTACGTAATAATAGTTTGTAAGTAAATACTTATATTTATATTTTACGGCAGTATGTAAAAAACTACCTTTAAATATTAATACGTAATAGGTACGTATCCTTGTCAATATTCTGAGATTAGTTACCTGCGCCAAGTCGAGCAAAAACAAGCGGCACGGCCGTAACCTGTTTTCTTCAAAACATTTCAGGCCATTTTGGACTCCTCTTATAACTTACTTGTGGATAATAATATTATTTAGTTCTGATGCCTTTGCGGTTATTACACATTGGAATGAAACAACTATAAAGGTAGGTAATTATGTAGTTAGGTTTTTGTTTTGTTTCGTAATCGTATTACGACTTACGCTAAAGTGTTACGATTATGGAAACTGTAAAGGTTCCGAAACGTCAGCCAATAATATAAATACGAGAGCTAAGTCCGTATATAGATAGTTGTTTTATTCCAAAATATTATTATTGCTCGTGTTCGGTAGATTGATGTTTTAAATGCAAGTATTTCTTTAATGATTCCGCATTTATAAACGCACTATATGATAACTTATTAATGTAATAATTAATTAGATATGTCAGACCTCGCAGTATTACGCCCACCCTATAAATTTCTTAAAGACGATAATCGTTAAATGATAATTATATTTATAATTACGCTGTAAAATATAAATGTAGACGATAATTGTATTACCTATATTAAACTTTAACGCTTAACAAGTTATTAATAAAAAAAAGAGGTGATAATTTAATTGCCATTTTAAACATTTATATCTACCTAGTTCCCTCTTTCAATTATTTGTGGTGATGTGGTGGATTAGGTCAAATCATCTAGGTAGACATGAAATAAAGCCTGATCTTTGCATATATTTAAAACTAACATTTAGCAACATAGGTAACACTTATGTACATGACACATTTTAACTACAAAATACTTTGGAATGAAACAAATATAACGGATTTAACTTTTACCTATTTTCAATAATTTGTAACGATGTATAAGATAAGATTATGTAAATATGTAGGTACCTAGTATGTTTTTTAACAAAAGAAACAATTTTGTTTAAAAATACTTTGGAATGAAACAAATATAACGGATTTAACTTACCTACCTATTTTCAAAAATTTGTAACGATGTATAAGATAAGATTATGTAAATATGTAGGTACCTAGTATGTTTTTTAACAAAAGAAACAATTTTGTTTAAAAATACTTTGGAATGAAACAAATATAACGGATTTAACTTACCTACCTATTTTCAAAAATTTGTAACGATGTATAAGATAAGATTATGTTAATATGTAGGTAGTATGTTTTTTAACAAAAGATACAATTTTGTTTAAAAATCACAAGCAGTTTTTATTAGGTTCATCTGTGAATTGCGTAGAGGAGCATGACTTGGCTTCTCGTTGCATTTGTACACAGAATAAGTACCTAACCTATTCTGTTAAGAAAATTGATACCAATTTAGCCAAGTCGTTTGTACTATGTACCTAATGACATAGTTAGGTGACCTTGCTTCGTACAATGAGGTTATGGTTTTTGTTTGACAACATTAATGTAAAACCGTATTCATGCTTGTAATTGTAGTTAAGTAGGTACCTACTTAATAAATGCGGAAAACGTCGGTCTAGTAGTTTTTTACTCGTGTATCATTGAAAAGTCATAATCTAGTGGATTTATCCTATAGTAGGTATGTGTATAATTAATTGTCTAATAACGTCATATAATAATATATGTCGTCAATCAATTATAGTGCTTATAGGTACGTATCGAACAAGCGTATGTACCTACTGTGTTATGCCTATCCTCTTTGTATAAGCAAAGTTGCCTTCGTTCGTTTTGTTCATTGATAAAGTATGAGTAAGTAAATCGGAATAAGTCGGTCATTGTACAGAAATAAATACTTAACAAAATATGTATTAATTTCTGATGCCTTCGCGGTTATTACACATTGAAGTGAAAAAAATATAACGGTTTTAACTCGCGTATTTTATTTTTTTGGTGTCGTTTCGAAAATTTACAGTTCCCATATTCGTGAACAGAGTATTAGAAAATCGTATCATTCCAAAATACCTATGTATTATTTTATTTCAGGTGACGTACATAACACCACTGCCTTTGAAACCAACGCCAAGATTACGTCAAATTGAGGTATCGTCAAATTTTAACCTTTTGCCATCAGGTAAGATACATATCGCTAACTTTCATTGGTGTTACTGCACAGCGACGGTTTTACCCACGAGTTATGAGTTGATATTATGCACAGCGACTGTTTTATGCATTACTTATGAGTTGGTTCCTAAGCAGTAGTTATCGGTTGCACCGCTACTTGTAGGTGATTAGTCAAATGTCATAACAGTAAGTACCTATTTACAAAATAACCCGATATTTCAGTATTAGCTAATTTTTTGAAGTTGGTAATGGAAGTCTAACACTCATCTGTTCATTTTAACATAGAGATGTACTAAAACCTTTCACACATACATGTTTTATACAATATGATCATTAGATTCTATTGTACTGATATTACGGATCGACGTTTTTGCATTGTTTGGTTTATTGAGTTATTGATTATTGTGGTTTCGGTTAAAGTTTACAAGGACTAATTCAAGTTTATTTTTCGACTGATATGGCTTTTTTTTAATGTGACAGTCTGGACTTTCTAAGCAGAGACCACATTTTGGTTTAAATACTACTCTGTTACAACATTCTACGAAAAACAAACGTACTTACAAAAAAAATGCTGGTTCGAGAAAGTAAAAGATTACATAATACCTATCAATAGATAATAAAAATATGGACGTTTATTTAAATTTTATTAAACCGTAAATTTATATCAAATCTCTAATGAGATGTCATAACAAGACGAAAGAAAAGCTATTGTATGTAAAAAAGAAGAACAACTCTTATACACTGATTCGATACCTACTTCTAATAAAAAACACTTTCGTGGTGGCAGTGTAGGTACATTAAAATTTTCTAGAAGTGTAGGCAGTCGGGTATCTAATCTTCCAATATCATTATATCCACCTTATATTAACATTTCATGACATGTTTCAGGTCGTTTTACAAAACTATTACCTAACTGTGAAATTATCTGTTACGAGATATAACAACATGGTCGTGCCGTAATTTATAATAATGTAACTTTTTCAGTTGAAATTTTTGACATCAGTAAAATGATGTTCAGGGAAAAGGATGTATTGAATATTAATGTCGTCCTGGAGCTATTCTTCGTTCTTTCAAATGGAACACTATTTCACGAAAACGTGCAAAAACTGATGCTTGATCCAAAAGAAGAATTTGACGTCGTCCTTGTTGAATGGATGTTTTCTGAACTTTATTCTGGGTAATTATAAGTTATTATAAAATTATTGTGTCGCAGTGTGTTCCGAAAAGGTTGGACCGATTTTTATGAAATTTTCTGTGATGAGGTAGGTTTTGTTTTTTTCATGATTCAGTATTGAAAAATACCGTCCATTACAGATTCTCATCCGTGTTCAACTGTCCGTTTATATGGTCATCGTCTATGGAGCCACATCCAATGGTTTTGAAATTGATAGACGAAGTTCCGAATCCAGCGTATACTACTGACATGACATCTTCGTCTGTACCACCGATGTCCTTCACAGAAAGAGTACAAGAGCTGATGTCATTTACGAATGTCGTGTACAAAAAATGGTAAATGTAAAATTAGATTTTAATGAGATCCTCTAAAATGCATGCATGTTGTTTACCTTAAAAGAAGAGAAATTGAAATCGTTTCGTGCCACTCGGAGCGTTCTCCTCTCGTACGGTAGAGTAGTGACGGTCCTTGGGCCAACTGCAAAATGTCAAACCGAAAAATACAATTATTTCGTTTTGTAGGCTCTTGGCATTTAGGGAGGCACGTGTATTCGACGAGGCATTTAATCCCGCTGCAGCCAAGAGAGGTCTAAAGTTACCATCGTACGAGGAAGTTAAACTAAACGCATCAGTAATGTTGGGGAATTCTCATGTTTCTGTTGGACAAGCTGTTAGACTACCGCAAAGTTATATACCAATTGCTGGATATCATATCGAGGAACCCACCCCTCCTTTATCTACGGTGAGTTGTACTCATTTCTCATAAAAAAACTGCTCATTAACTTTGTACTTAATATTGTGAAATTAATAGTTTTTTTCATAACTTGCTGCTACGATTATGTGCTATTAAAATATGTTCAGACAGAGTATTAAGAATAGATTTAATTTAACGTGACAGTATTTTCTTTTCTAAGTATAATCGAAAAAGCTTCCAGTGTAAACGTAGGTAGTTTAAATCTTAATCGAAGCTATTAAGTTTCATTAATTAACAGCTAGTTACTAGAAGAAGATTTTAGTGGTGTTTTAATAGTTTTTCTGACTACACATTAACAGGAATGGCAGAATTTGATGGACAACGCAAAAGATGGTGTGATATACTTCAGCATGGGTTCAATGCTAACGAGTAAGAGTATGCCCGACCAAATAAAGAAAGATATTTTAGTTATGTTTAGCAAATTAAAACAAACTGTGATTTGGAAATTGGAGGAGGTGTTCAAAGATGTGCCAAAGAATGTTCATATTGTTAATTTTGCGCCGCAACAGAGTATTTTAGGTAAGGTTAAAAATACTTACTTGTTATTTCAATACTTAGTTTTTATGAAATTATACTAACCAGCATTTTGTGGTCTCTCTTCTATACTAATATTATAAAGAGGAAAGATTTATATTTTTGTATGTTTGTAATGAATAGGCTCCGAAACTACTGGACCGATTTCAAAAATTCTTTCACCTTTGGAAAGCTACATTATCCCCGAGTAACATAGGCTATATAATATCACGCTAGGTCTTATAGTTGCGGAGCAGTAACCGAAAATGTTTCAAAAACGGGGGAAAAGTATCGTTTCTGAGGCCTTAAAAAAATCTTAAGTCCCCCGTGCGAAGCCGGGACGGGCCGCTAGTTATGAATAAAATAAATACGTAGTTTCACTCGTCGTTCAATCTAATGTACAATAATAACAGCGAATTTTGGACCAATTTATTCAAAATAGGTAGCAAGTGAACTTAGTCTATTTTGTTCTAAATGTAAACATTGTTTTGATGTTTTCAGCGCATAAGAACTGTGTACTGTTCATTACTCACGGTGGTCTTCTTTCCACGATCGAAACTGTTCATTTTGGGGTTCCTGTTATTGGTATTCCCATGTATGCTGACCAGTTTCTGAATGTGAACAGAGCAATACATAAAGGGTTTGCAAAGACACTTAATTTTGATTACGAATTTGCCAAGAAGTTAAAAGAAACTATCGAGGAAATTATCGAAAACCCAAAGTGAGTATTACTCTTTTAAATTTAATGCAAAATTAATTACTTTCGAGTATATTAGGTTAGAGTATGTATGTTTAGAGTATGTTAGGTAAAAATGTATTCTGTAATAATTTTTGATGTTTTTGTGGTTATTACACATTGGAATGAAACAGCAATTACGGATTTAGCACTCGCATTTAGTGTCAGACTATCGTCAGCTCCGTACGAATATTGGAATTGCAAAGTTAATAAAACGTATAAAAAATCAAATACGCGAGTTAAAAAGTAATTTCAATCCAATCTGTTTTATATTTCACAATTGGTCATTTTTGCGTTGCAATTGGCGTTTTGTCATAGAATTTAAAAATGTCACATTTACTGAAGAAATTATACCCTTATTGTTGTCGATCAGGTACCGCGAACGAGTGAAGGAGATATCTGTGATTTATCACGACAGGCTGGTATCTCCTGGTAAGGAGCTCGTGCACTGGGTGGAGCACGTGGCGAAGACACGTGGCGCTCTACATCTACGCTCTCCAGCGCTCCTGCTGCCCTGGTACCAAAAGCTGTATTTAGACCTTGCTGCTATTATTTGTCTTATAGTTATTATCAGTCTGTTATTAATTAATAAGTTTGTATTGCACAAGAAAGTAGACATAAACAAGAAACTTAGTTAAATTGTAATTTGGTGAATACTCATTTTCTTCTATAGTATAATTATACAGTTTTGATTGTTGGTTAATTTACCGATGTGTAGTTGTTGTAGATGTTTTGTAATATGTTGGTATTATATATTTTTATGAGTACTGGAATGAACGATTGATTTTTTATTTACAACTATAACGGATTTTATTAGCCGGCTGATCTAACGATTTAATATAGTAAAGTGAATGTCGCATATAAAATAAAATACACACGTTAAATCCGTTATAGTTGTTCAATTCCAATGGGTAATAACAGCGGCAGAATTAGTAAATAAAAAGAATCCATAAGTATAAAAGTAGTTTCATTGTATTCAACATTCAAAATTATTGTGCCCAATTTGGATTGCAACTGTTTAATTCAAATTTCACTCTGCAGACAAAGTTTTAAGTGGAGTAATATTTCGAAATGTCACACTTTTCTAGTAAAGGTGCACCTTGTTCTTATAACTCATATTTATCAGATTCGCACCTCATTGCCTGTTATACCGCGACACCTACAATATTCACTTATAATATTTGAAAGCAGTGACAAGGTCGACAAGGTATGCGAGGACCAATAAAATTACATTTATAAATACCTAATAATTTAGATTCAAAATCTGAATAAATATTCACCTGTTATTTAACCAAATGTTTCAGAATTTTCCGTTTATTCATTTGAAAATTCTTAACAGTGCTTGGCTTCAGAATTTTAATTTTCCGATTGAATTTCATTTGGCAAGAGTCTGTTTTTATTTTCAAAATACCTCCGATAAGTTTTTGCAAAAAGATATTAATGCAACGTATTTTTATACATTCTTGCATCTGTATTTAATGAGAAATGTCAGTTTTACTATATTGGACATTATTTATTGTGGTTTGGTGTTCATGTGATGGATTCAAGATTTTGGTTGTGTTCCCGATGCCAGGAGGGAGTCATAGAATTCTTGGTGACGGCTATGTGAGTCAGCTTTTAAAAATGGGCCACGAGGTTAGTAGTAGTGATGTCAAATAAAAAAAATCATATTTATGCATATGAAAAGTTTATTGTACCTATGTCCAAATTATAGACAGAAACATTTTATAGAAGCTATTTCACAAGATCATAATTTTACAATTTTCATTTGACCTTGTTGTGTGGTTGCATTGTCATAAAATTGGTCAGATGTATGTTAGGTTTCAAGATAATATAACATTGCATTTTCATCGTGACTTTATTATAGACCTAGAAGGCAAAAGAACTCTATAGCGGGATAAGGTATCCTAAGCGTATGATTTTTAAATAACTTACATAGAAAGTTTTCATACCCCAGCAAAGTCATGCTTCATATTACTAGGTATACCTATCGTAACTATTTTAGGTATCATACGTAAAACATAATGGAACACAATCAACAATTATTGAACCAGGTGTTATGCAGCAGAATAAATAAAGAAGGTCATTAAATTCATTAATTTCACATTGCAAAAAAAAATATATAAATATCTTATATTAGTAGTATTTCTACCGATAGAGTCGAGAAAGGTTTCTTAAGGTCTAAATAGAAATGGCAGTATTACTTTATTATTTTTTAACAGCGGTGTTACTATCTTTCTGCAAGTGTTTAAAGGTTTTAGTGGTGTTTACGATACCAGTTCAAAGTCATAGGATTCTTGGAAATGGATACGTAAGGCATCTATTGGAAGCTGATTATGAGGTTAAAAAAATACTTGTTAACTTTGTTTTAAGCATTTTAATTTATTTCTCAAATTCGTAGCAGACTCAGTATATTTTTTATTGTAGGTTACATATATAACGCCTTACCCAACATTGGATCCTCATCAAAATTTGCGCCAGATTGATGTCAGTTCGACATCGAGATTCATTGGTAAGGATAGTACTAATTGACTGCCTCTGTTTCTTTTAGTAAAATGGCTTACAGTGAAAGTCTAAACTTGGATTGTAGCTCTTTTGTACTTTATTTTTTTTTTAATAGCTGGTCAATTTGCCTTCTCCGGGTAGCACGCACATACCTAATTGAAACATACATACGCACTTAAATTACTTAAGTGAATTACGAAGTTACACAGAAAGTTTATATTTTGCAGGAGGATTTCCTACCATAGAAAGCCTAATGACTAAAGACGAAAATTTCGAAGATATGCATATCATACTGGATCTAATGACTGGTATTTCCCGCAGAACGATGGGAAATATAAATGTTCAGAAATTGTTAAATGATCCGGAAGAAAAATTTGATTTGGTGATAGCGGAATGGCTCTTAACCGAAATGTATGCTGGGTAAGAACAGAAATGTATTTAAAATTGTTCAATGACATGCATATTTTACATTAAAATAAGTGATATTTATTTGCTTAGGTTCTCGGCTGTATTTAACTGTCCCTTAATATGGTCTACGTCTACACATTTTCACTGGATGATACTAAGACTAGGGGAAACTACTGGTAATCCTGCCTATTTCCCCTCTTCACACTCCAGCAATATTGTTCCATTTTCGCATACCCAACAACTGCAAGAATTGTGGATCCGAATGAAAGATCTCGTTATGAAAAATGGGTAAAAATATATTTCATCATTATGTTATGAACAAGGTTTTTATTTGATGTTGTAATTGAAAGTACCTTCTTCCTCTTTTTAGAGAATTCTATGAAAGGGAGTCAGGTACTTTTGAAAAGTACGTGGTACCAATTCTGAAAAAACAGAAGAAAATTGTCCCAGCATATAGTGACATAATATGGAATGCATCATTAATAATAGCAAATTCTCATCCTCTATTGACAGAAGGAATTCCGTTACCGCCAAATTTTATTAGTATAGGCGGTTATCATATTGACAGCGAAGTTAAACCACTACCTGATGTAAGTGTTTGCGCTGCTTTTGTATGGATGTAGTATATTCAGAAATAAATTCTTCATCAACAATTTTGTCATCTACATTCACAGAAATTACAAAAGATAATGGATGAAGCTGAACACGGAGTTATATATTTCAGTATGGGTTCAAATTTAGATCTTAAAGGGTTTCCTTTAAAAATAAAACATGGCCTAATCGAAATGTTTCGAGAAATGAAAAACACGGTAATTGTGAAATGTGAAAAAACGCTTCCTAATCTTCCGAAAAACGTGCATGTTGTGCCGTGGGCTCCACAACAAAGTATCCTTGGTAGGTTATGTTGTGTTATACATTCAAACAAAGACATATCTACAAGGAGAAGAAATGATATAGACTTAGTTGTTTTATATCTTACAGCACATCCCAATTGCATCTTGTTCATCACTCATGGAGGTTTTCTTTCAACCACCGAATCATTATATTTTGGAGTGCCTATTATAGGCATCCCAGTCTATGGAGATCAGTTTTACAATATCGCCAATGCGGAGCGAAGACGTTTCGGAAAATTAGTGCCTCTTACATTTAACTTGACTGAAAATTTAAAAGTGGCTATTGATGAGGTCATTGGTGATATCAGGTAAATCGTAACGCACTTTTCGTACCTACTAGTCAAAGTTACTTGAGATGAAGTTAAATGGATTTGTTAAGGTTATTATAATTTTGATTTTGTTATTTAGATACAAGACGAGGATGACAGACTTGATGAAGGTGTATCACGACATGCCAGTATCGCCCGGGAAGAAATTGGATCATTGGTTGAGATATGTAGTGCGCACTCATGGAGCACCCGATCTGCGCTGTCCATCGTTTTTTATCCCTTGGTACGAGCAGATTTATCTCGACCTGGTGGTTTATGCTGTAGTGCTATTTGTTACACTAAGAATATTAGTCTCAGTCATTTTGAAAAGAGTGAAATTAGTACTAAAAAAGAATTCATAAAAGTGATAATTAGGTATTTAATATGCTATTTTAATAATTAAAATTAAACAAATTTATATTTTAAATAAATTCTTAAGTAAAGAAAGATTGTTTTGTGTGAAATGTTTCATGGAAATAGAAGTATGTCAGCAGGAAAGTAACTTAAGGCTCTTTGCAAGTAGGTACTAAACGATATCTATTTACATGGTTGAAATTATGTTGAATAAAATATAATTTTGCCAGATGTTGCGTGTATACCGTATATTTATTGAAGGTCACAATGGATGTTCTTTGCCAATATTTGCTTAGTTTGAAAGTCACAAACTTAGCGTTAAATGAGTATTGTTCAACTGCGTTTGTAGCAGTTGCATTAAGTCACCCGCCAGACCCTACTACCCTACCTATTCACCGACTCGACATAACGTTGCAAAAAATTACAATATGAAAATTTTACTGACTGTAATTTTAATAATCTTGGAGACATTTTATTTGTGTGATGGTTCCAAGATTTTAGTGATATTTCCGATGCCAGGATATAGTCATAAGATTCTTGGGGATAGCTACGTGAAACATCTTTTGGAAGCAGGACATGAGGTAAATTGTCTATTTACACTATTTTTTCAACCGAATTTCTAAAGTAGTATTTCTAAGTCCACTGTGATTACATATTTCTAGTGATATTACTAACAGGATCGGTTATCTTAAGTTATATCTACATTTACAGGTTACATACATAACACCGTATCCATCTTTGGATTCTCATAAAAAATTGCGTCAAATTGATGTAAGCGCTACTTCAATATTTGTTGGTTAGTATTTACTCATGTACAAGTAAGTATGAGTAAGCACCAGTTCAGTATTTAAGCAACTAAATTTTCAACTAGTTATGAAGACAAAAGTTGTATAAAGTATTTAGGATAACTTAACATTTGAAGTGAAACACAAGTACATTTTAGGAGAATTTCCTACTATAGAAGACACAGTGATGAAAGGTGACGATTATGAGAACATGCGTGATATACTTCACCACATGACCGGGATTGCAAGAAGAACTATAGAAAATCAAAATGTTCAAAGATTGCTTAGTGATCCTAAGGAACATTTTGACCTGGTGATAGCGGAATGGCTTTTCAATGAAATTTTTGCAGGGTAAGATTACAATATTTTTGATGTACTTACATTAAAGAGTCTACATGCATACAAACCAACAAGCAATAAAATATGTATAAGTCTGAAATTACTAATAACGTTCTTATTAAGGTTTTATGGTAAACTCCTTCCTAGAGCTAGCATTATTCCCAACAAGCAAATATATGTTATTAAGTATATAACATAAAATTAAATAATATATTTGCTTGTTGCGAATAACGCTAGTTTCAAAGGGAAATCTTTGGCTGGATTTCAGGTTGTCTACTGTGTATGACTGTCCGTTGATATGGACTACGTCCACGCATTTGCACTGGATGATTTTGAGATTAGGAGAAGCTACTGGGAACCCTGAATACTTCCCTCCGACGCACTCTAGAAATGTCGCGCCATATACTAAATTTCAACTACTACGTGAGACCAGCGAACGCATTAAGGATTACATTTTAAAAAATGGGTAAAGATTGTGTTCCAGATATATTTACTTAACTTTTATTTTTTTTTATTTTTTACAACCTTCAGGCTGATTATTTTTTAGCGAATTTTATGAAAAGGAGAAGGAGTGTTACGACAAATACATCGTACCAATATTAAAACAACATAACAAACCGACCCCTGTGTATAATGACATATCTTTGAATGCATCACTGGTTCTTTCAAGTTCTCATCCTTTACTAGTAGAAGCAATGCCACTACCACCAAATTTTATTACGATCGGTGGTTACCATATTGATGATGAAAATGAAGTTTTGGCTGATAAGGTAAGTACCGCAGTATTTATTAATCGTTAACTATATAATATCATAAAATAAAATGGTGATGAACGTTTAATTATAGATTTTGAGGTCTATTACATTATTTAAAATAAAATAAGTAAGGAAGAGTTGATTCAAATATTTTTGCAGAGATTATTGGAAATAATGGACAATGCTGCAAACGGTATCATTTATTTTAGTATGGGATCTTTTTTGGACACCAAAGAGTTCCCTATAGTAGTCAAAAATAATATCATGAAAATTTTCGCTGAAATGAAACAGACGATTATATGGAAAACAGAAGAAAAATTCCAAGACATACCGGATAACGTACATATCTTGCCGTGGGTACAACAAAAAAGTGTGCTTTGTAAGTAGTCTTTGATGGTAAGGTACATACACTATAGTAAGAAATATTTGCGGAATAAATGTGATTGTCAAGAGGGAACCTATACAATTTATTAACATGATTACTGTTCTTTTTAGCTCATTCATCATCATAATTGCTGATGATTATTATTAATTTTGATCTGCTATTACATCTTTCAGTTTATGTAGGTAAACGTTTTTAGCATTAGGTTATTATTTTAGCTCATCCAAGCTGCCTTCTCTTCATTACCCATGGAGGTTTCCTGTCGATGACCGAAGCATTGCATTTCGGCGTACCTGTCATAGGTATACCAGTTTACGGCGACCATTTTGCCAACATTGCCAATGCTGAACGACAAGGCTTCGGAAAAGCAGTAACTCTTACATACAAATTGGCTGATGATTTAAAAACCACTATTGGTGAATTACTCACTGATACAAGGTAATATTGAGAAAAAAATGATGTAAGTACATAGAAAAAACTGTATTTTGAAATGAGTATTTGTCGCTAGGTACCAGTTAAGAATAGCAGAGTTGTCGAAGATGTATCATGATCAACCTATATCTCCAGGAAGAAAATTCCTCTACTGGGTAGACTATGTAATACGTACTCAAGGAGGGAGGCATTTGCGCTCACCGTCGCTCCTAATATCCTGGTATGAATTGGTTTATTTAGATATTGTCGGATCTTTTGCAGCGGTAATTATTGCTGTTAAACTATTAGTGCGATGGATTCTGTCACGGAAAAAGATAACAAATACTAGAAACAAAAAGGAGTAGGTGAGTACAGCACTTACCTATGGAATTTTTATCGATTATAAAATTTTCCGTTACATTGATGTGCCAGACGCACCTTTTTAAACTTTTTTATATTATTTTGTCTTTAAATGATTTATGTAATTTCTTTATATTTGTCAGTTTTGATTAAAAGGCTGATACGAATCTCTCGCTTTTTGTATTATTAATAAGAAATATAGAATACTTCTGGGTTTTATTTCCTTGCACTAATCAGCGCTATTTTTATTCTCGTTAGATGCCTACACACCTTTGTACGTAATAAATATATAAAAAGTTATATTAAAAACGATACACATTATAAGATAAAAATACTTGAGCATAGTGGTGTAGTTTAATAATAGATTCAAAACTTTTCGTTCATATTTTTTTGTTTTAATTAATGTAAATTGTGTAGTCTACCTAAGTATATACTTAAAAACATAGAAAAAATACAATCGGAAAACAAAAACAACTATAACGGAATTTACCGCGCATTTTTATAATACACAAAGAAAGCATCAGAAAAAAATTAGTTGTTTTTCTTCTGCTTACTAATTTTCTTTGTAAACATTTTCCTGAAAGCCTTATATGTTGCGCATATTAACAATACAATTAATGCGGCGAGGTCTATATACATCTTCTGGTACCACGGCACGAAGAACGCAGGAGATCGAAGGTGGAGAGCCCCACGCGTCTCAACCACGTGCTCCACCCAATGCACCAGCTCCTTGCCAGGAGTTGCTAGTCGATGGTGGTATATGAAGGATAGTTCCTTTGCTTTAGTACTATATCTACAACAAAATATCTTGTTAAAGTTTAAATTACTAACTGTGAAGATTTTGAACTCGACAAGAACGTTAAACAATAAACATTCAATAAATAACGCTGAACTTGGACTAATTACGACTTGATGGGATGACTAAGAATTGGTAGGACTTATTCTCATTTGCTTATTTTTGTAAAAACCTTTTTAGAAATCGTTATAATAGGTACCTAGGTAAACAATTGCATTTCCAGTACTTACTTAGAATCTGATAAAACATCGTTTATAGCTATTTGAAGTTCATCAGCCATATCGAAAGACAAGTCCACCTTTCGAGCAAACCCTTTTTTGACAGATCTAGCGACATTAACAAACTGATCACCAAAAACGGGAATGCCAATTATAGGCTTGCCAAAGTGAACAGCTTCTGTCGTCGACAGAAGGCCGCCGTGGGTGATAAATAGGAGACAATTTGGATGAGCTGAAATGTGAATTAATAATTGATGAATGGCAAGAGATACTGTTTATAATATTCATAACAATATTGTATTGTAATATGAAAAAATAATAATGGAATAAAATACAATAACGCCAATGCAAAATTACTTTTAGTAACATATTGCTAGTAAAAAGAACATTATAAGAATAATAAGTGTGTATAAGCGACTAACCAATTATACTTTGTTGGGGTGCCCATTGCAAGATGTGTACATTATTTGGCAAGTCACTAAGGGATTCTTCAAACTTCCACAAAACGGTTTGTTTCAATCCACCAAACATTTTAAGAAGGCTTAGTTTTAATGATTTTGGAAAGTCTCTGCTTTTCAAAGTAGAACCCATACTAAAGTAAATAACGCCATGTTTTGCTTCATTCATCAGTTTCTCCAAATCCTGAAAGAGAATTTAGTAAAATGTTGGCACAGAAAAAAGTTATTTCGGTAATCTTTTGATGCCAGATTTTGTGTTCTGACCATCTCGAACGGCACTCGTATTTAAACTCAAATTATGAAGTAAATAAAGCTTATTCCCGAAATACCTACCTTGGGTAAAGCTTTGACGTCGGAATCGATATGATAACCACCAATGGCTTTATAACTCTGAGGAAAAGTAGTAGCTTGGCCGAGTGATACGTGGGAGTTGCCAAGAACTAAAGACGCGTTATATCTGATTTCATCAAATGAAGGTAGTTCCCTCCCTCTCCTTTCAAAATATGGTCCGAAGAATGTTTTGTAATTCTCTTTTTCGATTTCTGTGTAGTATCTTAAAAATAGATAAAATTTAGATAAGAAATAGTCCAGATTCTTCGCAAAATATTAGGTAGGTACTTGGAAGAATAAAACTTACAGATTTCTAGCTGATTTGAGGAGAATCCATGAAAATAGTTCCTCAACTCGTTGTTTGAAGGTGAATGGAACAGTGTTTGCCGAACGAATGTCCGGGACATATGCTGGATTGGCGTCTTCTCCTAACATGCTGAGTATAACGGCGTGAGGGTCCACTGACGAGCACCATATTAGTGGGGCATTGTAAAATGCCGCAAACCTAATAGCAGTAGGTAATATATTAATAGCTCCCTTTTATTTAACTTTATATTAGGTATTAAAACAGACTAAAGAAGAGAAAAAAATATAGCTCACAGCTCTCATGATAATATTATGTAAGATTAGTTTGGGGATGCCGAAAGACGGAGCCTGGTCTGGTGACCTGCGAGCCTATTATGAACTGTCGACAACATGTCGTCGACAAGCAAAAGGTTCGTCGTTACTATTATTTTATTATCGACATGTAGAAATAATAGACTATGGGCCCATGTTAAAAAAATGATGGGTCATTTGAACCACCAGATAACCTATGTAGAACGATATAAGAGCATAAAATAATAAGATTTAGCATTGTGCCGTCACTTGTAAGCTGTCCAACTGAGTGCAGGTGAGAATTCAAAAGTACAGGTAGAGTGAGTACATTTTGGTCATATATTTTTGAACGGCATTGTTACCATCGATAGATCCATGAAAAATAATACTAAAACGCGTAGTGCCGTAAAAAAATGGTGATCCAAAAAGTCGGAACTTTTTTTGATTTTCCGACAATTTCCAGGGTGAATTTGGTCATTTGATACTGTACGGCATCAGTGTCATACTATTTCAATACTGCTTCTAATCCATTATTCCGCAACGCCGTACAAAAATCATGCGACAAGGGGAAAAAACCGAGGGTTGCAACCCCCTCTCTTTCCGTGGTCCAGGGGGTGATTTGATAAAGTACAGCTTCGGTTCCAAAACATTATCTAGCACTTAAAAGTACTATTAAAAATACTATACTACAACATACCCAGCATATATTTCCAGGAACATCCATTCGGCTACAACAATATCAAAATGTTGATTGGGATCATTCAGCATCTTTACGATTTGTTTATTTACCATTACTTGTGTACTGACATTCGAAAATATATCAAAAAATTTGCTTTCATCTTTCAAGTTAGTGTCTTTGTTTAACACAGCGCTGATATTGCACAAATTATCTGAAAGTTATGGGTTGGAATTAATTTAGAATTATTTACACGTTCTGTGGGTACATTTTTATATATTAAAGTTAGTCTAAAAATGCGTAGTTTTATGCCTAAAAATAATATAAGTGAAATTGTAATGTTAAAACATCAAACAAAAAAGTAGCAGACATGCGTATTGCATATTTATAGGTAGGGACTAGGCACACTTAGATCTAATGGGAGATAACTAAAAAATATATGATTTTCTGAAAAGCCGAAAAACTGATTTGTCCATGTATATTGCAGGGTGCTTTTCATATAAAGCTAGAAGAGTTAGCTTAAATCTTTTTTTAGAGGCAGGTAGGTTTTGCTGTAAATAATTAGATGGTTCGCATAACTCAAAACTTCATGGTTTTGAGCTATCTCCCTTTAGATCTAGGTGTGCGAGGTATATTGTATTTGTAAATTGAGTAGGTACCTATATATTATTATTTCTATCCATAACGTGTTGCGCGAAAGGTAAGTTAGGTATTGTTTAAAGATTTTTTAACGGTCACTTACCCAGGCTATTAGTTACTCGAGCTTCGCTTAAATCTACCTGATGTAGGTTGTGTGGAACATTTTTCTTTGGAAACGGTGTTATGTAAGTAACCTGTGAATAAAATGTCGTAAAATTAGTTTTTCATAAGGTTATACCTACTAACTTTAGATCTATAAAAAATACCTTTTCTCAATCGAACAATAAACGGCAAAGATAAACGCTTCAGAAATTCTCGAGTGACGTGACGTCACGGTATGGTATAAATTGTATTATAACGTCACGAGCCCCCACTCCTGCACTTTAGAAACACTTGTCAGTTTTTGTTTGTTCAACTGAAGGTCTAATTATATACTCAGTTGTCGTATTAAATGTATATTCTGCACGTAAAAAATCTGTAAAATCAATATAAACTTACCTCGTGACCCGCCTCTGTCAAAAGCCTTGCGTAGCCATCACCGAGGATTGAGTGACTTTTCCCAGGCAAAGGAAAAATTAAGAGCACTTTGTAACAGTCACAAAAACACAACGACGCCAGTGCGCACATCCAAATAAACACATTCGCCATTTTTAAAATAGAAACGAACGATTGTCACGTTGCTACACCTAAGTTAGTTAAAACCTGTGTACAAAAAAGGAAATATAAACCATTATCTTTCAATATGGCTTAGCGACTGTCTGTGTAATAGATGCCTCATGTTAGTAAATTTGAAAACACGTGGAGCACGACCGTTTTTTTGAGGTACAATATTTTTTAACCAGTTTACATACGAAGGTCAAGATAACTAAATCGCACTACACTGTTACGTAAGTAGTTGTATGTTTAAATATTTATGATATACGGAACGTCTATAAATAGTTAACCGCCTAATTTGTAGTTATAATCTAATCTATCACATTCGTCTTTTTGAAATCACAATCAAACTTATAAATACCTTTAACACTAAGAATGGAAGCAGTGTAGGTGTCTTGTCCACAAGAACTAAATAAAAAATACAGTAGTAGGGACAAATTATAATATTATATATGTGTCTATATATACCTATGCCGACTTATCTTAGTTGTAAAAAACAAGAATCACAATGACTACTACTTATATAAAATCATGGCTAGTCATGATGACTTATAAAAATATGTAAATTGAAATCACTTCTGATAAGAATAAAAATTATACCTAATATGAATACGGCACAATTGTATTTGGAAGAACTCTAATGTTTGTTTTAAAATCATTCACATAATTTGAAATCATCGTTGGTTTCATAAAAATATAGGCATGAGGAATTAATAAAATGCAATTCATCATTACCTACCTATATAAAAAAACTGAGCACTAGATATAATTTGTTTTGACATAAATAGATAATGTTATCACTATCGGACTATCACATAGTCCTTTGTCCATGAAACGTCCGGGAATAAGTACGTGCGAAGTGTCGATGAATTTTCAATACAGATCATAATAATAATGTAAAAACCGGACAAGTGCGAGTCTGACTCGCGCAAAGGGTACCGTACCATATCAAGCAAAAATGACCAAAGAAATTACGTTTGTTGTACAACAAAGAAAAAATAAACATTTAATATTTATTGTAATAGCGGCAACAGAAATATCATCTATAAAAATTTTACTATCACGATTTGAGATACAGCCGGAGTCTCAGTAATAGGGTCTCATTATACCCTTTTTGTTCAGAACCTTGAAATAATGACCTTTCGAGACCATGGTCGCCTAAGTAAATTACTATTAATGATGAAAAGTTCACGAAACTTCACCGAGAATGAATAATACACGGGTCAATTTTTTTATATTTTTTATTTATTATTATTAGACAAGGCACAATAACATAACACAAACAAGACATACTTAAAAACAATTTACAGAATAATCGCTTTTTACTTTGCATTACAATTTTTTATTATCCACAGCATTGTTTCAGCATAATTATATACAACAGATATAAAAATATAAAAGAGAAAAGAATAAAAAGATAGACACATAATAAATGAGACAACTGGCCATTTAATTACCATCATAATTACGTATTATTTTACAAGCTTTTATTTAGTTTCAGCTGTCCCGTTGTGTGTCGGTCTGTAATTACGTTTAAAATTTGTGAACGCATAACTTCATCAACTTTAAAATTGTTATGTAACCTGAATATTCTTATGAGTGGGTGCATTGTACGATAATAATATGTTGTTTGACTTACTTATTTGTCTTTATATTTCAAGTTACAACCTTTACAGTGGTTTCATTATCATATTTATTCGAAGAAGCATCAAGGATCAGTTATCTTATGCTGAATTTAACTTAATTACTTAAGTTCTTTGTGGTTATGATTAGAAACTAATTTTAATTAACATTAGAAGTAGTAGGTATTCTTGTAGATTACAGTTGGTATTGATATTTCTACATTCCTTATTAAATGCATAGTAAGCGTGAGTCATTATAAATGCTCATAGGTAATGTATATAAATATGATAAGCACATTTACTTGTTATAATTATGATACTTCATATACTGAGAAACGGATAATTAATTGGCCTGGTTATAAACATCGATAAAACAAAATAATTGTCAAGTCATGAACTGAACAAGTTTATTTATCATTTCCGTTTTTTATGAATGTTATATTTCTTATTCAATGAGAAAAGTTTTTTAATTTGATGACTGAAAAACAGCAATATAACTATAGATATAACTATGTAGTCGATATAGTACTTTTCATACCACGGTATGTAAAATGCAGGAGTGCGTAAATGAGTTGCACCTTTGGTCTTAATAACGTGTTCTACCCAGTGCACCAACTCTTTGCCAGGAGGTACCACTCGGTCGTGGTATATCGCAGACAGGTCATTAACCTTCTGTTTGTACCTGTAATTAATATATAGTTTTAGGAGATTGCTTAATAATATATACACCATCGTGATATGTAGTTCAGGTTAAAACATTAGTGAAACAAAGTAAGTAGGTACGGATTTATAGATAAAATAGGGACATGCCTTTCTCGAAATATCTAGAAGATTAGATATGATCGGCCATGATGGAGAGTTAATGGAATGCCAATATGGCGTGGAAAAGTGAGGAACCATTACATAATGAACCTGTATTATGAAATGGTTTTACTGACCTTGAAATTGTCATGGTCACCAATATAATCTTAACCAGCGACCTTACAATTGCTATATATTTTGCTATAGGTAGTTTGTAAAGAGATTTATCGCATTGGTTTTAAAAAAAGGTAGAATAAAAATAGGAAGCTTGGGAAGTAAACAAGAGGTACGGTCTTACATTGGATTTTCCAGCATTTGTTTAATCGCTTCCCTCAGATTATGTGGCAGGTCTAAAGTCAAGTCTACTTGAATTGCGTATCCATGTCCCACTGCTTTTTTGATGTTGATGAACTGATCGAAGTAAATCGGCACACCGATAACTGGAACTCCGAAGTGGACTGCTTCAGTAGACGACAGATGACCGCCGTGCGATATAAAAAATAAGCATTTGGGATGAGCTGAAAAATAAACACATTTTTAATGTTACGTAAGAATTTATACGCCATCGTTGGAGGAGACCTATGTCCAGCAGTGGACGTCTTTCGGTTGATGTTGATGAAGATTTTATGGGCAGTTCAAAGAATAAATAGTTCTTTTAAATAAGTTAATAAAATGTGGACATTACTAATAACGAGATAGGGATGTAGGTCTTTGAAATATGGTCTATAGCGGAGACAGTGAGAAGAGGCAGATTCAATTACGATGTAAGTAGGTATTTACCTAAAATACTAGTTTGTGGTGCCCATTTTAAAACGTGTACGTTTTTCGGTAAATCTTGTAGATCTTCTTCGTATTTCCAAATAACCGTCTGTTTTAATTCTCCAAACATTTCCAAAAGACCCCTTGTAACAGATTTAGGTATATCTTTGCTTTTCCATGTGGAACCCATGCTGAAGTAAATAAAGCCATGTTTAGAGTTGTCCAATATTGTCTGGATGTTCTAAAAAACAATAATCATAATGGTAGTTGAATAAATTTGGATGAAGAAATATTACTTATAATCAATAAATACCTACATTTGGCAGAGGTTTTGGTGGCAGCTCTATGTGATAACCTCCAATTAACTTGAAATTTTGTGGAGCACTTGGCACGTAATCATTTCCTAAGAAATCGTTAGAAAATACGAATGAAGAATTATAGATCAGATCCCTGTAACTTGGTAAAGCTCGTCCTCGTTTTGCAAATAACGGTTTAAATGTCTGCTCATAAAGAGCTTCTTCTGCCGGGATTATGTTGAACCTGGAAAAATATATAACGAGACACATAAAAGCTGTGGAATAAATAAGCCAAAAGAATGTCTCATTTTGAGATTTCAAGCTACAAAAAACTATTAGGGTAAGATCGGACACGGCTAACGCCGTACGATGTGAATTTACGCCTAATCTGGAAGATTTTTTTTAGTGCTGGCTACATGGCATTTTTATGGCACTATGAAATAGCGCGTTATGTCATGTGCACTAAAAATCTTCCAGATTAGGCGTAGATTCACATCGTACTGTGTTAACAGTGTTCGATCTCACAGAACTGACCCTATATATATTTGAAGGTATTGATTACCATTTATTATATGTCCACTGAATCTGATCCCAAAGTTTTTTTAACCTATCAGTGCTCGGTGAAATGTAGTCGCTAGCATAAGCTGGGTTGGTAGTTCTGTCTATTAACCGCAGTGCTGGCCAGTGAGCTCCCATCGAGTAGGCCCAGATCATAGGACACTCGTATAACGCTGCTAACCTTTAAAATTTATATAAAGTAAAACACTGAGAAATGAAAACTAAAGAATTATAAGTACAAAGGAATCTAATGACCACAAGAGCGATATCATTATGAGTACGTATATCTATATTTGAGGGGCAAGTGGCAAACTGGTTTTGGCCATGTTTATCTAAAAATAGCTAAAAATTAACTAAATAACGAAGATAATTTCTGATGCTTTCGCGGTTATTACATATTGGATTGAAACAATTGTAACAATTAGTGTAACGCGTTAGACCATCGTCAAACTGTAAAGTTTTCGAAATGTCGGTAAATAAAATAAAATACGCAAGCTAAATCCGTTACAATTGTTTCATTCCAATAAATAACGATAAGTTCACATTATATATTAAGTCCATCTTAATACTTACGCCGAATATATTTCACTTTCAAGTAGTTCACTGATAACAACGTCAAATTTTTCATTTGTATCTTCTAAGAAATCCATAACTGCTTCATGTTTGAATGTCTCTGCAGCCACACCTACACCCATGTTTTGCACATACGCTATATCAGTTTCTTTCATTTCCCGATTTTGCATGATGTATCCTATATTAAGCGCGTTATCATCTATGGAGCAAAACAAATCATCATTAGAAGCTTAGTATAAGGGACGTAATATTATAATACAGTATTTGCTTTTGTTATCATCCTCTATGTATGGTACTAGTTTATAAAATAAAGACTAAAGGACGGCAGCGGGGCGCAGCGAAAAACGGACGTTACCCTTTTTCTATTTGTATTTGTCGCACGCGCGTAGTAATAGTGCCCTCATGCTCGCACAGTAACCTTCAAGGTTACTTCAAGGGACAAATAGAAAAAGGGCAACGTTCGTTTTTCTCTGTGCACCGCGACCTACCTTTACACATTCATATAAGTAAAAGTAAGTGATGATGTACTTACTTTGTATTAAATTCTGGTGAGTATTAGACAAGTCGATTTGTCTTAAATTTTTAATTTTGTTTTTTATAGGGTACACTGTGATATAGGTTACCTGTAAAATATTGAAATATAAACAAAATACTATAGGTAGTCAATATACTAAGGTCACATGATCCTTGATAGAAGACACTAAAATTACACGTATTGTTAAATTACTAAAATAAAAAAGTTTGTAAAAATATCACTTACTTCATGGCCTGCTTCAGTCAAATGTCTTACATATCCCTCACCCAATATATTTAAACTCCGTATAGGCATAGGAGCTAACAACAATATTTTATATGCTTCAGCATAAAATATAATAACTAACAACAACAGTAGTTTTAAATCCATCTTCCAAATAGGTTTACGGACGTTATTATTCTGCGATAGTCATGAGATAAATGGCAGTAAAGAGGCAGGATTATTCTAACGGTTACGACATTTTGATGTTATGATTAAAAATAGATGTCAAGCGTTATCAGGGGAACTAGCAATAAAAACATCAGTTACTCAATTGATAAAGAACTGCTGTAGGTATTCGAAAATGCTTAATACAACGACCACGAACAGCTTAATACAAAACCGGAGAAAAATATATTTTCCGTCCTCCGGCCAGAAAGCACCAACTTTGTGGCCGCTGCGCTAAATGAAATTTCCGCTTTCTGGCCTCGTCGAACAGAAAAATAGTATACTGACCTCCGCCAGTAAAATAAAAAAGCCTCAGATCACATTTTTGTCAACCTCGACTTCGCCTCGGACGACAATTACATGTGATCTGAGACATTTTTTATTTTACTAGCCTTGGTGCGTAATGTACTATTTTTTAATGAGATCCTCGGTTGTATCACAAATTTGCGACAGTGACTGCAATATAATTTTGTTTCATTTTATACTGTTATAATAATTATTAAAAGTCTTTGATAATGTATTTGTTAGCCACGTAGGTGCCTTTTTTGCAAATAATGTAAATTATATTTGGATATCTCATTATATTTCTTCCAAATTTCAAATTGCTAATACAAGTAGTTTTAGGAAATAATTTAAGTGATCATACGTTAGTCGATATGACATTTGATTGGCTTAAAGTAATTTAAGCATACAGATAGTATTCTGCTGTCATGGGTACATTTTGAACATCGCAAATCTATGTTGGACCGATTTTTATATATCGCACCCCTAGATCTAAAGGGAGCTAACTCAAAAAAAGTAACTTTTTCGGGCGAGGCGAAATTGTTGTAAGGAATCGGATCCTTTTTTTTTAGCGTGTGTTTAATTTAAATCTTCGGATTTTTGAGTTAGCTCCCTTTAGATCTAGGTGTGCGATATATAAATCGTTTTTTTTGGGTTTAATAAAACATGCATGATATATTTAGACTTTTTAATTACGTTACTACAATAGAGAATAATTGATTTTTGATACGGTAAGTGCTCGAATTAGTTTCTCTTCTTTTTAGTTTTCTTTTCAGATGTTTTGCACAAGGAAAATATCTTCTTTAAAAGAGTTTTTAAAATTATTAAGCCGATTAAAATGATCACAGCTAGGTCCAGGTACAGCTTCTGGTACCAGGGCAGCATGAGCGCCGGGGAGCGCAGATGCGGCGCGCCGCGCGTTTTCACCACGTGTTCCACCCAGTGCACGAGCTCCTTACCGGGAGAAACTGGCCTGTCGTGGTATATTTGCGACAGGTCCTTTACCTTTTCAGCGTAACTAGAAATCAATGTTGATAAATATAATATATAATTATATAGTGTAATCGTCCAGCCGTTTAAGCGTGATGTCGTGATTGATATAATAGAAAACTAATCTTTGTATGACCCACGACGCCGACGTCGCACATATATTGGACAAGAAGAAGAACTTACCTAGGATTGCTTAGAATATCGTCGATAGCCGTTTTCAGTTTATGAGCCATGTCGTATCTTAAATCAACCTTCTTAGCAAATCCTTTTTCAACTGCTCTTTCTACATTGATAAACTGGTCAGCATATACTGGAATGCCTATGATAGGGACTCCATAGTGGACTGTTTCAGTTGTGGAAAGATATCCTCCATGGGTAATGAAGAGGATGCTTTTCGGATGCGCTGTGATTGAATGATAAGGTTTCAACATTATTATTACAGCAATTACTTAGTTTCCATTTTGACTGATTTATGTGACTTTTACAAGATACCTTCGAGTTTAAGATTGTTGTCACGTGTTTTCCTGAGCAAATTGAAAACAACTTACCTAAAATGCTTTGCTGTGGTGCCCAATTTACAATGTGGACATTCTTTGGTTTGTTGGCTAAGTCTTCCTCAAATTTCCATATAACAGTCTGTTTCAATTCTCCAAATATTCTTAGGAAGCTTTGCTTCAATTCGTCTGGCAGACCAGAACTTTTCAGATTAGACCCCATGCTAAAATATATAACTCCGTGTTCTGATCCATCCATTATCTTTTGTAAATCCTGTTTACGTAAAAAAAAATTAGTTGGTTCTATAGATAAGACAAATTTAATTACAAAATTCGGTTGAAAACAATACGACTCCGCGGTGACTACTACACTAGTATAGTTGGAAGCACTGTGCCGCGCGTTAAGACATAGATGTGGGTTTACGCCCCTCTGGGAGTCTCGATTTTTTTCTTCTTGTCTTGGTACAAATCATTATCATTAAAACTTATGGTATTGAACCATAGATATCGATCGAGGTAAATACAAAATTAGGGCTCACCTGTGGCAAAGGAGCTACTTTCTCTTCAATATGATATCCACCAACCAAAATGCAGTTCTGTGGCAACGACATTGCCAGACCAAGTGATACGTGTGAATTTGCTATTAACAAAGACGCATTGTGTTTGATAAATTCATAAGAGGGTGCTTGTATTCCTTTTTTATTCAGAACTGGTACCACGGCCTTTAAGTAATTTTCCTTCTCAAAATTGTTAAAGTTCCTAAAAACACAAAAGTCCTATTTTATAAAGGTAACAAAAGACTTTTTGAAATGCTGAACTCTTTTTTTCAATCAGTTATATCTAAAATGTGTTGATGTGTCAGGTAATCAACAGATTGTTAGATTTAACCAAAGCTTACAGAAGATAGAAACATATGATGGTAAATGGATAAGCATGCGAAAATTATTTCACCAGTCAAGTGTGGGATAGTATAGTAGGAGAGCTATATGAAAAATTTTTAGCTTTCCTCAAATACCTACCCAAAAATTGGTACTTACGTTGCTCGGATAAAGTTGGTAGAAATTTGAGTCCAAAGTTCTTCTACTCTTTGTTGGAAGGTAAAAGGCAGCACATTGCTAGACTGGAAATCAGGAACGTAGGCTGGGTTGGAGGTTTCATCAATTAACTGTAGAACCATCCAATGTGGGTTCATTGAAGACGACCAGATGTACGGACATTGAAATATTGAAGCGAATCTAAAGATCAATTTGATGACATTGTAAACTATTGCTCACATAATTATACCAGGCACCTTTAAATAAAAAATAATCGCTTTTTCTGTCAATAACTCTAAGACAATTTTAAACCTCAAAAATTTGTGTGTCAAAATAAAGGTTAGTATGTATATATAGAAGATACATTTACCTTGTAAGTATATAAAATTTATTTATTTACCCAGCGTAAAGTTCACTAAACATCCATTCGGCAATGATGACATCAAATTTCTGTGTCGGGTCATTTATCAATTTCTGTACATTTACATTTTCAAATGTTTTTCCCGCTATAATGGTAAAGAACTGGAATATAAGACTTTTGTCCTTAACGTCTGTCTGCCCTGCCATTATTGATTTTATACTGCGAAAATCAGCTGAAATAAAAATAATTACTTAGATTAGATTAATTTATTTCTTAAAAGGCATACAATATTATGTCAATCCTTAATGTAAAGGGGTGGTCAGTGTGGTCACACCGCAATGTTAAAATTTTTGAACATTTTTTTCATTTTATTTTTTGAGCTCTTTTATGTTCACGAATTACTGGTGTACTTACTTACCTAAATAATTATGTACCTAACCAAGTTCCCTATACAAGTATATTATAATATAGTATTACGTTTGCTATGCTATATCAAGTTTAATTAATATGGCTCTCACTTACTTGGTAAGTATTTCATGTTTTCACTTACATCTATCTGAGTCAATTTCGGTGGCGGATTTTGTTTTGGAAATGGTGTTATGTAAGTTACCTGAAAAATTTATTGTAATATAAATAAACTGGTCTTATTATGATGTGTCAAAATCGTCAAAGTTCAAATCTGTATGTATACTTACCTACTGTTAAACATAGAAGATGATAGTTCAGCATTAAAGTAAACGAGTATTAGAACGGGTACTGTCCTATTTTGTATTTTATTTAATATCTATATATCTACATTGACTATGTAACTAGGTAGGTACATAAGACTTTTAAATCCGTGGAAATAAAACATGTATACATACATATATATACATGTTCATAATTCGCTTTAATTAAAGTGGATTTTAAAATAATTAGTTACGGTAGTTAGTATGTTTTACAGTTCCCATAGTCGTGCTACGAATATGGGAACTGTAAAGTTTTTGAAACGTCAGCAATTAAAATACATTTTTTTATTTTGATTACCTCGTGTCCTGCTTCCAAGAGATGTCTGACGTATCCATCTCCTAGAATATTATGGCTCTTTCCAGGTAACGGAAAAACCACCAGGATCTTGTAAGCATCACATATATATGACAAGCATAGGATCACCAAAAGTAGAATCAAATTAGCCATTTTAAAATTCTATAAATCTGTAAGTAGGTAAATTTAAAAATATGATAATTTAAATTTTATCACTTTGTGATAGAAAATAATAAATAGTTTAAAATGTAATACAATCTACGTAAATAGAGCGAAATTCATTACGAACTAGTAGTAACTTTTTGTTTATGTACTTAAATAGCACTGCTCACTTAGAAGCACTTTTTTATAATGATGATAAACTTCAACTGACTCAAGATAATTATTTTCAAATATAAATTATTATCACAACAGAATTTGATTCCTCAATAAAAATTAGACTGGAACTGATAAATAAAATTATCTATCTAAATTTAACGATAAAGCTAAGTAGGTAATGAGATTAAAATAATAATCTAACATCTATCAAGGTAATATTAATTTTCTTAGTTATAGATTACTAAAATACAATTATAGTATACCTACTATAATCATAAATCTAAGAATGTAAATTATACTTGAATATCTCAATATATTTTTTCAAATTTCAAATTGCTAATAGGTTTTAGGAAATAATTTAAGTGATCATACGTTGGTCGATATTACATTTGATTTTCTTAAAGCAATTTAAGCTTACAGACGTGATAGTATTCTGCTGTCATACATAGGTACATTTTGAACATCACAAATGTATGTTAGATCGATTTTTATATACAGGTATAGATCGTTTTTCTTAGGTTTAATAAAACAAACATCATAATATATTAAGACTTTTTAATTACGTTATAATCACCAAGTCATTAAGTTCCGACTAAATAGATCACACTAGAGAATAATTGATTTTTGATACGGTAAGTGCTCGAATTAGTTTCTCTTCTTTTTAGTTTTCTTTTCCGATGTTTTGCACAAGGAAAATATCTTCTTTAAAAGAGTTTTTAAAATTATTAAGCCGATTAAAATGATCACAGCTAGGTCCAGGTACAGCTTCTGGTACCAGGGCAGCATGAGCGCCGGGGAGCGCAGATGCGGCGCGCCGCGCGTTTTCACCACGTGTTCCACCCAGTGCACGAGCTCTTTACCGGGAGAAACTGGCCTGTCGTGGTATATTTGCGACAGATTCTTTACCTTTTCAGCGTAACTGGAATTCAATGTTGACAAATATAATTATATTATTATAGTATTGTTGCCAGGCAAAGCACTACATTAATCAATTGATTTGACAGTTGTTTCATTGACATGGTACTACGGTACTAAGTTACTAGTTAAGTTTTATTAAGTTTTCAAATTTTTCGTGTAACATTTATATTTTTTTTCTTACATAAAACCTTATCCAGATCACAAGCAAAAAAAAAGTTACACTATTCAGTCCAGTCGTTTAAGTATGATGTCGTTATCAAGGAGATTGAGATTATGGAAAATTTATCATTAATATTATAAAACACTAATCTTTCTATGACCCATTACGCCACAAATATTCGGCCAGAACAAGAACTTACCTAGGATTGCTGAGAATATCGTCGATGGCAGTTTTCAGTTTGTGAGCCATGTCGTATCTTAAATCAACCTTCTTAGCAAATCCTTTTTCAACTGCCCTTTCTACATTGATGAACTGGTCAGCAAATACTGGAATGCCTATGATAGGGACTCCAAAGTGGACTGTTTCAGTTGTGGAAAGATATCCTCCATGGGTAATGAAGAGGATGCTTTTCGGATGCGCTGTGATAGAATGATAAGGTTTCAACATTATTATTACAGCAATTACTTAGTTTCCATTTTGACTAATTTATGTGATTTTTACAAGATACCTTCGAGTTTAAGATTGTTGTCACGTGTTTTCCTGAGCAAATTGAAAACAACTTACCTAAAATGCTTTGCTGTGGTGCCCAATTTACAATGTGGACATTCTTTGGTTTATTGGCTAAGTCTTCCTCAAATTTCCATATAACAGTTTGTTTCAATTCTCCAAATATTCTTAGGAAGCTTTGCTTCAATTCGTCTGGCAGACCAGAGCTTTTCAGATTAGACCCCATGCTAAAATATATAACTCCGTGTTCTGATTCATCCATTATCTTTTGTAGATCCTGTTTACGTAAAAAAATATTAGTTGGCTCTATTGATTAGACAAAAGTAATACTAAATTCGGTTGAGAACAATAAGGTACAAAGACCGAATATAAAAGTGGAAAATTTCGTCAACTCCACGGTGGCGCCACTATATGGCCGCGCGTAAAGGCATAGGTGTGGGTTTAAGTCCCACTGGGAGACTCGATTTTTTTCTTCTTGTCTTGTACGAATATCATTAAAACTAATGGTACTGAACCATAGATATCGATCAAATTTCGATTGATACATTGAGGTAAATACTAAATTAGTGCTCACCTGTGGCAAAGGAGCTACTTTCTCTTCAATATGATATCCTCCGATCAAAATGCAGTTCTGTGGCAACGACATTGCCAGACCAAGTGATACGTGTGAATTTGCTATTAACAAAGATGCATTATGGATGATAAAATCATAAGAGGGTGCTTGTATTCCTTTTTTGTTCAGAACTGGTACCACGGCCTTTAAGAAATTTTCCTTCTCAAAATTGTTAAAGTTCCTAAAAATACAATAGTCCTAATTTATAAAGGTAACAGAAGAATTCTTAAAATGCTGAACCCTTTTTATTCTCAAAACATACTGGTGATAAGAATTTACCAATCACGTATATCTACAATGTGTTGATGTGTCAGGTAATTGAAAGATTGGTAGATTTAACCAAAGCTTACAGAAGATAGAAACATATAATGGTAAATGAATAAGCATGCGACAATTATTTCATCAGTCAAGCCTGCAGTTTTGTGTTGAGGTAGTATGGTTGGGGAGCTATATGAAAATTTTTTAGCTTTCCTCAAATACCTAGTTACCTACCTAAAAATTGGTACTTACGTTGCTCGGATGAAGGTGGTAGAAATTTGAGTCCAAAGTTCTTCTACTCTCTGTTTGAAGGTAAAAGGCGGCACATTGCTAGACTGCAAATCGGGGACATATGCTGGGTTGGAGGTCTCATCTACCAACTGAAGAACCATCCAATGTGGGTCCACTGAAGACGACCAGATGTACGGACATCCAAATATTGAAGCGAATCTGAAGATCAATTTAATGACATTGTAAACTCTTGCGCACATAATTATACCAGGCACTTGTATATAAATAATAATTGATTTTAAAACACAAAAAATGGTGTGTTTTAATAAAGGTAGACATAGAAGATAAATTTACGTTGTAGGTATATTATATAAAATGAATTTATTTACCCAGCGTAAAGTTCACTAAACATCCATTCGGCAATGATGACATCAAATTTCTGTGTCGGGTCATTTATCAATTTCTGTACATTTATATTTTCAAATGTTTTTCCCGCTATACTGGTAAAGAACTGGAAAATAAAACTATTGTCCTTAATGTCAATCTGCCCTGCCATTATTGATTTTATACTGCCCAAATCAGCTGAAAAAAAAAGGTTTGATTAATGTATTTCCTAAAAGTCAAAGAATATTATTACATTATTATGTCATATTATACTTTTTCCAATTTTTTAAAATATTTGTACATTTTTTTTCATTTTAATTTTTGAGCTCATTTCTGTTTACTGGTGTTATGATAACCAAGTTACCAATACAAGCATGCCTATAGTATTACGTTTGCTATGCTATATCAATTTGAATTTATATGGCTCTCACTTACCTGGTAAGTATTTCATGTTTTCACTTACATCTATCTGATTCAATTTCGGAGGCGGCTTTTTTTTTGGAAATGGTGTTATGTAAGTTACCTGAAAAATATACAAAAACCGTCTTCATCGCGTAATGTTATTATATATGATTATACTATATTATAATAACCAAAATAGCATAGGTAGGTATTTAAGTTTAAATGTTATACCTAAATAAGTATTATCTATGTCTCGACCGATTTAATTGTCATTATTATATAATATCATTTAGTTTTTGCTCGCGACTTTGTCAGTGCACGAAATGTACCCCTATTTTATCCCCTTGTGAGTTTTCAAAATCCTTTCTTAGTGCTATCCTACGTTACAAAAGGAACCCCTGTGCAAAATTACAAGTTTAGGTCCTGCGTTGATATGTTAGTCGTTAAGTCAGTTTCGTCGTAGTTATATATATATATAAGTACATTATGTAGTTATTATATACTGATGTCCGTGATGAGGGATGGTGTACAAAAGTCTGGAAAAAATTGTTTTATTCCAAAGAGAAGGTATTGTTTCTCAGAATTTGGTATCAATAAAAAATAGTAGGTAGGTACCTCTATAACCTAGTTAATTAATTTAAGGCACGTGGTAAGAATTACAGTTATTGATCACGGTGTATTCATAATTCGCTTTTATTAGAGTGGCTTCTAAAATAATTAGTTACAGTAATTAGTATATTTAATCAATGGGTAACATCAATTTGGTAACATTTTATCAATCATAATATCTCTGGTATGTTTATCTCGTCTAGACAAAGCGAACACTATGTTTACTGATACGTATTATATCATTATACCATTAGAAGCATTTCATAATTTTAGAAATAACCTTCTTAAAAATACCGTTAAAGTTACATTAAAAAATTTGTGTTTCTTGGTAATTAATATATACATTGATTTGGAATTTCAAAGACAGGGAAAATAGGACCGTAGAATTATTAAAAAAAATAGTTTTTACGTTTATAATAAACTAGCTACTGCCAGCGACTTCGTCCGCGTGGAATAGTTATTTTCCCCGTTTTTTACACATTTTCCACTGTTTCTTCGCTCCTTATTGGTCGCAGCGTGATGTTATATAGCCTAAATCGATAAATGGTCTTCCTCGATAAATGGTCTATCCAACAAAAAAGAATTTTTCAATTCGAACCAGTAGTTCCTGAGATTAGCGCGTTCAAACAAACAAACAAACAAACTCTTCAGCTTTATAATATTAGTATAGATTGCGAGTGTTAGTTTTATGCCGACGTTTCAATAATTTTATTACAGTTTCCATATAGTACCTAAAGATGTAAAAGATTGTGTAGTGTGTGTTAGCGTTAGAATGTCGTCAGCTCAGTCGAGCTACGAATATGGGTTCTTCAAAGTTTATGAAACGTCAGCAAATAACATAAGTAAGTACATTTTTTTATTTTGATTACCTCGTGTCCTGCTTCCAAGAGATGTCTGACGTATCCATCTCCTAGAATACTATGGCTCTTCCCAGGTAACGGAAAAACTACCAGGATCTTGTAAGCATCACATATATATGATAAGCACAAGATCACCAAAATTAGAATTAACTTTGCCATTTTCAAAATTCTATAAATCTGTAAGTAAATAAAAAATACGGTAATTTAACCACCACCAAACCACTGTGACAGAATAATAGATATTACATAATGTAAATACTCTAAATACAGTTTACGTAAATAGAACGAAATTCATTATGAAATAGTAGTAACTTTTTTGTCTATGTAAGTACTGCTCACTTACAAGCACTTATGTATAATGATGATAAACTTTAACTGACTCAAGATAATTATTTACAAATATAATCAATGTTACACCAGAATTTGATGTCTCATTTATATAAATTAGAGTGGCATTGATAATTAAAATAATCGATCTCAATTTAAAGATAATGCTCAATAATGAGAACAAAACTAATAATCTAACATCTACAAAGATAATACTATTTTTCTTTATCATAGATTAATATAATTATAATATAGGTAAGTACCTATAATAGTTATAAATCTGAGAACAAAAATAAGACACCTATTAATATTAAATTGTTACTTACTATTAAGATATGCACTTATTCTGCAACAACTCACAAAGTGCACCTTATCCATGCACCTATATTATTTACATAAGTAGTTTTATAATTTAACACGTGTAGTTTACATTAAAAAAAACATTGAACACGTCTCTCATGCCCAAACATTAAATAAGACTCACACTACTTCCTTAAAAATCGTCTTTAAAGTTTTAAATAAGTAGTAAAAAGATATGTCACTGATTTCTCTACCCATTTCAATATTGTGTGAACATTGAATAAGGATAGAAATATCATGTTTTTTTTTCGTACGTATTGCGTAAGTCAATCTTGGATAAAAACTTAAACATAGTAGCCGTTGTTTATAATATCATTATTTAACTATAGGTTGTTGGCGAGCTGCTTGCCTTGAAACCTTTCTGTATTTATATTTCGAGGAAGATGGGCGTAATGTACCTCAATATCATAGGCACTGTAGTGCATAAAATGTTATTTTAGTTTCCTTATAGTTATACGTAATTAGGTCTAATGAATGAAAAAAGCACTATACTTATAGGTTCTATATTCAAGTAAGTAATAGTAAGTATTAACTAAATACCTATATTCATTCTATTTAATATTGTTCCGTCATTTTATTAGACTAAGTTTAATAGATAGATTTGCATAGTAAAATAATTAACACTACAATTTTATTGAAAATGTGCCGCTACCATTGGCCAAAACTAATCTTGAAGTAGCATGAGTGTCAAGGAGAAAATATACGTTCATAAAATAGTTAACATAATAAATTTCCTTATCCTAACTTTTGTTTAATATTCTTATCAGAAGTTATACATGACAATATTTTTTTAAAGGCAATCTTTACAACTATGAAACAAATTAGAATAACTAAAGCAAGGTCTATATACATCTTTTGGTACCAGGGTACCATAAGCGCCGGGGAGCGCCAATGCGCAGCGCCTTTGGTCTTGATGACATGTTCCACCCAGTGCACAAGTTCCTTACCAGGAGGCACCACACGATCGTGGTAAATGAAAGACAATTCCTTAGCGCGTCTATCATACCTGAATAAAACATAAGGATGCTTTGGGTAAGCTATAGGTAACTAGTTAGTATAAAAATATGGATTACTACATAGTATAAACATAGTCGTCTCCCTATGTACTCGTATGCTATATATCTACGCAACAGATTTTAACGCGGTTTATTTTTAATAGTTAGAGTGATTCTAGAGGAAAGTTTGTATATGTAATACATTCATAATATAGTAGAGAATATCAGCATTGCCGTACAAAGTCGGGGCGACTCGCTAGTATTAAATAGATACAGTTCATTAGCTGTGGCACTCATTAAAACTGGCTTCCACTTTGTTTATGGCATATTATGTTTAATAGCTACAAAGTGATTTGTAGATTTCTGGTTCGTAATCTTATCTAATTACTTCTTGTCACATAGTGTCACGTATTTGTCTAGTACTACTTACACAATTACACAGATATTGGCGTGTTTACCTAGGGTTTTCTAAAACTTCCAAGATAGCGTGCTTTAGATCTCCAGCCATACTGTACGACACGTCAATTTTTCGCGCAAATCCCATTTGCACTGCTCTCTGGGCATTTAGGAATTGGTCAGCGCCTAGTGGAATTGTTACGATTGGCACTCCGAAGTGTATTGTCTCAGTGGTCGATAAGAGGCCGCTATGAGTAACAAATAATCGGCAATTAGGATGAGCTGTAAAAATTTGTTAAATTAACATACTTGGAAGTGATAAAGCCATTTTCAAAAAGTACTGGGACATTATCTCACCTAAAATACTCTGCTGCGGTGCCCAATTCAAGATATGTACATTTTTTGGCAAATTGTCTAAATGTTCCTCAAATTTCCATAGAACCGTTTGTTTAAGTTCACCCATGACTTTTAATATATCTCGTTTTAGTATATCTGGCATGTCCTTGCTTTTCCAGTTAGTTCCCATACTAAAGTAAATAACACCATTTTTTGCTTCATCCATTATTTTTTGTAGGTCCTAAAAATCACAAGATTTTATTACATAAATACATAAACATTTTTTTTATCCCCTATTATATACTTAAATAAACTTTTACTATTATAGAATCAGTACAAGTAGTTACTTTTGGTTCAAGAACCAAAGTGTTACCCCAAGGGGATAGGTGGATGATTCTCTTAACTTTCTTCATAAGACCTATAAATCTATGAATTGTACTTCTTCATTAGTAAAACGTGATTTTTACCTTGGGTAAAGGTGTCCTTTCATCGTTAATATGATATCCACCAATAGCCTTACAATTCTGAGGTGACTTTATAGATTGTCCAATAGAAACATGGGAATTGGTTAGAAGTAAGGATCCATTCATTATGATTTCTTCGTATGGAGGTAAGGTCCTTCCCCTTTTTCCAACTGCTGAGCCAAATGATTCTACGTAGGTAGCTGTTTCTAATGGTGTTATGTGACTGTAATTTTGATAAATAGGTATATCTAATAGATAAGAACGGAAACATGCGAAATATACAGACCAAAATATTTCGTCTAAGATAATTAGGACAAATTATAGAATCTGGCATCACAATAGCTGAAAACATATTATTATATAGAATTACAGGTTTATGCTTCCGCATATAAGTCGTAATGATCAGTTTTCTGTTATCTCAATATATAGAAAAAAGATATGAGTAAACAAATTACAAATCCGGCTATTCGGTCAATGAATTCATACATAAATTATGTTAAGGACAAAATTATACACTAGATAGATTAAAAATCGTTTGCAACAAATCTGCTGTTTAACTCATACTTACAAATATTTCATAGCAAACATGTGAATCCCTTTAACTAATGAATGCACACGTCCGTAAAATGTAAACGGAGGAATGAACGTAGAAAATGCGTCAGGGGAATATGCAAAGTTTGATGGTTCGTCTATTAGCTGAAGCACCATCCAGTGTGGTTCAACGGATGAGAACCAAATAAGGGGGCAGTTGAAGACAGTTGAAAATCTGGAATGTTGTAAATAAAATCAAATCTAGAATTAGTAACAAATATAATCATAATCGGCATAATTCGGCTGGTTCACAAATTTAAAGTCGCTCAGCGGGCTATGGAAAGGGCTATGCTCGGCGTTTCTCTGCGGGATCGAATCAAAAATGAGGTGATTCGGCAGAGAACCAGAGTCATCGACATAGCCCACCGGATTAGCAAGCTAAAGTGGCAGTGGGCTGGCCATATTAGCCGAAGAACCGATAACCGTTGGAGTAAACGTGTTCTAGAGTGGAGACCGCGTCTCGGCAAGCGTAGTGTAGGACGTCCTCAGGCAAGGTGGAGTGACGATTTGCGTAGGATGGCTGGCAGGAGCTGGATGCGAGCAGCCGAGGATAGAGCAAAGTGGCGTGCAATTGGAGAGGCCTATGTCCAGCAGTGGACTGCGACGGGCTGATGATGATGATGATAATCATAATCTATGTGTTAGACGTTTAGTATTAAGGAAGCACTTGTAATACTTTAGGTAGGTATAATTATGTTTATTACACGTGCCAGATAAGAATACAAGTTAAGATGCCTACCTCGTTTTGTTATAATGTTTCATTTTTTATTTATACTTAATGACACCGAAAATAATGAATATGTTTTGTAACAATATCATTATTTTATTTTCATATTATACAAGTAGTAGGTAAGCAATTTTTTCTTACCCTGCATAAATTTCGGTATACATCCACTCAACAATTACAGCATCGAATTCTTGCGTCTCATCATTAATGAGATTTTGTACATTTTTATGCATAACAACTGACTTTGATAGCTTTGTTGTCAATTTTAATATTTCATTCATATCAGTTAGTCGATCCTCACCGTTAACAATAGCCGCGATAGATAGCAAATGTTCTGTAATAGTAAAAATATTTTTTAATAAATAAATACAAGTCCTTGTAATACCTATTATAATCCTTACTTATCCTTATCCTTACTTATATTATAAATGCGAAAGTAACTCTGTCTGTCTGTCTGTTACGCTTTCACGCTAAAACTACTGGGCAGATTTAAATGAAATTTGGTACAAAGAAAGTCTGGAGCCTAAGAAAGGACATAGGCTACTTTTTAACCGACTGCAAAAAAGGAGGAGTTCCACGCGGACGAAGTCGCGGGCAGAAGCTATATAATTATAAGTAGCTGGTATACTTACTTGGAAAATCCACTCCGGTGACATCTATCTGATGCAATTTAGGATTCGTGTTATTATTAGGAAATGATGTTACTTGAGTTACCTAAAAATAATAAGTAGGTAAGTAAATTGAAAACATGCAAAATATTATTTAAGTAATCAATCTTAATATTAATATCGTTGCAGATGTTATCTGTACTTTGTTATTACGGCATAGTACAGGTCAGACGCGTGCAGGGTGTGCATGTAGGCGTTAATGTATGTACACTATGTACATTTTGACATAATCGTTGTCTGTAATTGTCTCAGCCACACTTTCGTCGCGATGCTACCCTTTAGCTCGCTCCAAAATACCGATAAAAATCGAAGCACTAGGCATTACGAGTAGAGTAGCCACACGAATGCTCTGCCTCCTTTCCTTACTACTTTTCTCTCCTCTGCACAAGAGTTAGGAATGTATACGCTCATGACATAAGTAGCGAAGGTTACTGGTCCTCTGGCAATTTGAGTAGCACATAATATTACGAGTACGCATTGGAATAAAACAGCTAAAACGGATTTATTATTAGATTTTTACAAAATTTTCATATTTTAAATCTAGGGTTGGTTGTTTTAAATTTTGTAATTTCTAAAATACCTAAAGTAGTTAGCAAAATTTAAAATCACTTAAGTGCTAGACTATCGTCAGCTCAATCGCTTACGAGTATGGAAACAAAAGTTTACGAAACGTTAGCATAGGTACACATTAATGCACGAGTTAAAACCATTTTAGTTTTTTTATTGCAATATCAATATAGCTAATAGTTTTATATTATCTTACATACCTCATGGCCTGCGTTCAGCAAGTGCCTGACAAACCCATCTCCAAGGATGCCATGGCTCTTCCCTGGTATAGGAAATACGACAAGTATCTTATAAGCCTCACTTACAAGCCATCCGTAAGAAAGCAGACAAAGGATCCCTAATTTAACCATATTTCCTGAAATAATTTTCAGTATACATAATGACATAATATTAGGTTAGAACGACTATATCGCACCTTTACTAGAAAAGAATGTCATCTCGAAATAGGTATTTTAATTCTTCATTTAAAACTCTAACTCTGCAAATTTAAATTTGAATTCATAATTCGCACACCTAGATCTAAAGGGAGCTAACTCAAAAATCTGAAGATTTAAACTAAACACACGCTAAAAAAAAGGATCGGATTCCTTACAACAATTTCGCCTCTCCCGAAAAAGTTACTTTTTTTGAGTTAGCTCCCTTTAGATCTAGGGGTGCGATATGGTGACACATTTCGAGTTGTTACACTTTTTTAATTGGTAAATGTGTGGTGATATAGAAGATGTTAGTATAGAAGCCTAGAAATGCTACTCTGGACGCTTCTTGCACAATATAATTTGACGTTAAAATCTACTTGATTATTCAAATGTTAAGTATGTTAATAACTAGCGGCCCGCCCCGGCTTCGCTCGGATCCCTATGTCACTCGGGAATAGTGTAGCTTTCTAACAGTGAATATTTTTTTTAAATCGGACCAGTCGTTTCGGAGCCTATTGAATCCAAACAAACCTTTCTTCTTTATAATATTAGTATAGATAATATCGTTAAGATACTATAGCATATCTAATAACTAAAAACACTAATAAAGACAAACGTTTTTTTATTAACTTGTCTCACAATTTTATGTACGTACCTTTTAAGTGAGACTTCCTATTTTTCCGTCAAGCCAGTGATGTTACTACTAAGATACTGTCAGTTTGTAAACGTTATGGCCCTATATCGATCGTGGATAATTAGCCTTACATTGTATTTAATAATCTAGTCTAAGTATTATCTGCTGTTAGTTCTTAATAATATAATTATGTAGTTAAACATTGTCGTTATCAAGTGAAGATAATTACACAAAGAAGATGACCCTTTACATTCAATACGGATTCGTAAATCTTGCCTCGTATTTATCTCCCTTAATTCAACTTGAATCGATATTACGCACCCCTAGATCTAAAGGGAGCTAACTCAAAAAAAGTAACTTTTTCGGGAGAGGCGAAATTGTTGTAAGGAATCGGATCCTCTTTTTTAGCGTGTGTTTAATTAAAATCTTCAGATTTTTGAGTTAGCTCCCTTTAGATCTAGGTGTGCGATTAAATAGATTAGGTATCTAAAGGTACCACATACCTTTTGAAAGGAAAATAATTTTAGCATATAACATAAGAAATCAGATCAAGGTGCTACTATTAGAAGAACTGTAATAAAAATAACTAGCACATTTTCTTATCAAATTATTTATTTACCACGTTCATAATAATACAAGTTAAAATAAAAATATTTTTTCAACTCTATTCCAAATGATCAACAGAGTGAGAAAAATCAGTGCAGTAAAATCGATGTAATACTTTTGATACCACGGCATTAATATCCCGGGGGACCGTAAATGTAGTGCACCTTTCGTCTTAATTACGTGCTCAACCCAGTGTATGAGCACTTTGCCTGGCGGTAATAGGCGATCGTGGTATATCGTAGACATTTCTTTAGCTTTTTGCCTGTACCTGTTAAGAAAAAGATACATATTATAAAGTTATCATGAACATAAGAAGTCACCAGCCTCAGTGTAGATAAAAATCAAATATGCTTCTGTATAAAATGTCACTATCTTTATTGCTCTACAATTTAAATTAGAATATGTAATATTTAGCTGGAAATATTTTTTGAGTGAATTATACAATAAATAAATGTAAATAGAGATTAGACTATGAGGTACCTATCAACTTTGTTTTGATTTGACAGTGAATTTTAAGGTGGAAAGAATCAAATTTTAAAGATGTTAACTGGAAATCAAAAAATATAATTACGTTGGTTCCTTGAGAATGCTTTGGATTGCAATTCTTAAATCATTGGGAAGATCGAAGGACAGATCTACTTTAATAGCGAATCCGTTAGCTACAGCTTGATCGATGTTTAGGAACTGGTCGAAATATATCGGAATTCCGATTATTGGCACTCCAAAATGTACAGCTTCCGTCGACGTCAGAAGACCACCGTGTGTAATAACACAAATACATTTTGGATGCGCTGGAAAATAATTTAAATGATTTTTAAACATTTCTGCTTATTTAAATAGGAACATATAAGTAAAAGAAAAAAATATATACATCGTACATACCTAATATGCTTGTTTGAGGAGCCCATTTTAAAATGTGAACATTCTTTGGCAAGATAGGAAGTTCCTCTTCATACTTCCAAATGACAGTCTCCTTCAATTCAGAAAATAAATTAAGAAGCCCTTCCGTAATTGTTTTGGGCATGTCTTTGCTTTTCCACGTGGAACCCATACTAAAATAAATAAATCCATATTTGGAGTTGTCCAAAAGTGTTTGGATATCCTGAAAAATAAAAATACAATGTAATAGGTACCATGACATACAATCTTCAAACATTATTATAGTCATAACAGTTAGGTACTTGCATTTGGTAGGACTTCAGTGGCAGTATCTATATGGTAACCCCCAATGAATACAACATTTTGTGGCGTACTTGGTATTAAACCTTTTCCAATAAAATCATTAGCAAGTAGTAAAGACGCATTATAGATAAGATCCCTATATTCTGGAAAATTACGTCCACGTTTGTCAAATAACGGTTTAAAAATCGTTTTATATAACCTTTCTTCCTTTGGAATTGTGATATACCTGTCAGAATAGAAAAAAAGCAATCAGTAAAAGCAAACAAGAGAGTTAATAAAACTTTAATTCAGCTGTATTAGTTACCATTTTTTATATAACCATTTTATCTGAGTCCATAGTTTTTGTAGTTTGTTTTCTAATGGAGATAGGTAATCGGTCGCGTAAGCGGGGTTCGTTGTTTCATCAAAGAGTCGAAGTGCCGGCCATTGAGCACCCATTGAGTATGCCCAGATCATTGGACAGGAGTACATTTCAGCAAGGCTATAAGAAAAAAAAACATGATAATGATTGTTCTATTCTACAGCTGTTATTTTTTCGCTGATATGGTTTGTCGAGACTATAGCGGCTTTACGCTACATTATTATTATAGTCATACTTTGTAAGTAAATGGGTACTCACGCTGAATATATTTCAGTTTCAAGTAAATCACTAATGACTACATCAAAATGTTCATTTTCGTCTGTCAACAGTTTTTGAACTTCTTCATTCATGAATGTTGCATTAGCTACTTCGATAGCAATATGTTGTAAATTATCTATATCGTTTTCTTGTGTCTTCCTAGAATGCATTAAATAGCTAACATTCAAGGCAGCATCATCTGAAGAAAATTAAAATAAATAAGTAAGATATTACAATTTCAACATTTTGCATTACCTTCTTTAGGTAATTATTTTGATCGAAATTGTTTATTAAAGATAGTCCTTTCAAAATTATGGTGTCGTGCGTATTTAAAAAAATAATTCACTTACTTTGTAATACTGGTATGTTTGTTCTGCTTAAGTCAATTTGTCTAAGTTTTTGTCCCAGTTTCTCCTTCAAGGGATACACAGTGATGTAGGTTATCTAGTTGTAGCGTACCTACATAATTAATACCTACCTAGCTATAATTTATTTCGCATTTTCTATTACGTATTAAAACTAAAATTTATACTGTACGCGGAACGGACAAGCAGACCGTTTTTATGTATACCTAGATGCGAGCGCACGTAGCGCGGACCGATGGGCTCGCCGCCCGACGCCCGCGCACCGCGCCCCCCTCAGTCTGCATACGATCCGACGGCGAATGCACGTCGCTCCGTCGCTCCGCTTAGCTCGTTTGCTTACGCATGTTCTCGCGCCTACTAACTGTACTAACTATTTTATTAAGTTCACTGTTTTCTCCTTCTGTGTTTAAAAACTATAATTATTTCGTGTGCCTAATTACCTACTCTGCTATTGACTTGTGTGTTGTATATAACCTAAAAATAAACGCGTGTGAACAGTGCTTGGGATTTTCTTTACCTAACATCCAGCTTAGGGCCTGAAACTAGTGCACCCGACGATTAATACTACATTGGTGACCCCGTGAAAGTGCACATCATGACCGAAACAAAAGGCGACGAAGTCGAGATCAACCGCGTCGGCGTGAGGGTTCCGCCATTTTACCCAGATAAGCCGGCTATATGGTTCGCACAGTTAGAAAGCCAGTTCGTGCTAGCGAATATTACAGCAGACAGCACCAAATACCATTATGCCGTGGGCCAACTAGAATCCATTTACGCCTCGGAAGTGGAAGACATCATTACCGCTCCAGCCGCAGCCGACAAATACGAACGTTTAAAGACGCAATTAATTAAACGTTTATCTGCGTCGAGAGAGAAAAAGGTTAAGCAGCTTTTAACAGACGAAGAGCTGGGAGACAGGAAGCCGTCGAAGTTCCTGCGACACCTGAAACACCTAGCTGGACCAGGAGTTCCCGACGATTTTTTGCGGACCATATGGACTAGCAGGCTTCCGAGCAGTACGCAGAGCATCATCGCGTCGCAGGCGACGGACGATCTGGATCAGGTGGCCGAACTTGCCGACAAGATCCACGACGTCGTAGCACCAGTTCCGCAGGTAGCCGCCGCGTCTTCATCATCAGCTGATGGAACCGCCATGGCAAGGGAGATCGCGGAATTGACCCGTCAGGTTCAAGCACTCACAACGAAAGTGAGTAATATTTCAAACCAGAGAAGCCGGTCAAGGACACCAAATCGCTCCCGCGGACGCTCATCAGCCAGATCACACTCTAATTATCGGAAATTTCCAACATGTTGGTACCATTACAAGTTCGGTGACAAGGCGAGTCGGTGCGTGAAACCATGTGATTTCTCGGAAAACGGGGCGGGCATTCAGTAATGGCGGCCGACGACTGCCCGAGTACCGGTCGCCTATTCGTCACGGATCAACGGTCAAAGGTACAATTTTTAGTGGACACAGGTAGCGATTTATGTGTGTTTCCAAAAACTTTAGTTAAACAAACATTAAGAAATAGTGATTTTGTGTTAAGTGCAGCTAACGGTTCGCCTATTCATACTTATGGATATGTTAATTATATATTAAACCTAGGCTTGCGCCGCGACTTTGCTTGGCGGTTTATTATTGCCGACGTAACGCGGGCGATAATAGGCGTGGATTTTTTATCTCACTATAATCTTATAGTCGATGTTAGAAGACAACGTTTGATCGACGGCAATACATCGCTCGCGGCCCCGGCGTTACCTGCTCGTGTGTCTGATTGTGTTACATCGGTTAAGGTTGTATCTGGTAATTCTGTATATCACAAAATACTTGAACACTACCCCGAAATTACACGTCCGCCAGGTTTACACCGCACACCTGCACACAACACAGTACACCACATACGCACTACACCTGGACCACCTGTGTCCGGCACGCCTCGCAGGCTAGCGCCTGATAAGTTAAAAATCGCAAAGGCAGAATTTGACGGTTTGTTACCTAGTGGTATCTGCCGACCTTCACAGGCACCATGGTCGTCACCTCTACACCTGGCACCAAAGAAAAACGACGGATGGCGTCCCTGTGGCGACTACCGGAGGCTTAATGCCCGGACCATTCCGCCTCCGTATCCAATCCGCCCCATCCAGGAGTTTGCTCACAGCTTAACCAGCTGTACGGTCTTCCACCATCGACCTGGTAAAAGCGTATAACCAGATTCCCCTTAATGCAGATGACATCGCGAAGACCGCCATAACAACGCCGTTCGGTCTTTACGAATTCCCATTCATGACGTTTGGACTTCGTAACGCCGGACAGACGTTCCAGCGCTTCGTCGATGAGATGCTCAGGGGACTGGATTTTACCTACGCCTACCTAGACGATTTTTTAGTATTTTCAAAAGACCAGAAGACCCACGAGCAACACCTGCATCAGCTGTTCGCCAGGCTTAAGGAATTCGGTATGGTTATTAATACTGCTAAATGTACGTTTGGTGTATCTGAAGTTACTTTTTTAGGATACCACATTTCAGCTGATGGAACAACGCCTTTACCATCCAAGGTTGAGGCAATCAAGAACTTCCCACCGCCTAAAACAGTAAGAGAGTTGCGACGCTTCTTAGGGATGCTTAATTTTTACCGCAGGTTTATTCCTCATGCCGCCAGTCATCAAGCTCCTTTGAACGCGTTACTGGTCGGCTCTGTCAAAGGTTCACACCCGGTAAATTTTTCAGCTCTGGAGATGGACGCCTTCCAGCAGTGCAAAGTCGGCCTCTGCCAGGCAGCAATGTTAGCCCATCCTGACTGCAACGCAAAGCTAGCGTTGGTCACCGATGCGTCAGACAAAGCCATGGGTGCAGTTCTCCAGCAGTTGAAGGATGATGCATGGCAACCGCTCGCATACTTTTCCCGAAAGTTCAGCCCAGCTCAGGTAAAGTACTCTCCTTACGATCGTGAGCTGCTGGCAATTTACGAGAGTGTCAAGTATTTCCGACACATGATAGAGGCACGTGACTTCACGATCTACACAGATCACAAGCCTATCACATTCGCTTTCCACTCTCGTAAAGAAAATTGTTCTCCCCGACAGTTCCGTCATTTGGACCTCATAGCCCAGTTTACAACGGACATAAGGCATATTTCGGGTAAGAACAACGTTGTAGCTGATACCCTTTCACGCATCGAGGAGATAACACAGCCTGTAGATCCCGAGAAGATCGCATTAGCTCAACGCGACGATGACGAGCTCAAACAGTGTCTTCAGGGAGGCACGTCATTGCACCTCGGTAAAGTAAATATTCCAGGTTCTCTGAGTCAAATATACTGCGATGTCAGTAGCTCCACTCAGAGGCCATGGGTTCCTAAGGAGATGCGCAGGCAGGTTTTCGAGAGTCTCCATTCTTTAAGTCATCCTGGAGCCAATGCGTCTGCTAAGCTGGTTGCCGAAAGGTACGTCTGGCCCGGCTTGAAGAAAGACTGCCGCGAATGGGTACGCACCTGCTTAGCCTGCCAGCGTTGTAAGGTAACGGGCGCACGTGTCCGCACCGTTAGGCAGCTTTAAATTACCGCAAACCAGATTTGCATTTATACACATTGACTTGATAGGTCCCTTACCTTTATGTCAAAATTATCGTTATTGTCTCACTGCCGTCGATCGCTTTACGCGATGGCCTGAGGCAATACCGTTACCTGACATAGCGGCAGAGACAGTGGCAAAAGCACTTGTTAGTGGCTGGATTGCTCGCTTCGGCTGTCCAACTGACGTCGTGACAGACAGAGGACGACAGTTCGAATCGTCCTTGTTTAAACACCTGTCGGAGATGGTCGGTTTTCAGCATCGCAGAACTACTGCATACCATCCAGCCTGCAACGGACTTGTGGAGAGGTTCCATCGGCAGCTGAAGGCTGCAGTTACCTGCCATGCTAAAAACAATTGGGTGGAAGTCATCCCATTGGTGTTGCTAGGGATTCGTAGCGCCTATAAAGAAGATGTTCAGTCCTCCGCGGCAGAACTTCTTTATGGACAACCTTTGCGTCTCCCAGGCGAATTTTTCAATCCACAGACCGACGAGACCACAGATGTGGCTGATTATTTATCACGCCTCCGTTGCTTCGCGAGAGACCTGAAACCATCACCAGCATCCCGGCACAGTGGTGGACGCAGCACATTTATTTTTAAGGACTTACCTTCTGCATCTCACGTTTTCCTTCGAGATGACACCACAGGTGGTTCGCTGAAACCCGCATACTCTGGTCCATACGAAGTTATTACACGAGGGGACAAAGTATACAAATTACTGATAAAAGGTAAAATGGTCACAGTTTCGATAGACCGAATAAAACCGGCCTTCATACTGCGTGACCCAGACACCCCACATCACTCATCCACAGATACCCCACATCACTCATCCACAGATACTCCACATCACTCATCCACAGACACACACACCCACACTCATAACCATACGCCAAATCCAGATCACCAGGTGCCGCCAAATGCCGATGATAGCACCGTCAAATTTACACGATCAGGGCGTAGGGTAAAATTTCCGGACTGTTATCGCCCTTGACGGTCTCTGGAAGGGGGTGATGTAGCGTACCTACATAATTAATACCTACCTAGCTATAATTTATTTCGCATTTTCTATTACGTATTAAAACTAAAATTTATATTGTACGCGGAACGGACAAGCAGACCGTTTTTATGTATACCTAGATGCGAGCGCACGTAGCGCGGACCGATGGGCTCGCCGCCCGACGCCCGCGCACCGCGCCCCCCTCAGTCTGCATACGATCCGACGGCGAATGCACGTCGCTCCGTCGCTCCGCTTAGCTCGTTTGCTTACGCATGTTCTCGCGCCTACTAACTGTACTAACTATTTTATTAAGTTCACTGTTTTCTCCTTCTGTGTTTAAAAACTATAATTATTTCGTGTGCCTAATTACCTACTCTGCTATTGACTTGTGTGTTGTATATAACCTAAAAATAAACGCGTGTGAACAGTGCTTGGGATTTTCTTTACCTAACATCCAGCTTAGGGCCTGAAACTAGTGCACCCGACGATTAATACTACATAGTAAAATAAATGTTATTCTGTGCGATTATGTTTGTTTAACGTTGTTTATTTTATTTTTAAAAATAAATTAAATACCTCATGTCCTGCAGATAATAAATGTCGTACATATCCTTCGCCTAGTATGTTTAAACTTCGCACCGGCATTGGCGTCAACAATAGTATTTTATATCCGTGTGACGAATATACAAAATAGCACAAAAATAGGATTGCTTTTATTAAAATCATATTCATCTTTTCTAATATTGAGTTAATTTTTAAAAAACTTTGACTATGCATATAGAAACAACGTCTCACTTTACATGAAATATTTGTAGTGGCATGGGGAAGTTTAAATTATGATTCAAAGACGCATGTCCCTTAGTCACGATGATGATTCCTTGTGGGAAACGATCCGCTTATGAAATGTTTATTTTATTTTCCTAAACATGATCTTCTACTACTTCTTTATTTTTTTAGAAATGTCATACAAAAATAAAAAAAAAGAACAATTACCGGTACGTATTTTTGTAATTAGGTACGTATAAGTAAAAATAATACAGCATTTTAGAAATAATGCAATAATTTTATTCACAATTACAACGTCCTAGTTCCTTTTCTGCTTAGAGTAAACTCGCTTCGATTTACAAAGTCGTTTAGTTAGAAATATACTGAGAAATATAATAACAATAATGAGAGCAGCGAGGTCTAGATACATTTTCTGATACCATGGAGTCATAAGTGCTGGAGATCGAAGATGCAGAGCACCTTTGGTCTTCACGACATGTTCCACCCAGTGCACCAGTGCCCGGCCTGGCGGCACTACTCGATCATGATAAATCAGTGACAACTCTTTAGCCTTTTTCTTATATCTGAAAGTCAAAACAACATAGCTACAGATTAATGTACTTAGATAATCGGGTTTATGGGTGCTCTGTTTCTATTTCTAACCCTTGAAGCAAGAAGTGGTGTGTTATAAGTTTGACGTCTCTCCCTCTCTCTCTCTCTCTTTCTCTGTGTATGCTGTGTTTATAGTTGTGTGTCCCGAATAGAAAAACCTTTACTCACGTTGTGTTTGTCAGCATTTCTTTAATAGCCACATTCAGGTCTTGTGGAAGATTAAATGTCAAATCAACTTTGATCGCGTAGCCATTAGACACAGCTTTATTAATATTAATAAATTGATCGAAAAAGATCGGTATCCCTATTGTAGGCACGCCAAAATGAATAGTTTCGGTAGAAGACAAGTGACCGCCATGTGTTATGAAAAATAAACAGTTAGGATGCGCTGGAAAATGAGAAAATGATAAATTAGGAAAGTCAAATCGAGTTAAGCCTTTGTTGACTAAAAAAACTGATCACATTGATTATGGAATTTACCCAATATACTTTGCTGAGGTGCCCATTTCAGTAGGTGAATGTTTTTAGGTAAATTTGGCAGATCTTCCTCGTACTTCCAAATGACAGTTTCCTTAAGCCCTCCGAAAACCTTAAGCAGGCCCTCTGTGACAGATTGAGGGATGTCTTTACTTTGCCATGTTGAGCCCATACTAAAGTAGATAAAACCATGTTGAGCATCATCTAAAATGTTTTTAATGTTCTGAAATACATAGTAGATATTTTAAGCAGTTGTTACGCTTTATGTACTTCCTCTCTGTTAAATAACTAAAGTAAAGGCAGCGTACTTGGTGCCAAATAAGTGTAGCATATTATTAGTAGCGTAGTAGTATATTAGTAGCGATACTCACTGTAGGAAGTGGTTTTGGTGGTACTTCAATATGGAACCCCCCGACAAATTTGAAGTTCTGTGGGGTGCTTGGTATTAGACCATTTCCAAGATAATCATTGGCAAGAATTAGAGATGAGTTATAGATAATGTCGTTGTAAGCTGGTGGTACTTGTCCCCGTTTAGTAAAAAGGTGCTCAAAATATTTTCTATACACTTCAACTTCTTTTGGCTTGGTCTCAAACCTGAAACAAACAGTAAAGTAAGATTAGTACCCTAATAAGTACGTAATGAAAAATGTTACCAAAAAAGATGTATGATAAAAAATGTATCATTAACTAACTCTTTAAAGTAGTTCCACTGTATCTGTAACCATAATTTGTGTAGTCGTTGAGAAAAGTCCATAGGTGGAACTTCAGGGGACAAATAGTCTGTTGTTAATGTGGGATTTGTTGATTCGTCAATAAGCCTTAACGTCAACCAATGAGCCCCCATTGAATAGCTCCAAATCATCGGACAATTGTATAGTGCTGCTATACTGAAAATTAATAAACGTAATCACAGAATCGAATGAAAGAATTATAACAGATTTAACTCGCTTATTTATTTGCTGACTTTCCCATATTTGTAGCACGACTATAGACTGAGCTGACGATAGTCTAATGGTAAACGTCAGCAAAGAAGATACTCGAGTTAAATCTTTTATAGTAATTTCATTCCAATGTGTAATAACCGCGAAGGCAGTAGAATGAGTAACCATAAAGTATTTTGTATTGGTTATTGATAAAGTATTTAGTTATTTTATAAATTACACATACGCTGCATATAGTTCTGTTTCATAAAGTTCACTTATTATAACATCAAATCGTTCTTTAGGGTCTCTTAGAAGATTTTGTACGCCTTTGTTTTCAAATGTTGAAATTGCTATTTTTAAAGCAACATCTTGCAAGTATTTAATATCATTAACTTGATTTGGATTTTCCATTAAGTATGCGATGTTGATGGCGGAATCACCTAGAACAGTAATTTTTAAATTAATGTAAAAAATAATTATGTTGAAAGTCCTACTGTAGGATTTTTAATAGCTATATTAACATAATAATCAATATTAAAAAGTAAAAACAATTTATTACAAAAAGAAACCATTCGTGGAATCAGCCATTAATGGAGATGAGTAATATATTTATGTTACCTAGTTTATGAAGGTTCAAAGTTTGAATCCCACTAACTGATATTTTTTTCTTTGTATGTTCTACAATAGTTTACTTATATTGTTATTTACATTGGAACTGGCCTTACTTACCCATCAAAGCTTTAATGTTGTCACTAATATCAATTTGACGAAAGTTTTTCTTATTCTTGTTTTGTATTGGATATGTTGTTAGATAGGTGATCTAAAAATAATATGAAATAATTAATCATTATCCATGGCTATCTATCGAGTAATATACAGTACCTAATAATATTATATACTGCATAAATATTAATTTTGACGAAGTATTTGTGTGGATTACTTTTTTCAGCTTTATTGTTTTAAGAATTAAACTAATAACGTATTAGTTACAAGGAAATTAAGAAGCCGTCATAATATTAGATCTTAAGTTCTATACGATAGGATTGTGATTTAAATTTTAACTATACCATAATAATATAATATACATTTAGTTGGGCTATCTTAGTCTGTGATTTGTCATGATTGAGCACTGTATCAAGGTTAGACATTTTTGAATAGGTATACAATGTGCAATTACCTACACGGATGAATGATTCAAGTCAATCGATATAACTGTTGCAAAATGATTAAAACGTATAGGTATAGTATTCGCTGAAATAAATAGTTATTATTTTGTCCAGTTAGCTTAATTCGCCTTTCAAATAATTGCCCAGTCTTTTAGTTGAACGAAAGGATTAAACAGCGTAGGTAATTTAGTGAAATGGTGAAGTTTAATAAATTAGATACTAGGTTTAATAACTTAGGTATTTGGCGGCGACATATATACATACGAAATTGAAAATTAATAAAGTACCATAGAGATTATTTGATTTCTGAAAAGAACAGTAAGTACCTACCTTATTACACTGTCATGCAGACCATCAGTTTAAGAATATCACTCCATTTATGTTACATATACATACTCGTATGCGAATAGCGCATAGACTTTTATTTCAATAGACTTAGGAAAATAACTGTGACTCATTGAGATCAGGACACTAATATATATTGTAGTGGTTATGTACATGCAGTTTTAATTTATCAAGAAAAATAATTCAAATCGAAATTTTAATTAAACTTGCTTACCTCATGTCCAGCTTCCAACAAATGTCTTACAATTCCTTGATTTAAAATACTCAAACTTTTTAGTGGCATAGGTGCCAACACCATTACTTTATATGCTTCGGAGGACCAAATTAGAAGGCATGATAAAATAATTACTTTAAAGTACATTTTTATCTAACTATTATATTTCGGAACTAATTATTTTATAATCGCTGCCAGCTTGATACCACTGTCGGCGACGCCGAGTCGCAAGCAAATGAAAAACAGCATGATTCAATAGGTACATAATTAAGGCGGTCTGGTAACTTTTGATTTGAATAATAATATTATAATGATATAACTACGATATTATTATTAAATAATTCCGCTTATTTGAATTTTGTTGTGGATTGTGCCTTCTTTTTAGTTAAACTTTCCGTGCAACATGATTTGCCGTTACAGAATTTGATGTTTTTCAATAGGTACTAGGTAGGTACTAGGTGCTTTTATGCTTATCTATCTAAGTGCTAATAAAAAATGTTAAAAATCCTTGCAGTGGCTCAGGTCATAGTCAAGGTTATGCCAAGGTTAGAACGAACAGTATAATGTTAATGCAAACATTTATTGAGTTAATTTATGATTCTTGTAAGGTAAATGAATAAATGGCATATTACATCCAGGACATCAAGTTTAATTTAACTGCCGTAAGAATTACTGAATTAATCTAGTATTTATTTTAAAATAAACCGTCGATTTATAACCCGCGATTTCTTTTAATAGTACATAAAAAAATACTTAAGGTTTTATAAAAAAAATGTTCTCATAAATAAAACTAAATTATATCTATAAAAATGCTTTATATAACTTATTGCTTCTTCTGCTTCTTTGTTCGGTGTTTCGATGACATTTTCAAAATATATTTTTTTAACATAACATATAAGGAAATTATTACAATAAGTATCAAAGCTGCAAGATCTAAATACATTTTTTGGTACCAGGGCAGCAGAAGCGCTGGAGAGCGCAGATGCGGCGCGCCGCGCGTTTTCACCACGTGCTCCACCCAAAACACCAGCTCCTTACCAGGAGGCATTATCCTATCATGATACATGGAAGAGATTTCCTTGGCCCGCTCTTTGTATCTGTAACGAATTTAAGTCGTTCCATTGCTACATAAATAACATAAATTATTATTTTATCACTACATAAAATGAAGTCGCTTTCCGCTTTCCGAACTGTGGTAAGATTATTAAATCTCTGCCACGATCTGGATGCGTTTTTTTTAAATACGTAGACTGATTCAAGAGTAAGAAACATTCATAATATCTATACTTCTACACTAATATAAAAAGAGGAAAGGTTTGTTTGTTTGTTTTGATTGAATAGACTCCAAAACGACTGGCCGATTTGAAAAACTCTTTCACTGTAGGGAAGCTGACAAGCCGAGTGGCATAGGCTATATATAACATTTTGGAAAAAAATAGAGATCCGTGTGAAGCCGGGGCAAACCGCTAGTTTATAATAAAGAAACATGAATTAGTATTAGAATTGCACCCATGTGAAGCCGGGACAGGTCTCTAGTGGAATATAAGACATTCACTAAGAAACACTTACGCTGGATTTGACAGCATTTTCTCAATGGCTTTTAACAGATCTTTTGCCATATCTTCGGCTAAAGTTACTTTGATTCCAAATCCATTTTTTGCCACAGACTCCATGTTAACAAATTGGTCTCCCAAGACCGGTATACCGATGACGGGTACTCCGTAGTGTATGGCTTCTGTAGTTGAAAGCTGACCTCCGTGTGTGATGAAGAATTTTAGATTTGGATGGGCTGAAAGGACCAGTACTTATTAAAAATAATACATTTTTGCAAACTAAAATAATTAGAAATAACGCCATCATCTAAAGGAAAATAGTGTACCTATATAGGTATCAGTAATTATGCGTGGTCATACAATAAAAAAAAAAAAACAAATATACGCGTCGAATTGAGAACCTCCTCCGTTTTTTTCGTCGGTTGAAAAGTATCAGAAATCTTATATTAATGCGTACGTACTATAAGTAGATAATGATATGTTTAAAATATTTCAAGATTAGAAGCGATGACAATGTATGGAGAAAATTGTGCTTAGTCGTGCTACGATTATGGAATCTGTAAAGACTCCGAAACGTCAGCCAATAAAATAAAATACGCGAGTTAAGTCCGTTTAAAGTTGTTTCAGTCCAATGTATAATAACCGCGAAGGTATAAGAATTTATTAAGAAAATTGTTATTTACCAAATATGCTCTGCTGCGGCGCCCATTTCAGCAAATGAATATTCGAAGGAACGTTTTCAAGATCACTTTCGAACTTCCAAAGAACGGTTTGTTTGAGTTTGGAGAACATTTTCATTAAAGATTCCTGCATTTCCTTTGACATGTCTTCACTTTTTAGATTAGAGCCCATGCTGAAATAAATGACTCCATGCTTCGCTTCGTCCATTAGCTTTTGAAGATCCTAAACAAAAATATCCATACTAAACTAAGTATTTTTTGAAATCTGAAAAGTTTCTTTGCTTGAACGTGGTAATCTCAGGAACTACATTCCGATTTGAAAAAATATTTCAGGGTTAGATAGCCAATTTAGCGAGGAAGGCTAAATGCTATATATAACCACGTAAGACCAATGCGGAGCGGAGCAGTAACTATTCCATGAGGATAAATTCGCGAGCAGAAGTTAGTTGCTCATAGTCTGAGTAAAAAATCATATAGGTAGTAAAGTCATTAACAAATTGTGAATTTATGTTGCGTTTACCTTGTAGTCCTTATCCAATATTATTAGAATTATAACTATTAAGTATATTATTAAGTTATTTTTTCCTATCTGCAGTGGTTTAGGTATTGTCTTAAAGAGTTAATGAAATTTTAAAGAAAATTATATTGAACTCATTTAACAAACCTTTGGTAACGGTTGAGCTTTATCGTCAATATGATATCCACCAATGTACTTGGCACTTTGTGGTAACCTAAAAGCACTCCCGTAGGAGGGGTGGGAGTTTAAAAGAAGGAAGGATGCATTGTAAACTGATTCTTCATATGATGGTACAGCTGGTAGTCCTCGTTTAGCAGCAATATCTGGGAAGACTGAGTTGTATACTGATTTCTCCAATGGGACGATTATTGTACTGAAATCAACAATAATATTATTAAAAAAAAACTTTACTATAAAGCATAAAACTAAGTCGCTATCGTTGTCTGTCTATTCCTATGTATGCTTTCTTAATTTTTAAAACAGCAAAATGGATATTGAAGCGGTTTTTTAATAGATATATTGATTCAAGAGGAAGGTTAATAGCGCCCGTTTCATTCCAATTATTTCATATGGTCGTAATAAGTACCTAGCGTAAGGAAATAGTTTTTTTAACATACAACTGAGACTTACTTAATAACAGCAGCTTTCTTAACCATCATCCACAGTTCCATCAGCCTTTCCCAGAAGGTTAAAGGAGGTTTGCTCGTTGAAAACAAATCCACAGTATAAGATGGGTTTGTGGTTTCATCTACTAATTTTATAACTTGCCAATGAGCTTCTGTCGATCCAAGCCAGATTAAAGGACATTGAAATATTGGAGCAATTCTGTAATATGATACAAGGTCTATTTAAACTCAATGATGTGTGCACTGTGCAGCACTTTTATATAGGTATGATTAGAATAAACACTGTTGATAGTAAGACAAGTACTTTGAGTCTTCAGCGAGACAAGAAAACCTGTTGGGATTATCACTTCCGTGGAGTTGTAACGTCTGTGATCCCGTTCTATCATCACATCAGGACAATTCGTACCGAATGATTTCTTTTCATCAAAACTACATACGTTTATACATATTCTATGGTTTTGGAATGAAACAACTATTAACGGATTTAACGCGACGCGCGAAAGCGACTTCCTACTGAGTTTCTTGCGGCGTTTCTTCTCAGTTGATGGTCTTTCCGAAGCGCTAGTAACGCCCCCTATTAGGTTTTAATTGTAATGTATAATAGTAAAATATTTTGCATAAAATGTAACATTAATATTTCATAATTTAGAAAAGGGTAGTTTTTTCAAAATTTGTAATTTAAATATAAGGTAGTTTGCATAACTGTATAAATCACTTTAGCGTTAGACTATTGTCAGCTCAGTCGTGCTACGATTATGGAAACTGTAAAGAATCCGAAACGTCAGCTAATAAAATAAAATAAAAATACGCGAGTTAAATCCGTTAGGTAATAGTTGTTTCATTCCAATGAGTAATAACCACGAAGGCATCAGAAATTATTATATTCTATGGTTGATAACAGGTGAACATTGTGAACAATATATGAATTGCAACTTCACTAGAATACTTATTGTGACATCTCTTAATGTACCATCACGTGAATTCAAATTTAAATGTGCAGACTTAGAGTCTTTAATCGAGTACCAAAATATTTAGAGTTGTCACACTATTCAAGTAAAAGTGCGAAATGTATTAAAATAGATTTACCCCGCAATAAAATCCGAAAAGAACCACTCAAGGATGACTGCATCAAACTTCTCTTTGGGGTCACTCAAAAATTTTACAATGTCCTCACTTTCCAGGAACTGCTGGTGGAAATTGTGTACGAAGTACAAGAACAACATTGAATCGCCGAAGTTACTCTTGCCGACCATGTTCTTTAGTTTAAAAATTTCGACTGAAAGTAAAAGTATTTTTTTTGTATTAAGCTGTAGGTACAATAAAAATGTAATTAACAGGGACTAGTGGTCCCGGCATACGTCGCGGCGTCGTTCCGCCCGGTAAAGCATCGCTACATACATTAATCAATCGATTTGACAGATATTATCATTAAGATACTACTTCAATATTTTTATGTTTTTTTTTAATTTTGAAATTTCAATGGAATTTTTTTTTTACATGAGGACCTTCTCCTAATCATAAAAATCACCAAAAAATAATAATTGAAACCCATCATATTATATATATATAGATTTACTTATTAACATTGTTACCATGGCTCTTTGTTGAAGGTACATGCAGTTTATAACCACACATATCACGTGATCGGTGCATGCATATTGCATTTCCTATTAACATTATGCGTCGATGGAATAAAGATCGTACATACGTGATCAAAATGTTATAGCTATCAATAAATTCCATTTATACAAGTGGTCATAAAGAACTCATTTAAAAGACACAATAGATGCAAACACCTATCTTGTTTACATATTGTATTGTAACATTATGATTGGTTATCTTGCGTTAGTCGAGGGACAAGGGTTAACGATCATTTTAAACCCAGAATATTTTAATTGTAGCTTAGGTAAATAATATTAATAAATAAAGTAGCAGTTTATGAAGTCTGCTCATAATTTGCTTACATTTTTCTGGATCCTGTTTGATGATTTCTTCCATGAAGTTGGGAATGGTGATCTCTTTTAGTTTGGACACTTTTTTTCCGTGTGGAAATGCAGTCATATGAACAACCTGAATTAAATTATTTATTTTAAATGTGAGAAATATCATGTACCTACATAAATTATATAGGTATAACGTTGATCAAAGTACCTACAGAATGGTTAATTCAATCTTATTTTAGATAAGGGACACTGACCTAGCCAAACTAGTAGAGCAAAATGATTCCTTAGTCTTTTCGTAACATAGTGATAAAGTAATACATATAAAGGTATGTGCAATTGTTTTGCAATATTTACATACACACATGCAAGACTCATCGCCGCGTAGATTTGTGTACCTACAAGGGACTTCACCACTGTTATTTTTCTTGCATTGAGGAAAAAGATTCGAATATGCAATAAGGATCTTTTGTACGGCGGCGTCAAGGTCATTATCCTTTACACGCTGAATAAAGTACCTCCATAAATTATCTCTCCGCTAGTATCTTATTTATTTAACTACATAAGTGGCAAAGCACTACACACAGATACGCTGAAACGATATTTCGCTTGAAAACAAAGTACAAAGACAGAATAGAAGTAGTGGAAAATTTCGTCGCCTCAATCAGCGACACCTATGGTGTAATTGAAAGCACAGCGCCTCGCGGCATAGGTATGGGGTCTCGATTTTCTCTAGATAAAAATCGATTTTCGATTGATTTTCGTAGTAAGTAAATATACAACGCCTCGCAGCCTAGGTATATACCGTGGGTTCCAGTTTCACAGGGGTCTCGATTTTCTTTACATAAAGATCGATTTTCGATTGAGTATTTCGATTGATTTTCGTAGTAAATATTTACAGCGTACTCACCTCATGACCTCCCTCCAATAAGCGATTGACTATTCCATGTCCAAGAATACTATGGCTTTTCGACGCCATGGGAAATCCAACTAGTATACGCAGGGCTTCGCTACTGCCCAGTAATAGCAGTAAACAGCCAATTGTGACATTTTCTATTAACATCTGAAAGGGTATGCAATGATCATATTACTAAGAAAAAAGTCTGTAAAATATCTGAATAGTAGATTTATATTAAGTAAGTACAATATGTAAAGAAATTGTTTCTCTATACATCTCCATAGTACAATTATATTATTATCACCAAGAAGACTTTCATAAATAGGTATATATGATGCAATAGAAAAAGTAGTAAGAAAAGTTTGCTAATTCTGTAGAATTTTATAATTATAACAAAAATATATACCAGATTAAATAGGTAGTCCAGATATGTTTGTATATGTTTTTATTTATATAGATATAGTATAGTCATTCAGAATCACTTATTTGTATATATTTATTTTGATAAGGTTATCAGTGCACTGTTCATATTTTATCACTGGCTTGTTCATTTTAATAATTTATTATAATATACTAGCGACCCGCTCCGGCTTCACGCGGATGATATAAACCTTCCTTTTGATTCACTCTATTAAAAAAAATGCTTGAAAAACCGTTGCGTAGTTTTAAAGATTTAAGCATAAAAAGAGACGGCCAGACAGCGACAGCGACTTTCTTTTGTAGTGATAGTGATTTAGCTAACAATGTATCTATTGCCTAAGTACTTTGTAGATAATATTTGCTAGTAGGTACAAATAAATATTTGTATTGATTGCACGGAAAATACGTGGGTAGGAACTGCAAGAATTAACCCTAAAAATCAATTGAATTGTATGTATTACTACAAATATATCCAGTAAGTATATGGGTTGCATCATTTTATAAATATACTAGCGGCCCCGGCAGACGTCGTCCTGCCCGTCCGATTGTTTCGTCAAAGATCTGTCAAAGTCTTCTGTCACTTCTTCATAAGGCTTCATATTTTCCCCATTTTTTACACATTTTCCACTGTTTCTTCGCTTCTATTGGTCGCAGCGTGATGTTATATAGCCTAAAGCCTTCCTCAATAAATGGTCTATCCAACAAAAAAAGAATTTTTGAATTCGAACCAGTAGTTCCTGAGATTAGCGCGTTCAAACAAACAAACAAACAAACAAACAAACAAACTCTTCAGCTTTATAATATTAGTATAGATGTGATTCATAAAGTACTTACATAACTATAATAATATATTAGTCTAACACTAATGCGATATTAATAAAATAGATTAAAATATGCGAGTTAAACTGTAACAGTGGTTTCATCCCAATGTGTAGGTTTTAATCGCCGAAGTATAAGAAATTATTAATATATGTATATTGAAATAAAATAAAGACAATTGACAAAAACATAATAATATACCGATTTGTTTTATATAATAATTATTTATATTGCACAATTTATTGAAATACAAAGCTAATTAGTTTCAAAGAACTTAATATAAGTCGTTTAAAAAAGTCAAACTTACCTTTAGAATGTATCGGTGTAACTATTGTTAAACTTCTTTGATAGGTCCTGGTTATTTTTTTATTAACAAAACAAATGCATTAACTACACACGACTGGTCCGTAGCACGTCCTTACAACTGTGAGTCACAGTAATACAACTAAGTTGGTAGACTATTTAATATTTTAGTACTTATTTGTTGAATTGTTAAGCGGTGTTGCCTTTAGGTATTTATGTTAAGTTTATTAACATTTTAATAATTTGTCAAGCGTTAAAAATGATTAAATTAAGATGGAATATATAGGGCAGATGTCAGTATGATGAGCACTAATTTCTACCCGAGTGTTGTATAAGTATCTGTTATATGTACTTATTTACATACTTAAATATAATATATTTATCCTTTATCTAGTATCAATAGTACAAAGGAATCGTACCTATGTATATAACCTTACGTAGTTTAAGTTACTTAATAGTAATTAGTAGTATTAATTAAAATTATCCTATTTACAAAAATATATCATCATCATCATCACATCAACTGAAAGACGTTCACATCGACCGGTCACTTGCCTCTCTCATACATCTCATCATAATAACACTTACCTACACTTAATTATTAAATTTAAAAAATACAACTAAATACATAATAATTATTATTCCCGCATTCGTATTGTTCTGCGCATGTGCAGATATTGTACATTGGCTTAGTTTAAAATTTGTTCAGTTGGTGGAAAATAAATCTAAGATATAAATAAAATCAAATTACACAAAACGTTATTTATCAATGTTACAAACTTTTCAATTTTGACTATCTTATTAATTATAAGCACGAAAGTTTGTAGGAATGTAAAGATGGATGTATGTTTGTTATTCTTTCATGCAAAAACTACTGAATTTATTTTGATTAAACTTTACAATAATATAGCTTATACATCAGAATAACATATAGCGTATATTTTTAAGTACTAACGTGAAAAAGTTGCGGGCAGAAGCTAGTTATCTATATACTTATACACTTTTTTAAACTGATCATAGTGCAAGTCGTTCAATGAGCCGACGCTGGCAATAGTAATACATAATTTAGCAGATTTCATCTAAATAATAATTTGACTTTTTTATTCATATAATTCATTGTTGTTTAATTAATTTTTACTATTAATTAGTACTTTAGTTATCAATCTTATCATAAAATGTAATTCAAGTGTAGAAAGATTGACAATATTACACGAGTTCCCATCAAAGTTATTAATAAAACCGAAGTCATATTACACCTGAGGAAAGAGCGGGAAGCTCAGTTTCCCAGTTAATGTTATAAATAGGTAGGTATAGGTAGGTGAACTGCATGCATATTAACATTGTCCTTGACTATCCCCACTAATTGTATACTATATCTACTAATTATAGACAGACAGCATCAGGCAATGCATTGCAACACGACTCCAACACAATAATTTAAATTGTCATAATCAACTACGCATTATAATGACATGGCCGGTCCAGAGATCGTTGACTAATTTGAAGTCACGCGCTGTCCGCTAGTTAAGAAGAAAACACAATGTAGGTCATTTCGTTTATTCTCAACATAACAAAATTAATACTTTTTCGCCTTCTTAATTATCTGTTTAGGCACCTTTCTTGAATATCGTCTAACAGCAAAATATACAAGAAGTATCATAAAAAGTATTAGTGCAATGAGGTCGAGATATAATCTTTGGCACCAGGGCAGCATGAGAGCAGGAGAGCGCAGATGCGGCGCTCCGCGTGTCTTCACCACGTGTTCCACCCAGTACACCAGCTCCTTACCAGGAGGAACTGGCCTATCGTGGTAAGTGGCTGAGAGATCCATTGCTCGTTTCTTGTATCTGTGAAGAAAATATAAAAAAATAGATAAGAGAAATCATACAAAATAATTTTCAACATAACTGCAGGTAGGTAAACGATTTGTTTTGTCAAGTTTCCAACTGTTTCAAAAAATTTATTTCCATATTTAAACAATTACTTAGGTAGTAAATTACGATATTTCTTTACATGGGATTCGAAAGCATTTCGTCCACGGCAACTAATAGATCTTTTGCCAAGTCCTCAACCAGGGTAACTTTGATTCCAAATCCTTTCCTGACAACGGCATCCATATTAATGAGCTGGTCGCCCATCACTGGTACTCCGACCACGGGAACTCCGAAATGTATAGCTTCAGTTGTAGAAGACTGCCCTCCATGAGTAAGGAAAAACTTTAAGTTGGGATGAGCTGAAACATCAGAACTAAATTAATGAGTGATATTTCTTTATAAAAGCGGTGTAATGTAGCATGGTTTGATCTTTGAATTTTCGATCTATATATTACTTTAGATAAATATAGGAATTGAATAATTTTTGATGCTTTCGCGGCTATTTATTAAACATTGGAATGAAACAACTGTAACGGATTTAACTCGTGTATTTTAATTTATTTGCTACGAATATGTATACAATTTGAGTTCGTGACCTTATACCTACTAACCTATTTTTATAAGTTAGAGTTAAATGCAGTATTCTAACCAGAAACGAGATGGTAGCCACGTAAAATTTTTTTGTCTCCATCTTTCGTGGTTTACATGGCATTTTTAATACTTTGTTAGGTAAAAGGAAGCTTCTCGTGTATGCTAATTAAGGTGTGTAGCGCAGCGGAAACTGAACTAACGAGTGCAAAGATGAACAGAGAGATGGCGCTGTCATCAAATACTCAGATTTCTTGTTGAATATGGTACTAAATATAAAAAAAGTTCAAAATCGATGTGAATAACACTTAGTTTAATTGACCTAGTAATCAAAGTTCAGAGTTACAAAGCTAGAGTTGCATGATCGCTTCTTGTACTTTATAACATGTAAACATGCCATTTAGTTAATGTACACCAATCGTAAATTATAACCAATTACATACAATGTATGTGTTTAGTTTTGGGAAGAAAGATTTCGTGTAAGGTTTTCTATTTTAAACGAAATCACGCCAAAACAAAACACTGCAGAATAACTTTTATTCCAAGTTACAAGGATCATACTCACAAAGAATACTCTGCTGCGGTGCCCATTTTACCAAATGAACATTTGGTGGAACATTATCGAGACTGCTCTCGAACTTCCAAATGACTGTTTGTTTGAGTTTGGCAAACATTTGCAACAAAGATTTCTTCATTTCGGTTGACATATCTTCGCTTTTTAAATTAGAGCCCATGCTGAAATAAATGACGCCATTATTGGCTTCATCCATCAACTTTTGAAGATTCTGGCGGAAAGAAGGTTTTGTTGTTAAGTACACTTTATATTTAAATACTTATTACTGGTAAAAAATTTACTGAACTCTTGCGGTATTTTCGATTTTGTAGTTCTTTTGTGTAATACTTATGATAGAAGTGAGTGTTAGAATATAGGTAAGAACGTATAATTTTTCCTTTGAAAAATAGTTTTGACAGGTTGATCGAAAACCGATCGTTTTAAATTTGCTACGATATTACCTTTGGTAATGGTTTGGCTGGTGTGTCAATGTGAAATCCTCCGATGTATTTGGCACTTTGAGGTAAACTGAATGGTGTACCGATTGATGGATGTGAATTTAACAATAGAAAGGATCCATTATAAATGACTTCTCCATAAGAAGGCATTGATATGCCTCTTTTGGAGGCAATTTCTGGAAAAACTGACTTGTATACCGAGTTCTCCAAGGGACTCATTATTAATCTAAAAACAAACGAAACTATTCATTAATTGTTTGTGATATTTCTTTAAGTTTTACACAAAATAATGTATAAGAATTATCCATAGACCGCTGTGTTTGAAAGCATACAATTGTCAAAAATATAACAAGGTTTGGAGAATACCTAACTAATAAGTTAGGTACGTACTTGATTACAAATGATTTTTTGATGATTGTCCAAAGTTCAGTGACTCTATCCCAAAAAGTCAATGGAGGGTTTCTTGGAGAGAATAAATCCACATTATATGCAGGGTTGGGTATACCATCAACAAGCTGTAAGATTTGCCAATTTGCTTCCGTCGACCCAAACCAGATAAGTGGACATTGGAACAAGGCTGCAATTCTAAAATCAAATATCATAAATTCAGAATAACCATTGGGGAAACACGTAGGGATATCTATTAAAGAAAAAAGTATTATTAATGTAATGTTTATTACCAAACAGTACCTAGTTAATAATTTCTAAGACGAAATTTTCTCTACCGAACACATCTCGAATAAGAAATTATTAGTCCTATAAGAGAATAAGCAATGAAACTATCAGATTAATCAATTCAAAGTCAGATTTTGATATGACCGTCTATATAAAATTACCTATGCGTGTTTCAACTTATGAAATTTAAACGTTTGTAGTAGTCATTGCATTTGCCTTGTTTGCAGCTGTCATACAACAAATAGTCTCGAGACAGCAAAATACGTCGCAGCATAACGCTATCCCATGTTTATATTACTTCGTATTTTTCCATACCGATGTAAAGTTATGTATTTTGCCTGTCGAGCGGAAAATGTTTTCGATTTCCGTTCCGGGATAGATTTTATATACAGAAATTGGCTGCGTAAAAAGTCTTGAAGCTTCAGATATTGTGATTTGATACCTACATTCAAGATTTTATATTATATTTAAATATAAGAACAAGTCTATGTTTATTTGGGTTCATCAGACGTTCTAAAAACGTATTAAGTAAGAAACAACAATATGTGGTCGCTTGTATTGTAAAGTAACTTAACTACAGATACTTGGTATTGAAAGTGCAAAGCATTTACCACACATTCATATTAATATTCTTTAATAAGTATAATAAAGACTTTCTTCCTTGTTGTAATCCCTTTTTTCTTCACTTTATCCATTCGCTGTTGTGTTGATGTAAGTACAAGAAAGTAAGCGAAGCAAAATCTCACCCAGCAACAGTATTAGAAAAAAACCATCCATATATGACAGCATCAAACTTCTCTTTGGGATCACTTAGGAACTTCACTAAGTTTTCTTGTTGTAAGAACTGCTTATGAAAGTTGTGAATCATATAAAAGAACAACATTGAGTCCCCGAAGTTTTCTTGGCCAATTCGATTCTTTAGCTTAAATTTCTCGACTGAAAATGGAAGAAAGAATATTTTTCTGTGCAATTCGCATGATGTGCTTGTTCGGAAGATTATGATTTCTTGTTTTCCAGTTTCATGTCAATACGCTGTTTTAGACTTGAACTTTTATTATTACGGAAATCAAAGAATGATTCAGAAGGACCTTAACATTTGCTAATAAAAAATTATGCAGTTTACATGTACCTATGTCAGTAAAAAATATTATCTGTAGTTCAGTATCTAATTGTAGCCAAAAAATGATAAAAAATAAAAATAGTTTATTGATATTGCAAGCAAATGAAATGTTGTGTTGTATAGAGAATTATTTAACAGTGACTACGTTGCCAGCAAACAGCGCTTTCAAAAATACCTAAATCTAAAGCACATTTAGTTGTAAAAATACGATTTTTCATAGAACAATTATTAAAATTCCAACAGCGTTACAGCATAACATAAATTTCAATTCACAAATAATGTTTAAATGAACTAATATGACTATAATAATGCATAAATTATTTACCAGTACCTACCACTGATCGATTAAATCATTTCAGAAAATAATAAATTCACTTACATGACTCTGGGTCCTCCTTCATAAGTTTTTCTAATATGTTTGGAACAATGACTTCTCTGTAATTTTCAACCGGTTGTTCTCGCGGATATGCTGTCATGTGAACTACCTTAAAAGAAAATTAAAGGCGTTCTATATCGGTACATTACCGGTAAACATAGTTACGTACTTTCTCATTTAACATAATATTTTAGCAGCACAATGAATACTTATGTATATATTATGTTGCAGAACTAGCAAGAGAGAGTGATTTCAATAAGGTTAGGGTAACGGTTCGATACAAGATTTTTTTTTGGAAAAGATAACATATGGTCAATTTTAAAAGCAAAGAAAAACGATAAAAGCCACCTAATGAATTTGTAAGTCCCAAATGACAGGGTTAGGTAGTTTTCTGCCTTGGAATTTGTGATATGGCCTAAAATAAATTCAGAACCACCTGTCTTACTAAAATAAAAGTTTGGTACCTTCCTATTTGTTTTACAAAAAGTTCTTTTTATGATATTACACATCCGTAATCCCAAACAAAAACGGAATGCTAATCGTTCCACGTTAATGGCAGTTTTTGCTGTATTTCAGCCTAATACAACGTCGTTGATGCTAATCTCGTCCGCAATTTACGTTTAATGGGAAACAAGGTGATAGTTGCCAAATTACTCGCCGAATAAAATATTAGATTTTAGGATGTTTTTTTAGTGAAAACAGTGATATTATTGAATGTTTCTTTGAATGGTGGGTATACAGGAAGCCATTAGTCACGCAATATCTTGTTTTGCAAAACTATAATTTGGCATGGTGGCACTCAGATATGTCATGGTCAAAATGTGAAACCTTCAATAGTCGATAAGATTTTTTTAAAAGTGAAAGTTATTTTGTTATGTGACTTTTTACAAACATTTTTATAAATTTTAAGCTGACTATCCACTACTTATTCTGTTATTCATGGTCATTATATTTTAATATAATTAACGTGAAGTAGGTACTTAGGTACTTATATAATATATATAAATACCATAATTAAATTAAATATTATAATGAAGTCCGAATTGAAGCCTAGGAAGTGAACGACCTCCAGCCAAAGTTATAAAACAATTAAGTAAAATTGTTTTACATGAAAGCCGTAAAAGTACGAGTAATTTATAAAAATGAATTACCTATTTAAAAGGTTGATCTTTCGACCTTATAAAAACTTATTTTACACTAACCTAATAAATAACTACCACTACCTAATAAATAAATACGTGATTGATTTATCGGCAACAAAAATATATATAAGCACAATAGCGTACGCTCGAATGAGGGCCACCGCGTGTCAGAAATCCGCTAGATGCGCTAGTGTAGAATGAGGTCTAGCTGTCATGTTCCACCAATGAGAGGCAAGCTACTGGCCTGTGATTAGTGGTACATGTCAGCTGGACCTCATTCTACACTAGCGCATCTAGCGGATTTCTGACACGCGGTGGCCCTCATTAAATTAATATAACGGACTTAACTCGTGTCTTTGACTACGTCAAAAAAAAAGTGAGTTAAATCCGTATTTTGTATTTGTTTTTGTTTCACTAATATAAGAATGTGTAGGTATCGCTATAAATAGCCGCGAAGGCATCAGCAATTAATAACGTTGGAATGAAATAATTGTAAACGGATTTAACTCGCGTATTTTATTGTATTGGCTGACGATACGAAAATTTTACAGTTACCATATTCGTAGCACGACTGAGCTGACAATAGGCCAACGCTTAACCTGTGTAATAACCGCGAAGGCATCAGAAATTAATAATTAATAACGCATTCAGTTTATTTTTCAAATGACTTCTTTTATTTCACAGTGCTAGCTCGGACTAGGTTCAAACTTCGCTGATTCCGCACATGGTGGTAAAACTTTTAATTAGATATTTTGGAAGCAACGGGCTGAATTCTGCTTTTAGTGAAAACTATTTCAATTCAGATTAAACAGCAAAGAATCGTAATTGGGTACAATTTAAAATAGTTGAATTCCGTTGTATTCAACCAATATTAAGTTACTGATAGCCACTTGATATCAAGAATCATGTAACACATTAGTGTTACATAAATGTTATTCATGTTATTAATTTTTATGCCATAAAGAGTTTACATACAATCATATTATATAATTTCCATACAAAAAAACTAAGATGCTATTGATGATTTGTATGCTACTCCCTTTCGGGATACTCCAAAATGAAATGAGTGAAATATGAATAAGAAAATAATAAGTTTGTAATTATTTACCTTGTGCCCAGCTTCTAACAATCGGTTGGAGACAGCATGGCCTAATATGCTATGACTTTTTGAAGCCATCGGAAAAATCACTAGAAACGTGTATGCTTCTGTTGTCAGAAACAAAAAACAAGAAAACATGATCTTCCATAATAACATCTGTAACAAAATAACCATAACATAATTATAACTACATTTGTATATCACACATAAATTTAGACAGTTAAAAAAGAAACTTGCTCTGAGTATTTTAAGAGCACTTTTTTTTTTATAAACAACACAACATATAATCTCGGGAGTTACCCATGCACTAAGATAATTAGAGCTGAGATGTTGCAACAATGCTATATAAAATACAGACTATACATCATCTTTACTAGAAAAGTGTAATATCTCGAAATGTGACAACGTATGAATTCAAATTCAATTGTGCAGTCTTAAAGTCTTAATTGGAGTAACAAAATATTTGGAGATGTCACACTTTTCTTGTAAAGGTGCAAATATGTATGTTTTATGTGGCTGACTCTTTCGTTCATGAGAAACGAAAAAAGGATGGAGAGATGTAGAACTTGAACTGGTACCGAGTTGATTAAAGTTTATGCAGATTTTCCTCATAGAGACCACACTGGTACTTAATAATACTTTTTAAAAATTAAAATATTATTGGATAAGTTTAATTTAAAATCCAGACCACTTTAAATCCTTTAGATACGAATATAAGATTTATTTGTAAGTATGTATTTTATAAATTCAAATTTTTCAAAAAAAAAGATGTAAAATAAAATATGTCACTTGACTTTTTGCGGCGTTTTTTCTCAGCCCTTTTTGATGTATTTCAAGTATCTTAAAAGACTTAGTTAAATTATGCGTTTCTACGAAACATAAATATTTAACGTTTAAAATCAGAATAATAGCTAAACTTAGTAATTTTTAAAACAATACTTTCAATAATATTCGTACAATTAGTTTTTGCGCACAGTTTAGTGGCGTGTCCACAATTAAAAACATGTTTAAATACCAAACTCGTATCGTAAATCTATATTACTCAGAAATCTATATTCAAGAATCAACTTTGAATTAATTAGTGTTAATTTTCTATTTGCACCAAGGATACACCATGAATTATAAAATCACTTTTAAAACAAGAGTATTTAAGGTACAATTTCGAGTGAGATCGTGAAGATTAAATGGGCAACGGCGGCCAAAATCACAAATTGCGTTCATTTAGGAACAAATGAGTTATCATGAGTTAAATTGTTAAAGTGCAGGACACTGCGCAGTGAACGCGTTTAGTGATAAGACGTAGGTAAGTTTTGTTTAGATTAGATATTTTTATTCGGTAAGTCCAACACTTTCAAAGCTTACAATTAAAGAGATAATCTACTTTAAAATGTAAGCATGTTACTTTCATTATTAATGAATAATTATAAACATATCAGATGAAATAAAGTTTGAAAAGCAGTATATCATTTTAAGCTTATTATAACTATATTTTGTGCTCATGCCATGATGCTCAGCGCTCATATTTTTAATGTAAACGACATCTACAAAATACTTTCCTACCTGTAATATTCACATCGCAGTACCTAACGACTTCTGTATCATTATTCTTTCCTATCTGACACTACCAAAATTATATGACATATAATAGACTGCTTAGAATGAAATATGGCTCCTAAGAATTTTTATATTCAGGTAAGTGTAGATGCCATTACATATTATATTTAGGGACATAAAAATAGCGTTTTCTTTATATTAAGTTTTTTACAAAAAGTAAGTTACAAAAAATTGAGGTTTAGCACGTGATATTGTTAGTCTTCCAAAAATACCTGGACCTTATTGGATGAACTTAAACGCATAGAAAGCTAAACGTGGATGAATATATTGAGTAGTATACTACAACGAGAGTTAAACCACGAAGTTTTGCTCGTCATGGGTTCAAAAGACCATAAATAATTTAAATGCTTTTCATTGAATAAAAGAACCTATCAAAATAAGATTTGACCCTTTTGAAATAAAAAAAATAATTATAGATTTGTATTACCAGAACTAACTATTACTACTATTAACACTTTGCACGTGGCTGAAAACGCTCTTGGTCGACTTTTTTAAGATAAGGAGTAAAAAAACCTCTTTTTATAATAGTTAGGCCTTAATAAAAGTATTAGAGGATCATTATTAAATAATAAGTACTTTTTTCCTATAATGATGCATGCATTATTATATTATGCATTGTTACTATAACAATAAGGAATTTCACATTAATTGGTTTAATCATTACCTAATAGCAAACAACCAATATTAAACAGGCTAAGTTCGGTTTGAGCTAGTTGTTCTAAGTTTCCCTAAGTTCTGAACGGAGGCTGAGTGACCTAGTCTTCAACTGAAATTGTATCTGCTGTATATTTCCAATTAACAATATTATCTTCGGAATGAAACAACTTTAACGGATTTAACTCGCGTATTTTATTTTTATTGGCTGACGTTTCAGAGCCTTTACAGATTCCATAATAGTAGCTGACTGAGCTGTCAATAGTATTATATTATCTTCTTCAATATTTTTGCATCGGTTTACATTTAATATTTGCTACTCACTTCTTGCACCTACGTAGGTACTATCTTAATTCACATTTTTTTAAAATAATTTTATTTTATTTTATAGGTATGACGGCAATGATTACTTTTTTTATACTAAGTTCTGTGATTCAAATATGTCTTGGATACAATATTTTACTAGTATTTCCAGAGCCTACAAAAAGTCATCTGATTTTGGGAGATGATTATGTAAGACTACTTTTGGAAGCTAATCATAAGGTAAGTATGCACAAGAATAACTGTATAATATGGCATTATAATAAAATTGTTGCACTATCAGTCACAGTTAGTAAGCATATTACAGTCGCTGTTTTTTACTGAAAAGTCTTGTCTATTAAACACACACACACACGTACATGTGTGCTTGCATATCTTATATAACACTAGCTTCTGCCCGCGACTTCGTCCACGTGGAACTCCTCCTTTTTTGTAGTCGGTTAAAAAGTGGCCTATGTTCTTTCTCAGGCTCCAGACTTTGTTTGTGCCAAATTTCATTTAAATAGGTCCAGTAGTTTTAGCGTGAAAGCGTAACAGGCAGACAGACAGACAGAGTTACTTTCGCATTTATAATATTAGTGAGGATTTTCCTTTAGGAGAGCCTAGTTACCCACGATACAGGGACTCGTAGTGAGGCGACTAGTTCACACCTAAGTGTCATGCAGGTATAAATATATATTTTTTTATTATTTTATCGATACACAAATAACGCAATTCCTAAATGTCGGATTACCTGCAAAATTATCGACTTAACACTTAAGACAACATCACAGTAAAAGTGCAACGAAACGAATAAATTATTCAAATGTTCAATCCGAGAGATGTTTTACACTGATTGAAATGGTCGTACAATATTTAACTACTGTTTGCAAACTAAGCCGGATTATTAAGGGCTTTGCAAAGTCTACTTTGTAATTTTATTATTTTTAGTTCTGCACGGCTAAAATAACAGATTATTCAAATTTTAACTATCTCCTTTGTTCTTTGATAAAAAAATAAGTAATTAAGCATTTAGTTTTGAAATAAACCAGTTTAGTTATTAAAGTAATATCTTATTATTACTTTATTAGATATCTGTTGTACAGCCATGATTAAAATAATGAATATATAGTTCTTCTTTTAAAAAGAACAGCTAAATAGATGTATCTCTATATAAAAAACTTCAATGTTCTCCGTAGTTGCTGATTGAAACGAACAAACTTATCAGCGACGTAGGAAGAGTTATTTTTTTAAAAGTATCGTTAAATAATTTTCTCTCTCATAAATATTTTAAGCGTTTCCTTTGATTCCACATCAATTAAATATCTGTCTAACGCCTAGTCTAGGCCTGAAAGCGTAACAGAACCATTTCCGCATTTATAACATTAGTAAGAACGAAGTACAAACTTTTTTTACTTCAGTCATAATTATTTACGTGAATTCAACCAGTAAATGGCGTTACAGCTGGAATAATTTCCTGTACAAAACATTTAATGAAATTTCGCAATAGCCACTGAATTACTTTGAAGCTTTTGTTTCAGTGTTTGTTACTAGTTCTACTTTCCAACTTGTTTGCAACAATTGTTCAGTTTTGAAAATATAACTCGAACGTAGAATAACCTGAATGCCGATGCTGTATATAGAGTTGAGAACTTGCACAAAATAACCTATTTTAGTTGCGGAAGTCGGAAATACCGTACACTCGGACACCGACGAATTGATACCTTCAATACCATTGCTTTTATTGGCTTAAATGAAACACCTGTGGAATGTTTATGCACTATGCTAATCATATAAAAGCTTTTAAGAGTTTTTACTAATCCATCTTTAGGAATTTTATTTTATTGTTAATAAACGTCCTTATATCATCTGGAATAGGAGCTAGTATCTATGACAGCAATAAAGAGTATTAATGAATATGTTCCATATAATTATTATGATTAACATGTTTCGATAAGATTCATTTCGGTTTTGTGTTGGTATCTACCTTATAAAAATATATTAATGTTACAGAGAATACTTGTCGCGTTTATACATGATTTCAGAACTAAAATAACTGCAAGAACAGAATTTGACCGTAATTTCTCATTGTTATTTTCCATATTGCCGTTGGAGTTGGAACTATACAACGAAGTCTTCGGTTCTGCAGCTATTACTACTGGCCTTGCTCTTCCATTATACACAGATATCACCAAAAACTACTCAATGATGTTGGCAAACACACACCCTTCTGTGGCACTGCGTGTAATACCAACCAGTGTTAAAGAAAAAGCTGGTTATCATATAAAACTGCCTCCTGTAGAAATGAATTCGGTATGTGTTCGCAGTTTTTCTTGCTTTGGAAACTTTTTGTTCATGTAGGAAAATATTTTAGGTAAAAAAAAAATATTATAATAAGTATATGATTATTAACACAAAATAATACGAATAAAGACATAACAATACATCAATACTTATTTGCATGTAGGTATCATTTAATTGAATGTAAATTAAGAACAATAAATTGTGCATTGTTTATTTAAAGAATAAGGATGCTAAATGATCAAACGCTAATTGGATTAATAAGAGTATATTTCCTGAATAAATTCTAAATACGTTTTTAACATAATGTAATTTATTAAGTAAACGCAATATTTCCCGTAGCACTATTGAGCGAACGATGGTCTAACTAAACTAAACATTATACAAATTACCTTACTTTACTAATTACTAAATTTAACTATTAAGTACCATCTTTTAAAATATGAAATATTTATCTTTCGTTCTACGCATGAATTAATTATTTTACAACACAAATACAACTAGTACTTCGGAAAGCCCATCATTACTGAGAAGAAACGTAGCAAGGACCTCAGTAGATATAATAATATAGGAAATATTTTGACTCTAAAATTTTAAACATGTATAATTTAACATAAAAAAAAAGTATAACCAAGTCTATCCAGTCTTCTGTTTATGTTGCCCGATTCCATACAATACCTACGCGAATTAAATCCGTTATAGTTGTTTCATTTTAATGTGTAATAACCGCGAAACATCAGAAACTGCAATACCTACTTCCCTTTTAAACAAATACAATACGAAATATAATCAGTCTACTCATTAGCAAAGCCACTCGCTGAGTACTACAATACAAACATAAATTTAAAAAATAAACAATATAACGTATTAATTAAGATATTTATTGTAATACTTCTTTAGTCATTGTAGGTAGTATTAATTAAATATTGTGCGATATTAACAAATGTATGCACACCTTCAATGACAGGCCTGATTCAAGTGAAGCATAAAATGAAATACCAGCATCCACGGACAAAAACAACATTTATAAAACAATCAGTAAAAATAAATGGTTTACACAACTGTTTGTTTGTATATGATTCTCATATAATGTTAAAAATATTCGTTCTGTTGATTTCAGAAGCTAAAATTCCTTATGGATTCTTCGACACAAGGCATAGTCTACTTTAGTTTCGGCAGCTCAAAAGCAGCACGATATATCGGCAAGGATATGCGCACCAATTTACTTAATATATTTAGGGGCTTCAACCTAACATTCTTGTGGAAGATGGAAGTTTTCGAGAACCTTCCACCGAATGTACACTTGGTGGATTGGGCACCGCAGACCAGCATATTAAATAAGTGAATTGGATTATTAAATTATTCAGTCATATTGAAATGAAACAATCATAACAGATGTAACACGCCGACTGAACTGACGATAGTCTACTAACACTATTAGATATTATTTAAAGATACTTCATTAAACAATGTAATAACAAATACCGACCACACCCTAGTTGGTATTCCAAATAGGCTTCACGCTTATAATGCATTTACCGTAATTGGCGAAATTCTCTCATAAGAAATGTATCCAATCGACTTAAACCAGAATTCCTATCTAGTGTAAGGTTGTTAGAAATATAGTTACTTTTCCTATTGTAAAAAGGCCATCACATTAATGATGGCTGATGTAATGTAAGTAATAAGTTCTGATGCCTACGCGGTCAAATCAAATTAATTTATTGCTAGAAATCAATCTCAATACAAGATGGAATGGTCGTTACACATTATAATGAAACAACTATACCTAACGGATTTATTATTTGCCGTTTTAAAACTATACGGTCATATTCGTAGCAAGAATTAGCTGCCTATACTACAACGATAAAGCTACTATAAATTAAAAGTACGTAGGTAAGGAAGGCACAAAGTTAGGCTATTGTAAAGCGCGTTACTTTAAAATATTAAATTGTATAGGTGAAGATATTTATAGTTTTTGATTATCATAATATAGCATTTTTTTATATGCAATATTATGATACTTAATCGATTATGATACCTGAAGGTACCGGGATAACATGAAAAGCATATCGGCAGCATACCATGACCGTCCAACACGCCCCGACAAAGAGTTAGTTCATTGGGTAGAACACGTTATACGTACACAAGGAGCTACATACCTTCGCTCTCCAGCACTTTTGGCGCCAGAATACCAAAAAGCTTACCTTGACCTTGCTGCTTTGATTATAACAGAGATAGATGTTGTATTGACCATGATTATATGGAGCGTTATTAGGTGTATCAGAAGATTGAAGCAAATGTATTTATAAAGAACTAACTTAAATCAGTTTCAATCTTCGTGTCTGAATGTTGGTACAACTGCGCTTTTGCATTTCAAATTAGGAGCAAACGTTTCCGTTGTTTTGGGAAGAGTCTGTTCTTGTATGGTTGGCAACGACATCTGTTAGCCTTTTAATTGCATTCTGTTGTTGGAAACAAAATGGAACTCGGTTGCTGGTAAAAAGGGCACTTAGGATAAAAGGCAGATAACTGTGGAGCAATCCAATAGCGTGTAGCAGTAAAAGTGAAAATAAAGTATCTTCCAAGTAATATAGAATGTACCTATGCACCGTATTAAAATGAACAAACCAGACACCAGAGGAAAATTTATTAAAATTCACATGAAGTTCGAGTCGGTGTCGTGACTTGTCGAAACTTTGCTACTTGGCTATTCCAAGCGATTCTCGCGTCGGATGTGAACCGCCATTTTGATTGAGTGAATGATTTGTGTACATTCCGCTTTGGGTCACAGTTGGGGCGGTTAGAGGATGCCGAATTGAAATAGGTTGCTTATCCAACTGCGCCACGCGTGACCGAATGTGATAACTGGTATTTGTATTAAGTCTTTGCTCAGTGTCACAGAGTCTGAGAAAGGATATTGGATTTCCAAGCCCCTTTTTTAGCTTTGGTTTAAAAAATAAGTAATGTTGATTGTTGCATTTCTCTGTTTTGCTTGGTGTTCAATAAATTAATAAAATTGTAACCAATTTTTTTATGATAACATTGTATCTCATAGTGCTAGTTGCGGTAATTTCATTTTAATTATCTAAACTTATTAATTACCATCAGTGTAGCAAGGTTAACTAAAAAGTGATATAGGTACATAATGTCTAGTGTGTTAATGGCTCCTACGTATTTCTTTCTACAAGGTTTTCTTACGGTGACAAAAGAACCTACATGTTTTTCTCATTTCTCAATGTCAAGTAACCATTAGTTCAGGAAAGCGTCGAAGTAGTTTCATTATTTCCGGTTTGATTGGATATATAGTTAAGTGCTTTTGCTAACTAAGATTTGTGGTAAAATTTGTATGCAACTTTGTCATTGAAACATTAGGTAAATATGTTGCGTATAAAAGTTTTACACGAAATTTTCTATCTCTTCCCAGGCAGAAGAAAGGGAAGGCAAAATTGGTAATAAATAAATAATAAATTGTAATAGGAAATATTTATGAAATTTAAATTTGGGTCCAATGCTTTATATTAGCGATTATTCAACTTTTTTATTATCTAACATTATTAATTGGGCGGGATATTGAAATGTGCGAATCACAATGCCATTGATTCAAACGAAACGTGATCTGAAATACTTACTGTTGCCTACGTTTTTATGGAAATTGGACTCTTCATAAGGCAAAATAGTCATACCTGATTTATGCGCTGTGTTGATTTTGTATCATTTATCATAGTTCAAAATTAATTAAATATATAGCTAATAGGTAGCTTGATTTATATTTTGCTTAGCTAAATGAGTATTTATAGCCCAGACAATGGTCACGGAGTTCGCAAAGAGCCGGACTAATTAAATAGCTGCCGACATGACATCTGCTGACGACAGGCGATGCACTCGCTGCAGGAGCTCGGTGCACTAAACGCAGAATCATTTCTATTTCTGACTGAATACTTAAGTTAGCAAGCTGCGAATCATTTCTATTTCTTAAGTTAGCAAGCTGCAGATTGTAGGTACTGCGTGACTGGATTATTGACCAGCGTCCGACTGGTACTCGATTAAATCAACAAGATAGGGGGGTGGCGGTCGAATTCCATTCAAAAGATAGTAATTTGATCAAAAGCAACAAGGAAAAATCTATAGTTTTTTTGAGCCCTAATCGACTTGATGGTTCCTTCAGGTATGTGATACCTTCACTTCGTCTCTCAGGATCATCATCCGATTAAGTAGCAGTGAGATAATAAGTGTAAAGTCGAAACAAGTGCGAGTCGGACTCTCGCATGAAGAACTTCGTACCATTCAAAACGACAAGAAAATTGCGTTTGTTATATGGGTACTCCCTTCAATACTTATTTTTATTATATATTTTAGTATTTATTGTTATAGTGACAATAGTAATACATAATTTGTGAACAATTAAACTAGCTAACGGTTACTGAAATACAGCCTTGTAATTGACGGACGGACAATGGAGTCTCAGTAATAGGGTCCCGTTTTATCCTTTGGGTCTAAAAAATTTTTTAAACTATAACTGATTGCAATTAGAAAACCTAATTGATCTTTTAAACACTTCAAAAATATTTGATACTCTTGTACTATTGTTAATGAAAAAACGAATGAAGAAAACATGCATGGATATTAAATTAGTATTTATTAGTCAGCTCCCTTCCTATCTTCATTGCATGCTAGTAGAGTAAGTTTGAGTAAGCATGCAGAAATGCCTCCCTTGGACACCTCGTTTGATTCCACTCTAGTCTGGCGCTCCATAAAATATAAATATATTATTATAGATTGATCTAAAGGGTGCTATTTTAAAGAAATTCTCTTCAGGAGAGGCGAAAAACTAATTTATATGCACATATACGCATGTAGGACTTTTCTGTATAAATGTATGCTTGTTTTCTAGAAAATTTAGCTTAAATCTGTTTGGTTGGTTGGCAGGCAGTGAAAAAATATAATAGGCACTCTAAAGAAACAAACCCTTGTACATAAGTGTGATTCTAAGCCGCTTATTTGGGGATGTCGATTGTTAGTTAAATGAATTTCATATAGATTATATTATTATGTTGTCTAAAGGTGAATAATATTTATGTAGGACTGGTCAAGACCCATTTTTAAGGGGAACTTGCGGGATAGGAAATACTAAGCTAATTTTACCTACAATTCTTATGTAAAATTAAATACCTAACTTCATTTGCAACAAAAATATTCACATCAACCACATACGAGTTACGCGGATAAAGATACGTAAGTGCGTGCCAAACTCGGTTTCTCCATTTCTTTTCTCCAAACCATTTCCTTTTTTACTGCGGTGAATCTAAGAGAATAAAATTGTTATTTACGTCTGCTATATGAGATGTAAATAAGAACAGCAGGATACCCGAAGGAGTAATACTACAGTTCGATACAAATGTATCTTTTCAATTTTTTACTTGTTCAAACATGACCTAAGCGTATGACGAGTTTAAAATACATTTACATACTTACTTAAATTTCGTTTCGGTTCACTATTTTTCGTTGAAATGGAACAATTACAACGGATTTAACTCGGTTATTTTATTTTATTTGGTGACGATTCGTAGACATTACTGTCCCCATATTCGTAGTCTTTAGTGTTAGATGTTAACTCAGGCCCAACAAGAAAAGTAGGTAGTAATCTTGTGCTTCCTCAAGTATGTTATGTCAATGAGACTTATTAACATATACAAGTTGATTATACCTATATGGAGATATAGGAATAATTGATCATATAACTGTGCCCAAATCTTGTTTAAAGCACGTTACAAGTTTCTTAAACGGAAAAATAAAGTACTTAGTCTTGAGAACGCTGTAACTACTGATTTTGCTTGTTGGTAGCGGAAGTCATCAAATTAGGAAACACGAATAAATAACTACTTATTTATTCGTGTTTCCTAATTTGATGAACGTTCATAAATAAACGGACTTCACCAGGCTAAATGCAAGACATTATTATAATATGAAATGCACCATTTGCATTCCCCAGCCAAGACTCTCTATTGCTAATATCAGTCGCAGCTTTAGATGGAAGAGAGTCCCGTATTTATATTTCCCTGCTGTACGGGGAAATGTTCGTACCGAGTTCGTAGGTATACTCCCGTGGGAGGGAAAAACAATCTCGCAGTTTCTAAGGAGGATTTGTATTGCCATAATGCAGAATAAAAAAATGTTGAAGAATTGGAAATAATTTGGACTTTTTCTTTTATCATAGACATTCATAGATAACCAACAAGCAAAGTTGTCTTATAAGACAAATTATATGTCTGGAATTACTAATAACGATCTTGCATTTCCTCAAGTATGTTATAGGACTTTTCAACATGTACAAATCAATACATAGTATAAAACAAAGTCGCTTTCGCTGTATGTCCGTATGTATGCTTAGATCTTTAAAACTACGCAACGGATTTTGATGCGGTTTTTTTTAATAGATAGAGTGATTCTTAAGGAAGGTTTATAGCCCCCGTGTGAAGCCGGGGCGGGTCGCTAGTTAATTATAAATCACATAATAATAAGTTCTATAAAGGAAAAATAAAGTAATCTTGAGAACGCTATAAGTATTGATTATTGAATTTATGATATTTTATTATGTTTTTTGTTATAATAATTTACTTCAGTCCCGTGTCCTTTATAGTCTTATTTTATACACGGAATTAAATTTCAAATAAGCCCAATTTCGATTATAACAGCGAGTAGGTAAATGACATCAAAGAACAAAACAAAAAGTTTTTGTTTCATGGAAAATAAAACGATTTGCAAACACTTCCCTTTATTTGAAGTCGTTATATAACTCTACCTACGTTAATTTAAAGAAACGTCATAGCTAAGTAGTATATATACCCAAGTGGTACTTAGCGCTCGTGAGGTCGCGAGTTGAAACCCGGCCAGTGTAAAACATTTATCCGGCGTGCCACTACCTCTCTTGTGACAAAAAAACCATTAATTTGGAATATGCATACTATCATAAAATTATATACCTTAATAGGGTTGTAATCTCCCACACCACATTGGTCCAGTGTATTGTCCCACTGGTAGGCCCAAGCATCTCTAGAAATATCTTACCTGGATTAGATTTTCTTACCTAGATATTTCTAGAGTCTTACGCACACCATTGGGACAAAACGCTAAATTATTATATACCAACTCTAGTTCATTTTCACACAGGTAACAGATATTAAAAACTTGAATAGTCTTTTACATTTACGAAGAAGTTCGTAGAACGCTGCGAAACTAATCTAGCTCTGGCTTAAAGTGATCTAACTCTAGACCTAGGTTAATAAGCGGAATATTACAAGTTACTGCGGCGTTTAACAGGCTAGTATCGCGTAGGATTACCTACAAAGAAAATTATCTTTATTGTGTTCTACAACAAAACAGAAGAGAATAAGTTACTTGGAGGTACGTCTTTTTGTTGCACTTTTCTATTCTAGGTAGACAAAAATGTGGTCTGAGGCCTTTTTTATTAACTGGCCGAGGTCATTATACTATTTTTCTGTTCGACGAAGCCAGAAAGCGGCAACTTCATTTAGCGCAGCGGCCCGAAGGTTGGCGCTTTCTGGCCGGAGGGCAGAAAAAAATATTTACCTGGTACGCTTTCTATCTTGGGTTTTGTTTTTTGTTAAAATTATCTTCAGAACTTTTAAAATATATATATATATATATATTAATATCAATAGGTATCTAATTATTTTCCTATGTCAATATTACAGTAAACACTAAGTTAAAACATATTCTCTTAAGTAAGTGTTCAGTAATTTTGGTACTTATACGAAGGTTTTTCTTACAGCGAGAAGTAAATCATCTTGAATAGTAATTTTATGATATAAGTAATAGGTATGCTACACATCATACCTATATGATCAATATAATAATAGGTAGGTACTTGTATTTATTTTTTGGTTTCTATTATCTAATATAACAGTTCAAAGTTAATTTTACTCATGTTACACCCTCCATTATTCAGCGGAAATTAACTTCATTTAAACTTTTGAAGTGCTTCAATTAGCAGGTTCATTAAACCGTAACATATCCCGAGAACTGATCAAAGCTAATTTACTTCCACTTCAGAAATTGATTCACAATGATTTGAATAATAAGTCTTCAGGATTAGATCCAAATAGGTTACCTCGTGGTATTTTGTACAGCGACGACGAAGTGTCTAAGATACGATGACAACATTACATACGTATATTATTGCACAAAACACTTACCTTTATTCTATCACGACTGCCATAACGGCCGTCGTACTCCCCTATGCACAGATTCTGTACACAGATACACAGGCATCTGCCGCGCGATATTAGGCCTCATCCACATATTATAGCAAACTCAATAGTGATACAGCGGCCCCGCCGGCGGGGCACGAGTCGGACCTATCCGTAGTTACCTTCTGACCCGCTGAAACCTAATTGTGTTAACGCATCTCCTGATGTGCGGCCCCTACTCTGGGGGGCACTCGGATCGGCCAGGGCTAAAAACCCAAAAAAAATAAGTAGGTACAGACTTTGAAGGTTTTTATCTGGAATTTGGCCTATTGTTCGGTTTTGCAGTAAATTGAAAAAAAAACTTACCTGTGTTTTGACTTTTGTGACTCGTATAAATCTGTAGTTGTTTGTTAGTTGTGTTATCTATATGTGGTCAATCTTTTTTTTTATTAAACGAGTTTTTTCATATAAGAGGCACAAATAGAGAATCATCATTCCTTTGTTTACCAATAAATTCAAATAGATGGCTACATAATAAATTTCAAAGGCGAAGGGTGCGCATGGCTAACAATCCCAAACTCAATCTAAAGACGTTTATATAAACAGACACTTTGTATTTAATCAAAGCTTGTGTTTGTGCTTTCCAGCCTTCGTAAATTAATTACCATTGAAATAATGGAGATGAATTCATATTACTGTAATATCACTTGAACGTAGAGTATTAAAATTTAAAATGTTTGCTATAAAAGGACACTCGTATTTGATGTCATTAAAAAATAATACCATTCAAAACATTTATAGACAATGAATGTGTGCGTCATAGCAACCTTATTTTTGTTAGTGATTTTTGATATTGCTAAAAATAATTAGAATTTGCCTAATTTTATAAATCCATTATCATGTAGGTACTTGAGTCTACTCCTAGAATGCTCCGTCGTCGTGCGTTTTAGTTCACATTTTAACACCGTGTCGTTTTATCCGTGCTCCCGTGCACTACAGTGCCCCTTGATATCCCTGATTTTAATTAGAAGAAGTAACCCGTATGTGTAGTTTTGTTTTTCGTTCTGGGATTGTTATAAAGTCATTACGTAAGTACTTCGACATTAACGTGGTCCCTAGTCATAAACTTCCAGGCAAACTTATCAGGTAACCCGCAATTCAAGGGATTATTACATTTACGCTGATAACTTCACCTACATACTCCTCAACTCTATCGACTTAGTAAATGGGCAGACTGTTGTCAAAGTAGGCTGTGTAATGCGTAGTTTGTCCTTGTTGAATCGTAATTCTGTTTGTATACACGTAGTTGGAAAACATAAACACGACACAAATTTGCCAATACGACGTTACCGATTGACTTTATCAGATTGTAAAGGATTCATTAGATACGGTAGCTACCGTATCTATTAAATTCCCCAAATTAAATATCATCCTTTATGATCAGTTAAGTAAAATACCTCTACTAATGATGGCAGAGTTATTTATAGTAATAAATGAGTAACGTAGTGAGTAGCAGTACTTCTGTTTGTTGTGCCGATTCCTATTGTTACTATCCACCTGTAATAATGTTATGTACTTATAGAATGCTATAAATTAATTAAATTGAATTCGGTGTTTCTCGTTATGTATAAAAAATATATTAGATTAGACATTAAATTTGACATCAGGCAGCTTTAGACCGTCATTACTAACATAGAAAGAATTTAATGTTAGAAAAACTTCTCAATTGCGTTATGTTAGGTTTTCAATATGTATAAGATAATAAATGGCATATCTGATAAAGAGTAACATTGAGTCTGGCGTAGAGCAAATATTAAAAAGCAGAAACCTTTTGTTTATCTAACTTCTGAATGCGACATCGACCGCATGGAATAGTTACTGATCCGCTTCCAGTAGTACCTGAGATAAGCGCGTTCGAGCAAACAAACAAACTCTTCATCTTTATATATTAAATGGTAAACAGATAAACAAGCAAAAAAATATATTATAATAATGCACATGTATTTCTTAGTGGTGCAATATGGAAGTATCCGCACTGCATGTTATGCTTGTAATTACTTCGTCGTAAGGTCTAATATTTATTTTCGTAAAGGCAGTAAATTTGTCGTCAAAAAGCAATCGCTTGTCGGCAGTTAAAAATAACAACACTATCAACTGGTATCTCAATTGTGATGTGACTGCGCAAAGGATGACTCTCGTTCACATTACAAATTTTTTTATCCCCTCTTGCACCCTCCTATATTTTTGAACAACTTAACCGATTTTCATTATACATTTAATTTTGTAATGTATGTCATCTTCTTTCATTTGATATCAGACTTGGGTTCATTATTTTGTAGACATTTAGTTTTTTATCCCTAATTTTATACCCTATAAGTATTAAATGACTAAACCGATTTCCATCAACACCATCGATTGCCTAAATCACCTTAAAAAAAATGGATTCTAAATCTGTTCATCCTTTAGGGAGCTATGACGCTACAGACACATACACGCATACAAACACACACACACACACACACACACACTTAATAGATAGGTACGTCGAATTTATAACACCCCGTCGTTTTTGCGTCGGGGGTTAAAAATTGCGTGTGTAATAAAAATTCATTACACCTAATTCGTCAAAATTAATACTACTTAATGAAAGACTGAAACCAAAAAACATTTTCCTGGCATTTTCAGCCCTAGCTTCATCGTACGGGCCTCAAGTAGACCTCAATAAAATGCCCGATGTACTTTTTACGACAGAACCCTACTAACGTCGAGCGGAATGAATGTGTTTTTATGGTGGTCAGTGTACTTTTTGTAGGCAAGAAAATGTTCAGGGTTCATTTACTTCCTTTTTACCCATAAATGTTGCCGTAGAAAACATACATGGCATGAAGAACGACGTTCAGAACAGAAGAACATAATGATTTTTACGTCTACGTTTTTGGCTAGTTTGTTTATTTGAGGCACAGTTGTGAATGGACCTATGGCCAAGGGATCCAAGTCCTGAACAAATAATAAGCAAAGAATGATTTCAGCACCTACTTTTTTATTACTTCTGTGGTGTTAGTAACGTAACGAAACTTAGGCAAACAAACAGCAGGTTTCGTCATAAACCTTCCAAATTTGTTACAAATACGTTACGGACATCGTGGGATTTTGTCCATCTCTTGTTTTAGGTTATAAAAGGAGAGTTTCTTATGTGTATGTTTTTTTATTTAAATGAATTTAAAAACATACACATAACAAACAATCCCACAGGCAATGATATAATTATACCTATTATAGGCCAATACAATGAAGACTGCCATTTTTTTTTACTATGTTATAAAACATGTATAAGTATGCGGTGTGTGATCGTCTTTCATTTGATACCCCACTTGGTTACTTTTGTGGACATTTGGTTTTTCTTCTCCCATTTCATTCCTACTAATATTATAAATGCGAAAGTAACTCTGTCTGTCTGTCTGTTACGCTTTCACGCTAAAACTACTGGACTGATTTAAATGAAATTTGGTACAAAGAAAGTCTGGAGCCTGAGAAAGGACATAGGCTACTTTTTAACCGACTGCAAAAAAGGAGTTTCACGCGGACGAAGTCGCGGGCAGAAGCTAGTCCCCAATAACTTTTGAATAGCTGAACCGATTTTCATCAAACATAGCAAAGAACACTCTCGATTAAATTACCGTATCAAAATCTTTTTGTAGCATCGATGCCATAGACAGACAAAAAAAAAACACAAACACAGTCAAACTTATAACACCCCCTTTTTGCGTCAGTGTTTAAAGATAGTTTCGACGTGACCGTGTCGCATTTTTGAAATAATTCGATTTAATGGGCCAATATTGGCATAATAACAGGAGTTTCAGTAAATAATGCAACAATGTATTATTGGGTCAGTATCTATTATCAAGATAACTTGCATAATGTGTTGATAGGGCCACAATCGCGCCTTAATTGCCAATATCTGGACCGCAGTATAACTAAAATGTGCCAGGAGCCATGATTATTGTAAAAGGTCAAGCTGTGCTGTGCTAACCATAAAAGCAGTACGTATGAAGCTCTTATGTACTTACTGCATTTATCGTTAGCACGCCAGAAAATAAGCATAGGTGCCTTAGGTATCCACTTAGTTGAGATATAAAACGAAAATTACAATCCGAACTATTTGTTACATGGGTAACATGTACTTAACAAATAATTCCTGACAACGTTATAAAGATAACAAGAACAAATTTCTAACAAAAAACAATGTCTTTACAAATGAGATGTTTTTCTTTGAAAAAGGGTCTGCTTATACTTATTGTGAACTGAACAAATAAACAGATATTACAATGATTATAATATAATATATATGAAATCCTTAGACTCCTTAGAGATCGACTGGACCAAATTGTATAAATTCTATTTTTATTATTAATGAAACTATATGAACCGATAAATATTATCAGAGCAGAGTAATTGAAAGCACTGCGACATTATCAGTAAAACAATTTAATATCAAACATATACTTACATCATTATAAAAAAATATTTACAATAAGTAGGTATAAAGTTTTCGAACAAAGAGTCTGCCACATTTATGATCAGGAGAAGGTTTTCATAGAAAATTATAAGTTTTTTTAAAAAAATATGGCTGAACAAAGTTCACCGAATCAGGTACTTAATTTATAATAAAAATGCGTACACATTTTGCTGCAAATTTCATACAAAACGAATCAGATTTTCAGTTACTCTCGGTCTATTCATCGCCAGGTTTATAGCTTCCCCGGGCCGTTATCACGTATTATTAATTGACATCGGCGCCTGTTATGAGCATATGTTTGTGGACGAAGCATTAACAAGTGATTACGATACCCTGTTTTACGGACAACTTTATATGGATAGCCGATGATTGTTTCTTATGTTTCTGAAATCACGTTAATTGTAAAACAAGACTTGCATATCATAACTAGCGGCCCGCCCCAGCTTCTCCTGGATCCCTATTTTTTATAGCCTATGTCACTCGAGAGTAGTGTAGCTTTCCAACAGTGAAAGAATTTTTCAAATCGGTCCAGTCGTTTAGGAGCCTATTCAATCCAAACAAACAAACAAACTTTTCCTCTTTATTATATTAGTATAGATGAACGAGTTAAAATAGACAGAGTGACGGCAGGGTGAGGTGGAAGTCTTTTGAAACGAAGTTTAGTATGAAACAGATTAATATGGTCATGTTAATGCCTCTGCAATATTAAATTGAATTTATAATCATACCTACTTACTAGGTATTTCGATAATGCATAATTGTGTACTTACCTAATAATAGCACCTAGTTTAGAAATGTGAAACGGTGTTTAAATGTGCTTAACTGATATTTTGTTTATGTAAGTACTTATTAGTCTTTACCACTTTTAACCATATTTAAAACTAATCTTTTTTTATCATGTGATTACCTACTCTGGTAATTGTAAAGTTGCTATTTTGTATTTATTTATTTTCGTTTGTTTGGTTTGATCTGTCAAATATTTGACTATACAGGTTACCGAAAAAATAATGTATTAAAACATGTGGGGTTGAATAAATAAAATCTTTCGTTCTCATTTCATGGAATGAATACATTATTTATTATTTTGCCAAACGTTTGAATAAATTGAATGGATGTACGTAACTGTAAATATAACCCAGTTTCAATACAAGCCTGGAACTAGATTGCTTTGTAATCCCTAAGGCGATAGGTGTTGTAGTTACAATGTGAAGATTGTATTAAAACCAGTTTATATACAGTGCATACAAGTTGTTGTTTAATCAAAAACAGGTTCCCGTATACATTTGGGTATGTTCTCAGAATATCCGTATTCGATTACATTGTTACCTAAACTCAATTGAAATTGACTTATCATAGTAATCGTTTCCGTTTTTTTAAATGACTGCTACCAAATTTCTCGTTTCAGTTACCTTATTAAGAACGTGAATCGGGTTACTTCCAATTATTTAATCGGTTACCTAACAAATTTGAAGAACTAAGTCTGTTTTCTTATTTTTGGCTCAAAAATTCTTTGATTTCGTACTTACATATTTTATAGCAGTTAATAATAATTTACACAGGTCTTATTACTTGTGGCTCAGCCACAGTTATAGTTAAGTCCCACATTAATATTTTATATTATATATTATTAATATCATTTTAAAGAATTAAAGCCGTCGATTGATCTGTATGATTTTGTAAAATAATGTTAAATTACCTATATCTAAATGTTTATCAAATAATCAATATATTTCTGAAATGTTTTTTTTATTCACGCCATTACAATAATAATCTCATGCTACTAAACTTACATTGCGACTTAGTCCCAAGTAAGTACCGACACAACTACTGCCTTATAAGAGATTACTAAAGTTTTCATGTCCGTGAACTTAGAATCCTAAGCCTTTACAGCTAATAAAACTTTTATTAGAAACCCGACGTAAGCACACATTACTCTACTTTACACTCGTAAAAGTTTGATGCAATGCAGACAACAATATCTTTATATTGTCGAGTCATAAAATCGAAACTGAAGAATTTTGATGTTATTTTCAGCTATAAAAATTCAATAAAGTACCATCAGATTTCGATAAAAGCTGAACTCAGGTGTCCGAAAAAGATGAACACTCGTTATAATGCAGTTTACGTGTTTTTAAGTGTTCATTCTTTTGGTTTATTGGTTTAATTATTGGAAATTTGGAACTGGAGCACGACTGAGCTGACAATAGTCTAACGCTAAAGACGATTGTCAGCTCAGTCGTGCTACGATTATGGAAACTGTAAAGAATTCGAAACGTCAGCAATTAAAAGGAAATAAAAATGCGCGAGTTAAATACATTAATAGGTGTTTCATGTCAATGCGTAATAACCGCGAAGGCATCAGAAATTAACACATATATACTTATTTAAACTTATAGAGCACCTTGCACCGAATATCTATCAGGAGCTAGTACTAAACTCATTAATCTGTATTCTGTGAAAGAAACCTTTTTATCACCTTCTTAATGAAGTATCCTGAGAGTTTTACCTCTTCGTATAAATGAGAACACGGGGCTGAAGAAGTAATACGAATTTCAGTCGAACCTTTATTAGAAAACTTGTTCTTTTCCATAGGAACTTACTTAATACCTATTTCGAGAATTGCAAGTTATTGTTATTATCTAATTCTTTAAATCTGTGGATTGAGACTTTATAGATTGGAATACTCAAAACTTGGAAAAATACCATTGCACATTATTTTTATCACGTACAGAGTGACCTAATAACCGTATCAGTCGTCATGTTAGAAAAGTTGCCAAGTATATTGCTCGCTGGTAATGTAATATACTTCAAGCTTTGTAAATCCTCTAAGACAGGATTTTACTAACCAGTGAACTGTAATGCAATTAGCCCAGACGATAATTACTTTATTGGCGAGGCTTGGATTCCGGTCACGTGCTTTGAAATGGCGAAATTACTCGGTGGAATCTTGGGAATTTCTCCGAAGGTTCATCCACATTGTACATAAATACGCAGAAGCTTAGGACCAGAACTTGGAATAGGTCTACCTATATACCTAAAGTTCGCGGGTGGACGTAACTAGGAATGGTTAAATCCACCAAAAATAATAATTTATTTTTATTGAGCCCTGAATTTCTCGGAATTAAAAATAAGACATATACACATAAAGTTACGCTCAGGAACACATCATTAATGAAATACAGTTGACTAATGCACAAAATTTTAATAGATATTTTTTGTGAATTCTCAAAATAATTACCTTTACCAAATTCTGGTTATTACGAAAAACGTTTATATACGTAATTTTCTGGATAAAATTCAGAAATAGCGGAGTACAAGTACATTGTGGTAAAATTTATTACAAGTTTAAGAACATCTGTTTACTTCGCTAACCAAGATAATATATTGTAAAGCACAGCTGCCGGTTTCATGTAAATTCAAAAGAAGATATCTTTGTAAGAAGCAATTGAAATATAAGAGTGAGTACTTTATCGGCCAATGTGATGCCTTAATCTTTTATCAGGCAAAACGATGCATGATATACAGGCAGTACTACAACACTAAGTAAGGATTTTTGAAACTCACCACCTGAAGGCGCGGGCTGAAGCTATTAAGTATTGATAATTTAAATCTAAAAAAAATTAGACTTGGTACCAATTAATATTTTTAGGTATAATTTGATATCATTATACTGGGGGAATTATAGCACTGTTCCGAGTTGTATTGTGGCACAGGTAACCCAGTAATGTTATAAAAGGGGACTTATTAAAGGATCGTTGTACCTACTTTATTCCTGACAGCATCTTCAAGTCTTGTCGAGAATGTGTTAATGATGATAATAATAATTGTAATGAAGTAGAATCTTTACATATTAATATCAAAGTTTATTATCATGTTAATATAAGAAATCATACAGTTTCTACCAGTGTTGGCATCAATCGGTTACAAATGTAATCAAATTACTAATTTGATTGCTCAGTAACCGATTACTCAAGTAACCGATTAGTCAAGTAACCGGTTACTCCAGTAATCGGTTACTGACTAATCAAGTAGTTTGATTAGTGTAATCGTGTAATCACGATTATTTGATTACTTTTTCATTGATTCCCATACAAATATCTGAATTCCCGTGAAAGCTTAAGAGATGACGGCTCCTGCAGGACTGGTTGGTTGTCGTAGAGGGGTGAATATAATTTTCACTCGTCATGATGTCTCCTGGTGATGTTGATGTTGGACACTAAAGATAACTAGGTACTAGATCTCGAAGATGGATAAACATACACATATCGGGTTTGGGCTCATTCGACTCGGCATGACGAGCACTTTCTAAACACATGATGTTGGTAGTGCTGATGATGAACCCTGAAGACTTCTACGGATCTCTAAGATGCATCAACATAGGCATATCGTGTAAGGGCTCATTGGACTCGGCATGACGAGCACTTTCTAAACACATGATGTTGGTAGTGCTGATGATGTACCCTGAAGACTTCTACGGATCTCTAAGATGCATCAACATAGGCATATCGTGTTACGGCTCATTGGACTCGGCATGACGAGCACTTTCTAAACACATGATGTTGGTAGTGCTGATGATGAACCCTGAGGACTTCTACGGATCTCTAAGATGCATGAACATAGGCATATCGTGTTTGGGCTCATTGGACTCGGCATGACGAGCACTTTCTAAACACATGATGTTGGTAGTGCTGATGATGAACCCTGAAGACTTCTACGGATCTCTAAGATGCATGAACATAGACATATCGTGTTTGGGCTCCATTGACTCGGTATGACGAGCACTTTCTAAACACATGATGTTGGTAGTGCTGATGATGAACCCTGAAGACTTCTACGGATCTCTAAGATGCATGAACATAGACATATCGTGTTTGGGCTCTATTGACTCGGTATGACGAGCACTTTCTAAACACATGATGTTGGTAGTGCTGATGATGAACCCTGAAGACTTCTACGGATCTCTAAGATGCATGAACATAGACATATCGTGTTTGGGCTCTATTGACTCGGTATGACGAGCACTTTCTAAACACATGATGTTGGTAGTGCTGATGATGAACCCTGAAGACTTCTACGGATCTCTAAGATGCATGAACATAGACATATCGTGTTTGGGCTCTATTGACTCGGTATGACGAGCACTTTCTAAACACATGATGTTGGTAGTGCTGATGATGAACCCTGAAGACTTCTACGGATCTCTAAGATGCATGAACATAGGCATATCGTGTTTGGGCTCATTCGACTCGGTATGACGAGCACTTTCTAAACACATGATGTTGGTAGTGCTGATGATGAACCCTGAAGACTTCTACGGATCTCTAAGATGCATCAACATAGGCATATCGTGTTAGGGCTCATTGGACTCGGCATGACGAGCACTTTCTAAACACATGAAGTTGGTAGTGCTGATGATGTACCCTGAAGACTTCTACGGATCTCTAAGATGCATCAACATAGGCATATCGTGTTACGGCTCATTGGACTCGGCATGACGAGCACTTTCTAAACACATGATGTTGGTAGTGCTGATGATGTACCCTGAAGACTTCTACGGATCTCTAAGATGCATCAACATAGGCATATCGTGTTACGGCTCATTGGACTCGGCATGACGAGCACTTTCTAAACACATGATGTTGGTAGTGCTGATGATGAACCCTGAAGACTTCTACGGATCTCTAAGATGCATGAACATAGGCACATCGTGTTTGGGCTCATTGGACTCGGCATGACGAGCACTTTCTAAACACATGATGTTGGTAGTGCTGATGATGAACCCTGAAGACTTCTACGGATCTCTAAGATGCATGAACATAGACATATCGTGTTTGGGCTCCATTGACTCGGTATGACGAGCACTTTCTAAACACATGATGTTGGTAGTGCTGATGATGAACCCTGAAGACTTCTACGGATCTCTAAGGTTCAGGGTTCATCATCAGCACTACCAACATCATGTGTTTAGAAAGTGCTCGTCATTCCGAGTCGATAGAGACCAAACACGATATGCCTATGTTCATGCATCTTAGAGATCCGTAGAAGTCTTCAGGATTCATCATCAGCAGTACAAACATCATGTGTTTAGAAAGTGCTCGTCATTCCGAGTCGATAGAGCCCAAACACGATATGCCTATGTTCATGCATCTTAGAGATCCGTAGAAGTCTTCAGGGTTCATCATCAGCACTACCAACATCATGTGTTTAGAAAGTGTCGTCATACCGAGTCGATAGAGCCCAAACACGATATGTCTATGTTCATGCATCTTAGAGATCCGTAGAAGTCTTCAGGGTTCATCATCAGCACTACCAACATCATGTGTTTAGAAAGTGCTCGTCATACCGAGTCAATAGAGCCCAAACACGATATGTCTATGTTCATGCATCTTAGAGATCCGTAGAAGTCTTCAGGGTTCATCATCAGCACTACCAACATCATGTGTTTAGAAAGTGCTCGTCATACCGAGTCAATGGAGCCCAAACACGATATGTCTATGTTCATGCATCTTGAGATCCGTAGAAGTTCAGGGATTCATCATCAGCACTACCAACATCATGTGTTTAGAAAGTGCTCGTCATACCGAGTCAATAGAGCCCAAACGCGATATGTCATGTTCATGCATCTTAGAGATCCGTAGAAGTCTTCGGGAGTTCATCATCAGCACTACCAACATCATGTGTTTAGAAAGTGCTCGTCATACCGAGTCAATGGAGCCCAAACACGATATGTCTATGTTCATGCATCTTTGAATCCGTAGAGTATTTCAGGGTTCATCATCAGCACTACCAACATCATGTGTTTAGAAAGTGCTCGTCATGCCAGTCCAATGAGCCCAAACACGATATGCCTAATGTTCATGCATCTTAAGAATCCGTAAATCCTCAGGGTTCATCATCAGCACTACCAACATCATGTGTTTAGAAAGTGCTCGTCATGCCGAGTCCAATGAGCCCAAACACGATATGCCTATGTTCATGCATCTTAGAGATCCGTAGAAGTCCTCAGGGTTCATCATCAGCACTACCAACATCATGTGTTTAGAAAGTGCTCGTCATGCCGAGTCCAATGAGCCGTAACACGATATGCCTATGTTGATGCATCTTAGAGATCCGTAGAAGTCTTCAGGGTTCATCATCAGCACTACCAACATCATGTGTTTAGAAAGTGCTCGTCATACCGAGTCGAATGAGCCCAAACACGATATGCCTATGTTGATGCATCTTAGAGATCCGTAGAAGTCTTCAGGGTTCATCATCAGCACTACCAACATCATGTGTTTAGAAAGTGCTCGTCATGCCGAGTCCAATGAGCCCTAACACGATATGCCTATGTTCATGCATCTTAGAGATCCGTAGAAGTCTTCAGGGTTCATCATTAGCACTACCAACATCATGTGTTTAGAAAGTGCTCGTCATGCCGAGTCCAATGAGCCCTAACACGATATGCCTATGTTCATGCATCTTAGAGATCCGTAGAAGTCTTCAGGGTTCATCATTAGCACTACCAACATCATGTGTTTAGAAAGTGCTCGTCATGCCGAGTCCAATGAGCCTAAACACGATAAGCCTATGTTCATGCATCTTAGAGATCCGTAGAAGTCTTCAGGGTTCATCATCAGCACTACCAACATCATGTGTTTAGAAAGTGCTCGTCATGCCGAGTCGAATGAGCCCAAACACGATATGTCTATCTTTATCCATCATTGAGATCCGTAGTAGTGTCTTCAGGGTTCATCATCAGCACTACCAACATCATATGTTTAGTAACTGCTCGCTGATAAAGTCTTATTCCTTGAAAAAGTAGTTAGTAATTACGATTAGAAATTAACGATTGCGATTACAGTAGTTAGCAATCGTCAATCGGTTACTTTCAACTAATCGTCAATCGGCTAATCGTAACTACATGTAATCGCCTAATCGTCAATCGTTAATCGCGATTACATTTTTGCCAACACTGGTTTCTACACATAGACATAATATATACCATTATTTAAATACTTCAATTACGGCCATAATTTGTAGAAAAAGTAAAATTGATAAGAATCGACGCTTGGTGATTCCACAGGCGTTTCAACCGCTGTCAGTTTCTATTTCTAAATATTGACGCTACACCAAGAATCAAATTTTGATGGAACTTTGCTTGTACATGTTGCCAGAATCAATGGATTTTGAATCTTATTGTATTCTGGGTAAAGAAGTGACGGCGATTGAATCGTCCCTCGCATCACCCAAATACAATATGGAATTGATTATCTAAAGCATTTGCTATTTTAAGTATCTCAATCAAATTCCGCAGCCCAGGATATTTCTCCGTGGTAATTTAAAATTATTCTGTGTTATAAGGATGAAATAAATTAAGAGATACCCATTCTTACGCATGACATGACGTGTTCGTCTTTCGCTGTATAATGTCGTTTGGTGTTATAATGCGTTATCCCACCTCATGAACACGCTGATATTTACATTTACATCCCTTACTATAGAAAAAAATCTTTAACGATAAGGTACAAAAGGCGTGAAAACAGGATAATTCTTTGATCCAATTTTGCTAATATTTTGCATAAATGTTCTTTAACAGTATTGATAAGTAATACCTAATATTATTTAGTTTTTTATTGAAGTTCATCGCCTAATGGTGTTAAAAAGTATGCATCATATAAACAAAAAAAACATTAATATATAAAAACATGGCTTTCGTATTACTTTCTAATAAATTATGAGTTTAAGTATTGCCTTCATGAGATTTTTAAAGAACATTACGAAGTTTATACCGCAAACAGTGTTTATAATCTGAAGAGCTCGTAAAAGAAAGTTAAAAAGCAAAGCTTGAAATATGTTAGTAAAATGAACAAATAGTAACGTCGCTAAAGTACTTTTACTGGTTTAATAACGAGCCCAGCCACTCTTCTCTTTACAACTCTCTGCTTTCAACGTAATACCAAATTACTCAAATACATACCTTAATGAAAGGTGTTGATTATAAAACGTAGTATAACAGTGTAATACTCTTTGTTTACAATTTAGTGAAGTCTCGACGATTTTGTATAGATTAGACTAGCTGTGCCCGCGACTTCGTCCGCGTGATATATTTTAACCCCGTTATGGGGCGAACTTCATTAGAATACGGATCTATATCTGAATCCCTAACGTTTTTTAACCTATTATTGCATTCCCTTAACGCTTTATGTCGTAATTAATGATCCTAACACTCTATTATTTTCGTTTTCCCAACATCGTATAAACGTTTCTTTCCACATAATGTTTTATTTCCCTAACGTATTTCCCACTTGCCATATTGATTATTCATCCTTATCCTATTTGGTTATGGCGCTTTGCCGGCCGCTGCCGAGGCAAGCTCGCTTCGCTCGCTCGGCTTTCGCGCTGTAGGGTCACAGTTCAATATTATTTGATTAGTATACTGACAAAACCTGGTTTGTTAACGTTATGTCGTAAATATACTTTTATTAAAAGTACCGATCCTGACGCTTCACCGGCCGCTGCCGCGGCATGCTTGCTTCGCTCGCTTGGCTCGCGTGCTGGAAGGTCACTGTTCTACCTAACACTCCTCCTCGCTTCGCTCGTCGTCGCATCTAAAGAAGACCTTCATTTGCTGCTGCCGCGGCACGCTCGCTTCGTCCGCTCGGCTTGCACGTTGTTGGGTCGCAGTTCAATTAATTAGTATATTATTAGTATACTGACAAAACCTGGTTTGTTAATGTTATGTCGTAAATATATTTTTATTAAAAGTATCGGTTCTGACGCTTTTCCGGCCGCTGTCGCGGCATGCTCGCTTCGCTCGCTTGGCTCGCGTGCTGGAAGGTCACAGTTCTACCTAACACTCCTTCTCGCTTCGCTCGTCGTCGCATCTAAAGAAGACCTTCATTTGCTGCTGCCGGGGCACGCTCGCTTCGCTCTCTCGGCTTGCACGTTGTTGGGTCGCAGTTCAATTAATTAGTATATTATTAGTATACTGACAAAACCTGGTTTGTTAATGTTATGTCGTAAATATATTTTTATTAAAAGTATCGGTTCTGACGCTTCGCCGGCCGCTGTCGCGGCATGCTCGCTTCGCTCGCTTGGCTCGCGTGCTGGAAGGTCGCAGTTCTATCTAACACTCCTCCTCGCTTCGCTCGTCGTCGTACCTAAGGGAGACCTTCATTTGCCGCTGCCGCAGCACGCTCGCTTCGCTCGCTCGCCTAGCGCATTGTTGGGTGGTAGTTCAATTAATTAGTATATTATTAAAAGTACCGGTTCTGACGCTTCGCCGGCCGCTGCCTAACACTTCCCTTATTCGTAATAAATGAAACTAACAAAAGTACCTTACTTTCGAAATTGCATAATTTATACAGCTACCACTGAGTTTAATATTTTTTTATTTAAATCGGACAAAGTTTCTGAAGAAATCATACACGTGAGGTTTAGGTGGCTATTTATTTAAAGGAATGATTACCACACTTATTATCAAGATCTTACAAAACAACAAAACAATTTTACAATTCAATCCAAAATAAAACCTTATACCGATTAAATACAATAATAGTGGTTTTACGTAATAAAACATTTCCCAGTTTGCCTCGTTGGCTATAATGAGATACCAGTATCCAGTATATCCAGTTCCGCATCCACGAACTCTTGCACAGCATACTCCTTATAAGCTCACTCGGTCTTGAGGATATGTTCAGGGTCGTTTTCACAGGAGCTCGCGCGAGCTTGCTTCACCTCCGTCTCGTCCCGGTCCGCCACTTCTATTATCACTGCTTTTTTATATATTGTTATATATTGTATAATTTTATTATGTCAGCTCTTGGTCGCGAAGAACACTTCTATTTCTCTACGTAATGACACCAGTTTCCCCTCGCAAGTTAAACGGGGTCTGCTTACCCAGGAACAGTATTAAATGGTCCTGATCACACCATCCACGGGGTATTACGTAATAATCCCATTTTCGTTACCACTGAAGAAATCATACACGTAACAGTTTGGGTATTTATTTAATGTCAGGAATGACATTAGCAACCGTTGCTATGCATAACTACATACTTTTTAAATGTCATAAGGCTTCATATTTTCCCCGTTTTATACACATTTTTCACTGTTTCTTCGCTCCTATTGGTCGCAGCGTGATGTTATATAGCCTAAAGCCTTCCTCGATAAATGGTCTATCCAACAAAAAAAGATTTTTTGAATTCGAACCAGTAGTTCCTGAGATTAGCGCGTTCAAACAAACAAACAAACAAACAAACAAACTCTTCAGCTTTATAATATTAGTATAGATTAGGTTCATTTATTTCTCAAAAGTCATTCAATACTCATAATAACATTATCATGTCAAATTACATGAGACCGTCAAAACAAAATTACATAATTAGCAAAATTTCAATATTACAATACAATCTCATGTCAAATTAATTCTGACTAAAATTTTGATGATTTACATAATAATTTCTGATGCCTTCACGATTATTACACATTGGAATGAAACATCTATAACGGAATTAACTTGCCTATGTTATTTTATTAGCTGACGCACACAAGTGAAATTTACGTAATTCATGGCCAATATTGCCAAAGACAAAGTTACTCCGATTTAAAAATAGTAAACTTATTTAGGTACACGACATATGACTCCATCTATTAATTATCTATCAAACGTTTGAAACTTTTTATTTAGATACCCACAACACTCGATTTAAACAGTTTTACTTATGGAGTAATTTATTAGAATTTTGAACATTAGTTTAACAACAACGTTTAGTTTTTATTTAGTTGATATTAGGTGTAAAACGTAATGTAGTCTATACCTTAAGGTAAGTATGTTATTTCTGTATAATTAAAACGCTTATAAAACTTACGATTTCATAGTTAAATAGTTTTGAATAGAAGGCTATACTTTAAGAGTTTAGTTTTTTTTTACATAGTGAAATAGTTCATACTCAATCGCACTCAATCAGTTTATTTTACATATTTCGAAAGAACATATCTATAGCTTTCATATGACAATAAAATTAGCTGCTACTACCTGCTTCACCTTAACAAAATAGAATAAAATTCAACAAGGTTTTTGAATAAAAAAAATGCTCTTGACAATTTTTCAGGCAGTTCCAGGCGTAGCATTCCAATTAGTCGAAAAGAACTATTGAATTAAGATAAAGAAGTATAATAATTTCTTTATCTTAATTGTATTTTTTTAACTTTATCATTTTTAATACTAGTAAGATTGAATATATCAATTAAACATGGTATCAATAAAGTTTAATTTTCTAAAGCACCTTCAAACTATTATTTTAGACAAACTACAGCAATGTACACACTTAACGTAATATTGGCCAGCTTTTGAGTAAATCTCACCTGTGTGTGACGTTTCGGATTTTATGTAACAGGTTTTTCTCATCAGTCGTTAGATTTCATTCATGGATATTCGTAAAGAATAATTACTTGTTGGCGCAGAAAGCTGCTAAAGTGTCTACAATGCAAGCCTCACTACCGAAACGGCCAGCTAATCTAGTTTTTGCATATATGTACTCTGTTTTTATAGCTACCGTATGAGAACCGTTTAATTATAACTTGGTGAAAAGTATATAAAATGTTTACTCTACCTATCTCTGAATACTATGAACTGTTTTGTAGTAAGATTGTAACTGTACAATACATCTATAGGTAAGGGTATCGACACGATTGTACAATTTCGCAAAAGACTGATTGACTTAAAAAATTCGCAAACCGAAACGTCAGCGTAGATTTGAATATGACGGCCTGTTGGTCTATTGTTCAGAGCCCCTGACTACGAAACAAGAGGTTGCGGGTTCCATTCCTGCTAATGTCATTGTGATGGCATCGGTACCAGAGTCTTGGAATTCTTATATGTATTGAAGTAAGTATGTTAATGAGCTTAAAAGCTTTGCCTAGGTTGGAACTAAATTAATTGCCATGAATTGCCCTAGAGATCAGTCCAAAAAATCAATGTACCTAGCAGAATTCTTAACTCCTACTGTCCTCTACTGACTCTTAATATAAAAGCTATTAGATACTGTCGTGCCGTAAGACGTCAGTTTGCTCAGTGCAAGTAGAATTAAATCCAGAAGTGCTTTGCGTATGTCTTTCAAAGTTAGTAGGTAGCGAGTTAGCATGTAGGAATGCAGGTTAAATGGATTCTTCGCGTCGCATTGCGAAGTGAGATTACCAGTTTAAGCGGAATTATGAATGGGTATAAAATGTTTTTTATTTCGTTCTATTTAAACTAACTCACTTTAAATAATGTTTACCTTCTAGTAGTCCACTTCATGATAAATTATGATTTAGGTGAAGTAATGTATAATTGTGATAAGATGTCAACCATTATGCAACTCGTAGCGCTAACTTTAAGAAAATTCTGGTATGAGTGTGATATTTAGGAATATTTTAATAATTAAAACACGCGATACGACTCATTAATTTATTAGGTAACAGCACGGTAATATTTCTGTTGTAAACAAAACAAAAGAGTATCGAAATTATTTAAACATAAAACTTAGCATAGAGATTTTACATCATACACCACAATGCGATATCCTAACTAATATTATAAATGCGAAAGTAACTCTATCTGTCTGTCTGTCTGTTACGCTTTCACGCTAAAACTACTGGACCGATTTAAATGAAATTTGGTACAAAGAAAGTCTGGAGCCCGAGAAAGAACATAGGCTACTTTTTAACCGACTTCAAAAAAGGAGGAGTTCCACGCGGACGAAGTCGCGGGCAGAAGCTAGTCCCTCATAAACGTTATACCTAAATATTTACCTACCTATACAGCCTACTTTAGAGGTGACGATCAAATAAGAATTTTAAAAGTACCTACCTACTTATTCTTTATTTTAAAAGGAGGTTGTAATAAAACAAGAGGAATTATAATTGAGCGGCTGATGATTAAAGTTGATACATTGTCATTAGCTCAAAGTGATTTTTATTGAAGGCCTCCTTATAATACCCATATAGCTCTTGTTTGTACAAATATTCTATAATACTTGTATTCATTTGAATTATTTCATTGGTATCTTTTAGGTAAAGACTGATAATATAATTTTAATTACCCATTATCATTTCAATATTACTAAAGTAAAAGTACGTACTAAATCTTTTACAAGACACAAGATAAATCCTTCCGAGTAAAGAGGATGTTAAAAGAAAAATCCGCTACTGGACAAACTCGTAATGAACGAAACTTTGTTAAAAACCTTCCACTTAATAAGCGACGGATAATTGAATTTTTTTGGCAGAAGTAATTACTTAATCCATTTGGAAATTAAAAAGAAAATTTAAGACTTTTCAGGCACTAATCCCATTTTAGTTGAATATTTAATAGGGTCCATATTACAATGCAAGTAGTGAATGTATTTAAAAAAAAAACCGTTTTACTTGATAAAGTAGTGGTAAAGAAAAAATATTTCAGCTTGCAACTTGGTACTTGTTAATTTCATGAATAGTTACTTTTATTTCGATTGTTAAATTTAATGGTTATAAATTATTTATTTGTGTCAGTTGATTTGTGATTACCTACCTGATGCAGAGCTAGTTTGGTTTTATCCAAATATATTTTAAATCTGTTAGGTCTCCTTTGAATCTTGTGATTATAATTCACTTTTGGTAAAAATGTTATTATTATTACAAAAGTATTTCATATTTATATATAAATCGAACATGTATCTCTTTGCTTGAGATATAAAAAATAAACTGCAAAACGATGTAATAGGTGCCTGCTTAATAATGCTTACTTTAAAACTGTGTACGAAAAGATAATGTTTTTTGAGTAGGAGTATCGGAGAAAGCTTCATTATATAGGTATTAATCAGTCAGAATTCTTTATCCATTCCAAGTACTGATAAAGAAAAGTGCGAAAATGCTGTGAAAGCGTAATGATTTTGGACAAAAGGGTTTCGAAGTAATTGTGGGTTCATTCACTGCAAATGGATCGTTAGGCGGTATTTCGTTTTTCTTTTTTAATACAGGTGTTAGCAGTAATTGAAAGAATTCTGAGAAAAACTGATGGTTTTGTAATCTTAATTCATAAGCCGTATCATGTTTACATTCGAGGAAAACAAAATATGATGAAGTTTCTTCAAAACATATTTTATCGTACTTAGATACATTATCTTGCTTATAAAGAATTAATTGCATAATTGTCTGCGGTCAGTGGCAGTTCTACTAAGGGACTCGGAACAAGACGATGACCTAAAGGAAAATTGGAAGTAATAGTAAGAAGGGGATAGAAAAGTGAACAGAGAAATGTGGACAGTGAAGTCTGTAGATAGTGAAGCGAACAGTAAAGAGGACTATGCATTGTTAGCAGTGAGCTGAGAGTTGAGAGAGAGAGTTGCTGTGAATCACGTTGAAGATTTCCATGCGATAGTGTTAGTGAGAGTAAACAGCAGAAGATTAACAAAAGACTTTATGGTAAACCTATAATCCTAAGTTACGTATTAAAGTTTTTAAAAATAGAGGTATTTATTACACAATCTGAAATTCCTTGCGTGTAACAATAGTATTATAATATATAATTTAAACAATGTTACAAGGGGGTGTAATATAAGACCGTTTCATGTCATTCAAAACTCTTCTTTTCATAGCTCATTTAACAAAGACCTTTCGACATGAAAGAACTTTCGATTTTGTGATTTCTCACATGACTGGCTCAAAAACAAGCAAGGGAATTTGTCATTTTTCCGGTCCTGAGAAACTCCTAAGTATTCTTTGCGGATGATTTCTCTTTGAAATTTACTTTTAAGCTGATTTTGACGTTATCGATTTTTTTATGACAAAGGATATTGTAAAATAAAGGGGTTCTGATCTAATAATATTATAATTAATTTTGATTAATTTATTTTTGTGGTGCGCATGGAATACCTAGGTACCTACTGTTTATTTCCGAAAATATCCCTTGATTCGAGTCATTATTTGAAAAAAGTATCATTTCAATAATTAAACACGGTTCCTAATTTAACAATTTAGTTTGATGAGAATACCAATTACCTACCAACTTTTTCTTTTTCTTACACATGTGTAAAGCTAATTTAGGTAAACAACGTAGGTACGTTGACTCAGTAATTTCTCTTGCTCAAAACTCAATGTTACCATGAGCATGAGTTACTACTGTCATTTCGGTTGTTTTACTTCAAAGTTCTCAACAAGGAAGCTTGTCCAGTCGTGGTTAAAATAAACTTGGTTTTCTAGTGCTGGGACAAGTTTCCGTTTTCTAGTTTATATTGATACTAAAATACAAAAATGCAAAAATGACGAATATGTTTGTTACTCACATACCTACATTAATTTTAAAAAAACCTACCTAAAATACTTACCTACTAATATATTCAGTTGTACTTGCAAAACTTGTTGAACTACACTAATACTACCACATGTGTGTATTTTTGTGTGTGTGTATGTTTGTAATAAATAAACTCAAAAAATACTGTGCCGATTTCACTAATTATTTCTCCATTGGAAAACAACATTAATTCTGAGTAATATAGGATATTCTGAAAAAAAATAGGGATCCGTGCGAAGCAGGGGTGGGCCTCTAGTTTTTAATAATTATAAAATTTTAGAAGTAGCTGCGATGTAACCTCGTCAGTTCAATTATAGTACAATAAAAATCCGCTAAGTAGATATTTGGAATTGAGTATTGATATTCCTCTTGAGAGCGCATAGTGATCGCTTTTACTAATATTCTTTTACGCAATATCGGCATAGTGACAAAAAGTCCGATTTGTTCAGCCATGTATCTCAATTCCGGTATCTGCTTAATAACTTCAGGTCATCCCGTCACTATTCGTAACTGAGTTGAAAACTTAGCACAAACTGACACCCCTGTCATATTGAATTAACCGCGTCTTTACTTTTTGTTACTCTTGGGACGGAATTTAATAAAAAGTTGCACAATCCGTTGCGTCTTGTATAAAAAATGGAATGAAAAGGTAAGTTACGATATGATGTTTTATAATATCTCCGTTGTGGATAACATGTCAACATGTGGGAGTACGGAGCCCATAACAACGAATTTGGTGGTAGCGGCTTAGATTTCTACTGACGTTAGTGTGATGATGTGATCTGAGAACCATTTGCTGTATTACACTAATTCTTGGATAGAAATCCAGGCGGAATTAGGTACCCAAATCATAAGTACGTATTTTTATTTAAATGTGTATGAGTATTTACCGTTGAATAGATCAATTAGCGGAAATTGTTCCCAACTGTTTTTTATGTATTTAACCTAATTTATCAATTACTTTTTATCGTTATTGCGCTTTATAGTTGTTAAAGAAACTAGTGAGTTAGTAGGTACAAATTATATTCCATAGGTTAATTAATACATAGCAATAATTTTAATTGATCATCAACCGGCAGACATTTACGATAGTACCGTGTATCCCATATGCTTCGTATAATTACATAGGGGATTATAGTCGTCTCAAAGGCGTCTCGCTTCACGGTAATATCAGATAAAATTAATCACCCTGTATAATGTCCTATTGTGCATATTGTCAGAAAATCGGCATGGTAAATAAACCGAGAGACCAATTTTCCAATTTTGTGCTCTTCATTTGAAGATGGCATCCTTCGAGCGGTAGGTATGTTTAAAAAATCCTATAGGATTATCGTTTCAATGTAATTTAATCAAAGATGTCTTAAGTATGGTTATGGAATGTCACATCGGTACATAACCATGCACACAGGATATATTCAGATATAATGAATATACTTAACTTAAATGAACGTGAAAGAGGATCACTTGCATTTTGGCACTCTGTTATTTTTGTAGACATTTGGTGTATTATTCCCCCCTTATACTCCCTTTAATTTTGTTTTTGTGTGACGTCACGTAGTTAACATTGTCATTTAAACTGAACGTGTAGTATACAAATTTTCTGCTCAATTGGTTACAGATATCTGCTTTAAAATTGAGTTGTAAGATGCAAGTTAAACAAAATGTTGTCTATACTAATATAATAAAGAGGACAAGTTTGTTTGTTTTGTTTGGATTGAATTGGCTCCTAAACTACCGGACCGATTTGAAAAATTCTTTCACTGTTGGAAAGTTACACTAATCGCGAGTGACATAGGCTATAAAACAAAAGGGAGCCGGGCGAAACCGGGGCGGGCCACTATACCTAATAAAACCGGACGTTCCAATCTTAAAATATGATTCATGAATGACCGGATCGAAATTAAACAAATTAATTTAAGTATAAGCTACTATTTCCGATTGCGTTCAGATCTCGCTTATACATTATTAATTTTCAAACTATTTAAATGGACTACATTTAAATAGTTTGAAACCTCGTGAACTAGGCCCAATTAACAATATAAATTCAACAACATATTGCAACTAGAATATTTAGATCTATGTTGTAAAACCCTTCGTGATTTATGTTGGATATATAACACTATCTCAGAACTGATGGATAAGGGATGTTTCATGACACATTTTATGGTTTAACAACCCGACATGGGTTAAACGTCACAAAGAGAACTGCTTGTCGTGGTTACGCCCTTATGTTCTATATTCTATCAATTGTTTAATAATAATTTATTGTTGTCCTCCTAAAGGGACTTAAGACACATCTAGCACTCGTAAGTTGAGAATATAATGTCCATGTAATAATGTTTCCAATATCATAAACATTTCGCCAAAGGAACAGCCCTGTATGACGGTCAATAACTGTAAGATCACAGTGTTTTAGTGAGTGACTGGATGCAGCAATTTGAATAATAAACCATTGATAATAATTGAAGTTTTAATAATAAACCATTGAGTTTGTTTATATTTGTACCCATTGGTTTGTCAACGTTTCTGCTAAATGTCTTTTAATAAATAAACATACAGTATAATTATTATTATTTACATATAAATACTTGTATTTAAGGAGAAGCTGACTTAATGACTGACATATCAACGCAGCTGCGCAGGGCCTTAACTATTAGAGTTAGAAACTTATTTTTTTTCCCAGGGATTTCCTTTTACAACGGGAACACTAAGGAAGGATCTTTGTAAATTCACCTCCTAAGGGGGGTAAAACGGTGCTTATTGTGCAAAGACCAAGTCGCAAGCAGAAACTATTATTAAATAAATTCACGCATACCTATATTTTTTGTATATTATTAATAGGTATTATAATTTGTGTTAACTACAGCGAAGTAGTCTATATATAGTACTAGTCATTTACAACGTTAAAAATAGGTACACATTGAGGAACAATGACGGTTCATGCTAGTTTTTGAAGACTTATAAATAAAGTTATTTAATAGATTATATTATAAGTAAGTACCAGGGTGTTATTATATATTATCTATCTAAATTTTTCTTGTTTGGCCACCGACCAGTGTTGCCGATCTATTCATTCTTAATCTACGAAGCGGCCAATCTGTGGTGACAATAAAAGTGTTAATGAGGAAATAAGCGTCCCCTGCTACTTTCATTCCTTAGGGTACCTCGTAAAAGATAATGAAATCTATTATTAGATGCGATATACAAAAGGTAACGAGATTTTGAAAAGAAATACCGATCAATCGATGTTAAACATTGAGATGTTTTAACTGAAAAAGCTTTTAAGAATAAACATTTTAAATAAAAGGGGTTTTGTGTACCTAATACAATTTCTTTAGCATCTCTTAGTTTATTAAATGTTTTATTTCCGAAAGCGTAACTCACGGCGGGGTTTTCCGTTTCTGTTTAGATGAGTAGCTATTTATACATTTAGGTTGTTTTAAAATATATTGTTTTCTTTATTACAAAACCAGGGTTATTCAATTTCATTTAAGCTTCTGGAATAGATTGTATTCATGTGATAAATATTCATAGAAAACCAACCGTCAACGAGTTTCCTTAATAGAAAGTGGATGTTAGCGCAAGCACAATAAGATTCACTTTTCTTTCCTGAGTCTTTTTTCTTTTCTATTGTCAATAACCTGTCCTTCGTCTTATTAAAGCATCTCATTAAAGTATGTAGGTATTGATATTTATGGTTTTATAATGTTTGAATAACCGTTTTTTATCTATTAATATTATGTAATTCTTTCACTTTCTCGAAACAGCATTTTTAATACGTTTGATTTTCATAGAATTCCGTAACAGAGTAGTAAACTGAAACGTGGTCTCCACTGACTTTCTTGAAACAGCAATTTTTTTATACGTTTGATTTTCATAGAATTCCGTAACAGAGTAGTAAACTGAAACGTGGTCTCCACTGACTTTCTTGAAACAGCAATTTTTTTATACGTTTGATTTTCATAGAATTCCGTAACAGAGTAGTAATTAAACAGAAACAGTCTCCACTGAAAAGTCAACTCTGTCACATTAAAAAAAAACACGATTAAATAAAAACATTGTCGAATAGTAAACTTTAATTAGTACTTACAAAACAGGAAAATATCGGTTCATTGTCAATAGAAAAGAAGAACGACTCTCATTCGGTAACATTGATTTTCCAAGTGTCAAATAAATTAACAGCAATCACAAAGGCCATCATTAGCTCACAAGAGTCTGTAAAGTATTTTGTCCAAATTGAAAACAGGGATGAGTTTCCTAGCAATAAATAAACCACTCAAATAAATCGAATAATTAATTCAAAATATGCTCCGTACGAAATATTCCGAGACTAAATGAATTTTCACTCTTTGACTTCGACGGTGCTAGAATTATTTGTACTGTTGAACATGTTACGCACTAAGGCGTTACAAATTATTTTTTATAATAAAATTCTAATCCCAAAATTGTTGTAAGTTAATTTTATAACACTTAGATATGTATATATTTAAGAATTGAGTGTTGGTTATTGTATATTAGAATGATAAATTAATATTTTAACACTTATAAATGTACTTCTTAATACCAAGAGGATAATTTTCAAGGTCATCTGATCCCCTTGTATGGTATCTAACCATAGGTATAGTAATTGTCAGGACTATTTCAGTTGTTCCATCTGTATTTACTTAAATAAATAAATGAATTTTGATCATAGTTACTTTTTTTCATAACTCTTTGTATAAAGCTTTCTTATTATAATATTATGGAAATGTAAGAATTCTGCATTTTTTTATAGGTACCACCAGCTTTGAATAACTGAAATCAATAAATTATAGAAGGAATAGCAAACAAACGATAAATCAGAATCAATAAGTAAATAAAAAAAAAATACCTACATTGGCCCTTTGCATTTATATTCATATTTATACATAAAACGGCATAAGGGTTTTTTATAATTTTGCGATAGATTTAACTCATTATTTTATTTTTACGACCACTAACTAGACCTGTCGTATTTACTCGTGCGTTTATATAGAACAGTGCGTAGCCATCCGTTCTGTGAAGAAGATTGGCGGATAGGTACTTTCAATTAACACTTTCGTTTGTGTTCGGCAAGTACTTGATTTCTCGGTTCGCCGAGCGACCACTTTATATTAATAGAGCTCCCTCGCTAAATCGAACGTCAAACATTTGCATTATAATAAAATATATATTTAAAAGAAAAACGTTAGACAACTTTTGTTCTAAAATAAATGCTGAAACAATTTTTGGAGCTAATTACATAGATAGTAAGTATGTAGGTATGTGAAATTGTAGTGTTATTTTTATAATATATATAATAGGTCATCCATGGCACAAGTCGTGTTTACGAAAACTACCTCAATGATAATTGTCAATGAACTTTCAAATTAATAATGGTTATCGATTTGTTGGTTACTAATAATGAAACGTTACGTCAACTGGTAGTTGTCATTTTATATTAAGGCACTTACTTGGATGAGGGCGCTTTTGTGGTACAGTCACCATCAGATATATCAGAACGGGCGAGGTAGTCAAATACATCTAAGCAACATTAAATTTCAGTAAATTCGTTACGGCAAATAAGGCCAATAATATCTGAACGTTTAGTTCGTCACAAATATAAGAGCAGCAATTTTTCAATGTAATCTGGACACATAACAACGCAATAATATCTAAACAGTACAAGTGTTCATAAATATCTGAACACTTAAGGAAAATATACCTTAAGTCACTGACATATAGTTTACATTCTACTGTACAGATGTAGTGAATATTCTGTCTCATGGTATCATTACTAGGTAAGCAAAGCAAACGAGAATTGCGCTGTTGTCATACTTACTATTGTTTCCTGTTGCCAAACTTCAACTGTCACTGTTTAGTTCGTATCCTATTTAATTATGAAAGAATCTCATATATTAAGGTCGTTTACAAGTCGTTGTCAACATTGGTAACTAATTTTCGTCAATCTGATAATTGATTGCTTGGCCTCATGGTTTACATGGCGGGAGTGCGGTCATAGAACGCGGCTGGTTTAAGTTCGAGACCAGGAAGAATTTGTGTTTTTTTTTTAATTTTATTCCTTTTGTATTTTTATTCAGATCTTATTTTGTATTGAAGACGTCGGTGAGACACTTCCAAGACTAACCTTAGTTAAATTGTGTATTTTCTAGTTATAGTTTATTTAGTCTATGTAAGCTGCGTTTTGTGTAAAGTATAAATTATTATGGTAACCAGATGATGAAATGATGAGACAAGATGGAGCTTAATTAATTACATACTTTGTCGTTTAATGAGGTACGCATCAACTTCATCAAATGTAAAAGTCCGTAGGTAATAAACGAACTGCAAATACTAATTAATAATACGAGTTTCGATTCTACGTATGTCCGATCTCCGTATGTCCTGCCACCGTATTATAGACTATAATAAATGAAGAAAAATCTTGCGACAAATAAAATTTTAATATAGTAGGTAACCTAATTTATTATAGAAATTAAAAAAAAGAATAATATATGTAATATTTCCCAACCCATTCGTTAATAAAAATAAAATGCACGTGGACCAGTCGGATTCGATCCATGACGCTCGGTTTACTAAGCGATGTCTTACGCATTAAGCCAAGACAGTCTTATTTAGGTTATTTGAAATTTATAATAGGTATATGCGTTTGATTAGAGCCTAGTAATGATACCACGAGACAGAATATTCACTACATCTATACAATAGAATGTAAACTATATGACAGTGATTTAAGGTATATTTTCCTTAAGTGTTCAGATATTTATGAAAACTTGTACTGTTTTGATATTTTTGCGTTGTTATGTGTCCAGATTATATTGAAAAATTGCTGCTCTTATATTTGTGACGAACTAAACGTTCAGATATTATTGGCCTTATTTGCCGTAACGAATTTATTGAAATTTAATGTTGCTTAGATGTATTTGACTACCTCGCCCGTTCTGATATATCTGATGGTGACTGTATTACTATGTGGGCAACACTAGGTTCTGAATGACGTTAGCAATGGTATGAAGTTAGAGAGGATGGAAGATGATAAGCAGTAAGTCATTGAAAGGACGCGGGGATGGCAGATGATAACGATAACGAGTCATTGATGGAACGATCATCATTCTATCGGTATCGGTGGCCACGAGCAGTACTTCCTCTAAATATGTCGCATACCAATCTAATAGTATACACCAGACCACGTGTAATGGAGAAATCTAACCCGATTCTTCTATTCTCGATCTAGCCTATAGAACCGTCGACATGAGAAGTGGACAGGTATCGTCCGATTTGTCGACATATAATATAGGTATCTAAATGTAGTTGTAAATCAAGAGACCGTTAAGGGAAATGTAGTATCTAACGACGTTACTAAAAACATTATTTTTCTAAAAAGAACTCATCAATCTACCAAAGCTGGAAAAATTCTAGCTAAAGTCCCTGCGATTGGATTAAGGCGCCCAACAAAACGTGACGTAAAAATGCCTTTTTTGCCGTCACCTTCGTTATTCTAGGAACAGCAGCGTATTCTTTTTAAAGCAAAAATAATGACACTATCATTTTCGTTTCTTCTTAATCACACTTCGTACGCCGAGGCGTCTAATTTCTCGTCGCTATCTAAAGACATCGAGAACGTATAAAAGTAGTTATCCGACAAGCCTTGCGCTAAGCTATGTTTATTAGTGTATCAAGCCAATAAGGTACGGAACCCTCGGGACGTTTAGTTAATATGTCATGATTATCTTTACGGTTCATTAAGCTTAATATGCGTATAAAGTGTTTCTGTGCTGTAATGGGCATGAAAAACGTCCAGCGAACATGGATACAAAGCCGTGCACAATTTCAACGATGTCTCTGAATTGTACTTTTGATACACGTACCTTTTTGTTTTCGTTTTTTTGCAGGGTAAATTGAAAGCCGATTTATATATTTTTTTAAAGTTTTTTTTAGATAATAATTTCTGATGCCTTTGCGGTTATCATGATGTTCGTTCAATTTTTTTTTAATTTATTACATTTTATTCATCCAGTCTTTGTCCACAATTATTCTATAAGAATTTCTGAGCCAAACAGTGAGTGATTGCATAGGATTTTGATAATGTTATGATTAATACTTGGTTCATCGGAAGTGTGATATATAAAATATAAATTTGCATTCTTTTTCGTTCGGTTTTTATTAACGATTAGCACTTGTTTAAGGGGTTCTTAATTACTTACTTTATTTGATAGTGCACAGAGGCTGCAGTGAACGTATCCAGGTAGCTTCTGATCTGCGACCAGGGTGCCCTAGCGCATGTGGCATTAGGCTTAACTGCCTCACTAAACGGCTTTTAATTATAATGATAAGCTTTTGTTAATTAACTTGCGCTATAATTCACTAGAAGGACCGCTGTTTATCATCACGTTTCTAGATAAAATTCCTCGGTTTTATTATCTCTTCTCTTCGTTGAAAGACCATTTCAAGGTCGGCTCCTTGTTCCGTTTTCCGAGTCAATTAGTAAGCAAAAGGAAAAGTTTTTCCTAATATAAATTTATTAAGTTTTTAGCGCCACGAATGATAATTATTCACATCGCTGTCTTCTAGTTTAAATTAATACTTCGTTATAATTGTTTTAATTTGAAAATCCTGGGTTTCCTTATTTTTGAAAACATAATATTATTAAGTAGGTAAATTTAGATTTTAAAAATATCAAATCAGAGTTTATTTAAGAATAAGACAAAAAGACAATGTTTTGTTTAGTTTTTGACTTAGTTTAGTTCAGTTTACATATTTATGTTTACCTTCCTACATTTAAACTACCTCCTATTCTACTAGTCTGTGTTTTTGCAATTTCTTTTGTAGCTGATATAAAATGTAAATGAAAATTGATATCAATAACATAATTAAGTATAATTAAAATCTAAACAAAAGAGAAACACAATCCCATTGAAAGGTAATTACAGCCCGTCGAGGAAGGCCGCCATACCGCAAGGAAACAACATTTATAAAAAAAATATTTGATTCCGTAATTCGAAAACAATGATAATTATATTAAAATAGCGCAAAACTTGTCATACAGTGTGGTAGGTATTCTTGTAATACGACATAAGGTGACAAATTTTTCTTAACCTTGCGGCCTAGACAAGATGCCAACGTTCAACGTTAACATTAAACGAAACGACGAAAATGTATGGGATTTGACATCCGCGAACGTTTGTGACGTACGTGACAGTCGTTCGCGAACGTTGGCACCTTTTCTAAGCCCCCTTATACGTTACAATATACTTACTACTAGGTATATTATTCCAATGAACTAGTATTTTAAATCATTTATCTAAAATATTAACCTAAAAATAAAACAATTCCTACAACATCAACAAACATAAAAATTCAAATTGCATTTTCATTATTTTTTGTAATACGTATAAAATTTAAATAATCGCCGGACATTACTGTTAGTTCTTAAAAATAATTAGAATATTCAGACAAACTTATCAGACTTATCTTTCGCGTTATATTTAATGATTTGTAAAACAATTAGTGTTGTTCCTTCTTTATTGCTCATCCTTTCCATAATCCTTTTAAAAAATATTCCCCAAGATAATGATTACAGAAAACTCAGCCGTTGAGATAAAAATGTAAAGAGGCTAAAGGATCTCACTGCCAAGATAAAAGTTAAAAGTACTAAAGCTTGAGAAAATCGTAAATATGTGAGTTCCGTTCATTTATAAAAAAGGTTAAAATATTTATTTTGTTTATACTCTATTAGTTCTTCTTCCCTTATAAAAGCACTTTTAATATTTTTTCTAGGTAATAGGTAATAATATATACCTAGGGATTTATTTATGAGGACAGTCAATTATTTTAATAATGTTAGTATTGTTTATATTTTAGATTAGATCTTTCTCCGAAATTCGGGCTTGATTTCCAAGGATAATTATGTAAGTAAGTAATATTTTTCCTATTTTGTAAAGTAGGTACAGTTTACAGTCAGAATGAGGCTTTCATTTTCTATTTTAAGCGAGTCCGTTATTATTTTTCGAGCTGACAAAAAAGTTAGCATAACGAAAATTCTTTAATAATAATCTAAAAACCTAACTATTCATTATTTTAGTACCTACCGATTATAAGGTTTTCCAAAAGACTTTACTCCAAGTCTTACAGGTAAGTATTTCTATACTTAATATTATAAAGAGGAAAGATTTGTATTTTTGTTTTTTTGTATGTTTGTAATGAATAGGCTCCGAAACTACTGGACCGATTTCAAAAATTCTTTCACCTATGGAAAGCTACATTATCCCCGAGTAACATAGGCTATATAATATTACGCTAGGTCTTATAGTTGCGGAGCAGTAACCGAAAATGTTTCAAAAACGGGGGAAAAGTATCGTTTCTGAGGCCTTAAAAAAATCTTAAGTCCCCCCGTGCGAAGCCGGGACGGGCCGCTAGTCTAGAATAAAATCCTAAACTTTTTTTTTCGCGGAGTAGAGAACTCAATAAATGACTATTATTTCTTTGAATATAGGTTCCGTTTTGGTTAACAGAACCCAAATCTTTAAAGGGAATCTTGCACGGAAACATTCTTCCTCGCAGCAAGAAGCCTTTAAGTTGAGAAACAGTTTTACGCTAAAGCCAAGAATATAAATAAAATGCGATTTTCTGTGGTGAACTGGGAATAAACAGTTCGTTGAAGACTCCCAATATACAACAATAGATTTAGAGTGCCCCAGATCTCACTGATCTTTGAAAATATATCCATTCGTATTGTTTAGTAACTTAAACAAAAAAAATAGTTAAAATATCACGACAAAAAATTATGTAATAACTAATATCATTATTATTATTAAGCATTTTTTTCTTTAAAAAACATCATTTTCCGTAACAATAATGGTTACTTTATGTTAGCACGAACATAGGAAATGTGTTCCGTTATTTTCTTTGTTAGTTTTCTAATTAACTAGGAAAAACTCGCTCAATAATGGCTGCTATTGAGGTACGTCGATCCAGTAAACTACAAAATATACCTTATAAAATGTTAACCTATGACTACAGATCTGATAACCATGGTGGCATAAAAAAGTAACACAAAAACAACAGCCAGTTAGCGATTTAAAAAAGATAGTAATTTGTAGCAGCGACAAAACGTAACAAGTAAAGTTTTAAGGATCACGTTACACACCGCTGCATCTGCTACTTTTATTCAATGCCGTGTTTTAGGTTGGTTTCAGGAATCGCGGTTTTCCCTTTTTGTTCACAAATGGCTCTAGTTTCAGAATTTGAATTCACGAAGTACATTTTCCGAACGGTTGGTTATTTTGGTTAAAAGTTTGTTTTCAGTTTCGCTTTGGTATTGAATAAAGTAAAGAAGATAATAAAATTATACCTGGTGTAAAAAGATTAAATAGTAATTCGACATTGTTCTTGACAGATTATTTATTTCTAGTGGTTTTGCAGAAATACATCATTAGATATTTTTTGAAAGATATTTACGAAGGTGTAGATTGTAACTATATCTATGTAAAAGCAATAAATGAAAGGGAAATAATTGAATAGCTACATGAATATTTCAACAAAATTAAATGATAACGATAAATCAAATAAAAATAATTAATTATTAATGATAAAAGTGCAGTGGACATTATTACAGAATAATGAGATCTTAACGCATGTATTCAAGGATAATTGGAGTTTATTAATAACTTGTCTAGCGAATTACGACAACTGATTTAATAAAGTCAAGTATAAAAATGTGACATATTATTCGCATCGCAAACGTATTAAAACAGAACGATAAAAAATAATACCTAAACGAATCAAAAAGCCAGTCGCCAACTGTAATTAAATAGACAAAAAAGTACAACAAAACTTATTTTTTAAAGCAAGGAGTCCGCAAAAAGAATATCTTTATTTCTAATATTAATATTTTATTCTTCAATATCGATACAGAGACAGCTGGATGGAATTATGGCAAATTTACATCTCGATCTCATGGGGTTCCACCTATGAAAAGGAATTTGTAGGTATACAAAACAAACTTAATACCAAGCTCTACGAGAGAAGACTTAAAAATTATGTTTTAAAAGATACAGATAGGTTTACGTCTAGGGCATATATTAAAGTAAAAAATACAATATATTCACATTTCAAGCGGTACCATTTGTCAACGGAACTTTTAGCATATAGCCTGCTTATTTACAAAAACAAAGGGCGTACATAAATCAATTTAACAGGACCATCTGTTCGTAGCCTTATATGAATTCATAGCGCGCGTCACGCTAGCGTGCGACGTGAGTAATGGACCTAATATTTATAGTGAACAGTGTAGGCCTGAACGAAGTGTCAAGAATCAAGGTTACGGTCGCACATCAGAAGGAGTATTACTAAATAATTAGGTAGGTACCCATTTAAATTTTTTGAGGTTATCCTAATTTTCCTGAAGACAACAGTGAAGTCTATTGCAAACTTTACCTACAGATTTTTTAAATTTTAGTGTTGTTCAGCTAAAATAAAATTGAAAAGAATCGATTTAAAAGAAACTTAAAAATATCGCTTTTACCAAATTAACGATTGTTGTGACATCCAATTAATGAAGGTAAAAGTCCACTATCGTGGCTTCAGGAAGATTAAGATAATTAATAGACTTTAAAAATAAAAGTGATAATATTATATTACGTAATCATCTTCTGATGTATCAAAGTAACCTTGATTCCTGACATTTCTTTTACAGGTTGATTTATATATTTCCAGAAATACTTGAATCCAGATTAAACCGTTCTTACTAAATTGGTTCAGTGTCAGTGGATTACATACTATGGTATTAATCAATAAACGTTAGTTATTTTGTGCCTATCCATTGAAATATATTGATATCTATCAGGTTTACAGTTTTCGTTAATTAATATTACGTGAAACTTCTGTTTTTGGATTTTAAACTTAAGTGTAAGTACATTGTACATAAATTTTTCATTTTGACAAGTTTTCTATTTGCGTATATTTATATCTCAGTGGATAATCTAATAAGAAAAATTCAGCTAAAAATTGCATCTTTTTTCCCACTAAAACTAATTCACAGCTGCTATCATAAATCCTTTAAAGAAATTCATCAGACCGGTTATGACTTAATATCTGAGTCTGCATAATATTTTCTAAAATATCAGCATGCAAGAAAAAAAAAACCCTGTTGCTTTCATACAAAAATCGTTTAATCAATTTTCATACGAACCAAAATCCTCGTCTTACCTTTTCCTAGTTTATGTCTTTCGTGTCTCATTTAGAGTCTTCAAATATCGTTTCACACGTTTCTGGACTGGAAATAGTTATTTCTGTTCAGAAACTGGATTCAATCGAGCGCTAAATCGATACTCCCAACTCTAGCTGCCTCGATTACGCGGTGCACACGGACTTAGCCAGTGCATAGCAAAAAATACATTCAGTAGGTACTTATGCCATTTACAGAAATATAGGGCCTGAAGCCTTCAGGGCATTGCGACAGGGAGACATAATACGATACAAGGAATCGGTCGGGAACCCGAAGTAGAATGAGAGGTAGGCACAAAAGACTACCTACTGGGTCGAAGTGCATTCGAAAGCCCCCCCTCCCCTATATTAAAGGATTTTTTTTTTAAATGACATATATATATGATAAAGTTATCAGGTTATTGCACACGTCTTGTTAGTTTTTTATGATATTTTGGAATGAAAGTGTTGATATTATAGGTTAGTTTTATTGTAAGTAGCAGTTTATTTCACTTGTTGCTGTTAAAAAGTTTTTGGGAAGGGCAATATCGTGGTCGTTTTTTAGATAAGAATTAAATATTCTTTATCCTTCCAGTCAATATGTCAGATTAAGTCAAAGGTTGGCAAATTAGTGTCACGTGTGCTCGACAATTTGGATCTAAGGTTATTTATTGAAGCACCCTGTGGATGATAGAGGAAGACAGGATCTTAGCGTACTAACGAGATATTGGTGAAGACAGTTTAACAAGATTTCCTAATGTGACCACATAGTGAGCTAGTTTTAGGATTTTAGACTTTAAAATAAGTTTTCATTTCAGATAACATTTGACGACATGAAGATATCTACTACTTAGGTAAGGTTTAATGGTATCTACTATTATTTTAAATGATGATTTTTATACCAACCACAATGCCTTTACGCGCGGCATCGTGCTTCCACCTACGGGCGTCACTGTTGAAGATGTTAGAGAATTGTGAATACTTGAGGGTGGAAGGGTTTTGATACATTGGGTTCAAATGTTAATAAACATCAATCAGGATCGATATACTCGTATATGGTAAGTATATTCATTTATAAGTATCCTGTGTTTAATGAATTCTTTTTTTCCTTATAGGAGTAACTAGTAACTTATAATATAGGTACCTTTATATTACATAGGTACCTGTTAATAGCTTACGGTGAAAAATAAAATATATAGATACTGTACCATAAACAACGTCAAAATAGCAAAATTCAAACTAAAGGAAGTGTAACTGTATATTTCCAATTTACTGCCAACTGACAATTAGAAACCGGATTTCGATATTGACATCGGGTAAATAATTCCGGGGCCTTGTTGACTAGTATAGCTTGAGATGCTTTGTTCGAACATGTCGATGAGAGCCTGAAGCAAGGACCCCTAAAATCTAAATAGATAGTCATTAGCGTACCGATAACCCGACATATTAAGAAATAGTACAATACTAGAGAGGGTGGGAAGGAAGCAATTGAAGAACCACTTAGAAACTTGAGCTAAGGGTTTATTCTACCTAATGTCGGATGGATATAATTGAAAATGCTGATCAATTACTATTGGATAATTAGAGAGGTAGTTTAGCGTAAGTAATTCAATAATTATATATCAAATTGTCAATTACTTTTATTTATTTATTTCCCAAATTGCGTTTGCGATTTATTCTAAGATAAGATCTGAAATAAGAAAATACAACTAACGTTAGCAAATAAATTTATGAGTGGAAATTTATTGGTAAGAGTATTGTTTTTAGTTTTTATCCATAAGATATTTAAGCTGTTTGTTTCCCTTAATAAAGAAAAAAAAATACGCAATTTAAATCCGTTCATATAATTACATTCCAAAATATAATGCTAATTCTTAAAATACCTATATATTGACAATCATGAAAATATTACAATAATAAAAGATGACTATTTTTATAGCGCTCTATACAGTTTTATAAACCACAAACACGGATTTACTAACACATTCAAAACACGTACAAAACACATGTTGTTTCGACCACGTGCAACTATCTTGTAAGTTTTCCGTTTTGAGAAAAGAAGTGCACGTACCGTCGCCATCTCGTTGATATAAAAATGGAGCAGACGACTGGCAGTTCCGCATTGAATTGGATCTGGTACGGCTATAAAGAGGGTACTAGGCATAAACTGTAGGGTTACTGGAGTAGCTACTTCGCCTCAGATTTGTATGCAACATATCTAATTATACACAAGAGGTTTTATTTCTATCAAATTTTAGCAGAAAAGAAAAGCTTATTATTTTCTTGCTATTGATTCTCACAAACTTTTGTTAACAGATGTCATTGGATCATTCCACTTAATAATGATAACATTATCATTATTAATACATAATCTATTACCTATGGGCGTAAATTTCATAGAAATAATATTAAATTGGAATGAAACAACTATTAACGGATTTAACTCGCGTATTTTTATTTTATTTAATTAGCTGACGTTTCGGATTCTTTGCAGTTTCCATAATCGTAGCAGCGTCAGCTAATTAAATAAAATAAAAATACGCGAGTTAAATCCGTTAATAGTTGTTTCATTCCAATGTGTAATAACCGCGAAGGCATCAGAAATTATTATAATAATATTAAAGCTTTATGAAAATAATAATCTCGATAACCATGTTTTATTTTGAGACGGACCGGTATGAGTTGACTATGTGACGTTAACTAGCAAATTTGATGTTATAACTCTATAAAAATGAACCAGATTATTTGAGACTGATACATAGTTTTGTATAATTAATACCGTTTGCTATATATCGAAACTATGAATCTCAACAGCTGACTGACACGAGATCGTTTAGATATTACTATCCCTCGAAATTGTTTTGTTGTGGCGTTACTATATATATTTAGGTAAATAATTATTAAAGTTCCTGTTGTAAGAACACAGGGCTTATATATTAATATTATATCAATGAGACCAATGAAGTATACGAGTTTAATTTTATATTAAAAGGTAGTAATGTAGGTAGGCAATGTATAAAATAAATACTCATGAAAGACAACAGATAAATCCATTATAGTAATTTTATTCCAATGTTTAATTACCGCGAACGCATCAGAAGTTATTCCTTTATAATTGTTTAATTTCAAGGGCGAAATATTAAATATTCAGACTCCCAATGGACGTTACAAATATTCTTGTCACGAAAATTTACCGTGCATCAAAAAACGAAAACACTAGCACTAATTAAATGCAATCCAGACAGGTGACAGCCCTCGCTGATGGCAGTTACGGCGTCGGTGTCCACGTCTGCCTCGTTATAGCTGCGTCTGCCGGACTCCGTACGTGAGTCGTGATGCACGTACAACTATTTTGATATTACGTGTGCCTTGTGTTTGTTTTGATGACCCTATTGTAGTTTACGTTGAAAGACAATGTTCTTAATGGATGTCGCTTTGAAATATAACTTCGTAGCCAAGGCGAACTTAGTATATGATTATGTCGCAGCCGGATCATATATTACATAACGGCTAGCGGTTTTATAAAACAAGGCCGTTTTGTAATAAGGCGGTTTAACGATTATACGATGCGGCTATCATATAAGTATATATAGTGGAGTCTGGAGAGACGGCAAAACTTTCCTCTTATGTATTTCGGTATTTTAGTTAGACGCTTATAAGCTTTATTCCTTATTTTACAGCGCGCGTCATGATGTAGGTTCAATTATTTTCAAACATTATTAGATAATTTGTTTACCTTCGCTTTATGGCAATATACCTAATACTTACATAATTATAAACAAAACTAAAAGTCTACAATGTGCTTAACCAAGCACACGGTACTTCCATTAAAGTCTTGTCCAGGAGTTTAGTACGTGACACCAAATGTACCAACTCGTCCGAAGTTATCTAGTCTTGTTTAGTGAGATAAATAGGTACTGCCGTTCCTAGGTAACTTGCTGAACTATCTAAACGTAAGGTGGAAGTTTAAGACAATGGTGCTTGATGTCGCTTTAGGTACAATTTAGAGGAACTGGAATAACCTCTTGGGATTTAACATGTTTAGCATGCAGACAAATCTTGCCGTCGAGCTTCGAAATACCTCAGGTCCTACACCTTTTGTTAATATAATTCTGTATCGATATATTATTTACCCTTTTGATCGATTGAGATGGCCTGCTGGTCTAGTGTTCAGAGCAAGGCTCAGGCTCTCAGTCTTATGACTACGAAATCGAAGGTTGCGGGTTCGAATCCTATTAGAGGTTAGTGTGTTAAGCACCTTTACCCAAGTCTGGAATGTATCTTATAAGTATTTATGTATAATATGTTTATTTATCCGTCTTCTAGTACCCATAGTACAAGCTTTGCTTAGTGAATAGTCCAAAGAAAAATATTTATCTTTATTTATCTTAGCAAAGAATAAAGAAGTATTGCCATTTGCAAGCAAATTTGTTCCCCGTCTACGGCCGCGTGTAATTTATTCAGGCCACATTCAAATTGACAGTCGGCCTACGCCTAAGCACTAGGTTATTCCGTCGTAGGCTTTACACGCCCACATACGCATTGCTATTTTGAGGTAACGTAAGTTATAGACATTTTCACGTATGTCTACACTTACATGAACATAACAAGATCTTAACATAGTAATCTGTCATGTGGATTTTGCATTTCAGCTAGTATGCTAGCCTGCTAGGTGAGATAGAAAGTTTTAGAAATTTGCAAACATATACATACCTAAACGCAGTTACAAGGATACTGATTTTTATTGACATAAATATCTTTTACTACGGTCAAGAATTAAGCGACATAGTTATTAGTAAGATACCTGTAATACTATGCGAAAATTATAGGTCAGAATTTTTTTAAGTTAAATAATACAGAACTAACATGCAATACCTACTCTTCCAAAAGGCTCACTATTGTGCTATCAAATTTCATAAACTTGCTTAGCCCGCCATATCACAGATCATTGTCAAATAATATGACCTAATAAAAATTTCCTCAAACTTGCTACGAGTTTGATAACGAAATCGTGATGCCTCATCGGTCCTTGACTGTATTAGTCTGCCAACACTGACCCAGTTTGGATAAATCACCACTATCCGATGCCTTTTCGGCTAATATTAAGCAGGATATTCCGACCCATCTACCCACTATTTATGAAGGCCGCTAGTAAGGTAAGGGATGTTTTCGAGCCTCAATTCTAGATTTCCGACTCAGGCAATATTCGTATTTTTTGGGATTGGAAGAATAAAAATAGGCTTATTTATGGCATATAAGGATCGGAGGTTAGATCCTGAAATAACGTACCTGTGATACTTTTCTTAAGGTCGTAGGTCAGGTTTAATTAAATAGAGTACAATTTTAACAATACGAGGGGTGTTAAATAAATTCTCGGTATAATCCGGTCATTTAAGCTTATATTCAATAAGAATCTCGGAATTCAAGATACCCGGCTGTAATTTTGTAAATAGTTGTATATTGACATCCTTAAAGTTGTCTCAAAACCTACATATGGTAGGGTGTGAGCAACTATTAAATTTCAAGGTTAAAGTGTCAAAAAATCGTTATTTTTGTAAATTTCTCATTTCCTATGGGTTTTAGCTTTTTGTCTTTGTTGGCAATATTGTAGAATACAAAATTCTCTACAACTTTTGTTTAAAAAAAATTTTTATACGGTGAACCGTTTTTGAGATAGAGGGCGTAAAGCGCGCAGTCATAGCCAACAGGTGCCGAGGTCGAAATCACGCCATATACAGTTGATGAACTACAGATATTATTAATTGTTGATGCTTACGCATGCTACTGTGTAATGCTTATACTTATATAGTTATATGGAAGTTTTTCACTATATATAAAATGAGAACATAATCATACTTACGTAATATTATAAAATCAAAAGCAAATGATCAATGTGCATAAAAAATGTTAATTTCTTTAATTAGTGCTGTGCAATTAACCTTATTAAAGAAATTAACATTTATTATGCACATTGATCATTTGCTTTTGATTTTATAATATTACGTAAGTATGATTATGTTCTCATTTTATATATAATGAAAAACTTCCATATAACTATATAAGTAAGCATTACAGCGGCAAGCATCAACAATTAATATCTGTAGTTCATCAACTGTATATGGCGTGATTTCGACCTCGCACCTGTCTGACAACGCGCTTTACCCTATCTCAAAACGGTTCACCGTATAAAATTTTTTAAACAAAAAGTTATGTAAATTTTGTATTCTAACATTGCCAACAAAGAACAAACTAAAATATAGGAAATGAGAAATTTACAAAAATAACGATTTTTTGACACTTTGTTGCTGAAATTTAATAGTTGCTCACGCCTACCATATGTAGGTTTTAGTTCAACTGGATGTCAATATGGCTATTTACAAAATTACAGCCGGGTATCTCGCATTCCGAGGTGAATTCCTAATTTGACCGGTCTAGTATGACAATGAAAACAAACGAATACGATAACTATTTTTTTATATTTCAATTTACTCCCCCCCCAATGTTTATACACTTATGAGATCAGCCAATTATTTTTTTTAACCCTTCATAAAAATATTTTTTGTCTTTGCAGCTTTGGAGTCAAAATGGTCCTGCACTGCTGTCTTCAACTCTTCATCTTCAAAAAATCGATTTTATCGAAGATTCTTTTTGAGTTACGGAAACGGGAAAATGTCGCTAGGGGTTAAGTCTGGACTATGAGGTGGGTGGTAAATTATTTCGAATCCAAATTTCTGAGCAGCGGCCTTGGCAACATGAGCAGTGTGCACCGGGGCGTTGTCGTGGAGAAGCAAAATACCTTTGGCTGATTTTCCACTTCTCTTCTCTTTAATAACTTCCCTTAGCTGTCTTAAAATGTTAGCATAGTACCCTCACATTGATACCCTTTTCTTTGAAATCAATTCGTAGGATTCCTTCACAATCCCATAATATTGTGGCTATGACCTTTCCAGCTGAGGGCACGACCTTGAACTTCATGGGATGAGGTGTTCCTTAAATGTGACACTGCATGGACTCTTGTTTGCTCTCCGGGTCATAATGATGAACCCAGGTTTCATCACCGGTAACAATTCATTGGAGTATCTCGACGGGTTTTTCTCCAAACAGCTCATTAAAATCAGCGAAGCAGGCAACGCGTGTTTGCTTCTGAAGTGGTGTCAGCATTCGCGGCACCCACCTCGCACTCACTTTTGAAATATTACGATAGCCATGAATAATTTCGTGTATAGTGCCAATGGAAAGGTTGGTTCTTCCAGCTATAGTTTTCATTTTCACTCGGCCATGATTTAATATAATTTTCTCCACTTTTTTATATTTTCTTCTGTTGTGGCTTCGACTGGCCGACCAGGTGTAGGGTCGTCTTCTATGCTCTCCCTCCCTCGCCTAAATTCGCTTGACCACTGTTGAATTGTGGATAATGACGGAGCAGAGTCAAGGTAAACGTAATCCATTTCAGCTTCAATCGTTTTTTGATGTTTTCCTTTTATAGTCAAGACTTTAATTACGGCTTGGTGTTCTAATTTATTCAACATCGTAGAATCACTCATAGTTGTCACGTTTGTTACGCAGTTGCAGAAAAACGTAGAACATAGCGGTTTGAATTGTACTTTTTTTATTGCTAATGAATGACACTTATCGGTGAGTATTCAATAATTTACTAAAAGGGTTATAAATATACCGATACCGAGAACTTATTGAACGCCCCTCGTATTTGGCGTATAGGTATGTCATGCTGGTCAAAAATGTAAAAAAACTTTAACGACAAAATTTCAACGACGATGCTATTTTCACCTGTATATAATTAATGTACTCTTCATTGTATAGAAAATCATTTTCAATAAACGTAGGCATTAAATTAATGTTTAAAGCCTGAATCAAACTCGATTTATCATTAAAAGATGAACAATTAAGATCCCAATAGTACGTACCTACTTTTTAAAACAGGGATGAAAAAATTCAAATGTCAATATCACACTAAAACAAAAGGACACACATGAACATTGGATAGACAAAAAATACGTTTCCATGTTGCAAACGGGTTTGTCTATAAAGTTCGCTGCCAAAGTCGATACGAATTTCGTGAATGGATCCCACCGGTATACTTGCCCGCCTCTCGTACGACGCTGCAGATTAAAATTATAATAAAATGTTGAAGCCCATTTCCGAAACGTTGAAAACTAAGTTTACGAGGTCTCTGGAGTTCAAGCAAATGTTATGCTAATGCCTTTCCTCCAAATGAAATTAATATTATAAGTCATGGGCCTACTTTTTGACATAGATAACATTAATTTGTAGGTTGATTGTATAATTGCTCCATTGTGTAACTATTAACCTATTCACGGAGGGACATCTTTTTTTAATACATATAATTTTACCTACTTTGTTAAACTACACTTGCTAGCTTATCAGACACCTACTTAGTAAGTTAGGTGTTAATTTTTGCGTACTAAATCGGAACAACTGTGCTATTCAGTTGAATTTTAAATGAGAACTTTTTAAGATTTTGGACAAAAACCTATCTTGATATCAAATAGTTTAAGTGTTACTTCCGTAAAAGCTATAATAACTACAAATGGTAAAATTTAATTTTAAGCAGTTTCTGTCCTCCACGTTTTTTTTGTGATGATATTGATACTATATTATTATAGTAATAAGATCACTTAACAGAATATAGGTATCTCTATAGCTCATATTATTATTATACCTATTCTGTTAAACACACACGAATTACATTAGCTCAGCTAAAAAGATTATCCGCTACCAAAATTTGTTTATCAGAATTTTATCCTTCGTTTGTAATCCTCAGCATTAACTCATTAAGTAGATCTTTTTGGGAACAGGGATGTAATATTCAAAATATATTACTTTACCTAAACATACATAAGTGATGGTACTTTAATACTGTCTTTAAATATCACTTTAAGAAAATGTAACACAATTTTTCTGAAATGTATATAAATATTGACATTTACGTGTTTACAAATTTTAATCGCAACTCCGACGTACACCCACCTAATGCATTGCGTGACTGAAAAATAATAATTGTCAATGTGACGAAACAAATGTTATAATTATTTTGCCTCACTCTCCCTCAGTGGCATTTGAGTGGATCGCATCACTGTTTAAATAGCCGGAATGTATATTGTCAGAATGAGTCGATGTGGTTTATAAATCCGTGGAAAGTAACCACGATTGAGGATTGAACTTTCATTTGCATACCATTGTGGGCATTAACGGCTACGTGTTAAGTCCGCGTTGATTTAATGCCACCGTATTCCCAATGGCGATGTATCGGATGCAGCTGCAATGCGGTAACGCACTTTGTGTAGTTTGCGTTTACCTTTGTTGTCTATAACTTTAAATAATATGAGACAGAGTAGGGAAATAAAGTAAATTATTCAGACAAATCGGTAGTATATGACAGATATCCATTAGAAGTGTAACGAAATGTAGTTTTGTAAATAAGTAGGTAAATATGATTGTTTAATGGAAGAACTCACAGACACTGATAGATAAGCAAAAAATAAAAGCATCAAAATATTTATGAAAACAATTTCTAAATAGTATAAAAAAAGACCCGTACCGTATGCTTAGGTACTTACTACAAAATAGCGCGCAAAGTATTTTCTATAAACGGTAATATAATTACTTTAATGTATAAACCTTAACAAGTAGGTAAAACTGACTTTCTAAGCTAAAAATCAGTAAGTATCACAAAAAGGTACAAAAATATTGGTCTCAAGAAACCTTGAAGATTTTTCAGTTAAAGATTTTTAGAGTCGTTACGACTTTCCTACCTAGTAAGAGTGTCTAAATGCGCAGTTTTAACTTGTAGGAAGTACGGTACAAGCGATATACTGAATATAATGGGTACAATATTGCCTTACTATCTTTACACATTTATATCCTTCGAGAAGCTTCTAGGATCGATTCGCGGGCAGTTTACACTACTAAAGTGAATATAACCACGCGTGAGCGCTAAGAAAACAATGGTGTTAAGTCATTTTTAGAAAAAACGCACGAGTAGGTACGACGTCGGAAATAATAAGTAGCTTATACTTCGAAGTCAAAACTTCTAACATTAATTTAAGTTTTAAAACAAATTTCACTTTTCGAGGACGCTGTACACAATGTTTCCTATCTAATACTGCACGTGTCAAACTCTGCTCGAGCGAGACAAATTGCGTGGGTTATACATGAGCCATACTCTATAATAAATTTTATAGAAATTTTCCTTTTCATGTCTTTGTCTTGAGCTTACCTTTATGAATCAGACATTTCGATTAACATAATATAATAGACATATTATTAGCTCGTAGTTAAAAATAGCGTAGTATTAAAAACAATTTACCCGGTTCTTGTCTCTGTGAAAAAAAATATATTTATTGATTGAACGCAACTTATTTACACTATGTATAAATAAAAAAAAGGATTTATTTTTTATAAAAACTTATTGTGTATGAACGTACCTATTTCAAGATAATCAACAATATTAATATGAATATAAAATTAAATAGCTTTTATTGAAGTTAAAATTTAAAACAACTACCAATCTAGGTAGTAATTTCCGTTTCGCAAGAAATCAACTAAAATATGAATGATTTCATACAACTTAAATTTTACTTAAGGAGTTGTAATATTTTTTTTTTTTTTTTTTTTTTTTTTTTTTTTTTCTTTTTTTTGGAATGAAACAACTATTAACTTTAGCGTTAGAGTTTTGTCAGCTCAGTCATGCTACGATTATGGAAACTGTAAAGAATCCGAAACGTCAGCAAATAAAATAAAATAAAAATACGCGAGTTAAATCCGTTAATAGTTGTTTCATTCCAATGTTAAGGAGTTCTGTTAAAAGTGTAGCTGCTAGGCCTTAATTATTTCCAGGTCAATATTATTTTGTGATCCCAATATCGTAAAAGTATATAAAACCTCTCAATATGATTGCGAAACCGCGTGTAGTATGTTTCTGTCTCATTTTTGTTTAAAGTATTGAAGCCAGAAATCTAAACAATTGTACTTACATAGTTTATATTTTGTATTCAAGAAATAGGAGTCTCCGGCTGTATTCTGGTCATGAGAAAATGGAAATACATAGATAAGGCATTTTATAAATAATAATATTTTTTCAGCATTTTCTACAAGCTTTCATTTTGTTTCACCTGTCCTGTTGTCTGTCTGTAATTTAACGATATAGAATGCCTTGAGTGGTTGTGGAATGTCCTTAGTTCTCGGCTAGGGAAAGATGTCTTAAATAGAAAACATTTTTCATTCTATAAATATTGAGTCGTAAGTTTCATGTCGATCCTTACCTTACATAATTTATAGCGTTAATAGTTTCTCGAATTATTTTGCTTTTTTATACCTGAGAATTTTATTTAGGCACTAATGGTAACCCTTGAAACGATCTACCCGCATTAACCAAACCCAATGCCGTTCCTAATTTCCTAAACAATTTCATTTACTCCACCTTTATTTTGGCTTAAACCTAGCTTTCCAACAAACCCTACCTAATGTCAAATGTCAATTTTTATAATAGGTACCTACTAACTAAATTAAATTTTAGCACGCTTAAATTAACCAACTTTCAACAACGCAATATAGATATTACGTAATGCTTTATTTTTTTAAGATAAAAAATAAGTATTGATTAAAATAACTTTTGAATAGGTACTTAATAGAGCAAGAGCCAGCGGCCCCCAGACTTTCGGTAAAGTATAAAAGCTGTAAGTTTGTCAATGTATGCCCCCAACACAAGTAAGAACGAACCCCGTCTATGAAACTTGGGTCGCGGTGGCTTTGGCAGGTATCAGGTAATAAAGGTGTGTAAAATTGTGTGTTAAATTCGTTAAAGTATAAAACTCAGTTTTTACATATTTTACGTATAATAATCCTAGAAGTCACCTTGCCGAAACCCAGACCCTTCGTACGGTTGCAACCCTCTCCCAGACGCTCTTAAAGTTTTATTTAATTGTTACTATACTTACGGTATAGTATAAAAGCTCAATTTATATATGTTATTTGGAGAACTATCAAATGATGTTTTCTTAATAGTAGGAATGTGAAAAAATAATCGATTAAAAATCGATTATTTTAAAGTAAAAATCGATTTTAAAACGTGATTTTTTTTAAATTAATAATCGATTTTTTATAATCATGAAATAAATGCTCCCCGAACAGTTTAGTTGATTCATTTTTAATAAAACATTCACTAGATGGAGTTAGACGATGAACTGTACTACTTTACCGACATTCGTTTAATATGTTATTCATTATTCGTTGCTGAAACTTCATTTTTCAAACAATTCAAATTTGAAAGGTTCTCGTGTGAAAAAGTTTTTAGTGTTTTAAAAGTCCCGTTTTTTATAATGTCTACAACTAAAAGAACTACAAGTATTCAATATTGGCGTCAATATTTTCATGTAGACAATAAATCTGGCAGTGCTAAATGTAAATATTGCCCTAATTGTATTGTTTTAGTTATTGTACATAACGAATTTTCATAATAAATCTAGAAAATAGTTCTCATTATCCCTACTAATATTATAAATGCGAAATCAACTCTGTCTGTCTGTCTGTTACGCTTTCACGCTAAAACTACTGGACCGATTTAAATGAAATTTGGTACAAAGAAAGTCTGGAGCCTGAGAAAGAACATAGGCTACTGTTTAACCGACTGCAAAAAAAGACTACCACGCGGAAGAAGTCGCGGGCAGAAGCTATATACAATAAATGATAGATCATGCGCAGTAAAACGTCGCAATGGACCGAACGCTGTATTTCACTCGCACCCGCTGACACATAATATGTCCCTCGCGCTCGCACCTACATTAGACTTTTGATGTATTGGCAACATGAAATTCTTAGTCAAAGTTCAAAATTGTCCCTAAAGACCCCAAATGACGGTATGTGTCAGTGGGTGCGTGTGAAATACAGCGTTCGGTCCATTGCGACGTTTTACTGCGCATCAGCTGTCATTGTATTATGTGGTACGTATACCGTAAGTATAGTAACAATTAAATAAAACTTTAAGGGCGTCTGGGAGAGGTTTGCAACCGTACGAAGGGTCTGGGTTTCGGCAAGGTGACTTCTAGGATTATTATACGTAAAATATGTAAAAGCTGAGTTTTATACTTTAACGAATTTAACACACAATTTTACACACCTTTATTACCTGATACCTGCCAAAGCCACCGCGACCCAAGTTTCATAGACGGGGTTCGTTCTTACTTGTGTTGGGGGCATACATTGACAAACTTACAGCTTTTATACTTTACCGAAAGTCTGGGGGCCGCTGGCTCTTGGGCTATAAATATTAAATACATATTATTTTTTAACGGAATGCTTCGTACCGATAAATGGTTGAATATTCAGTACGGCGCGTCCGAAGGGTACCTATTTGTATTTGCAAAATTAACTAATTAGATGTAAATATTTACAAAAGTAAGTAGGCTTAATTATGCGTAATTTATATTATTTGCATTTCGTACAGCTTATTGAATGTAAGTATAAGTAATTCCTTAACAAATAAAATAAAAGAAAAAAACGTGATTGTCATACAAAGTAATTTGAAAACAGTGTCCTACCCACAATTTACTAAATTGATCAATTAAAAAATATATAGAAGGCTCAAACCTAAGTATACTTACAGATCAGCAAAAGTACGTACCTACCTACACTCCGATAATTTGAATTGCATTAATGCATTAATAGCTCTCACTGCTACTTCCAGTAGAATTGAAGTAAAAGTATTCCAATAAAAGTAGAATTTGATATCATTCCGGATTTCATATTTATGCAAACTCAGAAGTCGTTCTGCCACCTACTGTGATGCAATTTCGAAATATTGAAAACTTTATCCACCGAATACTGCCAGTTTTATTTTTCAATGGAATTCGCCAATTTTCGGTGAGTATTCAAAACAGATTTTCCATTTGTGTTTCGGTGTTCTTCTGTTTCGTTTTTGTTGGCGTTTTAAATGTGATAGAAATTTCTATAGGCAGTTGGGTTTTATTGTGATTGTCTTTGTGGGGTAGGTTCATAAAATTCACTTTCTTCAAATGTGCACTTTTTATAAAAGTAGGTACGCATGTTTAAAAGTATCACATCTTGAAAGGTACAAAGGAAAGTGCACTTTTTCATAAAGTGCACTTCCAGTTGATACTCTTTTTCAGAGAGAGTAAGTTAGTTGTATATAGGTAATATATTATTATTATCTAAGAGGTTTAAGGTTAGGTACTGAAGGGACATTGTACCTACATACGTAATGGGAAAATATTCGTTTTGGAAAAATGAACATTTTGCGAACATGCTCTTAAGGGGAAAGTGCCATAAATGGGTCAGGGCCGGGAGTGTAAATATTGCAAAAATAGAGATATAAGAGAAAGTGCATATTTCAGGAAATTGGGCCATAAACCGTCTTTGTTAATACCTATTATTATAATTTATTAGAGAAATTAGACGGATTTAACTCGTGTATTAACCGCGAAGGCATCAGAAAAAAAATTCACTGCTACTAAATACATGTAGGTACCTATTAAATTCAATTCCCTTTACATAATTTTCGAATACAGTAAAATTTAATGTTTTCACTTGCAAACGAATTCTTTAGCCTTTATTCGAACTGATAACTCAACCGCAAACCGCAAAAAGTTTAATTTTATTCGCAACCAGTTTAAACTAGATCTGGGCCACGGAAACAAACAAAAATTAAATGGCTTTTTTCTACTCTATTAGGAATACAAATAGTAGCTACCCAATATTTAAGACCTTAAAATATTTAAGAAAATGTCAGCATTGTATCACAACATAAGTAAATATGAACATATACCTTATTATGTCGGTATTCTGTCTCATAGGTAAGCGATGACGAAAACACATACGCAAGTAACACATTTCGAAAATAAGGCTGCTTAAATAGACATATTAATTCAAATACAAACAGATGAATCTGTTGAACACTAGTAGGTAATAAGTAAATAAACATCACTAGTTGCATTAAGCGGTTAATACAACAACTTCCCATAACAAGCGGGGTATGGCTAAACTTTGTTATTTCCCCAAGGTGGGGCGTGCGTCGAATCGGTTTCAGTTTTGCCTCAGGAAAAACTATTTTCTCTACTAATTGCTTTCATGCTGACTCGAGTTACGAAACGAGTGACAGGAATACAAATAAGGAAGATTTGTATGAGTCGGTAAAGCCTTGTGCTTGCAGCGCGGTTGCTTTGTAAACAGAAACACGAGATCCTTGCAAAATTACTATTGCGCTCTTAATGTTATCAACTAGGTACCTAATTAGCAACTTAATATTTTAACGCGATACAACGCTTTGAATACTAATTCTTTACGAAATAAGTTCATATTTAATGACAATAATTTATATGGTAACAAAGGGTTTGTAATTTTATTGTGGGAATGAGATTGGGGATTGTATGAAATCTTATTAATATTATTGAGGTGGATAGTAAGAAGGCGCGATGAGTTAGTTGGGTCATTTTTAAATTTTACGCTGGTAAATTTTCACAATTTTTGATTTTTATTCTTTGTAGCGTAACGGGTTCTAACAGATTTTACATAAGACACACTAACTTTGTCCCGTGGTTTCTCTTATGTGGAATATAATTAGTTATTAGGTGAATAAAAAGTACTTACCTATTTCATTAAACACATATCGAATTTACTAAACGATTGATGAATGTTACAGCGTTCATAATTAAATATCATTACTGAAAATTCAATTAAATGACTGAAGTGTATTTGTAAAGATCACATTCAACTACATCCGCAAATATTCACTGAAAATTTAAAGTGCACATATTAAAAGTCATTATGATAGCCAATTTTATTGGAGAGTTTCATATGATAAGCGATAAATTTTTCATACTTGATTAATACGTCCGGAAATACAAACACACGCGTTAATTTATCAAGTCTTTTCATTAAAGCTTCAGGTGAAAAATGGTTTTCAATTTCGTGTGTAATTTTTTAATCTATTTTTGTCTCCAATATTGCAATGGTGTTGTTTTCATTGAATATCTATTCCATCAATAATTGAATTTGATTGACATGTCAAAGGTAATATTATGAAAAATGTGATATTTTTGCTGTATACTTCATAAAAAATACATTTGTGTTAGAATTATATAGGTACATTTATATTTTGTTTCATTTACTTACCTATATATTATGTATATATCTTGGAATGGAATTATTATGTCGATTTACCTCTAGTTTTTTTATTTGCCGAATTTAATTCTAATTATGTAGCATGGTAATTAGATAATGATTTTTGGTCTAAAAGTTGCAAATGCTAGTAAACTTTCTTAGATACTGCTGAAGCTGTTAATTTATCTAATTCATTATAAAATATTAGGAAGTTAAATGTTATCAGTACTGGTCAAACAAACTACGTAACATTTAAAACTTTGATCGATGACCTAAATATTTAGTCACAGTGCGCTTTCATCAACTAACTTAAAATGTAGGTAATATTATGAGAAGAAAAACATCGTTTTATAAAAATATTTATTGAGTGCTTTACGCGTCGCCAGTACCATTGTTTCCCTTGTTTGGGTTTGGGAAAAAGTAAACCAAACCAGCAACACCTGGGAAAATAGAACGAAATTTAATTTTGCTTCGAATTGTTAAATAATGATAATTATTATTGAATAACCACTGATGATGTTGAACCACTCTTTACAATAGACTCACAATTAATTCTATTAATACATTTTACTTGTATTTTGAAGTTTGTTATAGCTATTAACTGTATAGGCATCAACACTATTCGTAGTAAAATCTAACTGCGTTATTTTGCACGATAAATTTAACAAGAAATTTTATCTCGTAGATACTTAAACGAAAAATCAGTAAAGGATGTATCCTTTTTTGTTTACGCTCAATTGCTTATATTTTTTTTTAATTGAAGCAGTTTAAGAAACATGTGACTAAAGACATAAAGTTGGAAAGAACTTATACTTACATAACGTTACTGCAGATAATGTTAAGAAAGGCATCATACATCCTCCTTTTAATAGTGCGGGGAAAAGAATGTTTCCCAAGAGAGACCCAATACGTCCTACCATTAATATTACAGATAACGCTAAAGTCCTGAAAGAAAAAGCTTAGTTAAAGGTACTGACGATTTGGTAAAGAATACAAAATTTTAGTCCGTCTGATAGATAATTTTCAAACAAACAAACAAAAACTGACAAAGATTAGTGCTTTTTAATTTGGGGGGCCTAGTGACATTATGTTATAGTAAAATTTATGCCATACAGTGACGTCACGAGACCCCACTGTTTAATTGAGAAAAGGAAATATACGTGTCCAATATTTTTTGGTAATGTACTTCATGGACAAAGAAAACAAAAATAGTCATTTTGCCTATTTCACAAAGTTGGAATATTTTCGATTGATCAAACTAGCTGTTAATGACTTAGAGACCTTGACACTATTCTATCCAGTCAAAATTACATACCCTTCACTCTAATAAAAATAGACTTACCTTACTGTAGTAGGGAAAACTCTTATCAAAATATTATGCATTAAGCTCATTGCAGCCTGCACAAAAGCGCAAGTCATGGACACCAGTAGGGCTATTTGTATCGAGGAGTTGGTCCAATACAATGCACTGGAGCATACAGCGCAGATGATCAACAATACAAACATGAGAGGCTTTTGCCCTAAGAGATCCACTAAAGATCCGCTTATCCCGATCGAAATGAACGAGACACAGCCTAGAATGATGCCATTGATGTAAGTTTCGGAACCACTGAGATGCTGTTAACAAAAAAAACACGGTAAGTTCACAAAACTACATCAACAAAAATATCATTAATAAAAAAAAAAACTATTTTGCAAAATAGGAGCATGATAACAGAAAAATTATAGTCAAGACAAGTAATTCAATGATGAACAAAATCTAAATGTTATGATGCCATTGATTAATTTAAAATAGACGTGGTACCTACTTTTGGTTCTAAAAAAGCTCGGAAACATAAAATCACACACCTAGATCTAAGGGAAGCTAACTCAAGAAAGTTATATTTTCAGGAGAGGCAAAAAACGGATTAATATGTCCATATGCATGTAGGAGTCCTTCCTTCATATCTAAGTGTGCGAAATAATAATAGGAGTTGTTACAACCTAGGTATATCGTAAGTGAACTTTTTAATAGTTAAGAAGATCTATAGCTTATAGTTATTGTTTATAGATGTTTCTGGAATGAAAATAATCTTACCGGAACACAGACTTGCGTGGTATTGCTTGCAGTTGCTAGAGATGCATTCTTAGCCAAACCTACAGTGTACTCGTCTATCATCAAACAAAATTGATCTGTTTGACCATGCAGATTCTCATAGTTTTCTATGATTGTAGACAATTGTGGATACCAAAGTCTAAGTGCACTGTACCTGTTAAATTAAAAAAGTGTATCAACAATACATAATAATGAAACTTCTCAGCAAGAAAATCACTAGTAATGGAAAACTCAGCAACAACTTTAAAAACAAACTAATTAAATAAATATTTCAGTGTGAAGTTTTTGATAAAAAATTACTTACGCCAATAAACAAACGAATGTCGCACATGAAAATAATATCAATTTATAAATTAAGGGTTTCTGGAACAGTTCTTTGGCTTGCATGAGTCCGTTTACCATCTGTTTCTTTAAACTTATTTTGCTTGTAGGAACAAATACTCCAGACGCGTTCAATGATTTTATCTGTAAATAATATAGACATTGATTTAGAAACACATTTTGCGTTGAGGTAGGCAGATGCAAAGTAGAATAAGTAAAAGGTTAATTTGTGTTGTCTGCAGGAATTTCATGTTCATGCTATGTATAGTATAAAAAGAAAAAAAAGGGTTTCATGTCTCAGTTGTTACTCCTCAACTTTATTGATAAAGAAAATGTAGTTCCCGTACACCAGCCCAAAATAAATAATCTAACCAGTTTCTTTATCACAAAATAGGTCAGTGAAAAACTAACAAAAAACATAAAAGTAATGAGTCGACCGTTCGTAGGAGGCCTGAAAGGGTTCCGTTATTAGGGTTCCGTCATTAACGGAGGCTCGTTATGTGTATTCCCAATTTCTGACGGGATCCGAAACTATTGAAGCGATTTGTGATTCACCCGAACAATTTATTTAGAGCAAGCAATTGTGTACAGATTTGAACAATTGGTTTTATGTTTTTTAAATGAACCATAAGATAAAATCGATTAAATAATAATAATTCAAAATACAACGAAAAGAGATTAATATAAAATAATTATATAAGTATTACTGGAAGAGATGTTAGAAATAAGTGTGAGCAAGAAGTACTATTATTTTCTTATATCAACTAAGTATGTGTTTAATACTTATGTGTTTGCTCTCGTATACAGTTTTTAGTTTTTACCTTAACTATTTCCGTGCAGTCATATTTCGTTGAATGTTAATATCCACTTAAAACACAGTTTTCGTATAACTTACTCGTTCTGTTTTGCACTTACGTCAAAAGATTCCTTTGGTTTCCCAGTATTTTCATGGTAAATTGTTTTAAGCACTTCTAAAGCCTCATTTTCTTGCCCGTGTGATAGAAGAAATTTAGGACTCTCGGGTAGACTGTAATACAGCAAGGCAGCCAATAAACTCCAAATTGATGATACATATAGATAGATATTCCATGAGTGAAATTCTGTAAAATATAAAATTGGTCCTTCAAAACATTGTTGAATTTGGGAGTGGTTTTTGCTACAGTTGATAATGGTCTTGCTTTGAGTTTAGTTGACCTTAAGAGTTTATATTAATAGGGGTAATATTATTGTCTAATAGAAGGTACATTGTGTTTAGGTACAAATACGAAGGGGTATTGCAAGCGCGGTAAGAGAGCCGCGTATGTAGGTAATTATCAATCCACACGACTTCAAATTTCAACACGTTTGTGAGGAATTAACTTTTTTAAAAAATTACGAAAAAAAGCTATTTAACCTACCCACTGTTAGTAACTTTAAAAAAAATGTGAAGAAGTTTTTTTCGCGCGTCACGCTAGCGTTGCACGAACAGGTAATCGACAAACAGCGAATGAGAAATTTACAGTATAAATATTATATACCTATACCTAGTCAGAAAATAAAGTAAAATACACGAGTTAAATCCGTTATCACTAACTTAGTTCATTTATTGGAATTTAGATATTACAAAACTTGTTATGTAATGGCAAAAAAACCGTTGTGCTGTAAAATCTTTTATTGTTAACCTCGAAAAGGTGTATAAAATGAACTTTACGAGCAAGTGTGTTGAAAAGATTTTCACCCACGGGTAGTAAATATTTTAAGGCAGCAGATATAATAATATACTCACCGAAATAATCCTTTATGATAACAAAATGCCATAGTGGAGGTAACAGTCCCCACGCGACAAGTGCTGCCATGATAAGTGATATCGACATAAATGAAGAGAACAACAAAAGTACTCTATCTCTTACTCCCTTGTGAGTAAATTCCGTTACCATAACTGGTGTTGCGCTTACGCATAAACTGAGGCTGAAAGGGAAAGAAAACATCAATTAATTTATCTTCAATTATCAACGTATGTATCTGCAATAAGTTTCGTCCTTCTCTTCTTATTTAGATGCTCTAGTTTTTATATTAATCTCTATGTGTTTGGTATATTTTACGACCTTGGGTTCTAATTTAGATGCTCTAGTTTCTCTTTGTGTGACATTATATTATTTCAAGGGTCACTGATTTTACCCCTCCTCAGAACAACGAACTTGCTCGCTAGTCGGCGCTACGCTGCGCTCAGATTTGTTATTTTGAAATACCAGCTGATTGTTACCCGTTATCCCCGCGGGCGTAATTACCCCCAGGTTAAGAAACTAGGGATCTGACCAGACGCTTTTGTTACTAACGGGCACGTGTCGCATAAAAAAATCAAAGTAGGTACATGGTAGACTTGTTATTAGAATTTTGCATAGCTCGTAGATTATGGCGTGTGTATAAACAATTATTTATTAGAAATGTAATTAGCAATTCCTATGTAGGTACGGCGGTATCGTGCGTCTTATCGTCGTTCATAAATTCGCCAATCTTACATATAATAAAACAGTAGAAACCGCGTGTCTGTACAATTGAAATTTTTAACAAAAAATGGGTGTGGGCAATAATAAAAGAGTAACAGAACACAAAAATGATTTTTTAGATTTTCTTTTCTGTCTGTCTGTCTGTCTGTCTGTCTGTCTGTCTGTCTGTCTGTATGTATTCGCTAATCTTGAAAACTACTGAACAGATTTTGACGCGGCTTTCACTAATAGATTAAGCTCTTTCCTGAGCAACATATAGGCTTTGTTTCATCAAAATCGGATGTCAAATAAAAAAGCTATCGTCTTTTAAAGTTTAAAGGTAATTTTTCTATAGGAGATTTTATAGTTACATAATATAGTACTAGATGGCGCCTCAAGGCAATTAAAACGCGCTATAGCTTTTTCTCTGAAAAGTATAAATACAAACTGGTTGTCTACGTTTATCTTACATATAATAAAACAGTAGAAACCGCGTGTCTGTACAATTGAAATTTTTAACAAAAAATGGGTGTGGGCAATAATAAAAGAGTAACAGAACACAAAAATGATTTTTTAGATTTTCTTTTCTGTCTGTCTGTCTGTCTGTCTGTCTGTATGTATTCGCTAATCTTGAAAACTACTGAACAGATTTTGACGCGGCTTTCACTAATAGATTAAGCTCTTTCCTGGGCAACATATAGGCTTTGTTTCATCAAAATCGGATGTCAAATAAAAAAGCTATCGTCTTTTAAAGTTTAAAGGTAATTTTTCTATAGGAGATTTTATAGTTACATAATATAGTACTAGATGGCGCCTCAAGGCAATTAAAACGCGCTATAGCTTTTTCTCTGAAAAGTATAAATACAAACTGGTTGTCTACGTTTAAAACTATTTAATTTTGTTTGTCTTGCGATTCGGTTAGTTGATGATTTTGATGTTATACTTGGATATGAAAATACGGACTCTGAACTTGCTTTGTGAATTAGTTGAAAAATATCGGATATAATCTAAAAAAATATTGCCTACGTAGATTTATTGAAATAAATATATGTATTATTGTATGTATTTGCTTTGATTTAAAAAATGCCCAGACGAAACGCTTACAACGCATCGCTATTGAGAAATCTTACTCCGCCTAAATTGTGCAACGGAACCCGACTTAGAGTAACTTCTTTACAAAGAAACTTAATCGAAGCTGAGATTCTTACTGGATGTAGTGCTGGTGAAACTGTATACATACCACGAATACCAATCATCCCCAACAATTTCCCATTCCAATTCAAACGGACACAATTTCCAGTGTCCGTTTGCTGCTTTGCTATGACAATTAACAAGTCGCAGGGGCAGACGCTAAAGGCTGTTGGAGTTGATCTCAGGTCGAATTGTTTTTCACACGGCCAACTATACGTGACTTGCTCGCGGGTTAGTAATGCGGATAACCTTTTCATATTAGCCCCAGAAGGAAAAACTGTTAATGTGGTTTATAAAGACATTTTATAATTTACATTTGAAATATTAAATACATACCTATATTATATTTTTTATATTATTTGTCTGTCTATCTGTGTGTTCCGGCTAATCTATAGAACAGCTGGACTGATTTGGACGGGACTTTCACTGGCAGATAGCTTATGTAATAAAGAGTAACTCATTTTAGAAAAAAATCTTTAATTATCCATACTTATGTCCCAGTACTTAAATTCCACGCGGACGAAGTCGCGGGCACAGCTAGTATTTAATATGTGGGGACCTGCTTTAATCATCAACAGTGTTTCTACCTACGTATAATTTCTGATGCTTCGCGCCTATAAAACATAGCGGCCTGCCCCGGCTTTGCACGGTTCCCCATTTTTTCTAAATATTCTATAGGTATGTTATTCAAGGTGAATGTAGCTTTCCAATGATGAAAGAGTTTCTAAAATCGGCGTAGTAATTTTTACACACACACACAAATACAAATATTTCCTTTTATAATAGCAGTGCAGATTGGAATGAAACATAACGGATTAAACGAATATGGTAACTGAAGTTTTCGAAACGTTAGCAAATAAAATAAAATACGCGAGTAAAATCCTTCAAGTGTTTTTTTTTAAATGTTCCTACCTTTTCTTGTAATTACGAGTATAATCGTAAATCTTGACACGTGCTTTTAGAAAAATAAAATGTTATTTTCGTACAATTTAAAAGAGTTAAAGACAAAGAGTAGCCGCTGCGCGACCCAAATAAAGCTTAATTTGTTTTAGACGAGAGTAGCACTGTGTTTTTACCTAAGTAGAGTATTAGTATTAATTACCTAGGTATGTATATTTTATAATATAGACAGTACACGTGTTTATGACTATGACTTATCTATTTATAATACAAGAAAACACCCGAGTGATATCATATAGTACGTAATCAGTATTTTTGTTTATTGTTCCATCATTATACTAAAGTTTATAAGTTAAATTTATAAATAAACACGATCATAGAAACTATTCCGTTACCCGTGTATCTTATTTTATAGGTAAAGCCGTTATGTAAGTATAGGACATAATTTAACACCCACCATAATATAGCGTAAGGCGCCCTTACTTAGCTTACGAATCTAAGCAATTTTTATACCTACCTACGTACCGTATTTTTAAATTTTGAGGAATTTACCATATCGGTATGAAGATCATGTTTTATCTCAAAAAAATATGACTAATTATTTAGTATTTTTTATTTAACCTATTTATCTAATATAATAAATTTAATCGATGCATCTCATTAAGTAAACCTATTTAAGTTAAGATGGCCAATTGGCCACAGCTAACAGCAAAACTTTTTTAATTTGTAAAAAGGCATAGATTATAATCAACCAGTATTATTTGATATAATTATAATTTCTGATGCCTTCGCGGTTATTACACATTGGAATGAAACAACTATTAACGGATTTAACTCGAAACGTCAGCAAATAAAATAAAATAAAAATACGCAAGTTAAATCCGTTAATAGTTGTTTCATTCCAATCTGTTTGAAATTGTCAAAATTTTATGCAACATTTTTTTATATATTATTATGTTGAGCATTGATATTTCAGTTGATAGTTATACAAGACCTTGCTGATAGCCACAATTAGGTATGCTTCTTTATATCTCTGTTTATTATAATATTTAAAAAATTATATCACATTAAGATAAACAAAATAAATACAACCATTCACAATCTTAATACGAGCCATAAATGAAGGGGGTAACGTCTTGATAACCTATGCTTAATGAAGTTGTTAAATACTTACGTAGAAATGAAGAATCACTGCAAATAAAATAATGTTGTACTGTACAACAGCACTGTGACAGTCATTTACTTAATAAAAAGGCGCTCTAACAGACGTGTTTTTTAAAAAACAAAAGTGTTTTTTCATATTATTATTATTAAACTACTATTTTCTCTTCCTATAGACGTAATCGTTAGTCGTTTTTGACAGCGCGACATATACATCAACATATGTTTAAAGCGACTGTTTACAATATATACGGTGCCAAAACAATTTTTATCATACACTTTGTATGACAGTTTTTCAATTAGGTATTTTAAATTAATGTGTGAAATTTAGTTGTTTTATAGAATAATAAAATCAAAAACACATTCTGGAAGCATACGTAATTGATCTAATTGTTTTGTAATAAGATTACTTTAACGATGTCGTTATATGGTGAAACGACACAGTTTTGTAATTAAAATAAAAAAAAAATGTGTCTATATCGGGTACGTCTGAGAATCGGCCAACATCTTTATTCAAAATCCCTAAATGTTAAGGATGGTCCGGCCCATCCCACAACAATTATCTGAATTATCAAAAGTTTGGAAAATTTATTTTACTTCGTGATGGTTTGACATACTTACAATATTCCGTCTAAAAGTTTTCCTAGTAACAGCATCCAGAAGGATTGGCTAGTGCCCTCAAGAAGGCTGCAAAGGAAAATACCGAGGTTACCGCCAACCAGGAAAATCTTTCTGCCAAATGCATCAATCATAAAACCAGTGAATAATGCTGCACCCACTTGCCCTGAAAAAGTACATATTATTGTAAACTAGCGGTCCTACAGACGTCGTCCTGCCAGTTAAATTGTTTCGTCAAAGATCTGTCAAAGTCTTCTGTTATATACCGTCAAACATTTTTTGTTTTGGATTTTATGAATTAATTCTAATCAAATCTGTGTATTTTTTAACGCCCGACGAAAAAACGACGGGGTGTTATAAGTTTGACGTGTCTGTCTGTCTGTCTGTCTGTCTGTCTGTCTGTGTGTGTGTGTGTGTGTGTGTGTGTGTCTGTCTGTGGCATCATAGCTCCCTAACGCATGAACCGATTTTGATTCTGTTTTTTTTGTTTGAAAGGTGAATATGTCGGGAGTGTTCTTAGCTATGTTTGATGAAAATCTGCTCAGTAGTTTAATAAGTAGGGGGGGTGAAAGAGGGGATGGAAAAATAAAAGTCTACGAACATACTCGAGTGGGGTATCAAATGAAAGAGGATCACGTGTACATTACAAAATGGAAATCATAATGAAAATCGGTTGAATCGTTCAAAAATCATAGGGTGTCAAAGTGGGGATGGAAAACCAAACGTCTACAAATATACCCGAGTGGGGTATCAAATGAAAGAGGATCACGTGTAGATTACAAAATTGAATTTGTAATGAAAATCGGTTAAGTAGTTCAAAAATTATGGGAGGTAAAACTGTAAATGGTAAACCCAATGTCGGCAAATGTACCCGAGTGGGGTATCAAATGTAAGAGGATAACATGTACATTACAAAATTCCATGTGAAATGGAAATTAGTTAAAAATAATAATATGTAGTAGATACCTACTTACAAAAAGTATGAAATAAAAAAATAAATTAAAAATTTAACAAACCCCCGACATAAAAACATAAAAGCCATTTAAAAAGTATAACAATAATAAAAACTTAATATTAGTTACCTAAATATTAATATTTCTACAATGAAAACGTCATGTCGGGGGGACCGTAGGTTTAGATACATTGTAGGTAACACCTAAATGAGAAGCGGTTCCCCCGACATGACGTTTTCATTGTAGAAATATTAATATTTAGGTAACTAATATTAAGTTTTTATTATTGTTATACTTTTTAAATGGCTTTTATTTATTCTTTTATACAAACACTGCAGCACTGTCCTGACAATATAGAACACATAAAAAAAGAATCATCCAATTTGGTGCAGTCGTTCGGCAGTTATGTTCGTACCTACGTACATTTCTGTGATACATTTTTATATAATATTATTATAGATAGATATCCTCGAAAAAAAGAAGAATGTCGTAATTTTATGTAAACTTTAAACTCGTTATCACTAAACAAATGGAATTCGAATGTTTGGTAAGATAAAATAATTAAATTCAGAAATGAATGATTGTAGAACATTGTAGGTCTTAAACTTTTAAAATAATTTCAATGGTAAATCGATATAAGTATATCACGTGCGGGAAAACACATATTTATATTTCAAAATTAACATAAAAGTATTACTATTTGTCTAGCTTATGAGAATATTAAAATATTTTTGAAAAAATAGAGTAGTTTATTTTAATGTCAGGTATGTATATTTATGTCATCTGACAAAAAATAAACATACCTACCTGCACAATTATATTATTATATTTACAGTAATATATGTTGACAATTTGGAAATCAACGTCACTGATTGTAGTTATGTGTGGTAGTTTTCAGAACTTACCAAAAAACGGCATGGCGTTCAAGAAACCTTTTTCCATGATTGACATTTCGAGATCACATTCTGCACTCGGCAATATGTATGATGACGTTGTGGTGACACTGGTCGATGCAAACACCGCCATCAGAGTCGCAAGCAGCAGTCTCACGTGAAATTTACCGAATTTACATAATACTAAAGCTTCTTCTAATAATCCCATTGAAGTCTGTGCTTCGGCATTTTCTAGAAAGGAATGTTTTTGGTATTTAGTATACCTATAGCTTACTAGCAAAGCGAGAGCAAAACGTCCGCGTGGAACTCCTCCTTTTTGCAGTCGGTTAAAAAGTAGCCTATGCCCTTTCTCAGGCTCCAGACTTTCTTTGTACCAAAATTTAATTTCAATCGTCCAATAGTTTTAGCGTGAAAGCGTAACAGACAGACAGACATACAGAATTACTCTCGCATTTATAATATTAGTAGGGATGTATGGGCAGTTCGGTTTTATTTAGAATTATTGCATAGCCATTAAATTAATAAATTTATTGTGTCATTCGAGTGCGGCGTGTTGTTGTGTGACGTTCTTACGAGTAGCACTGAACGAGGCGGAAGAAATGTTTGCCAAGTTTTCAAACGCGTGTGATATCAGTATTATTTGGTCTTGGTATTTAAATAATTCAAAAAATAACGTCAGGTATGTAATTTCGGTTACTGCCTTAATTAGTGACCAAGGATTTGGACATCTGTAGGTAATTATAAAAATATTGTATCTACACGTGTCAAAATCGTACAAACACAAGAGCTATAAACACGTGACTTTTGTCTGGATGATGTTTATAAATAAATGTGTACACAAACGATATGTTTTCTTCCGGATAGATTCAATATAAAGTTTTATGTATTAGTGATAATATCGAAAAAATATAACATGCCAAATATTTACAGATTAAAGTTGTAATACTATGCTTGCGACAACTTAAGCAAATATATAATTAAATTACCTTTAACATTTTTTTCTTGCATTTTAATATACTTAAATAACACAGTTCATTAATACACTGGGTGCACAATATCTTAACTAAACAGTTACTTTTTTAATTCTAGCGTATGTGTTCCGGGGTTAAATTGTATTTTTAGCACTAATGAAAAAATCTCGACTAGAGTGTGGTGCAGACTAGGCGAGCAAGTCCGTTGCTCGCTATTATATCTCACTATCTGAATTTAACTAAGCGCTGTGTAAATATATATCAATTTGTAAAGTCACAGAGTAGGTACCATTTAATTACCATTGCTGTAAGTTTTCCATTTTCTCTTTGAGATCTGTTCTCGATATGTTTGTACATTAAGCGTTGATAGGAAAGTACTTAATGTTTTTTTAAGTTTTTAGTGAGCTTATAGCATGGTTCAAAAAAGGCCTCAAGTGTAAGTACTTTATATTCATATCCCTACTAATATTATAAATGCGAAAGTAACTCTGCCTGTCTGTCTGTCTGTCTGTTACGCTTTCACGCTAAAACTATTGGACCGATTTAAATGAAATTTGGTACAAATAAAGTCTGAAGCCTGAGAAAGGACATAGGCTAATTTTTAACCGACTACAAAAAAGGAGGAGTTCCACGCGGACGAAGTCGCGGGCAGAAGCTAGTTGTCATATAAAGAACATTAACCTGGGTTAAACATTTTAACACACATCACAAGTCGTAAATACAAAATTCATGTTAGTTTAAATTAATGATCGTGCTCATTATACTAACAATAGGTAGGTATTAACTACAATCTATTAATCGAAATTCGATTAATATTTTTGGTTCAATACCATTAGTTTATAATTATAATGATATTTTTGTACAAAGACAAGAGTAGAAAAAATCTTAGATCCCCAGTCGATTCCCATAGTGTAATGGTTAGCACGCTGCCGCTAGTAAAGGCATAAGCGTGGGTTCGAATCCCACTGGGGGTCTAAGATTTTTTCTACTCTTGTCTTTGTACAAAAATATCATTATAATAGGTAGGTACATCTACTCCTCGTGGGATTCGAAGCCGCGACCTTTGCTTCAAAGTCAGAGTATATTCTAATCACTAGTTACTTAGAGTTCTTCATAAGCAACATGTTAAAATAATAATTTCTGATGCCTTCGCGGTTATTACACATTGGAATGAAACAACTATTAACGGATTTAACTCGCGTATTTTTATTTTATTTCATAATTTAGAAAAGGGTAGTTTTTCAAAATTTGTAATTTAAATATAAGGTAGTTTGCATAACTGTATAAATCACTTTAGCGTTAGACTATTGTCAGCTCAGTCGTGCTACGATTATGGAAACTGTAAAGAATCCGAAACGTCAGCTAATAAAATAAAATAAAAATACGCGAGTTAAATCCGTTAATAGTTGTTTCATTCCAACATGTTAAAAAATAAGATAAATTATAAATGTATGTTTGTTACACAAATAAAAAAAATATGCTAAGTTTACAGATTTTTATGCAAAATAGAGTACCTACCTACTTTTTAATATGATACACTATTTCGGAAACACATTTAAATTTTATGAAAAAAGTAGTTAATCTGTCCTACTCAATTAGTGATATATTGCCCTATTAATCATATTAAAATAATAATCATTAATAATTTCTGATTCTTTCGCGGTTTTTAGATATTGGAATGAAACTCGCGTATTTTATATTATCTGCTGACGGACTATAGTTACTAGTTGGTGTTAGACTCTCAGTCAGCTCAAACGAGAGTTCATTTCGTTATTTTTGTTTTATTGTAATGAATAATAATAGATAATAAAACAAGTTTGTTTTCACAAAAGGTTGCAATGTCAACTGATATAATGGACAGACAATTCTAGACGGTTGTAATCTGTGGATTTAACGGACGCTGTAGGTAATTAAAAAAAAAACATGATTCCATTTTATACCTACCACCTGTACTTAATTCTATTTAAAAATGTAGATGATTTATTTCGTACGATTATTATTAATCAAAACTACAAGGTAAATATACATATCGCACCCCTAGATCTAAAGGGAGCTAACTCAAAAAAAGTAACTTTTTCGGGAGAGGCGAAAATGTTGTAAGGAATCGGATCCTTTTTTTTAGCGTGTGTTTAATTAAAATCTTCAGATTTTTGAGTTAGCTCCCTTTAGATTTAGGTGTGCGATATGTTAAAAAAGAAATGGATAATTTGTGATGATTTGTACCTAACATTCATGTCATAATTAGAATTGTTTCTATCTGTATATAGGAATAAGATGAATGTAATGGAAAAAAGATTATATTTTAACATCTTTTTCTTACTTATATAGATTGAAGAAAAGAATTAGTACCTACATAGGTAAAACTATTATATTTTAATTTAAAAAAATACTTTATCAGTTATCTTTATAGTTCTACCACCGGCGTGTTCTAATTTTGCTACGTCATATCTTCAAAAAGTGTAGGTCATGGAAAGATTCTTTATTAAACACAAGCTTAGTTTTTCATCTGAATTTACTTGTACTTAAACTAGTATCATATTATAATAAGGTAAAAAATATACATAGATTAGTAAATAATATGGATACTTAAGTAAACGAAATACTTAGTTTCAAAAATACGTACACTATAATTACATTAAAACGATGTATATTTTGTTAAGATAGGTACCGGAATATTCATCGGATTGCATGCTTATGATTTTTAGTCTCAAATAAAAAAAAAAAGATTTATTGAAAATTTAACAGTACTTAGATCATCTTTTCCCTGTTTTCAATGACACAAAATAACTGTGAAATATTATTTAAAAAGGATCCTTAAACAATACTTCCAATTTTATTTTTATTATGTAAGTATACATTATAGTTCTTTATTCACTGATTTTATTGTTGCGTGGTTCCTCGTCTTTATGGCACGTTATCTTATATTTTTTCACTTTTATTTACTTATTAAATAGATAGCGTGTTACCTTGTAATGACTTATATGATGAGAAATGGAAATGACGTAGGTACTTTATTGAATACGTAGCATGACACGGAATTTTGTTAAAGGCAAATGTGATTTTTTATTCAAATATGTGATATCATGAAAAACTAGCGTCGACTGACTACTGCATATTAAATTTAATAATTTCATGTCACAAACTTAGACTGAGTGCTCGTTCATAATTTTAATGTTAATTTATGTAAAGGAGTAAAAGTGATAAAACTACTTTCATCTTATCACTAATCTGAATAATACATATTTTGTGCGTATTTAATGATTTGTGATCATAACATTCTCATTTGGTTTATAAATGAGTTGTTTGCTGGATTTACACGTTTACACTTTGACTTCTTATTTCTTATCTAATCAGCGGTGAAGTGACGTGGATTATTTAGTCATTTGCTTTACAAGCAATAAACATGGAAGTCAAAAAAAGAACGATCTACTATACAGAAGGAGGAATTGGAAATATAAAAAAAAAATATTTGTTTTATGTAAGTATTTAAGATGCTTTATTACAGCATTAACTGGCTGTATCTATTTCCTTACTTAATATAATGGTAGTAGGTAGGTACATTTGATAGGTTACTTTACTTAGTGGTAGTATACTAATAATGAACCAATATAGATTAGCTAAGTCCATCCATCAACGGCTTAACTCTGAGCTTATTAGTATACAGAGTAGTTAATCAGTTTTGGCATGATTAAAAATTATTGAAGATATAAAATCTTAAAATATATAAAAGCTTGACTGATTATTTCAATCACTCATTGTCCGAAGTGCTGCGAAGCTTGAAAAATTGTATAGGTAGTGATTTTTTATACGACGTAAGTGAGTGAGTAACTAAGAAACCGGCTGGTTTATGTGGTTCTATTTATCCCGTATGGGCAACAGAACACAACTGTACCAGGGTATAAAGGTTTGTATAATAAAAATTATAAATACTATTTAACGGGTTTACTTGACCATTATAAGGTACGGAACCTAAGTATTAAGATGTAATTATTAATGTATTATTCAATACTTATTATTTCAATTTTGTTAAACAATGATAATGACTACCTATATTACGTTTTTCTCTCGAGTAGGTATACTTACTGTTTTTATCATTGTTCATTTAGTGACTTTTTTTAAATTTTTTGAGTGCTTACAGAATTCAGAATCACGTATATTATCTAATGTTGACAACATTTTAATTATTCCCAGTGTAACTCTAGGATGAACTACGGGTGATGCGTGTAATCCTTTTAATTTATATGAATCATCGCGTGTGACATCAATTTAAAATGTTCATTGAAAAACTACCTTTCAATTGAAACGCACTTGACCACCATATTTATTATCTTACTTCACCCATAGTTCACGTCACGTTTAGTTTTTATAAAAACTATTTCTTAGCATTCAAATTTGACTCAGTTCTATATTCACATTTAAATATGAATTTAAATAGACTAGCTTAGTACTAGCGGTTCTCTATTTTTTTTTTAATTTATATAGCCTATGTCCTTCAGAAATAGTGTAGCTTTCGACCTGTGAAATATTTTTTAAAATAGTACAGTCATTCTGGAGCCTATTCAATCCAAACAAACAAACAAACCTTTCCTCTTTATTAGTATAGACCGAGAGATAGAAGATAGATAAACGTTCGCTACTCCTAAATGTTGGTCGAACCAAAGTCATGATTAAATTATAAAATAAAGCAAACATAAGTATAATTTATTTCCCTGTGTTTGGAGTACTGAAGATTTAACATGCAAAGCTCATAAGTCTGAGCTAGCGGTGCATTGTTTACTTACAAATTTTACCGACCATATGTTTAAACGCTAACAGCAAATATTACGGTTAAAGCAAAAGGCAGTAAAATCCTGGTAACAGTTTTAGTTAACCGCACTTTGCAATCCTAGTTCTTGGATGCAAATTTAGAGTTATGCTTAGCATTATCATGCTAGCCTGCGTTCCAGCAAAATTGTATTATTCAAATTTAATAAAAGCACAGTGCCAAAATTGGTTTACATTTTCTACAGTCCCTAGATTGCTGGAGAGATAGAGGCGTACTACAGTCTATTTTATAAGCTTGTTATGAGAATGGCATTGTTGGATCTTAGGGATAGTACTTTTGCATATTCATATAAGACGTATGCTTACATACTTTGAGATATCATATAGATATTGATAGTTATTTACGTTTGAACTTAAATCATTAATAGTATACTAAGTAGGTAATTTTTTATTTTCGTTATTCAGACCTTTTAATTTTCCTGCTACTAATAAGACTAATAGGTAAAACAGACACTAAACGAATGCGATGTCCTTCATTTTAAGACCGATTATACTTACAAAATTAGTGATTAGGGAAACCTTCCATGTTAACAGATTACTTACTTAATTATTCGGTTTAGTTTACTTTAACTTTAGTATATAGGTACCTAGTTTAACTGTCACATAGTAAATTTTATCTAAAATATAATTGTAAAGTAAGCGAAGTTCTTAACAGAAGAACAACAACCATAATCTCTTTGCAAATAAGATAAAGAGAATGTACTTAACTGAATAAAAAGTTCTTTTCTTCATAAATCTTAAGTATAAGTAGGTGTAAAGAAGTAGTCCGAATGTTTCTACAGGTGACTTCTATGACTTCGCACGGTTGTACTGCTGATAAGAAGTGTTTATATACTATATAATATGTATTTTACATATAATCCTTCCTCTCTATCCCTACTAATATTATAAATGCGAAAGTAACTCTGTCTGTCTGTCTGTCTGTTACGCTTTCACGCTAAAACTACTGGACCGATTTAAATGAAATTTGGTACAAAGAAAGTCTAGAGCCTGAGAAAGGACATAGGCTACTTTGTAACCGACTGAAAAAAAGGAGGAGTTTCACGCGGACGAAGTCGCGGGCAGAAGCTAGTTTCCTATATTATCCACCGCGTAGTTTGAAAGATCTAAGCATACATAGGGACACAGACAGTGGAAAGCGACTTTGTTTTATACTATGTAGTAATTGAGAAACATACATGTATAAAAATCTCGTGTCACGGTTTTTGTGGTCGTTTTCCGAAATGGCCCGACCGATTTTCATATATTTTTGCCGGGTCTGCTAGTATAAGTAGGTAAAATAATTAGGTATTTACGAACGATCACATTGCTTTGCAAACTTCCAATAATATACCGTGCACTAATTTCAGATAGTAGGTATTAAATGTATTGGTAATTGTACCACAATACATGCTTCTTTTTCTTAAGATAGGTACGGGATCTTCCTTACTAAAATTTTACCTACCTTAACACAAAATAGGTAGTCTCTAAAATTTTGTTAATCTACACTGTTGTTGAAAACAATATTGAACAGCAAGTATTCTCCGTTAAAATTTTATTATATACTTTCATGTAAAAGCTATCTAGTTTCATACTCAGTATAATCTATTTGTTGCTTTGGTTTCTTTTCAAATTAAATTTTAAAGGATGTAAATAATTTGGCAACCTGTTTATCAAAATATTTTATTTTATATTATTTTATGAGATACGCGAGTTAAATCGATTATAGATGTTTCATTCTAATGTGTAATAACCATGAACGCATCAGAAATTATAATATTAATTGCTAAAACAAAATATGACGACAAAATTTTAATTGCCTTATTTGAATGATATTTTTTCTGTATACATGATGATGACAAAGACCAAATAGACCTCCTGAATTTACTTAGGTTGATCACAAAAATGTCAATACTTTTCCAGTATTCACCCGAGCATGCGATGCACTAATGCGATGAGTTTCTGAGTAGTTGTTGCAAGACTTCCACTGAAGATCGAAATATTTATTTGTGTTTAATTTTTTTTTGTGTTTATGCAAACTTTTGAAAGATGGTATCACTTTAGCGTTTGACTATCAGTCGACTACGAATATAGGAACTGTGAAGTTTTCAAAACGTCAGCAAATAAAAGAAAATTCGCAAGTTAAATCGGTTATAGATTTATTCCAATTAGTAACAAATTTTATGCATGTATGTTGATTTTCGATCGAACCTTATCAAAGCAAAATAAAAAACCTTTGAATTTTCATCTTCTTTAACCATACGGTATTATTTTATCTAATTAATTATTCTTCCAAAAAGCATTTTTTTAATAAATTTAATGTTACTGATCCAGGCTCGAGGGATTGGTGAAAAAAGTTCAAATTGAGTTCAAATTTCCAAATTGATTCTCTGAAACAACAAGTCTTGTGTAATTTACATCAAAAGCAGAAATCTCCTAAAACGAATAATTTTCTTTCGCTAAAGAAAAATTTCGTCTTTTTCACTATTAAATAGATTGCTTATGTTATTCGCACTTTGATTGGAAACAAGTTGTTGAACAATTACTGTAACAAAGGAAAGTTAATACGAAATAGTTGGAATGAAACAATTATACCCGATTTAGCTCGCGTTTTTTATTTTATTTGCCGGCGTTTTTAAAATTTGCAGTTCTTATATTCGTAGCATGAATGAGCTGACAATAATCTAATGCTAAAGTATAATGTAATCGATGTAAAAAAATCATACCAACGTTTTATCCCGTTTCCATGGGTTTGTCTCCTGGTTCTAAGCTACCTCCTACACCTCCATCATTTTTCTTTTTTTAAAAATCACGTAAGTCTAGGGTGATTGGGGTCTCACTCTATTATAATATATGAGGCCAATAATTGTTTTGTCCAAAAGACAAATGAACGATTTTAGAAACAAAACCAATTTAATTTTCAGCTGAACACATTACCATTACGAAATAAAGCAATAATGAAAACTTTGTAAGGCCAAGTTCTAACGACTTGAGTTTTTGTTTCAAAGTCAGAACACAACTCGTACGTCACGAATGGAATAGAATGATTCAAGACGGCACCCGCCTTACTCGTGTACGTTTTCACTGTAGGTACATAAAGTTTTAAAAGCTTTTAGTTTATTTTTAATTCGAAGGAAACAAGCGATTTACATCGGTGGTAGGTGCCTGTGATAGGTAGGTATTTTAATTGCTGCTGAAATTTTCACAGATGATAAATCTATGTTGCGGCTGTAACATCAATTACTAAAACAAACACAGAATAACGTAAATAATTAAAAGGCTTCTACACAACAAACGTGTTTTTTTTTGCAGTTTTTATATATAATGGTACGGGACCCTACGTGCGCCAGCTCTTGGTCGCTTTTCGGAGTATTAGAGTAGACTGTAATAATGCTAAAAAATGTACAATTACTGTGTGAAAAAATATACTCCGTCATCTAAAGAAAAAAAACACATAAAAATACTCCTGTATTTGTAAAAGCAAGCGTGAAACTTTTAGCATCAGATGTCTAAACAAATCGAAATGCAGCCAGGCGTATAGAATTTGTAGCGGGCATTGAAATGGTTATTTAGCTAAAAGTCAGTATTTCAGTTAGATTTAGTAGTTATTTTTAACCATCGCTTAATCCAGCTTTTGTTTCAACATGATTTCGCTTTATTAAAATTATTGTGTAGTCAGTCGTTGCGTCACGACTCAACGAATAACATTATAGGTGACTAAGTAGGCACGGTATATTATAATAGTAGTAATTTCTGACGCCTTCGCGGTTATTACACATTGGAATAAAACAATTATAACTACTGAGCTGAGAAACGCTAAAATGTTTCGTTAAACTATCACTCAGTCGTGCTACGAATACCTATAGGAACTCTAAAACTTTCTAAACAGTATCAAATAAAATAAATTAAATTAAATACGTGAATTTTATCCGTTATACTTGTAGCATCAGGTTGCTCTCCTATAACTTCCTATAAGTGCTTCAACATTAACCATAAGTTATAAAACTTTACAATAAATATAATTCATTATTTTCCAGATAATAGATTACAAGTCCACGTCTCGGAATATATGTAACAAACTAGGTCCCGTAAACAAGTTTACTGAGATACACATATAAGTAGGTTGATAGAGTTTTGAACTGAGTAAGATCATATTAAGATTTACTTAAGTTTCCCTAGTTTCTTTAGTAACCAACACTATCCTCACACACGAACTTAATAACTAAACTTTATAATTGAACATGCTCTGGTTGGTTCACGAGTTGTGACTCGGTTAAACTATAACTTTTCAATTTTAGTAAGAGTTAACTGGAATAACGATCACAATGGCGCCATTTTAAATAAAGTCTAGTTGCTTTTAGGGTTCCGGACTTGAAAAGGAAAATACAGAGCCCTTATAGGATCGCTCTGTTGTCCTGTCTGTCTGTGAGACCCTTTTTTCAGAAACGTGTGGTGGTATCAAGTGGAAATTCATATCAAATACTCAGGTCTACACTCCTTGGAGCAGTGATCTCTACGTGTAATAATAGGCTTCGCCCGGATCCCTTTTTTTATAGCCTATGACACTATCACTCGGGAATAGTGCTAGCTTTCTAATAGTGAAAGAATTTTTCAAATCGGACCAATCGTTTTGGAGCCTATTCAATCCAAACAAACAAACAAACCTTTCCTCTTTATAATATCAATATAGAGTATAGATAAAAAGATACCAAACATATCGTGACGTCTAACAATGTCAACGAGTACTAAAAGGTCCAGGATCGGTCATTAATTACAAACTGGGAGTCTGTCCCGGATGACGAGTGAAACGGTTTAATTATCCTCTGTTGCCCCGGGACAAATAAAGCTGAAGAGACTGACAAAAGCTCACTGATTAGACCACTGTGCACTACACTGAATACTAGAATATTTAGCTGTGTCCTGGACATGGTAAGTGACAAAGAGGTCATCACACCTAGCTATCTATAAGGCTTCCTTCGATAATGATACTCAAAAATGTTATTGGCATTGTAAATTAAAACTTTCACGAAATTTTGTACTACTTTTTGTATATGAATATGGGAATGTTAAACAACTGCATAACTGTGCGGAATTTTCAACAACAAAATTTTGAATCAATTTAACGTAACTTTGTAGGTATTTTTCAGGTATAAAAGTTTTACACGATTGGTAGTTTTTAGGTGAAAATATAGGTATAAATACGGGCGTGGACTCGGTGCAAATCTATAAAATATACCAATCACAGTATAAAACAAAGTAGCTTTTTCTGTCCCTATATTCCTATGTACGCTTATATCTTTCAAACTATGCAACGGATTTTGATGCGGTTTTTTCAATAAATAGAGTGATTCAAGGGGAGGGTTTATAGCACCCGTCCTCTTATAATAATAAGAGGATGTAATTTAAAGATTTTTCCATACAAACTTGTATGAAAAAACCTATAAATTAGCAACGATTTCTATAAAACGAATGATGTTCTTTAAACTATTTTATTAAATATTTGCGTGTTTTATAGTAGGTATATTAGGATTCACCCCTAAGGATGTAAAGTGGTAAAATAATATAAGAATCATTCATTTTGGACTTCTACGCGGTTATAGTCGCAAAAACTATTTTGTAATAAAAAAAAACAACATTTTTCTAAATAGAATTTAGAATAAAAACGTACCTACATAATTGTATAAAAATAAGAAAATAGCATATACTTTTCTTCCTTCAAAACAGAGTTCAATCAAACCTAATTCTTTTAATCTATGCTTTGTAAAGTTCTCGAATCGTCAGGATAAATTCGATATGCGCTAATTAAATCCGTTACAGAAGTTATATTGCAAATTTAACGCTGATAAAGGTTGTGTCCGCTAATCTTTGGAAGATGTCAGTGAATAGGTCGTAGGTACTGGGACCTCAAGGCCCAAGGGTCTCGACTGGAAAAGGCTCGAATTTATATTCCGAGCTGAAACCCCTATTTCAACGTTTTTGCTTTCTCGACCGTCGCGCCTGCTTTTAATAGCACAATAATAAATTAGAGAGTACCTTACAATGAATACCAATTTGTCCCGGCTTAGTTTAACATTATTAGTAATTTGTTTTAATTTTTAGAAAATTATTTAAGAACACGTGGTCCGCACTATTCGTGTCAAATTATACATGTCATGCTTTATTTATATTTAGTTTACTAGATAAGATAATATAATGTATTTGCAAGAACACAGGCTGACAAATACAAACATCTGCAACATTTTAACAATGTTCTTCCATTGGTATGTATGTGTAATATACCTACTTAAAAATATTATCTTTATATAGGTACAATATAGCAGCACAAAAAATACTTTTTTTTTGCGTTGGCTCTTAAAGATATACTTAATCTTCATAATATAATTATGTTATGACTAAAATATAAAAAAATAATACTACCTAATCTTGCCTAAGCACTACACAGTAACGTCACACGGCAAACATTCTGTTGTTGCCGTTTTAAAAAACAGATTCTAATTTTTCCTGAGTTTAGTTGAATAATCCACTTACGCATCTAGTAACCTGATAAGGTGACGTTGATTGCGATTGATAAAAACACAAACCAAAGTACTTACACCTTCTTACGGAACTTATCTGCGTATACGACGTGTAGTAATAACACTGGCATTCGTTAAGGGGCTTTATTTCTCATTCCAACCGAGCAGGGTCTTCAGAAAGTTGGTGCCACGGCTGAATTTCAAGTAGCCAGTTATTGCCGAGGTCAAAAATTATGATAATATCAACGCTGGCTTGTTCGAAAAGTTATTTTTTTGTCGCGAGTTCTTTATGTATTTTTTTAGGGTAAATTAAATGCTATTGTGGTCGGGAAACGTGTGCGTGAAAGGAAGTAGGCCAAGAGTCGAAATTACTTGGATATTGTTAAACACACCCTTAAAATAACCTCATTTTAATTATTTCTGATGCCTTCGCGGTTATCATATATTGGAATGAAACAACTATAACGGTAACTTGAACAACATGAACTTACTATCGTCAGCTCAGTCGTGCTACGTGCTATTTTATTATAGATGTCATTAAAATGGGAACCTCGAAAATGCGTGGCACTTTAAAACTTATTTGATGTTCAGACAGAACTTTAATGAGTTAAAGTTTAGAGTGAAATTGCAATTCGATGTATTAACGGTATCTTACCAAGCTCACTACGATAGGGAAGGTAAAAACCAAAAATTGCGTTCAAGCCATTACCTCCGTTGCATTGAGACTAAATTGCAAAAATTGCACGGTACGGTTCGGAAATACATTTATTTTGGCTGAGAAACTCCGTTACCCCGCCAAGCTCAACTGCCAACTAGGTTAATAGGTACTTTGAAATAAAATTGCGCTATTTAAAAAAATCATAACTGAATTAGAGTTTTTGACGAAACACCTTTACACAATTTAACACGGCATATATGCTAAGGCACCTAAAATGGTGTCTTAGCATTTCATGAAAAATCAAACAATACTTTAAATGTTTCTACTGACAAAATATAGTAAGGAACAAAAGTAGAAAAAGTACTCAACAAAACAAAAATGAGATTGCGCGATAAATTTAAAAACACATGGTTACTTAAATAATTATATGATGTTCATTATAATTTCATTTCAATAAGGATAAATACTGCCTAAAAATGTTTTGTTAAAAGGTACCGTTATAATGCTAATAACATACAAATAAACTGAATGGAGTATAATGATGAACGACAGGTCCGTAGTCAAACTGAATGGGACTTTACAAAGAACTACCGTCATAATGGGTAAAAAGGCTTCGTTAAAAGGCTTTTGGACGCCATTTTGCTTCGTCGACGTTTTTTTGTCGTTCGCCGAAATAAAAACCTGATTTAAGTAAGAGGACCAAAAAGACTGAAAGGCCTCCGTTCAAGTATTACGTAAGCAGATTTATTACAATCTGTTACCCCCCTCCCCCTTGTCAGCAATTATCTTTGCTGTAAAGAAAAGACCGCCCCACCTCTCTGTAGTACTTACGTAATACTTGAACGGCCCCATACTTCACCAATGTTACAATGAAATACTTTATTAATAATATTTAATAATACTATATTGCTTTCGCCCGCTACTTCGTCCGCGTAGGTACTTTTTAACTCTGTTAGGAGAAAATATAAAAAATATAAAATAAGTCATCAATTTTGTTAAAGAATATTTATGCTAAATGTTAAATAGATTAGACCGAGGAAGCACGTTGTCCCATACAAATTTTCCCCTTCTTAGGGACAAAATTTCGGAAAATGCTTTTAACGTTTTCGTCATACATAAAACACACCTTTCAAGTTTCAGGCTTCTACGATCTATTTAGGCTGTGCGCGTATCCGTCATTCAGTCATTCAGAACAAAGGATTTTATATATAGAGAGATATACACATATATGTTGACACTTTAATTATTTAACCTAGCTTTAGTTAAGTAGGTACCTTACGTAAACTTTTTTGTAAAACTGCGACATAAAACTTTGACAGATAACAGGTAATTACATCCGAACCCTATTCGTCATTGTCTTTGTTCTTCATATCCATCATCTTAACGGGATCATTATACGTTTTGTAATGACATAACCACCTAAGTTACTGGCTACTGGATATTGTTTTAGAGAATATATTTTAACAAAGAAAATTAAGAAGACAGCAGTTATTGCTAAGTGATGCTTATTATAATATGATTATTCAAGGACGTAGCGAGGTACCGGCAGGGGTGGACAGCTGCCCTCCCCTAGAAGTTCCTTGAACTCCTTGAAGGTTTTGATTCCCTTGCGAGTGTCGAAAATTACCAATATCCTAGCTCGCCTGTCACCCCTTTAACAAAATCCTAGCTACGCCCTTGTGATTATATCTTGTAGTACAAAAGTATTATTACGTAGGATTATCTACCTACACCCAACATAAATAATAAAAGAAAAATTCTGAAAAGCGATGTTTTCTACTGATTGCCTTTTTCTCGCCACTAAGCTAAAAACTTTGTTTTAAGAATTATAAAATATTTGTTATCGACGAAACCCAATTAGGTTTTTCATTTGATTGATTTTCTCGTAAAGCTGAATGGTTGAAATATTAATTGTTCTCTTCCATCCTTAAGCCATTCCACGGCCGCAAAATGAATTTAAAATTTCAATTTACTTGATGTGGTGGTTTCAAAATATAAATTGCTTTCAATGAAATCAAATAATATTAATTAATTTACCTACTTTTTTACTATTTCATTTAAAGATAAAAGAGTTTTATGCGATTGATTTTATTAAGCTATATGTATCTAGGATAATTAAATATAAACATTTTTAGTTTCCAATTCTTTCTACAAATTATTTATTTCCTACATATCATATTTTTTCACATCTTTCATTCAAAAAGCGTGGAATGCTTTCCTTGCTCAAAATATTAAGGAAATCATTTAGGAAAAGTGTGAAGCGAAATATGTCAACGTCAATTAAATGAAAACATGAAGTGCCTTAATAAAATCGTTAAAAAATATCAGGTTACATTTTACTTTCATATTTTTTTAAATTTTGTATTCAACGATTGGTACAGTCAGCGAAGTAATTGGTGATTGGAGAGTTGTTGGAGGATGACCTACATTTAAACAAAGTATTTGAATTATCCCTCGTATTATTTTCAAGCGGTTTTGTTTTTGTTTGCATAAATTATATTTACGATGTCAAGTATCTTTCTAAATAAAAACTTGATTCTTTATTCTTTTGTGTAAAATGGTAGTTAACATGAAGGTACTTAACACGGATTATCGACATAACTTACGGTATTACAATTCGATCGCAAAATTTTAAAAACTTATTTGCATTTCTTTAATGATTTTAGGTCATGCAACCTTCGGGAAAGTTATAGTGGTATCTTATTTGTTCCGATAACGTTCTTCGAACCTATTCATTTGAATTTCAATTACCTACTAATATGTAGTTAAATAAAATGTACCAAATATTTATTACGATGAAGAAGAGAGGCTGCACTCAAACAACTTTATTTTAACTAGCCGAGAAGTAATTTATTAATCAGAGCACAAAACATTAAACCATCTTTTCTTTTCTATATTTGACAAGCGGATCGGACACGGATACATAAACAATAAACTTTCATTGCCATACCTAATATACCTATCAATCGAAATTCTATGGTTGATGGCATTAATTTAAATCACAATGATGTTAGTACCTACCAAGACATAAGTAGAAAAATCAAGACTTCAGTGGGAATTGTACCCTATACCTACATACACCTCTATATCTAAATGCAAGGTATAGTACTTTTCTACTACTTTGTCTTTGTATTTGTTTACAAGCGAAATATCGCCTCAGCGCCATCTGCGTGTAGAATTGCAAAATGCATTTTTTCTACTCTTGTCTTGGTACAGATATCTTTGAAATTGAGCCTGTCTTAAATACTTCGGCATTTACGTATTTAGTAAAGCACGAGCTATTTTTTCTAAAAATCGATTATAAAAGCTAAAAAGTTAAGTACTTATAACAATGACGTAAAGGAGCTCTAATAAAACCTTTATAGCTTATAAAATACCCTTAGAACAGATAAAACGGACGTTAATTCCGGCTATAACTCACGAGCTGTCAATACGAACATTATAGAGACAGCTCATTCGAGATATTGTGGTATTAGTTATGACGAAATATTATTATATAGGTATCCTTTACGTGACAGCAAGTGTAAAGTAAGTAAATATGTTTCGAAATGGAATGTATACTTGATCAGATAAATTCGAGTCCGAAAATACAAGACTATCTACGTATCGACTATCAGCTCAGTTGTTCTACAAATTTGGGAACTGTTAAGTTTTCGAAACTTAGCAAATAAAAATAAAATTCGTTATAGTTGTTTCATTCCAATAACAACCGCAAAGACATCAGAAATTATTTTGAAGAAAATATTATTTAAAAACTGCTAAATTGCACTTACTAGTAGTATGTGAAGTGCATTATTAATGTCCCTTATCTTACTCGGATAGATTCACACTTCTGCATGAACGCTTGCACTCAGACCAAAGCGCTACCATCTGTAAACTCTCTAACATCATGATTCAGTGCCATTTAGCCTCCCCCAGGCACTACTAAATCTAACATTATAGCTAGGTACAGTTGTCTATGATGGTGGAAATATAGTTAATGTCAACTTGTCACTATAAATGCACATTCAATAGTTATAAATCAATTAAAATCCAATGTATTTGAACTTTTATAACGGTGTAGTAAGTATCTACTGCGTTTGTTTTTATATTGACATTTCGAAACTACTGTGTTGCACTTTGTAAATTTGTCGATTTAGTTAAAAAAAGAAAGAAACATATTATATTTCTTATACAACATTACAATTTGAGAAAAGAAATCCTTTTTAAACCGTGCTTACTTTATGAAAACTAAAATTAGATATGCGTTTTAACTTCTCTCTTAATCTCAGTTTTTTGTAAGTAAGTATTTATTAAACTTAAGAAAAATCTATTAATATAGTCAACTAGAGGTTGCTAGCAAAAAAAAATTTTCCGGTACCTAACTTGTTAATAGATGAAGATTGAAGATCCTAAGAAACATCGTCACTTGACGCTAAAATGCGAGTAATAGTTCTATGCATTCTTGACCAAAATGCATTGCGATGCATAATTCTCATGCAACACTCCAGTTGCAATATGTAAAGGCTGCAGCGAAGTGATTAATGCAGTGATTTATCAAACCAGTTCCGGCGACACGTTTACAGTATAGATGGTTGATTTCAAATGATTTATTTGATAAGTAGCTGGTAAGTGGGATAGTAAATTTAACTTTCTTTTGCCTTTCGAAAATGCTAATACGTACTGGCTCCTGCCAACTAAAATTATACATAGTGTATAATAATTTCTTTGAAATTCTGATGCCTTCGCGATTATTACACATTGGAATACTAATGTCAGCTCAGTCGTGCTACGATTATGGAAACTGTAAAGAATCCGAAGCATCAGCAAATAAAATAAATCCGTTCATAGATGTTTCATTCCTATATAAGTACATAGTGTATTTTAGGGAATGATATCATTAAAATTATTAGAGTAAGAGAAATTGGGATGGGTCGATACTAGATATTTTGTTTTTTTAGATTTTCTTTGAGCTTGTGTTGTTATAAACCAAAAATGGAAATTCAATCACCAGTACAATATTTGAAAATGTTCTAATGCGAATTAATTCTTTATACTTTTTTTATTAAAAAATCCTTCAAGTCACACGGGTAATTGAAGATTTTACAATTACTACAACTACAAAATAATTACCTATTTTAAAATAACAAGTGGTTTATTTTTCAGCAACGTCAGACCTCAATCTCCATTTACTTATAGTGTTTTAACAGACAAAAATCTAAATGTCAGTCGAATTAATAAAATACGCGAGTTAAATCCGTTAAAGTTGTTTCGTTCCAAGACAAAAACTGATAAACCATATATACTTAAAGTAACTGTTGTTTTAACACGTTCCCTGCGCCATCACTTTCAAAAAACTTTCAGCTGGTGCTTTGGAGACCTAAAAGATCTCCAAACTAACCTACCATTTGGTGCGTTTGAGACCTAATCGGTCTCCTAAAGATAAAGTTTTCAAAATAGTTTATATCTTCCAAGAAACCAATCAAATATATTTTGAAGTTTTTGTGGGTGAAAGATAGCCTATTGCTTTATATTTTGCTAGGTTCGCACGCAGTTATGACATTTGAATAAACTACAAATACCAAAAAAAAATATGGTATCGATTGTATCTCGTACCGCAACGGAAGATAGTTCAATATGTGTAGTAAGTAGTGATGGGAATAAAATAATATCTCAGTTGTCGATTGAAAAAGTTTTATTAATCGTGCAAAGTGTTTTTCATTAAAACATGGTAAGCACATTGATTGCTTGCATTGCGCGAAAATGGTAATCCCAAATTTTTATTTTACTGGACGATGCAGCAGTATAATCCGGCGTTGATTTTTTGTTGGAAATCTCACCAAAATTAATAGATTATTTACACTTTTTCTTTTAAAGTTCTGTTTCTCATTGTATAACAAAAATGATAATCAACACGTAGGTATATACCCGAGTGTTATATCGCAAACGTGCGCGCGACCTCCCACGTCGATGCTAGGACAACACTAAAACGAGTCACGCAGCGCAACCTACCCTCTCTTGCGTCTACGAGGCGTACGATTCCACGAGTACCGACATATCTCCTAACGCAAGGAATGAAAATAATTACAGTACTGTGCGTTAGGGACCTAATCCATCTCTAATTTCTTTTTTAATGTCCTTGAATTCATCTTTAAGTAGGAAGCAAATATGTATATTTGTCCTACTCATACCTAAAGAACTTTACATGTTAGAACCTCCCGCAAGGAGTGAAACAACACGATTATGTTCAACGCACAATACAAAAGTCCTGCAAGAGATCTGACAGATCTCGTAATGCAACGAACGTGTTAAATCCGTTAATAGTTGTTTCATTCCAATGTGTAATAACCGCGAAGGCATCAGAAATTTAAAAAAATTGAACTGTTGTTTATTAATCAATGTTAGGTTAGGATTGAATCCCTACTATCCCTACTAGGGATAGTAGGGATATCCCTACTAATATTATAAATGCGAAAGTAACTCTGTCTGTCTGTTACGCTTTCACGCTAAAACTACTGGACAGATTTAAATGAAATTTGGTGCAAAGAAAGTCTGAAGCTTGAGAAAGGACATAGGCTACTTTTTAACCGACTGCAAAAAAGGAGGAGTTCCACGCGGACGAAGTCGCGGGCAGAAGCTAGTAATTTTATAAAATGATCTAATCCTAAGCTTACACCTAACGAAACAACTTTAATAATGTTATTTATGCAAAGACGTGACAAGAATGCAAGTAGGTATAAATTATTTACTTTCCTAAACGCAATAAAACAGACACTTTGCATTCAACGAGGTTTTCAAGTTCGACACAAAGCAAGATTTTCTTCAAAAATGTAAATAAAAACAGTTCTAATTTGAAAATTTCATAACGTGCTCTTTGCGAAATTTAGCTTTTATTTTTGCTATTCTGAACATATTTAGACCATTTTGTTTTGTTTTTTTTTATTGTATAGACAAATTATGATGTGAAAACTTTCACTGACAAAAGATACATACCTATATTTTTATATTAAAACACACTAAGTATATTATTTGTAACTAAATTAAGGCATCCGTTATCCTATTATTAATAATTAGTTATTGTTAATAATAATATAATTATTGTTAACATTACTAAAATATGAAAAACTTGAATGCAGAAGTTTTAAAACCAAGCACAGATATTAAAATAGATTATTAAGATGTTAAATCTCTGATTTAAATTAATTGTACATTATTTTTTAACATTATTAATTTTATTATCTTCATAATAAAGATTCCTACTAATAACCTTAGTGTAGATACTTATTTTAACAATAACAAGCAGAAAAAATATACCATTTTTTAAAGGTAAATTCTTTTCAATGGACACCCTAAAAGTTAACGACAAAAGTCATTTCTTCCAGGATGAAGTCATATAAAGGAATTCTATTGGAAGCCTTAAAATTAATGTAAATTTTATAAAGTACCTTTAACCTGTACTCTGTTTCAACAGTACGGTGCCCCGGAACATCCTTCTGTTATTCTACCCTACATTTGTAAAAAGTTTGGATTGCAATAATATTGACCTTAGACTGTAATATTACGGTTCTGCGTTCTAGATGTAAATTAGGGCTCCAATAATTTTGTAATTCTTAGTATTCTTTATAATCTACTAGCTTTTGTCCGTGGAATTAGTAACTAGCCATTAACTACTGGAATTAGTAATTACAACGTTTCATTACTCCTTTTAAGCACTCGTAACACTTTTTTTTCAATTAAAAGTAGGCTATGCAGTTTTTCAGGATTTAGACTATCTGTTTAACATTTTTTTTAATTGGTTCAGTAGTTTTAGCCTGAAAGCGAGACTGATAGACAGACAGAGTTACTTTCGCATTTATAATATTAATTAGGATTGATTGTAATAATATTTTAACAAACAGATAAGAAACTGTTTATTAACACTGCACCATATCAGTGTTGCATACCTACACATTAAAAAATCCTTTATTTGTGTTTACTTATGTCAAACATAAAAAAACTTTATGCAAAACTAAAGTTTATTGACCCGGTGATTTTGGCTGTAGTTTAATATCAGTCAATCAATGACTCGTGATTCACACTATAAATAAACTGTGAAAAGGATTTGAATACTTACTGAATAATGATGATCATGATAGTAAAAATAACTATTTCTGTCCTCCGACCAGAAAGCGCCAATTTTGTGGCCGCTTCGCTAAATGAAATTGCCGCTTTCTGGCTTCGTCGAACAGAAAAATGGTGGTTATACTGACCTCGGCCAGTAAAAAAATTTTTTTTTTTTATTTTACTGGCTTTGGTGCGTAATGTACTATTGTTAACTTCATATTTAAGTAGAAAGAAATTAATCGAATTAAGTGTTTGTATTTATTCCGAACTTATTAGACCTTTACAGAGCAAACCAAACTCATACAGACAGAATCATGTAATGAAGGTATACCTTTTTAAACTGAACTGTGAAAATTAGTTCTGTTTTCTTTACACAACTTTCTTGACTTTGCTAATAAGTACCTAATAATAATTTCTGGTGCATCCTGCTACGAATGGGCACTGTAAAGTTTTCAAAACGTGAAATAAAACAAAATCCGCGAGTTAAGTCCGTTAAAGTTGTTTTATGCAAATGTGTAGCAACCGCGAAGGCATTCAAATTAAATTAGTCATTCTCTAAAAACATGGCATTCTTTGCCACCTTCTATATAACGAGTAGGTAATAAAACCGTAATTACCAGTCAACGGTCATTACATGAAGCAATTCGCGTCATGAATAAAGCCTCGGTCATAACTCTTAGAGCACATTCGAAACCCTCGAACAAACCGCTACTCCGCGAAAATCGATCAATATTAGACCAAGTCTATACTAAAGTCTGTCTACGATGAAAATGTATTTTTTAAAAGCTTTTATTTAACTTGCGATGTATGTATGTATGTATGGATGTTTGTTCGGGTGGAATCTTGCAACTTAATTTTAGGGCACTTGCCAAATTATACATGTATGGTAGAATCAATATAAATAAATATAAATTGTATAATTTAACATAATATTTAACATATGTTCATAAAAGCTTGTTACGCGATTTATTGGTATAAACAAACTAGTAGCTCTTTAACTCAGTAACTTGATCTGCTAAGTTTAAATTTTCAAACATTGTAATTTAATTTAATAATTATAGGTACCTAAGCCTTGCGACAAGGTTTTATGAACATTTATTATAAATTGTGTATAATGAGGTTCTGAGTTTATAGTTAAAATTATAAAGCAAAATTTTATTATCTATTTTTTAGAGCATTTAAATAAAAGCTTTTTTTTAAAATATTTATTTGAAGTTTTACTTTTAACTTACCTATAAAACATAACAATTTACATACTAACATTTTTAAGTTAAAGTTTGTAAGAATGTATGGATATAAGGATGGATGTCCGGATGTATGTTTGTTACTCTTTTACGCAGAAACTACTGAATGGATTTTGACAAAACTTAACAATAATATAGCTTAGGTACCTACACGTAGGTGTACTTTCGCAAAATTTTATAATGATATTGTAGAGTGTATTCATCGTGTGCAGACGAAGTCGCGGGGAGAAGGTAGTATAATTTACTATTATAAAAATAGAAATCATACAAATAGGTTTGTCGATAATGATTACAACGTGTTTTACATTCCTACATACCAGATAGGAGAGCATCAAAGATCCAGTTTTGGAAACTATATAAAAATGTGGACTAAGCATTAGCTTTTTCATCCAAATGATTATTTACTTAGGTTATTGACACAATATAAATTAACTAATGTTACGCCCTTTCGTATCCCTCAAGAAGAGGAGTGAATCTATTAGTTTCATTTCTCGCCTCGCATCGCTTAGATACCGCACCAGCTGGATGCTACGGCACATTACAACAACACTCGAAGGAGATGGTAGTAATTTGGCCCAAAGTGTTAATGGGCCAATTAGCACAGACTGTTGGCCATTTCCTTGGCAATTATACCCATAATTCATCTGAAAACCGCAAACGTCGATTCATAATCACTCTGGACTATGATCAATTTTAATCCGATCACCCCGGTTAATCGGTTTAGTTGTGTATAGAGACTCGGTCATGCGTTTCGTGTTGGAGTAAAATATTACTGCGAACGAATGCAATCAGCAGTCGTTGTTGCTTTTCCGGAAAAAAATAGTATTTTTTCTCTATCTGCTTTGTAATTAACTCGAATGGAAATTCAACGGTAACTGTGGTTGTATATCTCGACTACCTAACTTTGTTTGTGAAAAGCTCGTTTAGTTTTTTAACAAAAAGAAGATATAAATAGCATTGAGTTCTGTAGTAAAATGAAATCAGCATCGAAATTTTATAAAATCTCAATAAGAAAATCAAGGCTGAAGGACGTAATCTAGTTATTACGTGTTCCGTTTGCCGAACGGTAAAGTGTTACACAATAATGTAAAATTATTCGGTTTCCGACACATCACGTCACCTCTCAAGATTTTTATTATGATTAAACCTCTGATATGTAACAACGTATGGGTGTTAGGATTCTATCACACCGAATCAGTTTTACAAAATAAAAAAGTTTTTTGACCCAGGTGAGAAGCCCAAGATGATTTCGACAAAGAGATGTATAGATGAATAGATGTATAGATAGATGTATACTGGTCTATAAATGATAAAATTAATATAAGTAATTAATCTGTATGTAGTTGTATAGCTAAATTTTAAATTCTACCTATATGCAACATGATCAATGGCTGTTTTTTTTCTGTCCATCCAGTAAATTACAAAAAAATAATAGAATATGTATTCCTATTTTCTCAAACGAACAAAAAATACTTTGATAAGTGGTTCTAAAGTTCGGGCCTGGGGGCTCGTTTCGTTAGGTTATAATAGAAATTGTACCATAACTTGACGTCATGACCCCCCACTTTTGAAACACTTCTTTTCGTTTTCTTTTTTTTGATTGAGAAAAGAAATAAATAAGTACCTATCCAATAAATTTTAATAATCTAACTGACAGACTAAATATAATTTCGTTTTCTTTATCCAGTCGTCATCTCTATCGAATGTAAAATACACACATTATTCACGCACTATACCTTCTACATTTGTATCTTCTGTTGTTTGCGTTGATTCCGCACAATCATCACAATCACTGTCTGAAATAACACTCGAATCGTCACTTTCGTCCAATTTGTCATAAAATTTACTTCTTCCAGTTTGCATTTTTACACTACCTATACTACAAGACTAGTGACTAGATCATGACCATAATAAGAATGAATAAACTGGTGTTTTTATTATTGTGAGGAATACTAATCTCAAATACCCACATACTTAGCGATAAATTAATATGTGACTGACTTACTGTTGACGATTAGGTACACTAATTACCTGTTATATCTCATACTATAGATTCATAATAATATTATGGTATATCAAGACAATAATATGTGCATAAATATCAATTTTATGCAGTCATTACTACGTATTTAGTGCTAAATACGTAGTGACTAGAGATAACCAATTATCTCCTGTTTTTATTTTTACTACTGCTCTATATAATTTAACTATGAATAACATAGATAAGATAAACCGTTTACCTAGATGAAACTACCAGAACGATAAAAACAATTTTGTTCTATTTGAATTTAAATTATTTTATGTAAGTATAGACAATAAAAAGGTAAACACATGCCTACCTATACACACGGTAAAGGTTACAATGAAACAACTATACCTAGGTCGTTTTAGTTTTATATCTTTGTAGATATATCTACCTACATAATCTGTCGTTTGTTTTATTAAAGCATCTTATTAGTGTATTGATAATAAGTACCTAATCTTTCACTAACTCAAACCAGCATTTTTATTCCTTTGCCTTTCGTAGAATACCGTGACAGAGTATCTAATAAACTGAAATGTGGTCTCCGTTGAATAATTACACTGCCACATTTTTCAAACACGAATCACGATTAAAAAAACGAATTTTATCGAAACGAAAGCTTAGATAGGCCTAATAAACGAAAAAAAAAAACAGGAAAACGTTGGTTTATTGTAAGTAAAAAGAACGATCCACATACTATTTACTGTTTAATTATTGATTTTGCAAAATGTGATGCAGGAACATGGTAAACGGTGATCGCTCGGCCTAAGCTTTCCTCACGTGATGAAATAATCTAAATGCTAATATGACGTTTTAAGCGCATGTATAATTTATGCATAGGTACCATTTTGCTTACAAGATTTAGGTATGGAGAGTGTGTCTATGCAATAACGTGGGTAGGTAATAAATTTCAGGTAAACTGACTAGGTATGTAAATCTTTTTATGTATTTTAATAAACAATTTCAGTGTTTTAAAAATAGCATGTAATAAGTAATTAGTTATTATTGTCAATTTAAATTAACTCGACTTATATCGTACTTTAGGAAGGATATTAGCCGTTCAACGTGATGAGTGGTGACCCTATTTTCTTACAAAAGTAAGTACTTACATATGTTTTTTTAGTAAAAATGTAATTTATTACCTACTATCTATAATTATAATATCGAATTTTGTACATAGGTACATAAATATATTTTTTCTCATTAGTTCAGTTTATCGACAGATGGTCAAAAGATTAATATCTCAATTGCTTGTTTTATTTTATTTCATACTAGCGGTCTGCCCCGAATTCGCACAGATCCCAATTTTTTTAAACATATCCTGTTACTCAGGGTGAATATAACTTTCAAATGGTGAAAGATTAAAATCCTGGACCCTATTAAATACAAAAAGCAAACAAATCTTTCCTCTTTATTATATTAGTGTAGATAATAATGTAAGTAGATGTGCAATACCAACGGTGTGACAGACGCCGCTCATTCTTATTCTCCCGTATTGTAGGTGCAAGCTGTAAAGTTGGTAGCGGAGTGAAAAATATTCCCGCGACGATTCCTGGCGCGTGAGTAAATTACAAGAACCCTCAGGACGTCAAACTGTCGGAGAGTATTAAAGCTCTTCTTAGCGGGATAAGTAGCTGAGGTCCAATTTAAGGATAAGACTGCTGTATTCTCTGTATACTTGCCTACCTATTTTTTTAATTAGGTAGGCAAGTATACAGAGATAATATAAAGCAAGTAATAAGGCAAGTATAAAGACATTAAAACACACGTGTAATAGGCATATAATTTTTTTAGCTTCTCAAAATAGCACCTATTTTCTTTCCAATTCATATTTATCAATCTCTAAAAATCGCAATATTGGTGTTTTATTTGGATTATATTATAATGTTTGGAGTCATGGAATACTAGATTGATTTTTTCAAAAAAATAATATTTTACTTGCTGACGTTTCGAAAGCTTTACAGCTCCTATATTAGGAGCAAGAGTGAGCTGACCATACTCACCTATGTAAATGTAAAGTTTTCGAAACATCAGCAAATAAATCCGCTATTAAAAAATACCATCCCGATAAATAAAGTAGGTAATTATTATTTTAGTGGTTATCTAATCCCGTAATTGTAATGATAGTTGTATGATGTAACTGGTTATTATTGAACAGTATAAGTCACGGGGCAAATCGAATAACAACACTGTTTCTGTCACTAACATCGATTGCACAACGAAAAGAAATAACGGCAATTATGTTCAAAAAATATTTCTCTCTCTCTAACACTCATCACGATGTTTGTACCTGCATCGTAAAAACTTTTTCCCATTCCGGCGTAGTGGGAAAAATGCAGCGCAGTAAAACACTCACGCAGACAGTGATTTACTAGGCTTTGATTGTCGACGAAAATACAAATTTACGTGCCACCGGCGTGCCGCTATCGCACTATGTTAAACGCCGTTTTACTTCTCAATCGGGCTGCGTTGAAAGATTTACTTTTTAAATAGACGTTATATGTTCAAATATTTTTTTGGTGGACTCACTCACGGTAGGTATATTTATTCATATACGTATTATATAGTATCCATTTGATACAAAATTAAGACATACTCACAATTCGCACAACTAAAGGGAGCTAACCTAAGCAATCGGAAACCTAAAGTTTTGAGTTATGCGCACCATCAAATCCTTACTACAAAACCTACCAACCAATGAAACAGATTTAGACAAACTCTTCTACCTTCGTATAAAAAGCATAAATTTATACCTACAGTAAACCTTCAGTGCACAGAGACATATTAATCAGTTTATTGCCTTTCGTAAACAAGCACTTTTTCGAGTTAATGCTGTTTAGATCTAGGTATGCGAATTGTTCGGTGACAATATTACGTGTTCTTCATAAATAAGTTAAAATAGAACACGTCAAATAGATAAATATTATTGATCAAAATAACAGTATACATATTGTCATCCGAACACAATTCGATGTAATAACATAACCCTGAATATAAATAGATGAACTATTTATTCCTATCATTATAGGAAAATCGGCGAGCATTTCAAATTGAAAGAACGTAATCGTGTTTTCGATGAAACGCGTCTGTTGAAGAAAGGAAAAAGAAAAAGTGGGGTATCTTCTGGAAATGGGTTCTGTGAATAATTATTATTTTGTACTTACTTATACTAAAATTTTTGACAGCCATCAGCTAGGGTAGGTACATGGTATATTTTTATCCAATACAAGTTTTATCACATACGATTGAAGTCCATATACTCTTGTTGCAATTTTATTTATTCCTAGTGTAATTTACCTAAACCTCACTTTTATTTAAAGATATGTATATTTTGAGCTATCCAAAAATACAGAAATAAAAATTGACATAATCAATATAATGATTTACGACTGTTATACCAAATTAATCTCGCACTTAAGTAGTTTTTTTTATTGTATATATTGTATATAGGGAAACGTCTTGTCCTGTCAATTGTTAAGTACGTCAAGTTAAGTCTAGATTCAAAGGTCTTGGTGGCCAGTCCGCGGTCAGTCAGCTGCGTCAACGAAGGAGGTGAAACGGCACGACACTAACAAATTATATTCGACTGAAAGTTTGGACGAAATTGAAAATAAACATTCCTCTAAATTTGTGCTAACTACGGAACCCCATAAAGCCATAGCAAGTCGATTTACATAACAAACCAGCGGTAACTATCGGGATCGCGTAACAAAGGGACGGGATTCGAACAGCTTTCCGTACCGATATTATTGCGGTGATTGCTCTGGGCTACGCATTTCGAAGTTTTTGGGGCGGCTCTACGGTATTCCGTTAATGGAGCTCGAGTTGAGTGACAGTACAAGACAATTTGCTCGGAATTCTTGAAACATTTTAGGGATACATGTTATATAGGTATAATATTAAAGTAAGTATGTCAAATCATTATAAGGTACCTGGAACACTACCCTTTTTCATACAAAAGACGATTTACTATCTATACTGAATCATGATTTACTATCACTTTAACATAACACTATTGTAAAAATCTACTCGTGTACCTACGTACGAGTACTTAAGGAAGACCTTTGTTCCTAGTTTTCAATAGAAACTTCTATCTGTATTGACACTATCAAGTTAAAAGTTAAAAAAGCTTTCTAAAATTCCAGGCTATTTGAAATCTCTGCACCCGATGTCCAAGTCGATAACAATGTAGGTCAGGATAGTTTTTGAACAAATAATCGTGGAAATTACGTGTTCGATTAAGAATAACACTGATACCAGAAAGTTTTGGGTATATATTAGTTACAGTAGTGGTTCCTACGTTTATTAAGAGTATTATAGTTATAGCTTTTTGAAACTGCGTACTTTAACGTCAATAATCTATGATACCGTTTTTTGCTAGATTATTGGTGGTCTGAAATGAAAGAGTTGTATTAAAGGTGTTAATGATCGAGTATGGGATTTTGTACTAGGTATTTATTTGAGTGGTCGTAATTTTCATCGTAATTTTTGATGTATTTTGATACTAATGAAATAGTTGCAATTAGAGGAAATGAGGCTTACCAAAATAAGCCCTAAAAGTTGAAGAGTGTTGAAAGGTTGTATGATTACGGAAGTAATTTTAATTTACGAAGTTTTGGGTAAGCTAATTTGCGGTGTCTTGGAGTTACTCGCTAAGAAATAAAGTTTGACTGTGAACAGTAACTTAATTTGGTAACGGCGACTTGTTTTCATAGTCTCAATTCTTTTACGAAAATCGAAATTCTCCAGTTGATCTTTTTTACTAAGTATATAAAAATGTATTTTTGTAAAACAGAGATAACATAAAAGCAGCGTGGAAAAACGCAATTTGTTGTTTAGTGAAGATTAATTATAAACATTATAAAAAGTGGGTACAAACGACGAGGAGCTCCCTTGGTATCGTCGGGGACTGTATTAGCCTGGAATGAAACTGAGGGAGTAAAAAATAAATCAAAACCGTATACTGAGCATTAACTGTAAACATTAAAAGAAATTGCAATGGAAAAGTGTTTCCATAAATAGTAACTAGATCTCGTCTATTTAAATGCTTTATTTATTGTACACCTTTTGGATTCACTGCTTGTGATAGAGAGACACTTTAATTTTAACTGTTGATTTTGGGCAAAGAAAATATAACTAGCTTTGGGCTCGTGTTCAACTTAGAATCATCTCGAGACAAAAAATAACCTTTATCACATCTTGTTCGAATATCGAATTTTAAGAAGGTCAGGTGTTTTGCAAAATAATAATGTGTTTTCTAAGATGGCGGTCGTGAGACAAAGGCTGCCTTAGATTGAACTTTATAGTTGATATCTAAAAAATTGAGTCTTCTACTGACAAATAAACGCTAAACCCAAAAAAAAATAACATTTCAGGGTAGGTATTAAAAATAAACCAAATATAAAGACACTTTGGAAACTAGTTTCCAAATGTGTAAAAATCAGTACCAAAGAACGGTCGATTGAAACAATAGAACTTTTTATGTCAACGGAGTGGAGCTATAAAAATCTTGACAAAACCCGATGCGTCGAGACGAGAACTCACGAGCGTAAACCGTGAAATCCCTACACAGAGCGTATCTTGACGAGGGTCTGCCACATCTGCGGGGTTAAATATTTTAGCGTCACGTGATGTTGCGCAAAAAATGGCCCACAACGTTTTTACGGAACTGTTGACTGTGGGCAGTTGGTATTTTGCCTGTTATGATGTCTAACGGAACGCGGGGGGCTAATAAATTTCAGAAGCGTGCTCGGATTTGTACAACAAAAGTTTTGTTCAGTGTCGCAACATAGGCCGATTTATTTAGTGCCTCCTCTTTTGTGTTTAGTTTCAGAGATTTTTTCTGTAGGTATTCCAAACTGAAAAATATGGTGTAGTCACGCAACTAATAATTAAAAAGTTGTTGCATCTTTTGTGTGTGTTCTCTCTAACGTGGGGTCCATGGACCCCTTAGGGGTCCGTAGCTTGTATGTCAGGGGTCCGCAGTAGGTCAGTCAGTCTAAGCATATTTATTAGTACAGAACATATCGTAACATATTTTTTTTTTATTTCCAAAAATATTTATGGGTGGGGTCCGTGGTATAGTTCAAATTGTAAAAGTGGTTCGTGACTGCAAAAAGGTTAAGAAACCCTGCTCTAGAAAGTTGTGTTTAATTAACGAACTTACACTTAAGTATTCCTTAAGGTGTTGGTAACATTTTCAAAGAGTATCTACTTACATTTTTCTTGGACTACAGTTTAGTTAACATGTCACCAAACCCCTGGGATTTTTATTTCCCCTTTAACTGGTTTGCCTTCTTCCATTGCCCTGATTTAGGTCCCAGAAAAACATATTTAGGGCTTTATAAATGTGTTCATTAATTTTACGAATTGGTCCAATCTATTTTTTTAATTTCCTTTTACGAATACAAAATCGCAATGGGTACAACAAAGATTAAACATAAGCAGCAGGTTGATAAAAATTATATTAAAAACTGATTTTTTTTATGTACTTTATACTGAAGGAACATTTGAAAGTGGACATAGGTAATATAAAATAATATAATATAATGTTTAAAATTACAGGTCACAAACATCAAGGCAAATTAACTAACACCATTGAGAGAATCGTTTGATATTGCAAATTCTAGCCACCGCCGGCAAGCGGGCCCAAAGCAATTACCTCTTTGCTAATATACTTGCAGTCTGGACTTCCTATTAGAATGAGAATGTATTTGTGGTGAAATTGATTGAGAGGATTTCACCTGTTCCTTGAAACTATGTATATTTTAAAGGTAAATGACTAGTAGGTAATTATGTTACTATTTTTATAAATATTCTAACTTTCTTCTATCTAAAACTAGCCTTTCGTTTCTAACTATTTATCTAGTTAGTTCCTATAGATTATATAACATTACGTACGATTCCTAACTTTATGGAAGGTATCTTTTATTTTGAATCATAATAATATAATTTTTATTTGTAGATACCTACGTATGTAAACTTTTGATATATTTTTAACTATAATATTATTCCCAAAATAACTTTTGTGTATGTTATATTTCGTACATAGATGGCCCTTTATTCTGCTAATAATTCTGAGCTAGTCGAGCCGTACATTAGCTTGTCATTTCACGTTAACCACGGAATTGAGCACTAGATTTTCATTTCACTAGGGCAGGTACTTTATCCATCGTAATAAAAGTATAATGAGCTGCGTGTACGGTGAAAATATGTAGCAAGATTTATATCTGTAATATCAGTCAGTATCGTAAGCGGGAACACAGAGCTGAACAATATACACACTAATAAATTCTGATGCTTCCGCGGTTATTAAACATTGGTATGAAGCAACTATAATTGCTAGTTTAATGTTAGTTCATTTGGCTACGAATATATAGAACGAATTTATTAGGTAGGTATTATACTGCGTAAAACCATATATATTATGTATCTATAGTAGGTAGCGAATATGCTAATTTCTAATAGGTACCTACCTATTGGAATGAAACAACTATTGGACGGTTTTTACTCGCGTATTTTATTTTATTGGCTGACGTTTCCATTTACAGTTTTTATAATCGTAGCACGGTTGAGGTGACAAGAGTCTTATGCTAAAAAGTCTTTAGCATAAGACTATTGTCAGCCAGTACAATGTATACTCGTAATAACCGCGAAGGCATCAGAAATTATTAGGTTTATTTGAAACTAGCTTCGTCCGCGTGGAACTCCTCCTTTATTGTAGTCGGTTAAAAAGTAGCCTATGTCCTTTCTCAGGCTCCAGACTTTCTTTGTACCAAATTTCATTTAAATCGGTCCAGTCGTTTTAGCGTGAAAGCGTAAAAGACAGACAGACAGACAGAGAGAGTTACTTTCGCATTTATAATATTAGTAGGGATAAATTAAAGTGTCCCATCTTTTTCCAAAGCAGTTACTACATGTTCCGTAAGCACATCATTCGTATTCATCACAAGCCTTCTTTTAACATCTCACAGCTTATATAATACACGGACACGTATATTGTGACAACATGAAATGAGTTATTTTTAGCGTTACATTACTTTACTTACTGCCTAATTCTCAAGATGATTAATGAAATTGGAATGAAACAAGTACAACATTTTCATTTGTCAAACGTCAGCTAGTTTGAAACTATACAGTTTCCATACCCGTAGCGCGACTGAGATAGTTTAAAGCTAAAGTCGGAATCGTCAGCTCAGTCGTGGTAAGATTATGGGTTATTAGCTGTGCCCGTGACTTCGTCCCCGTGGAATAGTAATTCTTCATAAGGCTTCATATTTTCCCCGTTTTTTACACATTTTCCACTGTTTCTTCGCTCCTATTAGTCGCAGCGTGATGATATATAGCCTAAAGCCTTCCTCGATAAATGGTCTATCCAACAAAAACATATTTTTTGAATTCGAACCAGTAGTTCCTGAGATTAGCGCGTTCAAACAAACAAACTCTTCAGCTTTATAATATTAGTATAGATTAGTTTCATTCCAATGTGTATTAACCGCGAAGGCATTAGAGGTTATTATGGTTTATGTCAGTTTAGCAATATCGTTATAATGTGTGTTTATCGTAGCTATACGGAGGTTCCGTCTGATTAACAATGCCATAAACATCGATTAACAGTGATGGTGTTGAGATGTACTGATAAGATTGTACCTGTTAAGTAATTCTATTAACAGTGTAAGCCTATCAGGTCTTACATAATTATTCGATGGTATATTTTTAAGGTAAATAAAAATACGGTTAGGTTCCGAACCATCTATAAAAACGGCAAATAATAATCTATCAAGGTTCATGAGACACAACCTAGTGACACACGGACGGAAATCTCAGTAGGTATGTATGTATGTATGTAAACTCTTTATTGTACAACAACAAAACAAAATAATACATAGGTAAACGAAAACACAATCAATGTACAAAGACGAACTTATCCCTTTAAGGGATCTCTTCCAGTTAACCTTTGGGCGATTGAGAGATTAGAAAAAGTATATCGTAGGTAAGACAAAAATATATGTACAACTTAAAAGGTAGAGAATGTAATAAGATAATTTGTAATAAATAAATACATTTTAATATTAAAAATATATATCATAAATATATACAAATATATATATATAAATATATATCCTATAGATATCTATAAAAATAACAACAAACCATAAAATAAATAGTTCATTCGTCAAGCCAATACTTTTTCAAGCGAGATTTGAAAACGGTGATAGATTGCGATTGCCTAATGGTAGGTAATAGGGTCCCATTTTACCCTTGGGTATGAAAATCTAATAAAGGATTTTTTAGTCTAAGTTTAGTGTTCTTTATATGTCTAACAACATTGTCAGTATGAAAATATCCAGCGAGCAAACTCTGCTACATTTCTTATCTGTTTATGAGTTTAACCATATTTTCCTTTACCCGCCCGGAAAATCTGATCAGTATTATAAGATCAACATGGTACCGATAATGTTCATATTTTTAGCTTAGTACGGCAGCTTATCCTTACTAATATTATAAACGCCAAAGTTTGTGAGTATATATGGATGTAGCTATGTTTGTTACTCTTTCACACAAGTATTGAATGGATTTTGATAAAACTCTCACTTAGGCTGTATAATATATTATCAACATATATTTATATAATAATTTCTGATACCTTCGCGGTTATTACACATTGGAATGAAACAACTATTAACGGATTTAACTCGCGTATTTTTATTTAAACTTTAGCGTTAGACTATTGTCAGCTCAGTCGTGCTACGATTATGGAAACTGTAAAGAATCCGAAACGTCAGCAAATAAAAAAAAAATAAAAATACGCGAGTTAAATTCGTTAATAGTTGTTTCATTCCAATACATTTATATTTCATAACGATAAATGAACAATATTTAGGAAAAGTAAAATGACGGAGTTAACAAACTTTTATTTATCAAGCAATTTGCAAAAATACCTTCTTTTCATATTTGTAGATAAATTATAAATTAAAATCCATTACATTTCGTTTTATTTTGAGGTAGGTACCAAATAATTCGAAAGACAAGGTAAAATTGTTGTAAGTAACTTTTTAATTAGAAAACGTTACTCGCAAATTGTAAAGAATGAAAGTTACAATATTTTATTAACCAAGTAGAGAATTTAGCTAGAACAAGGGTCCGTGATTTCCACCCTTCCATCGATATCTTTAAATATTGGCGCTTGGTGTGTGATATACTGCATCAAAATGTCATAGTCAACGCCGATGACGCGTGTGTTGATTCGGTTATCCGCAATCATCTGAAATATTAACAATATATCGTGTGAAAAATATGTAAGTTACTAGGTAGGTACATAATAAAACAAAATCATTGTCGCTGTCTGACAGTCCCTATGTAGGATTAAATCTTTAAAACTACGCAACGGATTTTGAAGCGGTTTCTTTTAATAGTTTTTTTAAATAGATTATTATAGTAATTGCTTATTTCTGTTGGCAAAGGGGTAACTACTAGTTTGGATCCAGTTAATGAGCCCAATTTATTAGGTATATATAAACACTTTAACATTTACTAAGACTAATGATTTCAAGAAAAATAATCTCAAAATACATATGTTATTATCATGCCTTCCTAAAACGTTCTTTACTATTTAGGTAATTATCATATTTCTTCAAGCTCTTAACTAATAACTTAGGTACTAACTAATAGACAAAAAATAATGCAACATCACAAATAATAAGCGAGTAAAAAAGTTTTTACCTGCATAAAGTTTAAGCAACATTTATTAACGCAGGAAAATATCATAACCTAACATAATATAGATACTGCCACCTGTTATGAATATTACCTACACGATTTAATCACTAAAAAAATGATTTTAAATGGTGGTATTCATTCGAAGTAGTTTATATATATTTTTGTTTATTCTGTCTGAAACTTACACTGAATCCCCCACCACCCCCTCCTATAAAATCTGGAGTGACAACTGTGTAGTACTTTTCAGGCACTAAAGGTTCATATTTAGGTACATTGCACTCTATGCATCTAACTGATGCATTTACTAACCGGCTGCCGACGGGCTGGGATCCATCGAAAACTAGACGGATTCCTGAAAATGATCTTGCATCTTAATATAATATTTATATTACTGCATGGAAATATATTAACTATGCTCACGACTCAATTTCCCCTTCTTTTCAGTTATCAAACATGACTGTAAGGAGATGACGTTGGTAGGATTTTTTAAGCATTTAAACTCGTATAAACATGGTATGTGGTTAAAATATTGCTAAAATTTTACATGTTGTTTCAGTGGGTTGATGGTGTTTTTATAATATAGTAGTTACTATTTTAACATAAATTCTGCACTAATATAAGAGAGTCGGGTAGTCACAATTGTTGCTTTGAATTGGCATTCGATTCGAGTAATGGATTTTCATACAATTCTAGAAGAAATATTTTGTGACCGCTCTGGTCGTAATTATTTTCCTTTTTGTTTTGTAAGGTTAAGGCATTGTAGGTTCTGACACTTTCAAAAGTAAATCATGTCCTTTAGAGACTAGGTTAGACAAAGCGCCTACCATTACTTGTGCTTTAAGGACATTGTTTTATTTTATCAATAAAATAAGCCTATAATCTTTAATTAGAATTATACAACAAAACATTTTTTGAATAAGATAACGACGCGCAATGGAGCAGAAAAGGTCCTAAATTGAAGAAGGTTTAGGAACCCTTTATGCATCCCTGAACACTATCAAGGCGGAATATACAATTTAGAATATAAAATAGGATTGTTCTTTGATCTCATTCGAGTAGAGCAATTTACATAAATCCGCTGGTAATGTAGAATCATGATGTACAAATTATTTTGTAACTTCAAAATGCAATTTATTTCAAATCGCAATGAATTTAAAATATCTGATACGCGAGTGCAATATTGGTACTTATATAAGATTGTCGAGTCGCGGTGGTTGTGTGCATATCCGGTAGGTCTGAAAATCGGCCAACATCTACAAAAAAATATTTTTATTTTTTCATGATTTCACCATAAACCCCTTTTTAAAAAAAAATCTAAAAAAACGCTGTACAAAGTACGTTGCGTCAGCTAGTCTTTAATTAAAAACAAGCAATTTCAAGTTGACAACATTCTGGTAAAAAATTGACAAGCCCGTCAGTACATTCCTTAGTTCTCAGTCTTAAGTGTATTTTGACAGTTATGTGACAAAGATGGATACCATTGGAATTTATGCGTGTCACCAGTCCTGTTTAATAGTTCAACATCATACTGTTTGTTAAGCTTATCAAAATCTAATACGGCTTCCTGGTAATATGAAACAATCTAATATTTCGCTTCAGCTGGGGATTAATATAGGAATAACGATTAGGTGCTGTAAAACGAAAATACCAGGTATTGTCTGATATTTTAGACACACCTGCGCATGTGGTGAATTGAAATTATAATATTGGATGAAATAATTATGACGGATTTAACACGTGTATTTTATTGTCGTTGGAGGCGACGACAGGGTAACACTGAATTAGTTTTTATAGTTGTTTCATTACGATGTGTAAAAAACACCATATTTAATTTTAACGCAAAAGAATTAAAAAATACGTATAAACGTTTTTTAAATTACCTATCTACTGAATTTTAAATCCTACGCTGGGGATTCAACATCATCAGTGATAAAAGTAAAACTACAACTTTGTAGGTTTTTATTTCATCTTTTAAAAAAGTTTTCTATTGCTTGAGCCAGTAGTGCTTAAATATAAGTTAGTGTTACCGTTATTAAAATTGCGTTTAGGGATTATTATGTCGTCAAAATATCGTTTTTAAAAAGGACAAAATTGAATTGGTTTAGGAATTTTGTTAGGATATTAAAGAAGCAATAACATGCTAATGTATAAGAAGAAAGGTGTTCTTATTAAAATAAATCGATATAATATTTATGGGAACAGTAATTTTATACTCTGAATAAACTTTGGTGTTATTGATTTAACGTACTAAGTAATAAAGTCTACTTAGGTTTTTTCAAACCATGAATAAGTGTTATTTCTCAAAACGAAAAGCTACAAAAGCACCAATGTAACATAGAAAACAAGACAAGTGTAAGCTTTTTATTTGGAAATTGACTGCGAATCAATATTTACAAAAGCATTAATGATAAACGAAACGAACAAAAGCAACTTATAATCTTAACATACAAAGCACAAACACAAAAATACCCGTAATATAGGGCTGTCACTCACAGAAAATCCATCGCCACCTCCACCGAGGAAGCTTTGTGAAACGACAGTGTAATATCTGTCGAGTTGCAGCGGTTCATATCTCGGCACACTGCAGTCTAAGCAACGAACTGTTGCGTTGACAACCCTGCTGTTAACCGGTTGAGCGCCGTCAAACACCGATCTTAACCCTACGATGTAAACGTATGTTTCAAATCATGTCTGCCCTGCGATAAACGCAGTAAGTATGTAATACGTATGAATCTCATATGAACTTACTGTGTTTATCGTTAGCAGGATATTTATGTAATATCATTGTTATTTTATTGTGTTGCAATTGAATGTCCGTCTTAAAATTTGCAGGTAATGTAATGGCATAGTTGTATGGGTAAAGAAGAGCAGAAAAGAATAGACCTTTTATAGTTAATTACATTATTAAATACACGTATTGGTGTAATTTTGTAGTGTAAGAAATTGGACAAAAATTCGAAACGTTTTTATTTGAACTAACCTACCAGTTCCAAATATCAGCGATTTAGTTAGGAAAATAAGTAGTGAGCATACTTTATCGACTTTAAAAATATTTGGCAGTTTGTAAAATGCTGTATAAAGAGAATAGTTACCTGATACCTGAAGCATTCTTGCTCCAGGGTAAGGGTCGTTAGCGACTGAAAATTCTAGCATTTCCATAATGTGATCCCCTCGTAACTCAAATACTTCTACATTGTTCTCGAAAGGCGTCGAAAGCAAAACCGATTCGAAAGTTATTACTGAAAAATAACCATTAATCGAATTAGGAAAATACATGTTCATGTGCATTTTCTCCTAATGATTTTATTTATTAAGTTGATTTAAACTCGATTAATTCTGACAACACGTGCAAGCGCAGTATGTCGTTGCATCGTAATTTATTGATGTAGCTCATTTCCTCAGAACTAGGGACTGACGGTGGTTAAAACGTGGAATCACCCCTTTAACAATTTTGATTAATACAAAAAAATGCTGTATGTGATACTTTACGGCCTGGTTCTATATCTTGTCGGACACCTCCTTGATTGATGACACAGAAATGCGCATATTGCCAATAATCTGTTGCATACTGCAGTGCCTGTAAAAATAACACTTGATAAACTACCGAAAAAAAACAAACGTCAAAAACATCTTGATCCACTTATTTTTTGAAGTAAAACTACCTTAGGCACGCCCGACTTGGGTAGTAAGGTAAGTAGTGAATGCGTGACACGAGCGTTACGAAAAGTGTGATCGCGTAAGGCGAACGAAAGTTGAGAGAGAGGGATAAGTTAGTGAAGATAGACAAAAAGAGAGAGAGAGGGTTACGTATCATATATTGTTATTGTTGGGGTAAGATAGAGGTGTGATTATACTTTTTTTTTCCTTCAGTCATGTGGTCTAAAGCTGACTCGTTTTTTTATTTGTCAGTACCTACTTGATAATGTTGATATTTTTTTGTATTATTTGTTGTATATAATGTATAATAGTTCTGCCCTACCAACGATAAACGCAAGTACGTACGAAACTCATGTGTACTTAGACTTACTGCGTTTATCGCAGGGCTAGAAACGTAGGTAACATAATATATAAACTTACAGCATGCATAAAAGCGTCACAGATAAAACTGCCTAAATTGCATTCTCTACAGGCGCAGCTGGATGAAAGATGCACCATCGACGATCCAACTTCTACTGTAGCCAATTCTTCAATCATTGGTAGGTAATAGTTAATTTTCTCCAACACATCAGGAGCTGGAAAGAGAACATACACTAGATACAGTAAAAATTACAATAATTGTGAAAAGATTTATTATTGAATTTTAAAATTATAAATAATTCGGTACATAATAAGAAGTAAATAGACTGAATATTTTAGAAAGGACTATTTTTTATCAAGTATTTGAATTATAATTAATTTTATCAAAAGACATTATTTTAAACCGTTGCATTGAAATTTAAAGTCGTTAAAGCGTATTGAAAAGTATACTTAGGTTCTAAAATACGACGCAAGTGAAGAAGAAATGATGATGGAGCTCGTTAAATATTTGAAACAAATTTACTTATATTATTACCTTGTTCTACGTCATTTCCGAGATAATGAGGGTGACCTTCCCAGTCGAGGAGGGTTCCCTCGTCATCGAAGAATAATTTTATCTCCCCCAAATACTGAGTATGAGCAGCTGCTTGTACGATCAGTACCTATTTGTTTAAAATACAAGCATTACAAATTATAATAGTCACAAATATATTAAAATCAAAAATAGAAAATAAATTAAAAATGAGCAACGATATATATATATATATATATATATATATATATATGTATCTATATCTATCTATACCTTCATAAGGTAGTTTCAAATTATAGAGAAACAATCTTCTTTACCTACCTAAGGTATATTTATGAGTAAAAAGATTTTTGAACCGATTTATAGTTTACATTTTAAACTTTTTGTCTTCAAATTAAAGCTCCTTATTTTGGAAAATGTTAACAAAGTTACTTTAAGGCGATTGGATATTATTAGATAAAGTACGAAGTAATTATAGCAAAATTACAGTTATTAAAATAGCAGAATAAAGATTTTGTCACCTATGCACATACATTACTAGAACCTTACTCATTTTAACAGAATTAAAGTACTTTATTACATCTGTTATAATTTATACATTTATAAGCAAGCTAAGCAATATGATATCAATAAAATAATTGTTATACCTACATTTCTTGTTTCTTGTTCGATCACAACTGGGTAGGGCCCTTGGGGTACAAACCCGCTCAATTCTGGGGGGTCATCGTTATACAATAAAGTGTGGCTGTGACCCCCTACAATTATGTCTATATAAGGCCCGCCGTTAAGAGCTATCTCTCTGAAATTTTTATGATCAACAAACTAAATAAATACACATACAATAATGATATTTGTACCAATACAAAGAGTAGAAAAAATCGAGACCTCAGACTTAAACGCGCACCTATACCTCTACCGTACGGGCCTCTATTCCTAGTTACACTATAGGCGCCCAGAATGGTGTCTCAATTTTTTCTATTCTTGTCTTGATGCAAATATCATTGTAATTAAAATTAATAGTGTTAAACCAATCAAGTCAAATAAGAATTTTGACAGATAGCTACATTGTACCTACAAATATTTAAACACACAAACAATTAAAAAAAAATACGTTATGATATTAGCTGGTATAGGTATTCATTAAACTAATTAACTATGTTATTTGCACAAGTAAACAGATATAAAGCGCTATGTATGCAGAGCCTGAGCTAAGATGCTTTGACCTGTAAGTCCTAAATACACAACTCAGATTTGGTCTTTTGCATGTAAATTTTGTTGTTCCCTAAATCTAGTTTGTTTTGTTTTATGGTCTAGTTGTTTTGTGGTAAACGGTAGAACACGTAAACTAAATAAATGAGGGAAAGTAAATTAAATACACAAAACGGGTTTGTTATTTAAGCAACAGTTGCGTGAGGTATTGGTCACTACTCTATTTTTCTACTCCACACTCTCATTTTGGTAATAATAACATCTAAAATAGAAAATTTGCGTGACGCGGCATTTGTTTCCAAACTCCTCCGAATGGCTGGACTGTTTTTTTATGAAATTTTGTGTGTATAGTTATGTTCCAAACTAACCTATAGGTTTGAGAATAGGTCAACATCTATTTTTCATACTCCAAAATTAAATTTTTAGACATTTTTTTAAATTTTTAACTTTTAATGCCAAAATTAAAAACACTGCCTTTTACTATTCCATTATCATCCCCCAAATGAACAAAAAACGCAGTACGAAGTTCACTTTGTCAGCTAGTTTTATTATAACACCTACTCCATTAATTAAAATTGAGCGATTAGGGTAAGAGTAGTTTTTGTCTGACACCTGCTGTACATTTAATTAATTACCTGTCAATATCCAAGCCGCAATGTGACAGCACTACAATAATGTCAATTCCCTGCTCGTGAAGCCTCTCCGCTTCAGCTTTCACAGTTTCTACTTCATCCGTGAATATTAATTGCCCCGTCGATGCTAGTACCTTAAAAATGGAATTAAATAACTTTGACGGATTTAACTCGTGTACTTATATTTATTTTAGTTCTAGCTGAAGATAGTCTAATATTAAAAAGTTTTAACGTTTGCAAACTTTTTGCAAACCACCGAACCGCAAAATTATCAATTATAGAATCAAAATGTTATAAGAATCAGAACCAGAAATTGTTACAAGAATTTATCATACAGTGGTTTAGTCTAAACAGTTCTCCAGTTTTAGGCATACCTACAAGGATCAAAGATCATACAATAGTTTATTGACTCAAGCGAACTCATCGTCACAACGAGTTCAAGCATTATTTTAATATCTAACACATATTTCTAACCTCTTTTGTCATTGAGAACGCATGGACTACATGTTTTCACCATATTAAACCTATTCACTATTTAAAGAAGAGCATTTTTCTGCATTTCAGTTCATTCTGAATGAATTTTATTGGATTAACGCTGAGTGTTTTCCATTTTTGCAAAAAGTTCGAGTTTTTATGGAGATTAGTATGAGTAGGAATGTATCATATTTTCATTGAATTCCCGTAAATCTCATTAGTAACATTGCTTATTGTTCTGTCTGTGTAAGAATTACGGAGTAATTATTAATGCATAAGATGGAGCTTCCTGAACATGACAAGTATGTATACGCATGACAATTGATATGTAAATGATTGTAGTTTGAATTATTCATTATATCAACATTTTAGACGAGGTAGATGTACGATGTAAAGTTATAGGCGTAACGAAATCCTTTAAAGGACCCTTTTATGAAATTCAATTTAAACGGCTTTTCTAAAATAGTAAAATCTGAAAGAATCTTAGTTAGAACTTAAAAATATATTTGGTTTTGCGGCCCAAATTTGTCCAAAAAGAATTGGTAGGTAAATTATTCTTTGGTTAAAAAAGACTTTTCTTAATTCATTAACACTTTTAATGCCAATATAGATTATACTGAGCAAAGAATGTAAGTAATAAAAATAAAAGTATTTATGTAATAAATAAACTAGAGCAAAACCCTTTATGTCTTTGACAAAAAGGTCCCAGAACGATAATTTGTTATTTTAATTGAGTTTATGTAAAATGAAAATTATTCTAAATTAAGTAGAATTATGAACGCGATAAACGTCGTAGGTTTGAAGAAATTACTCAACATAGTGAAATAATAACTAAATAAAAATTATGTCATTATTGAGAAAAAGTTTGTAATATGTATTTTAATTATGAATTTTTACTTTGACGACCACTATAGGGTTAAGATTCATTTGGTAAATTAATTTACAAGAAAAAGAACTTACATTAGTTGTAGCAATAATGACTCCAATAATGCCTATTCTCCTTCCGTTCTTTTCTACCACAATGCTGGGTTGGTAAAGGCCTTGGATAGTTGGTTCAGCGTCATCAATCATGTTAGCAGTTACCACTGGTGCTTCTAAATTCTCAAGGTATGGTACTACACCTTCTATACCATTATCAAACTCATGGTTTCCTAGTACCTGAAATTTTTCACACAGGTAGTTTTTACCTAAAGTCTATATCACTGTTTTTAAATATCCTCCTAACTGTGTTTTTGTATTATCTCTTTTCATTGGTTCCATTTCAATAGACCAAAATACTGTTTATCGAAGAATTAATTATGCGTTCAGTCGTCACTTACATGAGCATCATGATGGAACATGTTCATGAAATCCTGGGTGACGTTCCATCGCAGAATGTTATACCAAATTGTCCCTTGAAAGCTGTCTCCAGCATTCAACACCAGGGACTCTGGTTCAGCTGCCAACCTCTCTCGCACAGCGGTAGTAAGGCGAGCAAATCCACCAATACATGGTGATACGGTAGGATTGCATATAGTACCAGCAGGACTCGTCTCTACAAACCTTAAAATAAATTATAGTTTAGACAAATTGATGGGTTGATGTGGCGTATTGGTATTAGAATCGGCTTCCTTTGACTTTTAATATATGAAACGTGCTGAAAAACTAGTGATAGGTATACAGTATGATTGTTAATAACACGGCAATACAAGTTAAAAGACTGTATAATTGTTAGTGAAAAAACACTTATACAAAACTGCCAATCTAGACATGTATTTGTGTCTAGGGTGCTCCAATTTCTCGGCGGCAATACCAAGTTTTTCAAGCATGGCTGAGAAATTGCTCTTTGGGCCATATGAAAAATGAAATAAAGAGTTACCTTGCGTGAAAATCGTTGTAATGCAGTATGTTAAGTTCATACCGACTTTCTTGTGCACAAACGAAAGATAACAAAGCCACACTTAAAATTAACACATGCATTTTAATTATATTTGAATGTATCAGAATGGCTTCATTGCCTAACTTATGAAGGAATGCTATTGTAAAAGAAGATTACTGACATGTGTTATAAATTGATAAGATATTGATATTGTGATAATAAGTACCGACGCGACGAATAGCAATGAAATTATTATGAAATCATTATGGTGCGTTGCGACGTTTGTTAATTTCGCGAGTTAAAATAAGCTGAGTTTTTTACTTAACCGCCGATCTGATGTTGTTAAATTTTGCTAGATTGGCTTTATATTAATAAATAAGGTACAAATAGTTTCTTGCCAACACAATTTATTCCAGTAACAATGGAAAACAATCCAATAATATAAGAGCATGATTATTAATTGAAAACAAAGGTTTGCCGACGGGCACAAACATAGATTATAAAAATAAAGGTCCTTGGAGAAGGACGTGCATATTTTATCGGAACGTACTTATTTATCAAAGTATTGAATGCCGCAAACACAGAGCTATTAATATTATTTCTTAAGTATTTTTTAATTTCTGAACTTCATTAACTGGTATTCATTATTGCAAGTAATTTGTGAAACAATGCCTTTGCTTGCAACTGCACGTAGTTTAGATCCGTTTCCACACGAAGGCATTCTGTTATTAACTTTGATTCGACCAATGCATTTAAACAAATTGAATCGTTATTCAACGTCCAGGGTAATGGAAAATGTATTTGTGTCTACCATTCAGGTATTTGCTTTGTTCTCTTTTAACGTGCTTCTGGCATAGAGAGAAAGAAATCTATTTATAGTTTTGTAAGTGTTGTTATAATAAAAGTATCCGTGGTAAAATGCAATATAACCTTTAAGCTACTTCAAAATGATAATAAAACTATTCATTTCTGATGCTATCGCGGGTATTATACCTACTTTGGAATGAATCAACTATGAAAATGAAACAGAAATATTTCATATTTTAGAACAGGGTATTGAATAAATCTCTTTAGTATAAGACTATTGTCAGCTCAGTCGTGCTACGATTATGGAATCTGTAATGGTTCCGAAAAGTAAACAAATAAAATAAAATACGTGAGTAAAATCCGTTCACAGTTGTTTCATTCCAATGAATAAAACTTTTTTCTACATACTTAAATAGACTTTTATATGCTTTTATGGTTTGCACGCTATAACTTTATATGTAAAAAATATGGGAATCAGTATGTTACACGATTTGCAAACATGTTTTTTTATTCTTTTGGATAATTATAGCTGAGATGAGGACTGTAATTCCGATTGGACGAGCTCTTTACAACCAGACGTAGCTTTAATTGAAGTCAATATTTGTAGGTAAATAATAAAATGATAAGTCCTTCAATAAATTCAACAAATTTAAATAATATCTCTTTGAGTTTTGTATGCTGAGTTTAACGGGTGTGCTCTGATGTAACGTTCTTGTTTATTCTATTTAATTACATACCCCAATGTTAAGTAAATAAACAACACCTTATTTTAATTACATATTATGCCCATGTTATTGTATGGTATAAATTTACCACTCGCATATTATTATGACGAGGACATATTATCATAAGTATTATTTGTTGGCAAGGTATTTTGTCCCGTGATTGTTTATAATTACTTGATTGGAATGAAATAATTATAACAGACTAGCTTCTGCCCGCGACTTCGTCCGCGTGGAACTCCTCCTTTTTTGCAGTCGGTTAAAAAGTAGCAAAGTATCCTATGTCCTTTCTCAGGCTTCAGACTTTTTTGTACCAAATTTCAGCCAGTAGTTTTAGCGTGAAAGCGTAACAGACAGACAGACAGAGTTACTTTCGCATTTATAATATTAGTAGAGATTTAACTCGCGTATTTTTTTGTTGATGTTTTGAAAATTTTATGGTTCCTATATTTATTTCAGGACTGAGCACGAAATTACCTGACTGTTTAAAATTACTTGATGAGTAAGAGAGAAAAAACATAACAAACACATAATATGTGTTCTCTGTTTTGCACAAAGCATTCTATATCGCTTTCAAATAAGTTCGTCTTGGATGGTCTTTGAAACTACTAAAGGTTCCATAATCACAGTAGACCTCTAGTTTATCAATCAAGTACCTACACCAAAGATATACCAATAATTAAACATTTGTTTACAATATATCTGCTGGTATAGGAAGATGATCAGTCTACCTACCTACTTATATTATTGTATAGGGCAGAGTTGTTTTGTGTGATTGATGTGGTTTGCGTGCTGTCCCTTGTTTTCCCCACTTTATCCCATGTCCGTGGAGAGCCCTTAATTCGCAATTGAAAGTTTAAACTTTCAACGTTTTTGGTAGCTATGCTGCATTCCTCCATTTAGAAAGTTTTCATATGAAATAAATTTGTTTACATTCTACATGCATAGTACCTACCTACTTTAAAAATGTTCTTTGAATAAACTATTGTTTGTGGCTCATTTTTAAACTAAATTAACTTTATACTTGCTATAATGTATGGTTTAATACTATTAATTTCAATAATAATGATATTTATACCTAGACAAGACGAAAAAAATGAGACCTTAGCGAAATTTAACTAACATCTTAGCCTAAATGAGAGGCGTTGTGCTCCCATTACACCATGGTCGTAACTGATAGAGTCGAGTTTTTTTTTACTACTTCTAATTTGTCTTTGTACTTTGTTTTTTGTTTCGTCGTGGAGTCAAGTTGAAACGGGGAAGAGTTTCATTTATCTATTCTGCGAACATAACAATTAATTATTATAATCCAATTAGCACTTCCAGTGAAGTGATCCCAGCGCAATATTCCCCAGTAATCCCACTTTGAAAAGTTGAGTACCGTTCTTAAGATTCTTCAGCCGTGTTCACACAGTCAATAGACGACCAACTTTTCCAGTTATCGGAGCGTTGGTTCCGTACAACACTCTTAGTGGGAAACTTGGCATATTTACATTAGTTTTACATTGTTCTTGTTCAAAATTAATGCACAGAATAAAGTACGTATAGCCTGGAAGCGATAGGTATCTTAAGGGGCCTGTTTTAAGTTTTCTTTCAAGGAAATAGATGCTTTGGCAGGTTATAAGCACTCAATTTTATATCAGTAAGAGAAATCTGTACAATAGATAAAAAAAAAGTAACGCGAAATTTGTGTGATGCCCCATTTTCTACAAATACCTATAATTGTGGTTTTTAACCACAATACTGATCATTGACTGATCATTCATATTACAACATTAGTAATGCATGAAATAACAAACAACAAAATGTTCAAATGAATAAATAAAATGAACCATCGAGTATAATGAAAATTATTTAAAAATATTCAAAACAATATTGTTTCACACATTTCAATATTGGCTTTGATGTTTACCTTTGCGATTTATACCAAAACTTGTATTTAACATAAAATATGTATTCACTTACGTATTTTATAGGGTAATAAAATTTTTGTAAAGTGCAAAACTGCAATTTTAAAACTGGCTATAAAAAGTTGAAGAGGCGATTTTGCTTTAATATTTCTTGACTCGAAATTTTAGGCAAATGATGTTTTGTTTGCAAAATAAATCTAAGCTTAAAAATCAATTGTGAAATCCTTGTAACAATTCCAATTTCTGAGAATAATATTTTTGTAAAACGCGATGAGTTTATTTTTATTTACAAAATCCTAATTATAAATTATTTACTTACCTACACTAAAAGCTAAAAAGTTGTTTGTGTTTTGATTTAATTATACGTAATCAAAAGAAAGATTTTCTTGAATAGTACCGTATTTAAATTAGACTAATATAAGTAAAAACATCAATACAGTCATTGTAAAAGTTAAAAATAAGTCTAAATTATAACAAAAAATTGGAAGGTGTCGTGTCGATCTAATTGATTAAGTAATTTCTTTACGAAAATGAAACTGACTGCATTATGACAAATTATCAACTTAGTGAAGTACTTAATTATTATTAAAGTATATAGGTACTTACCTACTCTAAATCGTAAAGTTGATTTAATTTTGTTTTGTTCCTTCCCCATAACTCGGGAATCTTATTGAATGGTGATTTGTGTCACTATCTGGTAGCACCTAACTCTGTTGCATAAGCACTATCCTATTAACTCTTACACAGTTGTTAGGTAATCCAGTAGATTGCACTTCTTCTACTTTGTTACTTACTCTGAAATTAAAAAAGTTCCCCGACTTAATAGTTTCCGATATGAGCTGACGCTATAAAAAGTTATTTTCTTAATTTCTTTTCAAGTTTCGCATTTAAATTTTTATTTAATCGGGCATTTCGAACAGGTTAGTCGGTTATTTAAAATGAAGACGCAATTTTTACTTTTTTGAGGTTAAATATAAAATATATATTGGAATGAAACTCTATAACGGATTTTTACTCGTCTAACTGACATTTCGAAAATTTATATCACTTTAGTGTTAGACTATGTTGACGGCCTGTTGGTCTAGTGGTCAGTGGCCCTGACTACGAAACCGGAGGCTGCGGGTTCGAATCCCGCTTAGGGGCAGATGTCAATGTGATGAGCACTGGCCACTGTACCTGAGTCTTGGATGTCTTATATGTATTTATGTATATTTATCCGTTGTCTAGTACCCATAACACAAGCTTTGCTTAAAATGGGACTAGATAATTGGTGTGAATTGTCCAAAGATATTTATTATTTATTTATTATTTTACTATCTTTAGCTCAGTCGTGCTATGAATATGGGAACTGTGAAGTTTTCTAAACGTCAGCGAATAAAATAAAATACACGTCTTAAATCCGTTAGTGTTTCATTCCAATGTGTAATAACCGCGAAGGGATCAGAAATGATTAAAAATATATATGCTTTCAATAGGAAAAACATCCTATCTAAATAGAAGCTCTCAATACGAGTACCAATCTAATATTTCCAATACCTTTCAGAAAAACAATACAGTTTTCTCTTTTCGAAGTGTCAATGTTCGTCCTTTGTAACAAGATAAGCTGCAAATTGACACGGACCGAATCGTAATTGTAATACAATATGCCCGAAGAAGACTCAAAACTGCTGCGAGTGGACTTCAAAGGACTCGAGAGCTGAAGAGAATCGTCAAGAATAAATAAAAGGTCGAGGCAATTGATACAAGTTGCTCTTTAAAAGTGTGCTTTGATGTTTTAAATGGTTAGTTTATTTATATTTTATGGGATACCTAAGTACTAAGTAGGTACTGCAGAGGTTGCAATCTATTGTAGATGCTGGCCGCGTAGCGTAATAATTATGTTTTTAATGATATTGTTGTTTCGAATAGTGAAGAGGGTAGTCACGGGGAGTTTAGAAGAATAGTTTAAAGATGGATCAAGAATGAATTGATTATTTTATTTTAAAGAGTGTAAGTGTAGAGATACAAGGCTTAAACAAGTTTCAAATTAGTACTTAGCTACTTGCAACTGTTATAGTAGATGGGACCACATTATTTAAGCTTCCAATAGTTTACTAAATATTAGTACGTAATATAACATATCATATAGGTACCTATTGTTCATAAAAGTACTTTGTTAAAAATTCTTTATTTTTCTTTGGCTCAGAAATTTTAAACGACAATTAACTGTACTTTAGTACCTTACAATGTGTGTTATCACTGTTGTCATACCTCATTAGCCACAAGGCTGACGCGGCATGTTGAAATCATATAGTAATTTTGCTCTAAAGGAGTCTGCCCACTACACCGTATCATACCATGACCGTGCTATGAACGTATCAAGCACGGAAGGTAATACGTAAGGCGGTACGAGTCGGTGACGGAACGGTCTAGTGGACATAGTATCATGCTTTTCTATACAAATAATATTTTTTTGCCTGACACGTTCATAGCACGGTCATGGTATGATACGGTGTAGTGGGCAGACACCTTAAAAAGTATAAATCGACTACCTGTCACCTACAAAAGGAGCCTCAAATGCACATTTGTTAATGACAGCAATATAAGTATAAGTATAAGTACTTGGAGACGATTGTCACACCGAACTCTGTTATTTCAGTAGTTCTTACAAATAATAATATACTCGTATTGTATGTTGTCAAAATTGTGTATACGTCCAGCAGTGGATGTCTTTCGGTTGATGTGATGATGATGATGATGATGTGTAGTATAATTACCTGTAAGTGAAATTAATAATTAGTTAAAGGTATAAATAAATAAGTTTCTAACTATTTGCTAAATAATGTAACCAAACGTACGAAACTAAATGAACGTTTGCACTATTAAAATTTAACACCCATCTGTGATTGCAGTCAAAGTTGCCAGTAATAGGCATGCATTATTCATACCGCGACAATACAGCTTTAAATAATTCACGCGGCCGCGGCGGGCTGACCGCTTCCGATATTCAGTTTGTGGACAGAACTAGTCTATTCAGTGCCAGGGTACGGGTATTTACATTTTTCGCCGTTTAGGCAAGAGTGCCGCTATTATTTATTTAGTGTCCCATTTGATTCCGTGTTTGTTCTCTCCAACTTGTTTTAACGGGAGCTTGCTTGAAACGCAAAGCCAGAAATAAACAAAAAATAAAATATTGGTAAGGATAACTACAAATTTAAGATAGTACAGCGAAAATAATCTGAAACATGAAACTCACCAACTGGAATTGTCTAAAATACAATTATGTTGAACAGATTTACTAAAATAAATAACGCCACGTTTTCTCTTTTCTATTGTAAAATTACAGCGAAATTCTACTAAAGTTTTTAGCATAGGTATAATTTAATACTAGGTGAAATATGTAAAACGTTATTTAAATACTTTGAATACCAACATAGCGACACGACAATGAGGCAGGTAAGTACATTGTGAATGTACATTCTCACAAATGAAGGCTGTTATCTCGCCGACAGCTATAAATGGGGCAGTTAGAGAACATCAACTTGGTCGGCTTGACATATTTGAAACAAGCTGCAGTGATATATATGCATATTTTTTGCAGCGTTTGCAGACGCTTTTTGTCATTGTTTCTGCTTATTATTTGTGATAATTTATTTATTAGAATGTGTAATACAAAATTATCCATATAAATAAAATTGTATCACCGAAATGTGATTGTGACTGTATTGGACCGGTGTTGATGGGATCGGAATATTAAAACCGTATTGATTATTAGGATAAATCACTTTTTATTCTTGCTTTGCGAATTACACATCTTAATTGCGCGTCATAGACTGAAGAAACAAAAACAATCATCTCACTCCTTCTTTCTCTATGGTAAGTATAAAGGCAATTATTCACGAGTACTAAATAATCAATCTATGCAACTTTACTAAATCAAACCTACATAAATTCCTATCGACTGCACCAAATTGGACAATTCTTTATTTTTGTTTTTGTTATTATCAGGACATGGAAGTTTGCGGGGTTAGCTAGTTTTAAATAAATATATCTAGTGATTCTTGAAAGTAGTGTGTTTTATAGTTTTCCGTCATTATTTCTTTTGAACATTCGATTCTGTTGAACATTTTAACATATCGTTCTACGTAAACTTCTTCATTTGGGGATCGATTCTCAGTATCGTTTGAGTAATTTGAATCGAGGGAAAGTTCCTTTTCGTTGAAGCTGATTGCACCGTTTGAAGGTTTTAGAATGAGATGGTAAGTTCTTGAAGAAAGTTGTGTGAAGTATATGTGAATTTACAATGGTTGGCAAAATGTATTGCACAATATTTTCCGACTATAAACAATAGGAGAAAAGCTCCATATACATATCTAAAATCCATTATAAAATGTCAAAAAATCATAACTCGATACTGTTATTAGTGAGATATTCACTAATAACAGTATCGAGTTATGATTTTTTTTGTTTACTTATCGCTAGAACATAACAACTTATTATTTGTTAACAGGTCTATCAGTAAAAACACATAACACGGTCATACCAAAATAATATTTCGATTACCACAAAAGCAATACTTTCAGGAATCTACGAAAAGCGAGGGACGAAAAATGAGTTTTCCAATTGCATTTCCACTATTGTCTCCGTGATGAAATGTTATTATTTCATTACTCTTCAGGTAACGGTTTCGTTTTTTAACTTTAAATATTTAAATGTCTACTTAATGAAAAACATACAAAAAAGACGCGATTGAAATCCATTGCAGTATTATTTTAATGAGTACCTACTTAACAACAAAAACCCTAAAAGAACATTTTAGAAAGATTTTGTAGATCTAGATGTAAGTACCTTTGGAGATTTTGGTCGCGTACTAAGCATTTAATTTCGCCGGCAATAAATATCCGTAGAATACATTTACAGCACCATATAGGCCTATAATTTCCAATGCCAACTTTACGGCACCATTACGAGATTTAACTTCGCATAGAAAACGGCAGTTTCGCACCAAAAACGACAATTGGTTTTTATTTCACACCAGTATTTACGACTGTTCGGTTTACGGACGACGTAAAGATATGGAAGATGTTTTTATTGGTTGTAATGTTTTTATTGTTTCGACTTAAATTTGAAGCGTTATTTATTAGCTTTTTTGTTATTACAAGTAAGTAATTATTAATTATATTTGAACCCACACCTGGCATTCTCCGCCTAGTAGGTAATACATTACTATGAAGCTGTATGTATTTAGATACGTAGATATGGAATATGAATTATATAAATATCGAGGATTACCTAAACATCGAATTTGTATATAATAATAATCAAGTTTAATCACCTTTCATGTTCAAAATAATATTTAATTAAAAATTCTTGTAGTAATGTAATGTCCGCAATAAACCATGAATAATTATATCATTGGATATAGATTTCCACTAAATTTTGAAGTGTATTTAAATTCTTAGTCGCATTTAAATAACCCGCTTAATTATTATGTATCTCGTGTTTTATGTTAATTAAGGCTCTCGTTAATTCCGGGGGCCTTTGACGACTTTTCACGCGTTCGACCCGATTAAATACGGATTAATTAAGACACGTCTGAGATAACATCCTTGAGGGAAAATAGATTTATTCGACGTTCTTTTACCTATATTATGATGTATGTTCTCAGAATCATCAGCTAATAGATGATATATCATCAAATGATAATAAAGCTCTATACATATTTTTTTTCTTTGTTACATTTGCATTCTACTTATTACTAACACACACAGTCAGTTTTAAAACACATGGTCCATTTAGTGTTCAAAGCAGAAAATTGTTAGGATGAAAGCAATGTACTGAGTTTTGTCAATTTGCTATTATAAAGCTTAAATATTCGAGTATGGTCAAATCCCGTCTTATGTCCAGTCTTACGTGACTTGTTGTAATTACTATATTCGTTCAAGTAAGCTATTTTTACGTTCTTGGATATTCGAAACAAAACAAAAAATAGTATAGATTTTACTTACGTTCTCGTGTCTTTTTTGTTCATTACGAAACATAATAGAGAAGTAAAGTGTCACATAATTACGTAGGTACATCAAAGCAGGAAAATGTAGCACTTTGCAGTACACTTTACTCGTACCTACGAACAATTTACCACGACGTGCGACATCCCACGTATCTGGTTATTGATTTGTGGTGAGATTATGCCTCAGGGTGTGTTAGCTTAAACGTTGATCTATTGACTCAGATTAACAGTGATTAGAGAATGTTATATCGTCAACTCAGTTGAACTGTACGGTAATGTCTGAAAATGGTTTTAATGTCAAATCGAGAAGTGATTAATGGGTATTCTGGATACCTGATGCCTTAGAATTATTAGTAAATTTCTTTAAAAATATGCCTACAGTAGCAGTTAGTTCATAATAATTTTGACTTACAAATGTACATAATTGCTTCTGTAAAGATTATTCCTCATAATTGAATGAGATGACGCGCTAATCTCGTAGCGTAGGCGGCCCCTCGATTTTTCCTTTAATATTAAAGGTCTGTTTTACAATATTCAATTACCTACCTATGTATTGATTATTTTTCAGTTAGAAATAATGGTAGCAAATAACTTAAAATATAAAAATATGCAAGTATTTAAACTTACGTACGTAAAACGTAAGGGGAATGTAGACTTGCCCAAGTGGGAGAATCGAACAAATTCAAATGTCTAATTCAAAATTCGCGCCACTGCTACAACTGTCAGCTGTCAGTAGCGCCGCGATATTAGCAGCCATTCGTACGGTTTAATATATGGATTAAACGTGTTTAAACATCCGATGTAAGAATTTAAAGAAACATAACTATTAAAAATATTGATGTTGTTTGTATTATTAAGGCGCTTTTTTATATTTAAATATATTTAAATATAAATACCTATATTAAGTACAGTACCTATCCATAAACTGGATATTGATTGTAATTGTATTACAAAAATAAATGGTTGATAAATTTCCAATAGAATGTGTTTCAGCAGACATATTTTTCTTTTATCTCACGGTTTGTTGGTACGCTATGTTCAGGAAAACAGTATAAGTGGTTTCTCTAAAGTACCTATTAAATTGCAAAAGGGTCAGCCTAGTTATGGTGGAGCAAATCACTTGACAGACGGAAACATTCCTTTCAACGACATTGTATTTAAACTAAGGTGAAAGATAATGTACTCTTAGAGTATTTCTTGACTTTTACAGGAGGTACTTGATCAATACATTTTATAAAGTAATCAATTTACTTAAACGTATATTACAGAATTGACTATTCTGTTCATAGCTCATAGACGTGCGGCTAAACTGTTTACTGTTGACATTGATTTTATTTGATTGACCACAATAACATTTATAACTACCTAATGGCCTCTAGAATCGTGAAAACTGGACTGTGGCACAATATAAAATTCTCATAGAAATTCTTAAAAAAATATTTGTATAACATAACAAAACAATAGGTACTCCCGGTGGTAGTGATATTATAAATGTGTGATATCTGTGGATAGTTTTATAATCAAAACACTCGGTAAGACTCGTTAATTTATTAGCTAACAACGAACTGACGTGTCAAAGCAAAAGACTAACGAAATTATAAACCTAGTATAGCTAGAGGTATTATAATAGACAGTATACCTACTGTATATCTACTATTAGTTAGTATATCTACTATTATGAGTAATATCTCTAACCTATGAAATTCTTTTCTAATGTAGGTACCTACTATAGAAATCTATGTAATCCCTAAAAACAATTATTTAGCCGCGAGCAATGTTAAAATTTTATAAGGTTTTTGAAGATTCCTTTACGTTTATTGTGTTCAAGAACAAGAGATGAGATTGTTGAGGTGATATTAAATTCGTCGACAGTACTACGAAAACCAACCTAAGCTGAAACGAGCAACGTCCCTCAGATAGATTTATTATCTTGCGGCAGATCCTTCGGCTCCTGAGCTTCATTTACTTTTACATGAGACTTTTTGTTGGTCAAATGAACCGTTCCAACCTGGATTACCTATAAATTTAAAAAGGCTGGTAACATTTTATTTTCTTAATTACTAGCTCACACACACATTCACATAAACATATATATGTGTGATGCCACGCTATTACAGTGTCTTGTTTTTTTTTGAAATAAAATAATATAATAATATTCTGTATTTGTATGTAAGAATTTAACATGCGTTATACTATAAAGTATATGCATTCTCGACTTTGAGGGTCAATTGAAAATTGTTGACAAGACAGTGCCCTCTAGTGACAACAAATGCTGAGGGGATACCAATTAATTTCGTATTTGTCTCCTAAAGTTCGATTTAATTGACTAAGTACAACTTGTTTATTTTTGTCAGTAAAGCAACTATGTCAATTGTTTTGTGTTGTTATGAGATAAACGTTTTGTCTATCTATCTATCTACTCAATAAGGCTTAAACAGAGTGCACGAGTCCGAATTTTTAAAGGTCTTTATCAAACTCAATATTAATTATATTCATAAGTATACAGTCTGTTAACGCTATGAAGTTTGACAAGGATGACAGGTTCAATTATTCCAAAGGTATCTTTAGAAAAATATTTTCACTCTTCATACCTCTCAGGCATCCTTGGTGAAACTTTTTCAGACATTTTCCTTTTCTTGTTTAAGCAGCTCTTAACCTAAATAAGCTTTTATTGATGCCTACGCTTCCCTTTCAGTCCAAGTTTGTTTTTAGCTAAACACAATCAATCAATCTTGGTATCTTAATGTTCTGTTGAAGCCCTTTTGATCCTAAGGGATCACTTAGCAATAGGTATCTAGTTTGAGCTCTGATTTTAGTTAGTTATAGTACGGCTCCAAAAGAACTTTTTTTCTCAATTTTTAAGTTCAATAATAACAAATGTTTGACTATGTCTTGTATGTATTTTATTTAATTACATAGGTGTTTAATTGGTGCTCTAGGTTTCGATATGTCTGCGGAATTACGGTGTTCACAATATATTTCATTTATAAACTTTATACGAAAATTTAAAATGTTGTATTCAGAATAAATCCAGATGTTGCCGGTGGGGAATCCCACTAGACAAAATGTCTAGTAAATATTCCATTTAAATTTATATACATTTCATGTATAAACAATTTCATTTTCAGCATAATTTATTTTTCATAGTAGTTTCGGATGTCTTACCGATTCAGGTAAGTCAAATGTTACGTATGACATGATTTCAGCTTCATTTCATGTATAACGATTCTTTACGCATTATGGACCAATGTGTGTGCGTGCTTGTGTGTGTTTGTGAGTGTGCGTGTGTGTGTGGGCGAGTGCGTGTGCATGTGTGTTAGCTTGTGCGTGTGTGTGTGCATGTAGTTGTAGAATAAACAAATACGTACCTTCTTTTAGATACAACAGTGCAGGATTTTGCGTAAACTGTGGTCTATTTTACTATCAACCCATCTGTATGCAGGAAACTTACAGGTTTAGAAAATGCTGCAGCGGCTTCCGTTGGCCGCTCTCCAAGAGGATGGCCCACGCGGCAATTTTGTCCAGATTAATTGTTACTACTTTTGCCAAATGCACTGTAGTCAAGATTTATGACGCGAATTTTGAATCTGCTGAAGTAATGTGGTATATTTGTTTTTCATACTTATCGCATGACTTGCGCTTAAAGTTTTTAGTATTGCGGTCGAGATAAATGTTGTAGATTTTACGGTTTATTATTTTGCGTCCCAATTTACAATGTTAGGCACTTGACTCTTGAATATAATCATTCTGTTAGCTCGATAAGCTCAATAGTTTTTTAACCTATATATATATAGTATAGGTACCTTATAGAAAAGATGCAAATAGCTTAACCGACACATACCTGGTCATTGTGAAACAGACTCTTATATTAGGTACATAACTATATATTTTCGGAATATTTGTAATTCTCTTTATTTACAAAGTACCTAATACGTAAACTTAAAGTACCTATACTTTTTCTCCCACTTAATAACTATATATATATACCTACTTAAGTACCAAGCAAAATTTAACAAACTCGCCACTAATAAACTGAAGCATCGAAAACTAATTATGAAGTGTAGATAGGGGTGATAATAAATAAAGTTTTATTACACACACTTCGATTACTACGGGATTATATTGTTCTCGAGTTGGGACAAGTTAATTCTTACCGCACGCCTATTGAACCCTTGTCGGGGAGACAAACTGCGGGCAGTGTGGGGACCTTAGTAAATCTCTGCTAGATCTCTCGTGAACTACCGTTTCGATTGTTCAGGATTCCGGTTTAGTATGGATAGGATGTTCTGTGTCATAAAAATACCTTTTTTTTTAAATATAACAGTACTATGATATGAAGATTGGGATGATCAAAAGGTATTTATGACATAATTATAGCTTCAACTCAAGCAAGCACTCCCGTTTTGTGTGAATTTTCAAAAGTCCTATCTTAGTTCTCCACTAAAAGGAACCCCTGTGCAAAATTTCATGAATTTATAAACATAACGGTCACACCAAGTGATAGAAAAGGTTCCGTATTTATCCATAAAAACGGCAAAAAATCATCACACCATTTCTGTGCAGAAAAAAATAACATGATGTTTCCATAATAATTTCTGATGCCTTCGCGGTTATTACACATTGGAATGAAACAACTATTAACGGATTTAACTCGCGTATTTTTATTTTATAGTCTAACTAAATAGTCTAACGCTAAAGATTGTCAACTCAGTCGTGCTACGATTATGGAAACTGTAAAGAATCCAAAACGTCAGCTAATAAAATAAAATAAAAATACGCGAGTTAAATCCGTTAATAGTTGTTTCATTCCAACGATGTTTCCACTTTTGATACGTACTAGGTAGGTACCTGTGAATCTATTCCTTTCTAATTTTATTTTATACAACGATTTAATCCTAAATATTTCATCGTTCCTAAAATTATGTAAGTCTGGGATCTCACTTTATAAAACGCTGCCTGAAAATTATTTTTCATTTCCCATTGAACAAGGTAGAAAAAGCCATACATTATCTTATTTCAATATCTAAAACATTAAGCCTTCGTAGTCTGCAACACGTGTTTTCAATTCGCTCGTCTCATTCTGAAACAAAACCGTTTTATCCCCGAGTTTGCAGAAAGGAGCATTCTTTCTAAAACTCCTCATAAGTAATAGTTTGTATGAGAGCTGTTTGTAATTCAAACAACGCGCAGACCTTTTTGCTTTTTTAAGCATTTTTATGTACTCCCTCACATAATAAAGTACGGCCACGTATTTCGTTTATCTTCCATTTCGTTGATGTTAGTTTTCTAAACAGTTTTGGAAAAAAATATGGATTATTAGACTCTTTATACAAACCTGTGCTATATTTATAGATGTAGTAAATATATTTAAGATATATATTAATACCATTTCAAAATTATAACGATGTGATTTCAGTAGCTTTAGATAAATCGATCGATCTATTTTTGGATTCTAGAATCAGAATGAAAGATAACTGTGTTGGTACTTTTTATGATACCTATGAAGTTTTTGGTAACCACTATTTTGTAAATTGTGACTTGAGTTCTAGAAGGCAATAATAAATAATTAACTTAAGATTTGACCTCAGGAAACGTTAGCTATGTATAGTTAATAGCTAGGCAATCTTATCTTCTAACAATCAATTAATTTTCTAGTATTAAATTAAAATAAATAAATGAATAAGTACTTGCTAATGACGAGCCTTTTTATCATAGACAACATAGATTTTCTGTTCTCATTCTACCGTTTAAAAATGTACTTAACCAAGAAATTTAAATGTTATCTAAAACACACCTTAACATTTTAAAACGTAAAGATTAGTTACTCAGCGGGTATGAAATCCGTGAAAATCCGACGAATTTCCGGACGCTAAACCAGAATAATCTAGGCTAAAGCTCAAATAAAAGTCACGGCCGGAAAACGAATTTCAGAGCATCGAAATGAACGGCTGTGGTAGGGTTTTGTATGAGATACAAGGATACTGGTAATCAGCAACTTCATATAGATAATTATCCTGTATGTATACTGAGCATAGATAGACGGCAGTAATCAAGGTGATTAAGTTTACTGGACTAAATTAAATAAGTGTGCTCTAAAGATGTTTACAATAAAAGTAAAGTTCCAACTACAAAATGTAATAATTATTTATTGAAGTCTTTGCGTGTGTTAGGTATACATTGGAATGAAACAACTGTTAGATTTAATTCACGTATACAATTTTATTTGCTGACATTTCAAAAACGTAGCAATTTAGAAAAGAAATACGCGATTCATTCCAAAATGTAATTATTTCTTAACAGCAGCTCGTTTGTGAAATGCAATGAAATAAATTTCTGGTCTAGACTAGAACCCATGAACTCTTCAGACTTTCCACTTAAAAGTAATTACAATAACTTTTTTATGCATATATTATATAATAGGTAAAACAGGAAAGTTCGAGATTGTAACCAGTAGCAGCACGAGCTTTGTAACTGGTCTGCGGTGCATACTAATTTCTAGAATACTGTTCTGATTAACACTGTGGTACAAGATAGCAAAGGAAAGCGAAGTAATTACAGTAAACTAGTTATTCACATGTCTTCTCAGTATTTCAGGTTACACTAAAACATAAATCTAGCTGATACCCTCAAGATAGTTAAAAAATGACAATGTTCATCACTTCAACACATGCTTAATCATAATACCCACTCGAGATCTGTCTATTAATACGAGTATGGCAATTTATGTTTAATTTAGGCAAGTGTTTAACTAGATTCGATTTGAATAAGCATAGGATAATATTTTCTTGAAGAGCAAATTAATAATCAGATAAGGCCAGCAATTATTTAGCGTAATATACCTACTTGTTACAACATAGGTACCTACCTAAGTTAATAAGAATCATTTAATTAGATTAAAATATTTTTAGCCATTTAGCAATCTATAACGAAATTTTCTTAACAAGATAGACCACTAGGCATAACTTCAACACAACTTCAAGTGCAAGTGAACTTTGAACTCTGTACAAAACCGAGAAATAAAGTAAAGCGCTAATGCTTTTAACTTAAACCGAAAACAGTTGCGATACGAAGAGGTTTCACAGGAGTTCTAAGACTGCACTTAAGTTTTACTTTTGAAAGATAAAACAATTCCTTTATTACCTACCTATATTCCCACTATCAACAGATTTCAAGCCTTTAAAATTGTATTTTTATGATACTTTTTTCCCCGGTGGTCCCGGCAGACTGTCCCGTTCGAAGTTCAAATTGACTTTAGTTAGACAACGTTTGTATGGGAAAAGAAAAGGGCTGTTTTTAGGGTTTTCCCTGCAATCATTTGAATTTTTCTTGTCGTATAAACTATCCTTGGATTTCAGCGAACGTCTAAAAAAAAGAATTAGCCTAATTGGTCCAAGCGTTGTAGATTTATGCGCTGCACATTTTGCGATTCACTTTATATATATAGATGTAAAAGTTTTAAAATGTAACGGTAATTTTTTAAACGACAATTTAAACTTAAATTAGAAACTGCATGCCATTTCAACATCTGGGTAATTGATAGTTATACGGAAAATATATATTTTGATAAGCTGTGGCAATCTTAATTTCCTCTGGGGAAACGTCGTGAACTTGCTAGAGCATATTTCTCATTTAGCTGTTAAGCTGGCATCTTATTTTTATTGCTTTTTACGTGAGTAGCATGGTCAAATAATATAAAACACTAGTATTCCGCCTCGGCTTTTCACGAGTGTCATTGTACAAACATTGTACTCACGTAAAGGAATATTACAAAAAAGTAATTATTTAATTTTGTGTAGTCGTTCGAAACTAATACGCATACGACTAGATCTTATGTATCTACATAATATCTACAGGTATAATTTTAATTTTATTCTATTACTTATAAATGTAGGTACTTATATAAATTAGCAAGCAAACTTTTAACAAGATAGGTAATGTAGGAACTTCAACACAACTTCGCCTCAACCTTAAAAAGAGGTAGGTATCGTAAATCAAGACCAGAAAAACGTTATCACCAGTATGCTAGCCTTATTCAAGCCTTCCTTACTATTTATAAACGTCCACAAATCCCTGACTAAGTCGGCATAAACTTTTTACAGCAGCTAAAAGAATAGTAGGTTTAGGAAGGATTTGGCTTCACTTGACCGTGCGCTATTTGGTGAGATATTGCCTAAAAGGATTAAAACTTGATTTATTTGCTAAGCGGTTGAAATTTCGAGGTGATTGGGATCATAAAACAGACCGATTACTACATTTATAGCATACTAGCTTCTGCTCGCGACTTCGTCCGCGTAGGTTTGTTCCATGTTTGTTTGGATTGAATAGTAACCTAAACGTCCGATTTGATAAATTCTTTCACTGTACCAAATTTAGACTATTTAAACCGGTGACATAGGTTAAGCGTGAAAGCGTAACAGACAGACAGACAGAGTTACTTTCGCATTTATAATATTAGTAGTGATATATTAGATGTTCCTTTGAAATATATAAAGTTTATCTTGGGTCTAAGAAGAATTTACCAAACTCCAAAGAAATAAGGAAATTAATTCAATAAATGGTAATTATATCATTAGGCATTTTTTGGGCAGTCATATTATTTTTCTTCATAACAAACGCTTCCTTTGAATTATGATATTCCGAATTTGTGATGAGAGTACTTGGAACTGAAATGTAAAATGAATGAGATTACAACTTTTCAGACTTTTCCATTACAAAGTTCAATTCTGTTCGAAATTCACAACAAAATAAACATGATTATGCATCACAAATTAATGCTGAAGCAAAAAAAAATATGAGATGATTTTACGATCAAATGAACTGTAATGAAGGTATATTTTGAATAATTAGGTACTAACTAAGGCAGTAAGTGGGCAAGCTCTGCAAAGAGAAGGTTAAGGTAAATATTATTTAAAATATTGAGTTATTTTTTTTTTATAGAATAGAAAATTGGAATAAAGTAATAAAAACGAAAATAAAATGTACCATTTATCTAGAAAGGTGCAATAAAATACACATACCTTTCTAGGTAAATACAACAGTGTTTTTTTTTATAGAATTAAGAGAAGGCACCGCCGAGGTTGTGTTACGGAACTAATTAAATTAAAACTACTAGCATAAACGGAAATAAATAGGTTTAGTTTGTCGAATTGAGATTTACACCAAGTTTTTATGATAACATTATAATTGTTATATAAGCTGAACTAAGGCTGTATAAGAGTGCCCTATACTATAAAGTAACTGCAAATTATTGGAATTTAGTTAAATTATACTTAAAAAAATAGAATAATTTTATAACTACCTACAATCGACGTTTGATAATTAATATCGTGGCTGGAGAGGAACTGAAATATGTAGGTATATCTTATGAGCAGCGTTTATTTCAATAAAATATAAATTAATAGGTCAATAATATCATAACATCCAATTCATCATAGATATAAGAGCACAATTTTTCAATAAAATCTGAACTCACAACGAGGCAGTAATATGTGAAAGCACAGATCATAAAAAGTGATTCAGATTACAGGGAAATCAATTTTACGGGCTCTACAGTTTAAAATTCGTTAACGTTATATGAAAAAAATGGCTTGCTTAAGAATGACAAATAAGATTTTCTGGTACCTAGCAGTTACTTTTGTGTTGAAGCAAATAAACAAGTCCGTCAAAACATATATGAGGGGTTTATATACTAAAGCAACTACTTACTCGTGACTTGCTTAAGTCGGAACATCGTTCATCAATTAACAATACCGTTAAAAGCCACTTTTAAAGTTTACAGTTATAGAACTAGAAAGAACGGGGTAGGCGACTGAAATGCAATATTAATATTGGTATTATTTTTTAACAGGTTATAGCGTTTAAAGGGTTTATAGGGCTATACGCCGCTAACTTCACACTGCAGTGCAGTTTCGCAACACAGTTTTGTATTTTCAGTTTAGGTTCTTTCGTAGTTCGATGCGTTTTAATTATGATAAGTCATCGTTTAACCTATACTAATATTGTCTCTCAATCGCCCAGAGGTCACTCTGTAATATAATGGAATATATCTCTTATACAGAGAAGTTCATCTTTGTCTCTGGTTACTTTCATTTCTGTTGTTCTATAAAGTATTTTCATTTCTGTTGTTCTATAAGAGTCACCTGATGTACCTACATAGGTACATCAGGTGACTCTATTCCTGATATTTCCTCAATTCGGACACTAATTAGATATTAGAGATAGCAGATATTATAATTGCGATGTCTATTAATTTCAACTCTGTGCTTACAATAACAACAACGGACGTCAGTAATATCGTAATAGTGTCGGGTTTGAAATCGCCAAGTCACTGGCATAGTTGCCAAGTTGATTTTGTTTCGGGTGAGTTTGCGACGTTCGCGTAATGGACCAGATACTGGTGCGGAATAATAATCTCGAGGATTATTTCGTGTGGAATCTAAAAAATATCTTTTTGTACATACGAGTATATATTGACAGTAACAAGACAAGTGAGTAGGCCAACAAAATTGTCGATCGCTTAGCAACGGTATCTTTTATAGTGTTGCCGTTAGGTATTATTTAGGTTTATTTTATTTGTAGGTATAATTCTAAAAATCAAAGTTTTAAAATACAACCCATCTAATGAAGAAAGTGTTTTTATAGTTAACATAATATTATTTTATAGTTATCTATAGATTTTTGATAAACTGAAGACAGAAAGGATGGTTAAAGGGGTCAGAAATTGCTCGGATATTCAACATACGAGTAGGTACGGTCCCTATAAGGTAGTAGTTCCCAAATGATCTGGTGAAAGTCGCCGGAATGATATGAGCGACGTGTAGGACCTAAGCGAAGACCTATATCTAAAAATAGACGTATTTAGGTTAAAAATGTCAATAATAATAAACACAGAAAGAAGTGGAATATACGTGCTTTTGAGAGTAATAAATCAGTAGCACCTTAATACGTCTTCATCAGTCGGATTAAGAGTATCGACATTTTCGACAGCATCTTTTGTTGTTTCTTTTTCGTATAGGTTTTTTGTGATTAAATAATTGTTTAATTTTTCAACAATATTGTATGCAAGATTTCTATTTAGGTACGTTACTAGTTTTCAGTTTCTAAGATCATGTTGTATCACATTTTCAAGTAAACCTATAAGTAGAATGAAAAAAATAATCCTATATTTCACCCTATCAAGATCGTTACATCTGCATTACAAAATTAAAAAAAAATCCAATAAAATTTAAATAAACCGTTTACGTCAATCCTTATCGCTAAATATATGACCATTATTTATTAACTTGATTCAATGCCCTATCGTATGGACAATTGATTAGAAAATTTATAATGTTATCCTCTTTGTACGAATAAATCTAACATGTCATAGGGATCACCCCTAGCAGGTATAAGTTATAGCCGTGTGGGCAGAAGTTAAAAGACAAGATAATATCGTGGATTTACCCTAAATTCCAAGGGATCTCCTTTGCATATAAATAATAAGGTCCCGAAAAGGGAAGTTCAAATTAAATTGTTGACGCTTGATGAGTACCTAATTTGATAAAAGGTTAAGTGAATTTAATTTGACGGTCCATTGGTCAAGTGGACCGGAGGTTGCGGGTTCGAATCCTGCTAGGCGTAGATGTAGGTAGGTACCCGAGATTTGGATTACTTATATATTATTATAGTAATATGTACCTACCCATACTACCTACATGTTTCACTTAGTTTGAGACTACATTATTTAGTGTGAATTGTTTAATGATATATATTTTTATTTATCTTTTATGGGTTAGGCGTGGCAGACTCGCCAATCACAAATCATAACATTTTTAACAGGTATTAGGTACATAAAAATAAGATATACTGACTATAAAAAGTAAAATTTCTCTGATTTCCAATATCATGAAATAAAACCTCTCTGTATAAAAGTATTACCCGGCGTATCCGTAACTCCATTAAAGTAGTTAAAAAACAATTAAGAATTCCGATTCACGAGATGATTAATTGAGTGTTAATGTTCACCTGCAAGATACAAAACAAAAGCAAAAAGTTTTGCAGTACTTTATAAAAAATTGCATAAAATGTACGAGTATTTTAGGTATATTTTGTATTCACTGGCTAATAACAATGCATAGCCGACAGTTTTCCGTTAAGCTACAAAAGTATTTATGAGATTTTTTTACTAATTTACCAGAATTACTTTTTATATACCATACATTTTTTGTAATAATAAAACATAGGTGAAAAGTTTTAGGAAATTAATTTTACTATGAAAAAACACTAGACAAGACGTGTATCAAAATATGTCAATACCAATTCAAAATTAATCAAAAAGAACTAAGTGTATAAAAGTAATAAACAATATACATTAAAAAGGCCGCAGGCATTCGCCTACACATTTCTGCAAATATATTTCTTAAAGAGGATAATATAAAACGGGTTCAAGGCCTGGTATGGTAACGAGTTTTGAAATCGATCTCTTTAGGGGATTGAAGGTAATAAAAAGTAGTCAAGCTAGTATAACGATGATTACAATATATTGGTTGAGTTTACCATTTCTCTAAAGAAACTCAGTATTTTTCTTAAACGTTTCGATAGTATCACTCAGTCAAAGCCTTTTGTCGTCCCTCGGCTGTTAATCTTTCGGCATCATCTATCACCCTCGAATTAGTAGCGTAATCCTGAAAAGTCCCTCAGTTGTGAACAGTGGCAGTAAACGCGATGGAGTTAGGACTTATTGATAATGAATAAAAACATCCATTCATTAATTTTGCCGAATTTGTAACTTTCTTGATATTTATACCATAACTTTACAGATTAAGTATTAAAGAGTTGATTGGTTTCCAGGGAAGTTCCTTCAACTGATTTTCTTTCAACTTTGGCTTTGACCTTCACAAGGGCTAGTAAAAGATTAAACTGAATAAAGCCTCCTTGATTTTGAATGTTTGGTCCTTCCGATATTTTTTATTTTAATATTTGGATTCAAAACATTAAAACCCAGATATCTTAGGCAAGTACCTAAAACACAATAATAATTGTACCTACACGACATTTTGGAAAGAAACAACTATAACGGATTTAACTTTTGTTTTCTTTGTTATAACTATCGTCGACTCAGTTTACCTATTTAATATTGTATCATTTATTTCACAAATATTATATAATTAGACCGAAAATAAACTATTAAGTAAGTAGGTATGTAGTATAGTCCATCGTATTAAGACTAACCCAAGTTTTTAAATGTTTAGAAAGTTTGATCAATAATTGAATCTTTACTACCCTTTAGTATAATTATTGTAAACTTAACCTAACAAGACGAAGGGCAAATATATTCAGTTCCGGGTTTTAACATCGCTCTACTAGAAATCCCTGCACTAACAAAGTTAGTAACTTTGCGGTCTATTGACAATATATTCAAATGTAGTTTACTGATAAGTAAACGCAATTTCTTAGTACTCAACAACTTCGCCATAGCCCGATAAATATTTATATGTACCAATAAATATTGATCTCACATTATAATAAATGCATTAGTAGGTAAGCATAATTCTAAGCGATACAGTAACAAGTGATGCGGGCAAGCAAGTCTTTATTTTCTAATGCCTTCGCGGTTATTATTATTATACATTAGTAGGAACTAGCGTCTTTTATTTTATTTGCCGACATAGCTGACCGAGCTAACGATAGTTTAACACCGCAAAATACGCAAGTTAAATCCGTTATAATTGTTTCATGTTAAAGTCCTTATTGAAGTGAAAACTTCTTTAGCGGCGCTGAGCACTTTTTTTTTGTACGGGTAAACACTTTCAAACTGATCAAAAAAAGCGTAACATCGAAGGGAAGGGAGAGGAACTAGTATCTCCCACTCTTTCTACCGTGCCTGAGTGTGCTGCTCCGTTTAGGTGACACAGGGCGCTTGTGCGAATGTCGTGTGTGTTTATGTACAGCGTGCCACGCGTATCCAACGATGGTGACAAATTGACATATTTGTGTACGATAGCGCAATAAATAAACATTGTATTCTACCTCATAAATGATAGTACTTTTGTACTTATAATTAAACACAACGTTCATATTGAAGTTTTCACTTCTGCCGGCACTCCCGGAGTGCTATTTTTTTTTCTTGCCATTCCAACTGTTGTAATAGGTATGGATTACATACAAGAAAATGCATTTATTTCTAATAACAACGTTGGTAATATACCAACGGAACTAAAGACCGAAAGACGTGTTTATTGTGTGCATGCTTAAACCCATTTCTATTAAGCGTTTAATAGCCAGCACGCTCTATATTATTTCTTAGAACGAGTTAATGCAAATAGCTTTAGGTCGATTTGCTAGAATGCTAAGAGTTAATTTTACTACTGGTCTGCAGACATAACTTTTATTTTTAAGTCTATTTGCAGTAAATGAATAAACTGAATTATCCTCACAGCACGGGTTGACTACAAATAACGGTTCCTGAAAATCCCGTTTACTAAGCAATTTCTTTACAGAAATTACCTGGTGCACATAGATCTTGCTTGAAACGTACAATCAATGGTAAACTAACGATTGTGCATTATAATTCTGCTCAAACAAACACAGTAATCTTTTATTTTTCTCATAAAAACTTATAGTCTGATAGATCTTTAATTAAATAGGTAATATCAAGATAAAATAATATAGAAACGACTGAGTGCTGAGTTTACTCGTGTTACATAATTTATTAGGACCTTTTTGTCTCGGAACTGGATTTCATCGTGAATATCAATTTTAAGTGATTATTTTCTACTAGCTTTCGCCCGCGACTTTGTTTGAGCATGAATAGTACTTTACACAATATCTTAAAAAAATATAGTCTATTTGTTTTCTAAATGTGTAAGCTATATTATTGCAAAATTACAACAAAATCCATTTAGCAGTTTTTTAGGTTGATGGTGATTTACCGACGTGTTTTTTAAATGTCACTCAAAACAATAATTTGTTGATGACTTGTCAGTTTTATGTCAACCGGTAAAATACGTGGCTTACTCCAAATATTTCGTTTTGTATATAAAACATTTTTATACGTGGGACAAAATGTACTGCACTAATAAGTGCAGTTCTGGTCTAGTTGCCAACAGTTGCGGAGTGGGTGCAATGTTGCGTTAAATTGCTGCTCTCAGTCTTTTATAACCTTTTACTCTATTTAAACGCTGAAAGGAGCAATATCAAACATAAGGCTATCATAGTAATAAAACCTTTAAAATATATCGACAAGCATCGACTAAAGTTGCCTAGTGCTGGTTTGCCCTTTACTAATTGGTATGGTGGATCCACTTTTAGGTATATTCGGGTGTTTTATTCGAGAAAAATATGTAAATCATAGTATAATTATGGACTATGGTAGATAATTTTGATAAGCTATAGAAAATTACTTGAAAATATCATGGTAGAAAAACAATTACTTTAAAGATTTTTTCAATCCAAACGTATTTTTCGCAGAATTGAAAAATATATTCCTAATTATAGGTAATTTTCAAAATTGATCATCTTTCTTTGTTTCGCTGATTCTTATAAACAATAGATACCTAGGTATAAATAAAAATCTAATATAGGTACAACTAGCTGTCCGCCCCGGCTTCGCACGGATACCTTTCTTTATAGCCTATGTCACTCGGGAATAGTGTAGCTTCCAAAACGACTGGACGATTTCAAAAATTCTTTCACTGTTGGAAAGCTACACTATTCCTGAGTGACATAGGTTATAAAAAAAAAGATCCGGGCGAAATCGGGGCGGGCCGCTAGTCTAATATAAATACAATAACAATATATGTAATAAAACCAATAGCCTGGATCATTTCTCGTTTTCATAAAACAACAACGCAATACAATTTCCGCCACGCAGCGTGAGTTACAAGTCCGTTACAATATCCCGAGGCTTCTTGTCGACATGATACAGCCATTAAAAAAAAATGTAACAATGTAAAATGAATTAAAGTATGATTGATTATTAGGAATAAAGGCTACATGTCTTTGGAGAATTTTAAAATGAAGAATAGAAATTTTGGATATTTAAAAACGGATTTAACTCTCGTACTTTAATTTATTGGTGACGTTTCTAAAACCTGTTTCCATATTCGTAGCATGATCCCTACTAATATTATAAATGCGAAAGTACCTAACTCTTGTCTGTCTGTCTGTCTGTTACGCTTTCACGCTAAAACTACTGGATTTAAATGAAATTTGGTACAAAGAATGTCTGGAGCCTGAGAAAGAACATAGGCTACTTTTTAACCGACTGCAAAAAAGGAGGAGTTCCACGCGGACGAAGTCGCGGGCAGAAGCTAGTATGCTATATTTCGAGCTGAAGATAGTCTAACGCTAAAGTTAGTGCTTAATGTGTAATAATCGTAAAGGCATAAGAACTTATTAAGAATATATAAATTACTTATTATATATTAGATTTTAATACAAATCAAAGTCAAATGTAATATTACTCGTACGAATAATTAAGTTCATGTTCAAGCATGCTTCAATAAAATAATTAATATTTGGTTTCTAAAATTTTCTCAGACTAGATTCATTTATTTGTTTACGATTTGAATAGAAAAATTGAAATGTGAAACCTTGATATCAATAAGCAATGTCCGAAACGTAAAACTATAAAGCTCTTTTTATCTGCTGCAACGATTTTTCTTTCTAAAATTTCTGTGGGAGCTTTTACGCTCGCAACAGTCTGAAAGCTTTCGATCTGAGCAAGTACCGCCCACGAACAGTCAAAACAACAAAAAGTAAAATTGAATACTAGTTTCGCGAGATGTACTTATTTTATATCAACAACGTTTCTTGTTGTTACTGTTTGTTATTTAAGTTGCACTTTGTATTTACAGGTTTGTGTGTGGATAATTATTATTCATTATGTTCTTTCCAGTAATGTCAAATGACATAATAATATTATTATGTCCATTACTACATTAATTAATTAAAATTGTAAGATCAGCTACCCTGTGAGATTTTATAGCATTTTTTTTCTGTTTTTTAAAAACCTTCCTAACAGTTAACTAATAGTACTTACCTTCTAATCATTTTATCGAGATCCTTTCGTTTCATTTAGGTACTTATGATCTTTTATTAAATCAAATTAAATCTAATCTAACCTTAGTAACTTAACAAGCAAAATCAGTTCTTAAATCGTTTTCAAGATCTCTTTTATTTTCCTTATCAAACAAGGATCTAGGTGCAGCTATAGGAGTACTTATTCCTATATCTAACATGTAATCATCTTATAACATCTTAAAAAGCCTTATAACTTACTCGAGGAAGGAGTTTACCACATAACCTTTACAAGAACGTTATTAGCCATTCTAATCTTGCAACTTTTTATAGGACTACCTTATTTGTCGCGAACTACGAGTAGGTAGGTAGGTACTTAATTGCCTTAGATTATATCCCATTTTCAAACTTGTACCAATGAGAGTGAAACGAGATAAATCAAAATGAAAGGTATTGCGTAGGTATACATTGCATTATTTTTGTATATTTTATTATTCTGGGATACATTTTAACACCGTATACATTTTTCTTGCAGCCTACTTCACGGCTTTGGCTTACAAGCTCCCTAAAGGTATAACTCATTGTGACAGATCTTGGGACCAAATCTAAACGAATGTTATTTGTCAAGGGGAACCATGTGTATCGCATTTCCCTTTGATATATATAGGTAGTTGTCAATTCTAAACATTTTAGAATTTAAAAGTAATATAGTAGGTATATTTTTGTCTATTGTTAATCAGAAATAATACTAAAAAATAATAAATAATTAATTTCAAGAACTACAGTTTTAAGCACGGTGATTTAGTGACCATTTTGTTTTGAGTTGTCTAGTAATAATAAAAAAATAAAATTATTAATTAACTAAAATTTTTACGGTCCCCAAATGCCTTAAAACTTTACTGCGGCATTATGCCTTTGACACTTTATATATGTTGGAATTAAACAACTATTTACGGATTTAACTCGCGTATTTTTATTAAATTTAATTTCCTGACATTTCGGATTTTTTACAGTTTCCATAATCGTTGCACGACTGAGGTGACTATTGTCAGCTAATAATAATAACCGTGAAGGCATGAGAAATTGGTACTATATTTATGGTCACTTGCACTATTCGGTCATTAAGAACCTCATATTACCCGTCCAACGTTTTTTTAATACATATCATTATTCACGACTTGGTTAGCTCAGTCTGTAATAAACACATTGGGAACCAAAACGTGTTTACTGTGCAGTGTAAAGCAAACAGGGTCTAGCGCGGTGCAAAATAGTGGTTCTACTGAGGCTTAATTAGTGCCAACATCGTATAGGTAGGTATACAGTGCTTATGCAGCGTATATGCAGTCTGCACCAAATTCAAACCTCATGACTAAATCCACAAGAGTTTGGAAAGCACGTAATTAGGTATCTGAAATTGAAATTTGAGCAATGTATATAATGCTAGCTGGGACGCGCTGTTTTGTACGTCGAAAACGTGATTATGTTCTCTTTGATTCCAGTTGAATAATAGCCTATATTATGTTAAATAGGCTCTAAACTAAATGTTGGAAGTTTATTCAGTTTGTTGACAAGGTTTGGGTAAATAACAAATATTCGTACATCATCAACACGGACTGTCGCGTTCAGGTAGGTATAGTTTTAGTAACATATTCATAAAAAAACTAATATAAAATAAAATATATAACAAATCGAGGTCACGTTACACATGTAATACATAATAAATAAACATGATAATAGCATCTATCAAAAATGTTATAATAAATAACAGTATAAAAAATATAGGTATTATAAAAGAGGTTGAGTTGTCAACATGAGTAGGTATTAAGAAAATATAATTATTGTCTAGGAAGTATTGAGTACTTTTATCGATAGGTAGTGAATTTACTCAAACGTGGTTCAGACTGAATCCAAAGGATTCGAGGTTTATAGATTTTAATCCAAGGATTTCATTTATAGTCTATATTTCTAAGAAAAATTGAGTACTTTTTGTTAAAGACATTCTCGTGTACCTATTAGGATTAACTCGTAAGAGCATGGAAGCGAAATATTTTGTTTCGTATTTTTATGCAAAGGAGAATATTTGAGTAACGGAACAGTATTGTTTCAATACAAAATAAAATTGCTTAGGTAGATTTCATTATTTCTGATATTAGAACAGCTGTACATTAATGAGTTTTGTTAAAAATAGGGATGTCACAGTCACTCTTGAAATACTCGCACGCGATCACTCTTGAAATACCTACTACTTGATTTAACAATTAGCAGGTCTATATCGGTAACATTCGGAATACATACTTTATCTCCTTTAATGATATTGATTAATAATTTATACCTAACTCTCTACTCGTATGGATGTTTAATCTATTTTCCTGCAGTTTTAATGCAGAGTGGGTCCATATTGGGTTCGCTAAAATTTATCACCCGAAAATGATTTTCCTAACGATTTGTACTCCTAATGATCACTCTTCCTAAAATTTTGTTTACTAAAGTTTTCGTGCCTACAATTTCTTTTACTATTAACGCAGTCCATAACACTCAGTTTTCCGAAAATTTGAATGAATATTTTCACTGTTCATACTTTATGTAAATCCTAATATTTTTCTTCATAACATTCTAAATCATATAGTTCTATTTTCTAATATTATTACTCATATTATTAATATGCGGATAACATGTAATATAATTATGATTCTTATTGAGGGTATTCAATACGTACCGATCTCAGTCAATGGTTATCGCGCTTGGATGCCTTAAAAGAGAAGGTTTGTATTTACCTACTTTATAGAATTTTACATAGTTAACTTTTTTTACTTTGCTTGTTTCTTAGTGTGACCTACTTTCCGGAATTTGATAGAAGGTACTGTTCTGGTAGTCCTTTTTATTCTGTTATGATCGCAGTTCTAACCTAACCTAACCTACTGTTCTGGATGCAGCTATTTTCACAAACCCAAGCACAAGAAACTTACCCTTATAAAATTAATATTGTTCAATTTTATGAATTAAAACTAATCTACATAACAAAAATATGATGATGAATAATATTGTAAAAGATGGTTATGTTAAGAAAATATAGAAGAACAAATAGTAGTATAATAAACTTTATTGCGACAAACATTATGAAGTTGAATGATTAGGAATTCAGAATGTTAGGAACAGAGTAGTTATGAGTAGTGACTATTAGGATGTAAATTTTTAGTAACAACATTTTCGGACTTCCGATAATCGACATTAAAAATTTAGTTCAAATTTGGCGCACCCATGCAGAGTACGTATTCCTCATAATATATGTGATTTAAGTACAGCTCTCATAGTTAAGTCGCACTCATAATTTTAAAAGCTACTTTCCATCCAATACTTTCTTATTATATCTATTTATATTAATTCATATCTCAATAACCGAAGTAAGCCTTTAAAAAAAGTTAATGTGTAACTCCTTCCTCAAGTAAGGTCAAGGCTTCTAATTCCGGCATATTTTTGAGCTAGATCAACTTTGGTTAAAATTTTGAGACATTTATTTTTAACTATTTACCGATGGCGCGTATGTATTAGACCAACAATTTACTTGGCAATCAAATAATAGTATGATATTCCCTGTATCTAGGTTGCTTAATTTATTATATATTTTTTTTAAAAAATAGTCAGGTAGACGGAGTTTCCCGCCTGAGTGGGGCTATTCCGTCATGCAAGCAGTTCCCCTAGAACTACGCAGTTTTTTCAAGTCTTAGCTAGCGGAAAATTAAGACACGTCGATTTCAATCAAATATGTGTTATTAGACCTTAGATATAAGATTTACAATACGAGTTATCCGCAAACACAATTTTTTGGGGATATTCCGGCATGTTTTGCCAATCAGATGAGCTCAACCTTTTAAAAATTTACTAATATATATTTTTTTTATATATATTATTTCATAAAGTAAGGATTTATGCATTTTGCAGTCCGGAGTATTTTCGTACTACGTCCTATTGAATTACCTACTCATATATTTCGTCACAGCTAAGCTTATTATTGCCAGATTGACAAGTGTACCTATTTTAAAATGTAATACACTAAAAAAATGTTGACGATGTCTGGAATTGGGAAATACCGGCATATGACGGCTTTGCCCCTTAAAAAATAGACGGAATTTCCCACTTGACTATTTTGAAGTTGTTAATTTTTCATGGTGAATTACTAAAAACTATCGGAGTTTTACGCATCACGAACAGGCAGACACGTTTATACATATCATAGACGTTGTAATAATCATACAAACAAGCCTAGAAGTCTAACTATTTCATATTTATCGTCGATCAAACTGCATAGTACTATACTCGCACTTCGACTTCGAAACGCAACTGAACTTTGAAAGCAGATATTTTTCTTCCTTTATTGCACAGCGTCATGCGTGTTTTTTAGTTTGAATTAGAAAACGCTACTGCTTTACCAGCTGAGCCGGCAGCGGCGAACTGTGCTTAGATTCGCCAAAAACGTGTACGTGACGGAATAGCCCCGTAGACGGAATTAGAAGCCTTGACCTTACGTTATTAAGCTTATTAACATGTTATAAGGGGATTACCTACATGTTAGATATAGGAATGAATATTTCTACAACTGCTTCCAAATGCTTGTTTAATAAGGAAAATATAAGTAGTCTTGAGAACATTCTAAGTGCTGATTTTACTTGTTCCGATGGATTCTTTTGTGTTTTCGTAGATATCTGGTTTCTTTGCGAGTTCATCTTTCTTTGTGTTTACTATTTATGTTGTTGATACTCTGATAATTAATAAATAATAAACTATAATAGAATCCGAACACTTTTGACGTCATTACAAAGATAAATCATTTTATAAACGCAATAAGAGTCACCCTGAGACGGATTACCTCAGTACTAACACTTTTCGAGGGGGAAAAGCAAAGCAGAAAATATAAATTTTCTACATCCATCATCTCAAGACCAGAAAAATGACGGAATTCGTTTATTTAAAAATAATTAGTGGATTTCATTTTACAATAATTTGAATTCTTCTTGTGATCGTGACACAATTAACAAATAACTTATAAACAAAAATGTACCTACTAAATATATCTGAAAGATTTTATCGTTTTGATTATTTAAGTGGAGACACTAGGTCTCCACGTTTATAACTGGTCAAGTGCGATTCGGACTCGCGCAAGACGGGTTTATTACCATTATCTACAAAAACGGAAAAAATGTCACGTTTGTTGTATGAGAGTCTCCTGAAATTTATTTTGTCTATATTTTAATGTTCATCATAGCGGTAACAGAAATAGGTACATCAGCTGTGAGAATTTCGACTGGCTAACTATTAGGTAGGTATATTTGTCTTAGGAAAAATAATTAGGTACCTATCCATATTCTGTTTCACAATCGTGTTCAAAAATATTTTGCGAATTTCACACTGTATCTCTAACTTAAAACGTGCGTCGTATCTTGTTAAAACTTCTTAAGTCTTCTTATAGTTTAATTAACTCTTCCTTTATTTGTATTGACTTGCAATAGCCAAGACCGAAGCACAAGCAACAACTTCAATTCTAAAACCAGGCCAGGCGCTGTACTTAATTCATTGGCTTGTTTAAATAGTAGTTTACTCTTGGGTTTTCGGAAGATTTACTTAAAATATCTTTATCAAAAACTAAAACTTATTAATATTATGAATGCTGTCCACATAGGTCTCGAAAATACTTTATTTTTATACACAGATACCTACTCCTCTGTAAAAAGTACGAATTATAATAATATATAATATAAGAAGGGAAGACGAAAGTTTGGACAGGTTAATCGTTGTTGGCAATACTGAAAGCAAAAGGGGATTCACCCTTCACCAGCGCGACGGACTAACCAACTTAAAGGCAAGGAACCATCTCAGAAATTCTACGAGGTGGTGAGGAAGGCGATGAACCGGAATTTATGGCAAAAGCGTGTTATTGCCAGAACAAAACCAATCAACCACGATTACTTTCTGGCTGATATTATAAAAAAAAGTCATTGTGAAAGAAGTCAGAAAATTTGGATCACCTAAAATTTAAACAGTTGTCGAACGTCATGGATTGCTCAAATTTTAACAAAAAAATGTTTTAGTTCCACCTGTCATTTGGCCAATAACTTTTTCCCAAGGGTTATTTCTCTTCAAAAATATTAACACCAACTAAGTAATGCACAATTCAGAATTGCAACTATAAAAGTTCATAATGCTAATCAAATTTTCCTAGTGATTGGCCATTTTGAATTAATTAAAACTTTGCAGTCGATTCCCCGGGGTCTAACACAACAAAAATACAAATATACTCTTTATTGATTGAAATAAAATAACTAATTATACTAACAACGGATTTGACTCGCGTGTTTTTTTTTATTGTGATGACCGTTGTAATACGATTCTTTATACTTTCCTACTGTTTGGTGTTTAAATGTATCAGATTTTGTTTTATTATGCAATGAAAATTTCCACGTGTATTAGTAATCTAAAAACTGTTTTATTCTCCAAATTTGAACCTGAATATGAGATACATGATTTGTGAGACAATATGACATTTAAATAAAGTTTCCCAAATCAAGTCGCCAAAGGCCCCGTTCATGCATAACAGAGTGGTGCATTATCATATAGCCTATTCGGATAATATTATGTTATCATTGTTGTCATAATACCTAGCTATTTTATTTGTAGGTATATGTGAATATAATACTAATTACAAGAATAAAATTGTAAGTAGGTTAACCTCTTTCTTGTTAACTCATTTTAATGTCTTTTTGTTTTAATAAACTTTTCAATTTTCTACGACTACGTAAACAGTAAAATATTATGTGCATCACTATTTAAAAAGCAACTATATTTAATGACATTTGTAAAAATCTAAAATAGTTTTAAATTTTATTTGTTCTGTGTTTGTTTATTTTATATTGTAAAATTTTGACGATCTCACTATGAGTGCATATAATATGAAATAATGTGTAATTATAATGTATGTAATAATGAGAAATAAATAAATCTAATCTAATCTATTATCCGACTAAATTAAGAATAATTCGTTGACCTATACTTAGTTGAAAAAGTGAGGTAGTTACTTACCTAGTAACTTATTAGGGTTTCAGATTAGGTACGTCAATTGTTATGTTACGGCAAAAAAGCACTTGTGCTGTAACTGTATTATAAGCCTAAAAGCAAGTCAATAAAATACCCTTTACGAGCAAGTGTGTTGAAAAGTTATGTTCTTATCCAAATTGAACCCCTTCAGTACGTAAGTGGAAACCTGCGGCCATTCAAGCAAATAACGTTAACTCAGCCTCAGCATTTACTGGCAATTCTGCAACCATGCAATCTCCACCAATTGTACCTAGAGTTAGCTTGTAATTTTGACCGAGGATTGCATTGTCACCTAATGCAATGTAAATTTAGTACGTAACGTCTCAAATTGGAAATTAACAGGACGTGTCCTTTAATGAAACTTCATTGATTTTGCGTTAAAACGTGTTCGAAATAAAAGGGTTTCTCGTTTTTATTTAACTGTGCCAATCCATTTGATTTTATTATTAGCACTCTTATTTATGTAGGTATATAATTATTTATGTACGTTCCATCATAAAACAGAGTCAATTTTGATGAATGAGGTGTCAATCAATTTGTCGATGAAGGCAAAATTCTGACATAAAATGTAATTCAATATTAAAATGTAGCGTTAATTTTCAATCGTTTACGCAGGCTCAGTTTTTAATATAATTAGTATGTAGGTAGTTATCAAATATTGCAGTGAGATATTTTGTAAACTAAACTACCTATAAGTGTTAAAACCTAGAAATGTTGCACAGGTGCTCCTTTTATAACGTAGGGGAGCACTGCGAAAGGATTTTTGAGTATTCCCCCCTAAGGGGTGCTTTTCGTGCACAGACGCAGTCGCGGGCAGAAGCTAGTGACAAATAAAGTAATATCATTTTCTAACTTGTTAACGAAACTGCCATGGAAACCATTATCCTGTATTGAGACATCGACACCGAGATGTCCGTTTTATCTTTATCCAATTCGGCCTTTGACATTGGCACCTTATCACACTTAGCCGCAATCTAAATAATAATATAAACAGGTGCAAAAAGAACATTCAGGAAAGATCTTGATATTCAAAGTGATCATATTAAAACTATATTGCCAGTGTTAAGGTAAATATTGCAACAGAACTAACATAAATTTGAATAATTGGGAAGAATATCAAATTCCTAGGTTACTTCATAGTAGGTATGACGTTATTGAAATCTACGCAGATGGAATACAGCTAGAAACCCTTTATTCTAGGATTAGGCCCCCACAATTCCATAATACCTACATAATTCTCCCATCGAAAAAGAAATTGTCAACTATTATGTCAACGGAAACTCTTACTCCAGTTGTTGCTAGCTAGCATTAATAAAGCATCTTATCGCTTTCAATTTTTTAAGTTGATTATGATTGCAATCACTGACTTACATTTACAATTATATGAATTTACCGTACATCTACATAGTTAGTAAATGTTGTCCTAATAGTTGGGTACCTGCTAACTAAGCTGAAACTATCTATATACCAAACTAGCGGTCCGCCCCGGCTTCGCACAGATCCCTATTTTTTTTTACAAACTTTAATATAGCCTATGTCACTCACGAATATCCCAACAGTAAAAGAATTTGTCAAATCGTGCATCCAGTCGTTTTGGTGCCTATTCAATCCAAACAAACAAACAAACCTTTCCTCTTTGTAATAGATATAGATAATAGTAATTCTATTGTTTCTTCTAATACAGTTATCGGTGTAACAGGAGGTTGAGATATATCATTAAACTGGAAACATAAAGCCCTCAACTCAAGTACCGATTCGTCATAAACACAAGACGCGGTTGATTCCATTGCTCGTGTTTGTTGTATCAGGTTATTTGCTTTTGATTCTTATTATAGATTGTTCTAGAACCTTAGAATTGATGTCTTTGGACATAAATACTGCGCCTGTTTGATCTATGACATTATTTATTTATTTGGGCATTGATTCGTACCAAGTCATTTGTTAATAGCTGATAGAATTTAGGGTTAACTTACTTGTAAAATTATAAAACTTAACGAGGTACCTTCTAAGGTTAGATTTGTAAAGTCTTTCTCCCGTTGGGAGTATATGAACAGTAGATGTGACTGGTCTCTTTTGTAGTTCTTTCAATCCCTACTAATATTATAAATGCGTTAGTAACTCTGTCTGTCTGTCTGTCTGTCTGTCTGTCTGTCTGTTGCTCTTTCACGCCTAAACGGCTGAACGGATTTTGATGAAATTTGGTACAAAGAAAATCTGGAGCCTGAGAAAGGACATAGGCTATATTATATTCCGAAATTCTATCCCTAAGGGGTTAAAAATGGGGTGCAAAGTTTGTATGCAACAACGTGATTCCTTGGTCCGATCTATTTCAAATTTTACATAAACATTCTTTAACAGAATTGATGGAGTACGTGTTTCGTATTTTATTGAAATTCACCCCCTAATGGGGTTAAAAGGGAGATTTTCTTCCAAATTGATATGAATACTACTTAGTGCTTTTGATTTTGACACACATTTAAAAAGTATAATGTAGGTATGCATAGCAACGGTTGCTAATGTCATTCCTGACATTAAATAAATACCCAAACTGTTACGTGTATGATTTCTTCAGTGTTAACGAAAATGGCATTATTATGTAATATCCCGTGGATGGTGTGATCAGGACCATTTAATACTGTTCCTGGGTAAGCAGACCCCGTTTAACTTGCGAGGGGAAACTGGTGTCATTACGTAGAGAAATAGAAGTGTTCTTCGCGACCAAAGCTGACATATATAAAAAAGCCGTGATAACAGAGGTGACGGAATGGGACGAGACGGAGGTGAAGCAAGCTCGCGCGAGCTCCTGTGAAAATGACCCTGAACATATCCTCAAGACCGAGTGAGCTTATAAGGAGTATGCTTTGCGAGAATGCGTATCTGCGTGGATGTGGAACTGGATATTTTGCTACTGGATACTGGTATCTCATTGCAGGCAATGAGGCAAACTGGGAAATGTTTTATTTCATAACACCACTTTTATTGTACTTAATCGGTATGAGGTTTTATTTTGGATTGATTTGTAAAATTGTTTTGTTAGATCTTTGTAATAAGTGTGGTTATCAATCCTTAAATAAATAGCCAGCAAACCTCACGTGTATGATTTCTTTAGAAACTTTGTCCGATTTAAATAAAAAATGTTGAACTCAGTGGTAGTTGTATAAATTATGCAATTTCGAAAGTAAGGTAGGTAAGTACTTATGTACTTAGTTTGCATATTGTACATGTTAAACTATTGTTAGCTCCATTTATTACGAATATAAGGAAAGTGTTAGGCAGCAGCCGGCGAAGCGTCAGATCCGGTACTTTTAATAAAAGTATATTTACGACATAACATTAACAAACCAGGTTTTGTCAGTATACTAATAATATACTAATTAATTGAACTGCGACCCAAAAATGCACAAGCCGAGCGAGCGAAGCGAGCGTGCCCCGACAGCGGCAAATGAAAGTCTCCTTTAGGTACGATGACGAGCGAAGCTTGCGATCCAAGCGAGCGAAGCGAGCATGCCGCAACAGCGGCTGGCGACGCGTCAGAATCAGTACTTTTAATGAAAGTATATTTACGACATAACGTTAACAAACCAGGTTTTGTCAGTATACTAATTAATTGAACTGCGACCCTACAGCGCGAAAGCCGAGCGAGCGAAGCGAGCGTGCCGCGGCAGCGGCAAATGAGAGTCTCCTTTAGGTACGACGACGAGCGAAGCGAGGAGGAGTGTTCGGTAGAACTGAGACCGTCCAGCTTGCGATCCAAGCGAGCGAAGCGAGCATGCCGCAACAGCGGCTGGCGAAGCGTCAGAATCAGTACTTTTAATGAAAGTATATTTACGACATAACGTTAACAAACCAGGTTTTGTCAGTATACTAATTAATTGAACTGCGACCGTACAGCGCGAAATCCGAGCGAGCGAAGCGAGCTTGCCGCGGCAGCGGCCGGCGAAGCGCCAAAACCGAATAGGATTAGGATGAATAACCAATATGGCAAGTGGGAAATACGTTAAGGAAATAAAACATTATGTGGAAAAAAAAACATCCATACGATGTTAAGAAAACAAAAGATAGGTCATAAGAGTGTTAGGTAGTTCTGCATTAATTTTTGTACTAATAGTAAATTAAGTAATCAAATAAAAAAATATTATTATTATCAATACACTTTTTTATTAGGTGTTCGTACGATTTTTATTGTCACCGCAACTGAACTCATTTTAGAAGTGACCATGTTAAATTGTTTTTTTATATAGGTAGGTAGGTATTTGAAAATACTTAATACAGTTATATAAATTAGGAATAACATTTTAAAACGATTTTGTGAGTTGAATATAGGTACAGGTACTTATATACATCATTAATGTTAATTTGTTTTATTGTTAAATCATTAATAGGTAGGTAAATCTTGTACAAATTACCAGACGAAAAATCGAGAATTTTGTAACCACAAATATTCTGGATATGAAAACATGTTCGATATACCTACCCGCCTCTTATTAAAACATCGGCCGTCCTAAGCAAACAAGAGATTTGCTTAAAAAAACCTCAATTTAGTCCGCTCAATGTGTTTTCAGGACCCGCAAGTAACAAAAATACATCGAAGTCTTAAGTAGTACAATTTATTTCATTTGTAACAATAATCGGGAATGTGAACTTTATTGATATTAAAATTAAGTTAATGTTTTTTTTTAACAAAATTCAGTTTTATATTTCTTTACTAGTGTGTGAATTGTGTAGCTTTAACAACAAACAAACAATAAAAAGTTTCCTATTTTAAAACTTTATTATATCAGTGTAGATTATATTGACATGAAATGTGCTTTATTAAGTAATAATAGGTCTGGTATGTGTCTGAAAACAGAACCCAAACATTTCAGGTGCCTACTCGACTTTTATATTTAGGAAAAACAGTACGATTTCACAACCGTTTGAACATTTTAATGCCTCATCAACAAAGCAAACATGTTCCACGGGGTCGTTGGGTAATATACATTATTTTGCATCCTAAAGTCATTATAACAAAAATACATCGAATCCTAATTATACTCGTAAATATACGATTGATAAATATTTAGATATTACATCAGGTATTAATAAACAAATATGTTTTTAACTGAAGACCGAGCACAATAATAAATTGTAGTTAATAGAATTCTATTTTACGTTGTTATGAGACAATATTCGCCACCTATACCTTAATAATATAATCGCGTAATTTTATAAGAATGTATGGAAGGTTGTCAGTTACTCTTTCACGCAAAAACTACTGAATGGATTTTGATGAAACTTTAACACAATACATAGGCTATATTTTATAACGGTATTGTGTAAAGTACTCATAGCACGCAGACGAAGTCGCGGACGGAGGATAGCTCATAATAATCACATGTATTGGTCAAGTTGCTTCTTATTATAGGTGAGTATCCAAATATGTTTTTTGTTTAAAATGTAGGTAAGTACTAATAGTGAGGTAGGTAGGTACACGATTTACAACCACATCAAGTATGTGCATACTGGAATAGATATGAAAGCCCTACATGACTTTCGCATTTATTTTAATGGATCTCTTTAAACGGAATTTTATTTGCGTCTCAAAATTAAGGCCGACTACAGTCTCCACGTCGAAATCTTTTCCCATATTATGCTAGGGTTGCCATTATTTGCTATAAGCTTGATAAATCATATTTTTGGGTTTATAACATTAAAATTAGGTAGGTACCTATTTAATAGTATGTACATTACGCACCAAGGCCAGTAAAATAAAAAATGTCTCAGATCACATGTAATTTTTATTTTACTGGCCGAGGTCAGTATACTATTTTTCTGTTCGACGAAGCCAGAAAGCGGTAATTTCATTTAGCGCAGCGGCCTGAAAGTTGGCGCTTTATGGCTGGAGGATAGAAAAAATAATTTATCACTTAATACGTCTGTCATCGGTTAAACTCATGTAGGTATTGCAGATTATTTTTGCTATATATATATTGGCAGGGTTAATATTATTTCTTTAGTTAAAATAGAACCATCACGAATATTTTTCGAATTAATAGTAAAAGAGGGAATAAGTTTAGTATTTTATTTTTGACAAAGTATTTTTTGTAGCTTCTTGCCATAAAGTATTATGGCAAGAAGCTACAAAAAATACTTTACAATAAATTATTGAAGCGTACTCCAAGAGGGCAAAATAAGTCAATAAATGTCAGTTGGTTAATGAACTGTTTTGTCGTTTCTGATACATTTTAAAAGTTAGAGCCTTTGGCATCCCTAGAAGTCGTTCCAATAGGCTCGACGTCTTTCGTCAGCGATGTAAAAAGTTCTCCAGACGTCTGAAGTGCGACTAAACTTGAAAGGAACTTGCGTGTGAAGCTTGCTAGAAAATTTCGTATTAGTCTGGTGAAACAGTGCGCAAATTTTCTTGTATATTATAGGTATTGAAGACTCAGTAGGTACCGACATAAATGATTAAAGATGTAGGGGGTCGAAAGTTTAATAGATTAGATTAGATTCATTTATTTCTCAATATTCACACAATATAATAACATTGAAATGTCAAATTAGATGTAATCATACCAAGATAGAATTAAAACACAAATGTCAAATTTAAAAAATATTAAATGTACAATATAGATTGTTTTCAATAGTCGTCAAAAAAATAAATAGGTAATGTATGTCAATATTTTTTCGGAATCTTGTCTTTGTTTTTTTACATTCTTATTTATAATTAAATGTTCTGCAGTTACCTATGTATAGAAATATGAAAGTTAAGCTGTTTTAGACGTCTGTAGTTTGTTTTAAACTTTAGTTCTATGCAACTTTATAACTGGCGAAGAAATATGACTCGCCTTAATTAATAGTTCTAGCAGGAAAAATATAGGTACATGTGTCTTGTGTATAATAATACATTTCATGGTTTACTTACAATCAAAAACTAATGAACAGGAACGTCGAGTTAGGTAGTTATCAAACTTTCATTCCTGTTTTCATATTTAGCTGTAATTGCCAATAGTGTAATCTTATCAGTTTAGTTTCTCAACTTGTCTATAAAACACATACTACACTTAGGTACGTAGGTACATAAAATATACCTACAGTGATAAGGCAGATATAAATGCGATATTTTACGCATAGTATAAAAGTAAGGACTCATTCTTTAGGTACCCATCAAGTACTGATATTAGAAAACATTATAAATGCAAAGAGTCTTATCTGTTATCCAGGGAATCGAATTTAATAACAAAAATGTTGTTTGTTACATTTTTTACAAAAAGCTCTGAACCAAAATCTTAATGAAATTTGGTGAAGCCTCCCTCGGGTTATATTCCCAATATCAAAAATTACATTCTATTAATGAAAGTACAGGGAAATGTGTAAGAAAAACAATAACAGCCAACGCGTTTTCTAAAGATGAACGACAATTTTTCAGTATTTTACATTAAAATTAATAAAATACGAATACGAACCCACAACCTCCGGTTTCGTAGTCAGGGCCTCTGACCACTAGACCAACAATTATAGTACCTACTCGCTTCGTTTCTTGGTACAAGAAAATATTTCTTCCTAATTTAAGGAAAAGACAGCATTTATAGCTCATCGCGAAAGTAGCCTTCTCAAGTAGGTATGTAAACTACTAGCTGATTACTACTACTACGACGACGACGACGACGACGACTACTTTGTAATTATTATTAAAAAATAGAGGTTGATGGTGTAAATTTAGGGTTGCATGCATTTTTCAATGCCGAATCACAAAAAAATATATCGTTATAAAAAAATGTACGCAAATTAACAAAAAAAGCATAGGGGCATGAAAAACAGCTATGTCGGCCGATTCTCAGACCTACCGCGCACAAAATTTCAGGTATAGCCATTTCGGAAGAATTTGGTAGGTAACAAACATACCGCGACACGCGAAATTTATATAAGTATTAGATTAGTATAAGTAGGTATAATATAACCTAACTACATTATGCAAACATTTGTTTAAATATGACAATAATAATATTACAAGTAATGGTAACGAGCAGTGGTGTTATTTTTTACGATTATTTTACAATCTTTTTCACGTTAAGTTTCCAACTAGTTTTGGTCTAAATAGGAGCAACGGATTACGGCGTCTGCATTTCACTGATAAACGGCAGCTTTGCGTTTGAAATGTAAAGAATCCGTCTGTGCTAGTAGCTAGTAGTGATATGTTTTTTTTTTGTGAAAAAGTCGAAATTGTTTTTAAATTTGGGTTGATTGTTTCCTTAAAAAAACCTTCATAATATTATTTTATTATAATTAACGACGACAGGCTGATGATGATGATGATAATTGTATCTTCTTTTTGATATTTACATACAGAGCACGACTGAGCTGACGATAGTCTAAAGCTAAACTTAAATTCAATAATAAATTTAGCGTTAGACTGTTGTCAGCTCAGTCTGCTATGATTGAGGAAACTGTAAAGTTTTCGAAACGTCAGCCAATCAAATCAAAGGCATCAGAAATTTAGTACCTAATTATTTGATTGGCAGGTGATTTACCGATTTAACTACGTATGCAAATATTAACGATTACTTCTTATAGTTACGCGTCAATAATAGCACAAGCCATTTGAAAAACTAAACGATGTTTCAATGATTAAGGTAAAGACATAACGAGATAGAACTTAATAGAATCGTGGAGGAATTCGTCGAGTTGGTCGGAATGCTTTCGTTTCGTGTGGCGTTCTCGGAATGGCACGTCGACGTTGCCCTCTCTTTATTATGCCGTCTAGGGAGGAAGTTTTGAGAAAAGTTTCCGAAGCTATTTGGTGATGAGGTGTTTCTGGATTTTGGGAAATTTTATATTGAAGAATATTTTGGAACACGCGGTATGTGGGCTATAAAAAATTAACTTCGTAGTGATAATAGAAGCGTTTAAGCGTATACGCACTTTGTTGTGTGCACGTGAAGACACTCTTGCCTGAAGAATCTGAGGCTTTGGATTACTTGTGACTAATTATAATATCATCATTAATAAAAACACAAGTCGAACAGATTGGAGAAAGAAGTTATAAAGTAGGTACCTATGTCAATGAAAACACATTGAAGTTATTAGGATTGGAAAAAACGTTCTAATTATAATTTATTAATGTTTTTGATCGCCTGGTTGAGTAATTATATTAGTTTAAGCAAGTGTTAGGATTTTTAATAGTAAACGGAACTGAAAATTCATCAGATTAGTGGAGTATTATCTAAATGGATGTAAGTATTTTGGTTTCAACAGAGGGCTATTTTAAATTAAAACTTACTTGTACCTACTTCTTTATCCGTGCGAAATGTTGTGTGAGATCTTATCAAGAGTAGCGTAATGATATATGAGGTAATGTTCAAAATTTCAATTTGGAAAGCATTCTTGAAAAGTATATTCAAGGGTTAGAATAAAATATGACAATATTAACAACCAAGAAAGAATGAATAAAATTCAGAAACAATGTAGTTTTATAAGAAAATTGTGCAGCATCCGTATGCACAAGCAATCTAGTTTGTAATAAATCTTTTCTAAGACTTGGATTCCATTGTTTATATGTTGCGAAGACGTATCTACCAGTGCGATACGATAATCACATTCTTTGTTTATTGTTCTCTTGTTACCGATAAAGTGGGTAAAATCTGGGCGGGCGGTATTATCTACATTCTGAGGGCATGAGTGGTTACGGGTTAGTTAGTTATAGCTTAGTATTATCCTTACTAATGTTGTAAACGCAAAAAAGTTTGCAAGATATGGATGTAAACCGTTTATTTTCATATTGTGGCGTTCGTAATGAATAAAATATCCAGAGACAATTTATAAGCCGCATGGAAATAAACTAACAATAGCAACAAGCCTCCGACATCACGTTCGCAATAAACGAGCCAAGTTCTTTAGTTTAAGCCAAATTGCGTTCAGGTACTGTCTAACAGAGCAAGCGGAACTTATCTACATTTTAAAGTAACCCAAGCATATTGTACGAGGGGCAAAACAAGTTTCGCGGTCGCATCCATTACCTAGAGCAAACAAAGTTGAAGCCGCACGAGGTCGAAACTTATTCTCGGGGTTGTACTCGACCGCCTAATTAATTGGAGGAGGTACTTTTGTTTTAGTATCGGTGTGCATTTACTAAATTGGACGTGTACTCTTTGCAGGGAATTTGTGGTTGAAAGGTGTTGGGATTTACGAGTGGTTGTTGTCGTTTTAAGCCAATGACCTACTATACTTGTATGTACTTTGCCGTGCTAATGATAAACGCAGTAAGTATATATGATTTTTACACGTACATATTGCGTTTATCGTTAGCACCGCAGACCTGTTGTATTATACATAAGTAGGTATGTATTTTTAATAAATATCTGAATATCCGAATTACCAAGAATGTTAATTTTAAAATGCAAAACAGGTAATGAAGGATTTGCCTTTGTTTTGATATATTGTTGGGAAACCTTAAGAGGTAACTGGCTCCTAAATGATTTCTTCATGATGTTCAGAAATAGAAAAGTCTATTTTTTGTACAAAAAAAGCAAAAATGCCGGTTGAATATGGCTTACCTTACAAAGGTTACAGATTTCAAAGAGGCTGATTTTTCTTTGAACATTTCTTACAGTACAGTTAGAGGAAAACAGCGTACCAATAACATTACCAAGTTAAACGTTACCGAGGGCTTCACTAAAATAAAACTGCGTGAAAATGATAAAAAAATTCGTTCCTAATATCGTATTTGAATGTTAGGAACGGCAAGAGATGAATACGAATGATGTGCTTATTCCTACGAAGATGATATTCCCAAATATTACAGAATGTATGTTCTATGTTAGCATAGCTTCCTACGCTATCCTCGGGGATATTGTACCAATCAATAGCTTTTGCTTCTGTTCAAGATGATTCAAACTATTCCGTAGAGGTATCTTCATTGATGCAAATGGCAATAGATGTATATTTATTATACCTATCGTAGTTTGAAACGGCACAAGATAGGTAAAGCTTTCTCAGTGATAATACATTTAAATAAAACAAAGTCAATTTTGACATACGTGTATTAATACAGACCTTGGAAATGTAACTGTGTCGTTGCCAAAACGCATACTTTATAAGACAAAACGTTTAAAAAAACATTTTTGTCAGACTACCCAGCTAAAGGCATCTCATAAAGTGGGGTCCTAATTTCACGCACCGTAGAGCAGACCATGCGTCTTTGGGTTTTTGTTTTGTGGTTTCCTATTAACTAACCTTGGCAAAGGAGTTGTTTATTTTTGTTACAAAAAAATGCATAAAATACGTTAATGTTATGTTGTTAAAATTAACAAACATGCAATGTCCAATTTTGTTAAAATATCAAACAAAACGTTGCAATGTTAAATATCTATCCGAACTTTGTCTCTTTCTCTGTTGAATATTGCTTAGTCTTGTATATTTCTTTATTTTGCTAATATAAAAAGTCAACTGTGAGATTTACACAGAAATTATGGTATCGATATAGCAATATTTTTTCATGTCAACGTGGCGAAGTTACCGATTTATGACAGACGACCGCGATGAAACGATATCGACATGACAAAACGTCGACTCGACAATCCTTGGTGGGCTTACTATTATATCGGTAACTATCCGTATTTATAATTTAAAATTTAAAATGTAATTTTTAAATGTTTAAATGAGCGGTAAGTGATAATTAATGCGAAATGTATAATATTGTGACCTCTGAAGTAACATCGACGTCAATGCAGCAAAACCCAGTCATCCCTCGTCAAAACCGAGAGGGCCGCAATCGGAAATCAAGTGCTGTCTAACAATTGACACGCTGCTATGATCGCAATATAAATTATACGCAGTAAATAATATATCTAACATCAATTAAAAAAAAATGGTAAGGTTAACGGCAACTTGCGAATCAGATTCGCACCTAGCACGACGTGCAAAATACTGATACCTATTTAATCATTTCTAATGCCTCCGCGATTATTACACATTGCATTGGAATGAAACAACTATAACGGATTTAACGCGACTAATTTGCGTTAAATAAGTAAAAAACGGTTGTTTCATTCCAATCTTCACATACCTATTTGTTGCAGACAAACACGTTACAGACTTTTCTAAAATCAATACAGGTATAAAGCAGAATTAATTAAAAATAATTTCCAAAGATAAGGATATTAAAGACAATGTGTATGATCTTAGCATTTAGTGCACATTAGATTGGGCAGGCAATGTTTCAAATATTCAGTATGTATTTCGGTACTGAGTATTGTTTGACCTGTGTTGTTATCGTGAAAATCGATTGTGCTACAACGTTATTTTATCTTTTTTCTGAAACGGTTTTATTGCTTGACAGCGACAGTTCCTTTTTGTATAAGTCACAAAAGCTGAAATTGTGTTTGTCGATGTTTGCGTTTTAGTTAAATATTGGTGTTTGCTTGCTAATCTTTGAGCTAATCTAGGTGGCCTTACGAATCCTACTACTATTATAAAGGCGAAAGTTTGTATGGATGTATGGATGTTTGTTACTCTTTCACGTAAAAACTACTGAATGGATTTGAATGAAACTTTACCACAATATAGCTTATACATCAGAATAACACATAGGCTGTATTTTATAACGATATAGTGTAAAATACTAATCGTGCGCAGACGAAGTCGCGAGCAGAAGCAAGTACTCAATATTATCATTAAATATGTAGATAACTGAACAAATTTATCGTATCAGGATCTTGCTTGTAGAAATATCTATCAATGATATAGAAAGCTTTTTCTAATGTATTCATAATTTACAAACCCCTTTAAAAACAAGAAAGATATTAATAAAATATTAGTAGGTACACCTATTTTAGTATCTGAAAATAATTAGGTATAATATTCACTTTTAACAGTAAGTAACAGAAGATTTTGTGATATTATTGTGACCTAAAATAACAAGAGCATTAAAAAAAATACTACAGCGAAACGAAACCTTGAAACTCGAAAATCCCTAGGGTGCATACCGAAGGAAAGTTTTCTCAAGTAATAAAATTTCATCATTTAAAGCAGTTTTTATTGTTATAATAAATTACATGAACGTGTTCCAACTTCATTCTCGACATTGTTAATAAATTTGAAATTGTTGCTTTTTCATTTTAAGGGTTCAATTTATATTGTATTTTGTTATTCGCTTCGTTTATATGTCCTCACTCGTAGATAACTCGAACTCCTACATGTTATTTTTAGCTTCGTAACAGGTTTAGCCCCAATGGTTGCAGTTACTCAGTACATAGGTACAGGTAAGTCATTGCCAAATACAAAATATGAATGCTTTAATAGATAAATAAAGATTTTATTTATATACCTGCGTACCTTAGTCCAAGTAAATCGATTTGATAGATTTTACATAGTAAAAAGAAAATATGTTTAGGAATTAGGTATCCAAATTAGACACACACACAATTAACAAAATTTAAGACTGAAAACCTTCTACCCGGTGGATATTTTATTTAGTAGTAAACTATTCGGAGTTTATTTTACTAAGCCATCAATGACCCTCAAATTTAATATCTATACTAATATTATAAAGATTGTTTGGTTGTAATGAATAGGCTCAAACACTACTGCACCGATTTTAAAAATTCTTTTACCATTCGAAAGCTACATTATCCACGAGCAACGTAGGCTATAACATATTTTGAAAAAAAATTATGAATCCGTGCGGACAGCTATAAATAATAAAAAAACTAAATTTGTATTCAAGTTCAATGTTCAGTAAATACATTAATTAAGAAAGAAGACCTAAGTGAATTTAAAAGCTTATGCTAAGTGTTCATTTAGGATTAATTATTTATGCACGAGTTTTGTTTTTAATTTCATTAGGGCATGAATTTATTTTAGTCTAATTAAGTTCTCATTGAAACGATGTCGACATCTATAAATTCATTTTATTGATTATTTTTTGTTGTAGTCGTGTCCATTTTTTTTATTCATGTTAATTAATTGTCTCGACACTAAGGCTTTCAGCATTATTATTTAATTAATTAAATAACACTCCCTGCCTTAGAGAAGCCTGGGTATTCAATGTCAAGTCTATAATGATAATTGATGTCATATTTTACCAAATAATAAATTTGTAGGCATAATTCGACCTTTAGTAGTCAGTAACAATTGTGTAGGTAATATCAATACTATGAATTGATGTTTTGTTTTCTACCATAAACCAGTCTTTTGTTTTTCTTTTTAATTTTGTGTTCGTAGAATTTCTCCACAGAATCCTCGACGAAAGCTAGATGACATTTAATTAAGCTCGCTTCACTTTAGCTCACGAGCTTTAATCCTACTGAAAAATGAAACTGCCATATTGGACCAGAAAGAATTAAATCACCAAGAAATATAGCAGTAATAAACTTTAAAAGTAAAAAGGTAAAAGACAAGCTAGTCATGTTAGATCGCGATAATTAATGTAGGAAAATTACACTTTTTGTGCTATCTCACGCTGAGAGGGAATTCGACAAGCAACATAACCTATTTTGATACAGATGTTTTAAGATTACTTAAACCGGAAGCACTAAGGTGTGTTATATTGAGATCAAGGTTGCGGGAAGTTGAAAGGATCATCCAGCTTAGGATATGCTTGAAAAATAACAGAGCCCACTTTCAAAAAATATTTTATGTAGTACCTACAATTAACAATAAGATAACCAAGATCTTGATGCTCTTCCTTATCAAACCTACCGTTCTTTACCGTTCCAGCCCCTCAAGGAATTAGAACCAGCAAACTTCAGCTTCGTAGGTCGACAGTTCGTCAAAGTTTTAAAAAAACAAATGTACCTATGGTGACCTTATCGCTGCATTGCATGATCGCCAGTAGGTTAGTGTTATCTCAAGGTAGTATACAAGTGTTATGTTTTGTGAAATAAACACATAGTAGTACAATTCTATCCTCCAACGTTTTATCATTACCCTCACTATACCTCCACTAAACTGGAGCAATATGCGTACGGCAAATAAGGTTTGCCACTAATTTAACTGAATTGAGGACAAAATATATAATAATTATATCATATTGAAAACAATTGATACAAGTACAAACTTCTGGCTGGTTTTCAAATGTAAAAAAAACAATTTATCTTAAATTTATGTAAGGAATAATCCTCCCGACTTGAAGTTCCCTAATAATGATTACTTATGCAGTGACCCAAAAAAAAGCAAACTTCGTGACCCAGTGATGTAACTGTAAACATTACAAAGTTGTGGAGACTGAAGAGGATTATCCGTCCACGGCGTATCATAATGCTTCATAAAATGTTCCACCAAATTCTCTAAATTTTAGTAAAACGCGCAAATTATCCGGGCTTTATCTATGATCTCAAATGATACCCGCGATTAACGCTTTATCGAAATATAATGAGTATTTCATGTCCATTAGGGGTATACTTATTTCGAATAATATTATTCAAACGCGCCTATAATTTGAACATTGTGCTTTGTTGCAGGTGTGGCTACCCCAAAATGGGATTTATTTTGAATGAAATAATTATGGGGGAATATTTAAAGCCGTGAGTTTCTCTATGAATATTTATTATTATATTAAGGCAAGTGTTATCTTAACTAAAAATATAATTCTTTATATTTCGGAAGTCTAAAACAATTCGTTTTGGTCTTCCGAATACTTTCAGCAGGTGAATACCTGTAGTAATCAAACTAAAATTTCTAAATCTTTGTTTTTTTTTATGAAACTTTTGTGGATATCATGGCATAATTGTGACACATAGTTAGGCATTTAGTCAAATAAAAAAGTTAATTAAGTATTTTAACTAACTTTATTTTTTATAGAACTTGAGTAAAAATAACTTCAATTTGGTTTATGCAGAAAAGCAGCTTTTAAACTGAACTCTGACAAGTTAAATATGCTTCTTAGTCAAATATTTAAAAGCTGAGAGAAATGCAAATTTCCATTTAAAATTTCAACTTAGATATTTACAACCGTATAACCCTTTGTTCAAAATGCTCTGAAGGATATCGCTCTCATCAAATGCGAGAAGAGTACTTTTTCATTTATCGAATCTTTTAATACATTATTAAGTATAATGATGAAATTGGTAAGACAGACTAGATCTTCTACTATAGTTCACACACATACCTATATTATATTATAGATTCTTTATAGGTACGGTTTATTATAATATGTGGGGAATGGAACGTTATGATAGAAGTCATAAATGGACGAATAGGTATACTATATAATATATATAGGTATGTTACGAAAAGAAACGGTCTATTTCACTATCAGCTGAACTTAATTATATATAGATACTTACTTAGTTCTTTTGACGTCTACGAAAAACTAGAAAATATTTGTAGTATTAAGTAATATTTATTGGGTAAGTATATAAGACTTTGTTACTTATTTCGGTATTATCAGAAAAAAGGAAAATCATTACGAAAATGAATAGTTTTTGAGGTCTCAATTCAGAACGTCTGTAGTCACATTTCCGAGCTATATTGTAGTTTTTTTTATTAAGAAACGAATTATATTATTATTTGATAGTAAGTTTATTACTTACTGAGATATGAGACGGTTGATTTTTCCTATATGTGGAGTTATCTTTATAATATAATACATATAAAATGCTTTGTCTTGAGTGACTGACTAAACCGCTTATCGTAGAGAGGCGAAACTTGGGGGGTGTGTTCTGTGTATGACGTAGGCATCAGATAAGAAAGGATTTTCCAAAATTCTACCTCTCAATCTTCAATTCATCCCCAAGCAGCACGCGAAAGATGCAAGAGCTAGTCTCTGAATAAATTGCGATTTAACTACTGACTGGCTATTTTTAACCCCCGCCCGACGCAAAAACGACGGGGTGTTACAAGTTTGAAGTGTTTGTCTGTGTGTGTCTGGCATCATAGCTTCCTAACGGATGGACCGATTTTGATTCTGGTTTTTTGTTTGAAAGGTGAGTACCTATGTCAGGAGTGTTCTTAGCTGTATGTTTGATGAAAATCGATTCAGCAGTTTAATAGGTTTAGGTAGATTTTAAATATTAAATAGATACCGACATGACTACTACTACATGACATGACGTTTTCTTTGTAAAAATATTAATACTTAGGTAACGAATATTAAGTTTTTATTATTGTTATACTTTTTAGTGCGTTCTAAGGTTTTTATGTTTGACAGATCAGTGAACCCAAGTTTATTTGAGCTTTTAAGGATCTTTACAATATCTGAATTGTTTCCTCGAGCTTTATCAAATGACTTTCCTCGTTTAGGCCTCCTTGAGCCTCGGCCGTTGTTTGAGCAATTATGGAAAACTCACAGCTTTTACGTAGGTATTTGTTCTTAAAGAAAGAAATGAAATTTAAATTAATTTGGCTTCAATAATATTATTTATGTAACTGTTAAGGATTATTTTCATAATAAGAAGGCGATAGTTATTAATTCCGTACCTATGTAAGACTAGCGGTTTGCCCCGGCTTCGCACGGATCCCTGTTTTTTTTTTTCAAAATATTCTATAGCCTATGTCACTCGAGAATAGTGTAGCTTCCTAACAATGAAGGAATTTTTCAAATCGGTCCGGTCGTTTTGGAGCTTTTTCAATCCAAACAAACAAACAAACCTTTCCTCTCTATTATATAATTAGTATTAGTATAGGTGTCAGATTTAAGTTAGGTATTTTAAAATGCATAATAAAATTACGAAATTTATAAAATGGGAGAACAACTTTGTTTTGTTTTTGTTTACCTACCTACTTACTTTAAATAGATACAGTTAAATGTTTATCATGTTTTATTTACTCTTGCATTATATATACTTTACATATACTATGTTGTAGTGTGTAGATACGCCGCCATTATGAAATAGCAGATGGTTCATGAATAATAAATTGGCCGACATAATACGCCTATCTTGACGAGGTGTTAGAGGCATACGTTTGCACGTAACTTCATTGTTCAATGCCAACATACGTTCAAAATGTTTGCGAGTTGTACATTTATGTTTCGTAAAGAAATATGACTGAATTACAGTAACTGTGAACGCAAGAATAAATGTTGAATATAGCTTTATATGCTTTTTGTTTATTTTGCTTTATTTAATAAATAAAAATAATGAACTGTAATAATTTCTGCCTTCGTGGTTTATTACACAATGGAATAAAATAATGATAACAAATTAATCGCGTAATTTATTTTATTTGTGAAAGTTTCAAATATTTTACAGTAACGTTAGCGTTAGACTATCGTTGGCTCAGTGGTGCTATGGATATGAAAACTAAGTTATCGAAACGTCAGCAAATAAATAGAATATAAAAGTTAAATCCGGTATAACTACTATTTTTTGCCAACATTTAATACTAAACACACCATAATTTAATAAGATACCAGAATCGAAATACAATAATTTACAAATGCAAATTACAGCAGGCTTTGGAAACATTCTTTCATTACAATCTCTCACAAGTATAACTTAATTATTCACCCGAGATGGCTTTATATGAACAAAGCTACTTGTCAAGATTCTGAGTAAATTGGACTTTTATCAAAATTGTAATCTTTCACAACAACCACTTAATATTATATTTAACTAGCTTCCGTCTAATGAAAAAACAGAATGACGAATTTGATTAAAATAACCACTTGTCAATGTACAAGAATACTAAAGATTATTTAAAAAAAAACGAGCCCTTATAATTTTACAATGTACTTGTAATTCCCTTTCATTTCATGCCCCTCTCAGGTAGTAGTAGTAGTAGTTATTTGATTTTCCACCCCACTATTGTACCCCTCTTAATTTGATTTTAGAATGACGCCACATAGTTAACCATGCATTCTCATCCAAACTGAAAGTGGGTACATAATTTCAGCTCAATCTGTTAAAGTCATCTGCATCAAAATTCAGTTGCAAGATTTCATCCGTACATACATACCTATAGTTACAAATTCAAGTACATATATATATAGCTAACTACATACCTATATAGTTACATACCTACTTAAGTACATACTTACATGTTCATTGCAAGCTAAATAAAAAGCATCATTCATATATCGTCATTCCGTTAGTGCCTACACTTCGTATTGTGCCTCAATCGCTATCGGTTTGCTGATCTCCCCAAAATACATTTACCAATGCGCCACTACATTCTGTACTATCTGTTAGAAGGCTAAACGATAATGTCTGCCGCTGTTAGGTGCCGAATATACCCGCCCTTTAGATCACTTTGGGACTATTTGACCTATCAACTTAGTTGGATGGCGTGACTATAGCGGGGCTGTTACAATCTTAGCACATAAAATGTATCGTTGCTTTGGTATACGATATAAGATACCATGTGGGTAGCTTAGGAAAAGAAGTGACAAATGGGTTATTCAGAAAATGCAGCGTAAATAGTAAAAATGTGGCATTTACAAGAACGTAACTGTAGTGATTAAAATTAATTGTAATTATTCTATGCTTTATTTGATTATTATTATTATTAGGCAGTTATTGTGTTTTCTATAGGTACTTGTCTCATGATAGGTTTGCTACTGGAGAGTGAAAAAAAGGATGACAATGGAAAATGATATTTAGTTTTTTATTGGGCCATCATTGTAAAGAAACTGTTAGAATCGTGGTTCAGATACCGAGATACCGGTGATTCCTTTTTAAGCTAATTAAAAATATTATTGTATTGAAAAATTCGTTAGATATATTGACGTCTTTGTGATGAAACTACTGATACCAAATAAATTCAATATAAAATTAACCTTGGGGAAATAATATTATCTCTTTTTTAAAACTATCTAAACGAAGCCGCGCTATGGAAATGCTTACAATAATTTTATCTGCCATTTTTTTACTCAAGGGGGTGTTTTTCAAAACAGTAACAATAAATGGCGTATCAAGCCTCCACTGTTATAGACGGAGAAGTTTTCGGACTGAATTTTAATAAGTAGCCATTACTGTTATTTATATTTATACATTAATCACTAAGACTTTTAGTATTATACTTTTTTGGATAAGCTATTATTATAAAACTTATTTATTTATCACCGTCCTTATACTTGTGAAACATAATAAATAAGTAAGAATGTTTTGATAAATATTACACTTTTTGAAAGTACCGTAAATAATTCGACCGCTGAATTAGTTTAGACAGTAACACTTTGGGTAACTTTACTATTTTATAAATAACTAGCTTCTGCCCGCGACTTCGTCCGCGTGGAACTCCTCCTTTTTTGCAGTCGGTTAAAAAGTAGCCTATGTCCTTTCTCAAGCTCCAGACTTTCTTTGTACCAAATTTCATTTAAATCGGTCCAGTAGTTTTAGCGTGAAAGCGTAACAGTCAGACAGAAAGACAGACAGAGTTACTTTCGCATTTATAATATTAGTAGGGATTTCTGATGCCTTCACAGTTATTACACATTGGAATAAAACAACTATCTATGGAACGGATATTTAAGTTGAATACCAACGCTAACGAGACTTTAAGAGTTTATTTTATAAACATATTTATTTTTCAAATAGTTATTGGAATAAAGCAATTATAAAAGGATTTAACTTGCGTAGGTATTTTATTTTATTGGCTGACGTTTCGAAAACTTTGCAGTTTCCATAATCGTAGCACGACTGCGTTGACGGTAGTCTAACGCTAAAGTGCTAAAGAGTATCGTCAGCTCAGTTTATAGTAGTTTCATTCCAATCCCTACTAATATTATAAATGCGAAAGTAACTCTGTCTGTCTGTCTATCTGTTACGCTTTGACGCTAAAACTACTGGATTGATTTTAATGAAATTTGGTACAAAGAAAGTCTGGAGCCTGAGAAAGGACATAGGCTACTTTTTAACCGACTGCAAAAAAGGAGCAGTTCCGCGCGGACGAAGTCGCGGGCAGAAGCTAAAATAATCGCGAAGGCATCAAAAATTATAAAGAAAATAGTTAAGTTACTCAAAGTGTAATAAAAATTTAACCATAATAAAATTATGAAGTCTGCTTAATATCAGGTGTCTAACTTTCTTCACTAACGTTTTATTAGTTTTCTAGGAACATACGTGACGTATAAATAGGGTATTTGACATGTTTTTAAAATCCATTTTATATTATGTAGTAGAGTCTAAGGAACCCAGCAAAAATTGTTTTTTTTAAATCTGGTATGTATTAGCTGAAAAACATCGAATTAAAAATTCAATATTTAAATAATAGTAGTGTGCCAAAACGCTACTTTGACAATATGGCGCCGCAATGAGGTCGGTGACGTCACATGCCTGTTTGAGATAATCTACCACAACTAGGCGCAACACAACTAGGTAGGTAAACAAAGTTTACGGGCATGTGACGTCACGAAAAACTCGGCCCAGCAGGAGCGTTTTGTGTCACGTGACAAACGTTTAAAAAATGTAATTTTTATTTAAGGATTTTTAAATAAATCAATCATTATTTTCAACTTACGTTAATGAATAATCATTTTTTAACTCTTAATTTATACTGTTAACAGTAATTTACACTTTATTTTTCGCATTGTCAAAAAGCCTATTGTACTGCCGCCGCAGTGTTCTGTGAGTGTGAATTTTAAATTTTAAAACAACAGACTGACGTGCACAGTTAAAGGTTGTTTTAGGGGCAGTTCTCGGAAATCACGTCGTTGGTTCAAGTTGAGTGTTATTTTAGGATTCATATCAAAGTTAGATAACGTCAAAGTTTGTAATGAAAATGAGTGAATACTGACAACAATATTGCGTCAATAATAATAATAAGTCAAAACACTTAATCTATATATAAAAATTAACCGACTGCACCAATTTGGAAGTCTTTTTATGGATTCCTTAGTGTTAGAAAAAGAAAATTTGTAAAAAATATAACGATTTCATCAGAATTAATTTTTACAATCTGATATGTATATCATCTGTAAAAAAATAACTGGTTGACAATAAGTATTTATGAGATACACTCTGGTGATAGAAGGACGGATGGACAAATAAAGGAGATTAAGTTATATAGCTGTTGGCTACGGAACTCTAAAAATAAATATTGATTTATTTTGTTTAATATGTAGGTATTTCGTGATCCTTTAGTTATTTTAAAGGAATAAGGTACTTAAGTAAGTATTTTGATTAAAGTCAAAGTTTCACCTGACCACCTTTCGCTGTCGTTATCAGTAAATTGACCTGTCATGACTCAAGGTTTTGATGTCGCCTTAACTTTCGCTAGTAATTATTTTCGTCGATAACCTTTTTTATACAAAGTTATTCTAGTAAAATGAAATAGAAATTTGTAAAATAAAATTAAAATTATAGCTCAGCGATATCAAAAACTTTCCAAGGGTTCTCGCTCCTCCGGTTATATTCTTGATGCCATAAACTTATGCAGAATTAATAATTTCTGATGCCTTCGCGGTTATTACACATTGGAATGAAACAACTATTAACGGATTTAACTCGCGTATTTTTATTTTATTTTATTAGCTGACGTTTCGGATTCTTTACAGTTTCCATAATCGTAGCACGACTGAGCTGACAATAGTCTAACGCTAAAGAATCCGAAACGTCAGCTAATAAAATAAAATAAAAATACGCGAGTTAAATCCGTTAATAGTTGTTTCATTCCAATTATGCAGAATTCTTGTGATTTTGTCGACAAAAGAAGTGAGATCATTTATTTAGGGGTCAAAAGTTGCTCCAAATCTGTAAATAACATAGGTACACACTAGTTTAAACATTGGTTTGATACGCTGTAAGATTTGGTTTCCATTTTTTTACTTTAAGAGTGCTCCTTTGCTCGGCGCTTCCATACAAAACGTAATTCCTCATTCTTTCAAGAATTTTGAATTAAACATTATTATTTTTTTCTGCAATTATGATCGGATATGGCATAGCTAGGTCTGACTTTCGTTATTTTTATTAGATTATGTAAGATATTACAATCAGAGATGATATTAGATTCGTAATTTTACACGAAAAATAGACACATTTTCAGAGGACTTGTTCGCATACATTTAAAGATTTTCATGAAGATTTCAAAAGATAGAAACATCGGAAATATCCTCAAGATTGAAAATAAACCATAACTACAGTATTAATATCACAATTAATAATTTACAAGGGGAATTCGTACTTTCGAAATAATTTCTAATGAAATGGCGATATTAGAAAATACTGATTTCACGCAAGTTTTCTTTTGCGTTTGTGTGCGTGCCCAAATTATTCCGACGGCCGCCGAACGTTTTGACAAGAACAAAGGTCAAAGACGAATTGCCAGTCGGTCATAGACTGTCATTGTGCAGATTTTTTGACGTTACGTTTACTTATTAATAATTAATTCATAAATAATAGTAACTAAAACAACCACGGCTAGATTAACGGACTTCTGAATTATTACAAAGTGAATTGGTTTTATTGCGACGATCTTATATACCTACTTATCTACCTACGACGACTGTGTGACAGCGGACTTGGAATTACATTTCATTACGATTGTTCATTATGCGTAAGTACTAATATCAATTTATATTATTATTATTTATTAACAGTTGGAATAGGTACCTATCTAGATATACTTTATACTTAATCACTCGAAGCGATCATGTCTTTTCATTACTTTTCAAATACTTTGTCTTTAAGTATCTTTCACTCGATACTCGAACGTCTACATGTACTTATATGTAATATCATATAATATATTCAGTAGAAAGTGAAAATTTAACGGCGTGGATTTTTTTCACAGCAAATCCTAGAAAATCTAGTAAAACGAGGCTTTGGCTATCAGCTCGTCGTAAAAAACTAAGCGCATGGATTTACAAGAAACGAAACTGTGAGCACTCATTTTATAATTCACATAATGTGCAATCAATCAATAAGTCATAGCGAAGTTTATAATTATGTTGTAAATTAAATTTACTATGGTGAATTAAAAAAATTGATTATGTAGGTATCTCATAGTTACTGTTTGTACAAATACTATTAAGCACAGTCTAGTAGCATTAGATAAATATAATTTGTTGGAATGAAACAACTATTAACGGATTTAACTCGCGTATTTGCGTATTTTTATTTTATATTTGCTGACGTTTCGGATTCTTTACAGTTTCCATAATCATTTGTTGTTTTTTTGTAGGATCGGGATAGCGGAACAAACTTTACAAGAAGTTAAAAGTCATGAAATTGATCATGCCGCAACAGAAAGGTGATTCTGTTCTGTTCGGGTGGACTGTGAATGTGATCTCTCTTATATAATTATAGGAATAGATCGTTATTCCTATTGTTTTTTTTTTAATAAAAATATTTTTTTTTGACAATGAAATTTTATGGGTATCTATATTCATACATGGTGCTATCTACGTTTCAAGGTTGATTATTGTTTGGTGTAGGCACTCCATTGAAATGCTACATTTTTGGGGTTCGCTTGCATTTGTCAGAGGCCCCAATTTTATTTTTTACTACCTAGCGATTCGCCCCAGCTTCTCTCGGATCCCTGTTTTTTTTATTTTCTATAGCCTATTACTTGTGTCAATTAACTTTTAGTCTTAATAGATCCATAAATAAATATAAAACTAAAAAATAATAGGTAATCGAAAATCCATGAAAATTTGAGAAATAAATACAACTCCACGATATTATATCTAACTTTCTTTCAATCATTTTACAAACCCCCACAAAAGGTAACTTATCTATGGAGCAATCACTTTTTATATACGTATACTAAGCATCACCTATTGTAAATTATACCTAAGTGAGCTATCAGATTATTAAGTCAATACAATAATAATGTCTGTATTTTCTTTGGCGCAAGATTGATATAAATAATTATACCTATCCATTGCCAATTTTTATAATTACTAGCTTCTGCCCGCGACTTCGTCCGCGTGGAACTCCTCCTTTTTTGAAGTCGGTTAAAAAGTAGCCTATGTGTTATTCTGATGTATAAGCTATATTGTGGTAAAGTTTCATTCAAATCCATTCAGTAGTTTTTGCGTGAAAGAGTAACAAACATCCATACATCCATACATCCATACATCCATACATCCATACTTACAAACTTTCGCCTTTATAATAGTAGTAGGATTTCTTATCCCCAAATTTTTGCTGAACCCGATTATGAAGATAATGTAGCTTTCGAATGGTGAAAGAATATTTAAAAACGGTCCAGTAGTTTTTGAGCCTATTCATTACAACCAAACAAACAAAGTTTTCCTCTTTATAATATATCATTATTAAGTATAGTATAGATTGGTATTATCAATATTTCCTTTTCATTTATGGCCAGCCAGGGGTGTTTCAAGATGTCTCGGTTGTATGTATATCTGTATACTAGCTTCTGCCCGCGACTTCGTCTACGCTCGATGAGTAGGTACCAACTTTACACAATATCGTTATAAAATATAGCTTAAGTATATATTTTTCTAATGTATAAGCTATATTATTGTAATGTTTCAACAAAATCCATTCAGTAGGTACCTAGTTTTTACTTGAAAGATAAACAAACATACCCTAAGGTACCTAAAATTTTTACATACCTACCTACATTCATCCATCTATTCATAAGATTGTTACTACGGTAGGTACTTACTAGGTAGGTACCTACTATAATATTTTGCTTATAGGTATTCGACCTGATGCTCTAGTGGATAGTAGGTAGGTACTCCTGGTTTGAATTCATCACCTTCTGGTAAGTACCTAACGTAAATATTCCAAGTGAATACCTACCTGCCTATTTTCAATTTTTACCCGTTTTAGTTAAACCAGAGGACTCGTCGAACTTTGTGCAGTGTTCTAAGAAAGTAAATTGTCTTTATATTATTTTAAGTTAAACATTATAATAATGGTAACAAGCAGAATTCCTATATAGGTATGTACTTATATATATTTATATGTAGGTATTATGTTTACTCTACGTAAATATTTTCTTAATCCAAAAACGTACCTATTTACTTGACTTCGACCCAACCAAAATAAGGTAAGTACGGAAGTAGGCATTTCATTTAAAGTCAAATAAATTTTGTAAAGACTCGCTGTCACACACACACTAGCATGAATATTGGTTACGACATTCCCTCTCGCTCGCGCGCCCGAAGGCGGCTGACCGATGCAAGCGAAATTGACCCTTCGTTTTCTAAACCTGAGAATCCATAGGCAACTTCGCGGTACAAAAAGGTGCACTCTTAACTAAACTTAACTGAAAATGAAATATATCATTTCTATGTAAACAACATTTATTTAACCTAAATAACGACCTTATGGCATTGTTATTCAAATGCTGATAATTTTCCGCTGTTTTGTTACATAAATTAACTGCATTGGAAACAAACGACGACAGCAGTGCAGGTGAAGTGTAAAAGATAAGTACAAAAAGCTTAATACTTTATATATATATGCATGTGTAAAATATTATACTTACTGTATATAAAATATAATTATTTATATTAGGTATTATGTATCTATTTCTTCCGTAACATATTCAGCTGCATTAGGAATATTATTTCAACTTACCTACATAGTTTTTAACTTTTGAAGTGAAACGGATTTTGCTCGCGTATTTCTATTTTATTTTATTTGCTGACGTTTCGGATTCTTTACAGGTATCCATAATCGTAGCACGACTGAGCTGACAATAGTCTAATGCTAAAGTTAAAATAAAATAAATAGCGAGTTAAATCTGTTGATAGATGTTTCATTCCAATGTGTAATAACCGCGAAGGTATCAGAAATTATTATCTAAGAATATTTTTATAAACTACTATGTAGGTATACTTAGTGGATTTTCGAACTCCTTCGTAAATTATTGTCATGTAATACTTATTATTACATTACATTTAGAACATATTCTTTAAAAGTTTGTATGATAGTCCTGGATTAGGAATTAAACTCCTTTATCTAAGTATTATTTATTTTGTACTTACTGGCTTTTCTTACTCAGTATTGCTTTGGCCGGTAGCCAAAATACACTGTGGGCTTAAAAATGGTTAACGATCGACATACTTTGCTAGAAAGCAATTTCGGTCAATCGAGGCGTGCTTAGGATACTTATCGAGTTAATGTAAACTTAAATCAATATTAGTATTAATCATTCACAATTTTATGTAAAATTCAGTTAGTTATTTTTTTAAAACACGTGTTCGTACAGCAGATCTCATTATCTTGTTTTTAAACTCATAATATAGAGTTTAATTACCAGTTTATAAAAATTGGTGAAGTCTTAAACTCTAATAGGTAAGTTAAGTACTTCAAACTATATATTATGTACCTGTTATTGAAAAAAATAGAATAATTATGTATAAGCGCACCTAGTTCATTTATTAGTAATGATATAGTGACATCTAAGTTTAAAACATCTTCTATAGGTATGTAAAGAAAATAGGTACATCAGCCAACATCATATACTAATTACATACTCTGCGGCTCACACTTATAATACCCTCTCTTATGTAATTATCAACTTACCACTATAGTCACAATGTATTATTATCTATCTATATATGATATGCACCTACCTATATATAAAAATTAATCGCAAAATATGTTGGTAAGCGCATTACTTAACAACGCCTGGATCAATTTGGCCAATTATTGTTTTAAATATTCGTTGATGTCCTAGGATGGTCGTTACGGTAAGAAAAATTAAAAAAATTGCCTGAGTTAGATAATATATATATAATAAAATCAGCACTATTAAATGTTCACGGACGGTAAGTGACAGAAGACTTTAACATTTATTATAATATTTATGTTTGACGAAACAAGCGAATGGGCAGGGCGACGTCTGCAGGGACCGCTAGTACAACAATATAAGTACATACTTACTTGCAACGGGAAACTTGTCTCTGCTTTCTCGGATCCACGTAAATTTTCATCTCCTCTTAGAAGTGTAATATCAAAGTATAAGGAAAGCTATAAGTTTGTCCTACTTATCTCAAGTATATTTAAAAGTAGAATCGAAACTTAGTTTCTTGAAAACTTAAATCCTGCATTTTTAGTAGTCGCAGCGCTGCATCCACGCCTACGGCTCTCTCTCTAGTTATTAAAACGTTATAAAAAGCAGTCGAAGGTAAGAAGAATTCTTTTGAATCCAGTAAAGTAGACTTATGCATAATTCAAGATGGAAACTAGTTCTCATAATACAGGAGATATGCGGGTCTGAAAGAGATATTTGAAATTCCAGATTCTCTTTCAAACTGATTATTGTCTGCGTATTTTGACCATTTCTCGTTTAGGTAAGAAATTTAGAAACTTAATACGAAAATAAAACGTTTAAAAAGTATAAGAATAAAAATTGTTTATGACGTTTATTTAAAATTAGATTTTTATATTTTTACTAGCTAACCTAGCAAACTTCGTACCTACCGAGATTTAAAGATTTATATTTTAAAAAACAGTGTCTAATGGAAGAAGAGTGAAAATTTAAGGTAATAGGTAGGTATATCATTTTCAACGCCGAATCATAAAAAAAAACAAAATAATAAAAAATTCCCAAAAATTTTATCTGGTGAGCACTCACCCTTAATATTTAGGTGTAAGTATAAAAAAACTGACGTTGGCCGATTTTTAGACCTACCCGATACGCATGTACCTACATAAATTCATAAGGCGCACACACGTTTTGTTTTTTTCTTTCATTCGAAAAAGAATACATTTTTTATGCATAAACTTATCATATTTTATGGTATCGAAAATATTTTAAACAGTATTTTATTCAATGCAACTTCCTAATACAGGTATGCCTATGAATTCTTCAGTCCTCTCCTCTTATTTAATAAATTACAGGCTCTACAAAATTTTATTAGGTACGTGTTAAGGAATGAAAACAAATGACAAAATTACGTGCCGGAAACCGATGGCTCTGTTTAAATTGCAAATTGGTCTCCTTAGTCTACCGTCTGCATGACAGTTTTGTTTTATTTCCTTATCCTGGGAGCTGTCTCCTGTCACTCAAAGGCTTTTGCGGCGTTTCCGTTTCAAGGAATCCCCTATTACTTAACGGGATTTAAGGTGATATCTACGAGGTCTTGTTCTTGTTCGAGCTTCGGTTGAAATGTAAACAGCTTTTACTTAATATCTGTATTCTGAAATAAGTAAGTAAGTAGTTCAGTAGTTCGTAAGTATTTTTGTCTTTTATAGAATGGTAATGATAGGGATACCTGCCTATGTAGGAAAAATGGACCTTACTTTTTTCAAAATGGTGTACAAACTCCACCTATTAAGTTGAGTGTTGAAATCGGACCCAGTCAAGCTTAATCTACTTATATAAAAAAAAAGATGATCTAATGACAGAGTTATTAACGTAGAAGAACACTAAAAAAGAATCTCTGAAATATCACCCCCCCCTCCCCTAAGGGGGTAAAACGTGGGTGCAAAGTTTGTATGGAACTTTACCGTTTTTAAAATCTAATATGAGCAAAACAGTACCTATTCGGAGGAAGACGCGGGCAGAAGCCTGTGTTTTTATACCTATTCGTTGCGAGTTTTAATATAAGAAGCTTAAAATTTAATAACAAACAAATTACACTTTTACCTAAGTAATAAATCCAAATAATACCTAGGCATTAATTTTATTTGGTTCAAACCCATCTCTGTCATAGAGTACAACTTTTTCATTTCATGTTCTGGAATGGAAAAGCTGAACTAAACTAGAGGAAACAATTAAATTTCAGACAGAGCTGTTACATTTCAATTCAAAAAAGATTTATAGCGATCGTCAGTCCTTTCTACATTTCCCCTTTGTTCGTTCCGGCAGAAAACAAGCGTTTTATTAAACGACTTATTTGAAATTCAGATGCTCCGCCGAATTGCTTCGACTTAATTAAAGCGATTGCAATAAAAACTGCGTCTACTGAATTAGAATCATATTGAGGGTGTTTAGAGTGCGAACAAGTATTAATTAAATAAAATCTTCATTGTTGGTGTACAGATCAAAAACAACGTAAACGTGCAAGTGTCGCAAAATAGCAACAAGCGTTTAAGAAGCAAGCGTATTTATTACACACTTGCTTTTTTAAATGGGTGGCTCATGTTAGAATCACTTGATCGGTCAAGGTTCGACGGAGCTAATGTTACCATTAGCGTAATAGTTGTTCACGCTTTGAATACCCTTACTATATAAAATATATATAATTTAAATAACCTGTGCCCATAGATTGGTTCTGTACCTACTTACCAAAATAAATGTCAATGCAACAGCCGTCGATGGACGTCTTTCCGCCTGATGAAGACATGTCCAAAGACTCAGTTTGTTTATCAATTTAATTTCAATCAAAAAGTCAGTTTTATTGCTATTTAAATAAACTTCAAATATAATCAAAACGAAACTGTAATTTTAGTTCTATCTAAAACGCTATTCATATTTTCAAGACGCTGTTTATTTCACTTGCAATTGGACCTAATTAAAATAAACTGTACCATTTCAATTAATACACTGAATATTATTATTTAATTACACAAAGTGAAGTTTGAAATAAGATATTTGAAAATTTGAGACTATTTTCAATTAACTTAGTTAATTAATTTCGTTTCATTACTATGAAAGAGAAAAATATTCTTACATAATTGACGTTTTGCTAACGTTAGAAAACTAAATCTTACATTTTAAAATTGCTACTGCTAAAGATTAATTTTAAAGTTTTTATTTCTTTAGCATCGTCTGTAAAGTTACAACATCTCAGAAGGTAGGTATATCATAAAAACACATGTTTTTACCTTAATGGGTACTTAAGGTTACTCCATATTAAAAGTTGTTTTAATACAAAAGGCAAGCAGAAATAAACACAAACGATTAATGTTTACATCTTTATTATAAAAAACCATTCTTAATACGTAATTTACATTCAATAATTATATTATTCATCATTACGCTAAATCAACAGTCAACAAAAGCACCGACGTGTATAATTTGTTTATGATACAATTTAATTTATGATTCAGTAAAATTTAAATAATTCTTAACATGAAACTTAACACAAATTAATGAGTTATGAAAAGACAAGTTTATTTTCATAAATCTTAAGCTTAGTTTACCGTTACGTACTTCATGATGAACAGTCGTTTTCAATAATCGCTAACAATATTTAATACATTGTGACACTTTATGAATTGAGAACTAGAAGTATAATCAAAGAAAATGGTAGGCTTAGTGATAACTAACGAATAATAAGTAAGTTCTTATAGTCTAACACCATTTAGAAATAGATAGGTATTTCATAAATTACCCGAAACAGTTTCTACTACATGGACTTCAGTAGGTACTATGTACGATACAAATATATTTACATAATGAATTTATAAATCTTATAATGTACGAATGTGTTTGTAAAAATAGACAGTAAAACTTTGGTTCGTGCGAAATAGTAAAAGGAGAGTATTCAATCGCCACCCACCTCACCAGAAAATATAATCAACTAGCTTTTACCGGCGACTTCGTCTGCGGACGATGAGTACTTTACAAAATATCTACATAAAAAATAGCCTATATGTTATTCTGTGTAAGCTATATTATTCTAAAGTTCCATCAAAATCCATTCAGTAGTTTTTGCATGAAAGACTAACAATCATACATCCTGACATCCATGCATTCTTACAAAGTTTTGCGTTTATATGAAGTTTATAGTAAGGATTCGTAACGTTATAACACAATGATATAAAAGCCTTTAATAAAATGTATGACTGTTATTTATATGTTATAACGACTTTACGGTTTTGTTAAAATTAATACTATTCGTTTACATCAACACAATGCAGAAGGAATTTAATTTGTTATGCTATCCGTTTCAAATAATTTAAATAATTTTATTCATGCAGAGGTGGCGAATGAAAACCATCCAGACAGTTAAATGACCTACGTTTAAAATTATAATTATTTTCATTAACAAGCAAAGTGCATTATATTATAGAGTCAGTAGTATACATTACTTTTTTTTTTGAATTGTTCCTCTACATTCATATCTCTTATTTATATTTTGGCATAGTTATGGATATTTAAGTGCACAATGACAAAAAATAAACCTCTGATAGTTGTACATGTCTGATAAGTATATTTATATCTTCAGATTAAGAATATATTTTACATAATAAATCCAAATATGTATGTGACAAAATTTTCTTGGTTTTTAACTTTAAGATATGTATACTTATAACAAATTTAAAATTACTGTGCATTAGTGATATGAAAGTAAGATATTTTGTTATAGTTTTACGATATGTAGAATATTAAAAGAGTGAATCCAAAAACAAATTAATTAGGTATTCCTTCGTTACGTATATTTGATGTTTTCTCGTTCTACTCTTTTAAAAAATTTCAATAGCAGTTTCGAGTTTGCTGAAAGGATCGTTAATATTTATTGTTTGAAATATTTATACAAAAGTGGTAAGTGCATCAGATAAAAACCTTCGGTGATAATATTGACTGTACATAATATAATGTACATTTCATTAATGGTCCTTCACTTTAAATCTAGACCCTTGGGACGGCATTTCAGCTCCATATCAAAGATCTTCAAACCTTCTAATTGCTGAAAACTTTGCTAACATCGTCTTAAATTTACCTTTTATTAAAATATATTGAAATAAGTTTAACTTGTTATAAATTAAATAGATAATTATAAAATAAGTTTTGTTCATAAATTGTTTATCATGTTGTATATAAGAGTCACGTATAGTCAACTATTATGGCTAATACAGCCGACCCTAGACCCCAAGCAAATAGTCCGTCCTTATTATTTTATCTAATCTAGTATGAAAATGATACTATTAATCTCTTCATTATAAAGTAGTACGATATGGGAGGGTAAATAATTATTAAGTATATAATTATGTTAACGTGAAACTTTCTTTATGAATAAATAAGTAATAAAAGTAAGTAGTTTTAGCGTTTGTTACTTTATGTTTGATATCAAACCAAATCTTTCAAATATTTTATTTGTTAAAAAAGATTTCAGTTAATATATTATTTTTTTGTTAAATTAATGTGAAATGAGCAATTAATAAATCGCTATAATTAAATTATTATAATAGAAAGTATTTATGAATTAATTCCAATCCAACAATAATAATGTTTCTGTGACTGTTTTTCTTTACACTTTAATCAATTCTTACTCAAAAAATACATAAATAAAAATAATCATTTATATAAAATGTAAAAACCTACCAAAAAATATATCATACAAGCAACAAACGTGTACTTCGTGAAGAACATTAAGTTAGACACAAGCACCTAACTATTGGAGGTAAAACTAAAGAGCCGGAATGTTGCCGCTATGTTAAATATAACATAAAATACTTAAACACAACATACTATAAGAAACAAAAGATTAAATACAACACTTCAACCGATAGGTGACATAACATTTCAATTACGATCACCGTTAACACAACAGTAACGCGTCTACAAAATGGATAGCTTGTAAATCTAAGTAGGTCACCTGTCCACGTACTGCATGGTAATTACTAGCATCATCGAAGCTAATAACAGGTGTGTGTACCCAGATTTAGACTTCACGCCGCTTTGTAGCTCGGCGAGGCTCGAACCTGTAACAACGTTAACGTAACTTAAGTTGTCTTTGCACACTAAGGGAATACTCAAGCCCTGTTCAAAAGGTAGACTAATAACTTGGTGCATTTTACACTTGGAAATAATTATAAATTTTGCTTTATTTACCTGTAAAATGTGAATTCGACATTGGAATGAAATTACTATAAACGGATCTTGTTTAGTTTGTAAGGAGCAATTCTTCTTATTTCGAAAAAAATAATACTTCATTCATCATCGTTTCTTCTCAAATGAGGTTTTTTCGGGAACGGTGGTACCTATCTTCTTACCTTCATAAGAGCTTGTTAAAGCCTAATTTAAATAAATACATTTTGATTTTGATTTAACTCACGTATTTCAGTTTAATTTTTCTCTATCGTCAGCTCATTTGTCCTACGGATATGAGAACTGTATAGTTTTTGAAACGTCAACCAATAAAAAAAAATAGGCGAGTTAAATCCGTTTATAGTTTCTTCATTCCAATGTGTAATTACCGCGAAGGCATTAGAAATTATATGAATTTGACGACAATACCTTTCGGTATAAAAAGCTTGACCGATATGTTACGTTAGGTTATTTTTTAGTTCAATTTTTTTACCATTCTAACAATGCATCATTTGCGATGGCCCCGCAAAACAAAATTTGCATTAAATAATCGAAATTGCATCACAAAATTACAGTGTGAATTGCGTCCTAAATCATATATTTAAATCACGCGCAGTATTGTATGGGATTGAGTGCAGAGTAAATAGTTTGGTTAGAAAATAAGTGTTCATTATTTTATTTATATATTTATGAACATTACGTAGGTATAATATATAGGTAACTAGTATCCTTACGAGTAAAATAGTTAAGTTGATAAAGTTATTCACATAAAAGTAATACAAGACGATCAGAAATTTTAATTACTAATAATATGTTATGAATAGGTAACCTTCCCATAGTTACCAATAGGTACCTACCGGTATTCACTTTGCTGCGCTGTAAATTCTGACTAATTAATTAATTTAAAAAGTTTAGTAATGAAAATTATACCTTACAGCACTATGTATAAAATTGTTCTGATGCTATTCTTAAAAGATTAGAACACTAAAAAACACAAAAAATAAAAGTAGATAATATAAGGTATTTCTGAAACTTGAGCAAGAAAGCTTAGGAGCGTTTAAACTAAGCATTATCTTCCGTAATATAGTCCTAAAGCGCCTCTTATAATGCCGTCTGCTTTAGGAAGCTTAGCGCCGACAATTCCTAACTGAGACAATAATAATATTTGTTAAGAGATATATTGTTAAGTCATAAATATTTAAATGATAATGATATTTATACCCACTAAGACAATAATCCAAAAAAAAACACTAAAAATCTAGTGGGATCTCGACCCACACTTATATCTGAACACGAGGCATCGTGCTTCCAGTTACACCAAGCGCGTCACTGATTGAGTCATCGAAATCTTGTTTATTCCTTTCTTTGTACTTTCTTGTTATAAGCGAAATGTCGCTTTAGCGCCATCTGTGTGTATTGCTTTGCAGCATTTACCACACACCTTTGGATAACTATTCGTATACGAGTATATCGTTTGTAATAATAATTTTAAGATGCTTTAAAGTAGTATGTACATTCTGTTATGCTTTAAAATTACTATTTCACAGTTAACTCGGATGAAAATCGTCGCGAAAGTTGGCAAGTTTAATTTTAAGTTGTGCCTCCAATGTGAACAGGGAAACCGTTTTCGGAAATTTGTTTTTATGATAACTTATTTTGTATGTAAATTAGGCGTTGATGACTCTTTATCGAGAAGGTACAAGTGGAGGTACTGTTAATATAATGGCTTTTTCATTTTAGTATGAATTTATAAGTAGAACCCAGACTGACTCTTTTAACTATGTAGATACTGACCTAATCTAGTTAAATTTAATTATTTCTGATGCCTTCACGGTTATTGTATGAATTTATATTTATTATTATATTGGAATGAAACAATTATAATACGTCTAACTCGCTTATTTTATTTTATTTGCTGATGATTCGAAATGAAATTTCATCATCCGACTAAGCTGACAATAGTCGGACACTAAAGTGATTTTAAATTTAACTTGTTAAGAAATATGATGTAGGTATTCATCATCATCATCATCATCATCAGCCCATCGCAGTCCACTGCTGGACATGTAGGTATTATTTACGTTTTATTCTACGAATAATATTAAGTTAACTATTTCACAATACAAATACATACATGAAATAAACCTACAGGCGTTGTAGTCATTTCATTCCAATGTGTGTAATGAATGCGAAAGTATCATCAAATTATTATTCATTAAGTTTTTCTTCATCAGGAGTAACGTAATTTGTGTACCTAATCATTATAAATACGAATTACAAGAACGTAATATTTGCACAGATATTTTTTTGCGATTTCACAGTGAGTATCGTAATAAAATAATTAAAAAGAAATATCGAATCTTTTAACTGCGAGTATTGTAATAAAGTAATTAAAAAGAAACCACCAACCTTGTAAAACGTGTACTCTTGCAATTGACTTCATTTGGAGAGGCGCTAGCAAAGCGCATGTATAATTCCCAGCATCTTCTACTTTCAATCTTGCTACCTGCAATAGAAAAACTTTTTAAAGTGAGCGTTTTACCTTGAAGTTTACTGATTCGATTTTTTTATTATTATTTTATACATTAGCTGTCTCCGCAACTTCGACCGCGTGTAATAGGTACTGCTCCGCTACTATTAGTCACGCTAAAAGCGTCAAAGTTTTATACTTAGTTTGCACCCCCGTCTTACCCTCATATGGGGTGAATTTTCAGAAATCCTTGTTTAGTGCCACTATGTTCTAAATGGAACAAAATTTCAAGTTTCTAACTAGTTACAGTTTAAAAGTATATATAATTATAGTCTTTTGTCATATTATACCTATGCACTACCAAGTTCATGAATCAAGTATGTTACACTATAATTACCGCTCTTGATAGTCAAATAAATTATGAATTTTGATCCTCGTTCTCTCTTATCATTATAATAATATTATTATAGATAGATATATAAGATTAGCTATACCGAATACCTGTCAAACAATCGATGTTTTATAATTAAGCAAATATAATAAATACTAGCTTCTGCCCGCGACTTCGTCTGCGTGGAACTCGTCCTTTTTTGCAGCCGGTTAAAAAGTAGCCTATGTCCTTTCTGAAGCTCCAGACTTTCTTTGTACCAAATTTCATTTAAAGCGGTCCAGTAGTTTTAGCGTGAAAGCGTAACAGACAGACAGACAGACAGAGTTACTTTCGCATTTATAATATATAGAGCAATAGAGCAATAGAGCAAAAGTCCCAACCAAAACGACTAAAAATCACTATCTCAATTTAGTTATCTGCCTACTGCCTACCCCCTAAGAACGATGGCGTGATTATTTATAGCCTATGTCCATTTCTAGGTTATCATCTATTACCATACCAAATTTCATCAAAATCCGTTCAGCCGTTTAGGCGTGAAAGAGCAACAGACATACAGACAGACAGAGTTACTAACGCATTTATAATATTAGTAGGGATTTTGCTATGTATCTTTAGATAAACCAAAGTCTCTATGCAATCAATCCTTTCAATATTTTAAAATGCAGTTACAAACTTGCTAAAGTTACACAATTTTATTTATTATTATTGTACTTCGTGAAAAGTTTTTTACGTATTACACCGACGTTGAAGGTACAGCAGAGCATATTTAAGTGGCCACTTAAGGCGAGCAAATATATTACGGTAATTTACAGAACGGAGGTAAAAACAACATGGTTCAGGAGGATGGTTCCATTTACAGCGAGTGGCTGAATCATTTTTGATTTTACTGTAAATTTCTAATCATAGATCTGTCAATTGGAATAGCTAAATTATTGCTGGTAAAATAATCGAAACGAATAGGTGTTTTTTTTCTGTCACCTTTGATATAATCCTAATAAAAATTTCAGTATGGTTCACGAAGAAGAAATTCGGACTCTTTTTATCCAGACACACGAAGGTCACATGAGAACTAGCCAAGTCAGACCTTGGCTTATTTATACTTACGCTTCAATATATTGTAATAAGGTTTAAGAATATGTTATAAATAAATTTCAGGACCATTAAACTAGGCATCCATTTAGATCTCACTTTTTGTCCTTGAACTTGGCTCTTATTTTACATTTTTCTTTTGATGGCATTATCTTTAGACCTTACATTATGTATGTATACATATTTACCTCTCAAGAAGTTAAATCCAGTCAGTATGTAGCAGATTATCAAAATTATTTTAGTCTAATACAACAGTACCTAAACACTAAAAAAAAAACAAGCTGTCAAGAAAATGTTGAAACAGCAAAGCTATCACATCAAAGCGAGACAGGTACCCTTATCTTATGCTAAGTCAGTGACTGCTCGTTGGAACTGACGTCTTATGAAACACTTCTTACAGCTCGCTGCAAAAGGAACTCCACACAAAGGTATCCTGCAGCGATCATACGGTAAATATCATACCCTCTGTGGTATCTCACTGACTATAAAGGTTCGCAGACATAATTGTGTTGGCTTAGGGTACAATGGGCAACCAAAACCCCTATTTTTTGTTCTATGCCCATAGCAATAAGGATCAGGGTCCTGTGTCTTCCTCACTAAGCTGTAATGCTTTAATCTAATTGCTGATACTTCTCACCTTGATGTTTCATGATAATTGAGTGGCGTTGGTAAAATGAGGTTTTTGCTCTTATTTTTATGAGCAAATTAGTTTCTGTGTTTAGCTTGGCATTCCTAATAAGTAATCTTCTAGACCTAGTAATTATGTTATTAAGTAAGTCATTATAATAATTTTGCTAATAAGCATATTGGGTAGGTACTTTTATTATTTAGAAATGATCTGGTGATCATATAAATCAATAAATATAACGCAGTAGATAGGTAGGTATACTAAAGTTTGTACGATTTTGCGTAGGCATGTTAAACCTAGTACTGATCACAAGATAAAACTAATCAGTTAGTGTTTGTCTTATTCTAAAAATACTAATAGATTTAAAAATTACCTTATTAGACGCTATTAGTTTTAAAGTTATATTTTCTCGCTATACTAATTTACAAATTTAGGGAAATATAATAATTACTTAGTGCCGGTAATTTCTGAGAAAATTATGATCTAGGTTTCTCAAAGCTAGGGTGAATTACGTAATCCGTACATAAACCCTTCTGATTTATAAGTTTAACATCGGTTCTCGTTTCGTAGGTATAACTATAACAATTATTTTATTATGTAGTAACATGGATTTCTATTATTCTTTATTTTGAAATATAATCTGATATAACCTAAACCCATGTTAGCAATAATACTGATTGGTAATCATACCTAGTTTTGCTTAATTTAATTTACAACATTGAATTCTAAAAATTCTGACGATAACGTCGCGACTAGCGTCGTTTTCGTTTCGCTATTCTAGCAGATAACATTGTTTCAAGAATTTCAGGTCCATTGCAGATAAAGGTATAGCTTATCCAGAAGGTTAATTATTTTATCTAGATAAGTGGCCAATGGTTTACTTGTACATTGTTAAACATGCCGTGGCTAATTACAATACTTATGTAATTATTCTAAAATCCAAGGTATACGTTAATCGATGTTAATTTGAAACAAGATTTATAAAATGTGTGCGATGCGTGCAAGCGTACAGTGTAGACGTGTTCTAAAGTATTATAAAAATCATTTACATATTGCATACAAATCTCAACCATAATATTAGTTACCAGTGATCTCAGTTCATCTTAACGAGTGTCTGTCACATATTGCCTTTCAACGGTGCGTCCGCTCAAATAGATAAACAGAGCCACGGAGGTAAAATGTACGGTAAGATGCAGCGCTCACCGAATGGAGGCGGCATCTCCGCCAGAGGTAGCGGTTCTCAACCAGACCTGAGTTCCCTACCCTCGGACAGTGATTGCTCTCAGGTAACGTTTAGAAACAAACGTAAGCTGCATAATGATAATGAAAATGATCAGATTATTAACGACCTATCTGAGTTAAAGAAACAAATGGCAGATATGATGTCATTTATGCAGGTAAACAGTGATATACAAAAAGAAAACTTAAATAAAATTCACCAGGATGTCACCGATATAAAGGACCAGTTGAATAGCATCAGAGAGGATATGGCTGCTATAAGTATTGAACAAGATCTAGTGCGGAAAGAGTTACACCAGTTAGTTACGTCGACACAAGCTACAGAGGAGAGAGTTAAGCTTCTTGAGACAGACGTCAACCTAATAAAGACATCAGCACCTGCATATAGCAACCAAACAGGGATCACACCAGAATCTTACAATAAGTTGATTAACGAATGTCAAGAACGAAACAAACGGGGTAAAAATATCGTTATAGCTGGAATATCAGAATCAACTGCTGAGAATGAAATGGAACGACTAGAACACGACAGACTGGAGGTGTCCAAAATCACAAAATCAATTCTCAACGACTGCCCAAACCCTGAACAAATATTTAGACTAGGCAAATATCAGCCTAACAAAACTAGACTCCTGAAATTGTGTTTTACATCAGAAAGGGTAGTAAAAACATTGCTCCGTAACAAAAAGCGTATAAAACTTAACAACATTAAGATTTACTCTGACCAGACCCCCTACCAGCGTGAAGTCTTAAAAAAATTGCAGCAGGAACTACAAGAGCGAACCCAAAACGGGGAATGCAACCTACTTATCAAATACGAAAATGGGATACCTAAGATACTAAAGTCGCAGTCAAAAAACTCAGCAACATACTCAATCAAATCGTAGTCTCATCCAATAACGACAATATATCATATCAAATTACCGACACATACTCTAAAATTAACAGTACAAAAAAATCTATTAAATGTTTTTACTCCAACATACGCAGTATAATCAAGCCAGGTAAACTTGACGAGTTAAAATGTATATTACAATCTTTCCAAAGTATAATTCATATTATCGCACTCACAGAAACATGGATAAAGGATAATGATGAAGCAAACAGAGTTCAGTTGCCCGGGTACTCTCACTACTATAATTTTAGAACAAATTCAAGAGGCGGCGGCGTTTCTATCTTCGTCCACGAAACCCTTAATCACCATCTGCTAGAAGACCATTGCATTAGCGATAACCATTTCCTCTGGGTTCATATAGATAAGTTTTCTTTGGATCTGGGGGTAATATACAAACCAGAACGCACAAACTCAAGTGATTTCCTTGAAGAATATACACTCCAGCTTCAGAGAAGGAAGAGAGTCTTAATATTTGGAGACTTTAATTATGACTTGCTGAAATCAAACCATACCCTACACAACTATAAGCAAACTCTAAAAGAAAACGCTATCCGAATATTAAACAAGATCAACTCTGATTACTGCACACGGGAGACAGATACAACGAAGACCATATTGGACCATGTATGTTCGAACATTAAGCAAAATGATTTTCATCTAGCAATCATAGATTCAGCCATCTCTGACCACAAACAGATCTATCTAGAAGTTAAAAAATATCAGCCTCTAGCGTCAAAACGAATACAATATAACGCAATAGACTACAAGAAACTGTACACAACTTACAAAACTATAGCCGGTAATAATGAACACACATATGAAGAGCTGGAAAAAAAACTACTGGATTGTTTATTACATAGTAGAACCACTAAATACAAGTTTTTAAACCGACCGAGACAAGACTGGATTAATAAAAATGTCTTAGATGCAATAGACAAGAGGAATAAATTATGGCAGCTGCAAAAAATCGACCCATCATGTAAAAACATACAGGAAGATCTACAAAAGGAGAAAAAACGTACAAATGAGATTATACAAAGAGCAAAATCCACGTTCTATCTTACTTCTTTTACTGCATGTAAAGACAAACCCACTAAGATGTGGAATTTAATAAATAGTCTTTCCATTAACAAAAATAAAGATATGACATCACCTACGAGACTAGAAATCAATTCAAAAAGTGTTACTGATAGCGCAGAAATATGTGAACATTTTAATTTTTATTTCTCCACTATAGGATCAGACTTAGCAAATAAGATTCCCTCAATATATCACACATTTACATTGCCTCAAGTTACAAATAAAAATGAACTAAGCGCGTTGGATCCAATCACTTCGGAAGAAGTAGATAAAATAATAAATAACTTAAAAACAAACAGTAGTTCAGGGCTGGATGGAATTACGACAAAATCCATAAAATCCATTAAGCCATTGATAATTAATGAGCTTACCATTTGCATTAATAAGTGTTTTGATCAAGGTATGTTTCCAGAGAGTCTAAAAATCGCAAAAGTTTCACCAATACATAAATCCGGCAATAAATCAGATCCAGGCAATTATCGGCCTATTTCCGTTCTCCCAGTAATATCGAAAATTTACGAAAAAGCAATTTATAATCGCCTTGACAAATTCATCAACTCAAATCAAATTCTATCTTCAAATCAATATGGATTCAGGCAAAAGTCAAATACACTTTCAGCTACAGTTGATCTTGTCTCTCGAATAAAAATCAATATTGACCAAAAAAAAATTGTATTAGGGATATTTATTGATTTGAAGAAGGCCTTTGATACGGTGAGTCATGAAGTTCTACTGCATAAATTAACCAATATAGGAATCACTGGTAAAACCCATGAACTTCTTAAATCCTACCTGACAAACCGTTTCCAAATTGTTAAAATCAATGACAAACAAAGTAATCCCAGACCTATCACTTACGGCGTCCCCCAAGGTTCTATACTGGGGCCACTCCTATTTCTAATATACATTAATGATATACAAGAAATCGGGCTTAGAGGAGATGTAACACTTTATGCTGACGATACCAGTCTTTTTTATTACGGCTCTTCTATTACCGATATTCTTCATGATGTAGAAACTGACCTACAGCTACTGAATGAGTGGTTCTTGCGTAATCTACTGACTATAAATATAGATAAAACAAATTACATAATTTTTGCTGCTAAAAATAAAAAGATAGAAGCATTTACACATCCTACCCTGAACGCTAAGAGCATTAAAAAAATCGCATCCGAAAAATACCTTGGCCTAATACTAGACAGCAAGCTCACGTGGGAACCACATATCCAAAAGATCAGGTCTAAATTATCATCTTTAACTGGTGCCCTTCGTGGTTTGTCACGGTGTTTTCCCCCCAAAGTACGCCATCTACTGTATAACTCACTAGTTAAGCCACACATTGATTACTTAATAGAGATTTGGGGAACCGCGGATAAAATACATCTAAAAAAAATTCAAATTGCACAAAATAAACTATTAAAAATTCTATTTAACTACAATTACCTTACTGTATCTAAAACACTATACAAAAACACAAACATTTTTAGCATTACACAAACGTATATCTACAAAACATGTATATTGGTGCGAAAAATTTTAAATAAGGATATCCATAGTAATATAAAATTTAAAACTAAATCCGTCTTACAAAAAATACAACTGCGGAATGCTGATCACTTAGTTTTGAGACCGCCTAGAACTAATTACGGTAAAAAATGCATAAGCTATGAAGGTGCTAAAATATACAATAAATTGCCTAGAGATATTAAAGATGCAAAGTCAATGGCCAGGTTTAAAAAAGCGCTAAAATTCTATATTACTAAGAATATACCCGCATGCCCTTAATAGCATTAAAATAAAAACACACAATTAAATATAAATATAATCATTAATACCTAATTACTTACATATACAAAATCAACCTTGAGTAACTAGGTATTTGCTCTAATTATACTATAAACACAAACCTACCTAATTAATACATATATTAAATATATAGATAAAATTGTATAATGCTTATAAAAATTAATAACAAACATAATAATGTGAGCACACCCAGATATGCCGCATCCATCCGCGCGCTGTTTGTAATGCATGTAAACTCCGAGCGCTTAGTACAATACTATAATTGTAATACATTTCTACCCACACTTTTTAATTTATAATTTTCTGTTTTGTACTTGAACTTTAATATTTTTGTGTTTGATTGTTATATTTATTTTGTAAACACTGTACGTTTTAGTTTTAGTTTTAAGTTTGTTACCTTTCTCATGTAAGTGAATTATGTAATTCTTTATGAGAAATAAAGTTCTTTAAACCTAAAATGTATGTAATTGATACATTTACGTACATTGTAATTTATCAATAATGTCTTGTTCTAGTTAGTTTATGGTTGTATTATCACTAAAGACATTTGGAAGATTTGTATTTTCAAGGTCAAAAAATATTTTATTCCCTATTTTGCAGTACACGACATAAATACTTAACCGAGTCATAAAATACCGATACTGTAGCGAAAAGTAATGAAACAACGTATTTACTTAGTGGACTGATATGCTCTTTTCGTTTAAGATAAGAGAGACTAATAGTAGATATTGCACCTTTTTAAATGTGAACGAACATTTGTTTGATACGTAGATAAACTGCTGAAGCAATAAAAGCTTAAGCAACCTTGGGATAGTATAATATAATGTCTTCTTTATCTCTAGAAAATGTAAGGTTCTGAATAAAATATTGAAGTACAGTGTATCAGTTGAAGCACAGTGTATCAGTTGAAGCACAGTGTATCAGTTAAAGCATAGTGTATCAGTTGAAGCACAGTGTATTAGAAGAAGCACAGTGTATCAGATGAAGCACATTGTATCAGATGAAGCACATTGTATCAGTTGAAGCAGTGTATCAGTTGAAGCACAGTGTATCAGATGAAGCACATTGTATCAGATGAAGCACATTGTATCAGTTGAAGCAGTGTATCAGTTGAAGCACAGTGCATCACATTTACCTGTAAATGACTAGTCAGTGTCAGATGATCTGTGTCCACCAGCACACCACCTCGTACTTCGTCGAGGGGGATGGTGTTATTTCCTCGGAACCAGTGCATCACTGGCACTTGTTCTCTCGAATGCAGGTGAAGAACTGCACATTTTAGTGAGAGGGTCTCACCGGATTCTAAGAATGCTTCTTTACTCATTATTATTTCGGGTGCTGAAAAAAAGATCCTAATTAAAGCTTTGTTTATGTTAGTAATAAGGTTAAATTACCTGTCTAAGTTGAATTTGATGATGAATTTAGTTTCTATAAACGTTACGAAAAGCGAAGTTTTTTGCTTTTAATACTTAGGTCTTCTTATAATGTTATGCCAGCATTTGCCCACGACTTCGTTCGCGTACCTACTTTTTAATAAAATACTAAACACGTCTTCCATTCATTCTGATAAATAATATTTATGCAAAACATTAAATAGATTGAATCATATAATCACGTTGTCCCATAAAAACTTTGCCCGCCTTTTTTTGTACAATTTCTGAAAATCCATTTTTATCAGATGCCTACGACATATAAAGAACACACCCTCCAAGTTTCAACTCCCTACGATCACCGGTTTAGCCTTAATTCTCCAGTAAGTTCCCCAAAATAATTCATTGAGGGAAGAAAAGGGCAAATGATCAAGGTCAAGAAACTAATGCATTGCCTCTCCAAATCTTTATCTTCATTGTACCTCCGTGATTTGTGTCTTATGTAAGATCGAAAGTTGTTTGTAATGTTTGTGATTATATCGTTAAACTACACTATTAACGTTATTTTGGCATATCTTTGAAAACAAGATAAATTCCAATGTATAAATATTTAATCCTCCACGCGGGTTTCGTCATTTGTTTTATAATTTTAATTAATTATAGCTATTAACAATTTATTAGAGGGTTCATATCAAAATATGATGAGAAACTAATTCCATTCAAATTTATTACTTAAATCTAGTTGACAAAACGGTGAACGACAATCTTACTTCGGTAATTCTATTATAAGTAGGTATATTAATTAATCAGATGTTTTAATAGGCGTACATACTTAGTTCGATAGATTATAAACGGCTCAATGAAACTAACAAGATTTTAGAAAATGTAGTAAAATAAAACCTGCCGCTTGTTATATTTTGCCATTAATTTCCCGAGAATCTGTTGAAGTTAAAAAGTAAGCTTAAGAAACGAAAGCTATTAAGGGAACCCCAAGAGAATGCTGAAGACGTCTAAGATTATAAAAGCAAGAGACAACCGATAAATAAATTAATGCAAACTCTTGAGAAATTGTATCATCGTAATTTTGTTCTTTGAAAACATTAATTTCGGTATTGATTTGTTTCATAGAGATAAAAAATGAAATCTGCCGGTTGATGATCGCGATCGTGTGTTTTGTAGGTTTGTAATAGAAAAAAATCACAGGATTATTTATTAACTTAATAAAAACATTATTTGAGATATAATTACAAGAAGTTATCAAGTGGAATGAAACAACAATAACAGATTTAACTCGCCCATTTTATAAAATTTTATGACGTTTTGAAAACTTAAACTTTAGCGAAATTAAGTTTTAAGAATGCCGTCAGCTCAGTCGTGCTACGAATAAGGGAACTGTAAAGTTTTCGAAACGTTAGTAAAATAAAATACGTGACTTAAATCCGGTATAGTAGTTTCATTCCAATGTGTAATAACCGCGAAGGCATAGAAACCATTAAGAAGTTATTACTAACTCTTTTATTATTAGAAACTAGCGGCCCGGCTTCGCCCGGATCCTTTTTTTTATAGCCTATGTCACACGGGTAGAGTGTAGCTTTTCAACTGTGAAAGAATTTTTCAAATCGGTCCAGTCGTTTAGGAGCCTATTCAATCCAAACAAACAAACAAACTTTTCCTCTTTATTATACTTGTTTAGAAATGGATCGTTTGAAGGCATACTCACGGTGTACTGTCAGTCTCACTCGCCTCAGCATCGGTGGGTGTGTTGAGACGTGACAACAATATATCCCAGAGTCCTGAACTTTGGCGTCTGATAAAGCCAGTCGCCAGTTGTCACCAGCCAAGTCTACTCTGTACCTGAGAAAATAAATATTTAGTAATATAAAGAATTCTCGTGTCGCATTGATTGTTGGCAAACTCCTTCAAAACAGATTTATGAAATTTTGTGTGCTTATCGTGTAGGTATGAGAATCAGCCAATAATCAGATTTTTGATACCCCTAAAAGGTAAAGGTTCAGCCCAAATTTTTTTTTATTAATTTTTGGAAATTTATTCAGCATTGAAAATACAACCCTAAAATTTTTACCCCCCACCCTCAACCCTTGTTTAGAGGTACAAAGGTAAACTTCATTGCCAACTAGTTTTTTATTAAAATCCAACTGATAAATTAAATGTTTTATATTTTTATACAATTCGGTTTGATTAGCATTTCCGTAGCGTGTTCACAGAGTTAATAAGTTAAGTTTTTTCACCCTGTTATTAGTATTAAAGTCATATTTACTTTTATTTGGGTTAGTTGTATCAAACCATCACGTTTTACATACCTTTGTGAGAACAAACTTTTAAGTATTAACGGAAATAACATTTAAAGTTTTATCGTTGACAAAAATCTTTATTTATAATAACGTACCTACCTATTATTATGTTGATCACACCCAGTAACCCAATATCTTGTGCCCCAATGCCTACAAAATTTAATACCTCAACGCAAATTGACGAGGGTCAAGAATTCACTAAAGAAGGCATTATATGTGCTGTCGTATGCTTTGCTTGCACTATATCCGCTTAGTAGGTAAAGACACTTAAATATAATATATACCTATTACTAGTGATTTACCCCGGCTTCGCACGGATCCCTATTTTTTTTCAAAATATTCTATAGCCTATGTTACTCGTGGATAATGTAGCTTTCGTATAGTGAAAGAATTTTTGAAAACGGTCTAGTAATTTATGAGCCTATTCAATACCAAACAAAGTTTTCCTCTTTATAATATTAGTATAGGTGAGAACATAGGTGACCTTAAACACCGAGAATTCGTATGGTTGTATATTTAGATGCCTATTATGTTATACAGGACATCTCTAATGAGTCCCCATTAATGAGGAATAAATGGACAATTTAGCTACTATTCAAAAATAATTATATTGAAAATGAATAATTAGGTACTCAATTGCTACGTAAATGATTTCAATATAACTCAATTAAAAACGTTTTCCGATATTATTTATAATATTTATGACAATTATTATTTATTATAATCAATATAGGTAAATATGGTAATAAATTTTTGAGTACTTAATAATTATTTTAACGTTGAAAAATCAAAGCAAGACCGTTTTAAGGTTTTTTTAAGAATTCAAAGGCATTTTAGAAGATATACATACAAGTCATAAAAATGTACGGCGTTGTCAAAGTGGACCCTTCAAATGAGTCCACTCTTTTTATTGTTCCCCTACAAACGTCAGAAGAAAGTGAAATTTTCCAACTTCCTACGACAATATGGCGTGCCAGGTTTATTAAGAAATAGGCATTATTGCTGAACTTTTTCTTATCCAGATAACAGCTGACGTAGTGACTGCCGCAGTACAGTTATGTAATATTTCTCAGACATTTTTTCTTCTTGAAAAGACTAGAGTTTGTGATTGGTTTGGTCTTGACATTTATTATGGCGACAAACTCTTAACAAGTGTTCAAATTACGGACTTATGCAAATTATAATATTGTGGTTTAACATTAGGCATTTATTCTTTGTAAGGATTAACTCTTACTAAGCTGAAACATATGTATGTACCTTTTACTACAGTTTTACAATATTTAAGTTTGGATAATCATAATTGAAGGTTATAAAAACGACATTGGTAGGTATATTTTAGAGAAATACTATGACCTATTTAATTAATTAAAAAGATTCAATGTACCTAGTCATTTTTATTTCAACCGTTTATTTATCAGAACAATGTGTTTGTTTTATTACTTTCTAATTGTATTTAACTGTAATACATTTTACATAAACCACTTTACTTTATAATTATTTTCGTAACTGAGATGATCTGGTCATTAAGCAATTTCGGCGATTATGAAAACGATAAAAAACTGCCTAACTTTATTAAACCAGTCAGCTTAATTAATTCCATTTTTCATGAAGATAATTAAACGCTTTGTGCTTTATGTATATAGCAGGAGCATTAATCTTTCTAGCATTTAAAACTAGAATTAAATTCTATATTTTAACGAGAAGCGGTGAAATAATTATCGCTTATGGGCCGGCTGCTTCTAAAAGCCTCTCGTTGCAGTTATCTGCATAATAAAAGGTAATTAGTCCACCACCAATTGTCAGCTATTTGGCTTTTATATTTTCTAAAAGTCTTTTAAACCATTTCCGTTAAAACTATTATAGATAAGCCGGGATCTTTTATGCAGCAGCGTACACTGCCAATTTGTAAATAAGCTAGATTCCACTTTTTTTTATACATTTTTACAAACAAAATTTATTGTTTTCGTTAATCATAAATACCTTTTGTATTCTTTTTTATACCTACTTCTTCTACTTAGCTATAGCAACCTCTTGTTTAAGTGCTAAAATACCTAATGCGTAATTAGGTATAATTGTAATGCAAACTAAAAAAATATTTTTATTTGTTGGTCCTAATAAAAAAAAACCCTAATATTCCATACCTATATAAATAACAATTCGAAATACATTCAGTTGAAACCCCCGAGTCGTTACGGCCGTTTTAAGTATACGAAATTGTTTGCCAAGTATTTAGCCTCCTGACCACTCTAAATTTACAATTCAATTAAGAAATGACCTACTTAAGCTGCAATTTAAAATGCAAATTAACAATGCTGCTACCTACTAAATATTGTTGTAGAAAATTGGTTTTCGTGTAAGCATTTATTGCATAACAAGTACCACATAACAAAGAAAAATAAGCTTTAATATCTATTTCTAAAATATAATTTACCTTGCGTCTGCTGTGTGTGTGTCTAAATCTAAAGTCAGAAGTTCCAAGTTCTCCCCATCGGAAACACGGAGCCAAGACACCTGAAACAAAAAGGACGTAAAGCCACGCGCTGTTTGCTTGGACTTTGTGTGTTTTCACAGGGATAATTGGTTGGATGAAATTTAGTTAGATATTAATATATTTAGCAAACAGAACAACGGTAAACAAAGGGAAATAATTTTCTACTGTATGTAAATAATAAGGCCGACTGGCGGAATGAACGTTATGTAACATATAATTTGTTAAATATCAGTTTATATAATTATCCTCAGTGGGTATCCTTTTGGGAACATAATAATTTCTAATAAGGAACGTTATTAACAAAACCAGACTTATTTTTTTAAAGAGCAACTTAATTTTTTGGAAAGAACACAGATTGATTCAAGGATGCATATGCGTTTTAAGTGATTAAATGCGTACCATTTTATCTCTAAGTGCAGTAACACGACAGTCGAACACGACAGTGGCGCCAGTGTCCGCATCTAGTGTGACGTCAGAAGTTACGTCACCTTCAAACGACGGGGGGCGAAAGCTGCAACAATGTTAGGTTAATGTTTTCGTGTTATTCCTCTAAGACGCCTCTAAGACGCCTAGGAACTAAGTGTTGTTCTAAGACTTAAGTGTGATAGCAATGAGAAATTTTAGAAGCCCTATCCATGTCTTCTGCAGTATCTAACCTCCATGTAAAAGAGTATAGAGTGTAGACCCAAATAATCCAGCTGTGCCTGGATTCAAGTCTATAAAATTTGCTGAATTTTATTTAAATGGCGGGGGCCTGAAGCAGCAACAACGTCAAGTTAATGTTTTTTTTGTCATCTCACTCTTTAGTGTAACAGGAATGAGAAATTTTAGAAGCCCTATCCATCCTATCCCCAAAATCTAACCTCCATGTAAAAAGTCAAATTCTGGTCCCTGAGCATTCAGCTGTGCCTTGATATAAGATTTCATCTCATTGGGAGTTTAAAAAATGATGCTAATGTTTTAGGTTAGTTTTCTGAGGCAGAACTAACGTTTTCCTCGTCAAATTACATGTTCTAATTATGTCCTCATGACTAAGCAAACCGTTAAGTGAAGGAAGAATTTCAAACGCTTAAAATCCATTACCTATTCCTGGAGATCTTATTGCATTTTTTTTATTATAAGGGCAAAGCCTTGTTAGACATATTAAAGTAATATCCGAAATAAACGAGAGGATTTACGGATTCTCAGCTTGACGAGATTCCTTAAAACTCCAGAATTGCTATTACGTAAATTTCCTTTATCCCAAATGTGGCCTTGCGAATTGTGAAACTTAAACGGTTAGAATTGTTACACTTTGTTATAAATTATGGTGTAGTGATTGTTATTATTTAATATATGTATATTAAAACATACAACATTAACGTTACGCAGGCCATGTTCAAAGGGAAACTAAGTTTTGATTTTAAGTATAATTATATACACTATGTGTTTTCGTATACAATGTGATATATAATATAATATAATATGCAGCCAGTCGCTCCAGTGGTAAAGTAAGCGTCAGAGATATCCGACCCTGCCTACTTAATACGATATTAAATAATTGGAGTCTGATATCTCTGACGCTTACTTTGCCTGAGTCTTGGATGTCTTATACGTATTTATGTATGTTTATCCGTTGTCTAGTACCCATAGTTCAAGCTTTGCTTATTTAGGGACTAGATTAATTGGTGTAAATTGTCCAAGAATATTTATTTTACAGCCCCTTTGGAGTTGTCCACAAAATTTTAAATCAAATATAGACAATTATAAGTATAACCAATGATATATGTTTACTTCGCAGTTTAACGGATCCTTTTATAACAAAATTATCTTCACAATATTCTGATGAAAGGAGAATCTTCTTTGAAATGGGTAAGAAAATATGACATTGTATTTCACCGTTAGTGGCATTTTGGTTCCGTAGATAAACATTGTGGCGGGGCTTTAAGCTTTTTATAAAGCTCATTCTGCGTTAGACAGGTCGAAGATCAAAGACTGATTTTGTAAAATATTACAAAGTGTACTAGGATCTTAAAATGTTGATAGAAATGAGGGTCATTAAATAACCTTTACAAAAGAGGCTAGTGTTCGACAGCAATAAAGACTGATGTCAAAATAGCTTGTCTTTGATCTGTAGACAAATTATAATCATGAAAATAATTATGTAGTAAGTCATGAAAATTTAAGATTAAGATTTACGTAGTAAGTCATAAAAATAATAGAAGTTACTAAATCAATCAAAATCAATGATGTATAGACGTACTTTAAAATTATTGAAGTACCTATATAGTTTATCTTGTACAAAATTTTAAGTTATCAACAGATAAGTACTTACATATATAAAAGTTAAAAATATTATTAACTAGCGGTCCCGGCAGAAGTCATCCTGCCCGTTCGAAATTCAAATTAAGTAACTTTAGTTAGAGAACATTTGTATGGGAAAAGAAAAGGGCTGTTTCTAGGGTTTTCCCGGCAATTATTCGATTTTTTCTCGCCGTAAGAACCATCCTTGGACTTCAACGAACATTTAAAAAAAAAAATTAGCCAAATTGGTCCAGGCGTTGTCGAGTTATGCGCTTACCAAAACATTTTGCGATTTATTTTTATATATAAGAGAAGAAGAAGAAGAAGAAGATTATTATAAGTTGTAGAACCATAAAATTAAATATCGTTGGACAATAAGTAGGCGATTGATATAATTATGTAGACAATATATTTAATGGTAAATAAAAACGCATTTCGGTATCCAGTATTTTCTAAACTGTAGATTCATTTTGGAACCGCGAAGGCATCAGAAATTATTATGTAGATTCATTTATAAAATAATCAAAACATTAATCATACAGCCTTATTGACCGACTTTTCTTTCGACCGACTCAGCGTTCCACCATAGGCAATTCAAGTTATGGCTTTCCATTTACTTTAATGAAACAAAGTCCTTGGTGAAATTACTATAATAGATTTTCCTTACTTTTTGTACGACTATGAAACACCTTCAGGAATGGAATCGCTAATCTCGGGCTATATCTCATATTGCCAAGATTTTATACGACCGTCCGGCATCGACCAATGTTTTTTGTCAGTGTACCAATTTATATAACAGTCCTAAGTGTTGAGTTTCGTAATTGGATGGGCGATTTTCTTTTATTTGGACTTTTGGATGGAAATAAGCGCTAGCTTTTTATCAACATTTCTTCAAATTGCTGGTACAATTTAATACAATACAAATGCTTATTTTTTTTGTCGCCAAATATAAATCTTTGAAATGCACCTATCTGATATTGAATGTTTAAAACCTCTTAAATAATATGAGATACTTACTAACCCAATGAATTCTGATACTCTCTCTCTGTTATTGCAGTTTAGAACGAAAGAACTATAACGGATTGGACTAGCGCATTTTATTTCATTTTACTTATTATAGCTGAGTGAGCTGACTATAGTCTAACATACGCGAGTGAAATCCGTGACAGTTTCATTTCAATAACATGAGATACTTATTTAAAGTTCATATTGGAAAAATAGCTAAAGAAGCATTTTTCTTAAAACCCTGTTTTTTGTGTGTCATTCGACCCACAAGTAACGGTTCTGATAAGCGAATCATTTACAGAATTGCTTCTTTTAATATCACTTCGTATTCAATAGGTATAACAATGTAAAAAGTTTTGTACTAGTTTTGCATTGTTTTAGTTTTATTTCAGTTCTGAAATAAATATGTTATAACAAAAATATTTCGATACATTATTTGGAGTAGTTTTTGAACAAAAGTCAGAATACTAACACGCACGTACCATACAAAGGGCTTGTTTTCCACAAAGGAAAAAGTGTGACTGAAACGAGACCTGTTTCATTCAAACTGGTAACTTGTAAACGTGCCGTGGGTACAAATTTAAGGGTGCCGCTTACACCGAATAATAAAAAAAACAATAACAATACATAGTAAAGAAAGGTAAATTTGAACGTTTTCTACATTGAGACCTCTTTTGAAAATCACCGCAAACAGATTCGTGGGTATGCTAGTGACTAATTGATAAAAAAAAAATACACCTGGAAAACAAATACTTGGGCTTACTAATATTATAAATGCGAAAGTAACTCTGTCTGTCTGTCTGTCTGTCTGTTACGCTTTCACGCTAAAGCTACTGGCCCGATTTTAATGTAATTTGGTACACAGAAAGTCTGGAGCCTGAGAAAGGACATAGGCTACTTTTTAACCGACTGCAAAAAAGGAGGAGTTCCATGCGGACGAAGTCGCGGGCAGAAGCTAGTATTTTATAAGAGCGTATAAGTGTACATTTCAGTTTTATTTATTTTAAATATAGGTTTTTAATTAACTAAGTTAATGGATAAAATATTAAATTACTTTACTGGCCGACTGAGCTGAAGATAGTCTAACACTGTGTTTTGTGTGTAGGCTACGAATACGGGCACTGCAAATGAGATAATATTCGCGAGCTAAATCCGTTATAGGTTTCATTCGAAGATGTCGTTTTTTTAGGGAAATACTTAAATACATCTTTATAAGATGTTGCATAATAAAATATATACCTAAACGTGACTGTAGGTATAAGGTGATGCATGCCTTGTAACGCGGTTATTGCATATAACCAATAACCGCGTTACAAGGCGGTGTAATAAGCAGTAGAGAATATACCCCGAAAAAGATGTTCATTGGACCAGAAAATGAGATAACGTAGGCTGGTACTTAATTAACCGAAATTAGTTCACTTTTCGAGCTACTACGCGGTTTTGAATGGTTCATTTGTAAGGGTGGCTGTTTGGGCAAATACAAATGGAAACGGAATTGTGCTATTTAATTGCGAAATTTTCGTTTCCAATTGAAAGCTACAGTGGATTCTCCATTGAATTGTTTTCTATAAATATCTATATAGATTTCTGGAACGGGAAAAAAATTACCCTCTGATAATTGAATGATTGAATCGTTCTTCGAGGTATTGAGTCTTACATGACGACATTAAATGTAATTTTAATAATCTAAGAATTGGAATGAAACAACTATTAACGGATTTAACTTGCGTATTTTTATTTTATTTTATTTGTTTCACTGGACTTTTAGCGTCAGACTATTGTCAGCTCAGTCGTGCTACGATTATGGAAACTGTAAAGAATCCGAAACTTCAGCAAATAATATAAAATAAAAATACGCGAGTTAAATCCGTTAATAGTTGTTACATTCCAATGTGTAATAACCGCGAAGGCATCAGAACTTATTAATCTAAGAATTCTTAAATAAATCGTGTAAAGTTTTGGTTCAGATTTGTTAGTTAATTTTATATAAACGTAGCTAAATAAATCTGAAAATACTAAGTTTAGTTTTAATGTTAATAAAATATTATACTACTCTTATCACCTTATTTATATTATTATATTCGTATTTTATTTAAGTACTTAAGTATTAACAGAGCATGTTTTATGTTGTGCACGTAAACTTTAATTTTGGTAAATAAATAAAAAAACAGCTGTCTTGAACCCTTATTCAGTGAAACGGAAACAATAAATTGTTACCTATTTGAATGTTGTGTTGCACTTCTTCCCTAAAGGGTTCTTACAGAGGTGAACAAATAAAAATATCCGGCTTTTATAAAGAAACTGTATATTAAAAATGTAAATTAATAAGTAGGTAGTGTAAATAGGTAAATCTTAATACTAAGAATATATCTACTAGTATAAAAAATAAATAATAGTCGGTAGAGCTTAGGCGGTGGGCTATTCTGAATTGTGCGGTGTTATCAATTGCTTTGTCACTATTATTATTGTTTTGACGGGAAGACAGGCCAGAAGGACGCCACTAGCACTAATGGGTGCTAGACCAAAATAAAAAAGAAAAGAACAACATCACCGGGGTACAGCGGAGACGAAGAAAGATGCTAAGCAAGCAGGCTGTTGTACGGGAACCGGTGTGCAGTGCAGATAGGCAATATGAAGGAAAGCGAACTTCGACACGATGCAAGAATAAAAGTATCGAAGAAGCAGTAGCGTGAGAGTAGAAAAAAGTATAAAAAAAAACCCTTAAACAAATGAGGATAACTAGAACAAGGAAGGATAATTATTAATATGATTTATCAGGCGAAGACAATCACTATTTTTGTATGAAAATACTCACAAAGAAACCTAAAAAGGTTTAAATTAAATGAACGGTTAGTGCGCCGGTTCAATGGCCGAGAGCCAAAAAGAAAAAAAAAGACGTGTCAGGAACCCTTGACAGATCATGGCACTATTGCCATATTATGAAAAAAAACAACGTCGACGGGATATGAAAATTATGAAAACAACGAGGATTATACCTGAAATTTAGAAACAATGTACTTACCATTTTTAGTAATCAGGAATAATTACTCCTGCATTTTATTAACAACTAGAACAAAAAAATATCAAATACGATTCCTATTAAAAAGCTACTTTAAACAGCTACACTGTTATAGTTGTCATAGATACGACGACTAAGTAGTTTTACTTGGATTCTAGCTAATTGAGCCAATATGTTAAGGTCCCAACACACTTTTTACTAATAAATTGCAATTTGCAATTTAGGGTGGGAGGTTGAAAATTTATATGCAACAGTTGTAAGCATTTCTTAATTGGTGTTTTTTCTTGTGTATGTTTTTAGTGATATACAACCTTTTTTATCAATGATGTGCGTAACTTTAAAAATAAGTAAATAGTATGAACACCGAACCTTTTTAAAGAAGACAAAAATATAATTTAAAATTTGTTCATGTAGGTATAGATTCATTTGTTTCCTTAGTTACGTGTTATTTACTTAGTAACCAATTACGTGAACTGTCGTAGGCTCAAAAAGCGTCTAGAAGGCCAAGACTATTAAGTTGTTAGTGCTATCAAATTATAATAATTATGTTAAAATTATAGGAAATTGCATTGCCTGCGACTATTATAATCTGGTGCATGGATAAAATAAACTAAAGAAAAGTCAAATCGAAGTGAATTGAAAAGGGTGTTCGTTTCTGTAGATTGTGTTCATGTCAATGAGTCTATTAATATAATTATATTCAAATTGATACAGGTTGGTGCTTTTAGTCCGTCGTTATCTGTAAAAATTTCATAGAAGTGTATCGTAAAACGTTTATGAACGATCATAAAGATTTACAATAAAGGTACAGTCTTTATTGCTCCGGACTGTAAACTTGATGTCGGTAGTAAAATAACGCCTAAATGCTGAAATTTTGATTTTATCTATGGTTCATTACTGAATAGAATTTATTTAATGAATGGGCTCTGTTGATATTCGTTAATTCGTCTTCCGTAATTCTTTGGAAATGTGAACTCCTCTAACAGATTTCTGCAGTGGAATCCCTGGTTCTTTCTCATCATTCTACTTATTCTGAACCCTACCAATGTTGTTCCATACTTGTAATTGGGGCAAAAGCTGGTCATAGTCATTGTATTCTAGTGGCTACTATAGTGTCTCGGTTTATATTTTTGTTTGTGTGTCTCATGAGTAAATAAATAAATAAATATTTATACATATCAATATTTATTTACTTATTTTTACAAGTATTGGTAATGTGATTAGAATTTGTTGTTGTGTTATGTTTTTTTTGTGTTTACATTCTGCGGTTTGTTTGTTTTGCTTGAAAGAAAAGTCTGTTTTTTAATTGTCACAAACTGATTGTAAAAAACAAATTACTTAAATATTACATGTTTGGAGAGTAGCAGTAACGTTGTCTTTTTTACTAAGCCAAAGTCATAATCTATTAATATAGCTAAAATAATATATTATTATCTACTTATTAGCAGTTCTATATGAAATTTATCCTTAGCTTTCTTGTCGGTTATAGTAGACATTTGTTCCAATGTGTTTTTCAGTAAAGGGGTATGCCGAAACTTTAATACCGTATCCATTTATTGAAAAACAAATAGGTATCAAATAAAGTAAAGTGACGTACTTACTTGTCATGGAAATGCTTATTGCTTGTAGCATAAGAATCGAAGATGTAGTTCAGCATGGGTGAATCTGATTTACCCTGCTTCGTCTGTAGTCGCCTGGGTTTCACAGTTGCCATCCGCACACCACTTCGAAATATGCTTGGTGGTGTCATTGTGGGTCGTGTCTCCGTCGTTCTCATTGTAGGTTCTGTGTCTGGTGATTCTATAAAAAAAAGAAAATCGTTTGTTTTGGAAGTTATCTTTAGCGTCGTTGCAAGTATATAAAAATAAAGAAATGGTTTGTTTTGGAAGTTATTTTTTGCGTTCGGTCGTTGCAAGTTAATACAAAATTTCAGTTTATCATTAGAGTTGGTTTATTTTCATTGTTGATTTTAATGAGCGAAATTTGCAATTAGGAAGTCTAGTAATTAATCGATAATTTTCGAAATAAATTAATTGATGCAAATCATTATAACAATAGCTTCATTTTTTAAATGAATCGTTTATGAAGTATTGACTGTAGATATATATAATTACATATTATACGAGATAAAATGTTTAAAGTATCTTCAATTTAACAAACAGTAAAAGTGCTCAGAATATTTTAATCATAATTTATGATTCCAACGCGGTGTTACACATTGCAATTAAATAATTAATTACAGCGGATGTAATTTACGTAGGTATTTTATTCTATTTGGTGACTTTTCGAAAATTATACAGTTCCCTTAGCTAACTGACCTGACGAGTGAAACGTGAGTATTAGACTATCGTCAGCTCAGTTGGCTACGAAATGGGTATTGTATAGTTTTCGAAGCGTCTCCAATTACAATAAAATACGCGAGTTAAATCCGTCGTACATATTTTATCCAGTATGAATGTTATTCTATTTACGTAGGTAAAGCTTCTATGATTGACAGTTAGTGTTCTGTTGTAAATATTTCATTTATAATCGAATGTTATTCCAATGATATTTTGTGTTACGTGCAAGGGTTTAGCACGCTGCCGCTAGTAAAAGCGTAGGAGACGGTTCGAATCTCACTGGGTGTCTAAAATTTGTATACTTACCCTTGTCTTTGTACAAAAATATCATTATAATCAAAAACTAATGGTACCTATTGAACCAAGAATATCAATCAAATTTCGATTGATAGATCGTAGTTAATATCGAATGTTAGTCCGTTTTGTGTAAAGCAGTGTTATTTACCTGTGGCGTTAGTTGGTGGTGCGATGGCCCTGGTGAGTACCGCCGCCACGAGCAGCACAGTGCGGTGCATGCCGCCGCATCCTACCCGCAGAGCAGGCGTCCTACGACAAACAAAACAATCCCATTAGATATTGGAATGAAATAAATCAGTCTCTCGCTTTACCTGGAAAAATAACTTTTTTGAGTTAGCTCCCTTTAGATATTGGTGTGGGATGTCAAATATAAGAAAAGATAAGACATACACTTCGTTACGTCTTCGTCGTCTTATATCGCACACCTAGATCTAAAGGGAGCTAACTCAAAAATCTGAAGATTTAAATTAAACACACGCTAAAAAAAAGGATTCGATTCCTTACAACAATTTCGCCTCTGCCGAAAAAGTTGCTTTTTTTGAGTTAGCTCCCTTTAGATCTAGGGGTGCGATATGTTAGGTATATTGTCGGTTACGTTATTTAATTGGCCATAATTAAAAATATTTTAGAAAATTTGTTATTTCTTTGGAGTTAATATTTATAAGTGAAATAAAATGCATAAAAGCTAATTTGGCTTGGGGCAAATTATACACATAGAAAGTATTTATATGCACTTAACAAATTCCAACATATTGTAATAATATGTAAGTACCTACAGGAAGATCCTGCCTCTCGTTGGTTCAAATCTCATACAAATAATGCCACATTTCGTTTGGAATATATTTGAATCTATCAATTCGGTTGTCAATTCAATCAGATCTGAAATACGTTTTATTGAAAAAAGGAGTCGGTTATTCTAATCTCAATGCCCGAAGAGCTCAAGATAAGGCAGGCTTGCCTAAATTGTCAAAGGAAAAACCTCGAATAAGTTTAACTTTAGCATAAGAGTATTGTCAGTTCAGTCGTGCGATTATGGAAACTGTAGAGTGTAGAGTCTACACACTACAGTTTCCATAGTCGTAGTTTACTTTACACTATAGAGGTTTCCAAACGTCAGCCAATAAAATAAAATACGCGAGTTAAATCCGTATATAGTTAGTTGTTTCATTCCAATTGTTTTTTATTACACAATAACCGCGAAGACATCAAAAATGATTAAGCTCTAATTTTGCTTAAGTATTAATTTCATTAATTTTAATTCTCCTTTCAAATCGTGGCCTTTAATTAATATTGTTTAGAACTTTAACTTCATTGCGATAAATATTCCAGTCGTAAGGTTGGTCAAAACTTCGCCACCACTTTAATTGAATAAATTATGTTATTATTTAGATTAGATAGATAATCATAATATACCTATTGTTATGTCAAATTGTACTCATATCGAGATCGTCAATACAAAATAATAACAATGAGATTGTATAGTTTAAAATCGTATAATATTGTATCATTACAAATTATGACGTGAATACTTTGATTAGGTATGTACCTAATCTATTTTGGTACTTAATCTATCATGTGATAGATACACATTAGATGACCAAAAATTATTGGACACAACTTCCGTCAAGTGAGCTTTAGAAGCACTTATCTTTGTTATTTTTTTGTTTAGATAAGACAAAATACGTGAACAATATTTTTTAATACTCTGTCGTACTAAATTGAATTTCGTTGTATTTACCCAGTCGTTCCTATTATTAGGTATTCTGAACAGTATCGTAATACAATAATACATTGTTATTATAACTATTTTGATAGCGCTTTCGAGATTCGGGCATATTTGCTTAGGCGACTGTGTTTGGGACACTCCGTTAAATTCTCTTAATTCTATTGGTTTAACAATGGTTTGTTTCCGTAAAACATTGATACCTACAGATTTATATTTTGAAATAGCACTCGTTTGTGTAGCAACAGATTGGGCTATTACCTAATTTGATTCATACAAAGGCTTTATAGGTCTATAATGGTTTAGTGCTTCATTAATGAACCAGGAAATTTTGCGGTATCTGAACAAAGCGCGTTTTGCCTCCTACCTCGATGTTAAACCTGTATGTTGCCGTTTATTTTAAATAGCAAATTTGAAACTGTTGATCATTGTTTTTCTACTTTGTTACCTAAAACTGAAATTATTTTTTTCCATGTTGAATTGAATTATATTGGTTGTCTGAAAACTCTTTCTAATCCTGTTGTTTTGGTTTATAGGTTTTAGATCTGTCGATATTTTGATATTTTGTTGTGTGAGGTGACAACATTTTCAAATAAAGGTTTAGGGTAAATAAATCATGAATGCTTTGTAATTTTAATACTTAATGTGGACTATACTGTAGAGAATATCATTACTAAGGTTGTAATGAATATGTAATTATGCTCACAGCATCGTCGAGAGAAATCGATAGATTAGTAGCGCACCACAAAGTCGATCAGGCTCTTGAAGGTTGTCTGTCCCTGTCTTAACATTATTGCTGTAATTGAATTTTGATACAACCAACTAGTAACTAACTAGTTCCTAACCTAGACTGGTAATACCTTAGTTTATGTTACTAATTATCTATGAAATATGATATGAGCAAAGTTCTTTACTCGTGTGATCACAATACATCGTTGATACGTAACTAATTGAAGAATTATATATTTTGGAAAGTAATTTTCTCCGAAATGTAGGTACAGTTTCTTATAATATTACCTAGTTAGTAAATGAAATCTTTCACGACCAGGTACTTGATATATTTAAATTAAAATTATTAGTTATTATGACTTGTGTTCCGGTGGTCACGGAAGTAAGTGTGGTAACTTTAGGAATGGCTGAAGTGCGAATCTCCATGACATCATAAATAGGTTACAAATTCTATTTTTATTATGATACTACTCTAATACTCGGTTGCCTTCCGTAGTTATAATATTATATAGTACGTACGTATTTACTGTTTTCATACATATACTGTTGCCTAACGTAGATTTGACGTGTGCTGAGGGTATCAAACTAACTTCTGTTAACTTTGCTAACTGTAGTAACTTTAGATAAATCTGCTTTATATAAGGTTTGTTTTGATCATGATTTATTAGTTAGCTAATCACATGTTCAGCTTGTAAAGTAATCATTTTGCAAACTAAACATATTTCATGTTACTGGTATTTCGTTGTTGAGATAGCAAGGTTTAAATTATTTAAAAGCATTTATTAACTATAGAATGGAATGTATGAATATACCCAAAATATTTTATTCAGTTTAGTGTTTACTTGACTAGCGCACCACGGCAACTAAATAGTAAAATCAAATAGAACTGTATAAAAATAAAGCATAAAAAAGTATCAAAAAAGCCATGTATCAGCAAATCGCTAACAGAATTTTTTAGGTCCTGTTTTTATTTCACATTTGAGTAAAAATATGACAGTCTAAACTTTCGTAACTGAGGCAAACTTTTTAGCTTAACATGTAACTATGACTAGGTATGTAGATTAATTTGCTTATCCTTAAGAAATACCATACCCAAATATAAACGTCGGTAATTGATTCAATTTAATTTCCTTTTAAAAAAATAGAATTATTGGTTATTGTACATCTAACTTAATTTAAAAATAATTAATATAATAAAAACTTAATTTAAATAGAAATTATTTTTATAAACTCAGTAAGATTCACAGTCTGTATTAAACAGGTACTTACCTGATTAGCACCTGCAACCCACTACACTATCACAGCTAAACGACTTACCTAATCTAGTTGGCAGTGTTCTTTAATGATTTGGTTCTAAATTTTGTGTAACTTCAATTATCTTGCATCGTATTTTATAAATAGATCCATAAGACTACTGATTATATTACCTTATTAAGCTCGAAGGATTAAAAAGCATCATTACGTATCACAAAATAAGTTATGACCCTAGAAAGTCAAGTGAAAATAGGTGGGTTAGTAGGTAATTTCATTATGACGTTGACTAACTTTGTAACTTTTCTTCTATCCATCCTATATCGTGAAGGACATTTGCTAATTGTAATAAGGGTCGAATACCGTAATCCATATTATTATCTACCTACTTAGTCCAGATTGATACTATTACCTACTGGTATAATTATTTAATTCAGTAAAACAATCTTGGAAACAAGTCAATTATAGTTCGGTTTGTCTACTACAAAATTCATGCCGTGACGATAGGACTGTACTTAAACTTGGAAGTCTTGTTAAGGAAAATTAATTATACTTCACTGGAAACCCCAAGTTTTAATTTGACATCCATTAGAAAACGAACTTCCTTAGATATTTGAATAGCTTAATTTTAGTTGGGAACTTAAAAACATGCAAATTACAAAATGCGGTGCTCTGGGAATGCTTTCATGAGAGTATTAAAATACAGCTGCCTGAAATTTGTTGAAGTTGGTTTTAGATGCAAGTTTTTTTATTTGATTATTAATTTTATTAATGACTAGATGAGATACTGACTAATTATAATAACAAGAAAAGCAGTTGAAATCACTATAATCAAATAACAAAAAAATAACAAGTACCTAAGCATCAAATAATGGTCATCTCTTAATATTTTTTTCGTTACGGTGTGGAAACAGGTGACAATCTATTTTGCTTTGGACACACTTTTAAACCAAGGACACACTTTTAATTTATCTGACACATTTTCGAAATTGATATTTGTAGTTATATTTTATTAAAACTTAAATAACGGAAAAGTGAATAGGGAGAAACAGTCTCTTTATTTTCTTTTTCATAATAACATGTGTATAAAAAATCCTACACAGGTTTACATTTCCTTAATGTTTTCCTTCCCATACAATATCATTATATTATGCTATTGTGCCAAAAGCAACATGTTATTTTTCAGTTTTGGCTATTGTTACAATTGAATGGTGTCTTTGTTTGTGGCCGGAAAAGGCAAAAATCGCAGAAAGGTTACATTTGACAGAGGTTCGTTCAAATAATTTACAAAGGCTGGTCTAATTCCACATAGTGATGCGTAGTCACGGAACGCGGGGTGTGGCAATCCCGTAGGTTATTACTTTAATGCCTTTGTTACTCGTATTTAATTAGACAAGGTTCAAAGTTGTTAATCGTACATTTTTAATCTATCCAGTTGGCATTTTGTCACTTACCTTCAATTTGGTTAATTGAAATTAAACGTGCTATCCAAACTATACTTATGGTTGTTGACTGAATTAAAGTTGCTAATGACTGTGTGTATCCAATTTTATAAAAACGTGAACAACTCGCGAGGGAATGCAGGGAATGATCTTTTGTCTGTATACAAATTGGTTGCCTACAATTAATAATCACACTAATATTATAAAGGCGAAAGTTTGTAAATGTGTAGGTAAGTGTGAATGTTAGTTACTTCTTCGCAAAAAAACTGCTATATGATTTTTTACGAAACTTTATAGGCTATATTTTATTACACTTTTGAGTAAAATGCACAGACAAAGTCGCGGCCAGAAGCTCGTGCTATAATTAAAATGTATATAATGATTATTATGCAGAGTGACACACAAGAACTTGTCCATTATGTATTAATTATATTTCACTCGCAACTAAATATTTGAACGGCATATTTTGTACCTATAGATATATCTACAGTTGAAATATGAAGTGTTGTACAAGAGCGTAAAGCTAACTCATTGTCGGGCTAGTATCCCAGAGGTCACCCGACCCATCACTGCGACGTATTCCACTCTAGTCTCTAATATACGGTAAGCTGAAATTCACGACCCATAAAAATTGTACTGTTTGTTATCGCAGTACGTTTTATGATGGATTATTTTGACTGCTATCGTTAAACGTTTGCGAATCGTTTTTGCGAAACGTGATTTAAAAAGTGTTTAGAAAAATAGTTGTAGGAACAAGGGAAATGCAAATGACAATTAATGAAACCCATCATAAAATGACAGGTCATTGGTCTTAGCCTCATCTAAAAATAAATGGAAGCCGAAGTTACCTGTGATTCAGCCCTAAATTTGTCATGTTATATCTGTATTTATTTAGTGTCACCCCTGTTCAAGAAACAAGTAGGTAGGTAGGTACCTTGTCTATTATAATAGTACGTAGGTACCTATTAGTGTGTTGTGACTAAATCACCTACATTAAATATGTATGGCGTGAACTCGACTAGACGGCGCGTGACCTATATAAATTAAGATCTTAATTTGTACGAAAATGGATTTAATTTCCTCTAAAACTATTAAGACTAACTGAAAGGGTCTGACCGGAAACCGCTGGCAAAGTTAGGTTGAAAGTAAATATGTTTACTAATGGTTTATTACAAAAGGACATAATGATAATATATAATTTCGTTGTTACGCTATAAAATATAAACTCACCTTTTGTTTACCTTTTGGATATTACATGAACATTATTGTTGAGGGTGTTATAAAACATATAAAAATACAGGTCTAATGTAATTTGATTTCTCTCAGTTGGTATTGTAAAGGACACCAATGTTACACACAAAATGAATAGGGAGGCAATAATACTTTTTTTTTGTCCGTAACATAAACATTAATTAATAGTGAGACCTAATTAATTTCAAAGAAAAGCAAAGTTTTCTTCTCGCTCTTGATGAAATCGTTCTTAAATTTTTAGTTTTATATTCACTATTTCAAATTGTTTTCAGATGTTTAGGATTTTTCCCTTTTATCCATCTTTACTTTATTGCATGTTACTTTACTTAACTCAGTGAAGTGCTTACCTACCTACAGTAGATATATATAAATTTTCCCTTAAAATAAAATATTTTAAGCAGTATATGTTGGTGAGGAATGGACTGTTATGAAATGCAATAGGTTTATGAATAATAGAGGAATTTAATAGGTAACTTTACAAACACAATACAACACAATATCACAACACAACTTAACCAAATGAAACTAAGTGACAATAGAAATAAGAAAACAATCGGTATTTAAAAAGGGCAATAGCCAATTAAAAGTAAAACTATAAAAACTATATACACACAGCAAGGAGTACGCAACATCCCACCCCCTTGTGCACGAAAGTGCACAGACTAGCCAGACTACCACACTAGCTGATGCAGGTAGCTTGTCTAGTTTTTAGGAGTCGGCGAAGCAAACTCCCTGCGGTGGCTACATCTACCACTCTCACGATTCCATCAAGTCCGGGGAATGTCGCCGAAACGCGCCCGCGGAGCCACGTTCCTCGAGGTAGGTTCCCGTCTACAACCAAAACCATGTCACTTATGCCCAAGTTTTGTTCGGCGTTTGCGCCAACCTGTCGCTGTTGCATTGTGGGTGGAATGGTGTTAACGTTTCTTTGTTGTCGGGATGGGTACATGTCTGAGTGGTCGCATGTGCAGTGGTGGAATTCACAATGGCCCATAGCAAGGAGTACGCAACAGTATATTTTTTTATTGTATTTTTTGCGTGTTCCACTGTTATTTTATGACTACTTACACAATACTTAAAAGTTGTTCCTATTATTTATATTTGAAGGCATTATTATAAAAACGATTTAAGAGACAACAAATTCATTTAAATTTGAAAACCTTTTATATGTGAACGGTTGTGGGATAAAAGATTGAAATAAAATTATAATCAAAAAACGTTTATGGCTTTTTTAAATCTCGTTTAAATTTTTCCTGGTTTCTTTGCAAAGTAGGTGAGTAGGTAATTATTAACTGTTATTTTAATTGGATTAAAACGACCGAAACAAACCATACTTTTCAGACCTAACTATTAAACAACAATCTGGGTACTTGCTTAAAATGTTTTTGATTGAACAAACTTGGTACAAAGTGTAAAACGAGTGTCAATAGACTGATAATAAATTTAATTGAGATGGAAGATCGAATAAAGCCCAGAGACTTGAGTTTTATCTAGACCTGTCCAAAACAGACATTGTCTGGTGTAAATTTTAATTCAGTTGACATTTTATCCGCGTACGGGTTATTGGCCTGTTCGATGTTTGTAACCCAGTTAAGTCCTCTGGGATGTACCCAACCCTTTTAACTTTATTTATCAGAAATGGAACGAAAGGCCCTTCGGGAAAACTTCGCTTTGCATGACGGCCGGTTCCAACAATTCCCGTAGAAATGTTGACATTCGCCGTAGTTTTACATATTGATTTCTTTTTCTGTATGAATATTAATGTGGGTAATATTTAACGTATTGAATCACAATTTATGTTGCAAGCTTCCTCATGTGATAGGAAGGCGAATATTGACGCTAGATTGTGTAGAAAGGTATGTCGTATTGATAGATAGGTTATCTATAAATGTAGCAAAGGTATGCAATAAAAAAGATAAATGCTAAGTAGTTACTAACACTGTTTATTTTTAAATTTACTATTTTACTGTACGTCGCATAATTGAAAAATAATTATTCCTTTTTTTACAAACGAAATAATTTTATTTAATATAATTACAGCTTTCTAGGTAGGTACCTATACACTTACACGGTATTTAGTAGATAAAAAAAATCACTAACAAAATTGAATACTATCGTACCTATTCAATTTATGTGCGGATTTAATTATAATTAGCTGAAATGATATGGTTTAATAATAATGTATATTGGCTGTAATTATATTAAATTCTACCATGCAGACTAATCGAAATTTTGTAATTGTAATAAGTATTGATTTTCCAAATTGAATGGAAATTCTGTAAAACTACATTACTTGGCAAATAGCGCAGAATGTCAATTAATTAATGATTTTTAATGCTTTTGCGGTTATCATTTATGTGTGTGAAGTTAGCAGATCAAGTGCCAGCAGATCAAAAAAAATTGGAGTTCTATTGGCATGCATCATAGTTCTATAGTTCCTGATACTTTTCAGAAATAGTTCTGGCGGTTTTCCCTGGAAAAATCCAACCTAAAAAAATGATCTGCTAACTTCCCGTAGCAGATCATATTTTCCAAAATAACGAATAAAAGGGCGTATTCGACGTACAAAATATAGTTCTATAGTTCCTGATACTTTAAAAAAATAGTTCTGGCCATTTAGGCCAGTTTTTTTTTTTTTTTAAATATCTATGATTTGTTAACTTCACACTTGGGATGCTGGGCCCCTGAAGGTGCTACAGCATTAAATCTGGGCTTAAAAAATGCATAAAAATAGAACAATACAATTCTGAGGAGTTCTGGTTTTTAACGATTATAGTTTTTTATTAAATTAATTTAACGAAATAAAGACTAATACATAGGTACGTACGATAAAAATTCAATTTATTTATCATCAAGAGTTCTACTTTGTCTACGATATTGAAACTGTTGTTTAGAGTGCATAGATCATACTTGAGTAGCTTAAAAAATATTTTGGACATAGTTCTGGCCATTTGGGTCACATATAATATTTTAAACCTGGGACGCTGGGTCTCTGAAGATGTTACAGTACCTATCAAATTTAGAGTTACATTATCGTTCCGTAATTAGAACCTATATAAATAGACATTTTGGAAAATAATATGAAACTAGTTTTGTGATATAGCATATATATGATTAGGTGCGGATGGATTATAGTATTTGAGTTAGGAGAGGATCGTTTTTTTTTTTGTAGGTCGTCATATTTGTACCATACGTCTCCCGATAGTGTATAGGCGATATAGTGATTTAATTTGGCATCAAAATCTGTCACACCTATTAAAAAATATGATTTCCCTCCTAAAGCAATAATCTGTTTGATGTTGGATAATCTGTGGGTTACTGCTTGTTTGCTATCACTGACGTAACCAGGATCGGTAACAATGGAAGTATCGATTATTAGATGGTTACCAAACTCCAGTGACACATTCATTTGCGTGGCGCATTTTGAACAAGACCTGTTCATTGTGTCCGTGAACATGCAATCGTTAATCGCCTCTTGCATTAAATGTAGACCCTCCCACAGAAGCATGTTCACATTGACAGGAACCAGTTGGAACTCTCTCAGAGTTTCGTACCCACAGCTAGAGCATTTATTTCGATACGCATAACTAGGTTGCTTTTCAAAAAGCGACTGTGCCAGAAGTGCTGCGTTACATTTGGCAACCAGTCGTTTTATTTTCTTGGTGGTTACCGAATTTCCAAAAATATAAGTGTTTAATAATATTTCTGCTCTTGTTTTGTAATTGTTGGGGATCGTAGCGATATACAATTAGATACACAGCTTACTCGAACAACTCGTTTAATTGACAGAGGAAAATTGTAAAACTAGACAAAAGAACAATATATTAAAAAGGTATAAAATATCTTTAAAAAGTATATTATTAAAAAGGTCGGTTGTGTTACTGTCGTCAACAGTAATCATGCCTTGTTATTTTCTTTTTAGAAGATATTTCGTGCGCTAAGCGTATTCCAGGACAATCGATGGATTTAAGACACTCATTGTATTTCTTGCTACAAGTGAGGCCACTTAAAATAATTTGACAAATTGAATCAAACGCACATGTCTCTGTGACATTTAATTCAATGCCGTCAACACGTACTGCACCACACATGCTTCCGTTTAACATGACTGAGATTTGGCTCTTATTGGCTTCTTTAATGAAATCCCACTCGGGACAATTTTCCAGGCAAGTGGGATAAGCACGTTTTCGTGTCCGTGGCTTTTCTGTTGTAGTATCACAACTGCGTTCAGGGTTTTTTGTTAAACCACCCCACTTCTCCTGAACATTCCAGTCGTAATCGGCCGGGATGTTCTCATCAGCCATCTCATGCTGCATACGGAGACATCGAAAAATCTGACTTTGTAGTACAACGCTCCTTAATTTTTTCGTATAAACGATCGAGGTGTTGTACTACGAAGCGATCGATACGCATTGGCAATTCGCCTTTAAAGTCTCGGTTCTTCAGATCGTTGAATTCAGATTCAACGTATGCGGACGTCGCAGTTTCGGCCCCACGACCGAATATTGGAACCATACTACGTGTCCATGGGAACATATGGAAGCAATTGTTTTTTTAATTTTAATGCGAAATTTTCGCTGTTACACGCATTGATCGTGTCACCAGAATTCGATCTGTCTGCAAGATCTTTAGCCGATCTTAACAATCGATTACTCCACATCTTCAATGCGTTATCACCCTCTATATTATCTACGTCGGTGTCAAGATGGTCAATGATTGCGTCGTCGTCTTCTTCATCACAATTTTCTTCATCGTTGAGTTGTTCTCCATTAATGTTATCGTTCAAGAACCTCAAGACGTTCCTCAGATGGTAGAGGTATATTATTTGTATCTTTTCCTATGGATTTGTCTCTGCCAGCAAGCCAACGCGATATCATCATAGCCGTCAGATGACTGATGTCTAATAGGATGAACGTTGACGGCAAAGTAGTCGACGTACTCACAATGTCGGGAAGCGGCAGTTAAATAAAGAGATGAATTATAAAACCAAAATAGATAGCCAAAGGGATTAAATAAGATTAAGAGTATTTACAAAGAATATAAAATAAAGAATATATAGTATTTACAAAGCTGTAGAATATTTACAATAGTATGTGGGTGTTTGTGATATTAACTTGGGATATTATTTTAAATCAAACCAATGACTGTATGTATCGAGATATAATTTTTGACAGATTTACAATGACATATAATAGAACAAAATATTTTTTTTAAATAACGAAATATAAAATAGAAACAGCCAGTAACAGTGGGTGTGTGTAGTACGTAGGTGTGAGTGAATGAGTGACTATGAACGCAGAGTTGAGATGAAGAGGCGATGGAGGTTTACAAAACTATATTATGTACATTTGCCGCGCGCTTTAAGATTCCGGCGACGCGGCCTTCCCGCACGTGTAGTTAGTCGCCTTGCCTCCAGACTAGTTAGGTACATCTCCTTGTTGATGACATCTTCCACCGTGTGTGTCGATCGTTCCTCGCACCACACACCACCGTCCTATCCTATTCCCACCGTGAATCCAATCCTGCGAAACAGCATCCCTGAGTCGGTTCTTAGGACGTTTACGGTGTTTGCCCCGGAACAGCTCAGCCGAGCTAGCTCCGGCACCGTTGCGTTCCATCCACCGCCTTCATCGCACACACTATTCATTAGCACCCGCGAAACGGCGTAACTTGCCCGGCGCCCTCCCTGAGCAGCTTAGCCGAGCTTGCTCCGACACCGTGGCCTCCCGTCCGCCGCATTCATCGTACCGGCTAACAGCATTTTCAGGTTGGATATTTTCAGGGAAAACCGCCAGAACTATTTCTGAAAAGTATCAGGAACTATAGAACTATGGTGCATGCCAATAGAACTCCATTTTTTTTTTTGATCTGCTAACTTCACACACATGGTTATCATACACTTGAAAAAAAAACTAAAGAATTTTACTCGCGTACCTGATTAAGTGATGCTAACATTATGTCACTAGTAGGTAGGTAATATTCCGAGTTTTATTCCAATACCTACTTCATAGATTTTCTATTATGGACAAAGGTTTTTCCGGGATTTGTTTCCAAAAAGGCATTTTATCTGTTTTTGTAAACTTTCTTAGCAGATATGACATTGTTCACTGCTTACGCCACAAATCATTAAAAATACTTAATTCCGTTTAGATTATAGCTAAGTAAGTTGTAGGTATTTCTAAACTTTTGTGATAATTTTGTAGATTGGTTGAGTTTTTGGGTTTTCGTAGGACAGTATATTTTTTTACTTTACACTTTAATGGTAGGAGGGTAAATTCTTTCAGTGATTGCAAAAATATTTACCTACATCTAGGGTATAAAGCCATTATCCAACGTGTATTTAACCCCCGACGCAAAAACGACGGGGTGTTATAAGTTTGACGTGTCTGTGTGTGTGTGTGTATGTGTGTGTGTGTGTGTGTGTCTGTCTGTGGCATCATAGCTCCGTAACGCATGAACCGATTTTGATTCTGTTTTTTTTGTTTGCAAGATGAATATGTCGGGAGTGTTCTTAGCTATGTTTGATGAAAATCGGATAGGTAGTTTAATAACTAGAGGGGGGGGGTAAAAGAGGGGATGCAAAAATAAATGTCGACAAATATACTCGAGTGGGGTATCAAATGAAAGAGGATCACGAGTACATTACAAAATCGAAATCATAATGAAAATCGGTTGAGTCTTTCCAAAAATATTGGGAGTGAAAGTGGGGATGGAAAACCAAATGTCTACAAATATACCCAAGTGGGGTATCAAATGAAAGAGGATCGCGTGTACATTACAAAATTGAAATCATAATGAAAATCGGTTAAGTAGTTCAAAAATTAGTAGAGTAATAGTGTAAATGGTAAGCCCAATGTCGACAAATATACCCGAGTGGGGTATCAAATGTACGAGGATAACATGTACATTACGAAATTCCATGTGAAATAAAATTAGTTAAAAATAATAATATGTAGTAGGTACCTACTTACAAAAAGTATGAAATAAAAAATAAATTAAAAATTTAACAAACCCCCGACATAAAAACTAAAAGGCCCTCTAAAAAGTATAACAATAATAAAATCTTAATATTAGTTACCTAAGTATTAATATTTCTACAAAGAAAACGTCATGTCGGGGGGACCGTAGGTTTAGGTAGATTGTAAATATTAAGTAAGTAGTACTACACCTAAATGAGAAGCGGTCCCCCCGACATGACGTTTTCTTTGTAGAAATATTAATACTTAGGTAACTAATATTAAGATTTTATTATTGTTATACTTTTTAGAGGGCCTTTTAGTTTTTATGTCGGGGGTTTGTTAAATTTTTTTCTAGGCTGTTTTTTACATTTTTACTACTTAGCACTATTTAAAATTTCACGGTCGCCTTTTAATGGTGACGCTGTTAAAATTATGCTAATGTCGTTTATGCCTAACTTGGCCTCCTTCTCACATTTGCATTTTGGTTAAGTTTCCTTCGTGGCCGGCAAATTAACTGTGATAAGGTTTAGAGTTCTTTTAGGTGTTCAGATCCAGAGAAAAGATATCTTTTATTACAAACAGATGCAATTACAAACCCCCTATTGAATGTTTACTTAATTAGAAAAACACAGCTCAAAGGAAAACAATATTTTTATGGCAGTATATATATTCTTAATACCTATTTGGTAGGTATATTTTTTCTTTGTAAGTGCAGTACCTATCCAGTTTCTTATTTGTAGCTACGCGTTAATTTCAACTTTCGCACCGTTTGTTCCAAATCAGAACCTTGCAAAACCCAATAAAAAAATTGGTTCCACATTGGAGTGAAACAACTATAGACGAAATTAACTTGCGTTTTTTATTTTATTGGTTGATCCGTGTATAGATCTTTAAACTGCGAAGGCATCAGAAATTTATTTGGTTTCACCTTAAGCGACTATAGTTCTGCGTTGATACGTTCGTTATATCTTGTTTTATAACCATCTATATTCATAATATAAGTAGGTACTTACCTACTTATATTATGAATATATACATAATATATCCATATGTCAACTTGGAAATGTCGGTTAGCAAAACTTCTCTATAATTTATGAGTATTTGCCAAAAAGGACCCAGTAATGTGTCACTGACACCTAAGTGCGTGGCAAAGTGTGATATGAAACTACACACCCGTTTTACCTCGCCCTTTTAGAGAATTCAAGCTTGGTGTGTTATAAAGCTACTATGTGAATTCTTTACATGCTGACAGTTGGCAATATATGTTTTTGTTTTTAAATTATACACGAATAAAATGATTTGGCTTTGAGGTACGAAATATTGCATGCTCTTTGTTAGGTAATCCGTTAGAGTTGTATTATTCAAACGCGTGATGAACTCGAAAAAATAATAAAATATCACACATGGCAGATAATATACATACATGATGTTATTCGCTGGGTGCAAAGCGAGTGGAGGGGGTAGCCTAGACGATCACAGCGCTCGCTACGGCTAAAATTGACATTTTTGTCGTGGACGTGAGCTGTCAAATCCATATTGCAATCAACATTCTCTAATTATTTTTGAGATAAATTTAATATGGGGCTAGTAAGATGTGTTGTTGTGAATTGTAATAACACCAAGAAGAATAGCGACTGTAAATTTTACCAATTTCCAAGGCCGTGGTGGAAACGAGACCAACGAAATAAGTGGATAATTGCCGTAAGAAAAAAAAATGTAAGTCACCTAACCTCTAAAATTCTATTTAAAGTACTTGATCGTTTGATACAAGTATTATATTATTCATTATGTTACAGTCCCGATGGATCCCTGTGGCAGCCAAAACCAGATGACAGAATTTGTAGTGCACACTTTCATATAAAATTGCTAGAGTAAGAATCCATATTGAGCAAATAATAAGTTTATCACATTTTAAATAAAATCCCTTAGAACTTATTTCATCACATCGATAATATATTACATATTTGCTGTGTTCTGGTAAATCTTCAACCTCCAATATTTTCAAGTAAATGAAACAAGCTTTTGTAATGTATATTATTAAAAGTTATTATAACACAATTGAGTATTGCTGTTTATTTTTGCCAATAAACCCTGTAAACGATATTAATAATATGAAACTATGATAATGACATAGCAGCAGCAGTGAACTGATCAACAGTTCCATAAGTTCCTTTCCTTTAGAGTATTTTTCCATGGAAAATTGACGGGCACTTGGCTTACGCCATTGTTGCTCATGGCTGGTCTTCGTAAAACTGCAGTCCTCATTATTTACGAAGTATATTATAAGTGCTGCAATGTGCTTGCATTTTTCACTCTTATTATAAACACAGTTGCATGATACTTTCTCAACATGACAATTGGCGTTTACCTTTAAGTAAATTGATTTGTTAGACATAAGTAAATAAACTTTTTTTGAACGGCATCGTAACATAAAAAGCTGCTTACAAACAAAGTTGTCTTGTACGCCGTTGCCGTGACTGAAGTTTGGCGAACCACTCGGGCTTTGATGAAACGAGTCATGTCTCCTTGGCGAATGTCTTCAACCTCAAGGACATGCCCAGCTTGCACCAATTTTTTCCCTTTATTCATAGTCTCCGGTTGGAAAATGATTTCGTCGGTGATGGCACGAAACCCCGTTTTGGTCACCAGTAGACTCATTTCTTTCTACAAACAACAATTTTAATGTTATTGGCAATAATTATCATTGCCCAACATTGTCTAATATTGTAAAACAACACAATGTTTTATTACTTTTTTTCAAAATATTTACTTACTTCTTGCTTGACAGCGGTGATAGTATTTTCAATAATGGCCACCTGTCACTTGGCGCTGTCGTCGCGCTCGGTCCCAATACTATATTTTTTTGTGTATTGTTGATTTTTGTTTGTTCACAAAGGTTTTTTCGAAGGTTTATAATCTCTCTGTTGTACATTTTTTTATCGACAGCAATAAAAATAATGGGAAGGTCGATCGTATTGTCAGAGTTACCTATGTTAACTTATAACTGTACAATAGAAAATTTACATTTAAAGTCGACACATAAGAAAGCGAATTTACAAAATGTGTGGATGCCGAAATTAAATTAAATTAAGAATTAAGCAAATAGAGATAGAATGAGAATACTAGAATAATTGAAGAGAAACAACATATAGGTATAATGACTATGTAGGTACGAATTTTGCAATGTAAGAGTTGTACAGAAGGATGTTGGACTCATTATATAACATAACATTATTTCCATGCAAACAATAAGATAACAATCATATTATTACGAAAACAAAACGAACCGAAAGTAACTTCCTATATCTGTGGTCGAAATCAAGTTACATTAACAAGTTTGGAACTAAGCGATTAATTATATTAGGAGAGCATTTTGGGATGCTCTTAATATTCCATATTGAAGCTAAACGCATGGGAGCGAATTCGTTATTAATTCACGCTCGTTAATGCAACTTTCGTTACTTTCGAGTGCAAAGTTGGGAAACGTGTTTGGAATCTTATGCGGTGATTTGATGGCTAACGAAAACGTGGTTTGCATTACGAGACGAACTTGGGACAGCAATTATCGTTCTTTCATTAAAGACTAAAGACCAGGTTTTAAGTAAGGGACGATAAAGTATAAGTAATGAGAAAAAAACTGCTTACGTATTTATATAGTAGGTATATGTAGTTTAACTTTTTTTTGTAATCACTTTTGGTGAATTTTCATTAAACTATAATGGCCTTAACTCTCGTACCTATATATAATTACTTTGAGTGCTGACGTTTCGAAAACTTCAGAGTCAGCTCAGTCGTGATACGTACTTATAGGTATGTAAACAGTTAAGTTTTCGAAACGTCAGTAAATAAAACAAAATAGATACGCGAGTTAAATTACGACATAGTATTTCATTCCAATGGAAATAAAGAACGAGAGAAATCATTAACTGTGACACATTGAACGAGTTTCGAACAGTTCACAGTCCTCAAATTTGTATTTATAAGAACGCGCTGACAATTACCTAACACGGAAGAACTTACAATCTCTAAGCACCAGAAATATCTCAAACATCAAAGTTGCTATTTTAGATTCCGTGAAACTCAGACTGTGTCGTTTCCCAGCAAGTTTCTAGCTTAGATAAAATGCCATTGGCACTTCTCCATCTAATCTAGAAGTGCAGGTGTGCTGATTCACATTGTAAGCTAGGCACTAAAATACCTACTTGAAATGGAAACGAATGAACTAAGATAGTATCCTGAAGGCGTTAAATGATAGATGAACCGTTCAGCTTTCGCGCTGAGTAATGGTAGTTTATTGTATTTCAACGTAAATAGACATGGTGAACTTGTTCGACAATGCAAGTATGTAATGTTATAATAGGTAAAACAAACTGAAGAGAAATTTAAAAACCGATTAAATGTTAGTTATTCGCGCATGAATGTTATTGCGGCAACATTAAGTACATTAAGTATAATAATAATATTATTATGTGAAAAATTCAACTGGCTAATTAATTTTAGTTTTTAAGTAAAAAAATAAGTCTTGAAGTAAAAGTAATTTTAACTATACTTTAACTTAATAAGAAACATAAAAAGCAACCGTCAGTTTTAAATTCTTTAGGACATACTTTAATTAATATCTCCAGGCGCGGATAAAGTTTTAATTTACGCTAAATTTGGTTAAATTGCTTCCTGTCTCACATTAATCAAGCTTATTAAGGATTAACACGAAATAATGAACTTCTCGGAAGATTTTTATGAACTCATACCTGGAATCCTAAAAAGAAGGAAAGGCGCGCATTCCGGAATATTATAGGATGAATATTCGAGCGTTTGGGACGCCGTAAATGTCGTTCACATTATATTTAAAGAACAGAGTCATACTGTCTTTATTTTTAAGGTTTTATATTCGAAACTGAACGGTTTTAATATTATTGGGGTCATTATCAAATTTTGCGCAAATTTACCTGCACCAATTTGAGGAAGACGTATTGACGACGGGATGCTTGACTTTGAATTTTAACGTAGCATACATAGTGTACGAAACGTGTTTTAATTTTTATTTTATATGCAAATGTGTTGGGAACTTTGTTTCTAGTTGTTAGAGTACATCTAATGAAAAAACTAAGATATAAAGATCGTAGTTAGTTAATTTATTCACGTTTAAAGAGACAACTCAGTGCAAAATATCTTCTATTGTAGTAAAAAGATTAAAGTATTGCATTCTAACAACATCAAGTCTTAAGAATGTTTAAATAACTTGTCAGTAAAAGCCAGAATTTCATTTCATGTTGTGTTTTTAATTTTTTGAAGATAAATAAAAAGGATCCTGTTTGCCTCGCGTTCTAATGATTGCTAAAAATTGTCAGAACTCATACTTACTTGTTAGAAAATGTTACCAAGGGCAATTTCAATTACTGACCGTAAAGAGAATCTGGCGGTCAAACTATACTAGGTACATTATTATTTTGCTTTGCTCAAATAAAACGGCCGTTGACTTTTTGCAAGTTTTCTTTTATGTCGAATATTTTTAAGAGTTTATTTTGGGCTTTTTTCTTAAGAGAAGTTTTTATTTGCACAGTCAACATGTCTACAGTGTGTAAGTGCGTGTATTTAATTATGTTTAAGTAGGTACTTACTTAGAACTTGAATGGTATTCATTCTATTCTTAGTGTAATTTTCTTATAAGATATTTTGCTTCTTAAAAAAATATATGCTACTAGCTGTGCCCGCGACTTCGTCCGCGTGGAATTTAAGTACTGGGACATAAGTATGGATAATTAAAGATTTTTTTCTAAAATGAGTTACTCTTTATTACATAAGCTATATTATATAGCCAGTGAAAGTCCCGTCCAAATCAGTCCAGCTGTTTTATAGATTAGCCGGAACACACAGATAGACAGACAAATAATATAAACAATATAATATAGGTATGTATTTAATATTTCAAATGTAAATTATAAAATGTCTTTATAAACCACATTAACAGTTTTTCCTTCTGGGGCTAATATGAAAAGGTTATCCGCATTACTAACCCGCGAGCAAGCCACGTATAGTTGGCCGTGTGAAAAACAATTCGACCTGAGATCAACTCCAACAGCCTTTAGCGTCTGCCCCTGAGACTTGTTAATTGTCATAGCAAAGCAAACGGACACTGGAAATTGTGTCCGTTTGAATTGGAATGGGAAATTGTTGGGGATGATTGGTATTCGTGGTATGTATACAGTTTCACCTGCACTACATCCAGTAAGAGTCTCAGCTTCGATTAAGTTTCTTTGTAAAGAAGTTACTCTAAGTGGGGTTCCATTGCACAATTTAGGCGGAGTAAGATTTCTCAATAGCGATGCGTTGTAAGCGTTTCGTCTGGGCATTTTTAAAATCAAAGCAAATACATACAATAATACATATATTTATTTCAATAAATCTACGTAGGCAATATTTTTTTAGATTATAGATTATATCCGATATTTTTCAACTAATTCACAAAGCAAGTTCAGAGTCCGTATTTTCATATCCAAGTATAACATCAAAATCATCAACTAACCGAATCGCAAGACAAACAAAATTAAATAGTTTTAAACGTAGAGAAACAACCAGTTTGTATTTATTATACTTTTCAGAGAAAAAGCTACAGCGCGTTTTAATTGCCTTGAGGCGCCATCTAGTACTATATTATGTAACTATAAAATCTCCTATAGAACAATTACCTTTAAACTTTAAAAGACGATAGCTTTTTTATTTGACATCCGATTTTGATGAAACAAAGCCTATATGTTGCTCAGGGAAGAGCTTAATCTATTAGTGAAAGCCGCGTCAAAATCTGTTCAGTAGTTTTCAAGATTAGCGAATACATACAGACAGACAGACAGACAGACAGACAGAAAAGAAAATCTAAAAAATCATTTTTGTGTTCTGTTACTCTTTTATTATTGCCCACACCCATTTTTTGTTAAAAATTTCAATTGTACAGACACGCGGTTTCTACTGTTTTATTATATGTAAGATTGAATAAATATGAGATTTTTCTGTTATGTTTTGTATCATATTACCAATTCAAAGCATTTGAGAAATTTGCAATAAGTACCTAAAACATTTTTTACTTGAAGCGATCTATCAAAACGATGACTTATGAAAATTTATTAGGTAACGGATTTCTAAATATATATAGACTAGCTTCAGACAGCGGCTTCTTCAGTCAACGTAGAAAAACGGCTAAGTTTCATAGTAACTAACCTAAGTGGGTAAAACGCCGTGGTGTCGTATTACCCCGTACAAAATTGTATATTTCTTAAACTTTCTTAGTTTAGACCCTACGGTTAAAAAGGAACCCCTATGCAATATTTTGCTTCTCCTTTATATATTATAACTGTGCCCGCGACTTCGTCCCCGTGGAATAGTAATTCTTCATAAGGCTTCATATTTTCCCCGTTTTTTACACATTTTCCACTGTTTCTTCGCTCCTATTGGTCGCAGCGTGATGTTATATAGCCTAAAACCTTCACTCGGGAATAGTAAAGCTTTCCATCAGTGAAAGAATTTTTCAAATCAGTCCAGTCATTTTAGGAGCCTTTTCAATCCAAACAAACAAACAAACAAATAAACCTTTCCTCTTTATAATAAAGGCACTAATGTACCTATAGATAGATATTATACGTGTACGATAGGTATCAACTCGTCATTTCATCTATCGAGACGCTTACCTATAGGTACCTACCTATCGTAACTTTCTTTTATTTTAGCATTTCCTGTTGTGAAAACAAATGTTCCATAATACTATAATAACCGTTAAGCTCATCAGCCAAGTTGGAAGGCATCCAAATACCCTAATCAGACTGGGACAAAGTTGCATCCGTGGGGATCGAACGGTACAACCCATCTCGGTGGGCCACTTGGCAGTGAATCAGAACGTTTATTCAAATTATATAATTTTGTATTAATGTACAGAACAAACTAATTATGCTGATCATGTTTTAAGCCGAAGGGCGGTGCCTCTTGCGTTGTAGCTGGTCCATTTTAACAGAAGTTGTAGTTGTGATTGTTAATTTATAATTTGATAGCTTGTGGGTGAATACAATTTTAGTTTTAAATAGTTTTGGTGGACATGATTTGCCTCTAATTTATTTTCGTATAATGTAAAAAATTTGGTAATTTTACCTTTTAAAAAAATATATATTATAGCTTCTTTCTATCATCATTAGCGTTTCTTTTATCCTTAGCTATCTTGTTTTATAAGGTTTGTATATTTTTCTAATTACGTGTTTATTATGTTTATAGTTCATCGATGAATTAGAATTTATTAAGTACAAAGATATACAGAAACAGTTTTTATTTAAAGAAAATATGAGCACAGGCATAACAATTGTTAAACAATCGATACGACTAATTTTCCTATTGATGCTAATTATACAGTTACTTACTTTAAATGTGTAAGTAAGTACATAAATATTTGTAAGAAGTATATTATCTAAGCCCTAAACCTATAATTTATTACATAACTCTGTAAAATTACGTAAATAAATAATTGTAGGTAGGCACTATAAGGAGGCCTTTAATAACAATCATTTTGAACTAATATATTAACTTTAATCGTCAGCCGCACAATTATAATTCGTGTTGTTTTATGACAACCCCGTATTATTTTGAAATCTATATTATTATACAAAAATTGGAAAACCAGACATGCTAGTAAATAGACCAGTTTCACTACCTAATTATTCTAAACTATATTTTTTAATTAGGTAAGTACGTAAAATATTCACCTATGCCAGGAAACGCCTCGTCGCGGTCATCGGAGAAACAACCACAAAACTGTCACCCATTTTTATTAACTTTAAAGTATTAAATACGATAATATATTTCACAAGTCAAGAACAGCACATCACTCAACTTTACTCATAATGCTATCAACACTGATCGTATTATTCCGCAGAATATGCCTTCGCGTACTTTGTCCCTGAAAGTTTCTGAAAAAAATCGCCCATGCACACCTCACATCCGCTCAGCTTGAAAGCTGAAGCGCTACTGAAGTAAGAACATCCCCTCCATTACGAGTTGCTATCTAAACGATTTCAGAGAAGGCTATCGCAAAATATAGAATACAATGCTGGCTATCTTTATTCATTGTAAAATTTGTTATATTGAACCAGCAATGGACAGTGTTTCTTAGCTTTAATGCTTGTGGTGATTGGAAACAACAATGTCACACTTTTCCTTTTCAGTAATTTCATTTAACATAATCATACTATGTAGGTACCTTGCAAGAGACTAAACCGATTTAGAGTTGTGATTCAATATTGGGAATAATCTTTCTTTAGCAAATTATTTGGGTGAGTGAAATGTCATGTTGACGCAAAAATTATGAATGAAAAATCACAGCAAGGATTGTTTATTAGTTCATTTTGAACTGACGATCTATTCGTATAGGTACTATTTTAACTTCCGTATCTTTGTAAAGTGATCGAGACCTTAAAATGTATTTTATATGGGTAAGTTGAAAGAAGGTATTTGCTTTGAGATAAATTTCATAAAAGTATTGTGAAGTAAGAAGAAGGAGGAGAAAGGGTACTCAAAAGTAGTAAGAGGATTGCAACAAGCAAATAAGGATAAAACATATTCAGTCGAGAATAGCATGAAAAATCCAATAGATGGACGAAACTCAATTTATTGCAATGCAGTCACTGAAATTAGATATATTCTATTGCACAAAAATATGCTACCAAATAAAGCCCTAAAGATGACTGGGTAAACGGAACTGTATTTAGTCTGTCAGTTAGATAATTAAAAATAAGCTGTTTAAAAGTTCGGAAGTGACGGCTTGTGACGTCACGTTATGTTACAATTCATACCATACCTTGACGTCACAAGCCCCCCTGGACTTTAAAACAGCTTATTTTTGTCATTTATTGTTCGTTTGAGAAAATAAAAATATGTGCCCAATCAGTTTTAGCTAATCTACTTGATGGACACTGAAAAAAAGTCGTTAATATCCCTAATTGAGACAGTCATGAATTATTATCTAGTAGGTAACAAGTTAAAATATATTAAGGTCTGTGCCCTCGTTAACCTTGTGACGAATGACATAAGAATTTATAACAGACAATCTTTCGAGAACATAGAAAAATATACATATTACATATACACATAATGGGCAGGATATGAAAACTATGAGCGAGCACAGACTATAGACCTTAACGATAATCGCTTTAATATTCTCGTGCCGTGCAGCGCACTGGATTTTTGCTCGTACCGCCTGCAAAATAAAAACATAATAGTATTTCATCTCGCCCCTCAAGAGACTTTCTTTTTTTTGTTCTCCGTTTAAAAACACAGATCAGACTTTGTTGGTGAGTAATGGACTGTACTAAAACAATAGGATAATGGAATATAGGAGGATTTAATTAGGTAACTTTACAACGAACAATACATCACAATATCAGAACACAGCCAAATCAAAAACTAAACTAAAGTGACAATTAAATAGAAATATGAAACAATCGATATTTAAAAAAGGGCAATAGCCAATTAACAATAAACTATACAAACTATATATACAAACGCAAGGAGTATGCAACAGACTTCTTAATAAAATGGTTATAAAAAGAACTATTTATGACGGCTATTTCTTGCGGACGCGATTGTATCAATGCTTCGAGTATAACTTCATCGCTACAAAAAGTTGTCGTTTGTCATCTCTCTAAACAACAATTGCAAAGACACTCAAATAATAATACAATGGGCCTATAACTGCGATACTAAATTAGGTGCCCTCAAATGGAGTGTCGCTTGGCTTCGCAATTATTTAGGCGATTATTTTGTATGAGAAACTGTCAAAACTATACAGTAAATTGTACCAATTACACTGTACAACCGCTAGAGAGATTGTATGAAGGTATTGTACTATTCTGTCTTTACATTGACCCTGCCTTACCAGGTTCTCGACTAATAGGTTTCAGGCCGTTTGTTGTTACGGCTTTGTCAATGTCTTATGATATTAGAATCTTTGTAATATAAGTAGGTGCCAGAAAAATATCTAGTCTTGTTGTTGTTTTTATAACTTAAGTACCTACTAGATGTCTCGCGTTTTAGTTGTATATTGTCATAGACTATTTTCTAGTCCTTTGGCTCCTAGATGAGTGCCAGTCTTTAGTTGCAACCAAATGAAATGAATGCAAAATTGTATAGAAATGTCGCGTGACTAAATTTTGTTCGCGTACGTCAATTCCATACAATTTTGCATTGCGTTCCGACGCTATCGTCGAGTGGCATTTATCTATTAAAAAAGAGGAAACTCTTGCTTTTCATTTAGTTTATTTTTTTAACAAAATAAAACACAAGTTACACGTCCACAATTATTATGTGAGCTAGTTCCAATTTATTAAGAACCTTCCGTTACTTGTCTCATTAAGGAGCGCGAAGCCACAATAGACTTAGTGTTCAGTTAAAAATCAAAGACAACAGAACAGCTGGCTTACCACATAGGCCTGATAAGGATGAATATTTCAGAACCGCCCTAAAACCTGATCAACGTGATCCAGTAGGATATATCGGGTCGTCAAATTCAAAGAGAATTACGAATGGGACTATTTATGTAAAGTAGGGTAGAGGCACCTTTTTCCACGTATCGGGCCAATGCGGATCGTAAATTCTCATTCACTTGGGAACTATTTTCTTAGGCATTTCTTTATACTTTGACCTATAGAACAGGATCAAGGACGTTTATCTGATTCTGTTATAAATCAGATAAACGTCAAATTGAGTTTAAAACAACGTTGTCCGTTAGCGATCGTTGAAAGTGATGTATGGAGATCTTTTGAGTGGTAACTACAACTTGATTCAAATTGGAAACATTTTACCAGCCTTGTAAAATGTGATAATTAATCACTTAGTTGTATATGTACCTTGGCAATCATAACAATTACCGAAAATATTTAAAATATCAAAAAATCAGCTGCCAAATCAAGACGTTGTCAACCCTCAATATTAAAAAAATAAATAGTCGCGCAATTTATCCCTTTTTGAAATTGAGGCTCAATACTCAGGTAGCTGTTTTGATTGATCGAGGCAACGCCTAATAGATTTTGATGAAAAAAATCTCAGACCCAGGTAAATTAGGTCACAGTTTGCGAAGCCCGTTTCCTCCATTACGCTGTTGCCTGAATGAGTTTGCATGCACGTTATAAGCAAGTTTATCAGAATTAAGTAGTTTTACCACAATTTGGTTCAAACGCGTTGAATTATCTTAAAATTCAATCTACCTATTGGTTTGAAGGTTCATTACTAAGTTAATCCTCTAATAGCCGAAAAGGATGTTGCAAAGCTTATGTTACTAAGTAGGTATGTTCATTTGGTCAATATTTTTTTTTCTTGTCATGTTCTACGTGTTTTTTTTATACATTGAAAGTCCAAATCATGCGTAGGGTAAACATAACTGCTAATCATCAAATATAATTGAAGTAATAATCAAACATCCACAATAATCCACATACGGTAAAGCTTTCATATTATATTACCTATAGTTTTCATAATACCTACAAAATTAGTAGCCATTAATGTTCTCAATCTACGTTTTTCTTATGATAAAATAGAACCTTATAACAAATAGGTACGTTCACACGCAGGGTCACAAATAAACACGTTGCTTGTATTTCCTGTGTTAAAGACGGTTTTAAAAAGGTGACACCGTTGTGTCTTGTGGCTTACAAAGAGTAACGTGTATTGACATCATTTAAAGCTACCAATTAGATAATACTGACAATAATGAGTATTAAAAATATATTTTACAGTTAAAATCGTTCGCGCTCGTGGACCACTAATTTGACTGTTACTGTATTTTTTTTAATTAGAAACTAAGTAGGTACCTAACTTGTCTTTAACTTTTAACGGCAAGTGATAGCTGAGGCAAAAAATATTTATAAGGTACAATGACATTGAATCTAAGTAAGATATTAAAATATATTTTTTAGTTTTTCGTTTATTTTATTTTAATATTGAAGAAAAAAGTATGATATACTTGTAACTTAAATTTAAATGAAGACTATAAACTAAGCAAATGGTGTTCAGCATTTTCTTAAAATTATTACTGAAAACCCCTAATTTATAATGCTCTGCTTCAAATACCTATTGGTATTTTTTTGGTATTTAATTAAACAGCAGCATAATATTTTATGATGGGGTTTGTGGACTGTATCTAACTAATAACTAACATTTAAAATAAAGCGAGTGGTTTCTATCACTGTTTATTACCAATAGACCGGTCAAATTAGGAATTCACCTCGGAATTCGAGATACCCGGCTGTAATTTTGTAAATAGTTGTATATTGACATCCTTAAAGTTGTCTCAAAACCTACATATGGTAGGGTGTGAGCGTCCATTAAATTTCAAGGTCAAAGTGTCAAAAAATCGTTATTTTTGTAAATTTCTCATTTCCTATGGGTTTTAGCTTTTTGTCTTTGTTGGCAATATTGTAGAATACAAAATTCTCTACAAATTTTGTTTAAAAAAATTTTTTATACGGTGAACCGTTTTTGAGGTAAAGGCCGTTAAGCGCGCCGTCACAGCCAACAGGTGCCACGGTCGAAATCACGCCATATACAGTTGATGAACTACAAATATTATTAATTGTTGATGTTTACGCATGCTACTGTGTAATGCTTATACTTATATAGTTATATGGAAGTTTTTCACTATATATAAAATGAGAACATAATCATACTTACGTAATATTATAAAATCAAAAGCAAATGATCAATGTGCATAAAAAATGTTAATTTCTTTAATTAGTGCTGTGCAATTAACCTTATTACATCAACAATTAATAATATTTGTAGTTCATCAACTGTATATGGCGTGATTTCGACCGTGGCACCTGTTGGCTGTGACGGCGCGCTTAACGGCCTTTACCTCAAAAACGGTTCACCGTATAAAAATTTTTTTAAACAAAATTTGTAGAGAATTTTGTATTGTACAATATTGCCAACAAAGACAAAAAGCTAAAACCCATAGGAAATGAGAAATTTACAAAAATAACGATTTTTTGACACTTTGACCTTGAAATTTAATGGACGCTCACACCCTACCATATGTAGGTTTTGAGACAACTTTAAGGATGTCAATATACAACTATTTACAAAATTACAGCCGGGTATCTCGAATTCCGTGATTCTTATCTAATATAAGCTAAAATGACCGGATTACAACTAAAAACTGACGCTATAAATTGGAACATAAAACAAAAGACAAATACAAAACAGTTCTAAAATCATAAAAGAATAAAAAAGTATAAAACTACAAAAAGAGGTTGCGTCGTCAACAGGGTTAATGTTTGTGATGAAGTTGTTCCCAGAATATTTTTTTTAACGCAAACATTAATAAAAAAAAAACTAAGATAGTTGCCGATCCATTTTTACCTAGGTACCTACTCTTTTTGAGGCTGATCATGCATGTAAAAATGATTAGGTATCTTTTCAAACGAAATGATTTGCTCTCGTTTCATACCTTTTAAAAAGTACAGAGTTTAATTTTTTGAAAGCAATTTAATATTAAAAGGTAAAATAGACTTTCGATATGCAGTGGATGCAATCACTCGCAGAGTAGAGCGTGCAGGTAAATAGTAGAGAGTAATTGGAATTTGATAGGTTTCGTGTCTACGTGGGCTGTGATATTAAACACGTTATTTAATTAGGTATAACAGTTTTATAACTGTTCATAAATAATATAAGCTATGTGCTTCCATGCAGCAGATTTCGCGCAGCAGATTTCGCGCGCGAGAATAGCAGCATAAAAATGTTCATGTTTATTAAAGTAGAGAGTAGATTTCTTAAAAGGTATAGATATTCAAAATTACGCTAGAACACTATGGCCCTAACATACTCGTAGAAAGTTATCTTTGTAAGTATATGGAAATTGTGATTGAAGTACTTAAATTTTCTTAAATTTTTATATTCAAAATTTCACATAACAAGTAACAACACTTTCATAATTGAAGCAATAGCACATTTTTTATTTCTTTATAATTTATGATGCCCTCGTGGTTGATCCACTTTAGCATAAGACTATTGTCAGCTCAGTCATGCTACGATTATGGAATCTGCAAAGGCTCCGAAACGTCAGCCAATAAAATAAAATACGCGATCCGTTTAAAGTTGTTTCATGCCAATTTTTTTTTCTTATTTTTTTTAAATTATATCGTGCAGTCAAGGTTTCAAATAGGTACCTACCTACTAGAAGCCTTGACTGCACAATGTAATTCAATTTAAAATACAATAGCCGTACGATTTCAAATATCAATTTGAAGGATTTGAAATAAATTGCAATCACGAAGCTTTTGTTGCCGTCCATGAACGGGTTCCGTTCAAATTTTAATAAATAAATTTAAATGTATAACAAAATGAAATAGACCATTTCAAAATTGTTTCTAACAAAAAAAGAACTGAAACACCAAATTTTCTTTAATGTCTAATTCCTACTCGTATGGACTTACTTATGTATGTATCGAATAGAATTAGTTTTCAGATATTAAGTGCCGTAACTAATGCATTGCATACCTATTTAACGATAAACATACAGAATAACTTACCTAATCTCAAAAAAAAGATAATAGAGTGAGTGTGATGTTGGCAAATCAAGTGCCAGCAAATCAAAAACGTAATGCCATCGCGGGTATTACTTACACATTGGAATGAAACAACTATAACGAATTCACTTTACCTGTAGACTATCATGAACTCAGTGTTATGAATATAGAAACTAAAGTTTCCGAAACGTCAGCTAATAAAACCAAAATACGCGGGTCAAATCCGTCATAGTCGGTTCATTGCAAAAAAAAATGATTCCGAAAACGAGTCAGTGCGGAAAATTAAATGTTACACAATAATGACGTGTTCACACGGGTCAACTGGTTGTGACGTCATCGCATCGGATCTCATTACCCAGTTCACCAACGGTTTCATTAAAGTTCCAATAATAATGGACTATTCCAAAAATGAACCTTCTGTACCGGTAATAAGGTAGGCAATATTTTTGAAAAGGCATATGTATATTATTCCCCGTAATTGGCTGCATTTATTTGTCACCATGTCAATTGCACAAATAGTATGCTAATAGGTACGGATTTATTATAATTATAATAATCCTACACTATCATGTAAACATTCATACTTAATTTTGATCAGTGTAGCATTGCTAATTAGGAAGTTTGATTATCAGATAATATAAAATTTATGTTCTAGGTCTCATTTATTAACTGTTATCCGCTATATATATGTAATAACATCTAATAAAACGTGCAAATAGGAAATATGATAGGAAAGAGATAAAATATCTTTAAATTTTATAAGTGATTCGGTCGATCTTGTCTGAAATACAGATATTGTTAGCGATTATAATTAAATGCTAGTTAATAGGAATGGAGGAATTTATTAAATTTACACATAAACGAACACAATATTAATACGAAACAACTTGAAACCAACTGATTGACAATTAAAAAATAACGATAGAACGTAAAGGTATATAAAAAGTAAATCTATATAAAAAGTAAATCTATATACAATGCGCAAGGAGTACGCAACATCTATAGTTCATTCAAAATCGATTAATTATCGCAATTGCTAAGTAATAATTCTAGCTGATTTTTACCATAAGATTCTAAATCTTTAAATCCTTGACACGTTCAATTTGAGATAGAATCCGTAAATCAAAAGTCCAACATGATTACATATCGTTTTACCAAAGGTATTGTTTGAAACCATTTACATCATTTTGCGTGCATTTTTGCATTATTTTTATAACGTTTAGAAATAAACTATTCGCCAGTGTTGAAATAAAATTTACCTTTGAGTAATAAGTATAAAAAATAATGTCAAAGATTTTCTGTTGAAGTACATTTCTTCTGTAGCTCGTGGCTCAATTATAGGAACATGCGATCCGTCAATTACCCCAACTACCGCACCATATTATTAAGAGAAATATAATATAAATGATGAATTTAATTACTAAACACCTTAGCTTTTAAAACAATATTAAACAGTTCTAATATTTTCTTATGTCCAGAGAGCAACAACGAGCTCCCAATACTTTAAAAAAAAATATGTATAAAACATTATTAAGTACCATGATTTTAACAAGTTTTTGGTCTCTTTCCATAATTGGGAAAATAGAACACAGGCTTTCCACTTAAGAACGATTAACGACGTTTTTGAACAATTAATTAAAAAAAATATAATTATTATAAAAGAGGTTGAGTTGTCAACATTTTTCCACCATTTGTCAGGAAGCGGCAGTTTATTGTTAAATTCTGTAGTTATACTGTGTTGTGACGTTGGCTCCCTGAAGTTCTTGTCTCTGTCTGAAAATTTTTCATAGTTTTGACAGGAGTCCAAAAAGCATTGATTGTATTGCAATCTTTCAGTGCAACGAAGACAGAGTAGCAGGGTCTAATATTTCTTAAAATGATTTCGAGCTGTTCATTTCATCTCGTTAATATTTCGATGTGTTATGGAATGAGGGTTCGTGGTTTTCAGGAGAGGTGCAGGATGTGATGCTTCTGAAGTGGTTATGATGTGAATGTGATAGACGATGATGTGGAGTTTTGGAAATGAGTTGAGCTCTCAAGGTGTGACCGCTACACATTTTCATAAAGAACCCTGCAGTAGCGGCTTGTGGCAAACTCGTGCAGTTCATTGCAGCTGTGCATAGCTATGTCGCGTCAAATTAATATTGATATAAAAGAGGTTGAGTTGTCAACAGTATCCATATATTACTTTCTGCAATTATGTTCTCTACTTAACTGTGTTATTATCAACTCTCAGGTTTAACTAAGTGCCCAAACGACTTCTGATTTTCACATCACTCTCCAGTTCTGTATTTTATTAAAAACAGTTCAATGGTATTCCTAATTTTTTCTGCTGAAACGATTTAAGATAGTAAAATATTTTTTTTAAAATATACATCAGTATTAAATAAATATAAATAAGTATGAAGGTCTCGTACAAAGAGTTCGCGACACAAGAGGAGATGATTTTTCCACTGTCGGCAAATATCCTGTATTCCTACAGCGAAGTATTGACACATCGCTTATAATTCGATAGCACAATTTAATATTCGCCAAGACCTTTTTATTTCCCAAAGCAGGTATAAATTTGAATAATTTTGATTTAGGTACGTTGTTGTGGGTGCTATTATAGTATCGAACAAAATGACACAATAGTTAATAAGATATTCTAATTTTCGTATAGTACATTCTTAATCGGTGAAGCCTTTTATTATTGCTTAAGAATCCAATTTAAAACATCCTAAGAACCATTTCTGGTTAATATTCTCGCTTCTGTCGACATTAAAAAAAAAGTTTTGTTTTCATAGAAACAACGTTGCTCGTGTATATTCTGGAATAGAAATTAGCTATTCCGTTAGACAAGTTACACTATTAATCTAAAACAATATCCTTTGAACAGACGTCTTTGCTATCTGTATGAACAATAATAAACCTAAATTACGTTTGACAGCGGCTTCGTGGTTAGCGATTCTAACTTATGCTGCTTCTACGTAAACTTGTTATCATTGATAACATTAGAGTGTATGTGACGTCACAGTAAAATTTATATGAGTATGGAACAAGGTATTGATATCTGAAATGTGATAAATGCCCATCTCTCTACAATACTCGAGTTTATGTATAGGTATATTTTGAGGACTTACTTTTTTAATCTGACAAAATGAAAAAGATCTTCCTACAGTCTTACTTCTCTTTAGGATATCTTGGTGATATCCGTGGTAGGTATATTTATATAGAAGAAATTAAGGAAGTAAATGAACTGGCTACTCATAGCAAAGGACTAACTAGGTAGGTATATTATAATTTTGTTCTATTATTGGAACATCATTATATAAAAATGATTTTCAAAGAAGAAAGTAATACACAATTTTTTACCATTAGAAAATGACTATCGCTAGGTTCGTTTTATTGAATTATAAATACTATGATAAGGGTTGTATTGTGAATTGAGACGCACTTTTCTCTTAGTCTTTTTTATTGTATGAAAAGCATCTTGTCCCGTCCTGTCGTCGGTCTCAATTGTTAAGTCTCAGTACGTCAGTCAAGTCTAAACCCAAAGGTCCCGGTGGCCAGGCCGTTGTCAGTCGGCCGCGTCAACGAAGAAGGTCTAATGCCACGACAGGTTGAGAATGATCATTATTGACAATGATCAGTAATAAAACGAAATACGGTAGGGATTGTTGCTTTTAGATTTACTGTTAACCTTCCAGTTAACGAGACAGTCCCGACCGGCGACTTCTTACTAGCTTCGTTAACCATCGTATAAGATCGGACAACAGAAATTTCTCGGCTGGAAACATGGCCTCCGTCGTTTCACTTAAGTACATGAAAGAGTGCCTTGAAGTATATATAACGAACTATTTTGTTTAGTGCTCGATACGATTTGATATAGGTACGGAACAAATATTCCTTACCGTACCGTACCTACCTACTTACTTACGCAATTAACCATAATAAATATTTATTTTTCACAGGTTTGTACGTAACCCTCAGTGCGTGAGTCCGACTCGCACTTGACCGTTTTATTAATATTTACATAGTGTATGTATAGGTACAAAGCAGAAAGATTAAGTCTGGAGAACGTGTCACTGGATTGCATTAATCCGTACAAAGCACGAGTAATTCTTCATCTGCAAATGGCATAGTCTTAGCGGATTCTCGCACCACTTACATACATGTAGGTCAGATTACATGTAACACATTCACTTAATCTGATTAGGTAGTGCAGTTAGTATCTGCATCAGTGAAGCAAGATGTTAGGAGGAACATGCCTAGTCAGGTGTTATTAATCTGGCCTTTAATCAAGCTAAACTGCAATCAAGTTCATTATTTCACTCCCAACTTTGAGCGTTTGGTCTAAGTGAATTTATGAAGAGCCTGAATACATTAACAGTTTAAGGCCGAGTTGGTATAAGCATTCTAAACACGCGGTACGCTGTGTCCAATCCGATCTGCTTTAAATAATACTGTGTCAAAATATATAATACAATGTTATATTATAAAATCACAAACAGATTTCGTATAAAACAACTTAACTAAGCTACGTTAAAATTCAATCCAATATAAAACCTTACACCGAATTTCAACCACTATTTGGATATTAAATAAAATAGTTGTTTCTCGTTGAAAGTATATTTTAAAAGTGACTTAATAATAAAACAAAACAATGTCATAAAAAATCATAAACAACTACAAAATATAAATTGTATATAAAAAGTTTCGCCGACACCGAATATACCTACAAAATAAAAGATTTCCCAGTTTGGCTCACTGCCTATAATGACATGATACCAGCGAGCTATATGGTGTTTAGTTCTGTCTGTCTTTCAACATAATATAGGTAACGGACCAAATTTTGCCAAGGCCCTTTTGGTCCATTAATAGTTTTAATAGCGAAAATCGTAGTCCCGATGGCCGTTTGCACCGCACATTTTAGAATTTGATCTACTTTTTCCATCATTAGCATTATAATTATATTAATGCTATTGCAATGTTCTACCTAACCTTTCCACTACTCTACCCAGTATCCACTTGTTCAGGCCTTGCCGTTGTAGTAACAAAATGTTCCCTCCTGGTTAAACCTTACTCGACTTACCTTTACTCGACCCCCCTACGCGCTGTCGTTCCTGTCTAGTTTCATGCGCAACCTATGCCCTAACATTAAGAAAGCCGGCGTTTTCGCCTCTAGTAAAATGGTCCGTATTCCTATAGTAAAGAAGGAAATAACAAAAAGAGCCCTACACTCACCCAAAAACCTGCATATGAACACTTTTCTTGTTTGAAAATATCGGAAAAAAAGGGGAAGCCCGGGATTGTTTGTTCTTTCAAGTCTTGTGTTGCCGCACTTCCGCGCGTTGGTAAGGTTGGCAGAAATTACCCGTTTACGTTTGGATTGAAAGGGGTTGAATATATAGGTATAATGTGTACTTATATTATGTTGAAATAAAACTTAATGGTGTTGCTCTAAAAAGAGATATATTTTTGTTAACATATTTAACTACTTAACATTACAATTATTTTAAACAATAAACTAAACAATTAAAAACGTCGCCTGAAAAGAGAAACAACATTTTAAGCTATTCCATTATTTTTTATTCACAATTATAATTGTATTGAATAATATATTGTTTTAATTCTCATTTGACTACTCAAAATTGTGATTACCATAGAAACGTCTACTCTATACATAGACAACTATATTCAAATAAAGGTTAAATACCTTTATTTACCAACATTAAAAAATATATTAAATAAAGTATCTGTAGTGCTATGGGTACCTATAATGCCGCGTATGGAAACGTTAATAGTCATAAATGCAACAAAATTAAACAGCGGTTATTGTATGTAATACAATTATGGTAGCGTCTTAGAACTTTGTACGCTTACTATTAAAAGCGACTTGATAGTCCGATCAAACTTAGCCCGTGGTCCGAGAGAGCTACTTGTTTACAGTAGTTATATAAAAGTCGTTACCTCGTCTCATGACTTTAGGTTACGTGCAAGTTTGACTTTACAATAGTTTTTGATTCCTAATACATAATTCAAGTCACGTGTATTTGTCTGAACTTGAGCGAAATTATTTAATTAAATAAATAACGAACTTTTTAAATGTCTTGAAAAAGGTTTCTTAGCGTTTTCTTCATTTATTATTTAGGGTTCATGGTACAAAATTACTTTGGTACTTATTTCGCCAATTGTATTTATGGACGTGCCAGACTGCGACTTTTTGATCGCAGTCGCCGTTCAGTCGCACGGCAGTATTGATTCAGTCGCAGAAAAATCATAAGATCGTTTGTCCTTTGTATCATTTTCATTTACAATTTATGAGGTTGACAATTCAAGAAGATAAAAACGCTATATACACGTTTAGATAGCCTAAATTTAATGACTTGTACCAAATGCATAGTCTTAGAAGCCTCGACAAGCAAGACTAAGCTGTGAAGTGAGAATAATGGTCCCAAAGTAAGTTAGTTGACTTGCGATCCTATATGTTAGATCATAGCTCAATAAACTAGAAGATTCTTTTACGTTTTAATATTAAAATATAGCTGATTTAATCATCAGACCGAATAACAATACTTAATAATTACTTACATGCTTAATAACTAGTGTTTATTATGACTAATTCATATTTTCGCTTTGGATAAAAACATAAGCGATTGGGGTTTAAATAACTTCCAAAAGACTGCACCCAATTGGATGATTCTTTTTTATGTGTCCGTTGTAGTCAAGACAAGGTTTGTATAATATATAAGAAAATTTATATAGAATGCATAGATTTAATCAGAATTATTTTCTACAATCTAATACAAAAAGTAAATGACTGTAAGTGACTTGGACAGATCTTTGATGAAACAATCTAACGGGCAGGACGACGTCAGCCAAGACCGCTAGTAGGTAAATAAAAAGAGAAATGTCAAATTGAAAAAAACTTATTTTACAAGATATTGATTGGACTATGAACCGATACAGATACTAAACGGTTGTTTGTGATATTAATTGAGACGTTAATTTAAATCAAACTGTTAGAAGATATCGAAGGAAGCGAGTATTTCGGAGATAAATTATAGAGCGGCTTTACTTGACGTGAGTTTTAATAGAAGTAACAAAACGTATCTATACAAGTGTCATACAGAATAGTTATAAAATTAGAAAAATGTATTATAAAATAGCCAGTATTATATATAGAAATACGAAACAGCAACCAGCCAGTAACATAGGTATTATATTATGACATCTAAAAGTTATTATACCCTACCTTTAGGTATTCGTAGTTTTTATACAAAACCATTATGCCAATGAAGTTGGATAATTACCTACTCTAGTTACTTACCTAGGTAAAAATAAACAAATTGAAGAAAAAAAATAATGTTTAGATTTAATATATTTTCTACAATTTAGAAATTTGGCCTCGCATAACAAGACTCCAAAATTGCATAGACATAATTTCACTGCGTTCATTTCATTAAGGGAACATGGAGTGTGATTCGGTTACAAATAGGGTTGTTCCTATCTTATAGAATAATTCATGTTTTAGTTATAAAATTTGAACTTTTCATGGGCTAATTTGTCCGAAGATGCAATTTTTATTTTTTATTGATTTTCAATGGAGTACCTATTTAATGTTTTGTCAACTGACATTTACTACGTACGTTTGCGAATAATATAGATAAAGTATTACCATTTAGGTATAAATGATGTTCTTAAAAATTAGAACACATTGGATATTATTATCTATGTCCCCATATTTAGACAGAAGCATTTTCAAAGTCCTATCCACAATGCCTGACAGCGCATATCTAGTGACCTCTTGCGACGCTTACTAGGTTGCAGACTTGGTCAAGCACAACCACAAAATATCTAATTAATCATTAACAACGTAGTCACATCCTTAGGCTGCTAGTTTCGGTCTGAGACCGACATACTTGGCTCGCTAACGAGACTCACATTCAGTCGCATTCAAATCTCTCTTTTCACCTAGAATTTTCGCCGCATTTAGTGACGATTACGAGGCACTCTTGCTTTCCGCGGAATTTTGGCATTAGAGTAATTAGGCCTCTGACTTAATGTACATTGACGGTTACCTCATTAAATGCCACAATATACAGAAATTGCGTTGAATATCATTGAATGAAACTAAATAAGTTAGAAGTACATAACATAACATAACATCTTTCATTGGCTGTTAAATAAACAAACCATATCAAAAAGGCCGTTGAGCCAGTCGCCAACAACCCTTTTTAACCACTATTTATTATAGTAGGTAATTGAAAAACAGTGTTTAGTTTTTCAGAGGTATGGCTTTAATAACGATTTCGAAGTGAGCTTGATCAGGTTTTTAATAGAAAAAAATATATTTCTATTCATTTGAATAGGTACTTTCAATTAATCTAGGCTTCTTTGGAAGTTCCAGTAAGATTTATTTATTGTTTTATTGGTACTGCTGTACTTATTTTTGAACATAATTATTTATTGATCATTTTCAAAATCAGTGGGATTTTTCCATGTTGTATTAAGAGTCTTATGTTGATTTCTGCGAGTGTTATGTTAATTTCGGGTGGTGCTTAAGGTGAGTCCTCTACTATCTATAATTCTTTTAAGAACGTTAGATAAGATTCCGAGCTCTTTGAGATCGTTTCCTAAACTTGGGAGATTTTATAAATATGAAACCTCTTTGAAGACTATAAGCTCGGGGCGGGCGAAGTTCTCTTCCAGTGCTCGCATGATCTCGTCCGTGTCCTCCTGAATTTGAAGTATTTAGATAGACTGACATATTATGGCATAAAAAAGGAACCCAAAAAGTCTAATGTCTAATAGACTATGGGCCCATGTTAAAAAAATGATGGGTCATTTGAACCACCAGATGACCTATGTAGAACGATATAAGAGCATAAAATAATAAGATTTAGCATTGTGCCGTCACTTGTAAGCTGTCCAACTGAGTGCAGGTGAGAATTCAAAAGTACAGGTAGAGTGAGTACATTTTGGTCATATATTTTTGAACGGCATTGTTACCATCGATAGATCCATGAAAAATAATACTAAAACGCGTAGTGCCGTAAAAAAATGAGGGTCCAAAAAGTCGGAATTTTTTTTTGATTTTCCGACAATTTCCAGGGTGAATTTGGTCATTTGATACAGTACGGCATCAGTTTCATACTATTTCAATACTGCTTCTAATCCATCATTCCGCAACGCCGTAAAAAAATCAAGCGACAAGGGGAAAAAACCGAAGGTTGCAGCCCCCTCTCTTGCCGTGGTCCAGGGGGTGATTTGACACAACGTCAAATTAATTTATTTCGAAAGTATTTTATGCATAGATAATATTTTTTCATATGCCGTACATTTTCGTTGGTTCAAAGGGGTGTGTAATGATCGATATAAAAATATCTAATAATTATATTTTCTATTGATATATCAACATTTGATATAGTTTCAAATAATTTCATTTGATATAATTTAATATAATCATTCATTGTGTATAATAAACGTTTGGTATAATTTTAAAATATATAAATTTATTTCGTATATTTATCGTTCGGTATAACGCTTATTTCTTATAAAGATTGTATGGTATAACGCTCATTTTATATACAAATCATAATGAATTATTAGCTGAATCTAACATTATTCTTGGAAATATACAATCATATATGAATGGGCAACCGCCAGAAAAAAAAAAGAAAATACATATGGAGCAACAAAAAAGAATTGATAATATTATACTTAATCGAACGAAGGTGAATTTTTACGAGCAATTGCTTCAAATTTAAATCTAAAGTAATGTGCCTGGGATTTATGTACTTACTTAATAATATATTTAATTTACTTTTGCACATTGTATTTTATTTACCTATCCTAACCTCCTTTTGTTACCCATTCGTTTTGGTAGGGGGACGCAGTTCAAACCTAACCTAACCTAAGTTTTTGATAGCAGTTCGTTTTGTGATTATGTCTCTAATACATTATATCAAGAATTATATTATACTAGCTTCTGCCTGCGACTTCGTCCGCGTGGAACTCCTCGGTTAAAAAGTAGCCTATGTCCTTTATCAGGCTCCAGACTTTCTTTGTACCAAATTTCATTTAAATCGGTCCAGAAGTTTTAGCGTGAAAGCGTAACAGACAGACAGACCGACAGAGTTACTTTCGCATTTATATATAAGATATGGTCTACATTAAAATGTACGGCAACATTTTTTCCTAATTTATTTATGTTAATACTATTTAAAACATGGGATACAATGTAGAAAACTGCTATATTTCATTAATTTATGATATTTAAATTTCTGCAATAATTTGCAAAATTTCAGTTTTTGTATTTCTCCATAACTTTTTTCAGAACAGTTTCTGCTGAACGGCAATACTATATAACAATTGTATTTTACAATATTATGTTAGAAAAATAGTTCCCGTACAGGGTCAAATGATTTTACAGCTTTATAAATCAAGAATACGATGAAATTAAGATAATTATTGATATACATTCAAATGAACAATCATTTTTGACGGCATTATTTTTAATAGTACTTTTAAGTGCTAGATAATGTTGTGGAACCGAAGCCGTACTTTATCAAATCACCCCCTGGACCACGGCAAGAGAGGGGGCTGCAACCTTCGGTTTTTTCCCCTTGTCGCTTGATTTTTTTACGGCGTTGCGGAATGATGGATTAGAAGCAGTATTGAAATAGTATGAAACTGATGCCGTACTGTATCAAATGACCAAATTCACCCTGGAAATTGTCGGAAAATCAAAAAAAAATTCCGACTTTTTGGACCCTCATTTTTTTACGGCACTACGCGTTTTAATATTATTTTTCATGGATCTATCGATGGTAACAATGCCGTTCAAAAATATATGACCAAAATGTACTCACTCTACCTGTACTTTTGAATTCTCACCTGCACTCAGTTGGACAGCTTACAAGTGACGGCACAATGCTAAATCTTATTATTTTATGCTCTTATATCGTTCTACATAGGTCATCTGGTGGTTCAAATGACCCATAATTTTTTTAACATGGGCCCATAGTCTATAATTTAAAATTAACAATTTAAAAAACAAATCCTAGAAAAGAGGTTGAACCGTCGCTAACATTCCCTGCGGAATAAGCTATCTTCTTGAAAGGTTTTCTTACCTGTTTACCTTCAACACAGGCAACACAACTTTGTTTGTCAATTTCATTATAGTCGATACCTACATTACTATCTCCCAATTGGTTCATACTTCATACCGATGCGACAGAAATGACCCAACCGATTGTTCCATAACTGGTACCTGGATAACTAAGTAGAGTTAGAGTGTCCATCACAAGGTACGTCGAAAAAAAAATTGATGTTTAAGAATATAATAGTTGATTGACTTGAGGATTGGGTACTTAAGTATATTGAACACATAGGTACTTTGTATTCTGAAAATGATTGTAAATATATAAGTATAGCTTGTGAAATCAATACAAAACTTAAATCTTTTCTCTTCAAGAACCTTCTACTTTCCTACTGGAAGAATCGTAAATACCTAGTGAGTAACAGCCTCATTAATATTAATTCTGAAACGGATTCTCATACCTTATTCAAGCGGAACATGGTTTATCATCAGGCTGCTTGTCGGTTACGAATGTCCTAGTTCTGAGAATGTTTGCATGTATAATGTTGATTTAATTTACGAAGCATTGTATGAGAAATGCATTCTATAGTGGTACAGATATACCTAGTCCTGATTAAAATGGGGGTCAGGTTTTTATAGGTAGTAAACCCGCGACTTTGTCAGCGTAATTTTCAACCCCGTTAGGGGGTGAACTTCAATAGAATATGGTAGGTACACATCTTCCATCAATTTTGTTACGGAATGTTGAAAATAAGATAAGAATCAATTCAGTATTTGCATAGGTACCTATAAGACTACATAATATAACAACAAACATACAACTATCCGTTCGTTTAAAGTTTTACGTTTAAATATTTTTTTTGGGAATGATCACTACAATAAGTACTGAGATCTTACAGAACAACAAAACTAGTTTACAGTTAAATACAAAATAAAACCTTATTATACCGATTAATTACAATAAAAGTGGTGTACATATTGGAATGAAACACGGTGTATGTACACCATAATGAGATACCACCATGTAGCATAGTATCTAGTTCCGCATCCACGCGCTCTCGCAAAGCGTACCTACTCCTTTTGACGCGACGCGCCAGCACTCGCGAGCAGGCCTGCAACCGGTTCCGAGGATATGTTCAGCGTCATTTTCAGATGAGCTCGCGCGAACTTGCTTCTACGCCTATGCCGCCTCGTCTAGTTCCGCCACCTCTATTTTGATGGTTTATTTATACCTATGCCAGCTCTTGGTCATAAAGAACACTTCTATTTTGCTACGTAATGAAATCAGTTTCCTTCGCAATTTAAAGGGGCTCAGCTTACCCAAGGATATTATTAAATAGTCCATATCACTCTATCCACGGGGTATTACGTAATAATCCCATCTTCGTCACGACTCAAGAAATAATTTGGCTATTTATTTAATTTACATTACATTAAATTTTTAAAAAAATATCAAAATCAAATCATCATCATCATCATCATCAGCCCATCGCAGTCCACTGCTGGACATAGGCCTCTCCAATTGCACGCCACTTTGCTCTATCTTCGGCTGCTCGCATCCAGCTCCTGCCAGCCATCTTACGCAAATCGTCACTCCACCTTGCCTTGCCTCAAAATCAAATATTTCAATCAAAATCACTAAGGAGTATTTCTATCAATTTCGAAGCAAATCACCTGCAAAACCACTTTTTAACCCTATTAGAGGATGAATTTCAAGATAATACGAAACATACTCCATCAATTAAATATGTTAAAGAATAATAATTTCTGGGGCTTTTGCGGGTTACACATTGGAATGAAACAACTATAAACGGATTCAACTCGCGTGTTAAAGAACGTTTACGTAAAATTTCAAATAGATCGGTGAAATTATAAACTTAAAAGGAATCTTTTAAATAAAATGTATCCGAGTTGAAAATATCTTGAAGAAGCAGTAGCGAAGGATAGCAAACGCGAGTAGTTTATGATAGGTAGGTATTGTATTTGAATGAAAAGTTTAATTAATACATTTATTTAAATTAAATTTATAAGTTTCTACAAAAAATGTACACTTGGCAGAAAATATGTGAGTGCAATCAATAATATTAATTACAGAGGCAAATTATATTAATAAGTGCAAAAGCTTAAAAAATTAAATGCAATACATTATGATTTTCAACCTAATTTCGATTTCATTAGTCCTGAAAACTGAGCAAGGCCGGGTTCATTTTTTTTATAGAAGTTCTGTTCAGAGCAACGTTTTATCCAGTTTGTAATTCGTGGGTACCTGAAAATTAAAATAATATTATATCGGATATTAATTGTCATAATAAAATATATTCTCTGAGCTATCGTACTAATATTATTATGACCAAATTGTCGCACATACTGTTATAATTAGAGCGGATGAGGATTTAAATTATTGTAGATTGATATTGCAATAACATGACATAAATTACATTATCATATTCCAAATAGGTAAGCCGTGTCGTTTTACTGAGTTACAACCATCATAACATTATATTTCATTCATTCGATCCTTATCACGTTTTATTATTAAATAAACCCGCAAATTTTCAATTACCTACATATTATATGTTTGATTTTTTTTTGCACCCTTGTCTTAGGTATTACTCAAGGTTCCTTGAACTTGTATTTCTTCCTCTGGTGTTCTACTTTTGAAAACAAGTCAGCCAGCTTTACTTATTTTGTAACAAAGCATACCTAAGTATAATGTGTTTAAGTAAACTATATTGTTATGCCAAAACATAAATATGTATATATCTAATGGTTTGGCCACATGTGCGTCCTGCGGCAGCGGGTGAGCGGCGAATGAAATCAAACTTAGTGTCGTCGCATGCTAAAATGTTTGTTTTTTATTTGAGTTTGACGTGTATGTCTATATGTAGCAGTGTCTATGTATATGTGGCATCGATGCTCAAACGAATGAACCGATTTTGACTCTGTTTTTCGGCGTGGCGTCGTGTAAGAGCGAGTATAGGGCAGCGAGTGGAGAAATAAAGATTTGTTGAAATAATATTACGATTATTAAACTTACAAGTTTTCATCAATTGGTAAGATCTCGTTCATCGTGGTTATAGTAGCGACGCAGCATATATCGGCCACTGTGATTTGATCCCCAGCCATCCAAGGAGTGTTCAAAAACTTTTCTGTAAACTCGTACGCTTTCTTTATTTTGGCCAAGTTTTCTGGCCGCAATGTCTTCTCGCCAAAGAAAATTACTGGTTCCTGGAAACATAGACATCAATTAAATATAATTATATTTCAGCACTTTGTCGAATAATGTGTGGAGCAATATCTGCAATTTCAAATAATTTAAAGAGCTACGACAAAAAGTTTTCTGATTTGATCCAACTTTACGATTCAATCACGTATATTGTATCTTGATATTATGTTACTATAGTCGAAAATATATAAGTATAATGTGTATAATAATATGTTGAAATAAAAACTTAATTGTGTTGCTATGAATAAAGATTTATTTTTGCTATCACAGTTAGATACTTAACTAGGTATATAACTGTCATATTATGACAACACAAATATACTTTCTTTTTCAAGAAACTTCACCTAAACCTTAACATTGGCAATTAAAGAACCTATTTACATAATATTATATTATTATGTTATTCATATTACGAATAACATTTTTTATCTAAAGAAAAACAGTAGTTTTTCTATATATTAGTCTAAAATCTCCACAAACGTTATAACGGTACAGTATAAAAATGCAGCGTAATACTTTGGAAGGCGGAAAAATATTGTCAGTTATTAATTACGCAAATAATGGAATATGCCAGTAATGTAATTACTTACAACGGAACCGCGCAGTGATGGAAACAATATTCCGCTGTCAAAGTGAAGCCTTTGGTCGACCAAGGCTCGTTTTCTTGGGTCAGCCGGGTATAGCGAGTCATTTTCCCCGTATTTAGTTATCAAATATGTCGCGATTGCATGACTGAAAGTGACAAAAGATGAATGTTCTATTGATTATAATATTATCTGAGCGGACGTCATCGCTGTAATGCGGTCGCTATAAAACGACCACCACAGCTATACTGGGAAACCAGAGCTTAAGAGGATTGTGAAGCTGTTGATTTTCATACAAAAGGCGATAACGTTTTACACCCAGTAAATATAGTTAGATTTTTATAATTTTTGGATATGTTGTAGATATAATGAGAAACTACGCCTGTACGTTTTGATTTTTAAGAAATATTGCTTACGCTAAAATTTATTAGCATTTAAAAATCTCTATATAAATCTAATAAATTTAATAAATTTTAGCGTAAGCAATATTTCTTAAAAATCAAAACGTACAGGCGTAGTTTCTCATTATATCTACAACATATCCAAAAATTATAAAAATCTAACTATATTTACTGGGTGTAAAACGTTATCGCCTTTTGTATGAAAATCAACAGCTTCACAATCCTCTTAAGCGTTAAAGACGCCGTCATTGTCTTCTCATCATCCAATATTATGATAAGAAAAAAGGAACTTTAAAATATTGATATTCAAATGAAAAACAAATACATCAAAATTTTCTTGTCGTCTTGAGACGCTAGTAAAGGCGTTTCAAATGCTCTGAGATCCACTAATTTACTACAGCAAAAACACAAACAATTTAGAGTGCAACAAAAAATATAATATCATACCTATCCCAAATAGTGAAATCATCATCTTTCAAGGTTGGTACAGTATGCTGCGGATTCATCTGGAAATCAAACATAAAATTATATGTCAATGATGCGCCTAGCCAATTGTCTTTATTCTTTATCTTGGATATCAAAAGGTTTGTCAGAGAGTATTAATTATATTTTTTAACATACATTAGGAAAAAACACAACTAAGTAGAACCTATTTTATTCAATATCGGTATCAGTACTTTAAAATGACCTGTGTAATCTATTCGATATTGTATTATTTACTTTTTTAAAGTTACCTAAACGATAAAGTATTTGAACAAATTATAACAGAAGAATTATACGTCGTATTTTGTTTGCTGACGTATCAAAAACTTTATCGACAGTTATACTTCATCAATAAAATAAAATACGCGATTTGGGTCCGTTATAATTGTTTCATTCCAATGCGTAATAACCACGAAAGCGTTAGATATTATGAGAGACTATTCATGAAATCTTTATTTTCAAATTGACTAGAACAATACACAATTATGAAATTGCTTACCGTTGTAAAGTCATCCTTTAGTTGATCCATCTGCAATAAATTGACGTCGATATATTCTACGTCTGGTATATTTAATGCATCGATCACCATGTACACAGCTCGTACTGGCGGGCTCGCATCCAACTTGTATAGGGTTAAAACCATTTTGGGATTACTGGAAAAAAATGACGTTGACAAATTAGGTCCTTATGGTAATAACCATATATAATTATAAATTGGGTCTTAGTAGCTTTGAAGGGAGTGGAGTTCGAATCACCTGTGTGTGTCAATACCACATTATAGGTCTGAGTGGAATGTACGGTGTACCTAGGTACATTCCATACAGATACTATGTGAATAGGTCTCCTTGTGAAATGTTAATGTTCATTATCAATACCTAAGAATTAACCTAGCAGAGTTTAGCTTGTATTTAACATAATATGTTGTAAAAATAATAATTTTAATTGTTGTTGTTGTTTATCTAATAAATTATTACCTAAATGTAAACGTCCTTCAAGCTAAAAAAAATAAATGCATTCGATTGATAAAATATCAACGGAAAAGTGTCACTGGGTACATTAAGATAAAATGCAATTAGACTAATTGAAACAATTTACCAGTGCATCCCTAGTACCAAAGGGTGAATAAAAATAAGGCTTCAATAAATACCTACCCAGGTAAGACTAGGTCACTGTAATATATCTCTAAGTAATTGACCAAGTTTTACCTTTCTATAATCAACAAAGTTAAGGTTATAATGTACTGAAGTTTACTTGCGAAGTTAAAATGGTGACAATTTATACGCAACGTAGACACGTTCAAGAACCTAAAACTTCTCAAAGTCTGTAGACTACAGTGCCGAAGCAACCGACACGGCGTAACGTGAAAATTATAGACTTCAAAATTTTGTTTACGTGGCGGAGTTTCAAATTAATGAAGTTAATTAAAGGTATTAGGTTGTTTTTAAATTAAAAGTAAAGATTATTATCACGGAAGGTTTAATGGACAAAGTTAGTACCTACGCAGTCGCGTAGTGTGTAGGTACTATTTTGCGCAGGTAATTCAATGTCCACTTTTTTGTTATTAACAACGAAACAAGCTCAAAAAAAACTCGTGTGTCAAACACATAATATCTATATCGCAAACTTCCCAACATCAACTTATTATCACTGGTAACAGAGTGGTAAACTTAAAAAAATAGGGAACATGAATACTTCGTACCCACTTCTATTAATGAATGAATGTTGATATTATTCACTATTGTTTATATTGCGCAATATATCTACATTTTTCCATAAAAATGAGATGAATAACCCCAAATCTATAAAGAACATGATACAACTATCTTATAAACATGTTTATATAAACACAGCAAATAGATAAAATAGAAAACATACCCAAATGACTTCTTACAAAGAACGGTAACTGTCGATCAGTAGCGTGCCGATGTGACTGAGTTGTATCAACGAACACGGCGTCAGTTGATTACCAGCGAGAGAGTGGGGACTGAACCAAGTAATCAACTATTTCATAATGGGAGGTACTTAAGTACCTACTACGTAATGCATAATGTGAGTGGTTATTCCACACAGCGTTAAGGTATGGTAAAGGTCGCTTGTCGTATAAATTGATTACTGCCTATTTTTTTTTATTTACTATATCATATTTATTATTTACTAACAAAATTACGTAACTACCTACTTAATTATAATGAATGCCGTAAAAGAGTACCTATAGGGTAATTTAGAGAAACATCGAAATCCTAATGGGATATTATTATTATTAAAGTAGCTGGCCCAGCGAACGACTTTGCATTGAGCAAACAAGGCAGGAGCAAATTTCTGTTCCTCTGAAATCCTCCCAAACACTTCGGCAATGCTCTACGCCAGCTACCTTGCTTGCTGGTAATCAGCAAGGCTACCTTCTTCCGCATGTGTTCTGATACAAGACCTTACAGTGTCTCTCGTGATATTACGATTTGAAGATTATATCGCTAATGTTATAGCCAGCTTCATGATCAGCAATAATTGCAGCTTTTTCATAGATACACGAATTTCTCGGCATTTTAAGATTAAATACGAAGCAGAATTAAAATATAACCGAGGTTTTTTTTCAAATTTTCTGCTATCATTTCAACAGTCCCCTGGAGTTACACAAATATTTCTAGACTAAAATTAGCCAAATCGGTTCAGCCGTTTAAAAGTTTTAGCGAGATTAACGAACAGAAATTAATTTTAATAGTTACCTACCCAAAAAACGTTTTTTTTTACAAATTAAACAAAACAACATTAATACTACCATATCTTAACTTTTTGATTTATAGGAATGAGCAGTTTTGTCTAGTATTTTTCCACACTTGTATAATTATTGTCATTATCGTTGATTGGTACCTACTCTGTCTGTAGAGGTCTATGAAACATCGGCACGTAGTGACTTAGATAAGAAATCGAATTGATAATTATGTATGAATGAACGATAGTCGGTTGTTAAAGTGGATTTGTAATAAGTTCAGAATTGACCTCCAAATTCTTTGCCCGAACTTTAGAAAATGAGATGGTGTTCTTATTCTAACACTGACCGGCTGACGTCGTCCTGCCCGTTCGATTGTTTCGTCAAAAGTCTGTCAGTCTTCTTCACTGAATTTAGATCAAATCTATATATTTTTTGTAGATTTTCTATATAAAGTTTTATTCTGGCAATAAAGAACACAAAACAAAAAGAATTATCCAATTTGGTGCAGTCGATCGGAAGTTATGCGCAATTTCGGTGATTCATTTTTTTTACCTATATAGAAGAAGATACATTACTAGGTGTAAAGAAATAAATATATGATAATATTAGAATACTGACTTCGATTGTAAAATAACAGTCAAGAATCGATATTTACTTTTACATTATCGTGAACATGACGTTTTGTTTCCAAACATGATGCAAGATGCACTCAAGGACAACATTATTAAGTGCACGCAAAACCTTATTTTCTTATTTTCCATTGAATTTTATAAGGTAGTATTTTTAGAATTGAAATACGCTTTTATAATATGATACAGACTTTCTACCAAAACTTACCCATGTGTGCTAATACTTATTGAAAAGTTTTTATATTGAAACTAAATAGAACAGTTTTATTAAACCATTAAATAATACGGAATATTGATATAGTACGGAACTCTAATCGTTGGGTAGTTTGTAGCACACTTAATAAAGTATTCAACTAAGTAAAACATACCTACTAGTCTGTTTGCCGTTTCAACTAATATTTTGTTATTGACACCTCACAATTGATTACCTGCAATATCATTCAGTTAAACACTGACAGGCCAAGGTGAGAATATAGTACTAAGAATTTTATAAAGGTAGGTACTTTGTTTTATAGCTTAAATAAAAAACAATGTAAATGGAAACCGTAGTAACTTTGGACTTTTAAAAAGTTTCGTCACTACCAAATGTAGTTAGTTGCATATGCTTTATTTACGTAGATTCGTATATAAAGCATGCAGATTTAATTTTCTTGTGTTTCGCTTTGTTTCTAAATTGGTCGTAATTTGTGCGCAAAAGCACATATTATGGAATGAAACCTTTTACCTCGTATAGTGCATCCGCACACCTGTTCTTGTAGTTGCATATCTAGTTTAGAAAACATACAGGAAAATACTTTTCTGTTCTCCGGCCGGAAAGCGCCAACTTTCTGGCCGCTGCGCTAAATGAAATTGCCGCTTTCTGGCTTCGTCGAACAGAAAAATAGTATACTGACCTCGACCAGTAAATAACAAAGCCTTAGATCACATTTTTGTCAACCTCGGCTTCGCCTCGGACGACAATTACATGTGATCTGAGACATTTTTTATTTTATTGGCCTAGGTGCGTAATGTACTATAATAGGTACTGTTTCCAGGTTGATAGTATATTGTTTCTTCCCTGATTCGTGACATGAAATATTTTGGAATGAGTCAACTCGAGTATTTTATTTTATTTGCAGACGTATTAAATATTTAACAGTTCTCGTATTCGTCACCGACTGTGCTGATGATCGTCTAACACACAGTCTCACACTGTCTTAACACTGTATGTTAGACTGTCGTCAGTTCAATCAATAATCAATGTATAACGCCGCGACGGCATCAGATATTATTATGAGATTCATTTTGTAAAACTGTTATGTTCAGTATTATATATAATACCTATACATATCTCTTAACAAGCTATCTCTAATCAGAAAAAGAGAACTCTTGATGCAGCTGATATAATTAGTTTGCTGTCGCCAACGACGGCAGTCATCTGTTACCGTTCTTTTCCTTTTTATTCAACACGAGAGAGAGGAAATTTTGATATCCGAGATGAATTAATACAAGCTGTTAAAAATAAGAACAACTTTTCATCGAAACGGACTGTAATCACCCACAAAGCAAATTTTATAACATTTTCGCATCAACTCACAACACTAACTCAAACGTCAAATTTAAACATAAAAGAAATATAAAAAACTATAAACAGCCAGTACTATTTAAAAGATGAAAACAAAATAGTTCCTAACGGCAACATCCCCCCCTTCTGTGGCAAAGCCACACACTAAACTGAAGAGGTTATTTTGACTAGCTTCTTGAGAGGCCGTCGCAAAACACCGCCACGTGTGCTGACATCTGCGACGCGCACGATGCCATCTCGTCCGGGACACACCTTCACAACGCGGCCTTTCGGCCAAGTTCCCCTGGGAAGATTGCCGTCGCAAATCAGAACTACATCACCCACTTGAATGGTTTCAGCTGCAGAGTTTGTACTGTCCCGTCTCGGTAAAAGGGTTGGCAGGTACTCCTTTACCCAACGAGACCAAAACATGTCAGCCATTCGTTGGGTTTTTCTATAGTCACTCCTGCCCAACAAAGCGCGATCATCGAGATGCTCTGGCACTCGGTGATAGACTGATGAAACTCCTAAAATAAAATGAAGCGGAGTCAGGGCTTCAGATGATTCCACGTCGAAAGGAATATGCGTTAACGGCCGGCTGTTTACTAGGGCTTCCGCCTCCAGAAGCAATGTATGGAGCACTTCTTCTCTAGGAGCTGTTTCCGTTAACGTAGCGCGCAAAGCCAACTTGTCTACTCGTATATCCGATTCGGTATCGATAGCCGGGGACCTGCTTGGACGTAGCGACGTTATCGTGACTGTTTCTCGCTCTGCCGCCGTAACGCCTTGCTCTGGTACCGTCTCCGGAGCTAGATCAGCATCGACGTCGTTACAATCAGGTATTCTGTCGACCCAAGCTTTCGTGTCGTTAGACACCAGATTCGGAGCGCTGCCTTTAGAGGATTCAATAGCAGCGATCTCAGCCTGCAAAGCCAAATCATACGCTTCTTTACGCAAATAAAAAATAACATTTCGCTCCTGTTGCCTCTCCATTTCCAACGCTAACAGTGCTTCCGCGTGTCGTGCTTGTGCAGCGAGACGAGCGGTAGCAGCCCGTGAAGAAGTAACAGAATTATAAAAAGAATTACGCTCGCCCACGGTGACTCGTGTCGCATCCTGGGACACCAAAGTCGTAGGAACGTTAACATCAACCTTCGAGACGACTGTGCTCGGCGTGATCAGCATCGCGTTGTTGTCGCGGACGGGGTCGCGTACGTTGGCCGGCGGCATCCGCGGGCCATGCGTCCCGTCCTCCCAGTCGACAACAGCTGACCGCACACTGGAGCACTTAGGATACCTACATCGCTTTCCTAGTTCGTACCATCGATAGGACCAAATGTTAAAAATAAAAACAACTTTTCATCGAAACGGACTGTAATCACCCACAAAGCAAATTTTATAACATTTTCGCATCAACTCACAACACTAACTCAAACGTCAAATTTAAACATAAAAGAAATATAAAAAACTATAAACAGCCAGTACTATTTAAAAGATGAAAACAAAATAGTTCCTAACGGCAACACAAGCCATTTAGTTTCTTCATTGCCAGTTTTTATTTTCGTTGTTCCTTTATTTCTTTAAGTTTTAATATATTTAGTATAGATATTGTTAACGATAGGTAGTAGTGGGCTCTAATGTAATGGCTAACTATGAAAACACGAATTTAATATTATCTTTACTAGCGCAAAACGACAACTGAATATAAAAGACAATATATATCAAAATGTCAATATTTTAAAGTTATATGAAAATAGACCAGTACCTATAGGTAATTAAAAACATACCAAAAGAGGCCGTCTAGCAGCCAGTCGAACAGAGACCTATCTCTGTTCGACTGGCTGCACCCTAGTGCAGATATTGCATATAAAAGAAATAAAGGAAGTGACATTCATTGATGAATGAATCATTCTGTTATACAGTATCTAGTTAGTATATTCGATATAATAACTCACAAATTAAAATTAGTACAAATATTTGTCATTTAAATAAATATAAACTAGCAAAAAGGTTATTTTTAATTCGTTTTTAAACAAAACTTTTTAATATTTCATTTTTGTTTAAAAACTGATACCTTTGATATTTTATTAAAGCAAAAATTCATTGGATACCATTTTTAACTCTACAAATCAAGAATAATCCAGTTGGGCGATCGCTGGCGTGCAATAGCAATAAATTAAACACTTAATCTGATATAGTGGTGGTCAATGGAGCTCACTGGAAACTGACCGAATATTATGATCGTGAAAATCGTTTGCAACGTTCACAATTTCATGTGACTTTACAAGCGTAACTTTTGACAATTCAATTTGCAATCGACTTATATCAATCACTCAGGTGAACTAACATTACCCACGTCATTCATAGGTACCTACTGTAAGGCCTTATAAAAACATAAAACATTATGCATTGATTAAAAGAACACTGCTTCAGTAGATTTATATGTGAGATTACCGATGGACCATCGGCGTTACAGCTATATTAGGTATGTGTAGTATAAAATAATTAATTCAACACAGGTATTTACTATAAGGCTATAGAAATAAATGATTGAACACAAGTCATAATAATTTCTGATGCCTTCGCGGTTATTATACATTGGAATGAAACAACTTAAACGGATTTAACTCGCGTATTTTATTTTATTGGCTGACGTTTCGGAGCCTATATAGATTCCATAATCATAGCACGACTGAGCTGACAATAGTCTTATGCAAAAGTTTGTGATATTACTTAATTGGGATATTAATTTGAATCAAACCAACGACTGTACGTATCGAGATATATTTTATGACAGATTTATAAGACGAAGAATAAAACAAAATAGCATAGCCAGTAACATTGCCGCCTCCTTCGAAAGACATGCCTTATAAGTCTTTCAACATTTGGTAACGGACAAATCTTCGGTAAGGCCCTTTTTATTAAGCCTTTAGCCGTTTTAATAGTGACAACACGAATTGTGCCATCAGATCCACAATGAACTTCGATAGTCCGCCTTAACTTCCATTGCATAGGTGGCAGATTGTCTTCTTTAATCAAAAGCAACGTTCCAACAACAATGTTGGGCCGAGACGTAGAGTCCACTTGGTTCTCTGTTGTAGCTGCGTGATGTAAGTAGAGCTCCAGCGTCGCCAAAAATGGTCTCGAAGTTGCTCCACACATCGGTATCTGGAATAAAACAACTATTAACGGATTTACTCGATTATGAAATACACAAGTTAAATCCGTTCATAGTTTTTCATTTCAAAGTGTAAGAACCGCGATGGCATCAGAAATTATTAAAAAAAAATGTACATTTACGTAATTCAGAAAGACTTAGTGACATTGTTTAACTTTTCACAGCTATTTTGTTTATTTTTGTGACATCTTGTTGGAGAGCACTCTACGCAGGCAGTAGTGCTGAAAATGTAGGTATTACCTACTTAAAACATCTTACTTCGAAAGTGGTTATTGTAAAAATGTTGAGCACTTTTAAAGTAAAGACTTCCTTCCTTACCACTTTTAATATAAAATGCAAATCAAAAATCTTACAGAAAATGATGGACTGTATTTTGATCCATAATTTTTACATAATTAATCAAAGATTTGACAATGACCAGAATGAAACATAAAAAATATTAACGGTATAAATAAAAAGGTCGTATTCCTGTCGTCAACACTCCCCACCCTTGTGATGACTCAGCACTAAACAATCGGTTCGGACGCGTGCCGCGGAACGTCTTAGCATCCAGGACTTCGTACGTAGTTCTACTAGACGGACTCGACCGTCTTTTTCCGGATACACCTGTTGGACAACTGCCTTCAACCATGAATTCCTCGGCATGCCTGGATCAACTGCAAATACGAGGTCTCCGACTTGTAAATAGCGTCCACTGCCGACGCTTCAAATCGCACGCTCATGTTCTTAACATGTTGTGCTACAAAAGGTGAACAATTAGCACCAAATATAAGTGACGTCATCACGAACGTCTTCATGTTTTCTGTACCTAGATCCTTTTGTTCTTCATTCCATTATGTCCTGGGTAACAACTCTGGAAGAAACTCTCTTACCCAACGATTCCAGAATATATCAGCTAGCCTTTGTGATATGCGCCATTGTATGCATCGCTCTCGGGGCAAGCGGAGCAGCGTGCATTGCGTGTGTAGTGGTATCTCCGTACCACGTCGTGTAGTTCTCAAAATCCGTACTCCGGGAAACACAATTTAGTTTTAATATTGTTGTAGACTCTGGGGCTGGTAAATAACACTCGAAACACTTTTTTTCCGACTTTATTAGTGCTCGTACAATTATAGACTGAATTTGACAATAAAAAAAGAACTATAAAAAACAAAAATCGGCATCAAATTTAACATTATCAAAGAAATAAAATGAGCCTAAAAAAGAGGTCGAACCGTCGCTACCAATTGTCGAGGTGGTTATTTTTTTCTAAATTAACAATAGATGTGTTTTTGTGTGACATTAAAAGGAAGCCGAACGAGATTTGCAAGAAAAGGTTTGTGTTTTATTTGCACTTCCATGTTTAATTGCAAGGCATGTACCTAATTATAAGGCTAGGATAGTCCAAAAACATCATAGGGTTTACATTGAGGCATGTAACCCAATTTTAAAAACTATTTAGAATAATAAAGTCCACTAAAAGTTTATTTTTTTCACCGCGCGTATACGTCACTTACCTTCTTATTTAATAAAAAAAATATAAGTGGTAAGTGTTGTCACAGTGTTTAACGCCATCCCGTTTAGTATCATGGAATTAAATTCTGTCCGTTTCAGCCAAACCACCTTCTATCATTTTCCGTGTTCTGGGTAGCGAAGTTTAGGGTTGTATTTTGCTTGGAGATGCCATAATAGTCGCTACTCATCGCTAGATGTCGTTGCTCGTTACCACTTCGGATTGTTTCTACTTGTTACAAGATGGCGTAACGAGGTACCAATGTAAAATTAAATTCTGTAGGTATTATTATTTATTTAGGATTCTTACGCTTCTATAATCTTAATAGGCATTATTAAGTATATTATTGTGTTATTTAATAAAACGATATTATAATAATTGCAATATTTATAAAAATAGTTCTACTTTTTATTGAGGTTAAAATTTATTTTTTATTTTAATACTTAAACAACTACAGCGGTATTGTAAGCATTTAAATACTGGATTTATACTTACCAAGATTTATACTTCGGATTAAGTAACGTTTATTCTCCGAGACGCACATGTCAAAACGTCATAGATAATATTTTGACCTTTACCCGAACCCAAGGATAAACGTCACTTTGATATAAAAATGTTGGTCTAATCCAGCCTCAATAATGTCACTAAATTGGACTTTACTATTTTACGTGACGGGTAATATCTGACAGGTCACGCCTACTGTTAATAAAATAAGTAAATAGATAGGTTTACTAGTCGCACAAATATGTGTGTTAACAAAGGATGGACTGTAATGAAATGCTAGGTTTAAGGAATGGAAGAATGTAATAACTTTATACAAACGAACACAATATTAAAGACACATGTAAAACAACCAAAACTAATTGACAATTAGAAAACAATAGATATTTAAAAAAGAGCAATAGCCAATTAAAAGTAAAACTATATACAAAGCACAAGGAGTACGCAACAAAGTGCCATCTAGTACAGTTCTTAACGGCTCAATGTTTATTTTTTGTAAGAATTATGGATTTATCTTTGTTCTTTTTTTACGCAAAAGCTAATTAATTCAATTTTATGAAACTTTACCATAATAATAATATACTTAGCTTACACATCAGAACAACATTATAGTATAACAGGCTATATTTTATATCGGTATTGTGTAAAACACTGATCGTGCGCAGTTGAAGTCGTGGACAGAAGGTAGTGCTAAGCAATTGAAAGCTGTGTATTGAGATAGAAAGAATAATAATAATATAATAATAGTATGAACCTAAGATGATTTTAAAATAAAACAGCTTATGTACCTAACCTGCTTTACTCTTTATAGGTATCTACTGTTGGTCACGCCACATTGACCTGAGGTTTGCACCTGGTAGCAAAGATCAGAATCATAATGATAATAGGTGTTAACTTTGGGGCTGGTGAATCACACTCATACACTGTTTTACAACTTTATTCGCACTTGTATTGTTATAGACTAACCAAATGACGGGGAAGAACTATAAAATCAAAACCGGCGTCTAATTTGAAATTTATAACCAAATAAAATAAACCTAAAAAAGAAGTTAAACCGTAGCTTACAATAGGTATTTGTTTACTTTTTAAGAACTAACAATTACCTCTTAAAAGAACCAACTTGAAATAAAGAGTTACCTCTTTATTTCAAGTTGATAACTAGAATAAGTAGGTAGGTATATAAGTACAATAAAAAACGAGAGCGCTTAAATTAATTAGTTACCTTCAAAAATTAAATACGTGTAGACCCTGTAGATTAGAAAATAACGCGGATGTAATTTCGTTGACGCTTGTGTGTTACAAAAAACATGATTTTCTCATGCATTACAAATTCGTCATGAATAACAAAGCAACTTGATTTTTGACACGAAGATTTATTTTGGATGGGGTTTAAAAAGGTAACCTAACATGTAAAATAAATTTAATTCTATGATGACTATTATGTTAGGTTACTATTAATATTGACTCACTGTCATGTCTTAAAATGACACCTATTTTCGATTTTATAGGTATTAGGTATTTTTAAATGAATAACTTTGATACCTTTTTGTTATTTAATTATGCACTAAAATAATACTTAATTTCTTAAGATAATTTACATTATAATAGGTAGTCAAAATCAACAACAAGACATAATTCCTCATTTGCTCAAACTTCAAGCGCGGTTAAATGCTCGAGAAGGTTGGACTTTGAAAATTAGCAAGAGTAAATTTATTACGAAGATTTTTTTACCTAAATGCAGTGTAGGAAGCATTTACCTACGTAAAATGTTATTAAATGTGATTGGAATAATTGCTGACATCAATAAAATATTTATATTTAGATCTGTTACACAACCAATAGGTACCTATTTGAAATACAAAGGAAATAATATAGCTTCCTTACTTCCTTTAGAATTATTGAGATTACCTACATAAAAGTAGTAACTGTACTAAAGCACAGGAAATGTTTCTGAAGAAATCATACACGTGCTGTTTAGCTGGCTATTCGTTACAGGAATGACGATTGCTAACACAACACGTCAGTATGCATACATTGCTGTTTTCATTCTTTATAAATGATCTATTACTTAGCATAAAGTGTGACTGTTTGGCCTATGCAGATGATATTAAAGTATTCAATACTATAACCTCCAGAAATGACTGTACGGCCCTCCAAAATGACCTTTGCACTATTAATGACTGGTGTAAGAACAACATGATGTCCCTAAATATTAGTAAATGTCAAGTAATCACTTTTACGAAAAAGAAAAGTGTTATACACTATGACTATAACATAGATGGCATCAGACTGGACAGAGTTTCCTCTATAAGGGATCTTGGAGTTATTTTTGATGGCAGTCTTTCATTTTGTGAACATGTGGAGACTATCGTATCTAAAGCTAGCCGAAGTTTAGGTTTCATAATACGAACTGGTAAACCTTTTAAAAACACCAAAAGCCTGATAATTCTCTACTCATCGTTAGTGCGCACGGTACTAGAATACTGCTCGTCAGTCTGGTCTCCTTTTTATAAAATACATTCTGATCGACTGGAATCGATTCAGGCCAAATTTGTTAGACACCTTTGTACTCGAACCAGGTCCCGCAAAACTATCCCAGAATATGTCGATAGACTCATTGCATTTGAGCTCCAGCCCCTGTCCACCAGAAGGATTATCAGTGATGTTGTAACGTTACATAAAATAGTACATGGAGATCTTGACGGTTATCTCATTAATTACATTTCTATTAGAGCTACTAGAAAAGTAACTAGAAATAAAGAACTGTTTGCTTTATTACCGGCGAATAATAATGTAACAAGAAATGCACCTATTCGTAGAATGTGTAATTTATACAACAATCTTGATCCGGATATTGACATTTTAAACTCAAATTGTAGTCAATTTAAATCAAATATTGTTAAACATAAGTATAAGATAGTTTAAACTGTTTCTTTTTTTTTTTTTAAATCTTAAATAAGAAAATGTTCATTTATAATGCTGTGTACAATTGTTATTATGTTATAAGCTAAATAATATCTAGTATTTAATGTTTTTTAGATTAGAATGTCAACTGCTTTTAACTTGTTATTGTACCTTAATAAATAAATAAATAAATAAATAAATTACACCTCCACACAAAGAGGTAACGTCCAAAACAACAATAAGCTCGATTCGAATAGTGCAATTCAATCCAAAATTAAATCTTACACCGATTGAAAAACAAAGGGGTATTACAAAATATAAGATTCAAAATTTCCAAATAATAGCATAAGTCGCGCGTGACAGTGCAGACTGCGTTCCGTAAACAACTCCTTGTGCTCGTTTAAACAGCTTTAGCGTTTAAGCAGCTTAGATCTTCCACATTGTGTCCAGTCGCTCGCAGCACACACTGTAACATTCATTTTCCCACCATTCGCCTGATCCCACGAAACGGTGCACCCGCGTCAGCGATTAGAACCACGTTGGTTCCCAGGACGTACACGGCACCATCTCCGGATGAGCTTGCGTCCCATTTGCCGCCTTTATCACACAACCTATTTTCAACGATTTTAATAGGCAGGTATGCGATCCAGTTTCAGATGGTGTCAGCTTACCCAGGCCCATTCCAGATCCAGTTTTCCCCCCCGCAAGCCAAACGGGGTCAGTTTACCTAGGAACATTATTAAGCACTCCAGATCCTTCATTCCACACCTAATATCAAGAAGAAAAAATTACACACGAGCGGTTTACTTGGTTATTTATTTCAGGAATGACGGTATCTATCATAACACGTTGCTATGCATATATATTACAGTTTCTAGCACTTATTCTTATTCCCGTGGGTATTGTTTTTGGTTATTAAAGTAAAGGCTAAATAAATTTGACCCAAGAATAAAGAATAAAACAAACGGGGTAAGCTAAATAAAACCGTTTAAAAAGCTCCCTTGCCTATTCGATTTTTTTGGAAATATATTAAAACAGAGTACTATAAGAGAATAACTATAATTAATCAAGATGTTCTGCATTTCAAATGCCCAATCTCTATAGTTGGAGGCGCCCTTAAGCTTCTCCATAGTAACTACCGAGTTTGTAGACTCACCCATATTTGAAGAAAAATAATTATAATTATGTTCTCACACAATATATGCCGTGATGGAGCACATAACCTTCTAGAAATATATTAAAACAGAGTACTATAAGAGAATAACTATAATGAATATAACATACGAATAAGAAGAATAAAACAGGAGTGACATAAAGTACTGACATAAATTACTATTTAAATAGTAGAGATGGCCAGCGTTACATTTCAACAGATTTGCACATTCAATTTTTTATTTTGATTAAATTTCAGTGTTAATGACTTGTTGAAAATAGCTCTTAGGTTGTAATACCGGTTTACTTTAAATATAGGTTGAGTGTTCATAAACATGTGCGTAACCAATGTATTCCGCAGCAGAGTTAGTAATTGCTCATAAACTACTCGTAAGACTACTCTTCAGTAGATTTAAGAGGCAAGTAAAAACAGAATGATGAATACCTACTATCAACCTAAAATATTACAAAAACTCTGGTTATCTAACTTGTCAGGAGTTTCGGGCATTTTAATAGTTTATCAGCTTTTAATAATTAATTTTGCTTTATTTTTAGATCTTAGACAAGTGCCTACGTTTAAAGGATGGCTTTGCGCATGAATTTTCCATGAACAATTTCTTTGACAGTAAAATTGTTTGACGCAGGCGAAAAATGAGATCAAGGCCACAGTTTTTAATATAGTACTTACCCGGTTATAAAAAATAATGAGAAATCAAATTAATCCAGCAGACACCGTCAGAGGAAATTGCTCATTATAACTTTAAGACTTGCAGATTTCTGGTTTAAATGAAATTCTTAATAACGCAGTTTAAAAAAAATCTTATTAAAATATATAGGAATGTGCGAAACCTATATATTTATAGATTACAAAAAATATTCTAATGTTGTGAACAAAAACAGAATAATTTTAGCTTCCCTTATAGGTTCGCTGCTCACTATATAGGCAAACCAGCGAGCCTATGATGAATTGTCGAGTCGACATCTTGTCATGTCAATGTTCTTGTCGTATTCTCGCTGTTATCTGTCAAAAATCGGTATCGGTTAATCGGTTGTCGACAACGATGTTGATGTCGTCTCTTATGTCAACAACGTAATAATATCGACACGAAAAACCTCCTTGTCGATAACGTTCTCAATACTATGTCGACAAGATGTCGACTCGACAGTTCATCATAGGCTCGCAGATGTTTTTGTGTACCTACCTATTGAACAAACATTTTTCAAATGGTTGCTTATATATATATATATATATATATATATATACTTAAATAGATTTTATGTCAAAATTGGTGAATGTAGATTGACTGCGAGATGTTTTGTTCAGGCATGAGGCTAATACGATACTATATTCATATATTTATATTATAATCTTTTAGTCCTGCGAGAGATTTTGAAAGGTTCTCCATACATCACTTTCAGTGTGGGTAAACATATTCGACGTACAGAGTAAATAAAACTTAGGTTCCATTAATACCTATTGGTACGTTCTAGGGGTGGGAAACTCACCGAGGGGCGTCCTTAAGGACGGATCCTTCTTCTAATGACAAAACAAGAAGAAGAATAAATATTAAAATGAAAGCGTACGGCGTTAATGCATTCTCTTGTTACATACTGGCCTTGCGAAAGCACTAAGGATATAATTACGAATGCACTTAATAATCTGCTTTTAAATGGGTTTCGCACTGATTGACTTTGAGAACGCAATTCATTAAGCACAACAAAACGGCTTTTGAATAACTTCACGCTGCGTCTAGGTGCGATCGTTTCACGCGTAATTAAATATGTCAGCGGGATGAGGGTCAGGGGTAATAAAATGGTTCTGGATGTCGAAATGCTTTTGAGATTAGATGACTCGGGGATCGGTGAAGTTTATTGAGAATTAGGTAATAAAAAAAAGTTACTGATTAACTGTCCAATTAAATATCTAGTTGTACTATTGATTGTAGTGGTTTGGCGTACGATTTAAAAAAAAATGCGCTTTATTTTATAAGGACTACATAAAGTTTCGTTATCGACAAATGTTGTTTTTAAATAATGTGACTTTTTTTAAGCGAAGACCGCGTTTCATGTTACATACTACTCTGTCACGGTATTCTATGAAAAACAAACTTAAAAATTGTTCGAGAAAGAGAAAGATTACAGATTGATAGATAAAATCAAATATGGACGTTAACTCAAATATTATAAAACTGAAAATATCAATACTCTAATGATACTATAATAAGATAAAGGACAGGTTGTTGTGTGTTAAAACTTTCAAATATATGTGTTACCGAGTACGTACGAAAGAAAATTTAATTATTCATGTAATGAAGAGTTTGATAAAAATATTTAAATGCTTACCTGTGTATTAATCGGTCTGAAAACCAAACGCTCAACTGGACCGTTTTAATCATGCCGCTGGACAAATAATCGCTTTTATCGCATATTACTACGTAATTAAGAGACGAATTTCGAGCGGACTCTGCGATTAACATTAATTTGTTTTTTTGAAATTGATTGTTGAAAATATGTGTTCATATTTTCTGTTGGAAATGAATTTGTGTTTGTTTTTACGATTATTTATTTACTTACACTTGTTTATGCTTGATATTGAAGTTGATTTGGATTAATAATATGGTTTTTGTAATGTATGCTTTACGGTTGTTACATTAGCAACCGTCATTCCGGCAATAAACTTAGTGCAGACATTGAAGCGAAAAATACGGCCTTACCTCCGAATTTTTTTACTGTGAACCGATTTGCATGAAATTTTTGGAATTAGGCTCATCTTAACCTTAACTTCAAAAGTGAAAATGATCTGAACTCCGCCTGTTATTTTTAAGGGGTGTAAACAACCCCTTAATGGAAAAATTGTAATTGAGCCAATTTATCGCTAGAAAACATGTCTAACAGTAAGTGGTGAAATGGTAAAGTATTTTCTAACATAATTACCTCATATTAAAATTATTTTCAACCCCTTGAAAATCTTACAACCCTTGCAAACAACTGTGAACAATCCGCATGTGTATTAATTCGGCAATAATTCCTTCGGATTTCTCAGTTTTCATATCACGATTTTAACAATAGTTATAGTCAGCGTCAGAGATATAATAATATGACCCCATATACTAGATATGCGGTTACTAGATGGGGTCAGATATCTCTGATGCTGACTGTACACCCAATACCGTAGTAACGGTGTTATATGTACCTACATAAATTTTTCATGTCAATATTAAACTATCTTAATAAATTATCCATCGGATAAGCAATCTCCAAAAACGGGGTTTAATATTAGGAGCTTAAATAATAATAATAATATGGTTTTGGTTTCTACAAATAATTTACACATGACTTACTTGAACATTTTAAAAAAGGTTCCTAAGTGTTTTGCTTACCTACCTATTTGTATATAAATATTTACCCAGACGGCAAGCTAATGGATCTGTGTTGTGTCATCTTGCGAACTTCGACAACATTTCACAAAATTGTCAGACAGCCAACAGAATTCGTATCAAGTCTTGCGATTTTTTTGGGTTAATCTGGTTACACCCCATTTATGTCTGCTATTAATTCAAGAAATAATGTTTTCCAACTATGAATGTCACCATAAATCTAAGTGTTAACAACTAATGCGATTTCATGAAAAAAATAAGAAATTAGATATCTAAGATATTATACATAATAAAGTATAATAGGACAAGCTGAAGGAACTAAATGACTGACATAATTATGAATGCAGGGCCTAAACTATAAGGGTAAGAAATTTTGTACAGAGGTTCCTTTTATGACGTAGGGAAGCACTTGGAAAGACTTTTTGAAAATTGACTTTTAGTGTGCAATAAAAATAATAAATCTAGTTTCCTAGTGAAATCAATTTATTGAAAACTGGTTGATTTAATTTATCTTACTCCAAACGGCAAGACATTACGTACAGAGCTATTTCTTTGAAGGTCGTACCTGTTAACACCTGCCAATAAATCAAGCGAGTAAGTAATTTCAACGCTATTGGGTCACAGTGGACGAATCGAAAAGCCGATCCGGGTCTTATTGAAGGCTGCGTTATTGTGCTAAACGTAATAATGTACCTATGTATCGGGATATAAGGGCTAAATTATTTTGAAAATGAACCCTCATTTTTCGATCAATCAAATATTTTTATATGTGGAAATAAAATATACGAGTCATTTTCGACAACCGTTTGATTTTAGGAACGTATATTACTTCTCTTAATATATTAAAAACGTAACTGATCGCAGTCTGTAACATTAAAATAGTATTACGTAGGTAGGTACCTACCTATATGAGAGAAATTATTGAACAAAAAGAGAATTAGCAAATAAAAAGTAAAACTATATTCTTACCTACAGGGAGTACGTAATATAGTGTTTTAGTGAAACGTCAGCAATATAATCACATCAGTGGGACTGAATACTAGCTTTGCATTGAATTTCTCTATCATATCACGTACGTAGTGATAATGAATTTCAATGTGCTTACTTCGTCTATGTCGGTCTTATTCGTCGGGAATGTGCAGTTGAAAAGAAAGGGATGGAATGATAAACCAAAATACGTAACCAAAGAGATTTATTATGACTATTTACAAAGAATATAGTATATTTACAATTTCACGATGATTCGAATGACAATGTAGGTAAGTGTAGGTGTGTGTGTGTGCGTTCGTGTTTATTGCGTTCTGTTCGTATATCCACGATGCGGTACGAGTTCTAGTACAGTCGTGGTGACTTGAGCTACATGAACTACGGGACTTTCCTACAGACTTATTTTGGTCTCTAGTGCGTCGAGCTTGGCTTGCAACTCCAGCTGTTCGGCCTCCGACTCCAAGTGGGCGAGTTTGCGTTCACGCTTTGTCTGCTGAAGCTCTCGCTTCATTTCAAGGCGCGCCATTTGACGCTCACGGTCCACTCGGCGTCGGACGGCTTCTGCTTCCGCGGCTTTCATTTGGACGTGAACAGTTGCAGAAGAGTTCGAGAAGAGCGAGCGCTCGCTCGCAGTTTGTTTTCTGGAAATACTGCGTATTGATTGAGGTGGTGTTCCGGCGCTGCCTTGGTGGTGGCATAGACACGCGGGTGGGTGGTCGGTGGTGCACGAAAGCACTGTGCCGGGTGCACCAGGATAGGTCCATACCGGCAGGCAACGCCCAAGACATTACATTTTTATTTTCCTATTATTATATACATTTTGTATATTCCCCAAATTTAAATTTTTCATCATCAGCAGTTTAGATTGGGCGACGAGTAAGACGCGACATTTCCTTATATTTATATAGATAACTTGACACGAGTTTTCGATAAAACCTTTCCTCCTTAAATCAAGCTTCATTACTTATGTTGCATTCAGCTTTTTTCTTTTCTTTTTTACCTCAAAGGCGAAACGAAATTGAAAAAGGAAAATGAAGTAGGTACGAAGAAAAAGTTTTGACAGGTGTCAATTCACAGCACAAGAACACAAAAGTTTTTTGACAAGCATATTTACAGCAACTGATTTAAACTCCTTTTGCGGTATTACTTTCTTAAGACCGGCTACTGCGGTTGGTTTTATGGAACTGTCAAAAAACTTTTAGGTAAATTCTGTTGGCATTAGCTCAGGTAAGAAGGAATTAAAAGAGTGTCATTGTTTAACGTTCACGTTAGCTATTCGCTATATATAATATGTATATAATAACATCGTATAAACTTTCTCCTCATCATTATATTTACTTGCACAGTGCTTTGTTATGAGTTTCACATTCAATAAGGGTAAATCTGAGTGATTCATCATCTGCTGAGAATTGTCGAATCATCACTCGGATCCTTTGGACATTTAGTAGGTAAACTAAAGAGATCTTAATAATGAGTACATTATTAATATATATAATAATTATAGTCAAAACACTTACTACGTGTTTGACACTGCTATAAATCAGAAGATGAAACATTTTTATGATTTTTATGGAAAAACTTTGAAGTAAAAATTGCAATAAAAGACAATTTTTACGTAAAATCTTAAATTAGGTACCAAAACAAATGCAACTCTCAAGAAAATATTTTTTTTCTCAATCTTCATTTCCAATATTAATATTATGTTTAATTACTACTATACGAGCAAACACGGGTGTAAGGGTTAACTAAATATGTAATAAAATTAATTAATGAAGTGTGTAGCATTTTTATTACCTCTTTAAGGTACCAAGAAAGGCCTTAGTTATTTATGCTTGTTACTTAGCTCTCACACATTTTAAATGTGTGAATTTCTATCCTTCCATCCTGGGATAGCCAGTTATCCCAGGATAAAGTGGACATAATCCTTTTAAGGGCATAAAGTGAACACCTAACTAAACAAGAACTTCAATTTGACTGGATTTATAACGGTAGTCTTAGTTACAAATTTTGGTACTTACCCTCTTATCCAAGACTTATGGACTTTCATATCTTGATTAATTACTGTATAGATAACCTAATACCTCAATTGCGCCACAAAAACCGTAATTTAATAGCACTAGGTATATCGACTAGATTATGATGTAAATGTGAATAATTATACTAGGTATTTGTTGGAAATATATTAAAACAGAGTACTATAAGAGAGTAACTATAATTAATATAACATACGAATAAGAAGAATAAAAGAGGAGTGACATAAAGTACTGACATAATTAAGCTATTTAAATAACCGAGATGGCCAGCGTTATATTTCAACACCCCCCCATAACGTGGTCATCATTTGGTGTCTTCGGGCTTACAAGGTGGTGTCATATTTTGTAGGTTTTGCTAGATCGGTTCATCTAGGTAGGTTGACCATCTTCGGTGACCAGTTTTCTTCGAGGTCACAATTTGCTGTCCGTGAAATGGAAAGTGGAAGATAAAGGGTCGTTAGGTTTTGCTTATTTGGGGTTACTATTCTCACATGTTCTCTTAGGTTAACTTTAATTACACTTTTTTAAATAGGTAGGTTTTTTCCATTGTTGTTGGTGCAAGGATTCGTAGGTTCATTTAATCACATGCAGATTCTTCTTCGATTGTTGACTTAGGAGTTAGGATAGGGTCTAAGAATTTCCAGTTACTAGGTTTGTTTCTGCGATTCACATCGTGTTATCGTGTTAGATTTTATAAATTAAGAAAAATAATATATTATAATTAAACATTTTGGCAGGAAAATTTTGCTTTTGTCAAGATTTCGATTGTTATTTCGTTATGTGATAATTAATCTTATATATTTTTTTTAATAGACAGTTCGAAAGTTTAATAAACAATTTTCGATTTTATAGAAAGGTCGTCTATTTTATAAAATGTAAAAAAATAACAACAAATTATTTTAATCTCGCGAGGGATAAGTAAATGGGTTATAAAAATAGGAATTTAAATAATAATAATAAATAAAATTATAATTTATGGAAAAATATTAGATATTCCAGAGTTCAGGTACAGTAAGCTGAAAAGAAGCAAGCATTTATTATATAATGTAGGATTAAGTTATACATTATATGCAATTTAAAATAGGTTTCGCAATTTGTATTAATTTCAAAATATACTTATGAAATACGGATATGTTTTCATAGGATATTATTTCGTTATTATCGTAAGCTAAGTGAGATAAGTAACACAACGGAGATATAAGAATAAAATAACGGAATAGGTGTACCTACTTGCATTTTTAATAGATAACTTCTTATTATATATTCGGAAAACAGTTGCGACTGTTAGGTTACAATTAAGACACGGTACGTTTGTAAACTGATTGCATCGGATACAAACTTAATTCAATAATTAGTTCTTGCTTTGAGACTATATAGTTAGAAAAATATAGGATTGGTAATACCATTTATTTAATTTTTCTTTGCAGTATTTCGTGGATGTCAAGGTAGAGAAAGGTTATAAATAAATAAATCTAAAATAAATAACTATAAGTGTGTGAACTGGACAGTAGATAGAAATAGTGTAAAAAAAAACATATTTAAAAGTTAAGTGAAAAACAAAAAAGACAAAATGAAAAACAGGACAAATGTAGAGTGTAGACGACAATCGAGAAAGGGAAAATCAACAAAGAGAAATAAATATTATTATAGGTAGAATAGTTTGTTAGTTTATTATTACATAGGTTACATACGTAGGGAGGTAGGTGCGTTACACTACGTATATAAACTGTATTTTTTCTATATGACTAAGGTTGTCTAGAGACTGCTTAAGGCATTAAGTTCTCCTTTTGTACACTGTCCTGTTTAATTTTGTGCAATAAAGTATAAATAAATAAAGCAAAATACATTATAAAACAGGCGGAGATCAATTTAAAAAGTGTACCTCGATTCGCAGCCATTCTTTTGTACTTCGTTAAAATGGACTTTGCCGACGTTCTAGTTCGCCTCGGATGCTGCAATAAACTCCACCACTTTCAACCAAGACTAACACCAGAAGTCTCCTTTAAAGACAAAAAGTTTAAAATAAAGTTTTCCAGTAAGGCGGTTCCGTGCCGATGATTTAATTTCTAAGGCTGAAGTTCTATGCTTTATTAATAGGTTTTGTTTAATATAGCATTTTGTTTTATTTTATAAATAATATTTAACAAAAAAATTATTTTGAGTAGTTACAAATGTATCTTAACTGAATGGTTGATATTCAGTCGTGCAACCACTAAGTCAGAAGGCTTGAAATTTTGTACTAATACCCACGGTATAACAAATTAAGCACGAAAAAGGATTTTTTAGAAATTCAACCCGTAAAGAAAATAATTAAAACGAGGGATATACAAATTGGGTTCGTATGCAAATAATTTTCGTCACGGTTATAACGCATTGGAATTAAACAACTATAACGGATATTTTTTTATAACGATTATATAAGAATGATTTTAGGTTTTAACCAAGAATTGACAAATAAAATAAATTATTGTGTTGCTCTGTAAACAAAGCTTATATTTCGTTAATATAGGTTTCCTTAAAACTACCTATAGCTACAATATTATAAAAAACACTATCTTACCTGTAAACAAAGAAACGACATTTAAAATCTATTAATTCCTTTGCCAAAATCTTTATGTATAATTATCACAATTAATTATTTTTCTTATAATACACATACAACGTTTTTTTTTTAATATTTACGCCATCTTGTTTTTCTACCGCTGCCAGCTGCGTTTTACTATTGTCAGCTCAGTCATGCTACTTGTTAATGAGAACTGTATAATAATGTTAATGAAATCACTTGCATAAAAGATAGCGAATATAATATATTATTAATAGAGCACTGTGACAAAAAGTTAAGGAAAAAAAAAATATCAAAATAAACATCAATAGGTACAAAAGAAACATAAATGTATGTAAAAAGGTTGCTACTAATAAGTTCGCAACACTACTAATATGGGATTTGTAAAGTTTTCGAAACGTCAGCAAATAAAATGAAATATGTGTGTTAACGATGTATGTGGGTTCTGCTGTAATGGCGAACTATGAAAACACGTATGAAGTAAAATCAATGGAAATTTAATGCTATCTTTGCAAGCGTAGGTACATCAAAATATCAATAGTTTAAATTTATATAAAAATAGAACACTATACAAAGTAGTAAAGAAAACATAGCAAAAGAGGCCGTCTAGCAGCCAGTCGCCAACAATGAGAGTTAAATCTGTTATAGTTTCATTCTTTATTGGATGTACCAGAATGTACCTACTTCTTGGATTAGGTACTTAACTTTGACGTAGGTACCTAATTAATTAAGGCGGTGAAGGTGTGCTTACTTGAAAATGTGATTCTGTTTATTGGGAAATTAATCTTTTAAATATATTTTAAAATGTATTTTGCTACATGGAACCCCGAAAGAAGCAAAGCCTCTATGACGAATGAACTAAAAGTGGTCCCGTCCATTTTGTTCTGTAACTTTTTCAATATTGCTGAAGGAAACGCTTTCCAAGTAGACGGAATGATAGATAAAAAATCAACTCATGGATTCCTTTTTTTATTGTTTAGGCAAGTAATTGTACTTCTTTTGCCGTATTTATAACTTCAGTGTTACATGATATTAATATTTTTTACAATAATTGGAGTAAAAAACAAGCATTTAAAACTTGATATTTCTTACCAAATTCTAGTCTTGGCTACCCCAATAATAATATAACCTTTCGATTTTAATTTTGCCTATGTCACGTATGTACGTACCTACACTACCGGTTTCAGAAATCCAAATAAAAGTTTGAAAAAGAAAAATGTTTCTTAAAATTTAACGATTGTAGATCTGTAACCGTGGTTAGTACATAACATTGATTATTAAGTATATTATTATTATTAGGTATACTTTTTGCGTTGTACAGGTAATATTAAGATACCAAAACTGATACCAACAAAAATATAAGTATTCTTTTAACTTTATTACTTACAAGCTAGTAATTGAAAGCAATAAAAACACAATCAAATGAACCATAAAGTATAGTACCTACTAAAAAAGTGTTAAACTATGCATCTAATACTAGAGACTTCGTATCTCGTTACAAGACGGTGAAACGGCGCAAGAGGCTTAATGACTCGGCAAATGAATTATTGGTACATTAATCGTATTACAAGCTATAGAAGCCTGTAATATGAGGACGGGATGATTGGGAAGGCTGTGACACCGAGTTATAAGGTTGACATCGGTATTTTAGAGAATAATGTAGAGGAGAAACAATGTTAAGTACCTTCTTATGATATTTTTAATATAAAAGCTGTCCGCCCCGGCTTCGCACGGATCTTCTCTTTTTTTAGCCTATGTCACTCGGGAATAGTGTAGCTTTCCAACAGTGAAAGAATTTTTCAAATCGGTCCAGTCGTTTAGGAGCTTATCAATCCAAACAAACAAATAAACAAACCTTTCCTCTTTATAATATTAGTATATATATAGAAAATGCATCTTTCACATACCTACGTGCTTTATTTTAGAATAACTGTCATATTCAAAACATAAAAAACATATACTTATTTCTTTCTTTTCCTCAAACAAAGAGGTTTTCAAACAATATCTGTGTGTATCTGTGATAGTTAGCCGCTTGAAATGTTTAGAGACGATGTATTTTTGTATTTCATATTGAAAACAGAATAAAATAAATATTTAAGGAGACCCATACCATCGCACCTGACCGATCTTTCAAATTGATGTTTTCGAAAGGTTAGCGAATAAAATACGTGTGTAAAATACGTTATGATTGTATCATTGCCGTAGGTATGTTATTTTGCCGCTAATTTTATAGAAAAATAGACTAGGTATATAAATATTTTACAATCGACTGAGCCGAGGTTTAATCTTTAAATTTGGTGCGAGATAATACAGTTTTTTTTTGTATAATATTGAAGTTTGTATATATATATTATACAAACCTATATAATATATGTTTTCCTGTGTTGTTCCTTAACCTTTTTCAAAATTGTAAAACAGAATAAACTTTTATTCATATAAGTAGTAATAATTTTGACATCGTTGATCTGATAGGTATTTTAATCAACCGACGTAGAAATAAAACAAGGCTATGCAAAAATAATTTAACAAAATGATATCTACAGGTAGGCTGGCTTTATGAAGACCTTACCTTACAAAGTACGGTGTGATTGCAGTCGTATGGAGACCGGTGGCTTACCCGAGCTGATAACCCCGAATATTGTTGTAAAATATGATTGAACGAGTTGGCCGCCTACATTATTATAAGGTGGAGTTAGTACACAATATCATAAATTATAAATTCCTTTAAAAATCAAATCAAAATCAAAAATATTCTTATTCAGTTTAGGCTTTTACTCTTATGAAGGTCAGAAGAAAAAGATTTATATTAAGATATTTTTTTCAATTGAGCAAACCAAATACCAATATCAATATCAACACTAAATTCAATGAAACATTGTCCTTAATTAACAGAGTAGTAATTAACAGTAGAACGTAGGAATTTATTGAAATTCTAAAAACGCCACTGTAGGTATATATAGGTTGATTTTTTCCTTTATTTTGTTTACGTAGATGAATAATGTTATTTTTTTCATAAATACACAGTATTTTTTAACTGAATCCAGTGAGTTACTCGCATACACTATAAAAACAAATGCATATCAAACAAGGAGCGCTGCAATTTTAAAGTACCATTTAAAAACGCCTCTAACTTCGTTTCTATTCTCTTAGGCCCAATAAAGCGCTTTTCTCCTTTCTCAACGAAAACATGTTCTACCTTACTGGGTGGGAATTAGGGTGATTTTTCCTTGTCTACGATGAAGGGTTAAGCGTGGCAGTTAGGAGTTTCTTGGCCTTCAGACGAGAGGCACTAGAGGGGGCTACGTCAGCTCGAACAAAGCTTAAAGAAATGCTTGGATGTAAATGTAAGATACTCTTTATAATAGACATCACTTCTATACCTAGTGATTTAAACTGTGGTTCTCAAAATGGAGCATTTGTCCTCACACCTGACAGGTACCATAAAATATATTAGTACAGATTTCCAATAAAACTATTGTTGGGATTAGTTCAGGCTTTTACTGAATAAAAACGTGAAGTAAGTAAGTCAATAAGCAATAAATAGAACAAACATAGGATTTATTTTTTTTTGACTTAAAAACATTTTTGATGAAAGTAGGCAGTATTTGCTGCCAAGTAATACCTAACTGTTTATTTAACTATATCAATTATTATTAGTATAGGTAAGTATCTACATGCTTAGGTACTATAACAAATAACAAGAAAATAACAATTTAAAAGTCTAAAATCCTCCTTTTTCTTCACCACTTTATTACATACTAAGGTAAGACTTCAATTACATAAACAGCTTAATGCCACGTTTCAACTATTTTTGAAGGAAACTACTTATAATAATTAATTATTGGAATGAAACAACTGTAACATATTTAATTCGCGTTTATTTGCTAAATGTTCCAAAACAGTTCCCTTATTCATAGCTGACTGAGCTGACGATAGTCTAACACCTTATGAATAAGGTATGCATAATGTAAAATCACTTTAGTGTTAGACTAGACTACTCCGAATATCATATTCTAAACAGAACCTTTGTATTTTATTTTCAAGATTTCGCGAGGCCTGTTCTTTAAAGGAACCTGCATGATTTTGCACGTAAAGTCTCGATTGACTTGCCAATCCCACTATCTACTAAAAACCTTGTTGTATGTATACAGAAGAGTCTTCCACGCAAGCGGTATATCATACATTATTCATAAGGGCTATTTGCGGAGCTTCTTCGGTAATCCCTTAGTGTTCATTTGGAGTTCCTTTAAGAATAATTATTGGATGGGGAGATTTATTTAAAGTCCTTTTATTGCTGCCATCTAGAGCGTATTAGGATGGAACATACTTTCCATTCTGAAGAGACTGGAGTCATTTGCGACGAGTTTGCTTAAGAACCACTACTAGAACTTCACTAGCCATAATATTGTCTGTTTTTTACAAAAATGTGATTCCCAAAAGTCATTTCACAATATAAAGGGTGCCGCTGTTCGTAGTCAGAGCGCAAATTGAATTCTTTTTAGAACCAAACCAAATCAAACTTTTTTATTAAAATTAAAACAGTGATATTGGAAAAGTTTTGAGATGTTCTTTGTATTCCTTGTGCGATTTCATGTTATTTGAGAGAGTTTAAAAAAAAAAAACAATTTTATGCAATCAACTGAAAGACCTTCATTACGCAAACAAAGACCCTCCAAAATATTATAAGGAAGGTAGGTATTGATAATTTATAGAAATAATTAATTTAACTTTAGTTAAAACTACCGACTTTTTCTTTTTCTTTTATCGTGTTGTAACTCCTCCGGTTCAGGTAGGTGAATGTGAAATGTCATTAGGATATTTTCAATAAGAGCCGTAACTTTTTACGAGCTATTCACAGGCATGAGTTACACTAACATGTCGCAGATCGTTCCCCAAGAAATCGAATCTTCACATGAAACAGTTTTTATGCAGTAAGGACGTCCCACAACCCTGCAATGTTATAGTTAAATTTGCAAGAAGAATTGCATCATCAGCTTGTGTAAATTGCCTCTTAATTAGCAAGAAAAAAAATAGGGGTAATTTTGCAATTTCGATCGAATGAAAGATATAGGCATGTATATCAAAATACTGAGTGCTATTACTTTAGTTTTTTGTTTGTACAAACATAAATTCTATTTAAATACACGAAACTTTATCTTTATGTGGAACAAATTTCACGTGGACGTAGACTTTATATTCTAAAATACGTAAAATTTTAAGTAAGCATGCATAGCTTACTGCAATGTTCTGCTTCTTATGTATGTGGACATTCCTCAAGAGCACGTTACAAAGACATATTACGGTATCGAAGTCTTATCTCTATCGTCTTATATCCCTTATCATTTATGTCGCCAAAATACTTTAAAGCTCCATTTTGACATCATTCGACAGTAATTAACTCCATTAAAAGTGTGACTTACTTCTTAAAAATGTACGAAGAATTATTTTAAAAAACCTATACCACATATATTATAGGAATTGCTAAAATACTTACATTACGTCATTATTTTTTTGTAGGTATAGTTTAATTTTTGAAGTAAAGGAAATATTGTCTTTTTACTTTTCCGTATTCGTACTATCGATTTACTTAATTACTACCTAATTGTCACAGAAAAAAACTTCTAACAGTAACTTTGTTCAGAATTGTCAGATCTGTTACGTTTTGTTGCTGGAAAAACTCTTTGATCTATACATTGATTTTGTCTTTGGTGACCTTTTTCAACAATATAACTTTAACATCTGGTTAAAATTAATATGTTACCCTGTATGTTTATAATACCATTTTAAACATTGTTATTAAGAAAACAAAACAGTGTCAGAAATCAATAGAACAAAACTCAAGCCTCATTAAAAAGATTACAACAAAACGGAAATAGAAAAGTTGTAACAATGTTACCAACTCCTCATAAAACTCGATTTCGAAGACAAGGTAAATCATTAAGAAGCCCTTGGCTATTTAAGACATGAACGAAGATGATAAATAATAATCTGTCAAGTGAAATTGTAATTTCGTTGCGACTTGTTAAAATATGGAATTTTAAAAGTAGTCGAAATACTTAGTGTAATTTAAACCTTTTTGAATTTGCTCCGTTATATTGTTATGTATAAGAAGAATACTTAATGACAGATTCAACGCAGGGTCTAAACTCTAAGGGTTAGAAACTTGAAATTTTGGACAGGGGTTAAGTAATTGATTCATTTTAATATGATAACTGATATTTATCTTTTTTTATTGCCTCATTTATTTTAATATTTTAATATCTAAAGCGGTAGCCAGAAACCTGAAAATAGCAGCAACATCAGCTTGAATATAATAATTGGCCAAGTATTTAAAAAATAAAAAGGTTTGATGTCTAATAATAAGTAAATAATCATCTTTAGATATATCAAAAACATAAAATCGAAGTCACAATCAAAAATTATTCGCTGAATATTACTTTCAAAAGTTTCAAGAATTTTTCATTTATACTTTACGCCCAAGATGTTTCTACCTGTAGGGTGCTTTAATTGGTAATTCTGGCAACTTGACATGGGTTCGGCAAATTGGCTGTTAAAACTTTGTTAAGAGATAATGGACCGGCAGCGAAGACTTATTTCCCTGATGGTATTATCATTGTTTGAGCATACAAGTTACTCGTAGTACCTACTACTTAAATGAGATGAGCGAAAGAGCTCAAGCACCCCAACGAAATTGTTTTGAAACATGGAATCTAGATTAAGTCTAGTATAATGAATAAATTAATAAATGGTTTATTCTGAAAAAAAAATATATACGACTAAACAAATGAAGGGTTGAAAGGTGATTTTCTCGACTTCTTCGGTTAAGGTCTCTGAATTTTCAAAAGTAACAGGCAACAACACAAATTTGATCGCATCTTTTAGTACCTATAATTCTGTTTATGAGTATTAATTGTAACTCACAGACACTAGCGTAAAGAAATCAGATATGAGCTAATAATTGAAAGAATTTCCTTTCCTTCCCATTCCGCCATCTACCTAGCAACCACCATGACTTTTTATTTCCTTCAGTCCTACGTACAAAAGGAACGATTAAGCCAAGTTGCAGATTTCCGGGTACTTTTGTAAAAATGTTAATTATCCGGGGTTAGTTGATAAGATATATCATTAAGTATAGCAGTGGCAAAAATGATTTACTTGAATAAAAAGACTAGCTTACCTTATTATGGTTTATTAGGTAGGCACGCGTCAGAATTCAGAGACTTAATAAAAAATATGATCCACGTTAATATTGTACATGTTTAACTATGTCAATATAGTGAGTGTACAAAATATTTTATTTGACTTTGTTAGAATACAGCCTAAGTAAACATTTAACCTCGTCTGGGAGACTTGTAATATCAATCCTTTTCAGAATACTTGTGTTTCTACTATCTTTTATTATAAGTTAATTGCGAGCCGTGTCGTTAGTACTAGTTCCTTTATTTAAAAATATCTGGATGGGTAATGAATAACTAAAAGCTACTTACACGTGTGTTAAAAATCACAATTAATTTTAACGTTAAACCTATTCCATGTTTCATCTTTCATTAATTAAGGCTCGTTAACCTCTAATGAGTCTGTGCTCCCATATTTAATGAATTTACGCTGAATCACGAAACGTGTTTAAGACGTCTGGTAAAAATTCATTTTAACGTTATTACGGACGAGAGCATTATCGAAGCACAAATCGCGATCAGACATATTTCCAGCGCATTAATAAATGTTTTTAAAAATCATTCAAAATGCTCTCCATTAAAAAAAAATGCACTTTAGTTAGGATGTGGTTTGAAATTCGATTGATTTTCGAGTGTAACTGAAAATTGTCGTCAAAACTAATAATATTGAATAATACTTAGGTATTTTGTAATTGCTGTACGGAACCTAAAGATGAATTATTCTTATAAGTAGTTAATTGAACACCATTTGGCCAGGAATGACATTACAAGCTGAAGCAACACATCTATTAAACGAACAGAATTAGGTACTTACTGATTAAACAGTTTTAAAAACTTTACAGTCCCCATATACGTAGCTGATTGAGCTGACGACAGTCTCACAATGAAACACACTGCGAAGGCATCAGATTTTTTTACGAAATACCTAATCCAAGATAGTAATTGCTGAACAAAGGCCTGATACCATCTTCAAAAGATGGTAATTGAACGCCCTTTTCCAAAATATCTTAAAAATGATTCTATTAAAAAGTCTAAATTGGTTTGACTTTGCTATAATAAAACTAATTACATTTAGGTACGTAATGGAGGTCGCAATACCCTTTATTGGGTCCGAATTTGTAATGCCTTTCCTTTTATATTTGCAGAGTTTAGTAAAGTGGGTGCCAATTTCAAAATACTATTTAAAACTTCATTTCGAGGGCTTTCATTTTCAATTAAAATTCCTTCTAGAACAAGTATGGATTATTGTAGATCTTTAAAATAAATACCTACTGTTAGTGGCATTATGTATTAAACTAAGTAATATTTATTGATCTAGATTGTATGTATTTTTTCTATCACACACGATTACATCATTATTTTTATTTGTGATTAGTTACTGTTGAATCATAAGAATTATTGAAATTATTTACGAGAATTGATTTTTTTACTCACAGAACCTTAAACTTTTCTCAACTGTACTCAATTGAATTCTTGGTTTACTTTTAGGTATACTTTTTACTGGACTTCTAAATTAAAACAAAAAGGTTTTCTATACCATTCATTTAGAGATAACTTATACAATGGACTTGTATTGATATTTTTAACCACTTTTATTTCTACATATTTATACCCACTTTATTGTAGTACAGAAAATATACGTGACTTTATTTCTGATATTTGATAATACCTCTGCTTTTTATTAGAATCTAACAATCTTGCATATCTGTCACAAGTATCAGCTTCTGAATTCAAATGCATTTCTGTAATGCATTTCGTATTAACTCCAACCTACCGTGAAGAGATAAGGTATGATGCAGTATAGCCTGAAATATTGAGCTCGCAGTTGCCGTTGAATATAATTGAAGTCACATAACTAACTATGTATAGTAGTTAGGTTCTTTATATCAGTATGACTGCATAAGATGACATTAAACATCTGTAATAGGTTTAGTAATACACATTAGATAATAAGATATAAGAATTTTTATTTCTTAACTATTTTTGATCCCAGAAAATAGGTACTTATTACAAATTTGTGTCACTTCTACAAATTGGTGGGTAAGTTGTACTTTAAAAAAACGTGGTATCTTATGATATCTCAAAAGCGTTTTAGGTGGGTACTATTAAACAATCTATATTATAATTAAACTATTGAATTAAACATAAAAAGGTTTACCTACTTGAAATTTCAATCACAACTGTAATATAGCAATGAAGTCTTCGTAATTTTCTTTCTTTCATTCTTTTGTTTACAATTTGATTTGACAAATGTCACGTAAATAATAATTTGGTCCATGTAACGATAACATATTGTTAAAGCAAAGTATGAAAATACACGTTTGAAACATAAAACATGACCTGTCCTTTTTGACTTTAAAAAGTGACGCGATGTATCATTTTCCAGTAACATATTTTGACAGCCGCCCATCCTCTTCAATTAAAGTAAATGATAGACTAGAGTTAAAACAAACAACATCAGCAACAAAATCTGAGTTTATGTGTTTTTGTTGTATTTTTTACCAGTTAAATATTACTTTTTATTTTGTCTACTGAAACCAAAGTAACATAAAACGACCAAACTTCATATTTACAACCGCACGAATTACGTGAATATGCAAAATGATCATAAAAATCCTCTATTTACATTTATAAGACAAGTCACGTTCTTTCATTAAATTGGAAATAAACTCAGAAAATTTAAAAAAACATCGTCTTTAGTACGACGGGAGTAAATTGAACTCAATCCGAGAAAAACATTCAGTAGCATCACACGGTAAAACGTGACAGCAATGTTAAAAAAATATACGTCCAGATTGGAAGACCCAAATCATCCCTTACTAGGGCCTACCCTCTGGGGTCTACAGAGCTGGGGCATGTGGCAGTCGAACAGCAGCCTCAGTCGTATCATTTACAATTTGATACATCTTGTTGCTATACTATTTGTATTGAGCCAGTATATCGAACTATGGCTCATCAGAAAAGATCTCGGTATGGCTCTTCGAAACCTCTCTGTCACGATGCTCAGCACAGTATGCGTGGTAAAGGCAGGAACGTTTGTTTACTGGCAAAAGTATTGGAAAGATGTCATTGAATTTGTGTCAATATTAGAAAAAAGGCAACTGGAAAAAAAAGATAAATTGACTGACAACATTATTGGAGGATACACGAAATATTCGAGAAGCGTGACTTATTTTTATTGGAGCTTAGTTTCAGCTACTGTGTTTACAGTTATATTGGCACCATTAGTTGTATTTATAACATCTTCTACAGATTGGGAACTTATGCGAAATGGTACACTCCCTTATCCAGAGATAATGAGCTCATGGGTGCCATTTGATAAAAAGGAAGGTGTTGGATATTGGATTGTTCTTTTAGAACATATCGTTATCTGTTTCTACGGAGGCGGAATAGTTGCTACGTATGATTCTAACGCTGTAGCTTTAATGTCGTTTTTCTATGGTCAGCTTAAACTGTTGTCAACAGATTGTAGAAGAATGTTCGGTGAAAATAATGACGTTGTTAATTATTCAGTTGCGATGGAACGGATCAAAGAATGCCACCTACATCACCTATCGCTGATTATGTAACGTTTTATTGTTATCAGTTTATTTCTTAGTTTTTTTATCGTAATAATATATAAATTAATAATTAAACATTTCAGGTATTCGAAAATATTTAATTCATTGTTATCTCCAGTTATGTTTTTGTATGTAATTATTTGTTCATTGATGATTTGCGCTAGCGCTACGTTGTTAACCACGGTAAGTAATTATATAAATGGATGATGATTATCATGTTATTAAATATAAATACATCTCAGTATCGACAGGTACGTACACAAAGTTCACTAACAAAACGCCACAATATTACAATTGGTTAATTTTCACGTAAAAAAGGAAACGTTCTAAAACAAGGTCATTATGAAAATATGAGTTTTTATTTGAAAAAGACTTCACACGAACAAGCTTATTTTGAAAAGATGAGATTTTATTAATAAAAGACGTCACAGGTAAGTAAATTAATCTATACTTACTTAATTTGCATAATTTATTTATTACTTAATTTGTATATTTACTTAATTTGTATTTAAACACGACTAATATTTTGATACCAGTAATATATGTTTGAAATTTACCGTTAAATCGTAATCATTCATCTTTATTCAATATCAATTTTTGATTTTTTAGTTAGGAGAATTCCGGGCTTAACGTTTTGGTTGAAATGTAAACGGAAAACCTAAAATGTTTTATTTACCGTTTGTAATAGTACATTACGCACCTAGGCCAGTAAAATAAAAAATGTCTCAGATCACATGTAATTGTCGTCCGAGGCGAAGCCGAGGGTGACAAAAATGTGATCTGAGGCTTTTTTATTTTACTGGCCGAGGTCAGTATACTATTTTTCTGTTCGACGAAGCCAGAAAGCGGAAATTTCATTTAGTGAAGCGGCCACAAAGTAGCCGCTTTCTGGCCGGAGGACGGAAAAATATTTTCTACGAAAGATTTTAGGGTAAACAAAAATTTAAAATTTTGTCATTTCTATGACAGAAAGACGGATGGGGACGGACTGTGCAAGTAGTAGGGTTCTTGGAGGCACCCTTTGTATACTTTATTCAGAATTTGGGAAGTTATACGAATGTTTGTGAAAATGAATACAAGTATATCTTAATTTTTCTTCAATATATTTAACCACTGCATATTTCATGACCGCTGACACCATTTGTTGTTATGTTAATAAAAGCAATATGCTTTATACAAGTTGTTAACCGGAAAATGTATGAAAATATTCTTAACTCCGATCCATGTGTTTCAGGAGGGGACCACAAATATCCAACGAATTTGGATTGCGGAATACCTTATGGCACTTATTGCGCAACTATTCTTGTTTTGCTGGCATGCCAACTTAGTATTTTACATGGTATGTTTTTTATAATGTGTCTTTATCTTTTGTCTAAAATAAGATCCTAATCCTAATACTATCCCAAAAAATATAGAAGCGAAAGTAACTCTGACTGTCTAGCATTCACGCTAAATCTACTGAATCGATTGAAATAAAATTTGGTACACAGATAGTCTAGAGTCTCAGAAAAGACTTTTAATTGCTAATTCCACGCGGACGGAGTCGCAGGCAAAAGCTAGTAATTATATAGGTATGTATATTACAACTTAAGCGACCCCCACTGTTCGGTATTACAGCTTTTCCCGCGTCAAGGAAGGTTGTGTGTTCAAATCGAGTGGAAATCAAGTGTTATAATCATAACATATTTTTTTAAATTTACTTTGTTTGGTTTATTACACTCGCTAGTAATTTCTTAACAGTAAACATTTATTTTATTAACATAGAGTCAAGAAGTGGATAGAGGGGTGTACGAGAGCGACTGGTGGAAGTGCGGCGTGCGCTTGCGTCGGTGCGTGTTGCTCCTTGGTGGACAAATGCGCAAGACTATAATCTTTGCAGCGGGACCGTTTACTACGCTCACTGTGGCTACATTTGTTGCGGTACATAAGAGAAATAACACCGCTGGTTTTATAGCAATGCACTTGCCATAATATAGATAGTGTTTTATGTACGATACTATTCCGTTAATAATGCTACGTCGCTGCAGTGGCTTGTTTATGATTCACTCGGATTCTGTATTGATGTTATCATTTCGCGTGTTTAAATAATCGCAGCAAAATAAGCGACTGAATCACTCAAAGTAACGTCGTGTTATGCGTTTAGTAGGAAGATTTTTTTTAGTACTTTCGTGCACACCAGTGCGTTTCTATATACCTAAGTTATATTTTATTTGCTGATCGATGGTCCTCTCATTTTTTTTGTCTAAAGATGTATAAAGTATTTTTTTATAATCACATAAGTATTTATTTTTATTTCAGATTCTCAGAGGATCGTATAGTTACTACACGCTTCTAAGCAACAATGAACACACAATGTAAAATCTCATTTGAGTGAAAAGAAATAATGTAGGCACTTATTTAATATACTTGATTAATAGGAAGCACAGTTAAGAATTATAAATTGAAAACAGTTTTTTTGAGAAAGTAAAGTGGAGTATATTTAAAAAAAAAATAATTCAAATTCATTTTTTTCAGTAAACATATTTTGTTTGACTTCTTTAACACTCTGGTCTTAAGATTTCCTTATATTTGCACCTACTTGACTTCTAAGTCAAGAGGCTTTTAATATTCTAAAATTATTTTGTCATATTTTTAGAGTATATTTGACTCTCAATGAGTCCTAAAGCCTTTTTGCGGTAGAACACTTAATAATAATGCGCACAGCCATTAGACTAGCGGGACTTTATTCTATCTTGGAAGCTCTGGTGAAAGCGGTGGTAAACTTAATCGCTAAGGAAAAGCTCTTGTACTTTACTACCATGCTTTGACGAAGTTACTACGATCTAAAGCAGAAATAAAACCTGTAACTGCAGATGTAGGTACTAGAATTTTAAGATGCTTGACACAATTTTAAGGGTCTCTTTCACAATGTCTAATTCAAGGATGATATAGGTATTTGAAGCAAAAAAACACTTAAGTGTTATACTAGCGTCAGCCAATGTAAACCTATAAAAAGGGATGTGGGCTGCTATTCCATCTTTGACCAAAACGTGCTGGGCGGCAGGAGGATAACCGCGAAGGCATCAGAAATTATTATTTGCAACTTATCTAGCAGCTAAGACTATTTCATCAGCAATATTTGCTTTTAAATTTAAATAGTTATTTAACATTTAAGCCCGGAGCTAGTAATTCTACGTTTAAAATATTTTTTTAAAGTCCCTAATTCATCTTCAGTGAAATAGGCACTGTAATGACTGTTTATTAATTCAGTGAGTAATAATATTAAAGATAAAAGGAAACGCGTTATAATTATATATTTTGAAAGGGTTCACGATGACGAAACGTAAAAAAGATTAAATATTCGTAATGGTTTAGTTACACCTGTATTTTAAAATGTATACTATTTATTTTAAGGACACATTTTGCTTGTTTATTAAATAGGGGACGGGTGCTCAAAGCGGGCACCGTTCCCAAAGCGGGCACTGCTCGTAATATTGCCGTTTTAAATAAGAACATGTTCGTTAATTGTGACAGTATTCCGCGCCGCTCGCGCAACTCGCGTCATTCGTCCTTCTCATCTGCGAGCACGCTGTTATAAGCTACGCCAAAAAAAATGTTTTTAGCTGCTTTTGTAAAATATTTTAACATATGTTTCGTGTGTTCTCTCACTTTTTAAGCTTGCAATACTAATATCAAAGCATGTTAGTTGTTACTTACTTATCAGGTCGCAAAACTGTTGCTTTAACCTCCACGTTTGGTAACATTTATAATTTTGATTAGCTGGCATATTTTAAATGTCAAGAAAGGCAAAGTGGTCAGGGCAATGCGGGCACTGCCCGATCTATGAAAAACAGTCAATGTATTTTTTTTGTAAGTATTACTTACCTACTTACAAAAAAAATACTTACTGGATGTTTTTCTTTAGATTGAAGCTGTTAAAACAAATAAAAACGAAGAGCTGACTATTAATAACCCAAAAAAACAAGAAAACTAAACCTAACCCAAAGAAAATAAAAATTAAGACTAAGCCTGCCGAGCACTATCGTTGTTTTGAATTCACAATACTGCTGAGAGATTAAAATAGATAATTTAATCGATATATATTGTTTTTTTAACTATGGCTATCCCATTTTGGTTTATAATAGCCTATGTCCGTTTTGCCCTTAGCGCGTGCCCGCTATAGGCCACCCCCCAGGGCAAAGCGGGCAAACGTAGAGGTTTCATAAATTGCTTATAATTATTTTGTCTTTATTTTTTTGAGGAAACGGACATACGGATATCGAAGAGTATTAAATAATGCACCTGGTCGTAAAGAAATTAATAATATTACTAAGTTACAAACCATAAATTTTTCAACTTTCCCTTAAGGTGCCCGCTTTGAGCACCCGTCCCCTATATCTGATCTATTTTAGGAGCAATAAACAACACAGATTTATTGATATAGTACTAAAATTATTGTTTTGTAAGTGTAAATTACAAAACGATTTTTCTTCCGGAACTGAATTAGATTTTCATTTTGATTCGATACTGCTTTTAGACCAGTTACAACCTACTTAACCAAGTTGGTCAAAAATATTGGTAGTTAGACACATAATTAAAAATATATACCTACTTAGGGCTACAATAATATATCGATCAACAATTCGTTAAAAATGTTTGAAGACTTCTAAATACAAAATATCAAAATCCAACAACAAGCATTTTCGCCTTAAATGTTACTTTTAATATCAGTAAGTGGATTTCACAGCGAAACGAACACTTTTAATTCGAGCGTAAAACGAAATTTCGCTGCTGGTGGAAAAAATTAAAAGACTACCTACGCATTTCAAGAATTTTTATACTTCGTCGGTCATTATAAACGCTTTTCCACACGAGCTGTAATTTTTTGCTGTTTACGTAAACTTACGTTTCTTTCTGTTAGATATAAGTAGGCAGTTATTCTGTACTTAGGTACATAGTAAAGATTATCTATTCTCGTAAAATGAATAAAAGCATTGATTTTCATCTACGCTTTTTCCTAAAAATCTTTACAAAGCCAAAAGTTTAAACACATATTTTATTACTAGCTTCTGCCCGCGACTCCGTCCGCGTGGAACTCCGTTTTTTTGCAGTCGGTTAAAAAGTAGCCTATGTCCTTTCTCAGGCTCCAGACTTTCTTTGTACCAAATTCCATTTAAATCGGTCCAGTAGTTAAGGCGTGAAAGCGTAACAGACAGACAGACAGACAGACAGAGTTACTTTCGCATTTATAATATTAGTAAGGATTATTTCAGTAAAATTTACGCAAAAAATTGCTTTAAATATCAATCAAATACGAAATGTATCAATCCGATCTTCAGTAAAGCTATTTACTTAATGAAGATATCTTAATCATAACGATTTTTTTGTTATTGTAGGCTTCGTGGTCGCTGGTATTTATAAATGAAAGGCCTACATGTAATTTGTGGACTGTATTTAAATAATTATTTTTTAAATGGCGGATCAGTAGCCTCATCGCATATTAGTCGGAAACAGACTGGCAGTGTTGCCATAATATATGTTTGTGTATAGATCGTATAGTTATTATACCTACCAGTGCATTCCGATATTAAAGTTAAAATTATATACTTAAAAAGTTTCATTTTACTGTGTAAGTATTTTTTTCCTATTCCTCTAAATTTGATAGAAAACTTTTAAGCAATTAAAAAATCAATTTGTTTAAGTAAGTACTTTGTTAATATTTCTGTTGTTTATCATTTTGGTTACGTGGTCTTACAATAGTCAATAAGAAATAATTAGGTATTTGACTTCAATTTGTTCCAACCTATACCCAACTCAACCCACTATGCCAAGAACGATGAAAAAACGCTTAATGAAAAATATAGGTCCCTATTTCATTTTGAATTGCATTTCGCTTATAATTCCGAGCAGAATATTCACGTACGGGGCAAAATAAAACTAATGACTTTAAAATTAGTTTTTCGCTTAAGCTTTTGCGAGTTTCGAACCTGTTCATTTTAAAGTTATAACATGAAAAGTTGATAGGAATTAATTAGCAACTTCAAAAAGGATTTCAAATTAGAATTTATAATAATTTTCAGTCGATATAATAACCAACTGGCCGACATTCCACAAATAACTGAAGTCTAATCTAACTCAATTAATTTTCATCTCATCTCCCTTTTTATATACCTAGGTACTTACCGTTATAAGACGGTAGATATATACATCTTTCTATTTCCACAATATGAACCCAGATAAAACTTGACTAGGTACTTAGTACACAAGAAAAGGAACCTAACCTTTACACAAAACATTAATCTTAAATGTAACAACGATAATTCGCGGAATCGGAATCTAATTCAGAATTCCCTTTTGATCCCTTACTGGATTGGACCGGATTTATACAGGGCCTGTTATTTTTCAACAGCGTAGCAATACAAAGATACTACGATTACTTTAAAATTAACATCGTTAGATATATTATTTGGTACTTAATAATATGATTGATTAAATTCAGTATTGACTCCTACTAAATTCTAGTTAGTATCAATATTACCGACACAAACTACACTAAACAGTAACTTATGCTCTATATAAAGTTGGATGATGGTTCAACTACGTCACTTTCTTTTAAAAAACCAACTTATTATTGTGTTGCAAAGCACTTAACACAGATGGCGCTGAAGCGAAATATTCGCTCGTAAACAAGAAAGTAAAAGTCAATATAGAAGTAGAAAATTTCGTCGACTCAACCAGTAAAGTCCATAGTGGAAATGGAAGCACGCGCGCGTAATGGGTCGAGTCCCACTGTGGGTCTCGATTTTTTCTAATCTTGTCTTGATAAGTACAAATATATACCTAATTATTGATTAGGTACTTACAAAATATTTTTTCAGTAAGTATATTTAAATATTTGATTACTTAAAAGAATACGAAATGAAATCTGAGGCTTTTGTTATCTACGCTGAGCTGACCGCAAGGATACGTGACGATAAATGGGAAGCGGTTAGCTGAAACTTTTGATACTCGTGTCATTGTTTAACCGTGACGTAGGTGGCATCAGCCCCGGATTAACAGAAATGCCCGTTTCGGATATCTAATGTTGGCAACAGGTAATCGATACTTCGTGTGGATCTCAACCCACTCATCCCGATATCAGTTAAACAACGGAATTATAAAAAGATATTCGTAAAAAAAATATATATTTAGCTACTTTCTGCGCCTGATATCTACACAAGTTAGCGGGTGCACACTCTTTAAGTACTGGCTCTAATTAATCCCTTAATGTCATTCGTGACAAAAAAGGTAAGGTCTGGTGGCCCTGAAATCTTGGACCATAACTACGAAAATGTTAGTGCTGGATCTCGTAACCTACCATAACGTTTTGAAATATTATAAGTACCAAAGTTAAATATGATGAATGAACATTTTTAAATAATCTATTACAGAATAAAAGACATACAACAGATAAAGTTGAAATGCGCGCTGGAATAGCGACTCGTCTCTCATTTCATACATTGTTGCGGTAGAGCGTCCATTTCGTATGAAATATTAATTACGCTTAATGAAAGCCCTCTCATTAAAAGTTTTAATTAAAAATACGGCCACGGCTATTTTATAGATGCCCAAAATACTTCCGCTTGATATTTTTGCTGTAGGTAAGCTGTATTTACGTTTTCGTCTATAACATTCATAAATACTTTAACTACATACCTATAGTTCACAAAATAGCTTAATACATATATAAAATATTTTATTAGTAAGGAACACAATAACAAATGTTGACGATTCAACCTCTTTTTTATACTTTTTATTATTATTACTGTTTACCTTTGTTAATGAAGGATGGACTGTAATGAAAAGATGGGTTTAATGAATAGAGGAGTTTTTTCAAACGAACGAAAATTAAACGAAATATTAACGACGACACAACTAAACAACCAAAACGAACTGACAACTAGAAAACAATAGATATATAAAAAAAGACAATAGCCAATAAAAAGTAAAACTATATACAAAGCGCAAGAAACACCCAACATCCCACCCCCTTGTGCACAGACTAGCCAGACTACCACACTAGCTCATGCAAGTAGCCTGTTTAGTTTTTTGGAGAGTGGGCAAAGCAAACTCCCTGCGGCTACATCCACCGCCCTCACGGTTCCATCACGTCCGGTGATAGTTGCAAACACGCGTCTGCAGGTCATGTTCCTCAAGGTAAATTCCCATCCACAACCAAAACCATGTCGCCTATGCTGAACTTCAGATTGCGTCAACCTGTCGCTGTTGAATTGTGGGCAGGATATGTTACTGATAAACCACTGTTTCCTTCCGTTGCCTTTCTTCAGTCATTCAACAGAGCGACTGGTTTGATGATGAGCCGATAAGGAAGTGTAGTCGTTGTCGGACTGGTGATACTGACTGACGTAGCTGAGTGGCCGGAAACGGGACAGCTAGGTCTCTATAGGTAGCACTCTAGCAAAAGGCTTGATAGGATCTCCTCAATAGGTGAATGAGTGATGATACGGTGAGGATGAGCTAAGAGTTTAGACTCCTGTGGCTTCATTGGTTTGTGAAACAGCCAGTAACACTATCTTATAACCATCTTATTGTATGCATGGACTGCTTTTCTATGGAATAGTTGTTTCAACGACTACTTCGATGTTACAATAAAATAGTACATTCTAGTTGAAAGATATATTAAAGAGCAAGACTTAATACTAAAAACAAAAAAATATCATAAAAAACCATAAACAATTATAAAATATAAATTCTATATAAAAAGGTTCGGCACTGGCACTGTCTGGATCTCCAATTTTGTCCTCAGAATGTAGGTACTGTACTTCGCGTCGTTTTCGAGTTTTATATCGACGGAGACACACAGCCGCGTCAGCGTCAGATAAATTGTTTATCACCTCCAAATGCACAGCCCTTGTGGTCATCATGCACGTAAATAAAGCAACCCACCGCTTTTCACGACTGCGTCGTACGGTTATCTGCGACGGGCCAAAATAATCAAGTCCCACAAATAAGAAAGAATGAGCGAGATGTGGTTCTGGGTCTGGAAGGTCTCCCATAATAGGCTGTAGCGGCTTCCTTCGTGATAGCTTGCAGAGCTGGCAGTGGTGTACGATTGATCGGTTCCTCAAACTCAGAATCCAATATTGCTGTCAGAGTTCGTTAATAATAGTCTCCGTGTTGGCGTGAGTGAATTTTCTATGGTAATGACCGATGAGTAGACGCACTGCAGGTTGTCGACCGTCTAGCAAGATGGGGTGCTTTGGTGCTCTGCGATGTCCATGGCGGCTGTTATATGCCTTCCCAAATATAATAGGCCACTATTTCAACGACTACTTCGATGTTACAATAAAATAGTACATTCTAGTTGAAAGATATATTAAAGAGTAAGACTTAATACTAAAAACAAAATAATATCATAAAAAACCATAAACAATTATAAAATATAAATTCTATATAAAAAGGTTCGCCGACAAGTTGGATCAATCGGCGGGTGGCAAGGTGGCGACCGTTCAGAAGAGTGGGAGATTTGATGTCAATGGCGACATACTCGATTGCTCCAATTCTGTCTAAGTCATCTTCTCTCATCTTGGGTGACAGTTTAAATAGGCGACTGGTTCTGTCTGGCGGGTCATTTCGTGTCACTTGTGCTCGCTGTAGTACGCGCCTTTCTGCGTCTTGCATCAATTCAAGCCAGTCTCACACGACCATACCTGGGCGGGCGCTCCACGCGGTAAAGCGTTATTAATTCGTACCGATCCAGGCTCAGTGAAAACGGCGTGGGGGCCGGGCGTACATTCGAGCCGATCGACATTCGGCGGACGTATGTGGTTCTCGATTCTAAAACATGATAAATTATATTACCAGTTATGGTGTCCGCGACCCATTCGTGAACACTATTACATTCGGAGTCTACACCCTGACTGGCGCTCGCTTCTATAGCGGCCAGCTCCGCATATAGTTCTAATTCAGCGGCACGCTTTTAGTTTGAAACGACGCTAATAGTTTGTATCAGCCGCCAGCTTGCGGGCCTTCACTGTAGTGGAAGACCCCACCGACATCGAGATGGAGGCGCGCCGGGCCCGGAGCCCGAGGTCCGGGGAGTGCCGACGCGCGGGCTGCTAGCGGCGCGCCCCTGCCGGGCTGCCTGGCCCAGGTCGAATCCTTCACTGCGTCTCCCGCCACCTCCTCGCGAGCCTCGGCTCCCCGTCGATATGCTGCCACTCTGGTTTCCATCTTCTACGGGCTCGTATAGACCAAAATGTGGACTGTAATCTAATTGATTAAAATGCAAGTGGTGTCTTTTACTGTTTATTACCAACTAAACTGACAGTTTCGAATGTAAAACAAAACACATATAATTATTCTAAACATAAACAGAAAGTACCTACAAAAAATAATAAAAAAGAGGTTGAATCGTCAACTATAAACACCTATTTAAAAAAATAACGGATACCTACAAATCACACTCAGCTAGACACAATTTGTATTTCGTTTATCTCCATAAAAATAAAATTTGTAATAATATTGCATCGAGGTACTTATTATTGAAATTACATTTTTGTGTAAGTATTTAAAATTTAAAATTTTGTGTATTTAAAACTTATAGGGTATAAAAAGGTGTGAAATTGAACATTACATTTATAAGTTACAACTAGATTATTACCAGAGATCGCAATAGGTAGTGCCTATTTACCTAAACTTGGCGGGAGGAGATGACTAAGAGTGGTTACAACCACCAAAAATATTATTTATTTTTATTGAACGCGGGAAAATAAAACCAAAAATATTATTTATTTTTATTGAACGCGGGAAAATAAAACGTATTAATCCTTTTGAGGAATATAGAAAATGTTTATATTCCTATGCCTGACGGACCACTCGTATGAGTCACCTTTTGAGTTCTCAACGTAAGTTTCGGCATTAAACAATTACATTTCATTAACTATTACACCCTGAGTGTGAATCTATATCGATTATGTATTCTTATAAATCCCGGGAAATCCCGCGTTCAATAAAAATAAATAATATTTTTGGTGGTTGTAACCACTCTTAGTCATCTCCTCCCGCCAAGTTTAGGTAAATAGGCACTACCTATTGCGATCTCTGATTATAACAATTCAGTAAGTTCCCAAATTAAACTGTACGCAAGTACTATATTTTTACCCTTAAGATAACGAACGAGGCGCCTTTCCCCTTAAAATTTGACCTCCTTTTTATAAACCCCTAGGTATAAACCCTGAAAAAATGGAACCTTCCCGCAATGGTTTTGGGAATGATAAATGTTGAAGATATTTTACTACGTCACCCTCTGCTAAGTAACTAGTCATTAGTTAACATCGCTCTTCCTTACCTAATTTAGTTTTTTATTAGACACGTCGGTGACACTTATTTTTTTTAACACAAACGTAAAGGACCAGCCAAGTATTACCGCTTGAATTTGGCTAGGTACTCTTCAAATTCCAGTAGTACTTTTTCATAGTTTCATTTTAGTTGGCAGTTGACAGTAAATTACATAAATTTATCATAACTTTGTTCTTCATATTCGTATTTGGTTAGCCAACCTTTATAAACACAGTTTCTCGTAATACGAGCTTGTTGTAAATTTCAAATACTTGATAGGTACTTCAATTTACTTTATTCACCATCTTTTTTGGATTTTTTGTCTGTGATAGGCAGTACAAAATCAACCACACACTAGGTAACTTATCAGCCAAGAGGTGCTTCAATCTAGTAACTAAGCTGAATAGGGTAGGCACTAGGCACTCATATATCGCACACCTAGATCTAAAATGAGCTAACTCAAAAACCTGAAGATTTGAATTATGCACACCATCGGATTCCTTACATCAAAACCCATTTACCACTAAAACAGATTTAAACTATCTCTGCTAGCTTCATTATAAAAAGCATAAATCTATACAAAAAACTCATGCGTGCATATGGATAGGTTAATCAGTTTTTCGCATCTCCTGAAAAAGTAACTTTTTTGAGTTAGCTCCCTTTAGATCTAGGTGTGCGATATATTTATGATATTAGGTATGCCTGTATGGAAAGCACGCTCTCAAGCGTAATCAATTTACCAACACTCAAGGACATAATTTTGGAAGTTTGATTAACAAGAACAGTAGATTAGTAGATACATGAGAAGATTGAAGAGGGTCCAAACCCGCATTAAACTATTCAAATATGAGATTGAGCAAAGTTTGATAGCTATTAGACAAGTAAATACGAGAATAGGAACGTACTTGAAGTAAATAGGGGTGAGAGTGAAAATAGGCGGCTTATGTTGACATACATTGTACCCAGCCTTTAAAACAGCTGACTCAAATAAGAATTGGCATTTGATAATGATGGTGATGCTTCAGCATGCCAGTAATAATAATATGTCGGAGACACTGCTCTTTTCTTTCTTCATTATTATCATGCAAGAAAGGGAGAAAGAAGGTGTGACAAATTAGCAAAACCCGATGCAATATGGCCAATGACTCCCTATACCATCTTGCTTACACGTACAAACGTTCCATCAGAACACGATATAGGGCGCATGCATGACAACAGGTTGACAATCAAATTTCAACTGTCTTTCTAGTCGCCGCAGAATCACCAATTGACATTAGCGACATCGAGTTGAGTCTGACATCGTTGACAATTTTTTTAAACTATCCTCTACTATTTAACTTAGATTTAGGCATTTTTTTTTCTCAGTACCTAGGTAAGTAATTTACGTAATCTTTTGAGGAATAAATTCTTAAACATATTATATTATAGGTAATTTGTAATGTTATGTGTACTTACGTTGGAATGAAGGCGGGTAATTAATTTTGACGCATCTTTTTCATACAAATACTGAAGTTGAATAAATTTTAAAACAAAATAACAACAGGTAAAAATAATATTTTCCACACAAATACAACAAAATAATTCGGCAAACTTTGTAATCCTTCGGAACGGCGTAGGCCGGATTCTGGTTGACAAAGTTTAAATATGATCGCGATTTACATAACAAGCCAAATTTGCTGTCAAACAAACAACGAAGTAATAACACAGTCTACTTGGACTTTTATTACTTGCCACGATTTTGAACTTTCTAATGGAATTTTAATTTTGTGATTTTGCGAGCAACATAATTATATATTTTGATTTTTTCGTTTGTACGTAGCTACTTGTATAAGCAATTCTTGATAAATTTTAATTATTAAAAATACTATTTCGTCATTCGTTGTGTCACCCCCTGAGGTTGAAACACTCTGTTACAAACTCTGGCACATACACGCCTCTTCTGTGTCAGCTAGTATTTTAATATACGTAATTGTTTATAAACACATCACATAGGTACATGGATAATTTTGTTATTTTTACCTTTTACGTACTTTTTGTAAAGGACTATTATAAATAATACTTGGAATGGATTTTTTGTATGATGATATAATTTATACGTCTGACAATTTGACAAGTACAGAGAAAAAGAGTAACTAAGTAGGCAAGGTAAAACGAACAAAATCGTATAGGTACTCGTAAGACGTAATGTACAAATTATGACCGGCCAATATAACTTCAATTGAACCGCACTATTCAATACTTTTCAACCGACGAAAAAAACGAAGGAGGTTAGCAAGTCGACGCGTATATATAATAATATATATATATATAATAATTTCTGATGCCTTCGCGGTTATTACACATTGGAATGAAACAACTATTAACGGATTTAACTCGAGTATTTTTATTTTATTTTATTAGCTGACGTTTCGGATTCTTTACTTTAGCGTTAGACTATTGTCAGCTCAGTCGTGCTACGATTATGGAAACTGTAAAGAATCCGAAACGTCAGCTAATAAAATAAAATAAAAATACGCGAGTTAAATCCGTTAATAGTTGTTTCATTCCAATATATATATTTTTATTTTATATATACATGTATCTATTCTACTCTCTTATTATACGTTCATTCTGTCACTCCCAATGGGATCCCAAAAAAATAATATCAACCCCCATGAAGTATAATTTATCCTTTTAATGTTCTGTAATTATTATGTTAATACAATAAAGAGTTTATATTAAAATAATTATCTATTTTGCCTATCACAGTCTTTGTAGTCTGCCCTTTCCAGTTTATTATCTTAAGTAATTTTCAGCTACGATGAACTTCCTTCGACCCGTATCAGACAAGCTACACTTATTAATTTTAAATTGAATGTATTGTTCCTTTTATATTAATTAATTATATAATTTCAGTTACGTTACTGATGATTAATGCCGTATAATCGATCGATTATAATTAATTATTATCGGAATAGAACCAACAATGATGAGATTAATTCGCTTTAAATTAACTACCTACTTAGCTGGAAACCTTTCCGTGCGCCCAAATAAAAATAGCCTAAAAAAAGTTTTGTACATTAGAATGAAACAACTGATTCAACTCGCGTATTCACTTTACACTTTAACTTTATCGTCAGCTCAGTCATGCAATATGGAAACTGTAAAGTTTTCGACACATCAGCAAATAAAATAAAATACGCGAGTTAATACATTATAGTTTTCATTTATATGTTTAATAACCGCGAAGGTATCAGTGATCAGTGATCAATATACATGACATGTTTGTAAAAATTATCCGTGAAAAAGTAGCGGTCACATATTTAATATTTCTTTTGAAATACTTACCTAACGATAATTACTTTAAAAAGTACTCACACGAAAAGCCATTATGCTTTTTAAATTGAAAAAACTCTCACGACATCAAAGCACGTTGAGCAAAATTAAGTGTGCGAGCTATCTTCTAACGAAGTGTAAACAAAGGCACCGTTAGAAAGGAAGCTTCCCATACAAACACTAGGAAAAAATAATTATTTCTGGACCCACACTGGAATATATAATTGTGTTATTCTTCTAAAGCATAACAATGTAAAATCCTTTGAAATTATTTTTGTTATATAGTTCTTTGTGTTATTCCCTAATTTGATTCATCACATCTCTTTGTTTCAATAAGGATGCGATTTTTGGAAAATATATTTTCGCTGTTATTTTCTTAGGGAGAATGTTTTGTTAACATTTCTGTGTATTATCTTACTACACTAATTAGCTAATTACCTACAGTTTGATGTCAGATTTCCGTTACATGTTTACGTATTGTAATTATATTGAGTTTAGTTAAGCATAATCTTGACCTATTTTTAATATTATTATTTTATGCATATACATATATTTTTATAAGTTTTTAAGGAAAAAAAAGGCAGAGCTAATAAATATTAATATAGGTAATTATTTAATATATTTTTTTATTTTAACCATTAAAAATGTTATTATATATTTACATTTGATATAAGTACGTACTTACCGTAAATAGATTTTAGCTTGTTACTTGGCTAGATTTTTTTTTAAAACTTTTATGTTTTTTACGCGTGGATAACTTATTACCCAGACACAAAGATCGTCCAGTAGCAGTTCATATCACCTAGATGTATCTAGATTTACTTGCTACCTAGCCGGTAAATCCAGATATAGTGGCAAAAGAAAATGAGACTGACAAACATAATTATTATTTTCATTGAAATAACAATGACACGAGATTGCTGAGGCAAAATTTACCAGAAAAAACAAAACGGACGCAATTTTGCGAGAAATTGCATTATACAACCTAATGGAATGACTCTGTCGGGAATTTTTCACTTGAAACGGACTTGTTTATTACTTATTTTGTACTCGTTTTTCAGTGTTAATTTGCTTGGGAAAAATCATATTAAAAATTTGTTGGGAAAGGCTTTGGTTGTGGTAAAGAATTGAATAGGTAGCAGTTTATAAAATTTGTTACGCGCTTAACTTCATTTTTACATCACCCTTGTTAAAGATTATTTTAATTAATTTGGGATGTAAAAGTTAAGTTATTAAAAAAACAATCAACATCAGTTATTTAGCAAGTAATTAAAAAATATGTGAAAGCCCTCCGCCTACCCAGTTTTACTTTTCCTTAATTTAATTTTCTGCAAACATATTTCCATTTATTCCTTCCTTTATTGTTATCATTTATTCTTGTTACGTTTAACACTCCTAATCCAGTCTTTATTTTCTTTGAAATAAAATCGCTTTTCCGAATTCGTAAGATTAAATGATGAAAAAGCGTGTACTTTGACGCCCCGTCAGTCATGTTACGGCCTCCATAAAAACGGAAATAAGGAAAAAAACGATGAAAAGTGTTATGGTTTACTTGTCGTGTCTTCCAAAATCCGGAGTCTTTCAGGACTGCCGTTACTCTATTGTACCCGGAACCCAACACAAAAGTGTACTCTTTTTGATAGTTCACTTTATGATGCCGCGATGATATTTTCAGATATTGCATTTAAAAGGCCCAACGTATTTTGACCGAATGTTTTATTAAAACTTTTCCATTTTTCATCAAGTAAAAAAACGTTTAACTCCATAGGGTGCTAGTTTTGACTTAGTTCTGACTATGTTAGTAGGTATGTACAAATGTTTTTAATACGGTTACTTAATAATAATTGCCAAGGTAATAAGTATACGCGTTCCGTTCTTAAAATAATAATTAATTTACCTGCGGTTTAATTAGTGTCGGATGAAATTAATCTAAGTGAATAAATGCCACAAAAGAGAATAAGGTAACCGAAAATTCTTAGGTAAGTAATTACTTTTAGCGCAGCCCATTCCCTGTCACGGTATTAAAAAGGTAAACACGTAATTTTTAATTACTGTCTTAGTGAATTGTTTTTAATTGAGCACTACCACTATATTAACTATGCACTACCGTAGTTATGTGTTTAGTCATATGACATGTTTCGTGACTTCATAATGTAGATAAAAAAATGTTTTTGATAAGTGCAGATTTCAAAAGACTTATTCGTACCTAAATATCACGTCCTACCCATCAAAAGCAGTAACAGGCCTACATAAATATTATAACATTTTATAGAGTAGTTGGAAGCGCTATAAACCACCTCGTAAAATTATGAAAAATGTCATAAATTCTGATTACTATAAGTAACTACATGAGAAAGCGTTCTACGTTCCTTTAGATCTTCAATATAAGCATTTTTATAAATAGCGACATACTTAGTACTATTATTAGTATATAAGGAGGCTCTCAATATAAATACTTTTCGAAATAAAATTATCAATTTATTCGTGATGCACTGTTTTACAGATTTTTTTTTTTAGTTTATTATCCTATATTAATATTAGTATGAGACAAATGACGATTGTCAGTCACTTTATTACTATTTTAGTCACCACTTGTTCCATTTTACGAGAGCTCTTTTTTCAATTGTCTGTCAACTAATTGAATAGGTGATTATTCCTTTGTGAAACTATTGCGTAATTATAAAAATATATTTGGTATGACATATTTAGGTAATATTTAGACTTGATAATGTAAAAAAATATGTACACGTTATATATATATATATATTATCTTTCGTTTTTTTCGTCGCTACAAAAATAGGACGTATCTTCGAAAGTTTACTGATAGGTATCAGAATTATAAAAAATGATATATTATACATTACAAATCGAAATGGCTATAAGGTAATTGTCGTCAAAAACGAACCCTTAACGGTGATAAATAGGATTCTTTTACTTCTTTTAAATTGATTATTGTTCTGAGAGCGAATAACTTGGGTGTCACTATTGAAGAGTAATGTTGCCATAAATCTAAGGCAGACGCGATTACGTTTAATGGAATGTCGACTTTAAGGTTAGGTATTTGTATATCCCATTCAGCGTTAACCGGGTCCCATTCAAAATTTGCCCTTTACTATAAAATGTCAAAAAAAAGTTTGTTCAAAATATAAAGCTACATTAGACGAGTTACATAGCAAAAAGTAATTAACGACACGTTGTCGTTATCTGTACATGAAGGATGTCCCGAAGTCACGACAACGTGTCGGGATTAGCACTGAATCTAATCTAATCTTTTTTACATTTTTATTTTTAAATAAACGTTAAGGAGGTTTACTTACTGAAATATCTACATGCAGAATCTCTTATTCAGGTCGTTTTTAATACTTTTTTCACCCCAGTTTAACGGAAGTATCAGATTTTGCATAAAGTCAACCGTCAACGGAGTGAAGTAAAAAATAATTCCAATCTTAGCATAATTTGGATTTCCATTAATTAAAGCTATAAAGTTTCCGCGGACGTAATTTACTTTAAGAGATTTACTTTGATTAGTTACGCAAACTTTATACTCGTATAAAACTGACTTAAATAATTGTCGATTTTCCCTTTTTTGTGTGAGCTTAGATATAAGTAGTAAAATTGCTGACCGGCCGAAAGATATTATTACGTTACCTGTAATATTATTATTATTTACATGACTTTGAAATAATTTGACTAAAGAAATAAAAAATTTACAAAATGATATCTACTCGTATTAGTTATGCTTTAGGTACATCTAAATTTCCAAACATTTTTTTAATTTAGAAACTAACTATATTTTCCTACTGTAGACGTAGCTGTGTACTTACAGCTTATCAAAACATAACTCTAATAAAGTCTGTTTTTTCTATCTTAAAATGAAGAACAGTAAATGGGTCAAGGTGATTTGGATTTGAGGTAAAACGTTGGCACCCCATTAGGACTGCATGTATTTATTCGAGATCGAGCTGAATTTGCATTTCAACTCCTGAAACCCGCAATTGACACGTTCGTGCACAAACTACCTACAATAAAATATTCTTACGTTTCTGCTGTTGAAAGGTAAAATTGTAACTGACGTTAGGGTGGTAATAATGACATTTGGTACAAGAGCTAGAAAATTGAGACCCCAAGTGGGATTTGAACCCGCGCCTATGCCTTTACTAGCGGCACCGTGCTGACTATTACACCATAGGGACAAATAGTGTGGTACAAAATATGATTAAAATGATATTTTACCAGAAATATCGATCGAATTTCGATTAATAGGTCGTAGTTAATATTGATTAGGCTGGTAGCCAATTTATTTGATATATTTGTATAATATACCTCAGAGTAATCGCAATACAATAAGTGGGTATATTTAATTAGTACAGCTTGATAGCGATATCGTATCGTTATTGTTAACTACGGAGCTATGAACTATCCAACACGTTAAAACATTCGTCCTAACTCCTAACTCATACCTATTATAAATGCGAAAGTAATTCTGTCTGTCTCGCTTTCACGCTAAAACTACTGAACCGATTTAAATGAAATTTGGTACACAGATAGTCTAGAGCCTGAAAAAAGACAAAGGCTACCTTTAATTATGAATAAAGGGTTGTAAGGATAATTACTAATTCCACGCGTACGGAGTCGCGTTTAAAAGCAAGTAATCGGGAGTAAATAATTATATTATGCGTGAGTACCTACTCCTTTTATGCACAGGTTAGGTACTCTCAAGGAGTGATGGCTGTACGGCAGAAACTTTTTGACGTCGAACTTGTATAATTATCATAGTCGTCTAAATGTGTGTCAAGTAAACGGGACAATAGTTAGGAAATCTGAACAGATAATTAACGGAAAAATCCGGTCTCTTTCTGAGAAAATAACATATCCAATCACATCAATTGAAAGACATTCACTGCTTGACATAGATTTCTTCGATCTGTAGGACGAAGATTTCGGGTCACTATTATTATTACTTAACTATTATTTTTGATTTCCCGCTTTATTCTACTTTATCTAGTAGTTAGAAGAAGAAGACTTGATAATAGCTTTAAAATTTATATGTATAATATTTAATTAGAAGGAAGAAAGTAACATACTTACATTACAATGTGAAGCTTTTAAGGTGTTCTATAAATATTTTGTCACCTTGTTCACTTCTTTAAGTAAAACAATGTATATTTTCAACTTTCAGTGCTTGCTCTGTTTTTCAATCAACAATTTTGAAATAATTAAATAAAACATAGCACTGAAACGAACGTCGAGTTTCCAACAGGCGCAATGAATCAGTCTCTAACCGGCGGCCGTTGTATTCAGTAAATCACAATGAACAAATCGCTGACTATACTCAGGCGATGATTACGCTGCGATCCATCAAGTCTTCGACACAGTAAACATTTTTATGACAGACTATTTTGGTAAGAAAGATAAGGGAATTCTAAAGTTTGAGAGAGGGAGCGCGTGACGTTACATTATGGTTCCATTTATACTATAGCGTGACGTCACAAGCCCCCACTCTCGCACTATTGAAGCGCTTATCTTTGTCATTTGTGGTTCTATTGAGAAAAGAAAAATACGTGACCATGATGGCATTAGAAATGATTACGTGTCCGATATTTTATTGTAATCTACGTACTTGATGGACAAAGAAAAAATAGTCGTCATGCTTATTGCTATTGTGTGTAGGTAAGTTTCGTTAAACTCATTATTCTACACAATACATATCCTTTATATTTGTATGGTGAAGTCAAAGTGTAGTGTGCATGGACTACAGCTTGATGTGGTTATGGTTGTAATTTCATCACCTACCTGTTTGACGTAAACCCTCCTTGAGGGAATGTATGCTTAGACCAATTAGATGCGATCAACGGATCGCAACTAATTGGCCAACGCAAAATTAATCAACTCAGTCTATTCCAAAAGCCAAACTAGCACTGTCACATAATACACCCACTATAAACTAATTAGTGGTCAATACTGAAACAGTTGTGGCTACTTTGTCCAGGGAGTGAGATGTGAGTAATCAACTGCCCATCCTACTGATTGGAGCTGTCAGACACAAAGAATACGTTACAGGCTGTATTGATCACCTTAGCTTTCGGAACTAGAAAATCGGTTTGTTATACGATCAATTTTCTTATTGTTTTCAATGGCTTTGTATTCTCTATATAGATATTAAAACTAGCTGAGCCAGCGAATTTCGAACCCTTTTTTTCATTAAAAAATAGATGTTGATGATAGAAGAATTCAATTCTGAATCATAAAAAACAAAAATTAAAAACTTTGGGACCACCCTTAATATTTAAGCGTATGAAAAAAATATGATGGCTGATTCTCAGACCTACCTAATATCTATGCACGCAAGAATTCCATAAAAATAGGTTTAGCCATTTCGGATGGATTTGTCAAAAAACACCGTGACACGCTTGTAGACTCTGGGGCTGGGAAATCACACTTTAATTCGGACTTTATTAGCACACGTCCAGTTATAGACTGAATTTGGGAAAAAGGAATTATAAAAAACGAATACGGCATCAAATTTAAAATTATCAAAGAAATAAAATGAGCCTAAAAAAGAGGTCAAACCGTCGCTAACAAAGCTGAATACAGATTTTTTTAGATTATTAGAAGATTACAAATTGTCCACTACCCACTTAATGGCTTTTACCAAATGAATTAAGTAATTTGTCTGTTTTCTAGTACCTACGTTTTATTTAGGGCTAGATCAATTACTGTGATTTGTCCCAAATTAATTGATATTATTCAAAGTTTGCTATTGTTATTGGTGTCAAGACAATTCCTGAGATAATTTCTTTTCATGTCTCCCTTTATTAGAAAAGTTTCAAGGAAATTTAATTTCGGTAAATACTTAATGTAAAACTCAGCAATATTTCTATAAAGCTGTTTTCATTTTGGTAACAATTCCAATAAATTGTTTCCAAAAAGTGCTGACCTTTACGTTGATTGTTCTTAAAGTTAAAGTTTGACTTGTGTTTATCTTCATTAAGTTCGATAAGTCCAATCGTTTAGGGATTACTTAACTTCCAAAGTCGGTGCAAGTTTTGGGTACCTATTCAATGTCTGGTTTGTGTAAGTTTCCAAAAGTAACATCCTGTCTATATAAATCAAATAAGGGAATGAATGAACAAGCAATATTTTTGTTCGGATATTTTTTGACATTGGTATTTTCCTTTCTGTACAATATACATAGTCATGGCTTTATACAAGTAGATACAAGGTCTACTTGTATTGTGGTATTTTCTTTGTATCTCGATGTAAAACTACCAGTTAATTATCATGTAGGTATAGGTATGTAGGTACGCTGTAGATGTAGCGATGGCTTTTAAAGTTTAACTAAATCACAGTTTTGTAATAATTAAGTACTTATGCTGATCCACAACACGAAAGATTAATCTGGTGTACTCATTAATTTAAAAAATATTATCATAAAAATCGAAATTAAATTTACTCTAATGAAAATCAGAAGGACACTGAGGTGTCAATATTTACTAGCGCTTCTTAATAATATGAAGAAAAATGAACCTAAAACTAGGTATATATTAGACATTGGAATGAAACAACTTTAACGAATTTAATTTTTATCGGCTTGTTGCTTCATTCCAATGTATAATAACCGCGAAGGCATCAGAAATTATTATATATAATTAAATTTTTATCGTATTTTATTTTTATCGGCTTGTTGCTTCATTCCAATGTATAATAACCGCGAAGGCATCAGAAATTATTATATATTAGACATATTTTATAATATTGCAAAAATCTTGAACTTCGTGGGATTGTCTCAAAGACGCTGGCATTACCTCGCTGAAAAGGAATGCTAATAATGCCTTAGTATACTAATTATTTTCAAAACTGCAATCAAATTTAACTTGCATTGATTAAATTACTTAGAACAAGCTTTAGTAATCATCAGAACGCAAATTACATACACAAAAGACGTTGATTTTACGACTAGACGCTTTTGATTCATGATCAATAGTTAAAATTAGTGGTATTTAATAGAACTAGGCGTTACGAAATTCCAAAGACCTTCGAAAACATTCTGCTTTCAGAAAATTATATTATTCTATTCAAAAGATATAGCATTAATTGTTTATTTTATAGAGTTGTTTAACATAGCGTCTGAGAAAAAATATTATCTAAGTATTTATAGTTGGTTAACTAAATATTTTAAATATCTACGTTCTTAATAATTTCTGATACCTTCTCAGACGGATTAAACTAATATTTTATTTTATGTTTTATGCTAAAGGCCAAGGTACTGTAGCATAAGACTAAATTATTGCCAGCTTGGTAGTGCTATGATTATGGAATTTGTAAAGGTTCGAAACGTCAGCCAATAAAATAAAATACGCGATTTAAATCCGTCTGTATAGAGTAAGATCCCAGAGCGATCTGACGTAACTTATTTTCTGACGAATGAAACCTTAAGATTTCAGTAGCGTCTAGAGTGCCTTGAATATCTACGGGCTTGTGAAAACTGTCAGAGTGACACCAGGGCTGGTACCAGCTGAGAAAGGTGACTAAAAATAAGAGTTATCTTACTTATTTTCTCATGGCTGATTTTTATATATATCATGTAGAATATTATTTTAAAGTAATGGATATAAGTGTCGGACACTTTTGATTGACCAGAGCTTTTGTCAGACGCTTTTAAGTTACCAAAAAATGGATCTCAAAGATGGATGAACATAAGCATATCATGTTTAGGCTCATTCGACTCGGTATGACGAGCACTTTCTAAACAGAATATGATGATGGTAGTGCTGATGATGAATCCTGAAGACTACTATGGATCTCGAAGTTGGATGATCATAGGCATACCGTGTTTGGGCTTATTCGACTCGGTATGACGAACGCTTTCTAAACACATGATGATGGTAGTGCTGATGATGAATCCTGAAGACTACTCCGGATCTCGAAGTTGGATGATCATAGGCATATCGTGTTTGGGCTTATTCGACTCGCTATGACGAGCATTATCTGTTTCAATCAGTGTTGGCGTCAATCGATTACAAATGTAATCCAATTACTAATTTGATTACTCAGTAACCGATTACTCAAGTAATCGGGTACTCTAGTCACAGCCAGTTTATTTTTGGAAACTATAAGAGCTACATTATTAAATTTGGTGCGTAGATGTATTCTGTAAACCGCATTAAGATTTTAAAATAAAATCAGAAAAAAAACAATTTTTTTTGTGGTTCCCCATACATTGAACTAAAACTCAGCATTTTTTTTTCATCAGACCTTTACATGTGGGGTATCTATCATCATGTGTTTAGAAAGCGCTCGTCATACCGAGTCGAATAAGCCCAAACACGGTATGCCTATGATCATCCAACTTCGAGATCCATAGTAGTCTTCAGGATTCATCATCAGCACTACCATCATCATATTCTGTTTAGAAAGCGCTCGTCATACCGAGTCGAATGAGCCTAAACATGATATGCTTATGTTCATCCATCTTTGAGATCCATTTTTTGGGTAGCTTAAAAGTGTCTGACAAAAGTTCTGGTCATTTAAAAGTGTCTGACACTTATATCCATTACTTTAAAATAATATTCTACATGATATATATAAAAATGAGCCATGAGAAAATAAGTAAGATAACTCTTATTTTTAGTCACCTTTCTCACCTGGTACCAGCCCTGGTGTCACTCTGACAGTTTTCACAAGCCCGTAGATATTCAAGGCACTCTAGACGCTACTGAAATCTTAAGGTTTCATTCGTCAGAAAATAAGTTACGTCAGATCGCTCTGGGATCTTGGACCAGTAGTTGTTTCATTCCAATCTACGTACTTAATTATTTCAATATTGAGATTGAAGGTATGGTTGATCTTCGGGACAAAATAAAAAACAGCTTTATTCTCACTCTCTATATTTGCTATAACGTTTTTAAAACATTGATTTACGATTTTTCATTTATCTAAATATACCATCAATAATTACAACGATTTTCAGAATACCTTTTGCTAGAATCACAACGACGTTACATTTAATACTACATTATTTACAATAAATAAACACTTAAGTATATTTACAACCAAGTATCATCACTGGTACATTAAGAATAATAAATACAACTTTTTATAAGTACGACTATAATAATCAGTAATCGGAATCAGTAGTGCTAGTTTAAATGGTTCTTGTCCAAACAACAAAAAAATATGGCTAAGCTATAATGTAGTGCCGCTACAATAAAAAGTAAATAATTTTATATCTACGCATTTTGTGACAAAATCAATGAAATCAAAACCATCAACGTATAATATAAATTATGTACCTACATATCTAAGTTGGAATAAAAAACTGTTTTTTTTTTTTAATTTACTTTTCATGCATTAAAATTGTATTGATTTGAATAATATATATTTTCACAGTTAAATAAACACTAATGACATCGATTCCCGATACTTATTTAAAAGATTTTTGTCAGCCGATGAAAATGAAAAGTTTCGATGATCATTTTCAAGATATCAAAAAGTATCACACCTATGGCAGGATAGACTTACGAAGCTCTTATTTGGGAATGTAAGAAACGACTAAACCTGAGCACACATTTAAGAATTGAGACACTAACTACTAACGACATTAAAAACATTAAACAGCCACGCTTAAATATTCAATATTTCTCTCTTAAATTGCCATATTAAGTACCAACTTTAATGTATACATTAAGTGGTTTTAACTTCTGTGCTTAAACAATTGAATCATTTGGCGTATCAACCTTAGACAAAAGAGGTACACTGCTGTAATCTTTAAGACATTGGTTATTCTTTTTCGAACCGTTATCAAATGAGCTCGCCTGCGGCATCTTAGGTATCCAATTATTATTACCTACTTTATTCGAATTGTGATTTCCTTTAGCGGTCATTTGGCAGTCCTTCAGTTTTACTTTTGGTTGGCTACCCTGACTTACAGAGTTGTGATTGAGTGAATTTACGTTGAGTGATATGGAATTCGAAACACTGATTTTATCTGCGTCTTCAGCGGAACTCGTTACTCCATTGGCGACAGGTTCAGTTTGTTCTGATTGTTGTCTTTGTATTTTGAGATTTTGTAGTAAAGGTTGAGCTTCTTTTTCCAATTTGATGAAATCGTTGTTTCTCTGCTGGAAAATTCCCGAACCTCGCCTGCTTGAAGAACGTGAGCTGTGGTCTAGGCGTTGTCTAAAAGGAGTCAAATGTGATATGGATCCACTGTCCGCAGATTGTGCTTGTAGCTTTACCAGCGGTGGTTTTTCTTTTGGAGCATTTGGATCGACGATTTCTCCTAACAACCAATATGTGACTAGAGTTCCCTTTCCCTGTGAAACAATTTTAATATTAGAATTCTGTTCGGTCAGTCTAAGCCATCATCGTAGAACCTATTTTCGTTTTAAAAAGGCCATATTTTATGGTTTGCAAATGTATAGTTTTTACCTTTGTTAGTTATCTATGTATATATTATAGACAAAATTTGTTTGATTCATCTCAGCGGATTCTTTTTTAAATAAGATGAATAAGATAAACATAAGATGCAGTAGCAAACAATATTTACCTACTAACAAATCAACTAACATAACAAAATGTTCAAAATCAAATTGAACTATTTCATGCAAATCACCACAATTCCTATTCAACTTGCAGTTCACAATGAGTATACAATTAGGGAAAAATTAATGAATCTCGTTCTTTCAAATGCGTAGCTGGCAACTTTTATTTCATCCCGACCCGGAGTCTGCATTTCTTTACAGAGCCAAGAATTTGTGAATGAAAAATCTTTTTGATGGAGCATTAATGTGCAAAAGCTTCTCTAGGTTAATTTTAGCCTCAGCCATACATTGTGTTGAAATAAAGGTTTTATCTCTTGCCGTTGGAGTGTACACTCGGTAAGCGATAAGCAGTTTTGTTTGTTACGTTGTTTACAATGTAAACCATTGGCTCAAATGCGTTATCTTAATTTTGGCATCCTGATTCCGGATTATATCCGTATTGCGAAATGCTCCAATGCGTTATTGTTAATCATTTCTTTTATTCTAAAGTTTCGCATCTAAATTCAATAAAGTTAGCATTAGGGGCCGTTCAAGTATTATCTAAGCACTCAAGGAGTACGGGAGGGGGGGTCATTGCTTTGCTTATTTTTGATGACATGAAGGATAGGGGGTAGGTGGGTCTGGATGTTGATCATCTCTTTTTTTGCACAAATTTCAATCGACACATTGTCTATAAGGGGAATGGGGGGTAAATAATGGTAATAAACCTGCTTACGTAAAACTTGAACGGTCAAAAATTTAACGATATTTTCTAAGTGGTATTCTGTTTGTTGCTTATTCTTACCTTCATAGCGACTTCTCCCCTAAGCTCCAGCTGGAATGTTCCAAAAGTGTCCAGTAACGCCTTCGTTGTCGGTGAAACGTGGATCCTAAGAGCTTCACCGTTCGACTCCATCCTCGAGGCTGTGTTCACCGTGTCCCCGAAAAGGCAGTACCGAGGCATCTTCAGTCCCACCACACCAGCCACGCAGGGTCCTAGTGAAAAGAAATGTTATTGCAAGCTCTACCAACATCCGAGATTCGAACAATTATATAAAAATAATCATCTGAATGAAGTACCTGTTAAAATTAGTTCAACAGTTGAGTTGAGTAAGTTGTTCCTAAATATTTACTACGATGTATTTATGAATCGAAATTAGATCAATAGGTACCTAAGGTTTGATGTCAGTAATTTAATGTTAATGATATTTGCACAAAGACAAGATTAGAAAAAATGGAAACCCCAGTGGAACTTCAAATTTCGCTTAAAACAAAAAGTACATAAACCAGATAAAAAGTAGTAGGTAGCAAATCTCGTCGTCGTCTTTGTACAAATATCATTAGGCGATGTTACTAACGGCCCGTTCTACAATATTCAAGTATTGGTGTTATTTACCACTTTACAATCATATAAAATCGTTTTACTTGCAAATAGTCAACTAATTCAATATATTATTCAATGGATAAACGCATATGGGATCGTTTTAAACTGAGTGTGTTACAGAATCACGGAGCAGAGTAATGTTTTGTTCTTGGGTAAAGAAGAGAGGTTCAACCCAAACTAGACATGATCAGATCTTATGACACCATATTCCGAATTGAATTCTATCGCACTTCCTTCACTCACCTAGTACTTTTTAGCAAAACTTAATATTACAAATAAACCTCAATCCCTACTAATATTATAAATGTGAAAGTAACTCTGTCTGTCTGTCTGTCTGTTACGCTTTCACGCTAAAACTACTGGACCGATTTTAATGAAATTTGGTACAAAGAAACTCTGGAGCCTGAGAAAGAACATAGGCTACTTTTTAACCGACTGCAAAAAGGAGGAGTTCTACGTGGACGAAGTCGCGGGCAGAAGCTAGTAATGAATATTTCATAAAAGTACATTTACATAATTACTGTCAGAAGTTAACTAATTACCACTATCTTCTATTTTGCCCATTCCTTTGTTTTTATCAACGAGAGAATAAATTGTGATTTTAAAAAACAGCTCACTTAATTTGGAAGGCTTTTATAAAGGGCTCTTTGCATATTTTAAAAAACACTTACTCAGCTTTACGTTATTTTTATTTCACCTCCCAATTAGATGACCTAAAACATTTATTAGGTGCTTAAACATTGAGGTTTATTATCTTCTTTAACATAAAATGATTACTTTTATGTTTGTCTTTGTACATAATGGTTACTTTAAGAAAGTAAATTGATAAGGGTCATGAAAATATCTTAAGAGTATTTGGCAATAATATCTTATGCTCTATTACAAAAAGATGTGAAGGTCGGTTACCTAAAGTAAGGTACCTACTTATTTTATTTTAATAAACATAATATATATATTTTATTTTAAATAATCTTATCTAATTATATTTTATCATTCAAACTTCAGTGTAATAATTATAGCTCAAGTCTATTACATAATTACTTCCGAATATTTTGTTCCAAAAATACCGAATACCTGAAAGGAATTTCTTTTATTTTCCTAACGGATAATTACGGAACTGGTTCGTTTCCTGTTACCGTTTTTAAGTAAATACTTAGATAGCTACTATATTCGTAGGTTAGTATATAATTATTTTCTGTCATTCATTTAAATTGGTTCGATATTCTTACCAATTAAGTATGATTTAAATATAATTTCTTTTTTAAAAGTTAAAACTTTATATTAATTAGGTAAGTTATATTTGGTCATGACTTAGTGTTGTTTGATTTACTACTTAATAGTAAAATTATAGCGGTAGCTATGTCATTCAATATAAACCTACATTATCTTAAAATCTACAACATGAAACAAAACCATTTCAAGTTTCCAATATTCCATTACCATAAATTCTACAGTCGATACAAAGAGGCAAATTACAAACAGGCAACAATTCGTCTGTTGAAATCGGGAGGTGAGTCTAAAGCCGAATTTATTTCATGCCTCATTTCACGGGGAAAAATATATATCTTTATTCATACCACCCACTTTGTAGGGTAATGAAGCAAGCTGGAATATATTCTTGAATGTAAATAGCGAGGTTGGGAGCATTCAGTTCCACTATGAGAATAAGAAGACATATTTTTTGACTTCGTCTACTTATTTGTTAGGATATTTTATGACGATGCTTTTTTATATTCTTGACATGTTACAATAAATCTAACACAGGTGAGTTGATTTGTACCTACATAGAATAACATTAGGTACTTCATTCGTTTTCTCATTCTTTGCTTATTGCGTAGTTATTATTCAAGATACAGAACAATATAATAATATTATGTTTTCAAAGGATGCACTTCCTGATAAAAAAAATAATTGCAGCAAGGGAAGACTTTATATTGATTAGAAATCCAGATTGAAGTATTAATAAGATCGTGTTATTTCTCGTGCCACTAGATAAACAATAATATTATACAAAGACCTAGTTCAAAGAATAATGGACCAGTGTCGAACTAACTTTAGTATACAATAGTTGAAATGTGATTTTGGCGTCAGCTGCGTTTACAAGTTAGGACGCTTGTGTACCTACGCTCCGTTCGGTTTGTTTTACTATTTTTAATCTCTCGCAAAACCTCACAACCTAAAATTCCAAACCTAAAATAAAATGATTTGTGGGAAATTCTTTTCTAGTTCGCTCCGCATTTTGTTAACCTACTTTTTTATCCTTTTTTCCAAACTGTGCCATTTATAACTAAATGGAAAGGGTTAAAATTGTAACACAAATTGAAATGAAACCACTATTAACGGATTTAACTCGCGTATTATAATAACCGCGAAGTCATCAGAAATTATTATTATAATACAATTTTCATAGACAAAAGGCTGGTGATTTTTAACACTATTAAGTTTCATAGATTTTCCGGTAAAATACAAAAAAGACCCGCAGCGTTTCCAATTCACTGTTTTATTATTTATGGTCATCATAATTATAGTCCAGCAGACCACCTGCGCTTTAATGTCCAAAAAAAATATCATCATCAGTAATAATTGATTGTTACTCACCCGAATGCAATCCGATCCTCAGTTTCAACTGGTCATGTGGACGATGTCTGATGCGGAACCGACGAACTGCATTCAGTAATGCCAACGCCATTCTAGCTACTTCTGCCGCGTGACGAATCCCGTTGCGTTCAGGCAAGCCTGATACCACCATGTAAGCGTCGCCTATTGTTTCAACCTGTTTATTATACATAAATTTACTTTATTTTCTATCACAGAAATATTTGGACAATATTTTGGAAATTCGTTGAACCTCCTAATGATTCCCCAGAGTGAAATAAAAAGGAACGAATATAAAATATAAATAGGCCTTGTTGCAATTAATAATTACGTATATTCACTTTCTTTCGTGAAATCACCTTTCTTGGTCATTTACCTGCCTCGTGTTATTTACAGCGAATATGATAGGTACCTACTTAGATAAAAAAAATATTTTTAAAAGTAAACAGCTAATTTTAAATAATCCAATCGAAGTTTGTATTCACCACATTTTATTTACTAGGGATTTCCATTTTCCACGCCCTAAGTATAAATATTTAAAAAAACATCGCTGATGTAGGTAAAGTACTTCCCCTTCCCAAAGTTTATTAAGTCGCATTTGCAAGGGCTTATTTTGACCGGATTATAATTATACGTTTTTGCTTCACAAATACAAAGTAAATATTTATGTTTCATAGCGGTGCACAACTTAAGCAATCTCTTTATTGTTTTGTTTCATTTGCGAGAACAGATTGGATTTTCTCACTTCTCAATCCGGATAATCCTACAAATAATTGGCGAGAAATAGTTCAAGTACACTTTGCTATATTATCTTTACGATATTCTCTTGTTTATTTTTAGAAATGTTCACTTCGGTAGATTATTATTAGTGTTTGTAATGTTCAGATCTAGATTCATTTAGGTAAGTACTTCCCATTTTTTTATGCATTATAATTACATAGTCATATGTCATATTATATGCTCTCCTAGTGAGATAGTCAAAAGTATAAAAAAACAGAGAATCAAAACACAAAATGAAAACTATTATTAGCAATTTAGAAAATGTCATTAAGTATATTTTTTGTCATGTTATTTTTTCAGAAATAATGTAATATTATGATGTTTTAATGTACTTAACTAATAAAGAAAACTTCTGAAAGGCCTGCCCTACATATTCTTTTACAAAAGCCCGGCGGCCATAGCATACAATCTTTTTATACTGTGTTAAGAGCATTAAGTACATTCGTCTCTTTCATACCAAACTAATTAATAAGAGTCAAGGTCACGCCTGCTTTAACCTCCAATTTTACAAAATACACACCACTATCATGCTGATTTGTTTTCTGCTAATTAGGCAAACTTTTACTTATCTCTTATTGTGGACTGTAATCTAATTAACTGTTAAAATGCGAGTGGTTTCTTTCACTGTTTATTACCAACTAAAACTGACAATTTCGAATGTAAAACAAAACACAAACAAGTGTAATTATTCTAAACATAAAAAGTATAAAAAAGATTTTGTATCGTCAACATTTATCCTTATTTCATACTTCAATGAGGGCCACCGCGTGTCTGAAATCCGCTAGATGCGCTAGTGTAGAATGAGGTCCAGCTATCATGTACCACCAATCACAGGCCAGTAGCTTGCCTCTCATTAGTGGAACATGACAGCTAGACCTCATTCTACACTAGCGCATCTAGCGGATTTCTGACACGCGGTGGCCCTAATTAGTCTTGAACTACCAAAAAAAGCAGTTTTTCATAGGACTGTTGACGTTTATAACCTAATAGAAACTCTTAAAATAAATGACAAGGCTTACTTTATTGACCGACCAGGTTAAGCTACAGGTAATTTTATATGCCAACGTAATTTTTTGCTTGGGTACATTGTTATATGAATAGCATATTTTCCCAAACAATCAGATTCCCCGCATCATCACTCTTAAATATACGGCGTTCCCCTGAAAGGCCCTCCTATCAAATATAATCATCCTTACGAGGAAAATGGGAGAGAGTAACCTACGAAATCATATTTGGAATACTGCTTGAATAAAATGAAAATTTGCCCGTGGCTGAATGGGGCGTAATGGTTATAGCCAGCTATGGGAAACCACCTTTATTGAAATAAGGTGCGTATGTACGTATGTTTCTAAAGGATCTAATTGAATAACGTTTACCACCAATTTCGGCAAACGAATATTAAATTTGTAGCAACGAATCGACGGTAAATTAAATACACACGAGAAATGTAGGCGTATATATCTCATACCTACGATGTGAACTCAAGCTCACTTATATTTATTCACATGAATTTCAACCATTTGTTTCTAAAAAAAATATGACTTAGGTCACATAATGAGGTAGTCTACATACGTATTAAAATTCTTAACTGTAGAATATATTCAGTACCTATTCACCATTTGATTAGGTCGTATCGCAAAGAAACAATTATAATGAATTTAACTCGCATATTTTATTTTATTTTATTTGATAGCGTTTTATGTTCGTAGCGTAGTCGGCTACGAATAATATCTGTAAAGTAAAAGTCGTAGTAAACACTCAGCAAATAAAATAAAACAGTTTAATCCCTACTAATATTATAAATGCGAAAGTAACTCTGTCTGTCTGTCTGTCTGTCTGTCTGTCTGTTACGCTTTCACGCTAAAAATACTGGACCGATTTAAATGAAATTTGGTACAAAGAAAGTCTGGAGCCTAAGAAAGGACATAGGCTACTTTTTAACCGACTGCAAAAAAGGAGGAGTTCCACGCGGACGAAGTCGCGGGCAAAAGCTAGTTCGTTATAATCATTTCATTCCAATAACGGCGAAGGTGTCAGAAATTATAATTAAATTAGATACATTATATATTTACCTTGTACACGTCGTAGTTCTCCACGATAGAATCGAAGCATGTGTACAAGTCGTTCAACAGATCGACAACTTGCATCGGCGTCGAAGACGCGGATAGAGCGGTGAAGCCGACGATATCTGAGAAGTATATGGTGACCTGCTCAAAGGTTTCTGCCACAACTGACTGCCCGTTGATCAGTTGAGACGCCACGGACCTGAGAAAATAATTATATTAGATTCATTTTATAGGTACAACAAACTAGCGGCCCACCCCGGCTTCGCCCGGATCCCTTTTTTTATAGCCTATGTCACTCGGGAATAGTGTAGTTTTCCAACAGTGAAAGATTTTTTCAAATTGGTCCAGTCGTTTAGGAGCCTATTCAATCAAACAAACAAACTTTACCTCTTTATTATATTAGTATAGATTAGGTCATATTATAAAATAAAAAAAAATAACAGACATAAAAAATAACAGCTTAACCTATCGGACTACTCATAGATCAAGTTAGCTGAAACAGTGTAGAATAATAGACCACTGAAACTGGTGTAGGTACCATGGTAAATGATCATAATAATATTTATAAATACCATAATATTGCATTGTCACCTGATTCTACCATACATGTAAAATTTCAGCTAAATCGGTTGAGGGCAAGTGCCCTAAAATTAAGTTGCAAGATTCCACCCGAACAAACATCCATACATAGCAAGTTAAATAAAAGCTTTTAAAATATATCCCTATTTCCCTTTATCGCGGCATCACGCTGGAACATCTGGACTGATTTCACTAATTCTTTTTTAGTTGTGTTTAGTATGATCAGCAGAAGGATCTTATGTAAAAAAAAGTCTTATGTAAATTTAGGAAAACTTTACAATGACAACTACCGTCAAATCGATTGATTAATGTAACGCTGCCGGGCAGGACGACGTCTGCCGGGACAACTTGTAATATATAAATAATGAAACATTATATACTATTGTCCCTAATGTTTACAGGTCAAGTACCGCTTCATCGAATAGTTTCCAAGAAAACGTTATAATATACATTGTTAATACTTACTTTGGTAATAACTGATACAGAAGTTCCTCGCATTTCTTCTTTTCTTCCAAATAGTCTTGAGTTCTTTCACTAACTAAACTTTCTAAATTATTAGCGTACTGCTCCATACGAGAAAGCAAATTATCCAAAATATTACTACTTTCTTGACTTCTGTAACAGGAAATAAAAATATGATTTAGGTAAATTAATAGATATAGTCAATAAAAAAAAATCTTGGATAATTTCATTGATTAGGTACCGTTCTTGATCCAATTGTAACATAAGACACTCTTTAAAATAAATAATATAGAAACCTACATAATGCAACCTAAAAGATATTCAGCTAAAAAATAATTAATTTTATATTTAACTAGCCCGCGACTTCGTCTGCGCACGATAAGCACCACGGTTATGAATTTTACAAAAACCCTTTCTTAGGACTCCCTTACGGTATAAAAGGAACCCCTGTGTAAAATCCAATTCTAACCCTTACAGTCTAGGCAGCTGTTAATTTATATGTAGGTATAGATTTTATTATCAGCATTGATTGTCTTCTTATCAATTATTTCATAAGGTACTACTTACATAAGCAAAACGAAAAACTTGCTAAAAATAACTAGGTATTTATGTAAATTTAGGCACTTTGATTATTTTAATGGTTTTCTTTCATATTATAATCTGTTTACAATTTCATGCGCAATGTTGATAATTAAATATGATTACTGAGAGTAGAGATTGATCAAAGCAATCAACGTTTATACAGGATGATGTTTTGGTAAAGATTATTACCGATATTATTGACATTGCAGCCCGAACGGTTCCCAGTAATCTGTTAGCTTTGATCCCATTAAACATGCCAGATCGATTGGGAATTCAGAATTCCATAAAGAAAATTGCGGACAAATATATTCATCAAAAGATCGTACACAGTTTAGTTTAAGCTGGTTGATGTATTTAAATAAAATTATATAATAAAAACACCTGCTTCTACCCGCTTCCGTGTTTAATAGTTACTACTTTTCTCCTATTGATATTATCGTGATAATATTTAGCCTAAAGCTTCAGCACCGAAACATTTTGTCAAATCGGACCAGCAGTACCTAAGATAAGCGCGTTAAAGCAAATCAACTCTTTAGCGTTATATATTAATACTAATATATAACGCTGAAGAGTTGATTTGCTTTAACGCGATAAAATAAAAACATCGGTATGTAAAGAGGCATCAGAGTAAAATTCGGTAGGCAGAAATAGCAGACGGAAAGAAGTCGAATTGAAATTTCTAAAAACCTACGCTCAACTTCGACATTTGGTACAAAACTTTTTTTATATACAGCGCAAGTAAAATATAAAAGACACTAGAGAACCTGTGATGAATTGTCGAGCCGACATTCTGTAGTGTCGTAGTATTTTTCTCGCGGTGATCTGTCAAAAATCGGTAACGTTTTCGAGAAAGTAAAATCTTGTAATGTCGATGTCGTCTCTTATTTCGACAACGTTTTCAACATTATGTCGACTCAACAGTTCATTAAGGCTCGCTGGTGAAAAGAAACGAAAGTTGCAATAGACAGAAAATCATGCAACTGAAGCGACCATGATCAGTATAAAGGAAACGTCTAAAGACCACACAGACACTTATTATAAGAGGTTATGTACATAAACATTACTTGTTCAGGCGTCGAATGGCGCCTTTAAGGTGTCCGAACACTGGCCGCTCCGTCGGGTCCTCGGCCCAACACCGCCGCATCAAGTCGTGGGCGTCGTCGATATCACACGATCGATGGTGCGACGTGTTTGGACGCAACCCAGTCGCTTTCACAGCTTCAATTATTTCTGTTTCAAGAATATTGGCGATTAGATTACATTATGAAAAAGTATCGGATACGTATTTTCTCTTCTCTCAATCGGACAATAAATAACAAGGAAAAGCGCATCATAGTAGAAATTGTACCAAGACGATGAGCCCTTACAGTACTCTCGAACTTTAGAAGCATATTGTATGTATTAAGAAGCATGTAAACTTTACCTTTAGGTGGCATGTCGATGCCAGGTCCCAGCCAGAATGCTCCCTGCCGGTTTACTATCTCATGCATGATGATTCCGAAAGAGTACACGTCTCCTTTCTGTGTACCCTCGGACGGTGGTTCCTCTAGTCTAAGGATCTCTGGTGCAGTCCAGAGCAACCCTATAAGGAATTCAGAAGAAATAAGATATATGTAAATATAATAATGTTTTTCCACTTAATATGAGAGTTAGCAATTGATAAATTACGTATTACTACGGAAATAAAATACATGTTGAACTTTATTGTTCTTTTTATATAATTAGTTTATGGTTTTGTTGGACTGAAGTTACAAATAAATTATGATAGTAAATTATACAATTTGCCTTTATAATAATATGTATTTAACACGATACAAATACAATAGTGTGATTCATAAATTAAAGTAAATATAAATTTATTGCAGTTGTGAGTGTATTTAACTTTTAAATGACGGTAAAAACCTATAAACATTCCAGAATTGAGATATATTTTTATTTTACTCTTTAGAAATGAATCACTCAATCTAATCTATAGACAATCAACTACGAAACAACGGTTCAGCCGGAAATTGAAGCCTCTCACAGATTCCGGCGTCACTGACAAAGGAATGTGATAAGAAAAGTAATTACTTATCTATGGTATAAAATACTTTTATAAATTACTATCGGTCCCGGCAGACGTGACCCTGCCCATTCGAAGTTGAAATCGACTCTACATTTTAATTTCAAAACGTTTGTATGCCATAAAACCATCCTTGGACTTCAACGAACATTTAAAAAAAGAATAAGCCAAATTGGTCTATGCGTTGTTGAGTTATGCGCTTACCAACACATTTTGCGATTCATTTCTATATTATAGATTATATATGAGCTGAGACCACTTTCGCACCACATGTTTCCTTACCATAATAGTACCTATTAATAAACCATTTTCTTTTGATTGATGATCCGATACAACAAATTTGATAACATAATAAGTATTGTTTGGAATAGTTTTTGCGTACCTATCTATACCGTCTTATGGCTGACCTAATAATAGCGCGCTTCAAATCTATCTCTGGAAGTCGTTAAAAGCAAGTAAACTATGATGAATACGTACTAAAATTAGGAATGCATTACATGAAATGCGTGGTTTGTTCCTCTCGAATCTGAAGTTTAGAAATATATATAAAGGTATGTGCCTAACAATGTAATTTAGTAATTAAGTAATATAGTTTATTATAACTATTGAATATGAACGTTAGGGCGCATGTATAATAATATATGTATAATAATGATGATAACATTACATTTAGGCCATCATTTAGATTATGAAAAAGTATCGGACACGTTTTTTCTCTTTTCTCAGATGAACAATAAATTACAAGGATAGCGTCAAAAGTTTGGGGCAAGTTCGTGACGTCACGTTAAGGTAGAAATTGTACCATGACGTGATGTCACGACCCTGCACTCTCGAACTTTAGAAGCATGTATCTTTGTCATATTTGTTGCTTTTGAGTAAAGAGAAAATATCTATTTTGGTGATCTACTCGATGGATAAGAATAAAGTATCTATTCTGTTCTATCTAATCTAAAAATAACATGATACCTTCTTACTAACTAATTTATTTGTGCTTAGTTATGGACAGTTAACAATTAAAGGCAGTAATCATAAAATTTTTCTTACGTGTCCAGTAACTGTGAGCAGATGGATCTTTCTCAGTAGTCCTTAACGCGTGAAGACCAAAGTCCGAGATCTTTAACACGAACCGGGAGTCCACTACGCAATTGCTTGACTTCAGATTGCCATGAGATCTGATGTCGGTGCCATGCAAGTATTGCATACCCTGGTAAAAAATCACAAATAAACAAAATGGCGATTTCATTATATTAGAAGTTGGGTATAATCTGTTGAAGGGTAGTTTCAAGCTGAATTGATTAAAGGTTTTGTAAGATCGAAAATCGGCAAACGATTTGCTATAGAATGCTTGAGATTTTTTCTTTGTGTAGTCTAATTATTGGCACATAATCGACAACAATAACAAATATTAGTCCAAAATTTCAGAAAATACAATAATTGCCATGTTCAAAGGAACAGTAAAAGCACGTTAATTTTATTGCTGTTAAGTTTGTAGCTATATTTCTACGAAGTGATTAAAATATTTCCAGATCGAAGTTTGATTGGTTGTGCGTTCGTAATTTGTATCCTGTTTAAGTCAGATTATGTCCTGTATTTTATTATTCACTTTATCTATCTTCATTTAAATTTAACATGATCATGTTCTAGATAATTTTCACTTTAAAACTTACCCTGACAATATCATGCATCAAGCTGACTTTAAACATCCAATCTAACTTAATAGTGTCATTCTCCAAAATATCCTGCAAGGATCCTTTAGGACAATATTCGGTCAGCAAGCAGCAATGAGGCGGGTCAACACAAGCTCCATAAAATCTGGCTAAGTGATCATGCTCTAGATCCTTCATCCTTTTCAACTCTAGAAGCAAAGGTCTTGTCAGGTCTATACGCTGCCTGTCAACTTTTTTGATAGCCACTCTGCAACCTTTGAAATAACCGCAAGGAGTGTAAATTTGACGGTCCCCGGCCAGGGAGGTCGCTTCGTCCGAGTAAGCCGTCTGCAAACAAAAAGGGGTGTTAAAAAGTTGTTCGAAAGCTTAGCTTAACTTTGGGTTTGGGTACTTAAGGATTTAGTTATGCATTAAGCTGGCTACGCTCTGTAAAAATAATTTAGAAGCTTTAGTTCAAAACTTTTAAAACTTAAGTTGGATGTTATATGTAAATAATAGCAATATGAATATCTTTGCAACTACCTATACAAAAATAATATATAACACAAATTTCACAAAATTAATACATAAAAGATTCATAACGTAAATAGTATAAAGCTTATCTCGATAAGCAACGGAAATGAGAGAACATAATATTTTCATCATAACAAAAACTAAATAGAACCAAGATTGCTTTAAGGAAAAGGTAATCGAAGTTCACAACACCATTGCTTCCATTACATAACAGTTTTTTTTCTAATTGCTCAAAATCTAGTTTGATGAAAACTACTGCAATCCTTTCACCATCCAAATAATTGTGTAACAGAAAAAGCAAGAACATTGCTTGCAAGCAATCTTTTTTCATATTATAAAGAAATATTAAGTTTCAAAAACCTTTCACTGTGAGATAAAATACTGATTTCTCTTCTGATTTATTTGTTAATCACTCACCCCACTGCTGTACCTTCTTGCCAGGGAATGCATGCTGCCTCTTAACCTTGTCCCTGGTTGCATCACGTCGCTCCAGTTTACTCGCCAGGTCATCATAGCTATCTCGGCTTCGAGTTTATAATGTCTGTTTGAGATAAATAATGCTATTTTATTTCAAAATAAAATATGTTTCAGTTTATAACAATTTTATTACTGTCTGTCGATATGAGACAGAGGATGAATGACGGAGTGGGATCATGAGGTGACGGGTCCAGAGCAGGTCAATGACCGTGAAAAATTTGATTATAGGTAGGGATACATTTCCCTGCATTCCTAGATTAGTGGAATACGTCTGATCGTCTACATATTTCGATTATAGGTAAAGCGATTATAGGCTGAATATGAATTAATACTAATTAAGATCATCATCAAACGAATGTAGCAACATAAATGAAATTCGTAGGGACCTCATAAAGGTATAATAGGGATTTATTCCAAGAAAAATAACAAAAATGAGATCAAGCCAGCCCTGTAACTTTGGAAATATTTATTAATGTTGGCACGAATTAGAGTACCTAAATCGTATCTGAAAAGAAATTAAATTAGCAATATCTTTAACGTCTTAAACATTAAATGAGAAAATTAAACAGATTTTCTTTTCTTTGTTCATTGAATTTACAGAATAACATTATTCTGTAACTTTATTTCTGTTGAAAGTAGCCTTGGGCTAGGTATTGTAGCGATCTGGGTTATACATTAAAGTATTAGGCATAAATACCTCTTATTACTCGGTAATAAGAGGTATCTATTGATAAAGTTGCTTGTAGCCGATATTATTCTGTAAAATCAACTTATTGTAACTTTTTTCAATTGTGTTCATATTTAAATACTCACCTATATATAAATACTGACAGAACAGCTAAAATCACCACAACGGAACTTAGCACGATACTCAAGATAGCATATACGGGCAGAGCTGAAACAAAAACCTCTTTTAAGTATACATATAGTGTTGAAAGAAACTCGGAAAAAATGATGAAAGTACTATAAATGAATTCGGATATCATAACGAAGCAAAAATCAAACTCAATTTTCTTGTCCATTCCTCCCGAGTGACTCTGAGAACCGAACTTAGGGACGGTTGTCCGGATTCCAATATTCAGCACAATCTCTGTAGTCTGTACCTTTTGGAATACTTTTAAAATAAAAATCAATCAAAATAATAAAGATTTTACAAACGTATAATGAACATACGTGTAATAATATGTAAATATATATAATTATTATACGAATATTAATTTGCTGTAAGTAGGTATATCAATAGTTACATACTTCAGTATCTATTTTTTAAAAAGTGCCTGTTCTAATGTGCTCAGTGAACTAATAATGGGTTAGAAAAATAATTTATAAGAATCCTAAACAGCAATAATAAAAGGTTTCAAATTACATTATAGATTATCATTATCATTTCTATTTTTGAAAAAGTAATGAGACATAATTGACGAAACTTGTTGCCGATTTTATGATATTTGTTAACTGACGAAGCCTGCGTTGTGAATTTGACATTTATGTATGAATTATAATTAGAATTGACAAATAAAATTGCTAGTTCTATGAGACATAAGAATTATTAAACATAACACTAAATTTGTTCCATATGATTTGTTTTTAATTTCACTCAAACATCGATAGCGAAAATTCTATCCAAACACAAGAAACCTTGAATATAAGCAGTAATTTATATACGTTTTGTGAAGTATGGATTCGTCTCAAATATTCGGGATTATTGGATTTTCTGAAACCAAAGAACGTGCCTTGTATTTCAGTAAAGGGCTTATCGGTTTGAGAAAAGGTGCAAGGCGCTTAATTTTCATTCGTTTGCTTTTAAAATTGTTGATGATTATACTATAATTAATGCAGAAACATATTTTTGAATAAACCAGTTTATGAGATTGCTTTTTGCGTTGAAATTAGAAGTGTAATATTTATGAATCAAATTAAAACAATTCCCGTCCATGTATTACTTTCACGTATATAAATTAAAGTAATTATTCTCATCTGTATGTTTACCACACTAATCCTTACTAATATTATAAATGCGATAGTAACTCTGTCTGTCTGTCTGTCTGTCTGTTACGCTTTCACGCTAAAACTACTGGACCGATTTAAATTTAAATTTTAATAATATTATAAATGCGATAGTAACTCTGTCTGTCTGTCTGTCTGTCTGTTACGCTTTCACGCTAAAACTACTGGACCGATTTAAATGAAATTTGGTAAGAAGAAAGTCTGGAGCCTGAGAATGGACATAGGCTACTTTTTAACCGACTGCAAAAAAGGAGCAGTTCCACGCGGACGAAGTCGCGGGCAGAAGCTAGTATTATATAAAGTTTGTTAGTGTGAGAGTGTAAATGCTAAGTTACTCTTTCACGTAACAATTACTGAATGGATTTTGATGAAACTTACAATACAGCTTATACATCAGAAAAACGTAAAGGCTAAATTTTATAACGATACTGTGTAAAGTACTCATCGTGCCTATAAATGTCGTTAACAGTTTGATTGCAGCTTTCGGTATCATTATTGAAATAACTTCCAGAAGTTCGGCTTGCTGGTAGGATTATGTAATATCCTCTGAATCAATTTAAGTCATACGGCTATTGGACGAGGAAATTAAAAATGAATTTATATAATGAATTCAGAAAGTCTTTGTAGTTCTACGCTACGGTAAGTAGATAGGGAACGAATCGCTTATCTCTTTCAGTTTAATTAAAAGAAAACATTAAGTGGAAAGGTGAGGAATTAATCACCTTCCTTTTTAGAGCTTTTTAGCACTTAAGAGTTAAAAACACATTTAGTATACCTAGCCATCGTATATATGAACCATGGGTCTTAAGACATTGGCTGTTTACGTAAATAGAAGTTTCGAAAATGTTTTTGTCGCTTTTCATTTGTCACTTTAGGTAAGATACTGTTGGTAGTTTATTTTATTCCCACCCTGCCTTTACTTAAAAACACAGAACACAAGACATACCTGATCTAAATACCTTCTTTCCTTTTTTTAACTTAAATATTCAAATAAGTATGACAATTATATTATAATATCGTACCTATAAATATTTTCGACAATCATTAAAATATTTGACGGCCTGTTGGTCTAGTGGTCAGTACGTGGTGACTACAAAACCGGAGGTTGCGGGTTCGAATCCCGCTAGGGGCAGATGTCAATGTGATGAGCAGTGGCATCTGTACCTGAGTCTTGGATGTCTTATATGTATTTATGTATATTTATCCGTTGTCTAGTACCCATAACACAAGCATTGCTTAAAATGGGACTAGATAATTGGTGTGAATTGTCCAAAGATATTTTATTTTTTATTATGTTTGACTCAAAATCACTTACAGTTGTCAGGGCAAAGGGATCCGTCGAAACCGCATACAGGCGTATCTGGAGGAGGAGTGGAGCGACCCCCGGCCCAATGAATAGGGCGATCAGCGATGAACTGTAGTGAGGAATTAGCTGCTACGTAAGTCGCGACCACCTGAAACCAAATCAAAAGATATAGACCCCTCCAATTATTTCATACTACATGTTTCGGTAAAAAAAGCCTTGACCTAGGTACCTTAAATTTTTAACATTAAACGGCACGGCAATTTATATTGACTATTTTTCATGACAGTTTGACACTTTTCTAATACTACCTACTAAGTATAAGATTTTTTTTTTTAAATAATGGTGCCATATTGTTTTTTTCATTTCATTGTATGTATTAATAGTTTAGCTATCAGGCCTCCTATAGTATTTTCTATTCGCTTATTGTTTTTGATGATAGTGTTTTCGCAGAAATGCTTTTTCATTGAAGCCATGTAAATCTTAGTGAATACGTTTAGTTTAAATAGTTACAATAATATAATTATTAGTCTCCATAAAAAATGCGTCGTATCGCCGTCATGAGATGAGAAATAATAATAAAAACAAAAGTAAAGCGTCGAACACGCAGTCTAAATTCAGATGGAATCGAACGGACTTGGTGTAGGTTTGACCATGCAGGTTGACATTAACAGATAGTGTTTGTATTCTTTTGTAATTTAGCATCAGATGTAACCTAATCCTAATCCTAACTAATATTATAAATGCGAAAGTAATTCTGTCTGTCTGTCTGTCTGTTACGCTTTCACGCTAAAACTACTGGACCGATTTAAATGAAATTTGGTACACAGATAGTCTAGAGCCTGAGAAAGAACATAGGCTACTTTTTAACCGACTGCAAAAAAGGAGGAGTTCTACGCGGACGAAGTCGCGGGCAGAAGCTAGTTTAGAATAAAAACAATAGTCGCTATAGATACCTAAAGAATATTGCGTTTATTACATTTTATATATGTCTTCAGTATACACTTACTTATATATTATAAGCAGAATTTAGTATTCATTTGAATGTGAATGATTTTCTAAATTCAATGCTGCAACGAAATTTTCTCACAGTCTGGTAACTTTCAAAGAAATTAATCCATTTATTTTCAATTAACCATAAAAACCTGAGATACGCCAAACGTAATACATGCCGAAAAGAATTTGATGAAAGACGTTTATTTAAATTTCACTCGAACTACTTTGAATAGACCAGCCCAGGGGCGTGCATTCAATAGAGGCATAAAGGCACTGCCTACCCTACAAAAAACTGCCAAACGTCCTTATTAACAACCCCACATTTAATAAAAAATATAACTTAATTTTATTTATTTTTTCTACTTAAATTAAACTACGTTAAATTCTTTACGTAAAATGGAACGTAAAACATAATTTATATCCTACTTATTTTACTAAAACCATAAATACACTTCTCTATTACTACGTTTCAACTAAACTTCGGTAAAACGGAACGTTGCCGGGTAACATTCGCGCGCTATTATTACGTCACGGATCCTCTCTTAGGCAAAGCCTAAGCCTGCCTTCAGAAATTGCAATAGTGTGAGTAAAATTTCATATCCGTGACACCAATTGAAGTTGCACACACGCTTATAGCTACGAATCCCTAGTAAAGGAACTCCGGCCGCCGGTGTTGGCTATCTCATTTACACGTTCGGATATCTAGATAACGCTGTCCCGCTTGCGTTAGGTGTTTAGAACGTTCTGATTTTCGTAAAACTATAAGACAAGCTATCTAATTTTTAAACTTATTTTTTAAATAAATTATAATTTATAAAATGAATAAACTGCTCAAAAATTAATAGTTTTGTAAGAAACCTATTTAGTTTTTATGTTTTTCTATATTAAGTAGTGTTATTTTATAAATGATTAATTTCAAAAACAGGCAAATGGTTTTTAAACAGAGGTAACAAAACGCTAACGGCAGTCAATTGACGGCTATTGTTGCGGTGACAGACGCGGTAAAAGATAGTTTTGGATTTGATTAGAATAATATCATTATCACTTGTAGGAATTCAAATAATTACTACTATTTGATCATTTTAATTTTATTAAATGGAATACTAAGTGAAATAATTGTTAGTAAGCTGTGATGTTAGTGTGATCTATTGAAGTTGTGTTTAAACTTTGAATGGTGCGTTGACTTTGTGTTTGCACAAAAAAGGCAATGAAAAGCTTCTAAAACTTTATTTTAACGATGATGGTACCGCAGTCCAGATAGGTAAGTACCCGAGCTACTTAATTATTTCATAAGATAGGTAGATAGGTAATGTAGCTAACTCGTCAATGTCATTCAAATGTTTTGTTTATTTTGTTTTCCATGTAAATAAGTCTGTTATTTTCGAATACTCAAAGTATTTGGAATTACAATGGTTATATTGAATTGAAAGTTTCGTCTTTCGCTTTAAAGCGTGAACAGTCTGAAAAACATTTACAATCTTTCTTCAAATGTTTGTCAGTAACAGAATAGAAGTTGGTACCTTCTTACCAACTATTGAATACTTATACTTAGTACTTATTAACCATCATATTAGAACTGCAATTTCAAAATCATAATAAGAAAGTAGATAGGAACAGAAGTATATTTATAACACTTATCAATATTTCATTACTATTTGAATTTCTTATGTGTAAAAGACAAAGAAGTTACTTAGCTATCTACACATAATAAGAAACTTTTCTAAGTTGGAAAGAATACTGCTCTCAGCTCTTAAAAAAACATAAACCAGATAATAAAATATAAAGCGGCAATGCTATATATATTTAATTTTGACAAAATCTACTTTAAAATGAAATCTTTGCAACTTATTATTATGTACCTAGTATATTATTCATTTAAGTATCTAAGTGCTATTTTTTGTTTGAAATTATAGCGAGGAGGTATTTCATGAAGTAAGAACTATGTAAGTGGTATACTTCCATTATATACTCACTTAGATATAGGTATATAATATTGTTAGAAGTTTAATTTGGTATTATCTTGATTACTTATTATTATTTGATACAGTTAAATGTATAATATTTCTTTTTGTATTGTATGTTATTACATACAAGTCACACTGTGCCGGTATGGTAGATTCATAGTTTTGTTTAGGGAAGAGATATAAAATATTTGTACATAATACGTATATATAAAATAATGAAGAAGTAATGTAGGTTTTTTTTTTTTTTTTTTTTTTTTTTTTTTTTATTCTACTTTTTTTATTTTGCCTACCCTTATACGAAACCCAGTGCACGCCCCTGGACCAGCCAATATACTTATATATATAAAGAAATAGATTTTTATGTTAATATGGATAGTACCTAAATCAATACATAGTACTTAATGTATGTACGTACCTATGTATTTATGTTACTATCGCTGAATAATAAGATAGGTACAATAAAATTTTATCGATAGCCTTCTTAAGATGAACATAAGCTGTCTTACTCCAATTTATCTAAAGCCGGTGGTGTGGTGTGACAATGTGCGGCCTACCCGCAACAGTATAATCCTTCATCCAAACTACCTTCACCTTTGTCCTTCGTTTTGCAGTCGACCGACAACCTAGCGACGCGCGCGCACCTTCGTTAGCACTAAGTTATCTTGTATAAATTACTATATCGTTATATTATTTTTTTTTTATTTATTTCTCAAAATTCATACAGTATAATTACATTAAAATGTCAAATTATATGCACTCATATTGAGATCGTCAGAACAAAAAATAAAAATAAAAATAAAGAAATAAATAATATGAACAAATTGCATTATAACGTTATAAAAAAAAAAAAAACATTATTATGTCAAAATATAGTCACTCATATTGAGAATTTCTGATGCTTTCGCGGTTATGTGCGAGTAGTGGTGTCTGTAGTGATTAAGTATAAAGGAACTCAAGTGTTCTGTTTGATTTTTATAATCATCGTCGGCTGTGAGTACACCTATTTCCCATTTTCCTTAATCACGCACACTGTGGATGTCTCACTGTGGATTCGAATCCTGCTAGGGCCAGCTTTTGTAACTGAGTCTTGGATATCTTATATTCGTTGCTTAATATCCATAGCGTAAGTGCCTATCGTAGATCAATGATTTATCACGTTTTATATAAGTTTTTAATAGGTACCTAACTCTGATTAGAGTTATTGAAACATTTATCATTAATTTTCAAACGGGCGCCAGGTGGTCGGTGTCAATGAACGCTTAGCTATTATCGATACATTTATTTAATAATACGAGCCTATGACAGCGATTTTGTCTGCGTAGAAATCAAAAGTATTTTTTTGAATATGATTTTTAATTGTTTTTATTTTGCGTTATTGATTTTGTTGTAACAAATAAAATAATATTATACCCCCAAAATAATTTTATATCCAAACACATCTTCCATCAATTCTGTTAAAGGTAATTTATGATAAACTCCCTTTTCCACAACCTTTCGAAAAATCCTTTCATATCTGATGTCTCCGTCACACGAAAAATATACTAGGCGATATGCGATAGATATGCGATGTATCTGGTGATGATGTAGGTATCTGTCAGTCATTCAGGACAAAGGAATTTATATACCAATGTATATGTAAGATTGCCTAGATATTTCCAGATATGGAAATGCTACCTATCTAATTAAATTGATCTCTTTACCTTGCAGCGAACTGTGCACACAAAGCTCCCGCAGTTTGCTCCAAGCATAGAATTGCTAGCTCATACTTGGGTTATTATTTCATGTTCGTTGTTGGCATTAGCTCAGCAAGTTCGTTGTTGGCTTACTAATTTTCACAAGTGTTTGTTTTAGTGTGTTACGATCGTGAATTTCTCTGTCGGCGGTAGCTGCAGCTGTTATGCTGAATTGAAATGGAGATTCAATAAACTACATAAAGCGGCAGCGCTTTCGATGCAATTCTTTTTCGAGCATATTTCGGAAATCAATTGCAATAGAATATTAAAAGGTTATTTTAGTTGCAAATTCTCTATTGAATGTGTACAATAAAGAATTCCTGGTAATGCTTCCCTCGCTACACTTCGTCGGAATTCGCGCTTTGTGGTAATGATTACGTCATAAAATTATGAAAATCGTTTAGATAATATTATCCCTTATTATTAGCATGGCTGAGATTGTCTGTCTGGCTCAAATCACTTTCTCGAAGGACACTTAAAGTCAGACTGAGTATTATCTTGAAGAATAGCGACTATTACTGATTGTGACGACCAAATTATACTTAAGGATTCAGTAGGCTTTCTAAAAAATAAATCATTTTTGAGGATGATGGCAATACGGTCAAAATACTTGTAGGTCAAGTATCGCCCTTTTCGCTTCAGTAAACAAAGGGTAGGCAATCATCCAGATTTAAGCATCAACTGTCTATTTCATAGGGTTTCAGTTCTTTAACTTTAATTGGATTTTCCATTATATAATAATATTCAAGAGACATGACGACTGTTTTTTTTCTCTGTCCATCAAATAGGTAACCATAAATTATTAGTCTTAATTTGTTTTGAAAATCGAACAATAAATGACAAAGATAAGAGCTTCGAAAGTACCATAACGTGACGTCATGTACTCCTAAACTTTAGAAACACTTATCCTCATCATCGTAGACACTTGGCAATCCAAATCTAGCTCGTATATTCTGATACGATTACCGTTATTTTTATCTGTTCTAAGAACTAGCATGAAACTTCACATACAAGACTTCAGTAAATTATTTAAGTTTAAAAAAAAACAATATATGCGTCTTTGAAGGTTTTTAGATATTCACACACATAATAACGGTGCAAGTGATCTTCTAAAAGGTTTCTTTCATCAGACTTTTCTAAATGATAACGGTCAGATCCTTACAAGAAACGGATCGAATGTCGTCTAACATGTTAGTAGAGATTAATGATCCAAAAAAAGGAATTTCTGTAGAGTAAAAGGACCGCAATAATGTACTAGGTATTATTGGAATATAGATAGGGCCGATATTTTAGTAAAATAAATTTAAAAGCGGTCATGCGGTTAGAAGGTGGTGATATTTTTTGGAATTGTAAGTAAGTGTAATACATTACAAATATACCCTAGATTATATAACAGTTTTTTTGTTACCCTAGTGACAGCTCGAAATTACAATTTATAATGGAATCTGTCAACGTGAGCCTTTTCTACGATAGCAGAAATATTTATAAGGTATCTTTTTGGTCGTTCTAGTGCATACTCGTAGGTATTCTATACTAAGTTTAGAAACAATTCAACCAAGCTATATATAAGATGTTTGAGTATAATCAATGGAAACTTTCCAAGAAAATGAATCCAGATTTTCTTGGAAAATTTTACACTCCAAGGTTTTGCGGCATGCTTTACTCCAATAAGAAATCGCTTGAATAGACGCACTTATTCATGCTCGACGAAATCTTAAATTGTCAAAGAAATTACAGACATAATGTAATCGAATCCCCTGACAGAAGCGCAATTTGTCAAACTTCTTTTTTCCTAACTTTAGATTTTTGAGTAAAAACTTTATACACAAAATTTATTATTCTACTGAGATTAAAATATTTTTATTCTAAATTTTATGACAAAAATTACGTATCAATCCTACGGGACTTTTATGTACCTAACGAATATAAATTTTATAGTCTAGCTTTTGCATTGTTTTAGTTAGAATTTAAAAGTTTAATAATAATCGCAGGTCACATTAAAATCGAGTATGACACAATTAACGAATTAAAATGTTAACAACCAGCAATTGTTTCGTATACTTAATTAAGAAAATAACGTCATTATCCTCACTCCCATTACAAACCGAGTGCTTAGAGGAAATAAAGAAGAAGCTTACATTTGACGTTAGCTTGAATGGCACAAAATTAACATTTTGTGTGTAAACGCTGCTGAATTCAGGAGAGAAATACTCTTATAGAATGAAAGAAAATCTTTGTGATTTACAGCTGCGTGAACTAATATATTCTAATTGTCGGTCCAAAAACAATTTAACGACCTACCTGAAATTGCGGTATCTTAATTGTTTTAATGATATCAATGTGAAGTAGGAAAATAACAGCTAGAAAAGTTAATTTTGGCTATAATACGTGTTTTTTTTACATTTAGATTGTATGTTATAAAACTGAAGTATGTTAATCTCGTAGATTTCCATCGCAAATAGATAGAACATATTTATTACAATAATTAATCTTTCCTTTACACATTCAATTCATTCACTCTGTACTAACTTTTGTTCTATTAAATCAGAAATCTCATTCGCGTCTGGCAGGTACGTTCCATTCTTAAAGACCTCTGACCTGGAATTTACTCGTGGTTGGGTTCATGTCTAGCAGAGAGTACGACGCCACGCGGTCGCCATTGTTGTCTATGATAACTTCTCCGGTTATACCTGGAATAAAAGTGATTATTCAATTCCTTTGCGGTTATTATATATATTGGAATGAAAAAAACTATAAAGGGGCTAACTCGCGTTTTTCACTTTATTCACTGGCGTATTGTTGAGCTGACGATAGTCTAACTTTAGTGTTAGACTTCCGTTAGCTTAACGAAACCTCTACGAAGCTACCGCTAGACATCAGCTCAGTCGTACTACGAATGTGGGAACTGTAAAGATAGTCAGTAAATAAAATAAAATACGCCAGTTTCATTCCAAAAATTATAAAAACGAACAAACCTTTTGACATCATAAGTCTAACATAGCTTTTTTATTAACTTCTGTGTCAATTGATACCTACCTACTTAATAATATTATTTGCAATCATTATAGATATAGCTAGAGACAATAATGACTGTGTCACAAACACTGAAGATACGCACAGATCTACCAATCTATTTCAATAGATACAATGCTATTAGAATACCTGCTAGTCGGAGTCTCAAATACATTAATTCTAGTAACTTGTTATATAACATATAACGTACCTTGAAAAGTCCGATTCCACATATTATGTATAACTGCAGGGCCATCAAGCTGCCCCCGCGGGTCGGTCGATTGTTTCAACGTATCGTTCAAAGCGAGTGCGTACAGAAGCACAGCGTCGTAGAAGGCTGCCACGAAAGTCGACACCACTTCGCCTTTCCCAAACGTGTAGTTATACTTGCTCTCTGCTAGTTCTTTCACCTGCGAATATTTTTATGGCTGAATTATGAGCTGGTTTTTTAGAGTTCCATACCCAACGGATAAAACAGGACCCTAGGTATTACTGAGACTCCGCTATCCGTCCGTCTGTCACCAAGCTGTATCTTATAAAATGTGATAATTAGTTAGTTGAAATTGTCTCAGATGACGTATATTGCCGCTAAAAGTCACAATAAATATGGATACACAATAAGAACTAGATACTACATAGTTAAAAGTTATTCTTGTTGTCATTATTTTACAAAAAAAGAACAAACTAATTTTATTTAAATTTAAACACATAGCTAATTTATAGTCAAGATTACCTAACACAAAGACTAATGTGCTAATGCCTTCGCGATTATACATTAGAATGAAACAATTATAACTATAGCCTTACACTAAAGTAATTTAGTTTTATACTATCGTCGAATAAGTCTGCTATAAATACATGGAAACTGTGAACTTTTCGAAACATCAGCAAAAAAAATACGCGAGTTAAATCAGTTCTAATTATTTCATTCCAATAAAGAGTTTTATCCAAAAAATGACTACAAACCTGATCGGAAAATTCCAAATATTCTTTCTTTTCCGGCGCCGGGCTGGTGACAGTCAGAACGGCACTATACGCCCGTCTCGCTCGCTCGTTTCTCTCGTCTGTGTCTCCTTCCACCTTCCACGGCTCCTTTGATGACGCTGAGGCTAAGCTAATATATGAATATAATTAATTAAAAACTGTAAAGCGTCTCTAAATTTTATCTCTGTAAAATGTGCAGCAATAAAATTTATTGAACATTCTTTATAGTAGGTGTTTTTTTGGTCAAGTAGACTACCAAAAATTATTAGACACGATATAGATTAGATAAATTGTACCATAAAGTGACGTAACACACCCCTTTTAGCAGTAGTTTACTTTATAGTTTTTTTGTTGAAGAAAAATTAAATTTCGTTTTCTTTACTCATTCTTAACTCTTAAGTAAGAAAAACTCATGTAAATTTGTTATGAAAACTTTTCTTTTCTAAATACATAGTCTGTTAGGAATATGAAAATTAAGTTGGATGACTTAGTTTTTTTATTGTATTGAAAAACAATGAGGCAATGAATGGCTTTATAATCCGTACCTACGAACGGAAGATACCTTTTGTTTACGGACCTCCGTAAAGAAAGTTAGGCGGTGTCTTTCGTCTATAATTATGTTCTGTTAACAAAACTGGGTAATCATTTTTAAGGCTAATTCGAATGTTTATCATAAATGATTATTCAAAAATACCTATGTGCATTCCTCGTCCTCATAATAATGTCTAGATTTAGATAAAATCAGATAAAATTATTAGATGGTCTTACTAATTTGTTATTTAAATTTATTTTACCGAAAGCATCTATAGAGAAGTCTATGTAAGTAAACACCAATTAACTAGTATGCATTCCGTTTAAAAACGATAAAAAGTCCGATTGATAGGTGTCGTTTTCTAGGTTATTACCAAGTAGATTTCCGAATGACTATAAAAACGGTACCTAATCAGGTGGGACAGATATTAGTAGCGTCTGTGGCCCGCTTAATGTGGTCTGGGAATGGCAATTTTTTTGTACAAAGTATACTATGCTTAGAACAAATAAAGTGTTAAATTGTACCATAATATAAATGAAGTAAATTATCCCTTTATCACGTCGCACGTGCAAAGATCCCTCCGGGACGATAAATAATTCAAGAGCGGTTTTAAATAAAATATTGTTCTAAAATTCCGTTAATTTTACAGTCTTGGTTAATTTCCTCATATATTTTATTTTAACAAAAGTATTACTGCCAAACAACTTTTTAAGCCGTAGGGTTGTGCTAGGGACAAGGCGTATTTTATACGCGCAGTCGACGGGCGTATACGCGCTATAAATGAGAATCAACGTAACTTCGAGGGCTAGACAAGGTGCCAACGTACAACATTAACGTTAAACGAAACGAATCAAATTCTATGGGATTTGACATCCGTGAACGATCACGAAACGTTCGCGGTTGTCAAATCCGGGGCACCTTGTCTAGCCCCTCTTATAACCCTAAGTACACGCAGAGTGATTGCGAAATGCGCTACTGCACGTTTACGCGCAGTTACAGCGATATAGATGCGTTGTAAGCTCGTTTTGTTCAGATCACTTGTTCCTAATACTTGTATCGGCTGCGCGTTTTAAATAAGGGTCCTTGGAGTCTAAATGATATTCGGTAATTTATTTATTAAAAGAGGAAAACAATCACGGAGAAGTTACTACGGCGTAACAGATGCCGCAGATGGCGTATGTGGGTAAATACGTACGTCCATATTCGCTAATTATTATTTATTTATGAGCAGGCATCTAATTAAATTGTTACAAATTTTGATATATATGCGGAGAGTATAGAGAAGAATAATTAAGGATGTAATGATGTAGGTAATAATAATTCAATACGGCGAAGGTTTGAAATTGTTTATAGGTATAGTAACTACAGTATTATACAATACTAAAATTTGTCGGTGACTTAGTCCACGTACTATTAACCCCGTTGGGATTGAAACAGAACTGTTTAAGAATGTTTATACAAATAAGTCATCCTCTAAGTTTGAGGTATATTTACTATCAGCTGCAGGCTGTGCGTTGATCTGTCCATCGGTCATTTAGAACAAAGCATTTTATATGTACAGATCATACTGATTTTTTAAAAAAAAACAATTAGCTACAGGTAATTTTAAATAACTAAAAATACAAAAAGATAGATGAGAAAGCTCAAGAAATGTTTTTATCGTTACCCGATATCGTAAGTTATATTAAAGTTATAGTTTTCAAATACGTCCATACACAGTCCCAAAGGAAATCAATTAATATGAGTACCTACATCTTTGGTTTGTTTAGCACCCACCTACTCGTAGAAAGTAGGGTATTGGTTTTCTAACTAAATTTGAATTCTGGTCTATTTACACATGTTCTTAAGTTCCTATCAAATTTCAAAGTAAATATTTAGAAGTTTATTCACATGTACATAATGGGTAAATACATCGTAAAAAAAGCTTGTTTGTAGAGATGTTACTGAATAAAAATACCCAAAATCCTAGCTGCCTAGTTCCTCTAGGGACAAACAGACATTTAGAATGACAATTGTCACATCCTTACAACAATAAAAACGAGTGGCACTGTATAAGTCCTAAGAGGGAAAATGCTTGTTGTGTAAGAAAATATGTCGTGTTAAAATTTGAAAATTCTTTTTTGTGTGAAATGTTATTTACTACACGACTTAAGGCTTTCATAGGACTTAAGAGCCAAGTAGAAGATTTTATTAAAATATATATCTTTATTGTTACTGCTTTATAGATTAATATAATATCGTTGAACTTGGTAATCACTAATTATTAGGAGGTTATAATTAATGATTAAGTATAGATGAGTGATATACAACTTACTTGGATATTTCTCGACTGATTTTAAAAACTAATACTATACCTACAGCATACATATAAGAAATATATAGGTTAACAAACATTACATATATAAAAGATTGTTTATCTGGTACTTTCAAAGATCTCTTCACTTACTTTGAAAATAATTCTATGTTGAAGAAAACGTATTCTCCCGAAGAAACCATATTGAGATCGTCGGCTGCCAACATTATTTCTCTCACTGTACTAGGATTCGCGCAAACCACCACAACTGTAACAATTGGAAAATGCTATTTTTAAAACTTTGCTCTTCTACTCGAATAGATACAATCATCTATTTAATAACTAAATGCACCTGAAACCGAGAAGATCTTAATGATATTTATATCAAGATAAGAGTAGAACATATAGATGGCGCTGAAGCGATAATTTCAATTTTTGATTTCCGTTAGCAAATTTTGTTGACTCTATCACGGATACCCATAGTGTAACTGGAATAAATGCACTGCATGCATTCTACTCTTTTCTTGATACAAATATCTTTTTGTTGAAAAGTAATGGTATCAAACCATAAATGGGTAAGGCCGCGGAAATGGGCAATAAGTAACATAGAGGTAACGTAGAGTTTATTCGTTAAAACTATAGTAAATTAACTAGAAAACTCTACATCAATGTGTACTTAAGTATTGCCCGCATATTTTTGTAAATTGTAATTAATTAAATATTACCTTTTTACCTTTCAAATTTCCCAAAAACTGACGTAACGAAGAACCGCACACGACTATTTCCGGTACCTTTTTTGACTATAAATGCGACAAAATAGCTTCTTTCGTTTTTCTTTTTGCTTTCGTTTAAATTTTCGAGTGAGTATTTTTCAATTCTCTGACTTAATTTAAAATCTGAGTTGTCTAAAGTCTGATATTGGTAACGAAGGATGAGTAACGTAGAATATCTCAATTTTAGTTCAAAAAATATAATGGTCTACAGATCCTATTTAAAATAGTATAAATATTATTTAACATAATAATTATAATCGTTAATCTATCATACTTTTGATATGAAGTGAGAGCTAAACGAAATATGCATAAGAAAACATACATCTCCACTTGAAGTGGTCAGGGTACCCTTGGGACAAACGCCATTTTTGATCTAATATTTTAGAAAACAATATTTTTTTTTTTGTATGACTTCTTAGATTTATTTTGTTAGCACATTTTCAACATACTTTGAGTTCAAGACTACAGTAAAAAAAATTTATTACGATAACTTTAATATTGAATTTTTTATGAGGTCGTAAAATCTAGGACAACTTCTTTTTTGAAATATTGCATTTTTGGCGGCCTTACCCAAATATCAATCGAATTTCGGTTGATACATTGTAATAAAGAAAGGAGTTCTTAATTTTATAAATAACAACATTTATACCTTATTTCCTTTGGTTATCGGAATTTGGTACCGTAGTAAGGTATCAATACACTCTTAAAATTTTACTCTTAAAATATAAAATACAAGTTCCACATCCAATAAAGCAGTAGGATCAAGAATGACGTAACAAATAAGATTGAAAACCGTTTACGTTTCTTATCAAACACTTTAAAATCCTTGTTTGCCCATTAAAAATACAAATTGTATTCATCGTACACGTTTTCACGTGTCAAAGAGTATTTGTGCACGTTTCGTTCCCATTCCGCTCCGTTACGCTGCTAACTCATTCATCATATGGAATGTGTTGACAAACCAGCGATCTGATGTACAGAACGACAAACAGGCTCGAAAAAGAAGTTTTACTATCGATATTTACTGTATTAAATACTTAACTTCTTATTATTATAACAATCATGTTGATTTATAAATACATAATGTAGTTGTTACTTTCTAATTAGCTGAAATGGTAAAACATTATAATGATATTTTTGTTCTAAGAACTTTTTGTCTAGAAAAACTTTAGACCCCCAGTGGGATTCGAACCCACGCCTGTGCCTTTACTAGCGGTAGCGTGCTGAACCATTACCATTACACCATCGGGTTCGAATCCCACTGGGGGTCTAAAGTTTTTCTACTCTTTCCTTAGTACAAAAATATCATTATAATTAAAAACTAATGGTATTGAACCAAAAATATCAATCGAATTTCGATTGATAGATCGTAGTTAATATTGGTAAAACATTGTTAAAAATGTATGCGTTACTGATATTCACTTGAAAATTCAATCAAGAACTGCTAGAACCTACAAGACAAAGTAAATAATCAAGAAAGATCCCGAAATATTATTTGTTTGTGTTGTTGGTAATCAAAAATAATTAACTTTCTAGTAGGTATATCATCTAATGTTTACTAGAAAGTAAATTAGTTTTGATTTGACGATTGTTAAATTAAAATAACATTATAGTTTGCCATAAAACCAGACCTAGAGACTCCTAACCATTAACCAACAATTATCCGTTGACGAATAGGTAATTTTTGTCAAGATTTGTGTAAGACTTGGTTACAATACTTGGTACTTTTCTATGAGCTACTAAATTTAAGAATGTCACGTCATAATCTCGCCAACAACAACTCTTATCTAGTAATTTTCACGGCTCACATACCTATTTGTGTTCAGTCACTTACTAACCTAACATTCCACAGATAGTTTTAAAAACTAACTTTTGAATGACTTTATAATATCTTCTAACTTTTACTTAATTATTAAATAATATGCGGAATAGAAGCATATTACCACGTACAATCAGAATAGGTTACACTGTGCGATCGCGAACACTGTGATGAAACCTTTGATGGGAACAATAGACATGTATATTATCAAGATCAAAGGAAACGAGAAGACGTGAACTATGCGAGACACCTTAATGAGATTGAGGAACTTCCCTACACTATCAATTATAATACTCATGACAACTGGTTTTCTTTCTTTTGTCCGTGAAATAGATTAGATAAGTACCGAAACTAATTGGACACTTATTTTTTTATATAAATAAATAAATGATGTCATTTTATAGAATGTACCATATCGTGACGTCACGAGCTCCCACTTCCGAACTTTAAAAGCACTTATGTTTTAAAAAAAAATACGTGTCGAATTATTTTCAATAATCTAACTAACGGAGTAAATTGAATTTCTTTTTCTTTACCCAGTCCGTCATCCCTATTGTTTTAATGCCTAATTCATAAAAAATACAAAGGGGTATTTTTTAATTGTCTTTAGACACGTTTTCGCATATGCGGCATACACGTTCTTCCGGAAACGAAATTCCAAATTAGATTCCTCTAAGCATTACTCTCGCGAAAAAGCAATAAAAAACCCGTTAGGGACGTAAACCAGCACCGTAAATCAAATTTATATTCTTAGCCATCGTAAACAAATATATAAATACATTAGAACAATTCAAACCAATCACTTTTACCCCAAATGAAATCTTAACAGTAACTTTACTGTAGGTATTTTTTAAACAAAAACGTGATGATATAAAACGTCAATCCAATGTCTCTTCGCTGTTTAACATGCACTGCCTTAATTACTTAACGCAATTGGTTTAAAACCGATCAAAATTGGTTTATTACAACTCTAGTAGCATTATGTTCTCATCACGCAGCTGAAGTGAATTAAACCAAGTCAATTTAATTGGTTTGATGAAAACGAATATGGTGAAAAAGGGGACCGTTTTAGTGTTTTAAAACCAATTTTGTTAAGTTTCAAACAATGTTTCCAGTAGGTAGGTGCTTATTTTGTATCTACAATTACTTAAATGACAAGTAAGTTATATGGGCAAGTACCTATTGTTAGCTCTGAACCACATTAATTGCAATAAGTACATCCATAATTCATGGATTCAATTAATAGGTTCCGTTTACGCCTCTATGCAAAACTGCAATCAAAATGAAGAAACTGCCTTGTTCTTTATGGTCATGTTCCTATTTGATGTATTTCTAATAAAACCATGCACTTTAATTCGTTGTGTTATCGAAGAATTTTGTTAGGTACATATTTGGAAGAAAAAGTATTTATATTTCTCATCGACCAGATCAATCAGTTACATAAGTCCTTTACATTTCAACGTAGTTATTTTTAAAACAACCTCTAATTTTTTATTAACATTTGATTAGAAATTCCTTAGCTACGTCATTGTACTATAAAAGTCACTATACAATTGGAATACCCAATTGTATAGTGACTCGTGTAAACACGATGTTAAACATCCCATATTGATAAATTTAACATTCTATGTCAGACTTCTTTATAGTCTATTATTTCGAAGTCATCGCTATCCGACTTTACAACAGAAACGAGTCAAATGATGTCTTTGTATCTGTCTTTAACGAGTTTCCTTTGCTGACTAACATCAATATTCACCCTGTTTTCAATCATTATACTCGGTGGTTCTACATAATTTTTGTGAATACAAGAGTATTTGTCGTAGGTTTTTTGTTATTTATTTTTCAACTCGATTTTTCTTAGGACCATCTTCTTTTTAACATTTTCAGATCAAGGTTAGGTTTTTTTAACCGTCGATAGTTAACTCTTGTCAGATCAATGGTTAAAACTAGTAGACCACATCTCATGTTTCCTTGACATGACATTTTTACATCAATCTGCTGTAAATTATTTGGGTTAAATAAAAATACCTGCTGCTTGGAAAACGTTCAATGCAAAGAAAAAGTGCCAGGTCTGTATCAAAAACACAAGACCAAAATATATGAATCAAAAGACGTATGTTATTCGAGATACCAAAGTTATATCTAAGTTTATTATTTGAACGATGTAAAATAAGATTTCGTATTAGATTATTATTGACTGTTAACTACCATAATTATCCCTCGTCAAGGGCCATTTCATAAAATTAGATATTGCTTCCAGTCTTTGTTTAATAGAATGTATTTTAATTACTTTGAATGAAAGGGAACACGCCAAAAACATCTGCACAGCTATTGAAATTGAAATAATTACTCCTTATTGAGGAAGGGATAAGTCACGGGGTATTCAGATCAATGAAATCACTCAACGGAGGGCGAATTAAGCTGAACGGTAGAGGGTTGGGAATTATAAGATTAGGAAGACGACGTGCTTAAAGATAAGTCCCGGTGCTATTGGCGATAATATTCTTATAATTTAACAAGGTTTCTGCTGCGACCTCGTACCGGTTTATGCCCCTCAAGGTATAAATTTCCAAATATTTTGAATAGCATTTAAAAAAATAATAAAATTCGTAACAATTTTTCTTCCCCTTAGGGAATTATTTGCCAAAAATAGTACATTTAGCAGCATTACAATCGTAAGGATTTGCACAAAATTTTAAGTAGCAAAGAATATTATTAGCCTCTATTTTAATCTCTTAGAGGATGAATTTCTAAGAATACCTTCTTAGTCTCTTACGACATAATTACGGGGGAAGGTTTCGACTGGCCTTTGATATCAGTTTGTTTAGCCTTTTGTATGCATAGATTTTACGATAGGATCAGAACTTTAGTGCCATCTACCTACAAGCCCCCGGGGAGAACCTTAAGGTGGAATATCCAAAATTCTGTTAGATGTGTCAGATTTAAATATTTTGCTAATGTGTCTCATTCAAAGAAATTGGTAGCATAGGTGTTGATGTGTTTTATTGCGAAGGATACGTCATATTGCTCCATAAAAATTATATCCATACCTATTAGTGGAAAAATTCAAATGATTAGTCTAAAAATGTTTTAAAGAATGTGAATATAATACATATTAATAAAGTAAGATCAATTAAATGGTCGCAATAAATATTTATAGAAGCTATTATTATGCGTAGTTCAGTGGATACCAGATACTGTTCATATTACTATGTTAAAAAATGCATACCGATGTCAGTTTATAATTATAATATGAAATTATGGACACTGCCTACCTTAATCTTCAAACACTTCTTAATGAATTACCTCTTTATACACATTAGTTTCATTATTATTTTCGATTACAGAGAAGTACTTTGTATTACGAGTATTATTTTCATTTACTTTACTAACGAGAAATGATCCTATTAAAACCCCCGACATAAAAACCTAAAAGCCCTTTAAAAAGTATAACAATAATAAAAACTTAATATTAGTTACCTAAATATTAATATTTCTACAAAGAAAACGTCATGTCGGGGGGACCGTAGGTTTAGGTTGATTGTAAGTATTAAGTCGTAACACCTAAATGAGAAGCGGTCCCCCCGACATGACGTTTTCTTTGTAGAAATATTAATATTTAGGTAACTAATATTAAGTTTTTATTATTGTTATACTTTTTAAAGGGCTTTTGGGTTTTTATGTCGGGGTTTGTTAAATTTTTAATTTATTTTTTTATTTCATACTTTTTGTAAGTAGGTATCTACTACATAAATTATTATTTTTAACTAATTTCCATTTCACATGGAATTTTGTAATGTATATGTTATCCTCTTACATTTAATACCCCACTCGGGTACATTTGTCGACATTGGGTTTACCATTTACACTTTTACTTCCCATAATTTTTGAACTACTCAACCGATTTTCATTACAATTTCAATTTTGTAATCTACACGTGATCCTCTTTCATTTGATACCCCACTTGAGTATATTTGTAGACATTTGGTTTTCCATCCCCACTTTGGCACCCTGTATTTTTTGAACGACTAAGCCGATTTTTATTATAATTTCCATTTTGTAATGTACACGTGATGCTCTTTCATTTGATCCCCCTCTCGAGTATATTTGTAGACTTTTATTTTTCCATCCCCTCTTTCACCCCCCCTAATTACTAAACTACTGAGTAGATTTTTATCAAACATAGCTAAGAACACTCCCGACCACCTTTCAAACAAAAAAAACAGAATCAAAATCGGTTCATGCGTTAGGGAGCTATGATGCCACAGACAGACACACACACACACAGACAGACAGACAGACAGACAGACAGACAGACAGCCACGTCAAACTTATAACACCCCGTCGTTTTTTCGTCGGGGGTTAAAAAGAGGTAGATGGCATTTTTTCATTTTTGATTAGTGTGTCAGTCATAGCTCACACAACAATAAAAATAACGAACCATGATACTGTACACATTGAACATAACAATTATATTGACAGATTCCATAATCTGATCACCTTTTGCATATTAAACACATCCAGTATTGATATGCAGCGACACGTGATCAATATGCAACAAGGTTCGCCGTCGAATTAGAGCAAGCAGTATCTTGAACAGAAAACCCATTTTACTTTATATACCGGGTTCACTGCAGGTAGCATTTGAATTTAAATTTAATATGCAATGCTTGTGCTCGGCCTTTGCAGGTTAAAGTTTAAGCAGAGCTTTGACGGGAGTATCTCTGAAGTTTATAGGAAGGACTACTTAGCTTTTAAATCACAGATGTGATATAACCAAAACAAAATTTTGTCCAACAGGCACTTATTTAACAGATACACAGGTAATTTGCGAGTGAAGTTATTGTAAACAATTCGAATTACTACTCAGTGATTTCTATTGGAAATATATTAAAACAGAGTACTGTAAGAGAATAACTATAATTAATATAACATACGAATAAGAAGAATAAAAGAGGAGTGACCTGCGTGCGCAGTGGAAGCGTGCTGGGCCCATAACCTATTGGAAATATATTAAAACAGAGTACTATAAGAGAATAACTATAATTAATATAACATACGAATAAGAAGAATAAAAGAGGAGTGACATAAAGTACTGACATAAGCTACTATTTAAATAGTCGAGATGGCCAGCGTTACATTTCAACAATTTCGTACCCAATAATAATAGATGTGCGTTTTGAAAAATCCAATTTTATTTACAAGATTATAATAATTATGATCAATGCATCTATAACTCGTTACTCGACTACCTTTCATAATCTTAATAAAACATGTACTTTCATTTTGTCTTTTGAATTCCTGTTTTGTTTGGTGGTCAGTTTAACTGGTTTCCAGATTACTTATTCGTTACAGATTTGGTCAAGGTAATATGAATTCCATTACCCTTATAGCATTATAATTTAAGCTCCAAAACTGGTTAAATAAAATGGAGTTGACGTCATACCATTTTTGGTTTAACGAACGTAGGATACATTTCTTGATTAATGCTGTTTTCGGCTGCAATAAAAATCTACGCAATAAAAACCTCAACGCTACGCGAGTTTTGTTAAAGATTTTAATCTCGTTTGAGTTTTAGAATTAATTTCCTTGAATATAAGTCAGTAACCTGGTATTTGCTTAAAATTGCACAACTGGATATTATAGCTTTATTTATTAATCAGAGGCGGTAGTTTATTCACAAGCATCGGCCCCTAATTAGATATTATCATAATAAAATATTACTACACTTTAGCGTTAGACTATTGTCAGCTCAGTCGTGCTACGATTATGGAAACTGTAAAGAATCCGAAACGTCAGCTAATAAAATAAAATAAAAATACGCGAGTTAAATCCGTTAACAGTTGTTTCATTCCAAAATATTACTGTTATGACGTAAAAGTTAAATTTTGAATGGTTAATGAACTTTTGAGTTATTCATCGCTGGAGGCATATCAATAGGTGCAAATTGAAACGTAACCGTCAAACTCAATAGTTTCGTTTCTCTCATGTTTAACTAATACTACGACCTTTGCTTAAATATTGAAATTGTAAATTTCTCCGAACATCAGGATATGGGTATAGGAGGTACATATATATATATATATATATATATATATATATATATATATATATATATATATATATATATATATAATATATAATAGGTATGTATACCTATCCTAGTTAAATCTATTGAACAGCTGTGTTTTTAATTGGATTTTATGATTACCTATTAAATATTATCTTCATTTTAATTAATATTCGATATACATTTTTAGCTTGATTTTATTATAATAGAAGCTACTCTATTATTGTAAGATCAAGCTTGAAAAATAAATTTATTTGTTAAAAATGTAGGTATACTTAATAATTACGTATTATTTATATATTACTACCGACAACTGTACCTACTTAGGTAACTAATTACACAGAACTTGGTGATCATTTTATGTCGCGAAATACTTCGAAACTTCTTTAATTATTTGGTGAATTCAAGTTGAATTGATGTTACATAGTTTACGCAACATTTAAGGAATTTTTCTTGACATATTAAAGTAAAAGTAATCCGAAAGGACGTTAAAACTCCAGCACTTTGCTAGATTGAAGTACGTTTTAGCAAACGACTGCGACATATCTTGCGTTAAGATTAGCTATACCCAAATAACTAAACTTACAAAGAAAGTTAAATGGAACCAAATGTTTGACTACTTTTTATTGGGTTCGTATAATATCAAATTACGCTAAAATGTGAAATTTTAATAATATAATATAATGTCGAATATACTAATATTCGACAAAAAAGGCTTAGAGAAATGGTCCAGCTGTTCTAAAGTGATGCAGTGACCAAGGGAAATGGGAATTCACTTTTACAATAGTATAGTGATCGAACACGACAAACGATTTGATAGTTCTCGTCATTATGTTAATATTTCATAACCTTTTTAAATATTTTTAAATCTTATATATAGGTATAGCTTATTAGAATATATAGTGATCCCGACAGACGTCGAATATATCAGAATATTTATAAAATTTAATAGCACATAATATTACGTCAATACAAATTATTGGGTAAAATTCAGTTAGAAATTTAAATATTACTTAACAACCTACGTCAAACTGACCATAGCAATTTTATTTTAATTCTAGATTATGCTGAATGTAAACAATGCTATTTGTATACGAAGTAAGTAAATGCGTAGGTATACGTAGTAGACGAGGTAAGTGACCTTTGTCTAACGAAAAATAAAGAAAACAAGAACAAACATCAAAATTAAAACTCCCAAAACTAATCGATATATTATTTATTGATTGTATATTAGAAATCTTACTTACTTCTCGTGCTAAGGGATAACTTTTGCAGCAGTTCTTTCAGTTTTGTAGTGGTTGTGTTAGTCTCATCAAAGGGTATATTTGGTATAGCTGAATTGGAACCTTTCTTCTGAAGGACAGTGAAAACAGCACTGAGGGTTAGGAAACATGGACTGTTCCCTTGGCCTGATGCTGGGTCGTTGTTGTGATACAGCATGCCAAGACGACGCCAGTTGAATTCCTGAAACAAATAAGAGTGTTAGTAGATTTGTATATATATATATATATTATATATATGTTTTTATGTAAACTCATTATTGCACAACAAAATAATTACAGAGATTGAAGCGACAAAAATACAAATTTTAATGTATAAAGGCGAACTTATCCCTTTAAGAGAAACTATAGATTTTGTTCAAAATTTTACTAAAATAAACAAAAATTAAAAGATGTTGTACAATAAAATTTTAAATAACACACTTAAATTTAAAATTAATTATTTAATAAAAATAAAACGGTCACAGAAAATAACAACATTTAAAAATGCACATACATAATGATGTATGAAAATAACGAACATGCTTCGCCACAATTACAAATGAAATGAACAAACAAAATAAAATAAAATGATATGGGAACCTAATTATGCAACACTAAAATACATTGGTGAAGAACAAACGACAATCATTGGTACAATCAATAAAAATAGCCATGTACGTGAAACATCGACTCAGATTGGATATTTTAATTCGTTTATAAAAACCGGTGCTTAAAAATATTAGTGGATATAGTACCTACATATCACACATTTCCATAGTAGGTAGGTTGCAAGTTAATCTAGTGTCGGTTTATATGCAAATAAACGAGCAGAAACTAGTTAAGGAAGTAAATACACTTCCTTTAGGTTTTCCTGCACCTACCTAACCCTAAAAAAGAACGTTTTTATATTTTAGACGCAGTAGGTTTAGAAATTAGGACTTTATGAAAATACTGAATTTAAGAAAATATATTTGAGGCCCTCTTAATGACAATTGATAAGAGGATAATCTAAAAAGTAGAAGGAAAGGTAAGGGAAGATCATTTATATCTCTATTCGTGGAACATAATATTCATAAGAAGTTAATCGTAATTTAATTTAAGCGCCTGATATTATTATATTATTCGCTCTATTTGTCTCTCTAGGCGGTATAAATACACGATGATAAACTTTTTTATTTAAGGTTAATAATTTTGATATTAATATTTTTAAATTTCGTAAATGTGTATTATGTTATTCTTGATATTTAACTAATTAATACATGACCAATTCTTATATTTGTACGTAGAGATGTAGGTACTAATAATACAATAGACATCGTAGTGCCTATCATAAAGGTATAACAAATGGATACCACGCTTAAACGGCAAACAAAATTGTCAAAATCTGCCAAGGTCACATGTACAATAGTTACGCATCAAATAAGACATCATACACGTTAACAAAACGTTTGTGTTACAAGGATTACCAAGGACGCAGTCTTATCTTATTTGTAATGAATATTAACGTGTCGCAAATTTTTGAGATGATAAAACCCTTAAAAAAAATCCTTAAAGATTGAAAAAAAATATAGAACTTGTATGACACGTCAAACTGGCCACGGCGTTAGTAAAAGGTATTTTCAGAACTAGGCGTGAAAGGTTGGCGGGGTCATATCGCACACTGTATTGTCATGACTGAAATCATACGTCGCTGGCTTGAAATGGGTTCATGTCATAAAACAGAGTCGAATCACGTATTATTACAGTAGATTTGTCCTTCGGATCTCTGGAGACGAACATTACGAGCAAATCTCATATTTTTGGATAAATGCAAAAAGTTGCAAGGGCTATACACAATTTTTAAACCAAAAACGAACAATTTATTGCCATAACCGTAAACTTCAATTACTATAACGATAATTATACTGTGGTTTTGCGTTTCGATAAATCGTTGTTATTTTATCTCCGTCCATGTAACTTAATTCGTAAAAGAATTTAAAGCACACCAATTTAAAAGTGATTCCAAAGCTATGTTGTATCACGAAACAAGAATCTCGTAATTACAACTGGACGGTCGGAAATCTTCGAAACTAATTCCCTCTGTGAATCGCTACTCGAGAATTTCTTTCAATTTAACATTCTTAAGTCTGATTTTAAATTCATGTCACGTAAAACGATTATCCTCATCGAGCGATATTTGAATTCCAATGGACTATTGGGATTATAAAAGGTATATTTTACATTAACGTGAAATCGCGGAAACTAATAACCGTTACAGAAATCTGAATAACAATTTAAGCAAAGCAGAAGACAAAATAAAAAAACATAAAGCAAAGTAAAGTCTATGAACATTTAATAACAGCACAGACAACAATTTAAGATTCCGCAAAGTGATTACCTCAAACACTTTTCTAATGGCGACCCCTGCTTGTGTATAGCTGCCCATCATTCTTGTTAAAGTCATATAGCTGGGGTGTTTGTAACCAAAAGCTTCAGCCTGAGCACCCGCCGTGAGCACTGGAATTCCCCATGGGCCAGCATATCTCGATACAGGCGCTATTACATACTCACATCCCGGACCGATGAATGCATCTGGAATATTTATTCTACTTTACACGTCTATTCAACAAGTGCCAACGACAACTATAAATATAAGAATATTTTCTTTTATTCGTTATAATAAGTCAACTCACCAGCAGAGCCATTTACGTAGAACTCGAAAGCGGCTAATGGTCCATCCACGGAAGAACATCCTGTATCTCGATAATCTACCAGTATTTTCCATCCTGGCAAAGGTCCGTCAGACTTTGTTACGGCTGGTATAGCCATTTCTAAGATCGGCAGTACTTTAGCTAACGAAAACACTTGGTTTGAGTCCGCTGGTAAAAGAACTCCTAACTTGACAATTTTCTCGTGAAATTGGTTAGTCTCAGGTCTCAAATTAAAATTAATCTTCTTTATGTAAAATGGATTCGATCCAAGATCATGTGGATATCCAATTGCATTAGCATCGTCCTTAATATATCTAAATCTTCTTAAATGCTGAGGATACTCGGTTATGTTTGAAACAACGTCGCTTTTAGGAATGGCATAGTCATATTGCTTATTAATAACTGAATCTTCCGGACTAGAATATGCATCTGGCTTTATGTCACTCTCAGCTAATGATGCACGACTCTTTCGTAGATTTTTACCATAATATGGTTTATTCTCATTCTTATGGGCATGCCAATATCTTGCTCTGTCTTTGTTATACACACGCATACCGTACGAATCTCTTTCATTTTTGAATGTCTTAACATTTACACTAGCATCACACGTAATTATCACATTTATAATACACACGTAGAAAACGAAGAGATATAGTAACAATGGCACGTCTAATTTACTTGTTTTTTGTTTTGCAGGCCCTTTAACCTTGTGTGCTTTAGCATTGTCCATAGATTCTTCAAATTGCTGATTGTCATTTTTTGTCGGTTTTCTTTCATTTTGCCGTCTTTTTCTAAAGTCGGCTCGATTTGCGTAATGTGATATTTTGCACTTTATTTTTTCTGCATATTTTGATGGGAGAATCGTATGCACGATCTCCAGTAACATTTTATTTTGTATTTATCTCATTGTATTAGATTGTTTCACTTCACCAACACTATTTAAATAATCAAGTTAGAGTTTATGTGACACGTATGCGATTATCGGTGTTAAAATAACTTATTACGACATACCGAAGTGCTTACGATTATTTACGACTAAATGTTTTATGATGAGCTAAACATCTCTACAACAAGTACGGTACAAAGAAGGTAGTAATATCCTACGTTTAATTGTTCTTTGTCTAATCGTTTTATTAGTTAAATACAAATGGACTTTAAAAAGGAAAAACCCTTATGTAATATATACTCGAGGTCACTAATACCTAAATATTTATGATAGCGGCCCGTCCCGGCTTCGCACGGGGGGACTTAAGTTTTTCATAGTTTTACGATTGTTATGGGTAAACTATAAAAGATAGACATATGCTCTCGCGGACTTTTTTAAAGATAATGTTAAGATGAACAATTCACCAGCGCACGCCACGGAAGGCCTCAGAAACGATACTTTTCCCCCGTTTTTGAAACATTTTCGGTTACTGCTCCGCAACTATAAGACCTAGCGTGATATTATATAGCCTATGTTACTCGGGGATAATGTAGCTTTCCAAAGGTGAAAGAATTTTTGAAATCGGTCCAGTAGTTTCGGAGCCTATTCATTACAAACATACAAAAATACAAAAATACAAAAATACAAATCTTTCCTCTTTATAATATTAATAATAAAGTATACCTCTTTATAATATTAAGTATATAGAAGTATAGATGACTTTCATTTCAAGCATAGCATTTTATTAATGTGTAGGTAATAGGAAATTAAATAGCAGTACTAGAATACTCAGTTCATAATATTATGTAAATTTTGGATTTTAAACATTTTACCAAAGTTTTGCAAGTAATTTAACGTGGATTACGAAACATCCTTAACATTAAAAGTTAGCACTTATTGAAATTATAAATAATTATATAGGTACCTACCAATACTTCTCTGAGTGTACACTGTACCTATATAATAAATTATTCGGATCACACGGCACTCGTCTTTTAATATAGGCACCAAATTACATTACGTCTTCTGCATATACAGCGCGAAAATTAAATTTGTCACAGCAATGTACACCCTTTTCATATAGCAATAAGCTACTGGTTTATAAATGTGACTAGTTAGTAAATAAGTAAAATAGTAACAGATTTCTGGGTGGCTACGATGTTAAAAACATTACGGAGTTATTATACTACCAATACTTAAATAATTATATAAGTGAGTTTATCCACCAAATAAGCTTCTGGATACTATTTACCTATTTGAACCTTTATTACACTAGACTTTGTGAAACAAGACTTTAATAACAGTTTAAAGGTTAGTACTTCGACTTAATGTTATGTAATTAGGTTTTTCTACTGACGAATTGCATAAAAAGTAAGTATGTACCTAATAATTTCTGAAGCCTTCGCGGTTATTACACATTGGAATGAAACAACTATTAACGAATTTAACTCTAACGCTATTAACAGTCTAACGCTAAAGTCTTTAGCGTTAGACTATTGTCAGCTCAGTCGTGCTACGATTATGGAAACTGTAAAGAATCCGAAATGTCAGCAAATAAAATAAAATAAAAATACGAGAGTTAAATCCGTTAATAGTTGTTTTATTCCAAAGTATGTACCTATCTATTTTTGGCACTTCCAAATTACTATTTACTTAACCATAAACAAATCACTAATAGCACCAGCGAGTTTGTGTATAATTTAAATTAATAATTATACCTATGTTGTAACTATTTGACAACTAGACGATGACTTCATTTCGCCACTAAGCTAATGAGATTGGTTATGTTTTGAAGTAGGATTGGATTGTTTAATTCATAACTAGGTACGAGTACTACTACTTTTTATAAAACAGTGGGTACTTAAATTTATTGGTCTTTGTTAAAGTCCTATAAATGTAAAAGTTATTGTAGGTACCTGTTATATAAGTACATGACAAATATGTGCGTGTGTTTACCAAAATAGATGTACAAAGGCTTTAAGAGATAATAGGTACCTACATAATTTAGCAGGCAATCAACAATGTTGACTTCAATAATAATAATATGTTATTATTTTTTCAAGAATATTTTTGTCTTCTTTAAATGATTAAAAGTTCACAAGATATTTAACATAGGTAGTGTCCTTGCAAAAATGTAGATTTATATATAACCAGTTTTATATTAATATAAAAATAGACTTTTCCAAAATTATATATCTACATTTTTGTGATTGTGTAGATTTAAAAAAAAAACATTGAACCTTATAATAAATAAGTAGCTACCTAATTCAAAGAACAGGAACTAGTGAAAATAATAGATTTGTTTATAAAGGTACACGTTACAAAAACCGCAACTCATATTTTTTCCAAGAAAAACTAATGATACCAGTTTTGTAACAAGTTATGGTACACGTAAGCAACGATAAGATTTTACCATTAACGCAGTTAATAGCTTTTGTTAAACGTATTTTTCGCCACGATTCATGCAGTAGGAGTACGTAACAATATTAAATCGATAATGAAATTTGTTTCAAGACAAAAGTAAAAAAAAATCGAGACCCTAGTGGGTGTCCTTGGTATGATTTTTTATTTATTGTATTAAACCATAGATAGGTTACAAATTTCGACCGATACATCGTAGTTAATATTGAATAGATTATAATTTCTGATGCCTTCGCGGTTATTATACATTGGAATGAAACAACTTCAACGGATTTAACTCACGTATTTTATTTTTATTGGCTGACGTTTCTGAGCCTTTACAGATTCTAACTTTAGCATTAGACTATTGTCAGCTCAGTCGTGCTACGATTATGGAATCTGTAAAGGCTCCGAAACATCAGCCAATAAAAACAAAATACGCGAGTTAAATCCGTTAAAGTTGTTTCATTCCAATTGAATAGATTTTTATGCCCTTGACATCGCTAAGAAATTTGAAGACTTAAAAAAAACAATTGTGTATTCTAATCGCATACGTAAGGAAGCACGTCTAATAATTAGTTCTATAATAGTACAGAATCAATCATGACAATTGACAAAAGGTTTGAGGTTTTAGTGCCCATAACGAACCTTTTTCAAACGTTTGATGAATTTTAACAGCCTGTGGTTCGGTAATGTTACGATTTTGTTTTGTTTGGTTTATGATCTATTGTCATCCTTTTTTGTCCGTTATGATGAAATCATTTTATGTGAGATTTTTTATTACTTATCTTTGTCAACGCGTATTTATTTTAGCTACATAGGTCTATAAAGTTATTTTATTATATTAAATCAAGATGTCGATTAAGAGTCAGACATGAACGACCAAAACTTATCAGTTTATCGATTGGATTTCTTAGTAAAATTTAAAAAAAATGTTAAGGTTTTACTCAACATAAAATATATTATAATATTACTCGTTTGCTATGCAATAACTAATAGTAGTAGTAGGTATAATAGTATTTGTCTAATTTAAATAAAAAAAATAGTCACTACTGACTTGTTTACTTCAAGGAATTGCAAAAACATTTTTTTCTAACACTTACATGAAATATAAGCTAATATAACCTTGCCAAAAAAGGAAACATGCTTTAACTGGATTTTATAAATACTTAAGTGTTATTTCTGTAGGTATCTTAGTTTCGTAATTGTAAATTTTAATACTTTGCTTAGTTTCTATTTTTTACCGATTTTAAAACAAAAGAGGATCTCACTTAAAAACCCTAGTTGAGTCGATATTTTCTATTTCACGTTTGTTGCTTTCTCTTAAATAAAAAAAACCTACGGCACGATTTTTGTTTTTCAAGTTCTACAATCTCAATATACTGTAACGGTTTGTCAGTATAAATTGTATTAGGTAGGCAATTATCAATATATTATGTTTTAAAAACATATTATTTGATAATTCCTTAGCTCATTTTGTTTTGACTTTATAACGAAATAAATAAAAAATACGTAGGAACCACTGAGTGACATCGTATAAACAAAATATCCGCTCGCGGTTACAATAATCTATTTTTGTCACAAATATGCACATAATTTCGGCCTCGGTACGTTTTTCAATGACCGTCACTTTACTGTACATTAGGTTTTTATATTATATATCGTGGAATTATTTTTAGTGGAGTTATTGTTCCGTAAATAGTTATATTAATTTTAAGTACTTAGATATATTATAATGATAAATTATAACATTTTATGGTCTGATGTACTCAGTAATATGATCGTTTTAAAGATAAATCTAAAAAAGGTAAACATAAATAGCACAAGCTATATTATAATGTATACCTAGTAGCTTCAGATAACGCAGAATTAGTAGGTACTTTACAGAATATATTTTACTTGACACTTATCGTTATATATTTAGATTATTCACACTACATCCTTATAAATTATAGCTATACTTATGTTATTCTGATTTGCAAACTATATTATTGTAAAGTTTCATCAAAATCCATTCACTAGTTTCTGCGTGAAATAGTAAGAAACAGACATCGATATAATTATTCATACAAACTTTGGCGTTTGTAATATTTCGAATTAGCTGCCACTATTGGACAGATATTAGTATTCGTCGTTCAACATACATATAAGCAGTGCACAAAAAAGGCAAGTTTTTGTAGTATCATTTTGATCGCGAACTACCAAATGAGTCAGGTGCGTTGTGACGTCACCATGCGCCTTAGAGTCTAAAAATAACCACGTACAAGTGTCAGGTATTTTTATAACAAGTTTTGGAGTAACTTTAACGTGTATAATTTATGTTGGTACTCGGATGTTTCTTAGCGGTTTCACATTGACATTGACAGCGGCGACGTGGGTGCATTTAAGGTTTATTTTAGAACAGACGATACGTTATTTATAGAACTCGCTTGTAAAGGTTATGATGACGATTGTTTATGTATCATGATTAACTTAGTAGGTACCTATTCAATCACTTACAAATTGACTTATTACTGTATAAATCTCGGGGTCTTCGAGAGGTGAGATGAAATTAATTTACGAGTAGTACCTACTCAACACTCATATACTTGCTTGTTTCCCACAAATAAAAACTTGATATGGACAAACCCTATAAAGTCAACAAACCTATTTTTGTTTGTAGAAGGTGTTAATAAAAATATTTTCGTTGTTTAAATATAACTTTGAGTAGGTAAGTATATTTTAAAGTTAACGTTAAAATTTTAGAAATATGGTTAAATAATCTATTACTTTGTAAATTATGATCGCCTGTCTAAACAAGTTTGTTAATAAACTTACAGTTATGAAAAGACTTAACAAGTATAAGATTAACAACTCCTGTACTCAATAATTAACTTCGTTAAGGACTTTTCCGTTAATAATTCCTCAGTTACAAAATATTGCTTTTCTTGTCGACGCAAAAGTTTTAAAAGGGCTTCCTTTTTAATCAGGCTTCATTTATTTGTAGTAAGATAATTATGCTTTTATGTATTAAAAGTTTGTGAAGTTAACTTACAATCTTGTTATCCTTATTTAAAACATTGTACGCGCTCTGCAAGGTACTCAGGGTTTATTTCAAGCCCCGCCAAGCCAAGTTAAGGCCCACTCCGCGTAAACTACCTTACTACTAAACTAACTAACCTTACCGTGTAACCAAATTATAGTTACAGAAATTGCAAATACATAACTCATTCAAAGCACATATTGACTTTACGAAGCTAGTAGGGTTTTTTTTTCTTTAAGTCCGAGAACTACTCGTACTATGACATAAATAGACTGTATACGAGTATTTTTATAAAGTCTTTATTTCGAATTCGGTTAAAGGAGAAGTTAAATAAAAGTAGGGCTAGGTTTTCGATCCGATCGAAGTCTCGAAATGCTAACTAAAAAATACCTGCTATAAAAATAAATTTGGGTAGGTAGTTTAAATTAAATGTAGTTGGGATACAGGTAACTCATGTATAAATTTATGAAATCTGCAGGAGTTAAATCGTCTTCTTTACTATTATAATTATGCTTGCAAATTGATGATTAAGTACCTAATTTGAAACATTCTAACAGCTCTGGTTGCATAGGTACGGAAGAAAACAAATAAATTGCCGGAAAGCAATATTCCGTCTTATATTGACAATACCGTCTTCCATCCAAGATATTTCATTTTAAAAACCCAGACATAAAATGGAATTGCCTCGTTTATTGGTTTTCCTTGCAGATAACCTTTTACTGATATACAAAAAACAATAAAAACCAAAAATATTAATATTATAAGGATGAAAGCAATTTCATTATGTGACTACATTTATTAATTTGTATTTATCATTTGAAATTTCGATGTCGCTTGAGTTCATTAATAATATGCATTTCTGTCCAAAATTAAATCCGAGTAAGTAGAGCTTATCAGAATTTCTGAAACATTGTAAATGTACTTACTCACATTTTGTTGCAATTAATGCTTTTGATAAGGTTTTCACGATCATAATTCTCGATTATTTTTTGGAAACTGACTTCATTACTGATGATACTAACAAAAGCTGGTTTTTTTCCTGTACGCAAATAGTAACTAACTAATATGAGCTAATTTATATCCTACTAGCTTCTGCCCGCGACTTCGTCCGCGTGGAACTCCTCCTTTTTTGCAGTCGGTTAAAAAGTAGCCTATGTCCTTTCTCCGGCTCCAGACTTTCTTTGTGCCAAATTTCATTTAAATCATGTAGTTTTAGCGTGAAAGCGTAACAGACAGACAGACAGACAGAGTTACTTGCGCATTTATAATATTAGTAGGGATTCTACGGCCGGAATTCCCGTGTCTACAATATTTCTATTTAGCAATATTAAAAGTATTTCTAGAGTCGGCACAGTATGAGTATCGTAAGTATCTCCCTTATAAAAGTGTCTGCACACTAGACAGCATATTTGTCGGCCGAGACACAGATGTTTGTGTAACACAATACTTTCTGTTGTCCAGTTTATTACAGTCCTACATTTGTGCTTGTCTAATATAATATACAATTCTCGTGTCGTGGTGTTTGTTGCCAAACTCCTCTGAAACGACTGAAACGATTTTTATGAAATTTTGTGTGCATATCGGGTAAGTTTGAGAATTAGTCAACATCTATTTTTCATTCCCTTCAATATATTAAAGGGGTGCTTTTCAATGCTGGATGCATATAAAAAGACATACAACTCTAAACTTTCACCCTTCTACCATCAACCTCAATTTAAAAAAAAAATCTCAAAAAACGTGGCACATAAATTCTATTTTAATATTGAAAATGTATTATAAAAGCATTTATTCTAAATTTAATAGACTTATGTGTTAATAATTATTCTTAGATAGGTTACTCTGTGATTTATTTCAATCACACCACTTAGGCTACGTATCTGCATTGTTAATCATGAGACTTCATAGTAAAAAAACTATTTACTTAAACTGATATTAAACAATGCACATGAATGTATACACATAATCACAAAATGCATCAATTAATAACTAACTTCATAGTTATCTTTTGGTCCTTACACATAAAATAAATATGTTGCTTGCTGTCAACAGAAGCTGAGGAAAGTGTTTTTATTTCCCATCGAAACAATATTCCTTGCTTCCAGTTTTAGTACAATATCCGGACTAAGCCCAACTTGGAACTTCGAACAGCTGTTACCGTGTTGGTAAGTGAAACTCAAACTTAAGGGTAATAGAGAAAACGCTACAATAGGCTGGTAGTCTAGAAGCAATAAGCCGTAGGTACACTGTTATCACCACAGATATTATTAACCAAGTGGATACAATATGAAACCTCTGTCACTATGAAATAAAGTAGCTAAATTTCTAGGACAATTTTGTTAGGTACTTGCTTTTATTTAACTTGTAAATATTATGTGCAGGAGAAAATTGAAAAACAATTTTAAGTAAGTACATATCTTTAATCGATTGGGCTTAAATTTTGTATATCTACACGTTTAGTTTGTTTTAGTTTGGATGACGACGAATGTTTAACAGTGTGACGTCCTAAATCCAAGATGGCGGCATATCGAAGATGGTGGATTAACAGCATATTGGAGTTAACGTTACCAACGTATATTTCATAGATTTTCATATAAATATTTAATTAGTAGGTATGTTTTGGATAGGCTTTAAAAATATGGCTGCTGTTACAGGAACTGCTATTATTAACAAGGACCATGCCCGCTTGGTATCTACAACGGCGGCGGCATTTAGTGATTAATTAAAATTTCACCTAAAATTTCGTACCTAATGAGCAAAGTTCATGTGAAATATTTACATTGTTGACATTTTTTTTAACTTTTAGGTGGAATTTAAGAATTGACGATTATTTGAAATATTTTTGAGCTAAATATATTCGGACCTATATCGACAACGAAGTGTTATTAGGTTTCTATATGACATTTTGTCATTTTTGTGATTCTTATGGATACAAGGGCGTAGCTAGGAATATGTCTAAGGTAATTTTCGACACTCGGTGCAAGTACTCAAGGGTATCAAAACCTACAGGTTACTTCTAGCAAGATCTTCCTATTTGATTTCGTATTTTTAGTGAGATATTAAATGGAATAGCTCCTAAGTCCCATACGCGTTAATTTTGCTGCCAATATCTCTTATCTACGTTGCACGCGTATTTACTCTAACGCAGCTCGCGGCGTTTTGTTTAGATTAGGTACTGATTATTATATTTACTTACATTAAAGAATAAAGCTCTATTCCATTTGTTAATTAAACATTCTTTTAAATAAATAAAGCATAAAACAGTTAAAAAAATAGATTTTTTTTTAATATGCAATATCTGAGCTCTACTTTTTTTTTTAATTTTCCCTAAAATTATACTTTATTCAGATAGGAGGTCATTATACTTCATCGTCGATATAGGTATAAATAGTTAAGTGGAGGTCATGTGGAGGTGTATCGTAAATGACAGATAGACAGTTAAAGAAAAACTAAGCAGTCATACACTAACGTGGACGTAGCATTTTAAAATATTCCATAAGGCCGAACAATTAAAAGTTTGGCAACTATTGGGCCGTGGCCAAAGAAAAAACGTTTGGAATCATTTCCTTTTAGTATTTGTTTTTATAAACCGTTGGTACTTCCAGATGTTTGTTTTTCAATAATATTAAACAAAAATGCACTTAAGCACATCTAAAACAAGATACCTGTTTACCTCTATCTCGGAAAAAAGCTTACTACCGCATATCTATCAGTTACTGTACCTATAACTTGTGCGAAGTATTCATTAGCCATTCCTCTTCTGTTTAATAATGCATTAGATACTGTAAAATGGTACTTATATCATAAATAACACATAATAACGGATTTAACTTAACTTTAGCGTTGACTATCGTCAGCTACAAATCTGGGAACTTAACTGTATAGTTTTCGAAGAGTCGGCAAATAAAGTATAATAGGTACGCAAGCTAAATTCGTTAGGTATAATTGTTTCCTTCGAAAGTGTAATAACCGCGAAGGCATCAGAAATTACTAACTGATATCTTATATATAACAAAATAACGCCCATATTTGTATTATATATTTGTGTGAAGCGGATTTACAATTATTAAGTTCTAGTAAATAATATTTATTTGTGAGATCATCACGAGAGACCTACGTACGATATTCTAATGCAATTGACACTAGACTAGACGGTTGTAGAGAGATATGACAGGAAGTTTTCAACCTTAAGTACATTCAGTAAAGGTTAAAATTTGCAGCGATGGCAATTTCATATAGGATTACGGGGTAAAATATTCTGCGGTTGTGAAAGCAAATTCATTATAAGGTAATCTACTGGTCAGGTTAAATTACCATTTGATCTACTGGTTAGGTTAATTACCTTTGATCATTGCCACAAACACATCAGTGTATTAAATAACAGCAACATTTTTTTTGGCATATTATAATTAGCTATTATCCACCGATAAGAATCAGTCGAAAAAAGTTTTTTTTATTATAGTTCAGAACTTAGTTTTAGTTGGTTTAATTGTTCTTATATCTCATTTTCGAATTAAAAAGTCAAGGAACGCAAAATACGTTAATCTTTTATTTAATTAGTTATCTGGCTCGTGTATTTTGTTATATTTTATTTGCTGACGTTTTAAAACATTACAATTCCTATATTGGTAGCCGACTGGGCTGACGATAGTCTAACACTAAAGCAAAAAAAAATACGCGAGCTAAATCCGTTATGATTGTTTCATTCCAATATATGGTAGGTATCTTTCAGCAGCAGTTGTCTAGTATCAATATGTGAGAATTAGTACCCATTGTAAATAATACAAATTTCATAATAGCTCCTGTAAGTTAATTAAATACTTAAACTTATTGTTTTCCACGATTTCACATTCAAATATCTACTCCCTATTTGACAATGTAACGTTTAGATAAGATCTCTTTCAATTTGCTACAACGGGTATAGGAAATTGCACAACGTGTCTCTGTTTGCAAAATGCTTGTCAACAACGGCTTGGGCCTCTGTCAAGTTGGGTTAAGTTCTGATAAGAAGGGATAGGATAACACACGCAGAATAGAAATTACATTTTATATTAGTAGGTACCTATCTATACTAATATTATAAAGAGGAAAGGTTTGTGTGTTTGTTTGGATCGAATAGGCTCCTTAATAACTGGACCGATTTGAAAAATTCTTTCACTGTTGGAAAGCTACACTATTCCCGAGTGACATTCATCAAAATTTAGAATTAAAATTTAGAGGCTATAAAAAAGGGATCCGGGCGAAGCCGCGGTGGACCGCTAGTATAAAATAAAGTTGATAATAATATTGTTTTTTTTATATAATACGTTCCCTACACTACTATTATAAAGAAGAAAGGTTTGTTTTTGTGTGTGTATGTTATAATAAAATTAAAAAATACTATGCCGAATCTTAAAATTCTTTCACCGTTGGTAAGCTATATTCCCCCTGAATAAATGACATAATACAAGCTAATACTATAATCGGTAGATAATTGTTATTATTTTACATGTGACTATTATTATTTAATTTAAATTAGTCTGGTTTCCGAAACTTATGCATGTTAATTAATCGTGCAGAATCCTATATTTGGGAATAAAAATAGGTATTTTTTATCATTAGGTACTTTATAAAGACGTTGATTGATATTGTTATTAGTTTATTGAAGAGTAATGAACGTTCTTCCATCCAAAATCCATACAAAAATGTTTAGCGTTAAACTATTGTCAGTAGTCATTGTTAACAGTTGTTTCATTCCAATGTGTAATAACCGCGAAGGCATCAGAAATTATTACAATTACATATTAGTTTTAATGTTAATAGAAAGTATCTTTGCAGACATTAGTCTGCACCATCAGTTATTAACAAGCATAACCCTATATTCAAATTACTCCAGATAAGATTAAATTTACTAGTCACCGCAATATCCCGTTCTACTTTCCTAATTTATTGTAATTCGGATTAAAATTTGGAATTTCAAGCGAAAATTACTTAATACAAAATGAATATTAATTTCGTTTAAGATAATACCGCCCAATACAACATTATTTTGGTAAACAGTAAAGTTTTTTTTAAATTTAAATGCGTGACGTCACTTTATGGTACAATTTACTCTTATATCATAACGTGACACCACGAGCCCCTACTCCCGAACTTCAGAAGTATTTAACTTCGTCGTTTATTGTTTGATTGAGAGAAGAAAATAAATACGTGTTGAAAAAACCAGTCTTCATTCCTATTGTGGGTCAAATCTTGTACCTAAGCTTACTTAAAACCTTCGTCCTCAGTAAGCTTGCAGATGTTATAACATATGATACCTAACATCTGCAACTCAGCTGTACCTACCTACTATTATACATATATTATGTCTAAATACTTCTGACGCTTGATATTAAAAAAATGACGTATTTTTAAGGTCAATGTGGCAGTTTCGTACCTTTTATACTACATGTTCATTCATTTTCCTCGTCATACATTTTATTTTCTTTATGTTATCAAGATTATATTAGGAGCAGCTATAATTAATCATTCTTGACGAAACAACGTCAATGTTTACTAATTCGTCTGCATCAAATTTCATTGTTTAACCTATGAATAAAGTACCGAAATAGAAATTTATTTTCAATTCAGAGACGCTAAATTTAGATTTGAAGATGTCTACGTTATTAAATTGAATAAATAAACAATGAGAAGACATGAACCTAAATTAGAAGGTAACAAGGCTGTTTATAAATAATAACAACCTAACCTTGATTATTAAAAAAATAATAACTTAAAGAAGCATAATCTTAAATTAAGTATGTGTCTACAATTTATGACATGGATTATTAATAAAAAGTTTGACATGTTACTTATTACTTTTTTATTGTAGTACCGAAGGTCATTGAACTTTAAATTTTGATGAATGTGCTATGCTCCGATGGAGTTATTATTGTATGTTAATATTGTTAATCTATACAGAAGATTGAATTTGTACACACCATTCCAAATTAATATTTGGCTTTTAATTAACTAAAATCCATGCTAACGTTAATTATATTAGTGACAAATATATTTATGAATAATTGCGGTTATTACAATTTGTATAACATAGCTAACTTTATAATAATAGAATCAGATAATAAGGTAAACTTTAATAATATTAACAAACCTACACAATATTTCAATTAGATACTTAATTGTATTTTAGTTCACGTTGGTCTGTTTACAACTTTATGGAATTTTTTATGCATTTGAGTTCTAAAATCAAATAGTTAGTTACCTACTATGTTTATTGCTTATTCTAAATCGACTTTAGAAAAGTAATTATGATTTAAATTTGAGTTAAACATTTCTAAACGTCCACTGCAGAAGACGTGTTAAGATTCAAGCAAAATATTAAAATCTTAAAATAGATACGCTATCACGGTTTTGTTGTTTTATGACTCAGTTTTCCTATAAAGTTACAACTTTCCATAACACAATCAACACAGCATATTGTAGGTAAAACAGCTCCAACAATAGGTAGTTTTGATTAATGTCTGCTCATTGCGTCATCCATACGTAGTGTGTTAATAAAAGAAACAATCGGATTCTATATTAATTTGGTATATTGCCAATACTATCCGTAATCAATGGCTTTATGTTGCTAATAAGTAACCAGAAGCTCACATTATTTGTGTAGTTATGGGTCATTCCATACATATATGTCACGCTAAAGGTGGGAGAGTCCTGTCAAACGTGACAGAACGTGTTAAAAGAACGAGTTAAAGCGCGATAAAGGGAGAGGACGGGATCTAAAATACAATTCTAACAACAAATACCTAATATATACTGACGTGGTTTATTGTTTAAATAAAAAAAAATAAGCCAGATGATTTAGTCGAGGTTTCAGCCTCAAATGCCTCAAATACCTATCCAAAGTATGGTGCCAGCCCTCAGATTTATTACCAATTTGACTTTATTACCGCGATAAAAAGATAATAGTAGCTCTATTGAAAATAAAACATTACTTACTAGTTATCACCATGGTTGACTTAGTTGCTAAAAATACCAAATCAGATATCAGTTCGTTTTCTTAGTTTTTTTATAGTCGAGAGACAAATCTGATTACTCTACCCACGAGGATTTACTGATAGAATCCATCAAGAGACCCAAGTCCATTAAAGTTCATTATTGTAACCGATTTAGTAGACTAGAACCCATAGGCCATAGCAGAGTTGTTAGAACCTCTATGTACCTAGCTTATTGATAAATTTCTGTTAAGCCGAACAGAACGGGTGCAATACGATCAAAGCCAAACGAGGCTCAAAGGCTATGTTTATGTACCTATATGCCTATAGGGCATATTCCTCGAGTGTCCTATCTAAATCAATATCAGTAGGGTATGAATCTCATAATGCAGTACAGGTAAATTATTGCTCCATCTCTGAGCACCTGGTTAAAATACATTTTTATATTCGAGCAAAACAAAGTTCCCAAAGCAACTAAAAAACAAAATAACAGAAAAGACGGAACCGAAAGTGTCTTTGACATGTAGTGGACTAATCACCAAAGTCAACGACCAGAATTATCATTAGTCATGTCAAGTGGCAACCCTTGAAATGAAGCTCTATAATTAACGACTTGTAAAATTATTATTCGTCATTCTTAATCTCTTCAATACTGAGGATTAATTTGATGATGCTTAAAAGACTGTGGCAGATTTATAAAAACGTACCTTCCTACGGAATAAATTCGAATCCTTTTAATTACCTACGCTTTAATTTTTTAAGCCTTCGCGGTTATATTGGAATGAAACAACTGTGACTACGGCTGAGCTGACAATAGTCTAACGCTAAAGTCTATCTTGCTACGATTATGGAAACTGTAAAGAACCCGAAAAGTCAGCAAATAAAATAAAATACGCAAGTTAAATCCATACCTACCTACGTTTTATTGAAGCTAGCTTTCTCATAACTATTCAGTCTAGATATTCCTGTTTTGCAATAATCTCACACGGTAGGTGAACAAATAGGAAATTGGATAAATAATTTAGGTATATTTGCGCAAACGGGACTGGAAACAGCTACACAACAATGTTCCCACTAAGTATGTAAAGTGGCTGGAGACTCCATAAGAGCCATCCAAAATAAGATTAAGGCGGGAACCACCGGATCTTTTCGGTGGATACATTTTAAAAATGAAAATGTATGTAAATGCTTTAACAAGAGGCTAAGAAACTTTGGAGTTTTTTCTATTATTATCTGTACCTTTATATTACCTATATTTTAACTCATGTCAAGAAACAATGTCATAGTTGGTATGAAACGATTTTGACGGATTTAACTCGCATATTTCGTTTTATTTACGTTTCGACAACCTTACAGATATTCGTAGCACGACTGTCTCGACTTAATATGTAAAAACAGAATCAAAATCGGTTCATGCGTTAGGGAGCTATGATGCCACAGACAGACACACACACACACACACACACACACACACACAGACAGACAGACAGACAGACAGACAGACACGTCAAACTTATAACACCCCGTCGTTTTTTCGTCGGGGGTTAAAAACGGCGATGGCCTAAGAAATTATAAAGTAGTTAGTTAGTCTATAATAGTCTTAACCTACCTGGATAATATAAAGATGCACCACCAACTTTTCAATATTAAACTAGAAAGCAATAATTATTAGAGTTCCTAATTACTAGTTAACACGTAATAACAAAGCAAACATATCATAGAAATGTTTTTATATTGAAACCATATTTAAAACATTCCGATTTTATAATCATAATTATTATACCTAGTAATAAAATTTGTTATGTACTTAAGTCATATTTATATCTGTGTAAAAGACCTAAAGACGATGTCAAACATTTTATTGTTATGAGAAAATAAAATGCTAACACTTCGGATTAACGAATTATCCTTAATGTTCACTAGACTGTAAATAAAGCTATAGTATTGTTGATAGCTTTGTATACTATACCCTCATATTTTATATGGTGATATCCAAAATTAGCTAGCTCACAACAATCTTTATACAGAATAACAAATTAGTTTATATTTAAATCTACGAATAAAATAATCATATTGACTAGTATTTAGTATAAGACCCAAGGACTCGTAGTAGGTACATACTGTTGTATTTCCGCAAAACAATTTTCTCAAATCTGGTCCTGCGAAACTAATGAACTCCTTCATTAACTATAAATGAAACCTGTTTTATAAAGTTAAAGTAATAAAATTATTATATGTTCGATAAATTAATTGCATTGTATTTTAACGAACTGAAGGACTTGAATAAGTAATTAAGTTTGTATAATATTCATTAATGTTGTACCTAAATAAAATAGAAAACAAACTATAAAACGGAATAAAAATATACAAAGTAGGTACTTTCAAAAGTGCAAAGTGTAAGAAAGAGTTCGCGAAACCTTCTGAAGTTTAAGTAGTTTAAAACATATCGTAATAAAAACTATACTTTAAAACATTTCCTACTTTTTTATGTAGGAAATAAATGTGTAATATTTTGTTTTTTCACTCAAGAAGAGATAAACATGAAATGTTAAGTAATTATATATAATGTTTTAATTTAATCATAATCAGATTGAACTCGCTTATTTTATTTTATTTCCTGACATTTCGAAAACATTACAATTCCCATATACGTAGCTCTACTGAGCTAACGATAGAAGTAGAAGTGACGTCAGTAAATAAAATACGGGAGTTGTATCCGTTATAGTTGTATCATTCCAACGTGTAATAATCTTCATCAGAAATTATTAAACGTATAGTTTGTAAGTTAAGGTATCCATACTGTATTTACCTGTTAATGTTTCCTGTGTAGTAAGTTACACTCTGTCAACTGGATAATTAGATCAGCCTTTAATTACACCTTGCCGAAATACGTCACCCTAATTGTAATGTACGAGGCTGAAAATAAATTGTATACTTAAGTCGTTTATTTAATTTAGGATAACGTTTTCAATTTTATTGTGATATTTATTGTGTTTGTTAGCAGTTAATTGTGTTTTGATGATCAAGTTTAGCGGAGAATGTTGTTTCTTAAAACTAATCGTTTTTTTTTTTGACGAATTATACCTACCTATTCTAAAATTGAATAGGTATTGTATTTAATGTTAAGAAGTATCGTTTCATATTGAAATCACCTTATAAATTCGTCCATCATAAAAAAAAAACAAATTGTGAATTATTACTTGGACACAATGCAGTGTACACAATTTTAAAGACATCAATTTTATAAACCTACACTCTATTTGGCAATTATGAGTTCTAATTTATAAGTTTAAAATGTTGAGTTCAGATAACCCGTTTTGTTATTAACGTATGATTGTAATAATACTTTAAAGTTGATTTATCTGACATTTAAAAGAAAATATTAAAACATAACATACCTATAGGTCGACTTTATAATTAATTTATAATTACATAAGCGTAAATTTCTTGTATTTGCTAACTCGCATGCTAAACAAAGCATGTTCCGTTTGTATTAAATTTAATACAGAACTGTTAAACAGTGTTATCCAATTAACCCCGTTCTCTCGTTTCTTGTTAAATTAAGTGGCAAGTTAAGCATACAATATTACAAATGAACAGTAAGAGGGTGTAATACAACCTGCTTAAAAGTGGTAAAGATATTTTAGAACATGAAAGGATATGCTAAGACAATACCGGTTAATATTTTCTCTTGATATTTTATAAGGTTTATGTTGTGGTTGCAACCTTCAACAATGATTGTCACTATTCACAATAAATATTTTCATAGTTCTAGAAGACCTAGATACCGCATCTTCTACCTAAATATACGGTAGATAAATTAGTTAAATATATATTTACTTTTAATACAAAAATAAAAATGTACGGTAGGTATAGCATCTCATTACAGTATTGTACCGTTTTAAATTGTTCGTATAAACGTCTATATTTTTGATCTGTATTATGTAATCTTTCACTTACTCGAACCAGTATTTTTTTTATTTGTTTGTTTTTCGTAGAACACCGTGACAGAGTGGTTAAGCGAAATGGGGTCATCACTGAAAAAGTCCACTTTGTCACTCTGTTTGTCGAAAAGGAAACGTTAATTAGTCCTTAAAAAAATAAAGGCAAAAAAATCGTACACCAAAACTATGTTGAAATCAAAAAGTCGGCTTAATGTAAAATGAATAGCGGACCCGGTAATATTAATTCATATTTGGTATTTTTATAAATTTTCTGTCCAGTATGACCTATTTCTTTAGATCTCTCACGGTAGCTATGAAATGGCTGTGAGACGCATGAGGACACACTCTCAATAGCCACTTGCGCGATAGATCGCTTTTGTTCCTACATGTTGTATCGCTGAAAGTATTTTCAGCGTGTTAAATATTACCTCCCTCGGAATTGCTGAATTGTAGGACTTAAGGTTAGAACATGGAACGGAGACAAGGGCAAATTAAGTACTATATTAACTGCAATGGAATGAAACAACTGTAGACGAATTTAACTCGCGTCTTTTATTTTATTGGCTGAAGTTTTGGAGCCTTTACAGATTCCATAATCGTATATGTGTTTCATTCCAATGTATAATAACCGCGAAGGCATCAGATATGATTATATTAGTTGCAATTTATAACAATACCTTATTTATAAAACATGATATTGTTATTATTACAATTTACGTTGCAGGTATGATGTAAAAAATAAAAGTAAATCGGTTAACCTTGAGTAAAGACACTAACACAACTTTATAATATAAAAGGAAAGCATTTCAATTTTCAGTAAAATATCAAGGATATTTTCCATGCGATCCTATAAAACTCAAAGCTTGCAATAAAGTCAGTAGATGCTATTGTGATTCGACGATAGTGAACAATTCATTTATCGTACCTAGAAATAAAAATAAAGGATGATTCAAAATAACGGTGAAGGAATTTCTAGCAGTATTTCCCACTCAAACAAATTACTGCTGAATCAGATTATTTTAGTTCTCATTAATTTTGGCAACAGATAACGCAATCTTTTTAGAAAAACAATCGGAAATCTTTAGTAGGTAGGTACACTATATCATTTTAAAAAACTATTACAAGACACACACATACACACACGTGTTCTTTATAATAATAAATTAAAACATCAACGTACGTACGTAGGTACAAGACAACAACGTAGGTACTAACTTCATAGTGAATCATCGTGTATGCAACTTTTTCGTGTAAATAAAAATGTTCCAAGATAATTACTATCTCTACTTTTATTATAATAAAGAGGAAAGGCTTGTTTGTTTGTCTGTTTGGATTAAATAGGCTCCAAAACGGGGACGCTACACTATTCCCAAATGACATAGGCTATATTGTATTTAAAAAAATAGGGATCTGAGCGAAGACGTAAGACATTAAGTCCGCTTTTTGTACACTTATGTACTACATATTTCGTGTGCCAGAAGTTCAAATAAATAAATATCGTCCTGTATTTGAAGAGTCTATAGCAATCGTACCCCATAAGCGACCAGTGATGTGAGAAATGAGATTGCAAGGTTTAGCTTTCTGCGTCACGGACGCGTTCGAGGTCGTTTTATAGAACTACTTATATTATATTACAGGGATAACTAAATAAAACGTCGCCTTTTATCTATAATATTTAACGACCTGAGTGCCATCTTCGCAACCCTGACTAGGATATTCTCAGCAGGTATAAGTTTGAAATACGTCTTGTCTTAAGAAGAGCCCGCGACTTCGTCTGCACACGGTAAGTAGGTGTTTTACACAATGTCGTCATAAAATATAGCCTATATGATATGATGTATAAGCTATTTTTTTGAAGTGATAAATAAGTAATTGATTTATTATTAAATACAAATCAACTCAATGTCAAATACGTAATGCAGGCTTCGTCAATTAACATATCATAAAACCGGCAACAAGGTTCGTCAATCATAAGCTATATTATTGAAAAGTTTCACCAAAATACATTTAGTAGATTTTGCGTGAAAGAGTAACAAACACACATCCAGACATTCGTTAAGTAAGAGTAATTTCTATAAAAACAAGCTATAAATCGTTCAAAACTAGTAAACTTGCGCTCCACTTAGTCTTTTGTTTGATGCCTTAAGTTAAGAAGTTTTTGTGTTTACGACCTACCTGAAATTAGCAGATTAAAATGGATTTTATGCATACAGTCAGCTTTCACGTAAGCTTTAAAATTAACGATCCTTTTGGGACGGATCGAATTACTGAATTGCTTTTGCTTCAGTACGATTTTATAGGTTTTATGTCCTTGGTTTACCTACAAAAACTACTAAGTAGACTACCTTGGTGGATATATCTATAGGTACTAATATAATAAAGAGGAAAGGTTTGTTTGTTTGGATTGAATAGGCTCCTAAACGACTGGCCCGATTTGAAAAATTCTTTCACTGTTGGAAAGCTACACTATTCCCGAATGACATAGGCTAAAAAAAAGGGATCCGGGCGAAGCCGGGACAGACCGCTATTTATATTATAATAACCAATTGGTGTAAAAACTAAATACGGCTATTTACAGCAACATACTTTTCGAAATGTTTCTAATTTTTAAGCTATTTGTCACTTTGCTGTTTGCAAGTTTTTCAAAGCAAATAATTCAATAGCTCACAGCTAACCGCATAACATTTGTTAACTATTTGGAGCTTAACCAATGTTTTCATACCCTTTTAAGTGTTAGGTAGCTTACCCGGGACTTACTCGAACTTTGTGTAAGCCTTTAAGCATATTGACTTTAGGTGTTCATTATAATTATTAATAAAGTAAAGTTGTCCCCAAAAACACGAAATATCATAAGCCAATGATAAGATAATCAGACACATTGATTGATACATTTCGCTATTAAAAATATTTCATATATTATACCATGTATTTTTGCTTAAATATAAAATGTGGCTATTTGTGTTGACAAAATATTCGTAAACATTCTATAAAATATTCCAACTAACAGTAAAATGCCTTTTTCATGTTAATGTTTAGGTATGCGAATAATATTTAGATTAGGTGTTGAATATCGTTATCTTCTAGACTTGGTTTTGTTGAAATTAAGGAGCATATTCACTTTTAGTAATCAATAAATTCTAAATTTTATAGTTTTGTTTTTAAAAATGATATGTCTCCATTAGTTCGAGTTGCCATAAAGTGGTTAAATAGGAGTGTAAACGTAGAAGCATCGTAAATGCCAGAAGCGTTGACATTGTAGTTTGGACGACTTTTCAAGCAAGCAATTTTGCTATTTAACGATATCCTCAGTCCAATGACAAAGTTTCAAGAAAATCGTGATAAGAAATTAGTTTAAGCACAAAATCGATGTATCGATCGAAATTACATTTCTATCTATGATCGATATTTGTAACCATCAATTTAAATCGTTTGATTTTTTTTTCGCTGGTATTGGTAGGGGTCATTACTCCAGTTAACTTATGTACCGTACCAGTGGTGGCCAAAAACTTAAAAAAAATCTTAAATATACATTAAAACTTACCCAATTTAATACGACTCTAATAATTTATGATGCTTGTTTGCACGTTGGTTGCAGTTTTGTAATAACATAAAGATTATATTTTAAGCTGTTTCAATAAAACTACCCATAACCTGCAGTTTGAAAAACCTTATCGAATAATACGAGTAAATAACCTAATGAGATTTACACGATTTCTCGAAACACCCAAAATTAGTCTGTATATCATATTTGAATCTAAACTTAACTAAATTGCCGTCAGTAGTAAAATCTCACGGGCTGGCGGTTGCATTTGTCAGAATGTCACATCCAGTTACCAAGATTACCACTATTAAATTACGCCTCTAGAATTTCACCCCATCTTGTGCATACCTACTTGATGCTATTAAGCGACTAATGATATTTCAAATCAAGAAATATTCATACCTACATTTCATAATTACGTTAAAAAATTACATCGATAAACTAGTTTATTAATGGTTCCAGTTATACCTGTATAAAAGTACTGAAAAAAATATTGGGAGAAAATTAAATAAACAATATGATTTTTTATCAACGATTATTAAGAAGGTAACTAAATTATTATCTCTCTAAATCAGAGGTAACCAAACCTAAAAAAAGCTGTGCAATCGTCCCAAAAGTATGAAATTATTGACAATGATTTCAATGATTTGCGAGCATCAATGATAAGACAGAAATTTTATCAAATAATCCCACATTACATAAAATATTAAAAGGCACTAACCTAAATTTTCATATATATATCATAAAATAAACAAACGAATAAAATTTAAGCTCGACTCGACTCGAGTAAACTAGATCATTTTTAAAATTCTAGCTAACTAGAGAAAACTTCATTGACCTGCGACGTACGTAGAAAGTTTCACAAAAATACCTTAGCTACGTGTTTATTTTTCGTACATGTACGTAATACTTAGTTTGCTAAATAGTCCGATACGGGAACGATGTAAAAGGCTTACAATTAACAAAACTCACAAGTGCTTTCTTTTTTGTAATCTGTTAGAGTACATTGAAATGTAATGGGGGGAAAAAAAATATAACAGTTTTTGACCGTGCGTTAGGAATTATACTTATTTTTAGAAGCAATATTTGTAAATCGTTGAAAAAAAATATGTAAGTGCTTTTTTTCTGCATTGGGTTATCACATTTAATTATTAGAACGCCTCCTATCATGTTTTAATTGTTTCATCAACAGCTTTTAGCAATATAATCGAAAAAGTGAAAAAAATATATATATTTCCTAAATTAATATTAAAGTGAATGTTAGTTTCCGCAATGTGCTCAAATCGATTAAAAGTAACGTCAGTTTTTATTTTTAACAGATTTATCAATAGCTTCTTTTTTTATTAACATAAAACGTTCTCTAGACCGTAAAAAAAATTTCAAGATTCTCAAATCGACGTTTTCTAATACAGAATAATTGTAGTAACGCATTGACAGATTTTTTAACTAATTCAACAATAGCTGCAGGTTTTATTACCTTATCAGTTCAAATAATTTTGTACAAATGTACTGAATATTCCGGTCTCATCCTAAACACTAAGCTGTAATAAAACGCATATACCTATAAATTTCAACCTATCTAATTAAGACTATCTTGGCTTAATGCGTAAGGCATCGCTTAGCAAACCGAGAGTCGTGGATCGAATCCGACTGGTCAACATGCTTTTTTTATTTTTATTATCTGATCAGTTCCATATTACATATATACTATGCAAAGCAAACGAGAAATGCGACGTTGTCATACTGACTCTTGTTTTTTGTTGCCAAACTTCACTCGCCGTTTAGATCGTGTCCTATTTAAAGAATCTCAATCACTGCCGTGTCAAGACAAGCGGTGTCGACATTTATAACGGATTTTCGTATAACGAATAATTGAACCGCTGGCCCGGCGGTCCTGTCGATTGCACGTTTATAGATCGCGGCTGGTTTGAGTTCAAGACCAGGACAGGTTAATGTGTTTAAACTTTTATTCTTTTTGTAATTTTATTATGATCATATTTTGTACGTCGGTGAGACACATTCAAGACTAACCCTAGTTAAAATGTGTATTTTCTAGCTTTATGGTTTATTTAGTCTAAGTTCTTAAGAGGCTTCGTTTTGTGTTAAGTACCTAATAAAGATTCTTTGGTAATTCCGAATATCTGGCCTGTCTTTTCCCATATACCAGGGAACCCTAATGCTATAAGATCCAGCTGTACCTAAATCATTAGATTCGTCGCGCTAGAATTTTTATACGTCTTGACGAGTACTTTGATACTACATATATAGTACCTAACCAGGGTCTAATGATGGCCCTTAATTAATTACAGAGTTTGTCATTTAAAAAAGAATAAGTCGAAAAGTAATAAAAGAACTGCAAATATTTATACCAGTTTTGATTGTCCCATCTCCAAATATCTCGCCGCCCTATTACAGATCAGAAAAATCTTGCGACAAATAAAAAAATACTATTAACATTTATTTTGTTCATTTTAAAATATTAACTAGGTACTACAATTTATTATGGAAAATAAAAAAAGTAAATAATATGATTATGTAATACCATATTTCCTATCCGATAATAAAAATAAAAAAAACATGTTGACCAGTCGGATTCGATCCACGACTCTCGGTTTGCTAAGCGATGCCTTACGCATTAAGCCAAGATAGTCTTAATTAGATAGGTTGAAATTTATAGGTATATGCGTTTTATTACAGCTTAGTGTTTAGGATGAGACCGGAATATTCAGTACATTTGTACAAAATTATTTGAACTGATAAGGTAATAAAACCTGCAGCTATTGTTGAATTAGTTAAAAAATCTGTCAATGCGTTACTACAATTATTCTGCATTAGAAAACGTCGATTTGAGAATCTTAAAATTTTTTTTTACGGTCTAGAGAACGTTTTATGTTAATAAAAAAAGAAGCTATTGATAAATCTGTTAGAAATAAAAACTGACGTTACTTTTAATCGATTTGAGCACATTGCGGAAACTAACATTCACTTTAATATTAATTTAGGAAACATATATATTTTTTTCACTTTTTCGATTATATTGCTAAAAGCTGTTGATGAAACAGTTAAAAAATGATAGGAGGCGTTCTAATAATTAAATGCGATAACCTAGTGCAAAAATATTGCACTTACATAATCTTTCTTTTGGTTTATAACGTCTCTATACATATACCTATATATTATAAAAGCCACCATCAAAATCCGATATATTTTTTTTTTACAAGGAGTATTCATAATATTCTAACTGACTACCAAAAATTGCGCACTTGTGAATTTTATAAGTTAATTTTGTTTGCGTATCGGACTAAAAGATTTATGGACGATTTGGTTAAGCGACATTTGGGACCGCCCATTGAATGTTCTCAAAGAAGATTCATAAGTAGTTAGGTACGAATATTTTAATACTGATATTAAGCCAGTAACAGCTTAATACGGGTTGTTAGAAAAACGTCACACACCACCACGTTTTCGTTTAGATACGAATTGTAAAGAATATTCGAGCACGTGAAGACGTTTGAAGTTTGTTGATATTTAATGATGGATAGGTATATATGAATGGATAATAGCTGAAAATTTTAAATAGTCCACACTAAAAACATCGACGATTATATAATGTAGTGAGATACTGTTATTTATAGTAAGAATAAATTTAAAAAATCTGGTTATACTAAATAGCTATTCATAGGCGATATTTTTTTAATAGAAAGTACCTAAACAATTTTTTAATTATGTATATAAATGGCTAACCATGACTTGCACAAATTATCATAATATATTCCTAAAATGTGATTTATACAAAAATATAACGCTATTAATTCGGTATTAACACGAATTCAGCCATGGGTTAGTAAATGAGCTGTTGAATATTAATTCAGAACAGAATGTTTTATCAACCTCTGCTCTTATTCCAAAATTATCTTGTATGGTAAATTTATATGTATGAGAAGAAAGGCACAATCAATGAATTATTTCTGGTAATTCTTCCTACGTTATGGAATAGGCTACGTATATTCGGGGTCGCAAAAGCAATCCTTAAAGCTAAAATATATTTATATATAATATATATATATATATATATATATATATACTCGTATATATCGAGGCGAGACTTTGTATGTTACTTATATCACTTAGGTCTAAGGCCAACTGTCAGATTTATTGAATAACAAAAGTATTAGAGGTTTAACTATCGAGATAGACTCACCCGTATTCGACAAATATTATTTTTACGCAATATATAGCGTGTTAAGCTACATAATCTATTGGAAGTTAAATCAGTAAGAGCGTTGCAGCTATATAATGTATAATATAAAATAATTATTTCAACATACTATAAGACTAGAAATAAAAAGTTGAATACAAGACATCAAAACAGACAGGTGACATTTTAAATTACCAATTCTAATGGCCAGCGTTAATACTTCAACAAAATTCTTTACTAGTTTTGACCTACTTACTTAAGTAATACTCCTTTTAAGAAATTCGCTCGACAGGTATACAATGCAATACCGACAGTAGAAGGGAACGAGGGGTAGGCATAAAAGAATCCGCTGGATCGAAGTGCATCCATGGACCCCATCAATAAGATAAGATAAGATAATACCGACAGTGGAAAGCGATACAAAGCGCGGAATGTTGGCTGACGTTCTGCGACGTCACCTAACGTCGTTGGCAGCACGTGTCGCGAAACATTTGTGCCCTAGTGAATCCTTTTTACTCTTACAACAATCAAATACGACGAACACTCGTTTCATCCCATTTCTTTGACGATGTTGACTGTAATACTAGCTCTCAACCAGAATAGGCGACAGACTGTCGCAAGATGATAAATTAAAGTAGACTTTCCTTGGTCTAGACTGAGTTCACTTTTGGCTGTAAGTCTTCTTATAGGTTTTGGGGACAAGTTTTTATATCCAATACCCATCGAAGTCGAATCGATTTAATATCATATATAACAATATTATTAATAATTAAGTGTGATGAACTGATGAAACGGAAATAGCATTACATCGCTAATTATTTTCCTTATAAATAATTGCCTTAGTCTAATTTTATATCCATTGAATTCCTTATGCTCTTTGTATATGTCCACATATTTATTGTTTCTTTTAAACTGCACCTATATAAATTAATAATAATATGCATCCTTATATAATATATTGAGTGCAATTAAGTTTGTAAGCAAGTATATTATAATATATTATACTCATATTTAACGTTTAAGTTATATTACGAGTAAGTATATTAAATTATATTTAGTCAAAATCTGCTAATAAAAAGACAAGGAACTTTGCTACATAGGAGATGTTAGTAGTGACTTGTTGAAATCCTTACTAGTAAAAGGCTCGTTTAACAGCCTGGCCCCAAGCGATGAGACAAGGACCGCAAATTTGCGTCCCTTGATCCCACACACGATAATGTTTGTGTAGGCGTAACCTTCCAAGGGTGGTTGACGTAAAAGAATAGCCACTAATTTGGATGTACTAAGGAATTCAGAGACAAAATATTCGACAATTCAAAGACTTGTCCGTGACACCAACCACAGTAGGACACAAGTTTTAAAGTACAAAGGATATAGTAGAAGTTTCAAGTTCAAGTTTTAAATAAGTACAAAGGATATAAAAGAGCGATCCCTGAATACAACCTTTATAGAATTTCTATTTTCTATAGAATCTGTGTACTAACAGGAAAGCATAACATCAAGGTTTACAAAACAGTAGGAACATTTGTATAGATTTGGCCATTTCTGTTCTTTTAGGGGTTAGTTTATAACTATCAATAACTCTGCTTTGAATATGGGAATTATTATCATTGGCATAAAATATATGTTCTAAATTTAAAGACATTACAGTCGTTATATTCTTTAGATTGAGAAGAACGAAAATTATGAACTTAACTAATGGTTTAATTTTTAACTAAGTATATCGAAAAATCGGAAGAGACAACACTACAGATATAAATAGATGCTTCAACGTCCATAATAATTGATGTTACCGGAAATACTAATAAATTGAGTATTATGAGACACAAACACATGAGCATGTTAAAAATAACCAAACAGGAAAAGGTACCTATATAAATAGGTATAATGGCAAAATGCATTAGCGAATACTGAAACTATAATTGAATATGACGTAAATGGTTTGGTAATCTTATGTTCATGACATAATCTGTTTAAGATGTTGTCAGGTAATCACATTAATAACTAGCGGCCCGTCCCGGCTTCGCACGGGGGGACTTAAGATTTTTTTAAGGCCTCAGAAACGAAACTTTTCCCCCGTTTTTGAAACATTTTCGGTTACTGCTCCGCAACTATAAGACCTAGCGTGATATTATATAGCCTATGTTACTCGGGGATAATGTAGCTTTCCAAAGGTGAAAGAATTTTTGAAATCGGTCCAGTAGTTTCGGAGACTATTCATTACAAACATACAAAAATACAAAAATACAAAAATACAAATCTTTCCTCTTTATAATATTAATATTAAATATTATAATAAATAATAAATATAAATATATATATATAGTATAGATAAAGTTAAAAATAATTCTTACTTATACTTATCCTTACTTACTTTTTAGATGAAGAAGTGTTTACGAATCTCTAAGATGTAAGAAGTAATCGTTGAAAGCTGAGAGTGTTTTAATAAAATGTAGGTTAGGTAATGGAGAATTGCTATTTCTGTATGATTTATTAGATGCGTGTCCCGGACGCATTTTTCATCGATCCCTATTTTTCAAACTCGCATTTTGCTACGTTTGCATTTTGTCACATACAATTGAAATATATACGAGTCATAAGTACCTACTACTATTTCAATTGTTATAATTTTCTAAAGAAGATCTCGTTGAGGCACTTTTCCATCAATACATAGTATAAAACAAAGTCGCTTTTGCTGTATGTCCGTATGTATGCTTAGATCTTTAAAACTACGCAACGGATTTTGATGCGGTTTTTTTTAATAGATAGAGTGATTCTTAAGGAAGGTTTATAGCCCCCGTGTGAAACCGGGGCGGGTCGCTAGTTAATTATAAAACGTCTTTCCGTTTTATTTAGTTTAACTGTAATGTAATGTTTTGAAACTGAAATTTCGTTCATTGTTGTGTAAATTCTAAGCTTAGGTATGCTGTTGTTTTTCTTTTGTCCGCCTTCATATTAAAATAAATTAACAATTTGTATCCTTAGAATGAAACAATTATAAGGGATTTAACAAGGATAATAATTTCCAATTGCCGATAACTTTCGAAACTTTATACTTCCCATATACGTAGCACGACTAAGCTGACGAGTCTAACGCTAACTTAACTTTAGCGTTAGACTATCTTCAGCTCAACGCAATAACCGTGAAGACATCAGATATTATTATCTTTATCATTCTTATTTTGGACCACGAGCGCTATATTTCCACAGTGCCTTCATAACGCAATCAGGTATATTGTCATGTCCAATATACATAAATTACAAATTGATAACCAATTATAGCTTTGTATGTATTGTGGCGATTATAAAAGACAGGAGTGTCTGAACCATCTTCAGCTATATTTGGTATTGATTGTCAGCTTTTACCTGATCGTTCAGAGACCTACCCTCCCTATCTATTCGGTATGTACTTATGTAGTTTGTTGTAGAGGTTGCAACCCATTGTCGATATTGGCCAAGTAGTAATATGTTTTTAACGATAATGTTCTGTTTTGAATAGGTTGTTGTGATAGAGATTCTAGAATAATGGTTACGAATCTCTAAAAGAGTGGATCAAGAATAAATTGATTCGACTGTTTATAAGTGTGTTTATATAAAAGGCCTCCTTATAATACGGGCCTTGACAGATAGTTATTTCACGTAGGTACTTTTAGTTTATCTATAATGTTGCTATAAATTAACTCTAATTAAGATAATTATTGGAAGTTTAGATGCTGTATTTATGTAGGTAGAGGTACTTTAATTTTGTTTGTGTAGGTAGGGTCTAATTGCTGTTTACAAATAACCCCACAGGTAGATGTGGCAAAATTTAATTAGGACAAATATGTAAAAGTTTTTTTATTCATATATAGGTATATAACTACTAGGTGTTTTTTAACTGTCCCATATTTATGGTATCTTCTTGTAAAATATTAGTAAAATATAGTGATTTTTTAAAAATACCTTTGTTCTGTACGTTATGAAAGGAACCTCTGTGCAAAATTTCAGGTATCTAACCCTTATAGTTTGTCTAAACCTGCGTTGATATGTCAGCCATTGAGTCAGTTTCTCCTTTTATATATAGATAGCTTCTGCCCGCGACTTCGTCCGCGTGGAACTCCTCCTTTTTTGTAGTCGGTTAAAAAGTAGCCTATGTCCTTTCTCAGGCTCCAGACTTTCTTTGTACCAAGTTTCATTTAAATTTAGCGTGACAGCGTAACAGACAGACAGACAGAGTTACTTTCGCATTTATAATATTAGTAGGGATAAAATGAGCTATAATACTGTGGCGTATAGTATGCGATATATTCAATGTCACTGTTATCATAATGTTATACTATCAGTTAATAAATACTACTATTATAGTACACCATGTCTTTGAGTTCAAGGTAAATTTATCCATTTCCTTGCCACGACCGGTCAATTACATTATACGTGATTTATTATTTATTACTAGGTACTGGTTAATATTGGTAACATATTTTCTTATCTGTGCATCTTTAGCAACTTTTGACGTTTGATCTTTAAAAAATAAACTCTCTTTTCTCTTCGCATAGTTTTATTTTTAACCGACTTCAAAAAAAGGAGCATATACTCAATTCGTCGGGATCTTTTTCAAATTCTACAATATGAATTAAAATCCCATGCTCTAGTCTAGTCTAGTTACATTAATGTAGAAAATTATATTTCTTTTCAAAAAGCGATACGATTTTAGCCTATCTCGAGGAACTAATAAAGCTACTAAGTAGGTAAACACTGTAAAGCAAAATTATAATATCTATTACATACTAATATAAATAGCTGACGAGTTTGTTCGTTTGTGCTAATCTCAGGAACTCAGTAGTAGTCTTATTTGAAATTCTTTCAGTGGTAGTTATATAGCTCATTTATCGAGGAAGCGTGATATATATATATCACGCTAAAATATGATCTAAGCAGTAGGTAAGTGACTAATCCACGCGGACGAAGTCGCAGACAAAAGGTAATTCAAGGTAATATTAATTAATATCCGATATGTGTTTGGCAGGATGAAGATTGTATTCAGAATGGCGTGCAATTGAAAGGGCCTATCTCCAGAAGCAAACTGGAATAAGCTAACTATGAAGATAACACAGCAAACAACAAATATACTTTAAAAAAATAAACTTAAAAAAGCTTAAAAGTCTCTCAGTGTAAGTGAATAAACAGCCGGCTTATAGGTATTTGTTATTGGAAGCCGGTCAATTATTATAATATCCTTTATTGTGTAATATTAAATTTGTACGTAAACATTTATTTTTGTCGTCTTGGTAATATTATAAGGTATCAAAACTATAGGACTAAAATACTTGCCCTTGACATACATCTTTATAAAAAGAAATGAGAAGTCTACTATTTAAACACATTATTATAGAAAATGGTATAATTTAAAAATGATGTTTCCAAATAGCAATGCTTAATAGCATAAAATTGCATAACCTAGGAGTATAAATAAATACCGACCTACGAATAGACCTTATCTATTTAAGGCTAATTATTGCGATATTTCTGCCGACTGAGATAACAGTTCCACATTTATTGATTCGTCGCATCACAAAAATGATTCCGTTATGCTTAAGATGTGTCTCGTTTCTGTTTTATATTAATGTTGTTTTTCTGGATCAATATGATTATATTTAAGTTTTATCTTTATTGATCGGAATGAAAAAATTATAACGGATTTAAATCGAGTATTTGATTTTATTTAAAACGCGAGTTAAATCCGTTATAATTGTTTCATTCCAAGGTATAATAACCGCCAAAGCATCAGTTTTTTTAATACATTATTATGTTAAAACATTTAAGTTCTAGTTTGTTGGTTGTATAGAAGAGACGTATTATTAACATCCTTAAAATTGAAGGTAACCTTGCTTTTTTACTTTAAAATTAGACAATAAAGTTTTCTTGGTAAACGTGTGCAAATCAAATAATTCTTCGTCGTGATATATGCAGTTATTCACAAGTACGAAGAGTAAAGGTCATCATTATTAAAAAACTTACATTTTAGAATAGTTTCTATTCGCGACTACGTTTAGGCACGGTAAGCTCACGTAAACTCACGTTTTACCTCCTTAGGAGGTGAATTTTCAAAAATCCTTTCTTAGTGCTCCTCTGCGTTAATAAAAGGAACCTCTGGCCCTGTGCAAAATTTTAAGTTTCCAACTCATAGGTATAGGTAGTTATCTGCGTTGGAATAGCATTAAATCACTTTTTTCATTTTACATATTATTATATACGTGTAGATTAAGAGTAGGTATTACTTGAATGCATATTTAGATAGGAAGATGTATTGGAAACTGCTTCTGAGATTTTTTTTATCAATTAGGTACTATTACTATAATAATATATACTACTATATATGTTACTATATACTTATATTTAGGCAATCGGTTTCAAATAAACATATGTGTTTACATTTAGTACCTTTTAAGTTTCTTGCTAAAAATACACTTAATTCATTAAGATTCTCAGACTGAATTAAACGCAAATGAGTTGTAAAAAAATATTTATTGACACATTAACCTTAATACAAGTGAAGTGCAGGTTCGGTGCCTGTCAAACCAGTTGCCAATTTGGTATATTTCCCCCGAACACTTGAAAATAACAAGGAGCTAAAAGCATTCAATTAATTAAGTAAGTCTACGTACGCCTTTAAGTATTTCATTTCTTAGTTTTATGTAGGTTCTTACGTCATTTTTAAAAATAGCATTTATTTATCTACACTAATATAATAAATAGGAAAGGTTTATTTTTATATTGAATAGCTTCCTCAACAACTGGACAAAATTCCTCTACTGTTGAGAAGCTACACTACCTCCGAGAGGCTCTAGGAATATTTTAAATTTTAAAACTGGAATACGTGCGAAGTCGGGGCTGGCCGCTAGTATATAGGTATAGCTGCGTCTATTGCGTCCGCCATTGGATATAAGATTTCCCATCTCCTGCCAGACGAATCATTGCTATCCCCATCCATTTCATACCAGCTTACTAGCAAATGTCATTTGTTAGCGCAAGGTGATCTACCTCTACAGATCACCCTTGCAATAGACAAGGTCTCCTTTCCAGAAGTCGCCACGCCCAACAACTGAAATGCATCCTGGCACTGTCGCGCAAATCTCCATTTTGTACTCTTAAACGATATTTATAGAATAATACCTAGGTACCTAATAGAATTTATGTGCATTACGAAAAATACTTAATTTATCGCAACAAAAAAAGATTAAACTAATATAGACAGAAACCTTTGGAAGAAGTTTTTGGTTAGATCTTATTTAGGTAAGTACCTATTACTTTTACAACATTTCCAATATTAATAAAATTACCTTAATAGTCTAAACTCATTAAACTAAAAGCAATAGCCAAGTGTACCGCTATGAAACAAGGAACTTAATGTTTTGGAGTTATAGCAATAGTTAAATCCGTTTTAATTAATAGAACCCTACAGTACCCGTCAGGTTAAGAACTCTCCGAATTCGTCAGGTACCTCGCGTTATTAAATTCCTGAAATCTGTAATTACATAATTGTATTTAGTTTATGTAACTACAAGATAAGCACTTACTAGCATGTGCTCACGTAATATGCGAGTACCTATATTATAAACCCGTAATACTTGTTAAAAAAAATCGATTTTGCTCTGATTGTAAGGACTGATAAGAAATTATGCTGTAGGTTAGTACAACCCATTATATGATAAGGTTTTTTATCCAAAACCAGTTCATTTCATTCTGATCATTTTATAAATTTGCATTATTTGTTTAATAAATCAATGACTAATTCATACACCTAAATAGTGCAAATATGGTAGCTATTAATTAGAAGTAGAACATCTCAATTCTCGAAAGGACATCTTAAAAAATCCTAAGTGTTTTGTAGGTATTTGTAAACACTGAATATTGAGTGATAGATAGTATTTAATTATATTAATAAGGCTTTGGCAACGTAGGTACATACATTATCTTTTAGATCTGCGAATTCCTTGGTAGAAATACAAAGTTACGCAGATAATGTGACCTCAAGTGTTATCATTTTCCTTACTTTCTATTAAATCAACAATATTTTTAGAAGAAATAACTACTTAAACACAATTTCAAAAAATTACTCCAATATTGCATAAGCAAAGAACTGAAATCCTGTAACTATAATCCGTAATTTGATTATAAACGCGATATTATCATCATTACCATCTTTTTTAAAAAAACTCAAAGAAGATACAATCAATTTGAAGACATTAAACCAGTGTTATTATATGTAAATGGTTTCTTCAAAAACACGCCAGCAACAACCTTGCGCTATGTTAAGTTATACCTAATGTTTATAATAAGTTGGTACCAGACGAATAACAAGTTGCAATTATAATATTATCGTCACCCTGCAACGGATTTTCGTCGCGCCCGTAAAGTATAAATTTAAATTCTTTTGTTGAAATCGTAATTTGCATACACCACGTCACAATAACCCGGCTCGTTTGAACAGCTGAATCGAATAAACCCGTAAATAGATCAAAAACATACGATCATCGCATTCGTGTCATACGTACATATTTTTTTGAATAAATGGTAATTTTGCGCTTTACCGACTAATCTAATCTACAAACCAAATTCCTGATTCGAGTTTGAGCACTTTTTTTATACACTTGTACGCATTTTCGACACTGATTTAAGCACTTTCTGGAATGTGATTTCGAACACTTTTCTGTTATTTTTAAGCACAGTTTAGAAGCGCGTGGTCGAGTTTGTTCGAGTTTTGTTTCCCGCGTTTTAGTCGGCCAGCACGCGTACGCCCTCGCTGACAGCTGTATTAAGACTGAGTAAATGATAACCCTGAGGCACTCCGCTGCGATTCGCTACACAACGCGCGTTTAACTTGTGGTTTATTTTTCAAAAATAAGCCAATGTAGTCACTAATAATTTTCTAAGCGATTTAATACTTATTCGGGAATGTATAACTTATTCAATATTAAGTTGTAGTAAAAAGATTTTGTGAATTTGTACTACACGAGGAAAGAAATAATATTGGTATACCGACGGGAAATATTAAAAACGGCCAAGTGCAAGTCGGATACGCGCACGAATGGTTCCGTACCATTATCTGAAATCTGTAAACTGACAAATAAAATCACGTTAGTTGTATGGGAGCCTTGATTTTTATTATGTCATTGTGTTGCTGGGGCAACATAAATACATTTATCAGTGAAAATTTCAACTAGCTAACTATCACGATTCATGAGATACAGCCCGGTGATAGACGCACAGCGGATTCTCATTAATACCGGGACCCTATTACTGAGATTCCGCTGTCCGTCCATTTTACCGTTTGGGTAGGTACGGAACCCTACAAATAAATTTAATTGTGTATTTTAGTCGATATTTTAATAAGCTTACCTACTACTAATGCCGTTCACCTACTATCGAGACTGCTTAAGCAGGTTAAAAGGGGCATGTGGTGAGACAGTCATTTCGAAGAGCTACTTAACTATACGACTATTTTATCTACCACTAATCAAATTTTGAGACCCTGTTCTCATCTAATAGACGGAGAATCTGACTCAACTCGAGTAATGAAGACTTGATTCTTAATAGGAAATATTTAAAAAAAGGATTTTCGGAGTCTGTGAGTACTTTTTATACCAAAAACCATTATCTAAGGTATGAAAAAGGGGGGTGGAAGTTTTTATGGGAAATAAATAACTAATGAACTGATTTCAATTAAATAGCCTGCGCCTTGTGGAAAACGAGATGTAAGGGGGCCTAAAGGGAGGGAATTTACTACGAATATGGGATAATTTATGCATCATTTAAGCTTCCCAAAGTACTCATTGTATGCAGACTAAGTCGCGGTTAGAAGCTAGTGTCCTCTAAACCACAGAAGCATGTAGGTAAAGTATAAACCACAGAACGTAGGAATCCGTCTTGAAATCTTTACTAAGTTCGACGGCCTGTTAGCCTAATCCTAATCCTGTCGGGACTGACGTCAAACGTTAGTATGTTGGGCACAAGCTTTCGTTGTAAGATGTCTTATATGAATTTACGTACCTATTTTTATTCATTGATTTCGGATTGACCTTAGTTTGTTTTGGAAACAGTTATAGTGGATTTAACTAACATATTTATATCATTTGCTGTTTCGAAAACAGTTCCCATATTCATAGCACAACTGAGCTGACAATAGTCTAACACAAAGTCCTTTTTAATTGTTTCTTGTAATCAGTAGGTACCTACCTAATAACCGTGAAGGCATCCGATGTTTTATTTTTTTTATTTTATTTACGTTTTATTGATTAGAATAGTTAATTATTAGAACATCGTACTAAACAATAAGATATGATATTATAATTATAAATGTTGCTTAATATTATGTAATTAGAAATATGCGAACTGTCTAGATATTTATTTATTACGTAAACGTCACTAAAAGTTAATTTGCCTTAATAATTATAAATATCTATGGACAACTAACACAACACACAATTGATCTAGACCTAATCAAGTTCATATAGCCATCTATGAACTTACTACCTAGGTTTTAACTAGCATCATTAGTATTTGTGGCTTTCATCTAATAATTAAATCCAGGTCTCAACCAGTTTTAACTGATTGAGGAAAAAATCGGCACATTTCTATAAAAATACAGCAAAAACATAACATACCGATTGTATAAATACTATATAGTATGAAAATATAAATACGATATTTTTATTCTAATGTTATAAACGTGTGTCGCACAAGGGTAACGTCTAGCAGTCTTTCAACTCAGAAATAACCTTTGCAATCTTCAACTCAACAATACCGGTTTCAAAGAATTAAACACGTCAAAATAAAAACTCCTAAAATAGAATTGACAACATTTGGACGAACGTTTTAGCGCTTATTTTATTGCAAGTGAAATAAAGTAAATGCAATTAATTCTGCTACTTTGACGGTTTGCAAATAACATTTAATTCATTTGTAATTAAATAGTTTTCGGTATTATTTCAGCTTGGCCATTGAAACTTGTTAATTATAAAATTATAAATTTATTTTCAAATTCCTATACCTATATATTATGTAATATTTTCCTATGTACAAAACTTGGAATATAACAACTGTAACGGATTTAACTCGCGTACTGTCTATATTATTTTGTTTCGAACATTGTACAGTTTTCATATTCACAATGGACTGAGCTAACGATAGTTTAACACGACACATTATAGTAGGTTGTCTTAAAATAACGTCAGCATATAAATTGATAAAAGCGAGATAAATACCTTATAGTTGGAATTAAACAACTTTAACGGATTTAACTCGCGTATTTTATTTTTATTTGCTGACGTTTCGGAGCCTTTACAGATTCCATAATCGTAGCACGACTGAGCTCACAATAGTCTTATGCTAAAGTGTGTTCTCCACGGACACAAACCGTACACCGACGCACAGGCAGCTGCCGCGCGGCATGCGGCCTCACCCACACCTAGCATACTCGATAGTGTTACACCGGCCCCGCCGGCGGGGTCGAAGACGTCCACATACACCCGGCGCGCGTCGGACTTATCCGCAGGGACCTTCTGTTCCCTTGCAACAAAATAGTCGTGTCAACACACCTCCTGACGGCCCGGGCCGAGGTGCGACCCCCCCCACCTTGGGGGGCCCTCGGGTCGGTCAGGGCTAAAAACCCTAAACCCAACCCAAAAGGCTTAAGAGTCTCCTTTCAGGAGTCTCGCCACCCGTCCGGTTTTGCAGTGAAGGCCCATTAGCTGGCCAACTGCGCTTCAGTATTCAGTTCGAAAAAAAAAAATGTTTAAATGTATAATAACCGCGAAGGCATCAGAAATTAATATTCCCTTATAGTTGTTGTAGAATAATCGCGAAAGCATCAGATGTTACTTGTTTTTTCCTTACTTATAATTTGAACACTTAAATAACATGACACAGCTACAAAGCTATTATTAGGTAAATTGTCAAAACAACCACAGTTGTTTTTATGTCAAGCAGCAATATTTTTTTATGCCTAAAAAAAAACTTGTTGCAAAACTATAGGTACCTACCTACACTTTTCCACAGTTTATCAAGCATCATAATATTATTATATTAACTCTTTTAAATTATTATTATTTAAAACCTAAAGGGTGTCAATGGAAGGGTTAGGGCGAAGACAGCCGTTGAATTTTGTTAAAAAATCGAAATCGTTTAACATTATCCCAACTTACAAGTAATAAAATAATAACGCTTAGAACTTTCTTTCAAGACAACTTTATCAGCTTCAATTGTTACAAAGCTTTTCTTTTTAAACGACTTTCAAATTCTGACATGAGAAAAAAGGCACCTTCAGACCAGCACCTAAAGATTTTTTATCTTTATAGATAATGCTTGTAACTTGTAACGTTTGCGGGTAATTTCCATGTTAAGAAGCAGACGTTTAATCGGTGCACCGACAAAGCTGGAATATAACTTTCCCTTTAAAATTACAAGTTCCAAAGCGCTTGTAGCAAAATTTTGTTGAAGAACATTCTCTTTATCACCTCACGCGCAACTTGAGAAGTGAGTTTAAGCATTTACAAAATCCAATGAATCATACCTATTTATTATATGTAGGTATAGTGATATGAAATATAAAACAATGTTTTTAAAAGAGAGATATTGTAAACTTTAGGAAATTTGCTATTTGTATGCCTACTTTGTCTTGTCGTTTTCAGTTGGTTTTTGATTATGAGAATCGTCCCAATAGGCAAAGTATTTCTGTATAATTCAGAAACCACTGATACTCTTCTAACAAAAGTATTGTGGTAAACTCCTTCCTCAACTATATAAGGCTGTTAACATGATATATGTTAGATGTAGGTATAATTACATACCTACTCCTATAACTACGCCAAATCTTTTTTAATAATGAAAATAAAAAAGCAATAAGAAAAGAAAATAAATACTGATTTTGATTGTTAGGTAATCAGTCATTTTACTCTACGTACGTGGATGACCTGATGACCAAGTGATGAGGCATTTGGGTGGAGATACTTAGTTAGTTCGAACACCGCAGGATCCAAAGTTTAGTTAAAGAATACGTTTAGATTTATCAGTAGGTACCCTTGGTGGGTAATCGAATTTGGTTAATCCGTATTTTCAGGGTTCCATACCCAAAAGGTAAAACAGGACCCTATTACTGAGACTCCTCTATCCGTCCGTCCATCTGTTATCTCATGAACTGTGATAATAACTTAGTTGAAATTTTGATACATGATGCATTTCTGAAGCCGCAGAACGACAAATAAATGGGGCTTTTATGCACCATACGCAAATCCTACTCGCACTCGATCGATTTTTTTAAAGTAAGTATTACAAATTAATTTGTGGAATAATTAGGTACATCTAGCTGGTGTACGTACCATACCTCAAGCTGGTATGTATAAATTTGTTTCGCTGTTCCACATAATTTATATGGCATTATGATAATATTATAGCAAACAGATAACATATAAGAACGAGTTATGGGATTTATCGTTAATTTTCTCAAACATATTTACAATCTACTTCCTGCATACCTACTTCTAATATCTTTTATTTACTATGTTTACCTATACTATGTTAGGTAGCATAGTAACAATGTAGCTTGACTTTGCGTTTATAGAAATATTAATAATCTAATCGAAAAGTAAATTGCAAACTTAGTTAATAGTACATTACAGACGGCGCAGGGAAGTGACGGCTTGCGAGCCGAGTATACAGTATAGACGGCCGACCGAAGGGAGGCCGGATATTGTTACGAGGCTTGCAAGCCCCTTCCCGGCTAGGCATGTATAGTGCTTTTCTCAAAGTAATGCAATGAAATAAATAAATACAACATTCAAATAAAATAAATTACACTTGAATAACAGAATTTTTTATTTTTTTTACACCAAATACAACTTGATTACTTTATTCCGTTCTTGAGAATCACAACTTCCAACATGTACCAGTAAATCCCTTTACTTAACAACTTCTAGTTATCAATCGTATTAGCGTATAAGTCTTGAACAGGCCGTTAACCTCCAACCTCTAAACATTGCGAATTCATTTTACAATATTTGTCCAAAGACAGCCATCTCCTTTTTCGTTCCCGCGACTTCTACCATGACAGCTCTGATTGCTGCTCGCCGCTGATTGGCCACGCTCGCTCGTCCGCCATTGGTCAAAATATACAATAGCCAATCATAGATCAGCGCGAATGTTGCCATTCGTAACTTAAATATACCAGTAAAACTAAACAAATAACAATACTTTTTAAAAATCATGACAAGTATAAAATTAAAATTAATCTAATAATACAGATTCTTTTTAACCGACGAAAAAAACGGAGGAGGTTCTCAAGTCGACGCGTATATTTTTTTTTTTTTTTTTTTTTAATGTATGACCACGCATAACTTTTGATAGAGTGGTTCGATTTTGATAATTCTTTTTTTAATGGAAAGGGTATACTCCAAAGTTGGCCCCAATATACTTTGAAAAAAAAAATATAATGTTAAGGGTAGGAAAATGGGGGTGATTGATTTTTTCACCGATTGTATCGTAATTGTATCGTATGACCACACGTAACTTGTTACAGAGTAGTCCGATTTTTATAATTCTTTTTTTATTTTATAGGGCATAAGTACTTTAAAGTTCATCCCATAGAAGTTAAAAAAAAATAACCTACCCTAAGGGTGGGAAAATAGGGGCAATTTATTGTTTACTCACAGATCTGAAAGTATTTACATATTATTATATAAAGTTATGATAATTCTTTCTCTAATTGTTGGGTGTTATTGATCTGACGTGTCTGTCTGTGTGTGTGTGTGTGTGTGTGTGTATGTATATATGTGTGTGAGTGAGTGTGTGTGTGTACGTGTGAGTGAGTGTGAGTGTGTTGCTCTGTTTGGTCTAATTGTTGGGTGTTATTGATCTGACGTGTCTCTGTGTGTGTGTGTGTGTGTGTGTGTGTGTGTGTGTGTGTGTGTGTGTGTGTGTGTGTGTGTGTGTGTGTGTGTGTGTGTGTGTGTGTGTGTGTGTGTGTGTGTGTGTGTGTGTGTAAGTAATATATGTCTACAAATATACTAGAGTGGGGTATCAAATGAAAGAGGATCACATGTACATTAAAAAAATACATGTTAAATGGAAATTGGTAAAAAATATAATATGTAGCAGGTACGTACCTACTTACAAAAAATTCGGAATAAAAATATTAACAAACCCCCTAAATCAAAAACCCAGAAACCCTCTAAAAAGTACCTATTAATATTTTTACAGAGAAAACGTTTTGTCGGGGAGAGTTCAGGTAGAGTGTAAATTGTAGATTGTAAATATACGTACACCTAAATGAGGAACGATTCTTCCGATGTGATGTTTTCTTTGTAGAAATATTAATACTAAGGTACCTGTCTAATACGTTTTTACTATTGCCATTATAAAGCTGAGTTATTAAAAAAAAAATAAAAAAAAACTTAAGAATAATAATGAGTTTTAGACCTGCTAGTCTCCTGTGTGGAGACCTCTCAGTCTCTGCATCTCTGCTAAAGCTCGTTCATCGTGAGGTTTGTGTAATACCTTATTTGGCTCTAGGTCAGATAAAGCAATACCCTCAAGTGTTTTTACTCTACTAAGTGCCACATATGCCTGCCCTTTGGCAAACACTTTTTTTCCCAGGTCGATTACAGCTTTATCAAGGGTCGTACCTTGTAGTTTATGTACCGTGACAGCCCAACATAAAATTATCGGCAACATCCTGCGTTCAATGTCGCCATAACCCTTTGTACCTTGAAAAGTTGCAACCACTGGAGGTATGGCGACACAACCATCTTTATCCTTTAATCGGCCTCCTATGCTTTCATCGTCAAATTCAATTAATATGGAATCCGGTAATTCCCCTTCCTCTAGTTGATCCCTGCGTAGTGATGGCCATTTTATTGATTTTACAATACCCATAGCACCATTGACGAGGCCGTCGGATACTGCTATATTACGTCTCAACATCACACGGGATTGGACAGCTAATTTTACCTCAGATAAAAGTCCACCACAATTGTTCACATCTTTTGGAATAACATTATCAGGAGGTGTCTTTCCATAGGTAGCAACTTCACGAGACTCATCTATGGAAAGGATTTTATAGACGCGATTTTGTTTTGAATTTATAGCTGTCATCTCATTATTATATTCATCAACCTGTTTGACGGTCGGGAATATTCGAACCACAACCCCATCCTTAAACTCTTCACCTAAAGCCACCCTTCGTCTCTGACAGAGCAGTTCCAGTTGACCTGTCGTCAATTCGCCAACGCGTAAATTGTTTAAAAGGTCAACAAACTCTGTATCATTTCGTTGTCTCATGTTGATCGTTAATTCGCAGAATGAAAATGTGTGCCATAAATTAACTTCTGCAGCATTCCAAGGTGGCTGTACAAAGCACCAATGTCCTTTTACAGGAGGCAGTTGCATGATGTCCCCAAAGAGAACAATATTTATGCCACCAAATAATTTATCATTATTTTTGAATTCCTGTAGCCGCAAATGAATCATTCGTAAGTTTTCGTAGGAAACCATAGATACTTCGTCAATCACTAACCAACTTATGTTACGCCATTTACGTCTTTCCTGTTCTAGCTTTTCACCAGTTAAGCGTCTATATGCAGTTGAATTACCTTTTTCGATGGGTAAAGAAAAAAGAGAATGCAATGTTTTCCCAAATATCTGGCGGGCGGCAACGCCAGTCAATGAACCTACCTCAACAAATTTAGGCTTTAGAAGCAAATCAACTGTAGGCGCATAGCACCGCTTGATGTGCTCCACGAGTAATTTTAAAACAAATGATTTGCCGCTGCCAGCTCCTCCAGTTATAAAGAGCAATAACTTTTCATCGTCACCATGTAAATCTTTTTCAATGGCCGTAGAAATTCTTTGAAATAAATCCTTCTGCTGTATGTTTAAACCTCTCATATTAGTTAAAAAAACATCATCGATCATTGCACCTCTTTCCTCTACATCTTCACAGTAGTCGTCTTGATATAGATTAATTTCTTCATCGGCGTTTATGATTTGGACGTCCCTGATATTTTCGAAACCCGTTTCACGGGCACGATTTTCACAACGCGTTTCACGGGCAATATTTAAAGCAGTTGCCTGCGCAAGTGCCTGTTGAATTACCTGTTCTGCATGAGCGAAATCTTCAGTACTAACATTAGTCAACAGAGGCCTTAATTCGTCTTTTCGTCTAAGGAAACAAGATTCTGGAGTCTCGTCTTCTAACATTAGTTGATTTTCATCGCGAAACGGAATATGGCAAACAATCAAGCTGTAATAATACCCATCTTTGTCACTATTAAGCGTGTAGTAACGTGTACGTAACACAGCTGGCCTATTTCTTACTCGCATTCGAGAGCCGTCCCTCAATCGTATATATCTTATACTCATAGGTTCATTAACAGGTTCTCTCAGTTCGATATCACCATCTTCCTCGCTCCACACAATATTTGAAATCGTCTCATAACGCACAGCGAATTCTGCCAGACTTATATTTTCTAGCTCATCAGGCCTCAAAGCGTAACGGTCAAAAATGTTATTATATATTGAAGTTTCATCCCCTTCAAACCGTAACAAACGAAAGCGTTGATTTGGCATGCAGCTATTCACAAATATTGTTTTACGAGAACTCATTTTAAGCGGCAGATGGCAAAGGCGATATGCACATTCGGGAGCACTTACCAATCGTTGCGAAAGTATAGCCATAGAGACCGCAAACAGTTGGTTCCACACTGTGCCACCCCCTCGTTTAGCTTTTGTGATTGCTTGGCGGACCACGTCTCCTGTGTCGTGAGGTTCACACTTACTTGCATATTTTGCAACGTAATACGCGACGGCAGAGATATTTCCGCATGGCTGAATGTCCATGTTTCCTTCCCAAAGACTAAGAATTTCAGGACTATAGTTATTAACCATAGTTTCTTGAGAAGTTCTTCGCAAGATACAAAATCGACCATTGTTGGCAAGTGCTTCATCAGGACCCAAACATAAGGTGGCCTCACTTGGAGCCCTGGGAAACCCAAAACGACAACAATGGTTGGTGCGGTCTTTGTAGCAGGTATTGGTATGTCTATGCATTTGAACATTTTTGACAAGATTTGATAAATCAGTGTTATGGGGGTCCAAAGAACAAGAAACAACTCTTTCGATTACCCTTATTCCTTCACTTGTCGAAAAATCAGGAATATCTTCACACCAGACCAACATGTGCAAGTGTGGACTTCCTCTATTCTGGAACTCTATCCTATACCAATAGTCTACGATACTTCCACCCAAGCAGTCATTATTTAGTTTTAAATAACGCATAAGAGCATAAACTCTTATTGTGAATTGTCTGGCAACAACCACTGGATATTTTTGTACCAATTTTAGTCGTTCAGGAAATGTTATGCTATCTATATCATTTACATTGCGGCCATCCGCAATGAGCAAGGCTTTTATCATATCCGGCCAATTTAGATCATTGCACGAAAAAGTCATAAACCAGGTCGGAGGCCCTAAACTTCTTACCATAGCAATCAACTCCGAACAGCATCGTCTCCAGTATGAAGCAGAGCCTCGCACATTTCTCATAGTTAGATGCATATTGTCAATCAATCCTTGGGGTGTAAGTTCTCCATGTCCCTGTCGCATTCTGCATGAAACTGACACACTAGCTTTAGCTCGAAAATACTCGACTACAGATAAAGCAAAAAATAAATAATCGTTTCTCTGGAACCTTTTATCATTACTCATTATACGAGCTTGGAAGTAGTCTAATGGAGTAATCGGAACCTCTCTTTCTTCACCAAATCCATTTTTTCCGTCAGGAAATAAAAAGTACCAGCCCAACTCTTCCATTCTCTTTTCGCGTTCATAATTTAGGGGCGGTGCTGTTTTTCTTTTAACTTCTTGTAGTCTTACTTCGTCTTCTGGGTTAGGGTTGTTTATAGTAACAACGCTGTCCAAATTAGGTACTCTTTCATCTATATTCCTAAGCATACTGGTTGTGAAAATATATCTGGTTTCTGTATTATAATTTTGCTGTAATTGTGGGTCAGTTAAGTCTTCTTCCATGTTCCTATTATTTTCTTCTGGCGATTGTTGCACGATAATAGATGTATGCAGATCTTGCGATTGGTGACAATTAGATGATTGATGTTGTTGTTGAATTTCTGAAGATGTTTGTGTATGTTGCTGTAACTGTTCCAGTTCATTTTCAGGTATTATCGCAAGTGGTGTCAGTGAAAAAACATTTAGAGTCAACACGCTGACAGATGTGTTTTTAATCATCAAGTTTTTACGCACGATATTATGCAGATCATTAATACTTGTAGATCGTATACAACATGAAGTACCTCTCATTGGAGCTTTGAAACCTTTGGGACCTCGCGCGTGAGAGTCAAATAACCAGTAAGACATACCTTCAAGCTCTTGTCTACAATGGACTGCTATAGTTGTATTATTCAGAGTAAGTATGGCATAACTGTGATCCCTAAACACATTTATTAGAGCATTTGACAAATTGGGAAATCCTTCTTCACTATTATCGTTGTCTACGTGACCATTTAAGGCTGATTCATGACGAACATTGATATTAACTTTTCGATTGTTGTATGTGACATTAGGCAAAAGTTCAGTTGCCGCCAAATACTCAATATGTGCTTCTTCGGGATTGGGGATAGTTCGAGCCGCTATACAATCTCGATAATATTTATCTCCTACCAATAACATGTAATCAATGTCGCTTTTGCACCAATCATTAGGATTGATCAGAGAAAATGCCACGCTAGCAACAGTTGCAATCCCTGTGCATTGTCGACCTCGTGACTCTGGACTAAATCGTTCATTACCCTGATGAAAAGAACCATGTAATATAGATACATCGTTAGTTAAGGCAGTATAGTTATTTGTAGGTACAGTTGACCTTTCGGCAATTGGTTCTTCACTATCATGACCATGTGCGGTTTCATCAGCAATTTGTGTTATTGTAGAAATGTCGATTACAGAAGGAAAATATACACGAACATCTTTATAGAGTGCATTATTCCTTAGAAGCCACTGCAATGCTAACTGAAGTTTACCTATATCTATTTGAAACTCCCTAGTATTTTCTAAATTTTCACGACTTTCTACTACAAGCACTAATCCACATTGATTAGGTTGAAGCGGTAGTTGCTCCGCCAGCTCGACCACATCCTGAGCAAAAATAATTGCCTGCCCTTTACACCAGTCTTGGCTCAAACGATTTTGAACTTTAATTATTTTAAGAAATGGGACTACTCTGCAAATAAAACGTTTCTCAATTTCCGATAAGTCGTCAATTTCTGAAGGTATTGCAGCTACAGACATTTTATTCCAATAGGCCTGGGGTGGAGTATTATGTTTTTTAATATTATTTGAGCATCGTGAACAAGTAATTATATTACCTAAAGTTACCAATTCATTAGGCAAAATATAACCTAAATTTGAAGTTTGCAATTTGGTACGTTGCTGAGGATATAAACTTTTTTTGCATATTGAACACGGCAAGTCAGCATAAACATTAATCGCTTTCTTAAAGTTCTCTGCATTACACTGGTTTCTTCGCTCGCAAGCCGCTTGTCGCATCGCGCTCAAACGATTAGTTCTCTCCTCGGGAGATTCGTGAAGTATCACCATTGCGGAACGGTTTCGAGCAGCATCCAAACGCAGCAAATGTTCGTCTTCAGTTTCATTCGAAAGTCGCTCTCGGATCATTTCTAAACGATGAGCGCGCTGCTCTTGACTTTCATTTATAAGACGCTCTCTTATAAGGTCTAAGCGATGAGCGCGCTGCTCATCACTCTCGTTTATAAGTCGCTCTCTTATAAGGTCTAAGCGATGAGCGCGCTGCTCATCACCCTCATTTATAAGTCGCTCTCTTATAAGGCCTAAGCGATGAGCGCGCTGCTCATCACTCTCATTTGTAAGTCGTTCTCGTATAAGGTCTAAGCGATGAGCGCGCTGCTCATCACTCTCATTTGATAGTCGCTCTCTTACTAGATCTAAGCGACGAGCGCGCTGCTTTTCACATTCTTGCGATAACCTATAGTTATTGTAGTTTCTCATCCTCGACAATCTATCCTCACGCTGATCTAAACTCTCCTGTGAACGTATTAATCTAATTCTATTTCTATTTACTTTCAACCTTTTTTTTTTCTCATTACTAGATTCTTCTGAGTATCTTTTTCTCATTCGAATAGAATTTTTTGTTGTTGACTTACCCATGTTGATATATAAAGCTTGTTTTTTTTAAGTATTTATATTACAGAAATATTAGAACCACAGAAAATTATGAAATAAAGACTTTTTTAAAAAAAATTAAACCGCCGAAAAAAAGGAAATAAAAAAGAGAAATAAGAAAAAAGAAATAATAAAAAAAAGGAAATAAAACTAAAATAATAAAAAAGGAAATAAAAAAGGGAAATAAGAAATAATAAAAAAAGGAAATAAAACTAAAATACTTAATAAAAAAGGAAATAAAATAAAAAAAGGAAATATAATCGGACAACAAGAAATACAATAACGCACTAAAAAGAAAAAAATAATAATTTTGTTTTTAATAACGCAAATGAATATCTACCCTACATTTACAATTATAATCTATTTATATACAATTTCTATATGCCTACCTAATACAATCGCTACGCTTATATCAATTTAATTACCTACATCTAGAAAGTACGAACTATATAGGTACATATTTCTGAAATCAATCACACAAATCTGCGTATTTACTTATATATTTACAATCTATTTTTGGAGTCGGTGCCAGCCTCTAACAAACAAATTTGAAATAGGTACCTATGTTAAGTCTATTAGTACGAAACGTTAACGTGTAGTTTATTTATACGTTAATTCCTAAGTAGAAAATCTGATCTACAAAAAACGTTATTAGTCAACTAGGTACCTACTCATAAACACAAACAACATATAAAGAGACTATAATATTAATAATAATATTAAATAAATACAAATATTAATGAAAAGGGTAGTCCTAATACAAGAAATAGCTAACGTCTTAAGATTACTCATCCATTAGCCAGACCAAGTAAAATTGCGCATTAAACATTCGATATTTTGACACGACCGTCAATGACGTCTGCCCTCACGCGTCTGCCCGCGTTCGGGTCGCGTACTCCACCGCGTGCCCCTCTCCTCGCTCCGCCCGCACGTTTGTAAGCAGCGCGAGCGCCCGCCTTGTATTGGGCGCTTGGCGGAGTTTGCACTTTTGGAATGTGTTGCCTTCTACTCTTCACTAAGGTGCTCAAGTCTGTTAGAGGCTGGCACCGACTCCAAAAATAGATTGTAAATATATAAGTAAATACGCAGATTTGTGTGATTGATTTCAGAAATATGTATATAGTTCGTACTTTCTAGATGTAGGTAATTAAATTGATATAAGCCTAGCGATTGTATTAGGTAGGTATATAGTAATTGTATATAAATAGATTATAATTATAGTTGTAAGGTAGGTAGATATTCACTTGCGTTATTAAAGACAAAATTATTATTTTTTCCTTTTTAGTGCGCTATTGTATTTACTTATTGTTGTCCGATTATTTTCCTTTTATATCCTTTTTTTATTTCCCTTTTTATTAAGTATTTTAGTTTATTTCCTTTTTTTATTATTTCTTATTTCCCTTTTTTATTTCCTTTTTTATTATTTTAGTTTTATTTCCTTTTTTTTATTATTTCTTTTTTCTTATTTCTCTTTTTTATTTCCTTTTTTTCGGCGGTTTAATTTTTTTTTTATTCTCAGTTCGTGTATAATATAGGCATTAACGTGAATATTTTTGGTACAATAAAGTTCTAACTTATTAAAAAAAAAAAAACGGTTGCTTAAACTGTTTATGAAGATCAACGCCATGTTAATATTCAAATTAAAAAGAAATTACTTCCCGGCCTAGGCCAGGAATGATATATTTCCTGGCGTGTTTTGACGCACGTAAGGACGATATTTCATTGCATGTTTGAGAAAAAATATTTACAGACATTTTACACTTTGAAATATAGGTACTTACTGTTTTTTTATTAATTTTTCGAAGTCTCATGGTCGTTATATAAAATGTACAATGCGAATATTTTCATACAACAATTTTGCTTCAAATTCAATATGAAAAGTAATTCAATCAATTTATTGGCAGAAAAGATTTGCATATACATAAAGTATGTACTTATTTCTTATCATGAATTCCTTGATAAATGCCACTAATAGAATTAAAGGTTCGATTTTCCTTCACGGCTATTGGAATGAAACATTTTTAATCTTTATAGTCATTAGAATATCGTTAGTTCCAAACGAAAGCAAATAAAATGAAATACGCAAGTTAAATCTGATATGATTAATAATTTCTGATGCCTTCGCGGTTATTACACATTGGAATGAAACAACTATTAACGAATTTAACTCGCGTATTTTTATTTTATTTTATTAGCTGACGTTTCGGATTCTTTACAGTTTCCATAATCGTAGCACGACTGAGCTGACAATAGTCTAACGCTAAAGTGATTTATACAGTACTGAATGAACTGTAAATCCGTTAATAGTTGTTTCATTCCAATCTGATATGATTGTTTAATTACAACCACCACCACTACCAACTTACTAATAACTGGCTGAAAATAACCTATCGTTCGATATTCAAACATAGTTTGTGTTTGAATTTGAAACCAATGCAATTCCAAACAAAATAGGATTATTGTTCGCGTGAACTCATGCCGCTCTGCATAAATTCGTGAAAATTAAAAGTAATTCATAATTATTCATTTTGTTGATCAATTTAGTACCTACTATGAAATCATATCAAACACAATAAACGGTGTCTGAATTCGATTAAGAACTATTCACACATTCTTTTGTGCCAGTTTACTACGGTTTAGGACACGTTGCATTTCATTTTTTTTAAATGTACAGTGGCGTGCAATTGGAGAGGCCTATGTCCAGCAGTGGACTGCAATGGGCTAATGATGATGATGAAATGTACAGTGTCAATGTCATATTGCACACTTAGATCTTAAGGGAGCTAACTCAAAAACTTGAAGGTTGAACGGCACACATCATAAAACAGATTTAAACTAACTCTTCTACCTTCATATAAAAAGCATAACTCTGTACAGAAAACTCCTTCAGTGCACATGGACATAATAATCAGTTTACGCCTTTCCTGAAAACATTTTTGAGCCACCCTTTAGATCTAGGTGCGCGGATATGAAATAATGCTTTCCTCTTTACACGTTTCAAACTTCATACAGCGGTATCGTTTGAACTTAAGTACCTACTACTGACTCTGAATTCAGTTGCAGTAACTTCTATCAGAGTCGTTTGAAACCTAGCGAACTGAGCTGTCAGCTCGTTTACCTAATAACGAGATAATTAAACTAGTTCTACTTACTTTAGCTAGATATGTAGCATTAGCACATCTTGCAGATGTCTGCAGGGACGAGTTAAATGACCTAACGGAGTTAGTAGTAGGTAATTTTAAGGAATTGGTATCGCAAATGGCTTCTTTAGATGGAAATTTTCTATGAGATATTTTCAAATATGAAAAGAAAGAATGTGCAAGAAACTTAATATTGAAGATGGTTTTTCAGTCTGATAGCTATGAATCCAGTAGTCCACCTTTGTTTTTGTAAAAATATTGTTTAAATAAGTTTGTCAAAATATTGAATATTTTCTAAAAAAAATACTTATAATTTAGTATAAAGTTAATTTCTCTTTTAAAATTGTTATAAAATTTCTATAAAAGATAAACAAATATTAATTACCTATAGATCTGTAGATGTATAGGTAAGTAATATTGAGATATAAACACGCGCATATTCTGATTAAAAATAATGGTAAAGGTAAAACCTAATATTTTTAACAGAAACAGAATCAAAGAATTTTTGAAATACCAAAAAATTCAAGCAAACTTGTTATCAGAAATGGAAAGTTAGACGTTGACAGTTTTCCTAAGTGAAACTGACAATTTTCACGAAAATTAGAACTCAAGCGTATAAAATAACAGCCTTTTCACCCTGTCAGAGTATTCTCTTGTACAAGAAAGCGGAAGCAAGGAAATCCCTACAACAAACGCGACGTGTCGCGTGCATGTCGACGGCGGGCTCTATTAGTCTGGTTCATTGTTATGAGTGTTGCAGTGAATTTACGCGTAAAGCTTTAGGATTCTTTCTTACTGAATGGTCTGGTATTTTCTTTTAGTATGACCTGGTTTATAGACTTAGGTATGCTGTAGATATTTTTGTATGGTTTATTATAAATTTTAATAAGGTTTTGGATTAACCGCGAAAGCATGAGAAATTATTTTGATAAGCTTTGTTTTTATTAGCAAGGAAATAATTCTTGTATACTTAAGTCTGTGATTAGAATGAATTCAAAGAAAACAAATAAATATGATATCATGTTTCTTTCTTCTCTTCTTCTTTTTTAATAAAAAACAATTATAAAAATAAATGGTAAATGATAAAAGGAGTGAGACCCAAAAGCCAAGAAAAGATAATTTTAAATCAAGTTCAGTTAAAAAATGTATATATATAGTGAAACAGAAAATTCAATCGATTTTATACGAACCTTAACCCAATTTCGGTAAATATGAGTATGATGAAAAATAAATGAAGTTACATATTTTATACCATTATCTCAATAATTTAAAATACCTACCTACTTATATAATTGCTGCTGTTCAAATATAGAGGCTTAAAGTACTTATTTATTCAAGTGGACAAAGGGGAAATACCGTTATAACTAAAATAATGAAGCGACCTTTTGCTAGTAAAACTAAGTAAAAAAAATAGTTCAAGAATTCGACTCGATCAGTCATAACGCTCATGGTGAAATAAGATAAGGTCGCTTAGCTAACAATACCGCTTAAATCATTTTCGTCGCTGAGCGGTTTTGTTAGCTAAGCGACTATAAAGCATGATACTTCGCGATATGGACTCCAAGCACTATTTTTGCTTGTCTTGGTACAAATATTACAACACAATTCCAAAAAATATTTTTTTACAAAACAGTATACTTTTCTGGAAAAAAAATTGAAAAACGTCGTATGTATATAAAGTGGATCGATAATTCCACAGGCTTATAATAAGTAGGTAGGTCAACCTACCACACTTGTATCGCAATATACTATTCTCGTTTAAATAATCAATTCTCTATGACGTCATAAGTTAATCAGCAACGTCTGTACCCTATTTTATGTCAATTGCCTAAATAACAAAATTAACGGTACCATCCTCATTACCAATTGTGGTTGGCTAACAACCGTCTATGATAACCGCAGGGTTTCAATCAGCGACAATAATTTGGGGCGATTGATTTGCTGACGTCATCAACATACATCTTATATATAGAATAACGTTTAATAACGAATGTTGACTAAAGGCTAAGAAATTACATTAAAATGATATTATGAAAGCATAGAACTATCAAACATTAATGAATAATTTCTGATGCCTTCGCCGTTATTACACGTTTTTTTTAAATATTATTTTTTAAAAAATATAACAAGAAGGTGTTATGTGACCACAGATGATACTGTTTAATATCTTTTATGAGTAACAAGTACCCAATAAGCAATCTTTAGAGCGTTTGAGCGCAGTTATAGAAACATTTATTTCTAAAGGAAGAAAGAGAAAGAATAAGTCTACTACAATACCCTCTATAAGAACGTTATTAGTAATTTCAGGCTTATATTTTTCTATAGGACTACTTTGCTATGCTTGGTTGGGTAAGCCTTTAACAAGTAGGTGCTATAATCCAAGCTATACTACGCTTTAAACTGTATACCAAAGCTTCAAGTGATTAAATTACACAATTGCTTAAGGCGATTTGGAGGCTGTGTATAACCAGACAAATCGGTTTGAAGTAAGGACTGAAAAGGGTCTTGAAATTAATTCCACCCAGGAAACCGGCACAAAATGGAGTTAATAAAGTACTTACCATCGCAGAACGAGCTCTGCTCTGCAAAACCGCTTTTGAACAGCGTGTCATGCGCGCATTTTAGTTAAAAGCGTCTTGGACGAATGTTTTTTTTTCTGAAATGTGTTTGCTGATACCCATTTTAGGGTTCCGTGATAAAAGGGTTAAACGGGACCGTATTACTGAGAGGCTCTTCGTCTGTTTGTCATCAAGTTGTATCTTATGAACCGAGATAGTTAGCCAGCTGAAATAGTATGATTAACGTGGTCCCAAGAATTTTAGAGGTACCATTTCAAATAAAAGTTAGATGTAATATCTAATAGGTACCTTCGTATTTATATACTTCTCTGTTAAGTAGTAAACATTCAAATATCAAGCTATGTATTTTGGGACTAATATGTCAAATGACTATCAGGTATTATTCATAGCATGGTAATTTATCTACACTGTGAGTCATTTTTATAATATATTAATATCTACGTCATTATAGTTCTACAACGCCTACTAATAATCACAAGCTAAATTTATTATTATTAATGTTTAATATTCATAAGTTTTATGACGAATATTCCGAGTATATCACGTGGTTGGCTAATCCTTACTAATATTATAAACGCAAATTGTATGGATGAGGATGGATATCTGGATGTATATTTGTTACTGTTTCACGCAAAAACTACTGCATAAATTTTGATGTAACTTTACAATAATATAGCTTATACATCAGATGATATTCTGAAAATATAGCCTATATTACGGTATACATTTTATTCGAAGGAACAAAACAATAAGCGTGACCAATACGAGACGTCCCAAATCGAAAAACCTCATTTCACGCAAATCTCTCAACCAGGTTTATTGAATTTGCACGAAACGTTCAAAGAGATGGCATGTTCACGCCCTCAAATGGAAACTAACGAGTCAACAAGGGCAGAATACGAGATCGGACTCCGGTCCCTTGACAATCTCGGTCGATACAACTGACTTTATCGTGGACTTGGCTATTTGCTGTGGAAGCAGAGATCAGTGGATAACGTTATACGCAGATTGCACACCGGCGGAGCGCGACTCAAAGGCTTAGGTGGTTAGAGCTTAGCCAGTAAGCTTCTATGACCTTTGAGATCAGTCAAACATTAATATCTATATGATTAAGCAGTTGACGTTTACATACATTTGAGAGAATTATAACAGCATTGGTCTACAGTGATTTGGTGTCCTAGATATTATTATAAAAATGGTTTTAGGTCTATTTATGTCTACAATTTATGAACCTATTTTTTTTTTATTTACAATCCGATAATTTTACAGAATAAAAGACATGTATGTTAAAATCATGAAAATACGAGCACATTGAGAACTATAACGAATATATTATGATTTGTAATCTCAACTTGAAAACATAAGGGTTACAAAAAAAGATTTTTCAATAAAACAGCTACAATAGAATCTCATTTTCATTGAATTTAAATACGATACAGTTATTTAATTCCAACCTATTATTAGTAGATTCGATAAAATGAAATCGATGGGCCTAGATTCATGTTACCCTTTGGTTAGAAATTTGAGCTGGTAAAACCGTCCTTGAACTATCTGATGGGTGATGTCATAGAAATGTTCGTTCCCTAAAAGAAACCTACACGGCTCTTCAACTCTCTATTTAAGTGGTGTACAAATAAAAGTGCCTATTTCCTGTTTCTGTTTCCCAGTGTCCTAATAGTCCTCACGTAAGCAATTTGAAACTTTTCTAACAAATAAAAACATTTATGCTCAAAGTCCAAATTGCTAATGTTGGTCATTATCACTTATCCGGACTTAGTTAGTACCTACAATATTTGAAGGTTAAAAACTTTTTGTCAGAAAGGTTATTTACAATATTACTCAAGGCTTACTTGGATATAGTGAAACATTTTTGTATGAATTCTGTCCAACCGTTGTCAGTAAAATTCAGCAGACAAAAAGCAATAAGTTCAAAGGCAACAAAGGTTCAGGTGGTATCTTTAATGATTTGACAAGATCTCTTTCTCTATATTTAAATAACGAAGAACATATAGTTCCAACTATATTATATTATGACCAATATATTTCGATAAACGTGAATAATTATATGTTGCATGATCTGTTTGAGTCTACGTTCGCTAATATTTTTGGTAGAAAAATGAAAAGGACCACAATTTAAACCAATTTTATATTATATTAAATTAAGCATCATTAAATTTTTTATCAGTTAAAAATCAAATGGACCATTAAAATATAAAGACAATAAAAACATAGGATAAAAGGCAAATAGATAATTCAAGTAACAAAACGTGTTTCTTATACGCAATAAAATATAAACAGGAACGATATTTATCAGATATGCTACTTAAGCAATGTTACGAAGTTCACTCACGTTTCGAATAACCAGCTGTACCTAGCATATGAAACTTCTATGTCGGAAGCTAAAGTATCGACAGTGTGACAGGCGTATTTGCAAAAGGAAAGTTAGGTGAGGTAGAAAATGATACAGGTATCCATTTCTTCAATGATGAATTAAAGGAAAGAACCCGAATATTATGGGAAGAGAAAATCAATTTTGCTATTTTCGACATAGAAAACTACGGCAATGTAGCTATCGTTATAAATCAAATCTCATGCCTCCGTTATTACACATCGATGTGAAACAATTATCAATAAACAATTAACTAGAGTACCTATTTTATTTCATTTGCTGATGTTTCGAAAACCTTACAGTTCGCATATTTGTAACATGATTAGGCTCACTAACGCTAAATTGATCATTGGTTATTAAAAGTTTTTTTCACCTTAAATAATTATAGTTTACTAGCTTCTGCCCGCGACTTCGTCCGCGCGGAACTCCTCCTTTTTGCAGTCGGTTAAAAAGTAGCCTATGTCCTTTCTCAGGCTCCAGACTTTCTTCGTACCAAATTTCATTTAAATCGGTCCAGTAGTTTTAGCGTGAAAGCGTAACAGACAGACAGACAGACAGACAGAGTTACTTTCGCATTTATAATATTAGTAGGGAAGTAGGGATTTGGGTCGTTAACAGATTATACGAATAAAAAATAACAAGGAGGCTACTTGCCATTATTGATTTTTCCACTTAGAAAACTTATACGATAAATCGTAACCTATTGATATTACGAAACTGATATTCTCACAAATGATAAAGCTTTCGACTCTTGTGTAAATTGTGTAACAGAGGCACTCGTAAAACCTTTTTGGTTGTAAATATACTTTATCGAACGCTGTATTATCTACAAGTTTTACGTTATTGTATAGTCGTATGTTGTTGAAAATGTCACTATCAGCTATACTCGTCTAAACTATATAATAAATAGTGTGTAGTAGACGCAATCTGGGCATAAAATCCTAGGATGTAGATCTAAAAATATCTAAAAATCTATATAATATTTTTTGGAATGAAACAACTACTAACGGATCTAACTCGCCTATTTTTATTTTATTTGCTGACGTTTCGGATTCTTTACAGTTTCCATAATCGTAGCACGACTGAGCTGACAAAAGTCTAACGCCATAATAAAAATACCCGAGTTAAATCTGTTTAGTTGTTTCATTCCAATGTGTAATAACGGCGAAGGCATCCGAAATTATTGTTTTATAATAGCGATGTAATAGTATTGGAAAATAATTACTTCCCTTAAAACCGAACTTAAAACTTATCTGACAGTTTCAGAAAACTGTCAAACAACTTCTTAAGAGATAATACGTAACAAAGAAATCCTACATGAAGCCTAATACTTTTACAAAACTCAAAGTAATTTGTCATTGACCTAATTGGCTTACTAAACAAAAGTTGTGTTTGTCGGGATAACTAAGTAAATATTTATACGATAAAAAGAAAACAAAATCAAGAAAAGGCCCGAATAGCAACATGGACAGTTGATTAGGGACTATATATTTCTGTTGTACTTAAGACGACATCTGAACTATGTGTTAGGAAACGTAATAGACTAAATTAAGAGTGACTTGTTTTAAAGGTCGCTAATTTAAGCTTAATTTGCTGTTTTAAGTGAAAATTAGAATTACTTTCAAAGCCAACAATATTAATTAATAATCTTTCAACAAGAAAAAATATAGATATCTGTCTATCTTCAGACAATTTACAAAAATCAATCTAGTTCCAAAATAAGCAAAGCCAATATTATGGTCAATACACAACGGATATTAAACGTAAATAAATAAACAAACATACAAGAACAAAAAAGGTCGTGTTTGTCATACTGACATCTGCGCATAGTAAACCGGATTTCGAAGTTAGTAAGTATGCCACAGAATCTGAAAAATACAATTTATTTTCGATATACCTACCTAATTTCAGTGCAGAACAGCCTTATTTAGACATTCAAGATAAGCATTCACTGAATAAATACTAACCAAGTGCCTTTTGACACTTATAGTTAACTAACCCATAAGTGCGACTTTGTTTAGTCACGATAAGCATCCTGTTTTAACGGGTGTTTAGGGGGTGAATTTCCAATTATCCTTTCTTATTGCTCCCCTACTTTTTAAAGGTACAAAACCCCTGTGCGAAATTTCAAGTTTCTAACCCTTATAGTCCAGACCCTGCTATATATAAGTCAGTCATTGAGTCAGCTTCTCCTTTTATGTTTACCTATATGGAATAAGATAATATATTTGGTTCAGTTGCTGTACTTTTCTAAAAGAGGATCATCATTGACGGACGAAAGATTTTGATAGGCCGGGACTAGCAGGGATTCCGTAGCTAGGTCACATTTCACATATCATGTCACGCAATCCTGGCAACTTTATATTCTCGTAACGGAAAGGATGCGACAGACAAGCTCTGAAGTTCAAGATCAGTTTATTTAGGTTTAGTTTGAAATTGCTTCGAGAATACATATTCTCATCTCTGAGTGACAACAAATACGAATAAAAAAAAACAACTGATTATAAGATCATCTTTTTCATGTTTTGCGTGCCCCAAATTTGTCCGTAATCACAATTAAAGTAGATGTCACGTCAAGCCAAAACGAAATCTTATAGAGAATAAGTGAGGCAAAGTTAATGTGTCTTGATGGATGTTCTAGGAAAATCGAGGAAAGCCAATATACTTAATAGTAAGCTCTTATGAAACATGAATTTCCTCTTGATGGAGGATTATGCTCGGCGCATTGCAGTCAAGCTTCCGAAATCTTGTTATCGTTTTTTTATAATATTTAAAAAGGAGGAAATTCGATTTTAACTATGTTATAGGTACCTACCTATAGGAATAATACTAGAAGCGATAAAAAAAACGGTCCCGTCATTTGGTAAAAGTTAAGTCACATGCCCGCAAAAATACCTACAGAAGAAATATTTACGGAGAGTGATACCTGTGTATTTTATAATATACCTATAATGATGTCTAATATTAAACGTCGAGAAATGAAATGTCATTAAATAAAATAAAATACCCCAGTTAAATTCGTTATAGTTGTTTCATTCCATTATGCTAAATGATTACCTACTGTGTATAAAAGCATCAAATTGATATTTCATTCATAAACTTACATCACTATCCTTGCGGGGGCGTTAACATAACATTTGGCATATTTCCAAAAAAACTCTAACACCCGCACACTCAATCGGTTCCTCGTCAACTTCTTCATTATATCTGCCCTTTCATAGACTATTGTGTCGTGATCGCTCATTTGGAACTCTGTTATTTCTATCAGAATAATATTGATGAATTCTATGCCATTGTTTGAATAACAATATGTTCCAGCCATTCCATCTAATCAGAATTGAACACAGTGTTGATACTATTATCGACACTGTGTTCAATTCTGTGCTGAACCTATGTAGCTCAGTGCAGTTAGGTATCAGGTCAGTTTTGCAATTACTTAGTAAATAGGTTAGGTGTTTTATATAAGGCTTACAATATTTAAGTTTAAAGACTTAATTACTTTAAAGGCAAACTTTTAAGTTCCTAAGTACTTTTCTAACTTCAAGCTTGAAAATGTTTAAAGTTTTCATACGAGTTTTTTTTTGCACGATGTTAATAAATAATAAGTTCTAGGAACTCTAGTAACATCACTTTTAACGTCTTATGGACGTCACTTTTTATATAATTTGTGTTAGTAGGTATATAAGTATTAACTTCACTAAAATTAAATTAAATTTTCTAAGCTTATTTATCTACCAACAATACTATAGCACCTACTAAGAACTTAATCACTATTTTTTACCTCAAAGCCCTTCTCAGAACTAAACAGACTAGACTATTTAACTAAGCGTAACGACATCTACCCTTGATTATAACTTAATAAGATAACCTACATCTCATAAGTTATAGACTTTCTACACAACTTGTGAATCACTTGAACTTCACTAAAATAGACTACTAGCCAAATTTAGATATTAAAAGCTAAGAATATTCAAGAATATTCTTAGCTAAAAATATTCTAGAATATTCTTAGCTTTCTATACATAGTGCGTTTGCCTATTTCGCTACGGATAATCCCAAAGACCTGACGAAATTGATTGCCTTGCGTCGCAAACGTTGCTTAAGTCGGCACTCGTAAAAATGTCTTTTCATAATTCTAGGGTAATAGTGGAAACGGGTATAAGTGTCATATGGTCCTTGTGAAAAGGGGTGTAAGTACTTCACGTGCAGTTTTACATTTAAGTATAACCTTTTTTTATTAGTAGGGAAAGACGTGCATGGAAAAGCCATGTTTTGAAGGAGCTGACTTGTGTTGGTAATATTATTTTTAAGTGGCAACACTAATATCCCGTCAGCCATAAACATCTGAAAGTTCTGCCAAGCCAACAGACAACGCTACCTATTGTATATCGCTACCTATTGTATGATATTTTTACCTATTTTACTAGGACTCTATTATACGTCAAAATGTTTATATATATCACTAACGGCCCCGGCAGACGTCGTCCTGCCCGCCGATTGTTTCGTCAAAGATCTGTCAAAGTCTTCTAACTGTCACTTCTTCATAAGGCTTCATACTTTCCCCATTTTCTACTGTTTCTTTGCTTCTATTGGTCGCAGCGTGATGTTATATAGCCTAAAGCCTTCCTCGATAAATGGTCTATCCAAAAAAAAAGAATTTCTAAATTCGAACCAGTAGTTACTGAGATTAGCGCGTTTAAACAAACAAACAAACAAACTCTTCAGCTTTATAATATTAGTAGGTAGGTATAGATGATAATGACACAATGGAATAAACATACAAATTTTAATGCTAATTTCTTTGATTATTTTAAATAAGTATCTGATCTTATTACTTTGAACCCGACTTAATCTTAAGTACCGCAGTAAGAGTTAAAATAACCTTCAGCTCTCAAATTGCATTCAAACACATTTCTGCAAAACACTATTTTCTTTAACCATTTAATTTACATAGCACTTATTAAAAATGAAATACTCACTTAGTTGGAGTACTTAATGAATTTTTTGTTATTCAAATAAGTAATAAGGTTCTGAACATTGTCTAGACTATATAATATAAGAAGCCTTTTTCTCTGTAAAGCGATTGTAAACAAGTAAACATTTGAAAATATTCTCCAACTTAATAATCGTAGGTAATAAATAATCATTGTTATGGCAGTATCTTCTTCGTTTTTAATTTTTATCGACTAAATATGTAAGTGTTATAATCTGAAATATTAACTTCATACTGATAGTTAAACTAACAATAAATAAAGACTAAAGAGATAGGTTTAATTAATATAATTAAAATCATGTCGATGTTATTTGGCCCGATAAAAACCTGGGTTTTTCAAAACTTTTATTGTGCTGTCGATAACCGAATACAAAAATATTTTTTATGCAGGTTTTACTAAAATTGGGGTGTTTACCTAATTAGCTAAATAAAAATATTGCCTACTAAATAAATAAATCTCAATTTCTATGCGTTAATATTTTCCCGTAATTGGTAAAACCTTTTAAGGTCAATATTATATCGATTATTTATTTGTCTTTCGAAATTCGTAGCACTCGAATCTGTGAATAATATCTAGAAGTAGGTAAAAGTACTCTTAATATTAGCTATCGCTGAACGTCTCGTAAAAAGTAGCTTATAGACATAAGATTTTCTTATTACCGATATTTACGCAATTTGATCTCTGGAAAAAATAATTATTTCCAGAGAAAAGGATATTAAGGACAGTCGATACATACACGAATACAATAATAATATATAACATGACCTTTTAAATGACTTAAGGCACACGCTCATTTCTTTTTGATAGACTTAAATAGGTTTTGAGGATATATATCATTACAACTCGTCATCCTATAGACATAATTTATTGACACATCAAATAAATACGTTACAAAGTATATCAAAGCAACCAAGACGGAAATGTCGGAAACCTACATTTAAAACTAAATAACCTAGAATTTAGTATGATAAAAGGCTTTGGCGACAGCATAATACTGCTATAGAACCTTTCTGTGCAAAGGCGAGTGGGCGACACATACGCAGCGCTGTTTTTCAACCAAAGCCTGAAGAGGGTAGAATTCATAAGATCTTGACTCAATAGTTACTAGAACATAATATATATTTTTACACATACATAGCTTAGGAACCGTTCGTAAGTTATAAAAACTACGTTACTCTTTGGACGTTAATCGCATTTCAACGTTGTCTATATTATACTTATCTTACAAAGTTACATGTTTGACCCTTTACTTACCAGATTAATATGTTACATAAGCAATTATTTTGTTTTGCTTGCCATTATTATCATCATTGGTGTAGGATTTCGAGCCAAGAATGGGCGTGCACGTGCATTGTATTACATGCTTACTATTATAACATAGATTTATTACATAACGCTTAGGTACCCTATTGAATTACATATGCACCACTGAAGCTGAGAGATACACTGATGGATATTTGCCTCCTCTTCGCATTACTACAAAGGCCGGTCAGTCGCTTTATTCGTCTTTTAGTGATACCTAAATCTAAACTATAATATTGTAGAACTAACTTGTAGTTTGCTTACCCACGCAGCTGCTGTGTGCTTACTAAGCATAAGCGGTTGCTATTTAAGCTACTTTGTATTGCTATTTATTAACAACTAGCTTCTGCCCGCGACTTCGTCCACGTGGAACTCCTCCTTTTTTGCAGTCGGTTAAAAAGTAGCCTATGTCCTTTCTCAGGCTCCAGACTTTCTTTATGCCAAATTTCATTTAAATCGGTCCAGTAGTTTTAGCGTGAAAGCGTAACAGACAGACAGACAGAGTTACTTTTGGCATTTATAATTTAGTAGGGAAGTAGGGATTCTCAGTACTGTATTATTTAGGTAGTTATATTTTTCCACATCAATAACAAAAGTTAAAGATCCTGTCAATGAAAAGATTTTATTAAAAGCAACATTATTATTATATTATAATGTGCGAATTAATGAATAGTTGTAAAATTTTAAAAAATATGTAGATACCTAGTTAAAAATATGTAGGTAAGATAATAAAAGATTTAAACTCACGGTACACACTAAATCTACACGCTAGGTACAAAACAAATAAAGTTTCTTTACTTCCTTTGATAATAAATATGAGATTTATAATAAATCTTCTTGTGTTATGGTGGGGTGCTTAAATAAGTATAAGCCCGAAAAACTGGCGGTAAGTGGATTTTCTGCGCGTCTCGTTATCCGTAATTTTCAGACACACATTTCGGCTTGTCTGGCGTTACCTCTCTTGTTTTTCGCCATAACCGTGTTTCAGGAGATTATTGGTTTATTTATTATTTAACGGTAATATAAGTGAATTTACAAGAGCGACGTAAAAAGAAAATTTAGAGTTGTTATTTATTTAAATGGAAACTGAAAATATTTGTCATTTAAAAAAGATTGGAAGTGTCGTTACCTATTACTTTTTTACCATACAGCAATTACATACTGGTTATATCATGTGTGTTTTATATTATATATATGGGTACATATAGCATGCACAAACTTTGTGCTATTGCTTAAAAAATATATCAATATGTTTTTAGCAATAGCACAAAGTAAGTATATTATTTATTATTCTTAATGGTCTAGCATTTTTTTAAATTAGGTACCTATTATATGTCTCATCGTTACACGACTAAAAAGCTCTACGGGTATATATTGACAGAATGTTAGAGAAAATATTAGTAAGCAAAATATGTTTAGTTCAAATATCGTCCCCAAAATCAGCAAAAAGTAATGACAGAGGGAAATTTGCAGGGATCTTTTTGAGCCAAATTCAATGAGATATCGGACCTTTTTACCCCCATTTTGTATTTACTTTTCTGTAGGTATCTCAACCATCAGTTAACTAGAATCAAAAAGGACATATTTCATAACTTGCTTTTGAAAATCTTCTGCAGTCAAACAGATTCTGCTCTATGGTTATCAAACAACTGTGATTAAATTTTTGTTTTTATATATTTCGAATCTGTCATTTTCTGGGTGTTTACAAGCTTTTTTTGTCATTGATAAATATTATAAATATTGCCTATTAATATTGTCATATTTAAATATTGCCTAAATTAATTTGAAATAGATATATCTGCAACTCAAATAATTTATAAAAAAAATGACAAGTTAAAGAACCTCGATCAAAAACTACGACGTACCTACCTAGGTACAATAAAATAACAACATAATGTTAACGATTTTCAGGTATTTCATTTTTTCTCTTATCAAATCACTGATATTGCAAAGCAGACATTAATCTGATCTATATATTTTATGAATAGTTTTCGGAGCGAAGACGAATCGTAAACGAATACTTATATTAAATCCATAAAACGCACTTTTTTCTTTTTATGAAGATATAAGGTTTCTATTTGAGCTGTGACACTGCTGACGTATGAAGGGTGTCAGGGTAATAAACTCAGGTTGCCTAGCCTTTAACCCCAGACAAAGGCTATGTAGCCATTTTAACGAGATCTTGAAATTTATTTACTTTCCTTATTTTACACGTAATAAATGAGCAAACTCGTTAAGAGGCTACAATATTACAACAATAAACTTAATTTATTGCATACGCTTAAAAATTTTTAGAGTTTAAGACTTAAAAAGTAAATGGGCTAGGTTGTGAGGTCATTGCTTTCTTAATTAAAATTTACTTATGTAAATATTAAGCACAAGTTATGTATCTACTTGTGTTTATAACTGCTATACCTACTCGGAATAATGACGCGAGAGGCAAAATGACCCTAAACAAACAAGATGGTGATGAAATCCGAAAAGGACGAATGAAAATAAGTAGGTATATTTTAAAGTTATCAGTGAATTTATAATTTTTTCCTTGCCCGCTAATCAATATAAAACGAGGAAGATGTTTCTACATCTTTGCCGCAAGACGGTAGAAACGAAGTTGTTGTTCTATTTTAGATACCTCGTAATATGATGTTAATTAAAACTATAATTTGAAATCATTCAATACATTAGAGGGTAAAATTTGATTGATGTAATCATCAATAAAATTTGTGAGAACCACTGAAATCGGCTTTCTATTTCTATACTGTTTTTATTAACTATTCTTATCACCTATCAACAAACAGACAAGAAAAACTAAAAAAAACTACATATACTAATGATTTACTAATATAATACCTAAGAATCACCCGAGCTTTCGTGTCAGATTACCTAACTATGATAAAAATTCTTTAGCCAAGTAGAAAAACAGAAGCCCGCCGTTGACCGAAATAGTAAAGCGTAATGTACTGAAACACATGAACTGAAACTGCCTTAATTTTATTATTGTTTCGCTACAGTGCTAATAGGCTTAGTAGGTACTGTATTTATCTACAGTCTGAGGTTTGGACTTAGCCTTTAAACAATTCTACAATAATGCTAATGAGACATTTAAGCATTTATACGCAGTACTTTGGCCTTGCAATATTCTTTTATGTACATTTATTTATCACACTGACTCTAAAGTTAATTAACCACAATAATGTATTGTTTTTGTTGCCAAAATATATTTAACATACCTACCTACTACTACTACTATATTACTACTACTACTACCTTTTAAGAACCTGCACTTATATAAATTTGCTATCAATTTAAATAACTAAATATGAGGTGACTTTTAACGATCACACAATGAAACAATTATTCGACGATTTTAATTCGTGTATTTTCTATGAACCAACAAGCAGATAACTTTGTACCTTCGAGTTTATTAGGTTCAAAAATAGAATGATCTTTTTTTATTATTTTTGCATTTGCCTAAGATCACTAATTAATTTAAAAAAAAATACCTACTTCTCTGGCAACTCCAAAGCAACACTGTGCTCTAAGTTAGGTAATGAAGCCTTCCCCAATGTTTACGTCGGTAAAACTTTGCCACTTAGAATTTACGAAGGACTTGTTCGTACTACAAATTAACGCGAACTGAAACCTTAAAGGTATAGTTTCATGGACTTCTGAATTCATAAGAACTGGGGGTTAGGTACCTTAAAATAGCCTTCTGTTTCGCAATCTACATACGAGAATCACACTTTAGTAAATATCACTTTGGTAATAGGGCGGGTCTTCGAGCATTTGAGACTGTCTGCGTTTGTGATTGTCGTCTACATCTGTACCTATCTATAATGTTTGCAAATAATATTATTAAGTACTTATCGATTGAATTAGTATTTGCATCAGTACCGGGGCAAAACATCGCTTTAATTTTTGATACTTACTTATTGACTCTGTTATTAAATATAGACAACAGTGACGGCGTTTCAAACGCTCGAAGATTGGTCCAATACCTTTTTATCGTAATGTTGGCTTATGAACGTTGTTATCCTATCCTTTTTATGTATATACTAGTGAATTATAATTATATTATCCCGTTTTTTTACCTGACCTTTAAAGGTTATCTCAATATATAACCACCTTATCTATTTGTCGTACTTTGCTAAATCTCCTTCTGTTTGCTCCCACGTTGGTCTCGTTTCTATGTAATAAAGTGTTGTTACACAGTTAAAGATTGTGTTAAGTCTCAAAGCAGTGCTAAAATTCAAACGTGTAAAGAACTCCTTTTATCATTGTGAAACTTTTATTTAGACGAAATGTCACTGAGTTTAAAAGTCTTACTGGTTTTTTGTTACTATGTTTTTCAATTCGTTAGTTGTTTTGTAAATAACTCTTTACCATTTAATGAGTTAAATGTTTTACGCAGGTGCATGCTTTTAATGTATGCAAAATTGCCGTTACATAACTTACTGTTCAATTAACGTCTGGTTCTTTGATTTTAATAACAACAACTATAACGACTATACACTTGCACCTGTAGGTATGAAATAATCTTTCATAAACGTACGTACTTACCTAAATAATAAAATATTTTTGATACGTTTGTCCAGACATTTATACAAAGCAGTGCTTAAAATTGTAGGCTTTTGTTTTAAACTCAGGTATATCTCTCGCCAAAATAAATTGACGTTTCTAAGGAGCGCAAACTCGTAAACGTGCATGAAATTGCAGTACATTCAAACCCATTTCCGAAGCAAGATTGCAAATTCAGAACACGCGAAACCAAAACTCACTGGCGAAGTTATTGCCTACGTTCTGCAATAACATGTCTTCAAAACTCTGCGTCGGTTGAATTTCTCTCCCGAACACGGAAATGCCTTCGGATATCATATACTCGTGTATGTTGCTCGCGAGCAAAAAACCTCCCTGAGGTCCTACGTACGATTCATACGCGGGCGTATCATACAGGAGTATTGCACGACCCCATCCGAATCTGTTGAAATACAACAAATTTAAAAAGTGATGGTGTCAGCGCCACCTACTGCTGGATAGAAGAACTAAACACCCGAAGACATTTTACTCTGAAAGCGCCATCTAGCGGTGGATAGCGGCGCAAGAATTACTGCCATCTACATCACAATTTTTGAACCACAACAGTTTAGATACGAGAACAACCATGTTTAGAAACAGGTATTATAATATACTTTAAAGTCGTTTCACATACTAAATTTAAATACTCTTACCGTAGCTTATTTTAAGTAAGTATCTATTTCTACCACTTACTTGTATATTTATAGCCGAGGTAAATTTTTAGGTTCTCGGTGTAATTTAGACCGGCATCCGACGTGGTGTCCCAAGGAGTGTAGATGATTTCTTCCTTTTTCAGGTAGTTGGCGAAACTCTTCATCATGAGATGGCAGGAGGACTTGCCGGCAACGTTGATTTGCGCTTCTGGCTCCGTAATGAGTAGCAGCTTGCCCCAGCCGTAACTAGATGGCGTGCAAACAAAAAGTGTAAGTGCAAAACCACACAGTCAAGTGCGAGCGTGAAACACACGTGAAATAAAAAAATGGTAAAAAGACTATAAGTATTGATAATATTTAACAGTTCTGATATTACACTCCAATAGTGGATAGTTTGTCAGTAAGTATAGAAGTCGATTCCCATCTTAAACTTTAAAAGGCCCTATTTCTGTTTTTTTATCAGCATACATATTATATATAATATTTTATCCTGTACGTATTCCTGTATTAAAGCCGTCCAGGTAACTAGTTTAAAAATGGCATACAAATACTTTAAAAAAAAACTCTCATTTTTGGGGTTTCGTACCTCGGAATCTAACTTCCCCACTATTAGATATTCCTAAAGTCGACACGTCCAGAAATAACTGAATACCCACGTACGGTACATAAACTCCCTCGCCCCGTATTATGTTTCAGGTTAATGGCGACCTGTTTTGTTTTCGCGAGTGCTTCAAGCAAATGCGTTCCACTTGAGTGGACCAACACCGATAAACATGATAAGCGTAAAATGTGACGACGTATTTTTAGTTTATATGCATGACATTGTTGATAACGGACCATTAAGGGTTTTGTAAAAGTGCAGACAAAATCCTTGTTGCATTGGGGTTTCAATAGGATTTTTGAATGGACGGAATAAGAATTTTTTTATGTGTTTTCGGAATCAATACGTTGTACCTATTTCATGTTAAAATTGTATATAATTATATAGGCACCATCTTTTTCACGTATTGACATCATAATAATACTCGTATGTCATGTAACATAATAACGTCCGTAAAAAGTGACTTTTTTAAATACTGGTATTTATAAACTTTCCAGTTATTTTATATGGTCTGGAATAGCGAGGCTATTCTCGATTCTACTGAAAAATTGGCTTTGCAAATATTTTTTTCGGTAAAATTTATAGCACTCTATAATATGATCTAGTTTATGTTTGTATAAAATAAGGGACTAAAACAACGCAAGCAAACGCAAAATCTAGAATTATTATTTAAATGGTTAAATAATAATTCTAGATTTTTCTAATATTTGTATAATAATTATGAAAATTCTCATATCGCTTTAGATTCCTAAGTACCTAGATAGTTCTCGATGAGCGCGGAATAAAATAATAAAATATTTACAATAAAACCGCGTTACATCTTTATAACACGTCCAAAAAATATAATTAAATTGACCTACTTAATCTAAGGATTTTCACAAATTGTTGCTCTTTACTTTTCCTTATTATCTTCTTTTTAATTTATTTTTCGCTAACAGAAAGACTCACGATTTGAATATCAAATTATACCTACTTAAGTATTTTTGTAATCTTCGTAAGCTTTATTAAAAAAAATTGATGATCTTAAAATTTGTCAAGTAGGTAGGTAGGTGTCTAGGTTTTATTTATTACAGTCTTGACAGAAATTAATATCTTCGTAAAAAAAAAATATTTTAGCAGGTGTAAATAATATCTAGACATCATCTTATTTTTTGTACTTACTCGATTTAACTTGTTGCACACAAATTACGAAAATCCATTTCTTATCTTGCATTGGTAAATTAAATACTCGTAGGTACCTACAGTTACATTAAATTTATACTGTAATGTCATAAACAATATTGATACATAATATAAAACGATACTTTCAATTCAGTTAATTAATAGTCTTTTATTGCGCAAATAGTACTTAGATATTATACCTACCTAACTTTACGTAGGTAACCTAATTTAGGAGGACAGAAATAAATCAAATTGTTCGCTGGAGCATTGCAAATAAAATTTAGGTAAGTAATGAAATTTAAAATATCGCGTTCCCGGTTAGTGAATGATTTCCGCTTCAGATATTTTGAATACGTTCATTCAATATTTCTAAGAAGATAACAACCCTACAGCCCGCATACACTGAATTAAGCCATTTTAATTTGATCTACCGACGTTTGTTCTTGGCAAGCAGAAAATAGATTCTAGCATTTCTTATCTGAGATCTCTATAGTAGTAGATTTTACTTGCTTAAGGTTTGCTTTCAATCCCCTAGTTCTATTTGAGTATTTGAGTTTTTTCTATTCTGACAAATCGTTTGAGAGATATTTTTGTATACGGATTTACCACTATATATAAAGCAACCAGGGCTATTGTCCTATAATAATCACAAGCAATTATTACTAAACATTCTACATTTCAACTAAGTAGTTGTGATAGATTCCCCTGTTATAAATTAAAAATAATAATAATAGAAGTTTACATAATATTATGTAATTTGGATATTTAATCAGGAAACAGTACTGTTACTAGTCAAGTTTCTTGTTAATTTAGTTTGGAAGTCTAGAAAGAACATTTAGGTAAGTTTAGCCAAGTTTAGCCAGGTCAAAATTACGCTCTTTGTTATATTTGACTTAGCAGAGGCACTGCCGTACCCCCAGATACCTATACGAGTTTTCGCAACTCGAAATATTTTTCCTGTAAAATCAAGAGCTGGCTTAATATATTTCCCTATACAAAATAAAGGCTTCTTTTCGTATAAACCTTTGATTAATTTTGAAACCATATATTATTCTGAATACAAGTATCAAACACGCGAACAGATTTGATTAAAATAAATAAAAATATCAGGTTATAGATCGGTAAGAGTACGAAAGCATGCCTTTTTTATCTCACTCTTCCCTATAGCCGCATCCAATTTAATTTCTCGAGACCTAAACAACCCGATTTCTTATTTACGTCATTATTTAATATTTACTGTCATATCAATTCACGTCACTTACCTAAATTATTTTTAATAATAAATAAATAAATATCTTTGGACAATTTACACCAATTGACCAATTGACAGCTTGTACTATGGGTACTAGACAACGGATAAACATACATAAATACATATAAGACATCCAAGACTCAGGTACAGATGCCAGTGCTCATCACATTGACATATTCTGCCATAGCAGTATTAGAACCCGCAACCTCCGTTTAGTAGTCAGGGCCTCTAGACCTACTATATAAATCTAAAAACCCCAATTTATGCCCGTTACAATCCTATAAAAATATTTTTCCCATAACTTTGTAAACACGTTTTTATAAACACCTACTTATACCTAACTTAATATTTCTCATCAATACATAGTATAAAACAAAGTCGCTTTCGCTGTATGTCCGTATGTATGCTTAGATCTTTAAAACTACGCAACGGATTTTGATGCGGTTTTTTTTAATAGATAGAGTGATTCTTAAGGAAGGTTTATAGCACCCGTGCGAAGCCGGGGCGGGTCACTAGTTATGTATAAAAACACTTTTTACGTACTAGAAATAAATAAAGAATCAGTATGTTATTTATTTCTGGAACGTAAAAAGACATTAAAAGTTTTAATTTAAAACATAAATTGTTCGATAACGCCAACGTTGGACTAAAGAGAAAATAATACTGCTCTAGTAAGGAGCTCAATTCGCATTTGACAATATTTTCTCTTGCTGGTGAAAATTGCTTGAAAAAAGCTTCCTTTTCTTTCTTCGTTTTTTTTTTCTTACTCGATTATCGTGAAAAAAATGCTTTTGTTTTGTTTTTATATACCTAGGAACGAAAATACATATTGTGTTTTGTTTTAGGTTACCTACTAATAAAAAGAGTGGTTACGTGCAATTATAACCTTCTTACTTTTAACGCAGGAAATTAATTGTATTGAATAAAGAAAATCGAGGTAACACCTCTCTCACAGAAGGTAATATACTACCTAAACCTAGTACTACTTAGTAACAAAATAAAGTTTCGTGGGCGCACGTTCCCCTAATAAATTAACAACAATTTGCGTAATCTAAGACACAAAGACTCTTGTTAACCAAATTTGCCTTGTACAGCAATGATCTTAAAACACAATTATTTCTTATACAAATTTGGGTGAAGCCCTAATTCGCAGTCAAAATCGCGGGCAGGGAGAAGTAACGAAATTGATTTCCTTTATAAATAAAATGAAGTAAGTAGGTACCTGAGCATTATTTGCGTACACATGTAAACAGAGTACCACACGTATTTCTTAATATTCCCCGACCTTTTCCGCGAAAAGCTATTTCCAATCGTACGTATTTGAGCAACAGAGGCCTTAGGTCTAATCAACACGCCCGCCACAACATGGCGATGATTGCAAACAGTCCAATCAATGAGGTTCTAACATTGTTTTAAAAATGCGCGCATACAATTTTACTTAAATTTGTGTAGTGTACCCACTTATTTTATACGACATAGGTACTTATATAAAAATAGAGCAACGGTAAAGTTCAGTAGAAAAAATCAGTGTAAAATAATAAATGTAAAACCATAATGTGTCTCTGTGTGAATGCGCTTGGAAGACTCAATACCTAGGTACCTACGTCTTTTATTTGCCTAACATCGTCATTTTAATCCAATTTTTTCATCCCAGTTTTTGACACATAATTGGTGCATGACGTACCTATTGTTTCAAAATAGTAGTAAAAAAAGTTAATTATGACAAATATAATATTTTTTGCGATTACTACCTAGGTACTCATTGAAACAAAATATCTATAATAATATAATCCATCAGAGATGCAAAACTTCATAGTTCTTCTATTTGTACTCCGCGCAATCGTAAAAACACAGTCAATTATTTTTTTATAAAAATGTTATAAGAAAAGATCTCTTTGACTAGACTAAAATCTCGTATTTGTTGGTAAACCAATCCTTTTTCTTGGAGCTGAAATCGGTTCAGGATATTCGCGACATACCTCGAACATAAAAATAATGGAAGTTATTTGTTATAACATAAATAAGACATTGCTCTGGTTTTGTTCCATGTAGTAATAACACATTGTTATAGACTGGCTTCTGCTCGCGACTTGTTCTGCGCAGAATTAGTAAGTATTTTACATACCTACGTGTGGCTTAAAGGGTTTATGCAGCGCATTTTAGAATAAGACTCAGATGGCAGAATTTTTTCCTACTTACTTCATACCTACTTATCGTTATATTTCGGATAGTTAACAGACCACCTTTATAAATTATAGCTGTCCGCCCTGGCTTCGCACGGATCCCTTTTTATATAGCCTATGTCACTCGGGAATAGTGTAACTTCCCAACAGTAAAAGAATTTTTGAAATCGGTCCAGCCTTTCTAGAGCCTATTCAATCTAAACAAACAAACCTTTCCTCTTTATAATATTAGTATAGAGTATAGATTATGAAGATATTCTGACGTGTTAGCTAAACTTGTTATTATAAAGTATCATCAAAGAAGAAAACTTACGATCAAAGAAGCAACTACCTAGTATCGCTTCATCGCCAAAGACCTTTTACTTTAAAACCGTAAAATCCGTTTGAAATTGAAGACGTAAAACCAACTGTAACTGTATATAGGTACGAGATAAGACATCAGCCTCTAAAAGGGTCATCACATTAAACCCAATCTTGAAAATAAAATGGGCAAAAGCTATCCAGGGCTGACGTAGCAACCGTCGTAAAAACTCTGTTTTAAACCAAGTTTTTGGTGTTAGACTATAGACCTCGAGCGGTAAGTAAGTAGGTAGGTAGGTTCCTATATACTTAATAATTTATAAAAAAGTGAACCCTCGATTTGGATCTAAATAAAACAAATAAATATATTTGATGAAAATGGATCCAAATATAAAATTAGAAAAACAGAACAGAATTTCTGGAGATACCTATTACTAATATTTCAAAGCCCGGCTTTTACATAAACTCTTATCGTACACTTTATTTTGTACTCAAATTAATTCTAATCCTAACTAATATTATAAATGCGAATGTAAATATATCTGTCTGTCTGTCTCGCTTTCACGCTAAAACTACTGAACCGATTTAAATACACGATCTAGAGCCAGAAAAAGGACATAGGCTAGTTTTAACTGAGAATAAAGATTTAAAACGGGGGGATGAAATTCTGTATGAAATTCCACGCGGACGGAGTCGCGGACAAAAGCTGGTACTTTATTTATCTCACTTCATTATCACATGCTTTTATTATGGTACTAGCGACCCGCCCCGGCTTCACACGGGTGCTATAAACCTTCCTCTTGAATTAGTAGAGCGCTGTAAGGTTTATACCTCGGAATCCAGGGACAGTCAATGAATCTTTACAAAACTTTGGAAATGTGTTTTTAATAGTATATAGAAAAATGTTAAAAAAAAAATTTTGTGCGATCTCAATTTTTTAATTATTATTATAAATAATTATTATTTTTTTGGAGTTTTCTTTGATTTATAATAGTTTAAAATTATATTTTAAAAAGATGAGCTATTACAAACTTGATCTTAGTTCTTAAAGGACTGCAGGTATAAAAATGAAGGTCGGGGAGGGGAATAGAGGGGGCAACAGCAGCTGTTCAGTGTTGTTAATGCGGGCCCTAACACGTGGCAACGTGCTAGGCTTAATACGTAGTTGTTGTTCGCTCCGAAAAAAATAATTTCTAATTATTGTTTACTAGCTTCTGCCCGCGACTTCGTCTGCGTACTTTAAGTACTTTGCACAATATCGTTATAAAATATAGCCTATGTGTTATTCTGATGTATAAGCTATATTGTGGTAAAGTTTCATTCAAATCCATTCAGTAGTTTTTACGTGAAAGAGTAACAAACATCCATACATCCATACTTACAAACTTTCGCCTTTATAATAGTAGTAGGATTTACAATTAATATATATATATTATTGTGCAGTGAGCGTGATAAAAATTAATAACTGAACATTACTGAGTTTTACAAAGTTTGAAAATAGTGGCATAGATAGTAAGTATTTGTTTTTTATTTATATTACATGCTTTTCAAAACGATAGTGAATACTCAATCGTATATTTTATAATAGATCGATTTTGAAAGTTAGAATGTAATAGTAAAATTTAATAATATAAATCATTCATTATGATATAAAGGTTAGTTATTAATATTAGTAATATTTGTTGTTACAGCCTCTTATAAAAATGGGTGAACCATCGAATAGTGATAATACAAGTAGGTAATGATTGCCTCATTTGTGACAAAATCGGATGTAGTTCTGAATTGATCTCTGAACTAGGAGATATTATAAAAGTCACTAGAGGAATATCAACACTGAAAGCTGCTTCTGTGGAAAGAGCGGAAGTCCATCCGCTCAGTATTTAAATACTCGCGAATTTGTCTACGTGCATTCAGTATGCAGACAAAAATATATCAATAAAGGATGTATTAATTCTTATTTAAAAAAAAAAACACCACACCAGCATGCTCTCCACCAGAAAAATAGGGTTGGAATTATGAATGCGGAATATTGATACCACAAACAATGATGCAGCGACCAGCTCCAGAATCTTTACTAAAAATTATTTTTTGCACATGCAAAAAAGGATGTGGAGCATCTTGTGGGTGCAGGAAAAGTGGATTAAACTGCACTGCAGCTTGCTTAGAATGCAATGGTGAAAGCTGTACTAATCCTTTACCTACAATCTACCTCAACGAGATCGACGACGACAATAATGAATAATAAGGAATGTATATAGTTAATGATAAATTTTTGATGTAAATCATTATTTTTTGCAAAAATCTAATAAATTACTATTAAAGTTACTTTGTAAACATAATTCATTACATATAAAATTAAAAACTGTACTGTAAAAATTTTTTCTCCCTTTCGCCTCTCATTTTTCAGTAATTTGTTGTTAAAAATTTTTGTAATCGAGATCGGCCAATTTTTTTTTTTTAACTTTTTTATTTGAGGTTTTAATAATGCAGTCAAACACTTACTATACAGATTCATTGACTGTCCCTGGATTCCGAGGTTTTACTATTTTTATGCCTTACGGCACTCCACTAAATCACTCTATCTATTAAAGAAATCGCATCAAAATCCGTTCCGTATATAGAGACAGAAAAAGCGACTTTGTAATTTCTTATGCCTTCGCGGTTATTATACATTGGAATGAAACAACTTTAACGGATTTAACTCGCGTATTTTATTTTTGTCAGCTCAGTCGTGCTACGATTATAAAATCTGTAAAGGCTCAGAAACGTCAGCCAATAAAAATAAAATACGCGAGTTAAATCCGTTAAAGTTGTTTCATTCCAAAGCGACTTTGTTTTATACTACGTAGTGAATCTACAATAGTTAACTCAAAATAGGTAATAATACAAATCAGAATCCGTAATCAAACTAAACACTAGTTCATTGTCGACTACAGAATTCCCCATTCTTATCGTGCATGTCGTGACAAAGGATATTCATTATAAATGCCAGAACTAAATACAATAGAGAAAGACTAATACACCTCATGAGCCTAAGGACACGGGGGAGGGGGGTCGGGCTTGCCAAAGAATATTTGGCTTCCGGTTCCAAAAGACTAATACACCGCATGAGTCTAAGGACCCGGGAGAGGGGTGGTCGGACTTGCCAAAGAATTAGACCGGTTTCAATATAGGCTAAACACCAAAAAATATATAAAAAAACTGGGAAAAAGTCCAAATTACGCCAATGGTCCATTCTAAGTGAAAATGGAAAAGTACAAGTGTATTTTATTTTTTAATGGCTTTTTTGTTTTAGTAACGAATAAACTTCAAAGGAAATGGCTGTTTTCACTTAATTACGGCCAAACAACGTTTAAGATTCTTTGAATTTTAAGTTTATATGGAGTTCGTAATCGAATTGTATTAACTAACCCGTAACATTTTATATTTTTAGAATGTGTTTTCTAAATACAGCAGTGTTGTTTAAACGATACTGAAACAACGACGGGTATTTCAAAAATTCCCATTGAGCCTTTTAATTTTGCCAGCTACCCAATGCAGTTATAAAACTTTACAAATAATGAATATTGGTTCCTAATAACGTAGAAGAAATTAAAAATGGATAATTTATTAGAAACATTATTATTTAGTGGAATTTTTTTACAAACAACAACAAAAAAATATTAGATACGTGTATTGTTTCCTATAATGGAGCTATAAAAGAAACTTTTTTTTTTTCGAATGGACTTCTACAGTTGGCCCTGGGGCCGTTACTGCTCCACCGGACAAATGGGGAGCGCTCCAAGGTGCGCTCACCCTAAATAAAAGAAACGAAATAAAAATATTGATGACGGCTTATTAAGGAAGTTATCGCAAACCAATAATTACACTATATTAATCGTGTGAATAAAATATTATTATTGCATGTTTCCCTAAACAAGCATTATTAATACCTAATGTTGATTTTTGCTAACAAGAGCCTTCACAATCATTTTATTTACTTGGCGAAATACTAGTGTGCCTAATTTTACAAATAAATAACAGGTTATGAATAATAATAAAATATTTTTAATTCTAGTTCAATGTAAAATAAACAACGGATTACGGATGTATTGAAACATGCTAATATTTCACTTTGACTAAGAAACAACACACACACTTAGTTTCAAACTTGTGCACAGTTACTGGAACTTCACAAGTTTAGAGATGTTAGCTATATATCGATAAGTAATATCGATAAGGAAGTAAAATTTTAAAACTTTCAAAGTACTCAAAGCTCTTTCGAATACGCCCATCAAGTTGTTGCAAAGGGTGAACCGGAAAGTTTTTATTAAAATACTTATATCGTAGTAAATAAAGGAACGGGGCAAAGGCTTCTTTCAATTATTTGACCCACGTTTTATGACTCATCGGAATAAGTTAAGTTTTGAAGCAAAAAAGTTTTGACGTTAACGTGATCAAAACCTTATGGTGGAGCCTCTCGTAATATTATCACACTGTTACTAACTAGATTAATATACACAAATCGCTTCGCACGGATCCCTAATTTTTTTCAATATATTCTATAGCCTATGTTACTCAGGGTGAACGTAGCTTCCTAACAGTGAAAGAATTATTAAAATCGGTCCAGTAGTTTTTTAGCCTATTCATTACAAACATACAAAAATAGGTACAAATCTTTCCTCTTTATAATATTAGTATTATTTATAGCATCTCATTAGAATATTGACAATTACTGTTTTACAATGTTCGAATAAGCGTCTTTATTTTTTTATCTATGATAGCGGTTAGCCCCGGCTTCGCACAGATCCCTTTTTTTTTCAAAATATTCTATAGTCTATGCTACTCGTGCATAATGTAGGTTTCTAATGGTGAAAGAATTTTTAAAATCGGTCCAGTAGTTTTTGAGACTATTCATTACAACCAAACAAACAAAGTTTTCCTCTTTATAATATTAGTACTTATAGATAATATTATGTTATATTTCACTTACTAGAAACAGCATTTTTTTATTCGTTTGTGTTTCGTAGAACACCCTGACAAAGTGGTAAACCGAAAGGTGGTCTCCGCTTAAAATGACCACTCTGTCACGTCATTAAGCACATTTTTCCTATAATCACTAATTACTCGTCGATAATCTATGTCACTGGCAAGCAATAAACACGTTTATTACCTATTATTTGCCCTAGATAAGCATGACACGTAAATACCCCAGTCTAGAGCAAGGCGAACGACTTATTTGACAAAATATCGTTTTCGATTAGGCTCCGGTAATAACCCCCTAGAGGTAAATAGCATGCATGATTAGATATATTAACTGTATCTAAAGCAAGGATAACAAAATAAGCTTGAATTAGTTTAACATCGTCGCTAAAGAGTCAGAATAGTTGTGTCACCGTTTGGGTAAAAGTAACATTTTATATTAAATTGAATTCGAAAAACCTCCTTTCAAAGAAATCGAAAATTTGACGGCCTGTTGGTCTAGTGGTTAGAGGCCCTGACTACGAAACCAGAGGTTGCGGGTTCGAATCCCGCTAGGGGCAGATGTCAATGTGATGAGCACTGGCATCTGTACCTGAGTCTTGGATGTCTTATATGTATTTATGTATATTTATCCGTTGTCTAGTACCCATAACACAAGCTTTGCTTAAAATGGGACTAGATAATTGGTGTGAATTGTCCAAAGATATTTAAAAAAAAAATCACTATTTCGTCTGTCTTTACACTGACAGAACCAAACAATCTAATTACTTATTCTGTGTTACATTTAAAGTTAAATTCAGAGGACAAAGGACGGGTAGACTTATATGAATTATTTATTGTCAACAAAAACGATGATTACTACCATTAAATGTTGCCAGAATAATGGTCTACAGTTAAAAAGTTTATTTTTACGTACCCGTGAATGCATTTAGAAATAATTTGAATTTATGAGGCAGGGAATAACTTTTTTAGGGTTTTGTTTTCGTGTATATTTCATATTCGTAAATGTAAAGACGAAAGTGTTTATTTTATACTAGCTTCTGCCCGCGACTTCGTCCGCATGGAACTCCTCCTTTTTTGCAGTCGGTTAAAAAGTAGCCTATGTCCTTTCTCAGGCTTCAGACATTCTCTGACCAAATTTCATTTAAATCGGTCCAGTAGTTTTAGCGTGAAAGCGTAACAGACATACAGACAGAGTTACTTTCGCATTTATAATATTAGTAGGGATTCGTGAATGTAAAGACGAAAGTGTTTATTTTATATTACCTACCTATGGTTAGTTATTTTACAGCCAAAAAGGGTATATATATATATCTCATAATTAAAAATATAGACTATAAATATAAACATGATTTGGCTAAGTAACATCCGCCTTATCATTAAAAACTCACCGATTAACGATGTTCCTTGTAACGTTTAGACATATCACGAAATTCCTAGGCGTATCGTGAAATGCCGCTATTTCATGATTTGGTTCAGTGACATAGCTAGTGACGTTAAATTCCGAGGAAAATCATAAAACGACCAAACTAGTGCAGTCATTGAAGCGAAAAATACGGCCTTACCTCCGAATTTTTTTACTGTGACCCGATTTGCATGAAATTTTTGGAATTAGGCACATCTTAACCTTAACTTCAAAAGTGAAAATGATATGAACTCCGCCTATTATTTTTAAGGGGTGTAAACAACCCCTTAATGGAAAAATTGTAATTGATCCATTTTATCGCTAGAAAACATGTCTAATAGTAAGTGGTGAAATGGTAAAGTATTTTCTAACATAATTACCTCATATTAAAATTATTTTCAACCCCTTGAATCCTATCGATATCCGAGGTTATTTTGAAAAAAAATTAATTCACCCCCGAGAAGGGGTGGCAATCACCCCCAGGGTGGTAGCGGAGTTCAAATCATTTTCACTTTTGAAGTTAAGGGTAAGATGAATCTAATTCCAAAATTGTATGCAATTCGGTTCACATTAAAAAAAATCGGACCAATAATGCTTCAATGACTCCACTAAACATAGGTAACGTTTAAACAATATTCTCCTGCATAATTTATTATGAGACAAAAACTACACAAATGACAAAACATGTTGTCTTAATTAATTGTAAGTAGATACTCCTGAATAAAAATGAACTTTATTATAAAATTAAATGCATTGGAATCATTGTAATGGTTGTTATAATTTAAATGTATTAAATTGTTATTATTCTGAATATACAAAGGCTTAAGCATGTTTAGTGTCTGACTACGTTATAAACACGCGTAGTAAACTTGCTACGACGTAGCATTCAAAGTGCTACAGCTACAGCTACGGACGCTACGTTATAACTAAGTACTTAATTACGTGTATAATTATGTGCTCAAATGGATTTTAGTACCAGATTTAGTATCATTATAGTAATTAGCCTAAAGGGTATTACAGGTAATTATTGTTACTCATTGTTAGTTCGTTCCATTGTTTCCACGTGGAAAACAAATCCATGGTATTGTATTAATTTATAAAAGTGACGAATTTAAATTTAGGTCGGTGCTTTTGTTTAGTACTTTTAGATAAATATTGGGTAAATTAATAATTTCTGATGCCTTCGCGGTAATTACACATTGAAACAACTATTAACGGATTTAACTCGCGTATTTTTATTTTATTTTATTTCCTGACGTTTCGAAAAGTCAAGCCTTTAGCGTTAGACTATTGTCAGCTAAATCGTGCTACGATTATGGAAACTGTAAAGAATCCGAAACGTCAGCAAATAAAATAAAATAAAAATACGCGAGTTAAATCCGTTAATAGTTGTTTCATTCCAATTGGGTAAATTACTTTTTTTTTCTCGCTGTTAATCAAAAGGATTATTATCTATCGATCTAGGAATTCGTTTAGGGATTTTATTTTTATATTTAAGGTTTGTATAAAAAAATTATCATCTTTTATTTAGTTTGGTACATCCTATAATTTTACCCATCCCCAGTATAATCACTCGAAATACCTCCACCAATAAACTCCACTCTAACTCTTAGCATAAAATCTCACACTTATAATACAAAATATGTTATCATACTTACTGTCTCATAACATCAATGATGAAGAATGCCAAGTCCTTGAATCCCATAGGCCCAGTGCGGACCAGCATGTAGTATTCATCACTGCATTTTTGTTTAGGCTCCACGAAGTCAAACGATAAGCCTCCAGTAGCGATAATTGGGGTTCCAGTGTTTCCAAGAAACTTGGCTATTCTGGCCACCGATGCTGAAAGAAGAAAAAACACGATAAAGATTAAAGAAAAAAATGTTCAAAGTCCGATTTAATTCCTTTTACAGTTCAATGGATTATTTTATAAATATAGGTGAACGAGATTTCATCATTAAACAAAGTTCATCAAGATTTCTATTGATGTATGAAAATACCAAAACGATTCAGCTTTTTAATTTTCCATTTCGTAAATTTCTTTTTGGTGCTGAAGAGACTTGTGAAAGTAGCAAATTGAAACTTCGGTTTTCGTTTCAATATTTTTTTTATTAATAAAAATATCCGGATTGAAAAATAACCTCCAAACCATATGATTCTAAAAATAACAGTATTTCGTTATTAAAATATGTGGTTGCTAGTGACAATGATGAGGTTTTCGCTAATAGATTGGAATTTAATATATCCAGTTTTATGAGAGAAATTCTTGTATGTATTTTATTAATAATATATGTTATGTGTGTACAACAAACCAACCAGCCATTGTTTACCAAATTTGAAGGGAGATATTGAAAATATTGAAATTATGCAGCCCCCAAAAATAATATAAAAGTAATTGAAATTTTTAAATGTCATTCAGTATATCTTGGAATGACGCATAATAATATTATTATAATACCAGCATTTTAATGAAACAACTATAACGGATTTAACTAGCATATTTAATTATTTCTGACGTTACAAAAACATTACATTTCCTATAGTCATAGAGTTAAATCCGTTATAGCTGTTTCATTTTAATGTGTAATAACAGCGAAAGCATCAGAAATTGTTATAATACCAGCATCTGTCAAACTTTCGTTAACGTTGTCAAAATTTGACGCAAACTTTAGCAGTTTAATTTATTTTTTTCGAGCGCATTCTTGTTATTCTAGCTAGTAATTTACAATTTTTAATATGAAAGCCCTTAGCTCGAGATCAATTTAATTAGTCGATAAAATATATGTCGTAAACATCAAAACGTATAATCCTTAATTTCCGGGTTACACAACGCCGGCAGTGACTGGTTTTCCAAAGATCCAAATATCACGTAGACACTCGTAAAGTTTAAGAAGATACCCGAGCACTTAACTTTGCACATGTTTCGTGAAATTCCTTCCTTGTGATGTGTAAATTGCAAAAAGCGAAGAAAAACGTAACTGTGGAGATATTCTTGCTATTAACGATTCAATTTGAGGCATAATTTTGAGCGACAACAAAAAAAATCTGAAGTGAATTATTTTTTAGAAATGGCTTTTCGCGATTGAAAAAGCTAAAGGAACGGAAAACATCGTTTATAAATGTTTTAGGAAAATTCTCGTGATTTTCCTTTATAATAAATTTCAGTTTTTTTACATATTAAGAAAAGATTTGTTATAGAAATATCGACGATAAAGACTTTGGATAGGTATTTAATATTTATTTAGATATAAATCAGCCTAATTAATAGCTTTGAATTTAGATTCTCATTATTATTTAAACTAACTTCAATTTTATACAATTACATTTATTTTCTAAACCGTATGTATCTACTAAAAAAATAAATAATAATTGTATTACTCGTCAAGATGTGCGCAAGAAAACTTTCTTCGACACATTTAGCAAACTTCTGCAAGCCAAAAATAGCAAAAAGTCTTTCCTCAGTTTATATAATTAAGTGATTTCATAAACTAGATTAATACTCCAATAAACTTTTAAAACCGTCAAAATTTCTGTTAGTACTTAGATCCTAATTACCTAGTTACAATAGATTTTTTTACTATTTCCTGAATATTACAGGCGCGTTTAACTTATAAGGTTCACCATAGTCTCGCACCATAAAATTTACTTCCAAAGTAATGAAGAAAAATTGACGGTACTAAAAATATCAAAATGTAAAACTTTTTACTGATCTTTTACGTAAAACGTAATTGCTATAATATTTGAAGAAATTTTAATTGTATAACCTCCTCAAACGTTATATTCATGTCATTTTTGTCTATTTTTATCATCGGTGTTGTTTTTACGTACCTATAGCTTGGATAAATTCTAAAGCTGTCAAACACACGACGTACGAGTACAATACAAACTACCTAACAATCTTAGTAATTAATAATCTTATTAATAAGAGCGGATATATTTGCTTTACCAATAAGGCTTATTGAATGAACTGGATTATAATCATTATCACGACTTGGAATTGAGCCACTGTTAAACAAAAGATTAATACAATTATTATTATTGTAAGAGATAGTCCAATAATATTATAATCACCCTAACAGCTTGCTATATTAAATCAAGTTTTTGTCATTACGATCATGTATTAAAATAAAAGGAATTTATTATTTATCTTCAAATACAATCGAATCATGTTAACAGTAGCTAAGTCTAACCGCAGCGCGCAGTTAAGTTTTGTGAATAGCGTTTAGGAATTGTACACAATCTTCTTAAAAAGAATATAAAAAAATATGATTACCTACCTAACAATCATTTTTAATAGCCCAAAACCGAAGAGCTGAGGTTTATATTGACTACGACATGGACTGTCAAATGTTACATTACTTTAAAATAGAATTTAGAGGAAGAATAATTTAACTGCCGTAACCGAACATTACAAAAATCTTCTAAAATCCTAAACTAAACTCCACGCGAAAGTACCTAAACATAATATATACGTAAACACATTTCAACGAAATAAGGAAAATATTAATTCAGCACGTATATCAAGTTAACCTAAGTCAACAACAAGAAAGCAAAAAATATGCTGTTTCAACCTTTTTATGTTTATATACAGCTAAACAAGGCACGTATAAAATTATTGCGAAGAGGGTTTTAAAAATAAAAGATAGGAACATATAAGGAAAGTTACAAGAAATCTTGTTCATTTTTGTCCCAAGTTACAATAAAAAGGTCAACTAAATATCGCATAGGAAATTCGAAGCCCGAACACTTTGAGATCAAACGTAACGTAACTATTTTATTTAGATATTTATATATAGTTTCCCCAGACAGCAAACAACTTCTATATAAGCTGTTTAACTGCTGAATAAGGGTCTTTGCTATACAACCTTTATACACCTTATAAGTACTTGTATGCTGCCTAGGACTTGATTTATATCAAGTACCTACCTACCTAATTGACAAGGCGAGTGGTTTCTTTAGTAACGTTTAATACCAACTGACTTTATTATATCAAAACAAAACACAAATATAAAAAATACTTCTAAACAAATAAAAACGTTACTATACAAAAAGGTTCGCCTCAAATACGAAGGCTATGCACTCTATTTTATTTTGTGTGTCGTGTTAGTTTAGTTTAAAAGTAGTGGTCCAAAAGCGTTTTAGTAAAAGAGTTATACATCTGATTGAATTGCTGGGACTTGCAGGTTGCATTTTATTTTGCTGCGAAGGTACGGTCCTCTCAGACTGATTTAGGTACATAGCTTAACAGTTATAACATATAGGATACATAAGGATAGAGACGAAGAGCAGATTCTTCGTCAAAGCAACAGGATTCTCTACTACAATATATCAAAAAAAAGATTAGGTATGGTAAAGAATATGAGACTAATCCTACTAAAAAGGGTGTGTGAGTTATTATTGGTAATTTTGATAGTAGGTACAGTGTTTTTACTTGAATGATCTAGTTCATTTATTCAGATAAGTAGGTATGTAATAATATTCTATCAGTGAAAAGTGGAGCGTTTTTACCACAAGAAACTTAAGCAAAAAGTTTATTTAAAGAAAAGTCTTATGCAAAAACACGCTGACTAATGCATTCGATTTCCAAGAAAAGCTTTCAGTCTTAAAGCTCTTGAAAAGCACTTCGTAGGTTTTCTAAACTACGTTGCGTGTATATTTAGTGTCTGACGTTTTTTTTAATAGACTTCTAAAAACAAAAAATGCAACTATACCTCGATTGATTTTGTACTTAACATAGGTACTTAATTTTCATCGTCGTCATAATAAATAGGCATATATAGCTTATATGGAATGATTGCTAATACTATGTAGTAAGTATTAACTAGCTCAGTGTAATATAATTGTGTCAAGCTACAAATTTTAACTCGATTCTGAAGTAATTAATTTAGGCATCAATACATAGTATAAAACAAAGTCGCTTTTCCTGTATGTCCGTATGTATGCTTAGATCTTTAAAACTACGCAACGGATTTTGATGCGGTTTTTTTTAATAGATAGAGTGATTCTTAAGGAAGGTTTATAGCCCCCGTGTGAAGCCGGGGCGGGTCGCTAGTAAACAATAAAATGAGATTTAGTTCAGATTCTAATTGTAACCTAGTTCTTGACTGTTCAGAAATTTTAATACAAAGGAAGCTAGTATATTTCAGAAGTAATAAAATTTTGAAACGTTCAATAAAACATACAATTATTCAATTTACGACATCCCAAATGTTCTACACAATAAGTACGAGTAAATATTAAAGATTTTTATGACAATAATGGTGGCATAATGTTCAATAAAGGGATATTAAGGATTATGTCCTTTTATGGTAATATCGTTATATTATTATTTCAGAACACTTATATCGTCACACCATAAATATGCTTTATACTTAAGCCGACGGTCATTACGTACATACAATCCCGTAGGTGGTGGATAGTGGTGGGATTTTCACTCTTTGTTTATATAATTTTCGGAACACTCAACTCTTTGGCTTCAGTAAAAAAAAACAGTTTGATAACCAAATTGAACCCTATAACCACACAGTATTCCTTGCCAAATAACTTGCAAGAATTTATTACAGACAGACAGAAAAACTGGTAAAACTAAATAAAAGCTTGTAAGAAAAAAGATATGATCAATTTCTAAATAAATGTAACAGTAGTGGAAGTATTTGACATATTTAGTTAAGTTACCTACTTTGTGTAGGGACGATATTTAACATGCGTGTAATAACAATAATAGACCCATAAATTTCGTCTGAATCGTAATAATCCCATTGCGGATTCGAGTTGTAAAATAATTTATGATCAATATTTTCTTAATTGAGGGTTTTTATAACACGAAGTCAGTGTTTTCGGTAATTACCTACAATTACAAGTCGAGCTGACAATGTATTATATAAAAAAGAATTGCAAAATGCGTTGGTAAGTGCACAACTCGACAATGCTTGGACCAATTTGGCCAATCCTTTTTTTAAATGTTAATTGAAGTCCAAGGATGGTTTTGAGAAAAGTTCGAATAACTACCGGGAAAATCCTAAAAACAGTCCTTTTTATTTTCCCATACGAACGTTTTCTAACTAAAATATAGTCAATTTGAACTTCGAACGGGCGGAATGACGATATGCTTTATAAATACACTTATATTTTATTAAAATGTTTTCAAAATAACATATATAATATTATGAAGCGTAAAGTAACATAGTTACGCCAACGAGCGCTTAATGTGATTTTCTTTTGGAAATTGGTTCGCTTGCTGTTTAATTACTTTACACGTATTTATTTTACCGGATCTTTGTTTCTGTCATGGAACGGAAAGAAAATATTGTCAAATTGAGTTATCCTGTTGTTTACAATAGAATAACAATAAAGTTGATAATAATATATTATTAATTTATTACTAGGTATTTTTATATAAAACATGTGAAGTCACGTTGAAAAGCTAGGTATATAAATAATTTTAAGTGAAAAACATGGTCAATGGAAGTAAATGGAATGATATTTTTCACGAAGGATAACTACGCTACTAGCACTATGATCCACATCCAGGGAACTCCAGTGACTTTCACTAAGCGTCGGACCACCATATAAGGGGGTTTACCCACATTTATTTTCCAGTTCACGGATTTCATTCAACTATGGTTCTATTTATAGTAAAAACCTTTCAAAACTATTATTGTAACGAAACCTATGAAAACATTAAGTCAGTTTATTTTAACTACCGTTTCCTTCACGTCCATCAGAACCCAACTAGTTTTGTGGATAAAAATAATAAATTATCAAGAAAATTATAAATTAAGTATTATTTATTTCGTTTCCTTAATCAAATAGCTCTTTTATGTACATTTTCATTTCCTAACGTTTCATTGAATTCTCAACTGCTTGTAAAACATTAAATATACATAACAAAATAGAAAGGGGTGAAAAACGAAGAGTAATACAAACTTCTAACAGAGAAAGATGAGTTATATATTATGTATGAAAGAGACTACGCTTCTGTTGAGTATTTTAACACAGTCAATTTAGTTCTTTGTCGATATTTATCTTGCTTTGAAATAATTAGGTACCCACGATATCATAATTTTACTCATAGAAGCACTGGGTTCAATGAAAGAATGTAACATAAGTATTTCATATTTTAAAACAGGGCAGTAGTTAAATTTTCTATTAATAAATCAAGTAGTTTAAATAATCCAAAAATCACTTCAGCGTAAGACTACCGTCAGCTCAGTCGTGCTACAAATATAGGATCTGACAAACTTTCGATACGTGTGCAAATACGCGGGTTAAATTCGTCAAAGTTGTTTAAAGTATTAGTTACAATGAATTTGTTTAATGTGTCTGATTTAGTCATTTGATTTGAAATAAGCTCCTCAATATTGGCATTTTAAAAATGAAGAAAAAGTTTATATGCTAAATAGAAAATTGAGTATCCCTTGTAGAGGAAATAAGAATTTCCTTTGAAATTTCACACTATCTGCTTCATATAGGTAGCTATAGAAAGTTATCCGCTTAGAATGACCTAACTTCGTTTGCCTTCTATGTCATTACCAGCTAAGATACGAGTACAAAACCATTCATTAAGTACTAGCTTCTGACCGCGACTTCGTCCGCGTGGAACTTCTCCTTTTTTGCAGTCGATTAAAAAGTAGCTTATGTCCTTTCTCAGGCTCCAGATTTTCTTTGTACCAAATTTCATTTAAATCGGTCCAGTACTTTTAGCGTGAAAGCGTAACAGACAGACAGACAGAGTTACTTTCGCATTTATAATATTAGTAGGGATACCTACATTATATTGAGTATCTTACTTCACAAATTGAATAGTAATGTCGACTAAAGTAAAAGGCTGTGGTTTATGTGTTTGGTTTCTTAATTAAATTAACATAAAATTGTCTTTGTTAATTTAATGATGTAGGTAAATTGTTTTGTTTGATAATTTAATATTTTAACAATGACATTTGAGTTGAATTTTACCTAATAATTTGTAATTATAATTATGTTTTCCAATTATTGTTTTACTATGAATGCATATAATATACGTACATAATTATAATTATATTACGTAATACTTAAAGAAAAATAAATAAATATATACAATGTATTAACGATATCTGTATGAGTGCATAATTATAATTTGACATAACAATGTAAGTACCTATAGGTAATTATAATGTGTGATTATTGAGAAATAAATGAATCTAATGTAATTTAATCTTTAGAGGGCAGTTTGTTATATTATTTTATCATAAGTTATACGTGGATCACGCACAATTTATAAAATAATCCTGCTTTGAAAGCAATTTTACGTCAAATTTTATAATATAATTTATTTTATGTCGTGGCTTTTACAGTTATTAAACGACGTTGGAATCTTGATGCTCTAAATAACAAGAGGGCAAATTGATTATGGATTCTGTTATGTATCTTTTAAATAATATAATTATGCCAGCCGTTTATTAAATCGTGTATCAATATGGCTTGAAGTATAACTATCTATTTATAGTTCTGCAGTGCTCAAAAAATATTATCACTACACAGTATAAAACAAAGTCGCTGTCGCCGTCTGTCCGTCCCTATGTATACTTAAATCTTTAAAACTACGCAACGGATTTTGAAGCGGTTTTTTAATAGATAGAGTGATTCAAGAGGAAGGTTTATAGCACCCGTGTGAAGCCGGGGTAGGTCGTTAGTGTAGATATATAATAATTTAACCGTGAGACTTTCGTACAGGATGAGTAGTATTTTTTTTTTATGAATCGTTTAATCAATGCAGTACAAACACAAAATTTGAATCAATTGCCATAGGCTTTTTTACTACAACGCCGATAACCTAAAACAAAATATGCGCATATATTATCACTTTTAATAATTTCTTCTGTTAATTCTCATTATTATTCGGTTTTCGTATTTTAATTTATTCGACTATTAAGCTTGGGGTCAGAAAGCTAATGTTCAGATGCCCGTAACTAAAAGGAACGAACTCTTGGGTATTTAACGGATACAATATCGATTGAGATAAGTCCCCAAAGGTTTTATCTCTCGAACTGGTCTTGAATAATAGCTTAGTAACCTTATACATATAATTATTCTTTAACTAGGGGTCCTTTTCGGCTTCGCACGGATTCCTAAATTATTATTTTTTTATAGCCTATAGATGTCACTCACGATTAGTGTAACTTCCCTTTCTTCCCAGTAGTTTTGGAGCCTATTCAATCCAAACAAACAAACCTTTCCTCTTTATTATATTAGTACGCTAGCTGATCCGGCGAACTTCATACCGCCCTATAATCAAGTTTTTTTTCTTATAATTTGAGATTTAAACTATCCTATCTCTCAAGTTGGATCGAACTGCACATGGTGTGCGAATTTTATTATAATCGGTTAAGTGGTTTAGGAGTCCATTGAGGACAAACATTGTGACACGAGATTTATATATATATTAAGATATATCATAAAACGAAATATCATCATTACCCGCTGCCATGATCTTTAACTATTTCTAAAGTAGATAAATATGGTTTTCTGTGTCATACCCCTATATCAGTTTTATAATGCTGTAAGTAAAACACAATACACGTAGTGTCTGAGGGTCGCTTGGTTTTGTTTACTTAATCCACTTTATGAAAAACCTTACCAATGTCAAACATACACCGCAGATATTATATTATGTTATGAAAAGAGTTATACCTAAGAGACAAGAAATTCAATATAATAACGATTCTATCTTCCAAGACAATCAGAAAATTGTAGGAAATTGCGTTTAATATTTCAGAAATGCTTCATGGTCGGCATTTTCTCTTTCCATACTTATGACCTTTTGCATCAAAGTATGTACCTAATAATAATTCCAATAATATATAATAAGTCCAATAATATAATAATAATTCCAAAGTGTATTTAAAAGGTATTATTTTGTATATATGTATACAGTATGTGTATATCAAGTACTTAACAAAGCATAATATTATTATTGTAGTAACATACATTATATCACATCGAGACATCCATTCTTACAAACTTTCGCGTTTTATAATATTAGTAAGGATAACTTCTTAACCACGTAATCTATTTGATATTATATACAGAGTTTACACTGCACATTTTACTTCCTTTTTACCTTCGAAAACCATTTTTTCCAGTGTTCCTGCATAATAGGCTCAATCTCGCTATAGAATATTTTTGAGACAATGATTGATGACCCCGGCGTCATTAAGAGTGTCAACGTAATCAACAATGTTTCACAAAGCTTTTAGCACCTTGATATTTTTATAATTTGGTAAAATACTCGTGCAGCAAAATATCTACTGATTACCCCATTCATTGTATGAAGATAAACCGTTTTTCAAAATGAAATACAATTAAAACAAAAGCAGGTAAAACTTTTCCTGTTAGGCGCTTTGTTATAGTAGTCTAGTAAATATCGGAGATAAAAGCATAACAAGTAATCTAGCAAGACAATAACAAATAGAATACATTTACTAACACAAACAAAGAAAAACAGAACGAATCAAGAGATTCCAAGACCCTTAGGAATTGTATTACTAATATTATCATTGAATATATTTCGACCTATATTTGATGCCCTAAACTAGAAAATATTTTATTTATAAACTCAGTATTATGATAAGAAACTAGAGGTATACGACTTAACAATTAAATAGTAATTTATATTTCCCTATACTCATAAAGAATAAATGTGATATGATTTTTGTGCTTAAATTTGTTAGTTTCAACTTTCTTAAAATGCCACAATGCCGACGATTAAATGTCTTCTTAAATATTAAGATTAAGGGAAACTAATAAATTTAATCATCAACAGCTATTATTAAACACGTTAAAGCTGATCCTTCTTATAATAAAACTCTATGAATACTAAATAGTCCATGACGCGTAAGGAAAATTTGTAAGAATTCAAAAGATTTATATTTTTATTCGAAAGTAAACCTTACTCCTAACAAATTAGGAGTTGGTATGAGAGTTTTATTCCGAAACCCTGTGTAGGCTTTAAGGAATCACTGAGTCCCATCTTGTTAGTAAATTCATTCAAAAACTCCGAGAATTTACCTACATTAGCAAAGGATATCGGAACAACTTCTAGTTCTGTAAGAAGGAAAATATTATTACACGTAACTTTGTGTAGAGGTCTTTTTAACTCGCATCAAAAGACGAGCAGTTTCGCAATTCGTTCGTAAATTCTTTTATAATATAACTATTTTTTTTTCAGTACTTATATCTTTTGTATTTTCCATTCGTCTCCATATTCAACAGCTAGTAACAATCTATTATAGGTACCTAATTGATATGTCCATGATGTTCATTTGATTTTGCTTTAATCTATAATTGGATGCTAATATTTTGTAAGATTTTTGTTTTTAAAAAGATACTAAATTAATTAAAGTTAAAGGGGAAAATTATATAAGTTAAAAATGTGTACATAACTAATTGTTTTTTTTTTTGTAAATACCAGGCAGTATTCCGAGCCTTTTAAATATTTACACTTCTTGGTGCTCGGCAAATTTCCTGATAGGGCACTAATTATCGCACGAACAAAACAAATATTTAATGAACGATGAATTATCAAATGAATTCCAAATTTGGGAATCATAAATCTCTTTTGGACTTTCTCTAGATTATCAGTAAGCCGATAGTCATTCTTGTGGCCAACCGTGGAATACACTGTGGAATTGAGGAATTTGTGGCTAGTAGTACCTACATTATATAATTTTACAAAGAATACGATAAAAAATACATATTTATTAGTTGGTTATGGCATTACAAAGAAACGAATGCACTATGAAGGTTAGTTTAGGCTATGACTGTAGAATAAAACAATTAGAACTATAAGCATTTGTATTGTTTAGATAATAAAATGTTATTAATGTTAATTTGATTTTTATTTTATCCCAAGTACAGTCATATTTAAAATATACAGGAAAGGCAAAGGGCGGCCTAAACATATTATTATTTGATGCTGATGTAGGTACTAGAATTAAAAAAAGTTGTTAAAATATATAACACTGTTGACTAAAAGCGAATAAATGTAGAAATTGAAAAGACAACCGTACTTACTTTATTTGGAAAATGTCAAGTACCCTCTTAATTATTCAGACTCTGTGGGTCGGATCCCGAGTGTGGTTCAACAATATTTAATTTACACACCTATTCCAAAGTATTTCCGCGCAGATACAAGCACTGTACGTGTACCTGACGGTTGACCACTTATAATCTATGTTATCAAGACTGTCACAAGATTATGTGTACCTAATACAATTGGTTTTAAAGAGTCAATTTACTTAATTTCAAGTTTATCTTACCGTTTCATAACGCCAAACTGAGCGTATTGGGGCATACCAATGAGGGCCACCGCGTGTCAGAAACCCGCTAGATGCGCTAGTGTAGAATGAGGTCCAGCTGTCATGTACCACCAATCACAGGCCAGTAGCTTGCCTCTCATTGGTGGAACATGACAGCTAGACCTCATTCTACACTAGCGCATCTAGCGGATTTCTGATACTCATTGGGATCGTTTTCAAATCAAGTGCATTAAGTACATAATTATGGGCTGTATGGACATGGTCTATCGAAATAATCGGCATTTGAAAAAGTACCTATTCTCCCAAAGATATTAGTACCTATGATCTATATGAACTTACTCCTTAGCTTTGTAAAACAGATCTTCAAAACAGGAACTTTTTTTTCGGACTTATATACATACCTTATACTTTATTTAATAATTAAAATTAAATATGCCACACACTACGCTATCGCGTCTGTATCGTCGAAGCCGTTTATCCCGTTTCCAATATTGTGTATTTGGTGGACTGAGCTTTAGCGAGTACAATAGTCGCGAAAACATCATGATAAAATAAATATAGGTATTTATTTTTAAACTCTTCATAGCAATAGTCAATAAATAATCTGTAGTCATCATTAAATACGAGTCGAACTATACCTATTCTTTAGAGTCGCGTAAAAAATAATAAAAACTGTTACAGAATTCATTAAAAGTACATTATTCTTTTTCTTGTGTTATATTAAATGCTCGGTAGCTACGGTATTTAATTTATCTGTCTCCGAAATTCGAACTCGTATTATCTTTTCATTCCACAATAAAGGATTTCTGAGTTAAGCACGGTTTTAGTCTTAGCAATAAGAAAGAAAAGGCTGTACAATTCAATTTGCACGAATTATTTCACCCAGGAGACGCAACGGTAAAAAATATAAGTATTTCATAACTATTAAGAGTGAAGGCGTACTTAACTACAATAACACTTCAAAAATATGCAATATAATAATATTAAGTAGGTAGTTGAATTGTCCAATCATGCATACTGTATAGTCAGTATACGTAATCTAAAATCCGAAATACAGCGCACATAATTCTATCGTACCTAACCTGGATTACCATAAACGTTACTTTTATCCTGGGTTAATTCAGTTCCAAAGAATCTAATACCGAGCTATATTTCATGAATTAAAAATAAATATTAACAATTAAGATGTACTGGAACTTGAAAAATATTTAATAAGAATAAAATTAATTATGTTAAGTAGGTAGGAACTTTTGTTTCACAACGCATCGCTTTTCTACTAAGCATCGTCGCTTAATTTTGGTTAGAAATTGAGAAAGGCAAACCCTAATAAGAATTATAAAGAGTTACTTTACATAAAACCACTTTTGAATAAATATAAGTTCTCCAAATGAAATGGGAAGTACAGGGCCTAAAATTCAAGCCCTTTGATCTATGAAAGGGTCAAGTTGTACATTGGATAAGTTTTCGTATTCAAAGGGAGTAAAGTAATGAAGTCATTTCATTATGACCACAACGACATTAAAATTTAGCATACCAACTAACCATACAAAGATTGGTAGGTATACTCATAGTGTAATGTAAGCACTTGTTGTACGCGCGGATAAACAAAACCTTTATTCTTGTATGGCAAAATAATTATTTTATGGTATGTAAGGAAGAATTATTAAGTACCTAAAAGCATTGTTAAGCTTATTGTTTACAATATTAAGTACTTGATAGGTATATTTTACAAAATAATTATAGGTACCTTAGTAATTTATGATGCCTTCGCAGTTATTATACATTTGAATGAAACAACTATAGACGGATTTAACTCGCGTACCTATTTATTTTATTGGCAGACGTTTCGGAATCTTTACATTCCATAATCGCAGCATGACTGAGCTGACAATAGTTATGCTAAAGTGATTAATTAATTAAATATATATACACATATAAAAAGGTAAGTAAATACCTACCTTTTTTTTTTCAATTCATTAAGTGTTCATTTTCCATCCCGATAAATATACAAAGTTATATTGAAATATCAAAGTTATTTGTTAACTGAATACAAAATCTGGCTATCAGTAAACTAGTGCAATATGAATTCACATCGAAGGATTTTATACCGCTTTCATTAAGTCCCAATAAACCTTTCCTAGTACAATCAATAATGATTTTCCATTCACTCATTGGATGTGTGTTAACGACATGCGATTCATTGATCACTCGAGTCGACAGATTACAAACTGGAATTGGACCATTTACCCCTGATACGCGGAAATATGACAGGTTAAAAATAGGTATCATTTTCATGTCATATTTTTTATTTGTACGAAATTACCAAGAACGAAAACTTATTCACCGTCGTCCTTTATATAATCAGACACATAATAATTATCATCATAATCATCAGCCTATCGCAGTCCACATATAAAATTATTAAAATGCCAACAAATTTATTACCTATAGGTAATAAATTTGTTGGCATTTTAATTTAATTTTATTTTATAAAAAACTACTGACTGAGCGCTCTCTCAAATTCCTACATTTCGGTTTAACTAGAATAGAGTACCTACCTATGTAAGAGTGTAGGGTAATATCCTACATTTTCTTTGAAATGTTAATCTCTCTTTCATATACAAAAATCTTTACAATCCTTAGTCACTATTTTAAAGTACTGACACGTCCTTGACGCCCTCCGCTTTATTCAAATAAAGTAAGTAATGCCTACATGTTATAAAGGAACTTTGAAGAATACCAGGTATTTGTATATGGAGACTGTTCTTATTACTGTGTGGGAAATACCAGCTGTCGTCGAGGATATGAAGCGAAGCGTATCAAGATGTTTGCGTCTCGTCTTGTGGATTACGATTTTTTTTAATAACAGTAAGTCATCGAGATTTCCTTGAAAAGGACTGTATAAGCTCTTTTTTTATCTTTTATGGATACACATTGAAATCAAGAGTGAAATCGTATGAATCTGTCACAGAAAACCAGAAGCAATTAGAATGAAACAATATAACGGATTAAACAGAACTATAAACCTACTTTTTTTAATTTTTCATGTACATTTGATCCTCTTTTATTTGATACCCCACTCAGGTATATTTGTAGTTATTTGATTTTGCACCCCTATTGAAACCCGTTAATTTGGTTTTCGAATGACGTCACATAGTTAATCATGCATTGTCATCCAAATTGAACGTGTGTACAAAATTTTAGCTCAAAAAAGTTAAAGTTATCTACTTTAAAATTCAGTAGCATTATTTCACCCGCACATACTTACATAATATATTATACTAGCTGTCCGCCCCGGCTTCGCACGGATCGTCTTTTTTATAGCCTACTAGCGGTCCCGGCAGACGTCATCCTGCCCGTTCGAAATTCAAATTAGGTAACTTTAGTTGGACAACGTTTGTATGGGAAAAGAAAAGGGCTGTTTTTAGGGTTTTCCCGGCAATTATTCGAAAAAAAAATTGGCCAAATTGGTCCAGGCGTTGTCGAGTTATGCGCTTACCAACACATTTTGCGATTCATTTTTATATATAAGAAGATATACTCGTACTTCGAAAAATCTTTTAAAAACTCACCAAGTGCAAAATCACAGGATGGTCCAAAGAACACATGAGCGCAATCGTTGTACGCGTCGATTGCCCCTATGACTGCATAGGCGGCGTCACAGTCCTCGACGTCGTAACTCTTCCATTCAAACCTCACCCAGTCTGGAAAGTTCTCTTTCATCGCATCTTGCTGTAGGGCTAGCTCGAACACAGGCTCCACCTTAAAACATTCAATAATAAACTACTAAGTACCTTAAGTATCCACGAACGACTAACTTCCAATGGGCAAAATCGGTACCTACTTAGACCGCTTTTAAGACTACTTTGAGGTTTCCGTATTGAACAAGGATTTGGGTGCAGTACATATACCACGTTAATAAGTTTTATAACGTACTTGAGGAAGGAGTTTACCACGATACTTTTATTACTTACCACGATACTTTAATTAGTTATTCCAGGCTTATATATTTTTCAAAAGACTACCTTCTTTGCTTCTACACTACTCGTACTACACTCGCGAACAAGATCAAAAGCTCGCGAAAATTATAAAGAGGAAAGATTTATAATTTTTGTGTGTGTATTTTTGTAATGAATAAACCCAAAAACTACTTTTCCGATTTCTAAAATTCCTTCACCACTGGAAAGCTACATTCACCCTAAGTAACATAGGTAACAGAATATTTTAATTAAAAAAATGGAATACGTGCGAACCCGGAGCGAGCCACTAGTAGGTAAATTATAAAATGTTATTAAGCAATACATTCTGCGCAATGTCTCCAAAGTTGCAGTAGAAAATTGTTGTAACTGAATAGCTTTGAGTAGGTATGTATAAAATGACCATATTATGGTTTAATTACTTACAATGGTAATGGAAGCGTCGTATGTTGTATTTCTAGGCAACAGTAAAGCCGCCCTTATAACGCAGTCTCCATCTTCATCACACAATTTCTCACAAGATCTCTCTCTGGGCTCGTCGCCTCGACAATTTCGACAATCCACGCTCGCACACAATAACAACACTATTAGCCACCACATTTTATCGAATTAATTTTACTGGTAACATCACTAGATTCACTTTATCGATGTACACAATCACAAAGAGACCACGTTATATTACTTGAATTTTGACTACATGGTTCGATTAAACTTGAATTCATCCGCTTTTTAGTAATCTGAAACAAAAACGATAAGATTAATATTGGTATCCGTACATCTATTGATATATGTGTAATTTTCAAATACCTACTGATCAATGATAAATAAATTATTTCTTAATTACAACGATTCTGCATATTTTATTTTATGAGCTGACGATAGTCGAACACTTAAAGTGATTTTACATTACGCAAACTGATACCTACTTTATTTTATAAATTACAATTTTATACTAAATTTAATTACATTTTACGTATAAATTAACTATTTTACATTAGGAATATTTCAAAGGAGGGCGTTATTAGCGCTTCGGAAAGACCGTCATTACTGAAACGTAAAAGAAACGCTGCGCCGCAAGACAGTATTTTACTTATCAAGTGAAATATTTAATTTAAATATCTGGAAGCAGACTTAGCCAAGTAAATGTTATTTCGCTACCTGAGTAATTTATGTTGGGACAGTTTTCAACTTTGTTAATTGCCGAGAAACGAGTGGAGAACAGAATTTACAACTATGCGATGGCTATAATTATTAATAAATTCACCAGGATTTAATGAAGGAAGAATTATTTCTATTCATTTTATACAAAACGCATCATAATACTGCTTGTTACTTTTATATGAAAAGCATACAACTTTTCGGTCCCAGTTTATTCATCAACGGTAATCAACGGTAATCAAATTACGGTACCTTAAAGGTAAATTATCTACCATAACCAGTAGGAAGAGCTTATGTTTTATTTAGATACAATTATTAACATCATCAGAAAAAGGATCAAGTCATCCATCTTATTCTATAACAAAACGAAATCCATACAACTCACACCAAGCATACCTACTGTTAACGTTAAATGACGTACTGTTAATGAATACTCAACCAAATGCAAAAAAATACTGTTTTTATTGAACTTAAAGTAGTTTCTTTCATCATGAGATTGGATGGTATAAAACAGTAAGTTTGTTTACAAATACATTCCTAGCTGTAAACTCCATTAGCCCATTGACACGCGGACTGGCAGACACAACATGTCTCTCATCAGGTTTAGTCTAGAGATCTGTGGTTCATTCGTGGGAGATCCATCTGAGTGCTGATTACATTGACTCCCGTGTTTTACTCGAATTCACATTTTACCGTTTAAGATTTTTTACAATGAATATAACTCGCTTATATATAGCTCATTCTGCAATGTACATACCTGTGGAAACTGTAAAAATTTTGAAACGATAGTAATAAAAGGTACTATGGGTACGTTAAATCCGTTATAACAGTTTTATTTCAATAACGGCTTTTTTTACCTTAAATCTTTCATTTTGTATGTAAATTCCCCTGTTGTACAAATCCGCACTTGTATGGAACGTACCTAATCAAACAATTATTGTGATGCCTCACTGAAATTATTTATTATTATGTGGTTAAATCCTACTAGCCATGTTGAAATTAACAATTTTGAAGGTAGGTACTTTGAAAATATTTTCTATTAATTACTAAATAGATATATACCTAGTCTTAGACACACTTAAGCTAAATGAGAATGAATTTATGTTGGAATGAAACAATTTTTAACGAATTTAACTCGCTTATTTTATTTTAATGGCATTAGAAATTATAATGAATTTATGTCTACGTAATGTTCGATTAAAATCCCATAGAAAGTGCATGCCTGAAAAACGACAGTCATTCTGAATTTGTCATTATCTTCGACTTAGTTTTCAAGATTCAAAGTTGGGCGTTAAGTAGGTAGCTTGAGAAATTAATTTTATGTCGAGTGGTCAGCCGCATCTTTCAAAGAGTCTATTTTACTCGTTCAAAGTTTTTTTTCAAAGATTTTCTTTCAGCGTTCTTCCGCTGTACATTTACTGAGCATATAATATTACTTACTATGTCTTCTACAATGACGAGCAAAATTAAAAATGAAAGGGAATCCTCAAAAATGAAACGTGTTAAATTTCTCCGTTTTCTGTTTGATGGTAAGGATATTTTCCTGTTTATTTTTTTACTAAGAATCGCCCTTGAGTCTCCCCTACTCATCACTTGTCTACACTTCGCTCCGAGCTCTCGCGCCGCGCGGTCGCCTGCGACCGTTCTCCGCCTGACCGCTCTCGGCCGCTTGTCGGCATCCGTTCGGCGTCGAGCGCTTGCGCTCCGCCAACGCAAACGCTCTATCTGTTCGCAGATAGGGTGGCCCGTCGTCGAGCTTGCTCCGACACCGCAAGTTTCTGCAGAGACGGCAATCAATTTGAAGACGTCGTGCCCGCTACATCAGTCCTTTTCAGGACTTCGCTGTTTCCGGCAAACTTAGAGGTCAATCAAAGTGCAAGTCCACGTGGTGTTTTCGTGGCTGTCCGGTACTATCGTATCGGGCACAGTTCCTCCAGAGGCTGGCCGTTCCCCTTCTGGGAAAGGCAAACATCTGACGGGCCCCGACCTATAGGTGGACTATTGGCATTCGTGCTAGTTCAGCCTGAAGGGTATCACCCGCGTGCACGAAAGTGAGCTCACTCCGAGCTCACGACCTCGTAGTTTTCAGTAGGCAGTAGGGACTGCTAGGTACACATCCTTCGGACGCAATAAGATTGCCGAAGTTACATATTAGGGAAACACACAACCCTCTTAGGTACTCAGCTCCGCCTGATCCCGGCGGAGACTTAGGTCACACTCGGCAACACGCCACATCCGCGATCGACACCACACCCGCGTACCGTTTACACATTAGCGCCAATATGGCTGCGAGTCCCCAATTGACGCTTGAGCTGTTGCTCAGATTCATGTCTGAGCGATGCCCTGCATTAGTTGAGGAATTCAAAGTCTTTGTCACCGCGTCCCCAAATTCAGCGGATCAGACCGCCCACGTGGACCCGAATTCCTCGGCCACTCCCCCGACTCCCGTTTGTGCGGCGCCGACTTCCTCGCCCGCATCGCCCGATTCCGGGAAATTCGAAGATAGCTCCTTCCGAGAAACGGCTGCACCTAGGTCTGGCAACCGTAATAGGCGCGCAAACAACAAAAAATCCGCGCAATCTCCGTCTCGCTCTCGCACGCCTGTTAGGGGTAGGGCCCGCGTCCGCGCTCATCAACGTCAATTAGGTCGCGTTCAGTATCACGCGAAAACTACTTACTCGCCCCGGAAACCGTCTCCGGGCGCTCGTTAGATTTTAGTCCGTCTCCTTCTGAGATCGACTCATTAGGGCTCGACTTAGATCAGCCTCGCGGAGTACCCTCCGGGAACGCTCCAATAGCTCCTGAGACGGCGTCGTCGTCCGCCAACTCCACCGCCACCGCGGTGGAGGTGGTGAGCGCAGACGACGTCTCAATGGACGAGGAAGCGTTCACGGAGGTGACATCGCGCGCTGCTCGAAGGAAGGCCGCCAAACAGACCAGGGGGGCTAGACAAGTGCCCAACGTTCAACGTTAACGTTAAACGTTAACACCAAAATGTATGGGATTTGACATTTGTGACGTACGTGACAGTCGTTCGCGGATGTCAAATCCCATACATTTTGGTGCTAACGTTTAACGTTAACGTTGAACGTTGGGCACTTGTCTAGGGCCCTAGGTCGGCTACCTCATCGCCCACGTCTCCGGCCCCTAAGGCCAAAAAATCCAAAAAGCGCCCCCTTCAGGGCAGTCCGCGCTCGCCGGTCCCTCCGACCGATAATACAACTAGTCAGTCCGATCAAATGGAAACCTCGGCCCCTCCGGCCGAGGACGCGCAAAACACCGCGACTAAACTCAAACGCCAAGACCGCCCGCCGCCAATCGTACTTAGGGACGTAGCCGCGTGGAACCGTATTAGGGCTCACTCTATTGCCAACCCGAAAGACGGGATCGTGCTTCCCGACGGGAAACCATCAAAAGCTGGGATAACAATCTTCAGCGAAAACTTCGAGGTGTACAATGTCGTGCGGGACCTGATCGTAGGGTTCGGGCTCCCTTGGCACACCTACACACTCCCCTGGGAAAGATCCCATCGGTGTGTGATCAGGGGCGTGCCAAAGGAGTTCGAGGTCAGCGACATCCATGCGGACCTTGTGCGCCAAAAAGTGGACGTTGAAGAGGTTCACCGAATGTACCGGAGACGTAGCCCCCGCATACTTTACGACTTGGTCATAGTGACCACCAAAAAGACCCCCGCGGGTAAATCAATATTTAATCTTCGCTCAGTATGCGGCCTCACGGGCATCACCTGCGAAGCGCCGCATAAAAAATCAGACATAGGGCAATGCCATAAGTGCCAACTGTATGGACATTCCCAGCGTAATTGCCACGCAACACCTCGTTGCGTCAAATGTTACAGGGTTGCACGGCACCCTGAATGTCCCCGCGCCCCTGACACGATCGAACCTCCCAGCTGCGTACTGTGCGGCGCCGGGGGCCACACCGCGAACTATCGCGGCTGTCCCGTGGCCCCGCGCAGGCAAAGCAGGGGGCGACGTGGCAGGGCCAGCGCGGGCACCTTCAGGGCTGCACCTGCACAAAGTAGCTCAGGCTCCGGAGCCAAGAGGCCCTCAGCCCAGACGGTCACTAAGACCGTACCGCATTATTCAGCACTCCAGTCCACTCGGCCTGGAGTGTCTTATGCTGCAATCGTCCCTAAGACGACGGTAGCCCCGGCGCCCTCTGCGCCAGTCAATAGAAAAGAGTTAGGAAAGGCGCCTTCTGCGCCAGTAGGAGTAGGCCCGGCGCCATCTGCGCCAGTAGGTGTAGGATCGGCATCAGCGCCGGCAGTAGTAGCAGTAGAGAAACCGGCGCAGGCCTCACCTGCCCCGGTAGTAAGGAATAGGGACCCCCGTCTCGGGAGGCACGTCACCGTTCCCTCACCCGCCTCTGCTCCCGCACCCACCACCACCACCACCACTCCCTTCCTACCTTCCCAAACCCCAGCAGTCGATTTGACGACTGCGGACTTGACGCTAGTATGCGATATCGTCTCCGCCCTCCCGGACGTTGACGAGATCGCCGTGCTGGCGAACAAGCTTCGCAACGCCAAATCGATGGTCGACACTATCCTAGCCATGAGTGAGCATAGGGACCTTTGCCGCGCATTCAAGCGCTTTTCAAAACCGTGATGGACGTACAACCTATTAGTAAAAATCGTATTAAACCGCGCTCGTTAGCCATTGGCTACTTTAATGCCAATGGCCTCTCAAACACTAAACACGAAGTTAGGGAATTCCTAAACGACAATAATTTAGATTTCTTCTTGGTTCAGGAGACGTTCTTGAAACCAAGTCAAAGAACGCCGCGTTTCGCTAATTATAACGTAGTTAGGAACGATAGGGACACCAGATTAGGCGGTACCGCGATTTACTTTAAGCGTGCGCTCCACGTATGTCCGTTGGATCCACCACCCTCTCTTACCAACATGGAGGTGTCAGTCTGCCGCATCGCTATGACCGGCCACCAACCTAGTGGCGTCAGTCTATCTATCTCCGTCCAAAGTAATGCTTAGATCAGACCTGGAGGCGTTGTTTGCGTTGGGGGACTCGGTCATACTGGCCGGGGACTTCAATGCCAAACATCCCGTCTGGAATAGTGTGCGCACGAACCGCAACGGACTGCTCCTCGAAAGATACATCGACGAGCTCTCCGTTGCGGTCTATGCGCCCACCTGCGCTACGCATTACTCGGAACCACACCTTGACCTTCCGGGCTACGTACCGGACATCTTAGATATTGCACTTTTAAAGAACGTCGCGCTAACGTTCCGTTCTATAGAAGTGCATAGCGCGTTATTATCTGATCATAGGCCAGTTATTCTCGAACTCGGCCCCTCGCCAAACACTGAACCGATTATGAAGACAGTCCTAAACTGGCTCAATGTAGACGTAGCGTTAGATAGGATCAGCAATTCCGCTGAATTAGAGGAAATAGGTACCAGATTAGCTGCCGAACCTAACTCGACAGACGCGGCAATCGACTCCGTTACTAGCTGTCTCACCACTGTCCTCAGTGATGCCTCCCGCCAAGTGCCCGCCAACGAACACCTCCGACGCGGTCGCTTGCCGGCAGGTATAAGACGGCTAATAACGGCGAAGAACGCCGCCATTAGGGCATTCGATTTCATTCCGTCTGTAGAGAATCGGAGACGTATGCGTTGGTTACAGCGTAATGTAAGGCAACGCATCTCTGAATTCAAATGCAAGGGGTGGGAAGATCTGATGGAAGAGATTTCCCCGTCGCACCAAGCTTATTGGTCGTTGGTGAAACACTTCAAGTCAGATGTTGCCGCTACCATGCCGCCTCTGGACCGTCCAGATAATAGGGCCCCCGCGTTCGATGATTTTGAAAAGGCTGAATGCTTAGCAGACAGTCTAGAGTCACAATGTACTCCGAGCCTTCAACCCGTCGACGAGAATCACGTTAACCGCGTGAACTCGGAGGTGGAGCGATTAGCTCAATTAGTTCCTAGAGAGTTAGATAGTGTCACACCGGTTACGCCCGATGAAGTCGAGTCTCTGATCAGGAAGTTACGACCCAAGAAGTCGCCCGGTGCGGATGGCATTTCTAATAAAATGCTGAAGCACCTGCCGGCTCAGTTTATAGTTCTATTAGCCGCGATATTTAACGCCCTTCTGGCGAATTGTCAATTCCCTCAGGTGTGGAAAGAAGCCACAGTGATAGGTATTAGGAAACCAGGTAAACCCTGGACTTCACCGACTAGCTATCGTCCGATTAGTTTATTGTGTTCATTAGGTAAGCTCTATGAGCGTCTCATTATAGCCCGCCTGTGGGGGTTTCTTCAAGACTCCCTAGGCCTCCTATTAGATGAGCAGTTTGGATTCCGTGCCAGACACTCTTGCGTACAGCAGGTGCACCGCATCACGGAGCACATTCATAGTAATCCTAAAACCCCGACGGGAGCTATCTTCCTCGACGTAGCGAAGGCATTCGATAAGGTCTGGCATAACGGCCTGGTGTACAACGGTCATTCTCACGAAAAGGTGTTCTCAGGCTAAACTCCATCATCATTTTGAGTTTTGGATTTGTGGCTACAATTATAAAAAAACATGAAAGATTAGGTAAAATTTAATGGTTCTGTGTTGTTCTCCATCAAATATACCAAGTAGATTTGAAGTTAAAAATAATTTAAGATTTCTTAAATACGGAGTTTACGATTAATATGACAGAGCTTAGAAAACCTGTAGGACTTTCACACTAAAATAAAATAGAATCGTTAAAAAACGAGAAATTACTTTAATGTTGTACATTAATATCTCATTACATTTGTTATAAAAGCAATGGGATATTTACAAACGAAAAAAAAATTTTTTTTCAAAACCTCCAAAAATAATAGAAAACGTCAAAATATGTTAAAATAAAACCGATAAAAATATTAAAAACACTAATCAAAATCTCATTTTGTTTTTAATGAAGACGCCACAAGTAAATAAAATCCAAATTGCCTAAACTCCAATAGGAGTTTAGTTGATGGAGCTTAGGGGAGAAAGCCTTTTTTTATTTTTTAACATGGTTTTGAAAATAGATAAAGTAATAACAGCGTAAGTATTGTAAACATATTAGAAGACTATATTATATAATAAAAGAACAAGTTTAACGAACACCTAATTAAGAAATAAAATAGCTGAACGGAGTTTATAGGAAATGGAATCCACGTGAATGGAACGTAGGTAAATGCGTTTGTAATTTTGTTCGGCAATGCGTCTCGCGTATCGTTCCTTCTCTAATGCCTAGGCACAGTTAAACACTAGCTGACTAGCCACTAAGGTTGCGCGTAACCTTACGGGTTAGAGTAATATCGATACTTTTGTACGCGTTGGCGGATTTTGTACGCATGTTTGCTCGCGCACAATATAATTCATACTTAATTAATAAAAACGTTTTAAAGCAGTGTATATTTTTATTTAAATAGTTTAACTAATGAGCTTTAAATAAAAAATACTAAATACGAGTTATTAGTTAAAGTTTATAAAATACAGATTATCTTATACCAAATTCGGGAGTCTGCTCGCTAAATGGAGCTTATGAGAATGGGTTTTAACAATTTTTAAAAAATATTAATAGGGATCAAATTCATTAAAGGCCTGTTATGTCAAATAGAAGAGACCTAGTATTAGCGATAAAAAATAAGAAATGGCCAAAATATCTATACGTTTCATAAATATTTACTTGTACGATAGAAATTCGCCTCTCCTGAGAATGACCGACAAATTGTCCACCATGGGCGTACCAGCACGTCTCGTCCTGATTTTGCGCGATTTTCTAGCAAATCGAAGCTTTCGCTACAGAGTGGAAGGTACGCTCTCGAATCCTCATCCGTTGAGAGCGGGAGTCCCACAAGGCTCCGTTCTTTCACCTCTCCTATATTCCTTGTACACCAACGATATCCCCAAAATCCCTCAAGTTAGGTATGCCTTATTTGCAGACGACACCGCCATCTATGCGTCGTATAAGAGCCCCCGCCGTCTCAATCTATATCTCCAACGGGCCATGAACCTTCTAGGCGATTGGTTCCGTCTTTGGAGGATAGAAGTCAATCCAGAGAAGAGTGCCGCTGTGTGCTTCACACGCAAGACACTCTATCGAACCCACGAACTCCCGATCACGCTATTCGATAGGCAAATTCCATGGTCTAGCCAAGCAAAGTACTTGGGCGTCACCCTCGATCGCAGACTCACCTTCAGAGCGCATATAGAAATAGTTAGGAATAGGGCCGCTTTCGTTCTAGGCCGCTTATACTGGATGCTCAACGGGCGGAGTAAACTGTCACTTAGAAATAAGCTGACAATTTACAAAACCTGTGTGCGTCCCATCATGACTTACGCTAGCGTAGTGTTCGCACACGTCAGCCAATACAAACTGCAACGTCTGCAAGTTATTCAAAACAAATTTCTGCGTATGGCCGTAGGCGCGCGTCGTTACGAAAGGAATAGGGATCTCCATAGGGACCTCGATCTCCCCACTCTGGGGACTTACCTATATGCAAACTGCGTCGCGTAGTTATTTCGGCAAAGCACCGCATGACCCAAATCAGTTAGTCGTTCAAGCCGAATACACGGTTCGCGCTGACGAAACTGTTCGTAAACGTCGCCCTCGTAACGTCCTCCTGGACCCGCCCGATTCGATCACGGCTGCCATAGCGGCCGCCGCGCCCTCCCACGGACACAAACCGTACACCGACACACAGACAGCGGCCACGTGGCATGCGGCCTCACCCACACCTAGCATACTCGATAGTGTTACAGCGGCCCCGCCGGCGGGGTCGAAGACGTCCACATACACCCGGCGCGCGTCGGACTTATCCGCAGGGACCTTCTGTTCCCTTGCAACATAATAGTCGTGTCAACACACCTCCTGACGGCCCGAGCCGAGGTGCGACCTTGGGGGGCCCTCGGGTCGGTCAGGGCTAAAAACCCTAAACCAACCTAAAAGGCTTAAGAGTCTCCTTTCAGGAGTCTCGCCACCCGTCCGGTTTTGCAGTGAAGGCCCATTAGCTGGCCAACTGCGCTTCAGTATTCAGTTCGAAAAAAAAAAAAAAAAAAAAAAAAAATACTTGTCTAGTGTCTTATGCTCCTACATCATTATTTTCTTATCAAATGGTGATCAAAAAAGTTTGTGTGACATGATTGATCTACGAAATGCTTGATGTTACGTAAACAAATAATAAATATAATATATTACTTGGTAAATTACGTCTTAAGAAAACTCATTGACTTCGTGCAATCTTGCTAACAATATCTTTAGGATATGAGAGATATGCGCAAATGTTGTACAAATTTCATGCTCATAGCTACGGGAACTGCAGATAAAATTCTGTAACTCTTGGCTAAATGTAGGTAGGCGACTTCTTTAAAGAATGAGAATCCAGATATTATCACTTTCAATCTAATACATAAAATTCTTTGTCGCAGTGTTAGTAGCCAAACTCCTCCGAAATGGCTGGACCGATTTTTATGAGATGATGTTTTATCGAGTAGGTATAATAGGTGAACATCTATTTTGCTGCCCTTTATATTTTTTTGACAATTCTTTTTTTATGATTCAGTGCTTAAAAATGCATAAGTGCAACCCTAACTTCACCCTACTACCATCAACCCCTATATACCCCTATCTTTAAATAAAAAATCTCAAAAAACGCGAACGATGTCGGCGAGGTCAGCTAGTTTATTTATACAATTGTAAACTAAATCCCTTTTAAAACCCTTTCGTAGATAGGTTTTGCCCTCTTGTTTCAATTTGTAATTCGTTGTGAACATATTTAATAAAAATATCATTAGAGTTATTATCTTAGAACAATAATAACAAACTCTAAATCTGTAACTACAGCAGATAACCTTCACCAGGTACTACCGTCTATCATTCGCTTGCCATTAGTTATTTTCGTCTTTGATCTTTATTCAATGTTAACTATTTTAAAAATGTTATTGTTTTGCAAGTTAAACAGAATTTACACTGTAAATTACTTTTTACTGAAATTGACCTAATGCACTGAAGAGCATAGCTTTTATTATCTGCACCACGTTAATAATTTCTAAAATACACAATAACTTTCTAATGTACTTACTTTTATTATTGATTATTTCTGGAATATTTTTATTTGCCATCCTTGGGGCGTAGACAAGGTGCCAACGTTCAACGTTAACGTTAAACGAAACGACCAAAATGTATGGAATTTGACATCCGCGAACGTTTGTGACGTACGAGACAGTCGTTCGCGGATGTCAAATCCCATACATTTTGGTTGAACGTTGGGACCTTGTCTAGACCCCCTTATATCTTTAAGATTGCATTTCTAAACTGTTTCATTATTCACTCCAATTGCTTTCAGTAAGTATAAGTTTTTGGGGCCTAGGTGATTAATTTTGAAGTGCTATTACCTTTGGTAGTTTCGAGTGAGCCAGTCCGAAAGTGTTTAAACGGTACCAATATTTGATAGACCTTGCATAAGAGACTATTATACCTACTCCTACATAGCAACCATTATGTAAAACTCCTAGACTAAAATTCACGCTAAATTACTATATTTTTTTTAAATATTATATCGATGTAGATTATCACAAAAATTTAAGAGAAGATTGGAACGAAACCACTACAACGGATTTAACTCGCGTATTTTATTTTATTTGCTAACTTCGAAAACTTATTCCCATAATCGTAGCACGACTGAGCAGACAATAGTCTAATGTTAAAATAATAACCAATATAATAATTGCTAAGGCATCAGAAATTATTATGTTAGAGTGAGCTTTTTGACAATGACAAATATAAACTTATTTCTATTTTATTTACCTATAGTCCGATACGCAAACAAAATTAACTTATAAAATTCACAAGTGCGCAATTTTTGGTAGTCAGTTAGAATATTATGAATACTCCTTGTAAAAAAAAAATATATCGGATTTTGATGGTGGCTTTTATAATATATAGGTATATGTATAGAGACGTTATAAACCAAAAGAAAGATTATGTAAGTGCAATATTTTTGCACTAGGTTATCGCATTTAATTATTAGAACGCCTCCTATAATTTTTTAACTGTTACATCAACAGCTTTTAGCAATATAATCGAAAAAGTGAAAAAAATATATATATTTCCTAAATTAATATTAAAGTGAATGTTAGTTTCCGCAATGTGCTCAAATCGATTAAAAGTAACGTCAGTTATTATATCTAACAGATTTATCAATAGCTACTTTTATTATTAACATAAAACGTTCTCTAGGCCGTAAAAAAAATCCCAAGATTCTTAAGTCAACGTTTTCTAATCCAGAATAATTGTAGTAACGTATTGACAGATTTTTTAACTAATTCATCAATAGCTGCAGGTTTTATTACCTTATCAGTTCAAATAATTTTGTAAAAATGTACTGAATATTCCGGTCTCATCCTAAACACTAAGCTGTAATAAAACGCATATACCTATAAATTTCAACCTATCTAATTAAGACTATCTTGGCTTGATACGTAAGGCATCGCTTAGTATACCGAGAGTCGTGGATCGATTCCGACTGGTCAACATGCTTTTTTTATTTTTATTATCGGATAGGAAATATGGTATTACATAATCATATTATTTACTTTTTTTATTTTCCATAATAAATTGTTGTACCTAGTTAATATTTTAAAATGAACAAAATAAATGTTAATAGTATTTTTTTATTTGTCGCAAGATTTTTCTGATCTGTAATAGGGCGGCGAGATATTCGGAGATGGGACAATCAAAACTGGTATAAATATTTGCAGTTTGTTTATTACTTTTCGACTTATTCTTTTTTAAACGACAAACTCTGTAATTAATTAAGCGCCATCATTAGACCCTGGTTAGGTACTATATAAATTATGTAGCATCAAAGTACTCGTCAAGACGTATAAAAATTCTAGCGCGACGAATCTAATGATTTAGGTACAGCTGGATCTTATAGCATTAGGGTTCCCTGGTATATGGGAAAAGACAGGCCAGATATTCGGAATTACCAAAGAATCTTTATTAGGTACTTAACACAAAACGAAGCCTCTTAAGAACTTAGACTAAATAAACCATAAAGCTAGAAAATACACATTTTAACTAGGGTTAGTCTTGAATGTGTCTCACCGACGTACAAAATATGATCATAATAAAATTACAAAAAGAATAAAAGTTTAAACACATTAACCTTTCCTGGTCTTGAACTCAAACCAGCCGCGATCTATAAACGCGCAATTGACATGACCGCCGGGCCAGCGGTTCAATTACTCGTTATACGAAAATCCGTTACCAATGTCGACACCGCTTGTCTTGACACGACAGTGATTGAGATTCTTTAAATAAGACGCGATCTAAACGGCGAGTGAAGTTTGGCAACAAAAAACAAGAGTCAGTATGACAACGTCGCATTTCTCGTTTGCTTTGCATAGTATATAATATGGAATATGGAACTGATCAGATAATAAAAATAAAAAAAGCATGTTGACCAGTCGGATTCGACCCACGACTCTCGGTATACTAAGCGATGCCTTACGCATTAAGCCAAGATAGTCTTAATTAGATAGGTTGAAATTTATAGGTATATGCGTTTTATTACAGCTTAGTGTTAAGGATGAGACCGGAATATTCAGTACATTTGTACAAAATTATTTGAACTGATAAGGTAATAAAACCTGCAGCTATTGATGAATTAGTTAAAAAATCTGTCAATACGTTACTACAATTATTCTGGATTAGAAAACGTTGACTTAAGAATCTTGGGATTTTTTTTACGGCCTAGAGAACGTTTTATGTTAATAAAAAAAGAAGCTATTGATAAATCTGTTAGAAATATAAACTGACGTTACTTTTAATCGATTTGAGCACATTGCGGAAACTAACATTCACTTTAATATTAATTTAGGAAATATAGATTTTTTTTCACTTTTTCGATTATATTGCTAAAAGCTGTTGATGAAATAGTTATAAAATGTTATAGGGCGTTCTAATAATTAAATGTGATAACCCAGTGCAGAAAAAAAGCACTTACATATTTTTTTTCAACGATTTACAAATATTGCTTCTAAAAATAAGAATAATTCCTAACGCACGGTCAAAAACTGTTATATTTTTTTTTCCCCATTACATTTCAATGTACTCTAACAGATTACAAAAAAGAAAGCACTTGTGAGTTTTGTTAATTGTAAGCCTTTTACATCGTTCCCGTATCGGACTACCTAGCAGTAGGTGTACGATAATATGACAATGTTATATATCTACTCAACGAGAGCCACTAAATGTATATTACAATTATATAAATTCCTACCTGATATTAATTAGGTATGGGTCGAAGTGCATCCGAAAGGACCCCACTGATAAGATAAAATATAAATGAGGTAATGTGTTTTATAAGATCTAATTAACTCATAAACAGACTAAGATATTAATAAATTACCCTTTTAATATAATAACGGACATTGAGATGTCAAAAATAGTAACTGACTTACATCTTTAGGCTTCTGAGGCTTTACGTAAAGCTGTCAAGGGAAATTAACCAGAAAGCGTTAATCCCACATATTCTCGCAAGTTTCGCTTTAGCTTTATGAATAAATGGCGAAAGGCATTTCGTTAGTAGATTAACAATAAAGAATTACAAAATATTTCTATAATATAATAATTAGTTACAAAAATACATTTAGGTAAAAATGTATAGGTACCTACCTACTGATTAAAATTGATGACATTAGGTACATTATTTTCTTTTTCATTGAAACTAACGACCTCAATCTGCAAATGATTGTAATATTATTAAACATTGCTATCAAGTCCATTGTTCTATAGTAAATTTAAAGGCTTCGTTTTCAATTCAGATTTAGGTACCTATTTAGTAATTAATCAATTGACAATTGTCAAGTCATGAAAAAATTTAATTGTATTCTTTCTGATTTTATAATTGATAGACTAAACCTATTCGTAGGTCATTTAATCCTTATTATTAACGAAAATAGTACATTACGCACCGAGGCCAGTAAAATAAAAAATGTCTCAGATCACATGTAATTGTCGTCCGAGGCGAAGCCGAGGTTGACAAAAATGTGATCTGAGGCTTTTATATTTAACTGGCCGAGGTCAGTATACTATTTTTCTGTTCGACGAAGCCAGAAAGCGGAAATTTCATTTAGCGAAGCGGCCACAAAGTTGGCGCTTTCCGGCCGGAGGACAGAAAAAAATGTTCCTTGCTCCGTTTTGCTTATTACATCAGTTAACGGCCTTTTTTATAAAAAAAATTCCCGTTTCATTTCAATATTACATTCCGTTTTTATTTAGAGCTATTATTTACACGATGCCAATTTAAAATAAAAATAGAATGATTGATCCATGTACAATAAATAAACCCACAATATACTTTGATACTGATTACATATAAACCTACTCAACACCCACTTCTATATGTCTGCGGTAAATAATGTTAAAGCTACATCATGAATATGCTATATTAGTAAAACAATATTATTACTGTAATTTAGTATGTTAGTGTACCATTCAGTATGTATGTAATCAGCAATATATTCTTTTTCAAAGACTGTCCATCGTTCTACGTTCGCAGTTCCCTGTGTGTATTCATTTACTTCAGTTATTTTAGTAAGTAACGTAACCTAATTTAGGTTACCTTACTTATATAATTTGAAAAAAAATATTCAAGTATGTTTTGCTAAAATAAAATAACAATTGAAACAACAATCATGAAAGTGAATAACTCGAGCCAAGTCGTTACGCCTATTACAAACTGCTTGTGTTTATAATTTTCTTTCATTACGTGTAATTCTTCAGTTATTTTTAACCTCCCAAATCTGTTTACTCACAATGATTTCTTACGTTTTACTTACCAAATCTATTGCAGTGAGTTTTATTACGTGTCGACTTTTGATAAAAATTATACGGTTGTTAATAAAATGTATCTTAATCCACTTAGCTTGGAGTGTGATACTTAATATATTATTTTTTATTATAGTTTGATAATTCAATTACAATTTAAGATCGCTGATTTGTGTTTTGTGGCAATTTCATTCTATGCTAGCACAAAAATCTTTCATGTGAAATACATCTTTCAGAATAATTATTAGAATGTCATCTACAGTCTTTTTTAATATTATGGAAAATACCATTCGCATAATAATTACCATTTAATTGCATGAAATGCTTTGAGAGTAACAATACCAATTGCAATGAAAAATAGTATTGCTTAGTAATCGCACTTCATAGAAAAACAAAATTAAATCCCAATTAATACCTGTATAATTGGCCTTATTTGTATTATTTAGACCTAACCATTTAATTAGTGCAAATATTGTTATTGAAAATGTGTGAACAATTACATTTTATAAAACGTTCAAGAACGTTGATGGCCTCAAAGTATTGGTTAAAACCAATGTGTACTTTAGTAGGAGTACCTATACTATTTTTAATCAAAGAAATACTTGATTCTGTTGGCAATAGGTTTAAAGTAAGACAAGTTACACATTGCTAAACTCACAAGAATCTAAACTCTCGTCCATCACGCGGTCTTGATCGAGCGACTATTTGCGAGTGTACAAATTCTTCTAAGACTGAGTACATTAGATAAACTATCTTAACACTATAAGAGAATCTTATATATAAAAATGAATCGCAAAATGTGTTGGTAAGCGCATAACTCGACAACGCCTGGACCAATTTGGCTAATTTTTTTTTAAATGTTCGTTGAAGTCCAAGGATGGTTCTTACGGAGAAAAAATCGAATAATTGCCGGAAAAACCCTAAAAACAGCCCTTTTCTTTTCCCATACAAATGTTGTCTAACTAAAGTTACCTAATTTGAATTTCGAACGGGCAGGATGACGTCGGCCGGGACCGCTAGTTCTTAATAAATTATTTGTACTATGGTATTTGCGAACTCTACTACAGCCAATAAGTGTCGCTCGCTGCCGAGATTATGTTTTCTCTTCTGTATGACAACGAATTAATTTAATTATTGGATTGAAACATAATAATTATGTAGGTACTTAACTGATTTAAGTTAAGAAGGATATAAATCTATATAAATAAGTAGGTAAGCTTTGGAATGAAACAACTATTAACGGATTTAACTTGCGTATTTTTATTTTATTTTATTAGCTGACGTTTCGGATTCTTTACAGTTTCCATAATCGTGGCACGACTGAGCTGACAATAGTCTAACGCTAAACTTTAGCGTTAGACTAATAGAATCCGAAACGTCAGCTAATAAAATAAAATAAAAATACGCGAGTTAAATCCGTTAATAGTTGTTTCATTCCAATGTGTAATAACCGCGAAGGCATCAGAAATTATTAAGTAGGTAGGCTACTACAAAATAATCCAATTGTAAATTAATCTAAATAGCAGCACCAAAGCAGTGTCCAACGTGACCTTTTAATATAGGCAATTTTATTAAAGTAGTGTAGATATACATACTTTAAACAAGTTAAATGTAAGCGGCAGGAATAAAATACATTTACTGCTTAGTAAATAAATTTCTGACTGTGGTTGCATGATTTTCAGCGAATACGTGACCGATTTAATGAGCAGCTTTATTCGTGTTTTTTGCCGGCTGAAAGTACATTTTGCCCATATTTTCTGTAATCCTACTTATAATATGTATATATATATGTATGTATAATATGTTAAATAATAAATTGTTTCGTTTTCAACTGAACAAATCAAGATCAAGTTTAAGCTCTTATAATAAGGGTCTCATTGGAATGAAACAATTATAAGAGATTTAACTAGCGTATTTTACATTGGAATAAAACAACTTTAAACGGATTTAACTCGCGTATTTTGTTTTATTGGCTGACGTCTCGGAGCCTTTACAGATTACATAATCGTAGCACGACTCAGCTGCCAACAGTTTTATGCTAAATTTATTAAAGTGCTACGATTATGGAATCTGTAAAGGCTCCGAAATGTAAGCCAATAAAATAAAATACGCGAGCTAAATCCGTTTAAAGTTGTTTCATTCCAATGTATAATAACCTCATTACAATGTATAATAGCGAAGGCAACAGAAATTATTAGCGTACTTTATTTTATTTGTTGATGTTTCGAAGTTAACAGTTTTATTCGTAGCACGACTGAGCTGACGATAGTCTAATAAGGATATCGACAAATAAAATTCAAGTATTAAAAAAGGATTGATAGTAAAATTATATTATGATCGTTGTTTAGAGATTCTATAAACTAAATAACACGGCGTACTACGTAAACAAATTAAATGTTGTTTACAAACGAAATGGAATATTTAAGTTTATCTTATAACAACCTGTCTGTCTACGATTATTTACAAAATATAAATTTACAATCATTCGAACCTCTCTATTAGGGATTATAATGGGAATATCTGTTCACGACTAATCTTATGTTATCTTTTTATTGAAATCCTTTAATGTCACTTATCTTTTACAGTGAACTTCAATACCTTATGACGTTTTGTTCTTATCGAAATAGACATCATGGAAAATATACAATGCGGTGAATGACATGTTTATATCAATATTGCTATGACAGTATCATAGAATTGTGCAAATCAATTTATCTGTTAAAAACGCCAAGCCTGGTTTTTTTGCAACATTTTTTTATTTCAATAATGCCATATTTAATGTTCTAAGATGATGTCAGGTTTAGTTTTTTATAACTCATTACTTTTTTCTTAATTACTTCCAAGCATTTATTGATAAAGTTGAGAAAAGATACATAAGCAACAATTTGTTTTGTTAAATGTAAAAACCATCATAAGAGCAAAACATCACAACGTGTCATTTCTTTTTCACGGATTAACAGATTAATAATGGACCAGGTAAATGACAAATTCAACTTTAGGTTTAGTTTGTATTGATTACCAATATTATGACCAAGTTGTATGAGTTTTACTAAAACCAATAAAATGTTTTCACCGTTACTACTACATTACTTATCGTAAAATCGTAAAAATTAAATTATATGTGATATCAATGAATCTGTTAAAGCTAATTATAGTTTTATTGATCGTTATCAATCCACTTATTGCTAAGTATTAAAAAAATATTTGTCATTCGAATTGTTTGCTGATAGCATGACTGTGATATAAAATCGTTTAACGAGATTGTAAGAATGATAATTAAAATATAAAAAATAGGATCTACTTACCCGAAAATAAAACAAGATGTATGCATAATAAAATAGTAGCATTATTTTACATGTTTACTTAGTTAGTGTTAAGACTTAATGGGCACGATGTGGTGTTACCTTCCTTGTAAACTAACTGCCTAATAACTAGTTTTAGTCCGAGAGCTGGCACCAATTTATGGGTAGGTATTTGAAAACTCGTCATATAGCTCTACCATGCCCCAATACGGAATTTCTATAGACAAGACTGTTTAATATCAGGGCTAAATCATAATATATTTTTAAAAACACGACAAATTCGACTGGCTTACTTTTTTGTATAATTTAAATATTAAACTAAAACATATCAAAATTGCACATTTCCTCAAAAATAATATTTTTGAAAAACTATTTCTTTTTTATTATGACTAATTTTCAGCTTGCCTCAAATACCTACCCAAAAATTGGTGCCAGCTCTCGGAATATTTGGAAGATCATGTTACGGGATTTCACTAAGGCCAAGGTTTGTGAATATAGTTATTTAAATATGTGTTCGTGGCTAACGATTACTAATTACGTGCTTCATTAAAATATACCTGTTGCTACGCAGCCTTATTAAGACAAAGCAATGGCGAGTGACGATTACGATCGAAGACTACGAGTACCTACCAAATTATTTTTTTGTCATAAGCACGTATAATAGTAGTCCGATACGCAAACAAAATTAACTTATAAAATTCACAAGTGCGCAATTTTTGGTAGTCAGTTAGAATATTATGAATACTCCTTGTAAAAAAAAAATATATCGGATTTTGATGGTGGCTTTTATAATATATAGGTATATGTATAGAGACGTTATAAACCAAAAGAAAGATTATGTAAGTGCAATATTTTTGCACTAGGTTATTGCATTTAATTATTAGAACGCCTCCTATAATTTTTTAACTGTTACATCAACAGCTTTAAGCAATATAATCGAAAAAGTGAAAAAAATATATATATTTCCTAAATTAATATTAAAGTGAATGTTAGTTTCCGCAATGTGCTCAAATCGATTAAAAGTAGCGTCAGTTATTATATCTAACAGATTTATCAATAGCTTCTTCTTTTATTAACATAAAACGTTCTCTAGGCCGTAAAAAAAATCCCAAGATTCTTAAGTCAACGTTTTCTAATCCAGAATAATTGTAGTAACGTATTGACAGATTTTTTAACTAATTCAACAATAGCTGCAGGTTTTATTACCTTATGAGTTCAAATATTTTTGTACAAATGTACTGAATATTCCGGTCTCATCCTAAACACTAAGCTGTAATAAAACGCATATACTTATAAATTTCGACCTATCTAATTAAGACTATCTTGGCTTGATACGTAAGGCATCGCTTAGTATACCGAGAGTCGTGGATCGAATCCGACTGGTCAACATGCTTTTTTTATTTTTATTATCGGATAGGAAATATGGTATTACATAATCATATTATTTACTTTTTTTATTTTCCATAATAAATTGTTGTACCTAGTTAATATTTTAAAATGAACAAAATAAATGTTAATAGTATTTTTTTATTTGTCGCAAGATTTTTCTGATCTGTAATAGGGCGGCGAGATATTCGGAGATGGGACAATCAAAACTGGTATAAATATTTGCAGTTTGTTTATTACTTTTCGACTTATTCTTTTTTAAACGACAAACTCTGTAATTAATTAAGCGCCATCATTAGACCCTGGTTAGGTACTATATTATGTAGTATCAAAGTACTCGTCAAGACGTATAAAAATTCTAGCGCGACGAATCTAATGATTAAGGTACAGCTGGATCTTATAGCATTAGGGTTCCCTGGTATATGGGAAAAGACAGGCCAGATATTCGGAATTACCAAAGAATCTTTATTAGGTACTTAACACAAAACGAAGCCTCTTAAGAACTTAGACTAAATAAACCATAAAGCTAGAAAATACACATTTTAACTAGGGTTAGTCTTGAATGTGTCTCACCGACGTACAAAATATGATCATAATAAAATTACAAAAAGAATAAAAGTTTAAACACATTAACCTTTCCTGGTCTTGAACTCAAACCAGCCGCGATCTATAAACGCGCAATTGACATGACCGCCGGGCCAGCGGTTCAATTACTCGTTATACGAAAATCCGTTACCAATGTCGACACCGCTTGTCTTGACACGACAGTGATTGAGATTCTTTAAATAAGACGCGATCTAAACGGCGAGTGAAGTTTGGCAACACAAAACAAGAGTCAGTATGACAACGTCGCATTTCTCGTTTGCTTTGCATAGTATATTATGGAATATGGAACTGATCAGATAATAAAAATAAAAAAAGCATGTTGACCAGTCGGATTCGATCCACGACTCTCGGTATACTAAGCGATGCCTTACGCATTAAGCCAAGATAGTCTTAATTAGATAGGTTGAAATTTATAAGTATATGCGTTTTATTACAGCTTAGTGTTTAGGATGAGACCGGAATATTCAGTACATTTGTACAAAAATATTTGAACTGATAAGGTAATAAAACCTGCAGCTATTGATGAATTCGTTAAAAAATCTGTCAATACGTTACTACAATTATTCTGGATTAGAAAACGTTGACTTAAGAATCTTGGGATTTTTTTTACGGCCTAGAGAACGTTTTATGTTAATAAAAAAAGAAGCTATTGATAAATCTGTTAGAAATATAAACTGACGTTACTTTTAATCGATTTGAGCACATTGCGGAAACTAACATTCACTTTAATATTAATTTAGGAAATATAGATTTTTTTTCACTTTTTCGATTATATTGCTAAAAGCTGTTGATGAAATAGTTATAAAATGTTATAGGGCGTTCTAATAATTAAATGTGATAACCCAGTGCAGAAAAAAATCACTTACATATTTTTTTTCAACGATTCACAAATATTGCTTCTAAAAATAAGAATAATTCCTAACGCACGGTCAAAAACTGTTATATTTTTTTTTTCCCATTACATTTCAATGTACTCTAACAGATTACAAAAAAGAAAGCACTTGTGAGTTTTGTTAATTGTAAGCCTTTTACATCGTTCCCGTATCGGACTATAGTCGGTATCCACACTTACAATTTTGCTTCCATAAATAATGCATCTCTAAGTTTGCTCAGTTAATATGATTTATTAAGACATTTGTACTGGTAGAAGTCTGCAATTCTCTGTCGAGAATGCAGCGTTATTTAGACAAAGCTCTCAAATTAGTGTTAGTTGTACTCTCGCTCGAGTGAAAATAGGATTGGTAGACAAGCGTTCTTGCTAATAAGCTAGTTTGTGGAATCTTCTGGAATGACTGTGTCTTTATTACTTACAAGATTTCTTATTTAACAAAAGCATTATGCACAGTAACTTCGAGAATGTGAATCGCTTAAACTTTCAAGTACTTTATTTTAAATAACTAAGAATGTCCTTTATGTTATTCTTAATAATCGATAATTTAGTAGATAATCAATTTATTAGAATGCCTCCTCAGTCTTTCTGTTTTCTCAAATTAAATCTGACTGAGAATAAAATTAGAAAAGGGATTTATGAAATAACTCGTAATTCAGTGCGAACCAAATGAAATTACAAAACACAAATTAATCTATTATTTATTGAAGTAAAATGAATTCTACTGATTTCTGTCAAAAGAAAATCTTTTTTTATATTAAGGTGACATCTATAAAAAATTATGTGTCATTTCAATGTATTCACTCTTTAATTTAACTTAGGTTATATTCTAACTACTTTTGATATAATAGAACCAGTTTACTAAAATTTTGCTGATTAAAATAACATTTACTATTTGATTAAGCTAATATTAGTTCAATCGTTTGCCGTTTAATTACGACTAAATTATCCTATTTTTGCTGCAAATTTTATATGAAAAACATTGTTAAAACTCATTGATATTATATTTGATAAACTTGCCATTCGCATAACACAAATCTTATCGAATTCATATCTAAATAAATGTCATGCATACGTAGTTTTCGTAAGAGATGTCCAGATAAAACTATATTTAGCTCTATACCGGCTTATCGTGTTAATCTGGAGTACTGTATCGTTTAGTGGTAGAAGTGTTGATAGCATACAGAGAAATGACAGCCACTATACTAGTACTTAGAAGCACTTGATTTGTAAATAACCTGGTTAAATAAACGCGAAGACCTAATTATTCAAGGGCTTGATAAAACTTCATTGTCACTTTCTTGTAATTTGTAATCAGAAGCTTTTTCGTCACAATTAAGTTGGCATTCGTTTATTATAGGTATGTCGTTCTTCTTTTCTATTGACAATAACCTGTCCTTCATCTTGTCAAAGCATCTCATTAGTGTATTGATATTTACGGTTTTGTAATGTTTGAATAAGCACCCATATTTTTTATCTAATAATATTATGTAATCCTTCACTTTCTCTAACCAGCATTTTTTATACGTGTTTTTCAGAATGCCATGACGGAGTAGTAAAAAAAAGGCCTCCGTCACATTATTAAAAAAACGACATTATTTGTCGAAAAGGTAACTTTAATTAGTCCTTATAAAAGGAAACGCATTTTTTAATTGTAAACCGAAACCACGATAATCAATAGATCAATAAACCAAAAAACTGGAAAATATCGGTTCATTGTCAAAAGAAGAACGACCCATGTAAACTACGTTAAAATTTAAACAGTAGCTATACATTGGAATGAAACAACTTTAACGGATTTAACTTGCGAATATTATTTTTATTGGCTGACGTTTCGGAGCCTTTATACATTCCATTATCGTAGCAAAGCACCTATACATGTAACCAATTACCAATGTAGAAACGTAATATACCACATCTTTAATATATTACATAGCATAAACTAATACAATGAAGCATCTACCTACTGAATACCCAATAGGGTCTATTTGCCATTTAGTTTCCGATTTGTCGATTACCATTATTCGAAGCAATGTTATTAGTAGCACGGGTAAGGAATCTTCCAATTATACCAACATTATATGTATCTACACAAGCAGAAGGGCTTTATACGAAAATCACTTTACTCGTCTTTGAACAATTCAAACATAATATAAAATACTCACATTATATACAATTAAGTGGTATCCTTATGTTAAATCACTGCATTGAAGCAAAAATACCTACTGATGAACTTAATACCTACCTATAAACTCTCTGTTATTAGGTAAAATATTTCAGTAACAGTTCCAGCCAACAAATAAATAGAATATGTTTCATCATAAAAAATATACTCTTTAAAACATATTGGTTCCTTAAGATTGATTTATACTTACGGCTAATTGTAGCAACCCGTTTTTTGCTTATATTCTCCACCTCTAAGTTATACCTACATATTTTTTGTCTTACCTACGCTCTAACTTTTATAATATCTAAATCGTCCACAGGAAGAGAGTTCGCCTTTGTACGTTTGCACTTTTATCACTTCAATCTCGGTATTTACTTTGTTGTGCAATACAGAGTTTACACACGTACATACGTGTAACAGCTATGTAGCATAGATAAATTAAATGGAAGGCGGTGTAAAAATAACCCCAAAAAAGATGCGTAAATATAACTGAAGTGTTGATATCATATAAGGATTCCCTTTGGCACTGGAACAATGTCTTAGAACAAGTCTCTTTCGTAACATTAAAAGCTAACGTCTTCTACCAAATGCTTTTAATTTTCTCGAAAATAAAATTATCTCCACGCATTCTGTGACTACAAAATTGAACCATATTACATATACATAAGGAAGTAATCAAAAATGAAATGAAAAAAAATGAAAAAAATGAAAAAAAGTTTATTTCGATAAACAAAAGCATACTTATTTAAAATGTACAGAGGTTGGAGTCTCCCTTTAAGCTTAAAGAAGCCTGTGTTGGGAGACACCGCTCTTCCTTATCTAAATATTAAATATCTAATTACAAAACCAAAACCGCTCTTAATTAATTAATTAAACAAAAATATAAATTTAATAACAATAATAACGTATAATTGAAAAGTTTGTGTATGTATGTGTATGTGTGTGTGTGTGTGTGTGTGTGTGTGTGTGTGTGTGTGTGTGTGTGTGTGTGTGTGTGTGATGCTTAGTATAAACGTATCAAAAGTCTCTCCGTTTCATCATATGTTATTTGTTGAAGCCATGTCGATATTTTCTTTTTGCAATCGTAATATTGCATAGGGTATATATTTAGATTTTTATTTAGAGTGTTGTACAAATGTCCTGACATTCTACTGTATTGTCTGCTAGCAAATGTGGTATTCGTTTTAGGCAGTTTGGCAACAGTGTATTTTATGCGTTTGTCTATTATTTGTGGATCGTAAGGTAACGTCTTATGTTTTTTGAGAACTATGTTTCTAATGTATAATTTTCTTATAGACATGAGGTTTGTAGTATTATAAAGAGTCTCAGTAGCGAAGCGTTTCTTTTAAAATACATAGTTTTGATCATGTTTCGTTGAGCCCTTTCCAACTCTAAAAAATGTGTTTTGGCCGCCCCACCCCAAACAGATATGCAATAAATAATTATAGATTGGGCCAGTGCAACATAAATATCTTTTAGAGGTTCTCTAGGCCTGCTACCTTTAACAGTTATTTCTCTAGGAACAATGTTTCTCAGAGTTTTAAATATCCACGAAAGTTTCCTTAATCTTTGTGAAACATTTTCCAGTTGAGGATACCATGATAGACGCTGGTCCACCACGATTCCAAGGTATTTAGTGGAAGCAACTTTATTGATAGTTGGGCAGTTACAATTTAGATTTTGACTGTTGCAGTTGTGTATTTTGATGGCAAATTCGCTACTGGGTTGAGTATTGTTATAGATGCTAAAACAGATGTAATTGGTTTTAGAGGCGTTTAGTGTAAGAATGTTGTGACGTAGCCAACGAGCAACTTGCTTTAGTCCTTCCTCCGCTTTTGATCTGACCGAGTCCCATGACTCCCCAGCAAAGACCAAGGCTGTATCATCGGCGTATGAAAAAATGCTGGCGTCGGGGATTTCCATATTACAGAGGTCATTGATGTAAATAAGAAATAATGTTGGACCGAGTACACTCCCTTGTGGGACACCACATGTTACCTCTGCCTCATCACTAATATAATTCTTAAGTTTTACTCTTTGTGTTCTGTTAGTTAGGTATTCTTTAAATAGGGATAGGGAGGTTCCTCTAATGCCGATCTTTTCTAATTTTTGCACAAGGATGGGGATAGAAACAGTGTCGAAAGCTTTCGTTAAGTCCAAGAAAACTGACATACATTTCCTATGTTTGTCAAGTTTTTCGACTACTAGAGAGCTAAGGGCACCTACTGCATCCTCAGTTGATCTTCCTTTTCTAAAACCAAATTGAGACGGTGACAAAATATGAAATTGTTCTAAATATTTTAACAGTCTTGTATTTATTAGTTTTTCAATAATTTTAGAAATTGCTGAGAGTACCGAAATTGGGCGATAATTCGTTATATTGTCTCTATCCCCATTCTTGTATATAGGAGTGATAATGGCCCGCTTAAGTGAATCGGGAAAGGTTCCCCGATCGAAGCATAGATTTACTAAATGTGTAATAACTGGGACGATTTTACAATTTGCCATTTTCAAAACGCTAGTAGGAATATTGTCCCACCCTGTTGAACTACTTGGTTTAAGATTCATAAGCGTACTGTTTACTTCATAGTGATCTGTTTGTAATAGAACAAAAGTTGATGGTTGACTCGGCAGATTTTTGAGGTAAGTAAATAGTTCCGTATTAGATGGTTGAGCTAATTGTGCGAGTTGGGGACCTATGTTTGCAAAATAATTATTTATAGAGTTTGCTGAAGCTAAAGGCGTAGATTGAATGTTTAGGAGTTCTAGATTTGTATTAATGTTTTTGTTAGTGTATGTAATATTTTTAATGTTTTGCCATAGAACTTTTTTGTTATTTAAATTGCGTGCTAGAAGGTCGCTTTCGTATTTTATTTTAAGTTTTTTTATTAAATTATTGCAGTAATTTCTGTATCTAATGTATGTCAGTTTTTTTACTTCATTGAATGGATCACGGCGTAAATTACTTTGTAATTTGTTGCGATTTCTAATACAACGAAGAATTCCTGCCGAGATCCATGGCTTTATAATACGGTGCTTTGCTGGAATATGAGTCACTACAGTATTATTACTTAGCGCTTCAGCCAATATGTTTGTTAATCTATTTATAATGTCAATGGGATCTTGACTATGTAGCAATTCGCCTATGTTTTTCTCTTTTACGTCTTTTAATGCCTCTTCAAAATTAATAGTAGTTTTAGTTTTATTTATATTTTGATTCTTTTTTAATTTTGAGAGGGATAAAAGCGTAGTAAGATGATCTGTAGTAGTAGTTTCGAGAATGGCTATGGATGCTTTAGTCTTAATTTTATTGATTTTCAACATAATATGATCCAAGCAGTTATTTTCTCTGGTTGGGATTGTGTGACCAGCCAAGATACCGTACGTGGCGAGCATGTTTAAGTAGTTAGATTTGTTTTTAAACTCACTAGATGATGCTGTAATTTTATCAACTATATTAATATTTATGTCCCCGGAAATAATTATGTTATTGTTACAGTTGACATTTTCCAGGTGTGAGCTAAGTGAATTTATAAAACCATCAGCATTCGTATTGGATGGGGATCTATATATACATAAAACAGTGTTGTTTAGAATATCTAATTCTAGACATGACGCGTCTGATAGTTTTATTTCTTGCACTTTATGTTGTAAATTTTGCTTAACGTACAACACCACTCCATCATTTTGATTCAGTTGACGACTGGTGTGGTAACACTGATATTTTGGTAGTTGAGGTAATGGTTTATTAATATTGAGTCTGCACTCTGTAAGTATTATAACATCAGTATCGAACGAAAGGCTAGATAATGTCAGTAAAAAATCATCAAAATTAGAGTATATGCTTCTTATATTTTGGGAGATAACAGTAAAGTCATTGTGATTCACCCGCAGGTAATTTTTGAGCATAGTTAAATTACATTTAAACGAATGTGCTATTTCTAGTCCGTCTATTTCGTTTAATGTTTGGAGAGTACTATCCATTTTGGGATGCAGTTAATAAGCACATTGTATTAATAACCCATATAAATTCATATGAATTATAATAAGATAATGTATTTGAGCGGATATAATAGCGGATTATATTATTCATAACGGAGAAAGATATTAGGTATGTATGAGAATTTAAGTGTTTTGGGGGTGTGTGAAAAAATGTGTTGCGTGTATCTGAGAGTGTGGGTTGTATGTGTGCAAACAATAGAAGTGTATTAATTATTTGGAATTTGTTTACATAGCAGAGGTTCACCAAGGATTCATAAAAATCAGGTAGTATACAAAGATCGTCCTTTTCCCATGCAGAGCAGTCGTAATCACATAGTCACGAATCTTGAGCTTGATAGAGATGTTGAATTTGTTCTTCACTTCGAATCTGTATAATTTGTGATTGTTCAGATTTTCGTATATAAACTTTCCCGAACGAGGTCCAACAAAATTTAAAACCTCTTGACTTAGTAAAGTCTCTTGCTAAGTAATGTAAACGGGACGCTTTAGATGTTAAATGTTCTGAAAGGAATATGGGAGTATCTTCGTTTGTTTTGAAGCCCATATGCTTAGCACATAATTTTGTTTTATTTTTAATATTAAAGAGTTTAGCCGATTTTATGAAAGCTGCTTTTAATAAAACTGAGTTTGTTTCTATTATTATTGGTGTATTTTTATGTTCCGGTTTCTTACCTCGGATTCTATAGATGTCTTTAATATCGGATTTTGTTATTTTGCAATCTACAGTTTCTGAGAGTTTTGTAATATATTCTATGAGATCTTCTTTAGTTTCATTATTGTTTTTGGGTACATTTTTTACCTCAAAGTTTGTTTTGCGAAATCCCATCTGTGTGTCTTCTAACTTGTTCTCGAGGTATATAATATATTGACGGTCTTCCTTTATATGGGCTTCTAGTTGGTTAATTTGTTTTTTAAATTCTTCATTTTGTAATGTCAAGGAAGTAATCGAGTTCTCTATGTTAAGATTTGATTGATGTATTTCTTTGAGGGTAGATTTGATATCCGCGATCTCGTCTTTGTGAGAAGCTGCAAAGTAGGTCATTAATTTTCTCATCTCTTCCTTAAAATCATGTAACTGTTCATTTACGGAGCACTTAGAGTCTGGAATTTGCCTGCGCAGCCGTTCAGTAACAAAGTTCGGCGGCGTATGTTCTTCTGATCTCTCATCAAGCGACATATCTGGGTCCATTGTAGTAGAGTTGAGTCTCGCGTCCATAGTGTACTAGGATAGCAGAAGCGCAGAGCGATAGCAATAACAGTGCGTGTTAACTTGTGTGAGTAAAGCAGCAAAGCAGCGGCGCTGTGGTGCGTGAAAAAATATGCTTAACTTAAATGTTGCATTAACATTTACGCACCGTGTGCTGTAATTAAGAATTTCATATGAAAGAGAAGCATTCAGCTGTTATTGATTTTCTGCTATTTACATTTTATTTAAATACGTAATTGGTTCATCAATATAAGTCATTCTGACACTCGAATTCATCAGCAAAACTCATTCGAATATTAAATTTTATGAAGCTCGCAGGCTCCAATTTTACGGTTTTATTTGAAATCATTCTATCGAAAACAAAACTTTATTTCTCAAGAGAAATGAACGTAGGTGCTCGATATGTAAGTAATTCAATCCTAGATAGGATTTGCATGCATGTCTGAAAACGGTGTAGCCAATACCAAATACGAGTGAATATTCACTATTCTTAAGTAGCTTAGAAGACTTATCCATTTATATTATTATATATTCTCTTTGCAAAATATGTTCCAAATTTATAATGTGAAATGCCTTCGCTGTTATTACACATCCGAATAAACAAATTATAACGGATATAACTCAGATATTTTATTTTATTTGCTAACATTTCGAAAACTTTACAGTTCTTATTCTTATCCGACTAAGTTGACGACAGCCAACCAATCTAGACTATGTATAGTTTCATTCCAATGTGTTAGCCAAGTTTGCGACTATGTAGACACAAACTTGGCTGAAATGTGTGAACGTCTTATCTTTATCACCTGAAGTTTACTAACGAAGTGTGCTGAGTAAGCAAATATTCTTCATAGATATTAGGGTATTTGACATGTTTTTAAAATCCATTTTATATTATGTAGTAGAGTCTAAGGAACCCAGCAAAAGTTGTTTTTTTTTAAATCTGGTATGTATTAGCTGAAAAACATCGAATTAAAAATTCAATATTTAAATAGTGTGCCAAAACGCTACTTTGACAATATGGCGCCGCAATGAGGTCGGTGACGTCACATGCCTGTTTGACAACTAGGCGCAACACAACTAGGTAAACAAAGTTTACGGGCATGTGACGTCACGAAAAACTCGGCCCAGCAGGAGCGTTTTGTGTCACGTGACAAACGTTTAAAAAATGTAATTTTTATTTAAGGATTTTTAAATAAATCAATCATTATTTTCAACTTACGTTAATGAATAATCATTTTTTAACTCTTAATTTATACTGTTAACAGTAATTTACACTTTATTTTTCGCATTGTCAAAAAGCCTATTCCAAGATGTTTGCGAAGATCACGTGTCATAAATTTTGCATGCGTGCATTTTATTTTTACTCTTTGCAGATTGCTGTTTACCACGCTTAAAAATGATACCTACTTATTTTTCTAAATGCTATCTATACAAATATTATAAAGCTGAAGAGTTTGTTTGTTTGTACGCGCTAATCTCAGGAACTACAGGTTCGAATTCAAGGCTTTGCCAGATCTTTGACGAAACAATCGGACGGGCAGGACGACGTCTGCCGGGGCCGCTAGTTCAATATATAAAAACTCTCAATTTAACAATAACTTTTTCAAAAACAGTTTTACAATGTAAATGTTGGTAGGTAAGATTATTAGATCAGGTATATTTTTAGAAAAGCTTCAATGAAAAACTCAAGCTAAATGAAGCACAATCCTTTTTCCTATATATTTTGTATAATGCAAGATAAAACAGCTCTACACCGACGATGTCGCGAACAAAGTTAAATTACTAATTAGTTCCATTTTACAACTTTTGGGATTGATATAAAAGAACGACACTTTAATAGGTGTCAAACTTTTCTGATTTTGCTACTTTTCTAAAAAGTTTAACGGGTTTACGGTTACGGATTTCATAAATAAAAAATTAACAGCTTATCAATATTGTCAAATAATCTATAATTGGTTGTTTTTTTTTTTTAAGTAACCTGTATTCGGACAATGGCACCTACCTAGACGGTCCTGACTTGAAACTCGAAGTCTTACAACCTGATATTGAATGCTCTTTATACTATGGTCAGGTAGCATATTCATTACATGCACTAGCCAAAATTCCGTATAACGCCTATGAGAGTGCTATAGTATCAAGTTAAATACATGTTGAAATATGGCAACATGTACTTTTGCTATGGAGCTTTTTATATCCAGTTTTTCTTTGGGTGTTAGATTGTAATTTGCACATAAAATAAGCTGCAATTGCATGCGCTGATTTGCATTTTCACGAGATAGTTTCTTTTACATATTATTATTTTGGATGGAGCTTACCAACTGATATAAGCTGTAATAATTATATGGCATCCGTATTTATTACAAAGTCAAATAGTGAGGAAACTACGGTTGTTACTAGAATGTTATTCCTTTGTTAGATTTGAGTTTCCAGAATGTTTAATTATCTCTGGAAATTCTAGGACTCTGTACATTCCCAGTATGTTTTAGAGGATATGAAGAACAAAGCTAATCGGTTTTCACAATGAAAATGGGTTAATATTTCTAACCAAAAAAAAAGTGTACCTACCGTTAAAAATGGCGCTTATTTTTGTATGGTTTAATGTATTAAACTTTACTTTATCTTATTATATATTTGAAGTAAATTGTCTAAGTTAAAAAAATAATAATTTTATTAAAAAAACTACGTAAATAGCTAGCAGCTATGTGGTTAAAATATACTTATAATCTATAGGTATATGAATTTTATTTCTAAAATTGGTTTAAAAAATTTTCAAATATTTTTCTCTTAACAATTTCATTCACGATAATAATGTTATGCATAAAAAAATCGGTAAGAAAAGCAATGCAAAACGTTTCACGTGTGAAAGGTTCGGAATTCAGTAAGCTCCAAGCGTCTGCATTCTATTGTAACGTGGCACAAAGAGTAGCCCAGAGAAAATGGAAAACTCCAAACCCTTGGGCGATGTGCTAAAAGTAGGCTATAAGTAAGAAAAAAACAGGCTGAGCTGTTATTCCGGCGCGGCGATAGGCGAGAATAACATAGTTAGACTGCCTGTATCTTATCGATCACGTTTTTTTCATACATGTAATATAATAAGAAATTCATGCGGCATTGTAATAGCAACGGTGATCGAAATAGTGTTACAGAATTTAACACCAAAATAAAGATATGAAACCATGCAATTTTTTTGTGTATTTTTATAATATTACTAAATTGAATTTAATATCTTAATCGGCATGTGTGATAATGTTGTGGCGAATAAAGAAATACTTCATTAAGGCTTTCTCTATAACATTTAAAAAAGGCATAACAGCTGACGAGCGTCTTGCATCGTTTTTGCTTGCAGTTTCTTTATTTTTAAAGCGTTAGTAAATAATAACGTATAAAAGTGGCTTACTTACTAAAGATTTTCATTTTCAACCATTCAAAATACTTTATTTATATAAAAAATAACTGTCTGTAGTTTTGAATAAAGAAATGAATAGCCCGAGCAAGTTATTTGCACCATTTGACCTCGTTTGCGTTTTAGAGGCTTCAAAAAGGATTAACTGAATGAGTATAATATTAAACTACTATCTCCCAGTAGTACAATTATTTATTAGGTAACTTGTAAATATGTTCAACTAGATATATTGAGTACTTAACTCAGTATATCTAGAAGTAGTAGCACTGGTTAGCATCATACTCCGACTTAAGTAGAGTGGCAATATTAAAATCAATAGGTAGGTACATAGTTCGTTCGTCGTTATCAAAGTCGAAACTTGGAGGAGACAGTTAATATTGCATAGAGAATAAATTAAGTTCGAAACGTATCTTACTCGAGCTATTCCCGAACATCTTAAGGTGTACAAAATATATATTTTTTTGTGTCTGACTACTTAAAAACCATTGCCTGAACCTGCCTATTCCTTTAATTTCCAGAAAATGTACTTAACAAGCTACTAACTTTCTTTGCATTTTAAGTCAACTGTCACAGCGCGAAGTTAACAAATGAATGTGACTTATCTTACAGATAGATTAACTCTAAGTTAGAATTAAGTAGAAGCTATTAGGAATCCTTTTATTAAATTCCTGCTGGTGGATAAGAAATGGACCTTGAATATTACTAAGCATAAAACGTTCTAGTAATGTAGCTTTACTTAACATATTCCCCTTAACCTGATTCGTAATTTGTGGTAACATTGCGACTTCGCATCATAATATAAATTTCAGCTAAGAATGTGAACTTTTTTGTAATTGCAAGAATAATAATTTTGATGCCTTTGCGGTTATTACATATAGAAATGAAAAAACTATAGGTAATAGAGTCGCCTAGAGCCGGAATAACTAAGGTCTAGACCTTACTTATTTTATTCACGAATGATATTAAGGGATTAAGTAGTGCTAGTACTTACTTAAATATGGTATCTCTTACTGAGAAAAAAACTATTATTTAACTTAATTATAACGATTAAAAGAGTAGCATGCAAAACGGCCAAACAAATGAATGCTAAGACGAAGTAAACAAGGAGTCAGTTTAATCGTGTAGGTACACGTTTGAAGAATGCATACCCGCTAACGTAGGTAGACCACCAATTATGATATGGTATATACTAGACTCTTGAACCATAAAGGACTTAACTCGAGTGTTTAATCCGTTATAGTTGTTTCATTTCAATGTGTAGCTATAATAATATAATTTTAATGGTGAAAAGCGATGACGACTTTATGACAGTAGAAATAATATGCACGCTCTAAGGTTTTTTGGTCCTTGTCTATTCTACTTAGCTTTGTTTATAATATACCTATAATAACTAATTATTTTTTAAACTTTAGGTATATTACCGTTTTAATTAATTGATACCTTAGATAAAATGTCTCAAGATATTAGATTACTTAATTTAGTTTAATATTATTTACTTAAATATGGTAATTTGTACACCGTCATTAAAACTTTATTAATTATTTAAAGTGACGAGTTTTTGAAAGAAATTTTAGTAGTAAAATATGTAAAAAGTATATTTTGGAAAATTATATTAATTTAGAAAATCATTAAGTAAGTATTATTAGGTAATAACCTTATCTGCCGTAGATAAGTGAAATTCGACATTTGCGTCGGGGTTTAAAAAGCGCTCTTTTATTTAAGGTTAAATCAAAGTTAACAAATTTGATGAGAGATAGGAAATTGTATGAAGGTAATTGGTCACCTATCTTGATTTTGGTCCATATTTTCAGAAGCATGTAAATCCGTTTGTATCCATGTTATCGTACGTATATGTATCTTCTAAAACTTGTACATATTTCAAGCTCATTTCTAAGTGGTTAATAAAAACAGAGTAGGTACATATCTACCATATCAAAAAAATATCCACTTACCCTCGATCTTATATAATAATATCGCGTAGAAGTCCACTGTTAATTTTAAACTAGGTACATTTGGTGAGTAACTTTAATTAATAAAGTTTACACAGAAAAATAAAAAATATATAAATTTATTGCACTACCCTTAATACCATAGGTATTCTCCCAGACCACCTTTTATTATTACCCACATAAAAATGTTTTCAAATTATGAAAAGGCCCTATTATTTTCAAATGATCCGAATATAAGTATATCAAATAAATGAAGATACCTTAAATCCATAAAAAGTCAATGTCACTTATTACATACACAAGCACGCAAAATATAAATTTACTGCACATCAACTATTCACGCGCAAGTTTCAGATTCCGCGGAAAAAATTGCGAACGGAGCGACGCGTGTACTCTCGACCGCGGCAAGAATCGCACTGATACGAAAATTTCAATACTATAAAGACCAAATATAATCTTTTTTAATAATATAATATAGACGACAAAGGTACACTGCGTTTTAGGCCCTTATGGTTCTGATATCGTTTGATAACTAAAAAAAGAGAAAAACTGAAGAGGCAGCCGTCGATATCTCCATATTGATATGATAAGATAGAGCCGCTATGGAATTAAATTAAATAAATTAATATATACTATGCGATAAAGAAATTTATTATATTGCCCTTTATCACTGTTCAAGTGGATATGGAATTCGGAAATTGCTGGAATCAATGTGCGTCGTGATTTTAAATAGATACCTACCTATACTATTTGATTAATACTTTGGGACGTACCAGCTTTATCGCTTCTAGATTATGTACTATAGGTAATATAACAACATTTGTAAGAATACCTACTGACAACATTCATTCAGGAAAGTTATGTAAGTGGCGTGTGTGCATTGTAAGTTTTCCAAAGTCAAAAGTCCCAAAAATCTATTTTTACGATTATCTAGGTTTCTATTGTTCTAATCGCATGTTGAGAACGAAAGTTTCTCAATTCAAAATATATCATTACTTCATGAAGAATTCTAGATGTAATATTTAAATTTGAATTCGCGTAGTGGGGTGAATCTACGAGCGTTTGAGACGCCGTCATTGTCCTATCCCTACTATCCCTACTAATATTATAAATGTGAAAGTAACTCTGTCTGTCTGTCTGTCTGTTACGCTTTCACGCTAAAACTACTGGACCGATTTAAATGAAATTTAGTACAAAGAAAGTCTGGAGCCTGAGAAAGGACATAGGCTACTTTTTAACCGACTGCAAAAAAGGAGGAGTTCCACGCGGACGAAGTCGCGGGCAGAAGCTAGTACATCTATATTTAAGAACTCACTCGTTCTCAACATAACTCGGTAGATTAAAGATGCGCTTAAATGCCGTTTTCTTTGTTGTGTTCGAGAAACATGCCACCCGCAGCTGACGATTCATGGGAAACGAAAAAAAAGCCTACTTTAAGCGTTAACGGTCAGTCACATTCATGCAATTTAATTAGGGTGAACAATGCCTAATGTAACTGACGTGAATTTATTGTTTTTCCGCATTCGTCTGTTTGACAGCCTCCTTTTTCTTTCGCTTGTTTGGCGTTTTTACTCCGAACTTTCCGTGTAAAGCTTATGCTCGGATTTAAATGTCAAAGTTTGACATTTGTATCCACGAATAAGCTTTCTTCCGTATTGAAGATGTTGCTTAACCTTTTCGCCGCCACGCAACAATACAAAACGCTGAGCCTGTGACGCCAGAACAAAAACAAGCATTCGAGATCGAGAAACCATAGTGACTTGGAAATGGTGTATCGATATTTAAATAATTCCTCGATAATTATATCCAAAAAGTCGAAGAAATGACAAAAGAATAATACAATAATGTTGTTACTACATGTCCATTGATTATTAACCTTATAAAACAACATTAAATAATGAAAAGATCAAAATATTTGCATTATTTACAGTACAGTTTAGTGACGAAAGTCACCACACTACTCACGCGATGACGTCAGGTACTGCAAATTGCTTTGATTCTAGAGATGTGAAACTGTTGTAGGTATGTGTTAACTGCATTTATCGACATTTTGGCAGGGAGTCCAAAGAAAAAATCCTACACATTCTTTAGCAACAAACCAATAATAAAATGCAGTACCTAGGTACCTAGATTTCTTACAAACAAAGTTTTTAAATAAATTCCGATAATTATTTAGGAAGTACAAATAGCATATAGTCGGCATTTTCCAGGAATTCGTTTGAAATACCGCCTGCACGTGCGGTGTGCTTTGCATATTTACTAAGAATTCCTCACAAAAATTAAGCCTATTGTTATTGCTAATGAGTGTTTCAGGTAGAAAGAAACATTAATAAAAGGGTAATTTCTTTACCTGGATGTAGTCGTTTTCTATTTAACAAAGACCCTATTTGGTTGCCTGTGCTTTAGATAAAGTAACGATAGGTTTGTAAATATTTAATATACATAATTACCTAAACTAGAACACTTGTCTCGGTTGCTCGTCGAACTACTTCATTATAATAATTGACAGAGGTATACAGGATAAAAATTAGAGTAATATACAATTTTTTCGTTTGTTATTTACTTGAACGAGCTGATCTCAGACATGACTGGTCGTGTATAGCCGCGGGACTAATTTAAATAAGTGTTCAAAATATGCTGTAAAATATATTTTACTATTCCCATTTTGATTAATTAATCGCATTCAAGTAAATTAATTAGTGAACTTACAATTATATAACTACACATTTATAAATTCACCTACATTAAAATTTTCGTAACGTGTATTGCAACAAACAAAACACAGTTGGTGACAGCACTACGCCGCGGCTATCGCCGACTAGGGCTTCAGTACGGGCCGTATTTGCTGCATTTTATCAAGGCGCGCAAAAATGTTTATTTATTCAATGATATTATATAGTATCACGTTTATGTATAAAGTTTACGGTAATTTGGGCTTTAAACAATAATAAAAGTTCATAATTTGTATACTAAACTTTTAATTTACTTATAATTTTCGCCTCTAACTTTCAGTCGGCACGGGCCGACGAGGCGCTAGTGGTACTGCTTTCTGTAGTCGGTAACTACCGACTGGGGCGGTGAAAAGGTTAAATCCAACCTCGTAGTAGTTATGTAGTTCGCTATTTTCTTTTTTAAAGATAGAATAACCTCATTAGTTTCGGCAACTGATTACTAAGTTAATTTTAAAGTTGGTGGTTATTTTAGTAGTCAGAACTGCGATTTCGAATTCTTTATAGTAGTAATTTATAAGTTATACGATGAAGTCGAGTATTTGTACTTGACTAATAGATGTCTAATATGTGTTTATGTCTGTTTATTACCCAGTCCTGTTGTCTAGTATAAGCTTTGGCTAGTTCGAGACTATATCGATTGATGTAAATTGTCCAATGATAAGATGTTCATTTATCTAGTAGAAAAATATTTAGGTACATACCTATTTAAGTAACGATTTAAAGCATAAATATTATATTTATTTGCCATAAAAATGGTAAAAAGCTTAACTAAAGACATTATCAAAAAGGCGGTTTGTGTTAATTAGTATTTTAATAATAATATTATATCGAAGTAGTTTCGGACCGTTATACCTTAATTTAGCAATTAAATCAAATGACACTTTATGATCCCACTATAAATCTTAATCCCTATAAATTTAACTAAAGTGACATTAACGCCCCTTTGAATTATTGCTGATAAGTTATGTACACTATCCAAATACTCAATAGGCTTACCTAGTAAATTTAGATACTTAGTTTCAAAATAATATGACTGCGACAGTTAGACAGATACAACTTATAAGAATATCCTATTTACTAGTCTGTGGCACGAAATCGATTGATTATTTTAAAAGTAAGGGATTTTGGCAGTTAATGTCATTGATAGGTACTTTAGTTGGTATAGATACTATTACATGATTTATTCATTACTAGCGGCTAGCCCCGGCTTCGCACAGATCCCTAATTCTTATGTTTTCAAAATATAATATAGCCTTTGCCTCTCTGGAATAGTGTAGCTTCCCAACAGTGAAAGAAAATTTCATATCGGTTAGTCGTTTTGAAGCCTATCCAATACAAACAAATCTTTCCTCTTTATTAAATTAGTGTAGATGGAGTATCGAGTAAGTACACAACCTAACATATATAAAACGCAATTAAGTATAAGTTTTTATAATAAAAGCGAGTTATGCCCTTTAAGTCGTATTCCAATTATCTCAATTGTTGTCGAGAATAAATCATTTCAGGTATAAATAAGAGCAGAGACGGAGTCAACGACTCTCTGTCTCCTCTATATTTTCTTTGCTGCAATTTCTCTATTCTAAGAATTATCTTGTTTTAAAATTTACAGCGTCTTGAAAACGATCCATCAAACTCCGAGGTCTTAAAAAAGCAAAGCAACCTTAAGTTCATTGAACATTTTAAAGGTTACATTTTTCTAATGTTACAAGAACAAATAGTTAACTAAAGCAAATTAGTTTGTGATCTTTCTTTTAAGCGTTTGTCTTTACTCGACAAATGCTGAGATTGAATAAAATGAAATCTAACGGAATTTGAACAAAAGGGTGACATAGCAAGCAGATCTGCTTTAGGAAATTTTAATAAAATGGAGTAGATAGTTGCCACCCGATCCGATATTGGAGGTGAATACTAAATTGAAACCAGTCGAACTTAGTTACTATTGGAAAACCTTGTATTCTAGAAAAGTACTAGTACCTACCTAATGACGAAAGTTTTGAAATAACACTACAATTTGGAATGAAACAACGATAACGAATTTAACTCTTTTATTTTATTTCGTTTGCTAACGTGACTATTGTTTAACACTATCGTCAGCCCAGTCGTGCTACGAATATGGGAACTGTAAAGTTTTGGATACTAATAAAATTAAATACGAGAGTTAAATCCGTAATAACCGCGAAGGCATCAGAAATTATTAGACATTATTATACTTACCTATATATGAAAATGTCAATGTAAAAAGTAATAAAGAAAAGTAGGTAATATTAATTTTAAAACGGACTAAATTCAGAACGGAAATTTAGTATTTAGTCTTTTTTTAACACAAAAATTGTAATGGTCGAGTCGAATTCGAGGCTTCGCTCCGTTTGTTAATATTACGTAGCGTGGTAGCAGATACAAGAGATGATTCGCACGACCGCTCCGTGTAACTTATTTTATAAATTGCTCAGTAAAGTTAGGAAACTGTTTAAAAAGCATAACAATTTACATTATCATACTTAATCGTCTTGTCAAGTAACTGAAAGTATTATTAGCATGCTTCAACATTTTCTGTTTTAGTGTGTTTATGGAATACCGTTTTCTGTATATCGAGCCCTAAGAAATTAATCATAATTTGCATTGATGACGCATTTTTTCGCAAAAATAATTATTATTATCGGCTATAATCTTAGATTTATTATTTTATAAATATAACATATTTTATACGGTAAATATACTGAATGTGCTGTACCCTAGCAGTTACTTATTTCTGGCATAAAAAATTGCACTACTTAGCTACTATGCAATTTTAGTGAACTCATATTATTATCTGCAAGAATGCTTTTTGTACGTGCATTTTTATGGCATTTCAGCAAATTTAGACGCAGAGTCAGATAAAGTCTGCAGTTTATAGAGGAAGACGTAAATGTTGGAAATGTCAAATATAAGATCCGAAATAATTCAACAGGAAATATACATTATGATGTTATTAATATGCAACATGTAACACTGAACAGGACCACGATTCAGCGAGTATTATGTAAACCGGAATAAATAATTATTCGATTCTGGAACGCCAAATCAAACACACGTAGGTACCTAATGAAATCAACAATATTTTTATTAGAAATAACAAAAAACGTTCCCCTTTCCCAGAAATATATACAGGCACTTTTCTTTCTAAAATACGGCAAAATATTTTTTTTGTTAATATCAAACATAACAATAAATGAACCATTAACTAAATCTTTTTATTTACATTTTCTCACTGGGTGGTAAGATTACCTTCGCTCTGAATTCAGTGTACCGCCACACCGTAAATATAAATTATTTTGCTCCCTTGTGACAAAATGTACCTACTGCCTACTACATACTGATGTAAGCAAGATTGCTTGGGTCTGAAAATAAACAACTTTGGAAAAACTTATATATCAATCGTAGGTACATTTGTACTGCCAAAGAAATATTCTACATTTATATACTAGAAACTCAGCGTGTTTTTTCCTCTACATACTGTACTTATGTAGGTACATGAAGCAACTCGTTTCAATTTACCGAAAATATATAAATTATTTTAGGTACTTGTATAAAAACTTTTTCATGTTTCACCTTCCAGTGTAAAGACCACAATCAAGGGACTGAAATACGACAAATGAGTCGTACAATGTTGGTAATCAAAGCGATGGCGAGGTCGCGCAAGGCTTTCTTTGCTAATAGGACAAAAATTGCCTTTTCCGATGTTCAGTTAACTGGATCAAAGACCGGTAAGAGCCTTAGACTTCCTCTGATCAAACCCTTAACCCAATACAGAATCATTTGTTTAGTAACAAAGCGTAACATTTTGCGAAATTTAGCGAATAAGAATCCCGTTCTACTTATTCACTTTGAGGAAAATAAAGACAGGTTTTCAACAATATTTTCCAGTTACACACATAATCAAATTCAGGAAAAAAATCTAATTACATTCATATGGATACTGTGCTTCGGGTGATGCCTGTTAAAGGATTCTTAAATAGTACCTATCTACTTTATAAACGCGGTCGCTCACAATGGACCTCATAATAAGACTCAAAATGGCATGAAAAAATTCAAGATTTTCCTTTTTGTGTGGAATTAGAAACCAGATTAGTCAACGGCAAAAGTTATTGACATAATATTTAATTGACCTTTTTTTAAACTATCTCCCTAATGGGTATCGTCCGGTTTTTTAAATGGGAGCTGGACATATCCAGCAGTGTACGCCTTTTGGTTGATGTTTAATGAAAATTAAACTAAGATACGCTAAAATAAAAAATAGGTTTTGTTTAAAAATATAATTTAATAAAATAAAACCTAAAACAACAATGGCAATTGTGTTAATAATGTTCACTTTATACATAAACAATTTATTTTAAAGAAATTTGCTACAGTTCTATACAGTTACTAATAGGCACCTAGTAGTTTTATTGGAACTATTTTGTATTAAAATTGTTGTTTTCTATGGCACGTTATAAGTCTATAAAAATAGCGACGTAGGTAGGTACTTACATAAAGTTATGAACAAAAATTTTATTTGAATTTCACATACAATATTGGATAGTATAATTTGTATTGGCACCTTTACGAAAATATAATCTATATGCAATCTTACAAGCAAATAAGCATTTACAAAATACTCTACTACTAATTATTAATACACAAGTAGCTATATACAGGTTAAGGTTTAAAACCGTTAGTTTACATTTTACAGTTTATTAAATACCTATTTACGTTTTCAGCGATTTATTTCATTTAAATAGATAGTTACTCTTTTTGATACCGGAACAGAAAGTTACCTACCACTGGCAGTATATTATTATGAATAACAAAGGTTACTTACATTCACCGTTATTTTAAGGATTCGTTCACATAGCTACAAAAAAGTCATCTTTGCTTGTCGCAGTCACAGTAGGTAATTATTCTTATTAAAATGACAGTAGTATTTACGAGATTTTCTTCATCATTTTAATATTTGGCAAGATATTACGAGGCACATAATAGACTATGGGCCCATGTTAAAAAAATGATGGGTCATTTGAACCACCAGATGACCTATGTAGAACGATATAAGAGCATAAAATAATAAGATTTAGCATTGTGCCGTCACTTGTAAGCTGTCCAACTGAGTGCAGGTGAGAATTCAAAAGTACAGGTAGAGTGAGTACATTTTGGTCATATGTTTTTGAACGGCATTGTTACCATCGATAGATCCATGAAAAATAATACTAAAACGCGTAGGATTTTCCGACAATTTCCAGGGTGAATTTGGTCATTTGATACAGTACGGCATCAGTTTCTTACTATTTCAATACTGCTTGTAATCGATCATTCCGCAACGCCGTCTCTTTCCGTGGTCCAGGGGGTGATTTGACACAACGTCAAATTAATTTATTTCGAAAGTATTTTATGCATAGATAATATTTTTTCATATGCCGTACATTTTCGTTGGTTCAAAAAGTCTGTGACATAACGGTACCGGATGAGGAACCGTTTTACTTCAGTTAGACGTCATAGTGATTTTATCATATTATCAATTGTTCTCTTCAAAAATATGTTAATGCCGTACTGTATCAGATGGCCATAAAGTACCCTTAAAATGGTAGCGTCATTTTCATGAACCTAAAAGATATGGTCTGCATTAAAATGTACTTACGGCATCATTTTTTCCTAATTTATTTATGTTAATACTATTTAAAACATGGGATACAATGTAGAAAACTGCTATATTTCATTAATATATGATATTTAAATTACTGCAATAATTTGCAAAATTTCAGTTTTTGTATTTCTCCATAATTTTTTTCAGAACAGTTTCTTTTGAACGGAAATACTATATAACAATTGTATTTTACAATATTATGTTAGAAAAATAGTTCCCGTACAGGATCAAATGATTTTACAGCTTTATAAATCAAGAATACGATGAAATTAAGATAATTATTGATATACATTCAAATGAACAATCATTTCTTGACGGCATTATTTTTAATAGTACTTTTAAGTGCTAGATAATGTTTTGGAACCGAAGCCGTACTTTATCAAATCACCCCTGGACCACGGAAAGAGAGGGGCTGCAACCTTCGGTTTTTGTCGCTTGATTTTTTACGGCGTTGCGGAATGATGGATTAGAAGCAGTATTGAAATAGTATGAAACTGATGCCGTACTGTATCAAATGACCAAATTCACCCTGGAAATTGTCGGAAAATCAAAAAAAAAATCCGACTTTTTGGATCACCATTTTTTTACGGCACTACGCGTTTTAGTATTATTTTTCATGGATCTATCGATGGTAACAATGCCGTTCAAAAATATATGACCAAAATGTACTCACTCTACCTGTACTTTTGAATTCTCACCTGCACTCAGTTGGACAGCTTACAAGTGACGGCACAATGCTAAATCTTATTATTTTATGCTCTTATATCGTTCTACATAGGTCATCTGGTGGTTCAAATGACCCATAATTTTTTTAACATGGGCCCATAGTCTATAAACTTCTGTTTAATCTTATAACACTTCACCGTTTCACAATGATCCTAAGCCAAATTATAATAATATTAATAACAAATATTTGTATTAACAACTCTATTGTTATCGGCGTAAAGTTGCTTCTTCAAACAATTAAGCAAACCCAAAAGAGTTGTCAGTTAAAATTGAATAAATTAACGGAACGGAAAACCAAATAAAAGGCAGCTTATGTTCCCAAGGGCTTTAGAGGAAAACCTGAAATACGTTATTCCGCAAGCTTTCACAATTTTTTAACACAGAATTTTCTATAGATTTTTTTTAATTGCAACTCCCTCGGAAAAATATTTAAAGACAGATATTCGTCTCCTTATAAATACCAATTTCATGCGACTGAATTTAATTTAGAAAAACTCACAATTACGTTTTAAGAAAATGTCACAGTCAATATTTACATTTATTTTAATTCCATATTCTCTGTTTACTTGATAAACCCTTTATTTTTGAGAGAATAGCATTTGTCCCTTTTAAACCAAACTATCTTTATGTTTATAACTTCTAACTTGATATTGTTTTTGTTGGGCAGTTGCACTTTTACTTAAAGTCGTCTAGTTTGAAATGGCGATAAATCTAAACTCATTAACAAAAGCCAGGATTCGTGTGTTCAATGACACATCTCTTGCAGTATTTCTTTACAGCTCTATAGCCGCGCAACGTCACGGGTGTATCTTGTATATTTAGTTGCGTAAGTCCTCGGCAGTAGTACGCCACTGCTTCAAGTCCATCGTCACCAATCAGCTCGCAGCCGCGAAGGGCCAGCTTCTTCAGGTTTGGACAACAACGAGCCAAGATCTGCAACAATATTACGTATTTTAGGAAACAGCAAAACAGCAGTTAGGTATGAAATGTAAGAGGGTAAATTAGTGATTTGATAGTACATATATAGTAGTAGGTACCTATACCTACAATATTGCAATAAAATAACGGTTCAAGCGTATGTTGCGAAAGCACTTTCTAATGAATAATATTTATCAATATAACTATTTATGTAAATATGTATATAGGTATTATATCTTTAGTATTTTATTTACGCAGTCTAATGTCCTTATGAAACTGTTCGGTTGTCTTTATCGTTTTTGTTATTGTTTGCATATACGAACTGTGTTTTCTTTCCGTATGACTCTAAGGCTGACTGGTAGAGAATGCCTCATTTCATTAAGGGCGCCTTTTGTACATTTACTTCTGTTAAAATTTATTTTTGTTTGCCTACATTCAATCATTTATATGGTTTACCTTGGTTTCGAATAATTTTCTTAATAAATTAATAAATTTGATATTGTAATATAACACACCACACTTTACATTCGAAAACTCAAATGTTATTGAAATAGATATTATTTTAATAAATCATCTTTAAAACACTACCATAATTGTTACAAATAATATAAACAGCGCTTAAAAAACATGATTATAAATAAGTTGAAACCAAAAATATACAAGCAATAAAATGACCAAAAACTATTGACATTCAAAAACAACAGTTGTACACCCTCGTTAAAACTGCAGTTGTAAACCAGAGAATATAAAAGTTACGTAGCGACGTGACGTAACAACTTTTTAAAATTAGTTTTTCTGTTTCGCACAACAATATACCTTGATTCATCGTTATAAATGTTATATTCGTATGTCCTATCAATTTCTATTCTGTGGACATTTTTTACAGATCTGCGATTGATCGAGGACTCTGTGATGGATGTGTACAATTTCACGATATGACATATTTGTGATTATCTATCTGTCATGCAGTGCATAAAGTGCATGATTCACGTAGAAATTGATTTATGTATTAGGTTGGTACTTTAAATAATTTACACGCCCACTTTGAATGTATTTGTTGTAAAATAGTTAATTTATCCGTAGAATGATATTGAGGAATGAATTTTTACAATACTTTAGCGCCACCCAGGGACAGTTCGACGCTAAAAAAAAGATTTTCAACGATTGGTAAAAAATTAACATTTTCCGCTTTATATAGGTAGATAAGAATTCAAACAGAAAATGATTGAACATTATACCTATTTAAGATAATGCAAAATGATCAAAGGGATTACACCGGACACACAATTAGGTATTTAAGGTAAAATTTAAAAGAGAATTACACGTGTTTGTACGAAAAACAAAGAACCATGACAACGTTATATTTCAGACCTTTATCAACCGAAACAAAATAAGGCCTTTGAACGGACTTTATACTTAATTAATATCTAGGGAGATGGCATCAAATTTCCATTGTTAAATTACTTGAACAATATTATATCACATACCTATTGATATACTAATGCAATTGCAGACACTACTTATAAGAGTACATTTTTATAACTTGAGTAATAAAGAAGAGATTTCGAGAAATTCTTCCCATAACTGGTGTTAAATAGAGCGTGAAAATTTAAAAAAAAATCGTTTTATTTCATTTAATTTTATTTCATACGAACTTTGTAATCTGATTTTATTACTGAAATGATGAAAAAAGGTTTCTGGCTAATTAGTTAATATGAAACGTTACATTTCTTTAATAGCTTTAGGTACTTAAAATGTAATTGAATATGTTTGAAAATTCATTAATTTATGTCTGCGAAGCTGCTGGCAGACAACTCCTTTTATACAGAAAATTGATAACAAAAGCTGCCACGCGATGTATGAAAATCAAACCCGTCACATCATTTATTTCATGTGGAAAACAAAGGAAATGGAAGGCTCGATTGCCTCTTCTATTTATAACAATAGATAAGGTATGTAAGTATCATACACTTATATATTACCTACACATAATAATAATTAGCTTACAAGTAGGTATTTTATATAATAATAATATTAACGGATTTAACTCGCGTATTTTTATTTTATTTTATTTGCTGAAGTTTTGGATTCTTTCCAGTTTCCATAATCGTAGCAATTATTTAATTATTTTTCAATATTGTTACCCCTGTGACCTGGTAGAACAACTGATTTTACCCTGACCTAAAATACAAATAATACAAGTCTTTTGATGTAAGGTTTACTTTTCCTTATTTAGTCCTTTGTTACCCCCACAGAATAGTTAATTTACCCCTGCGGGGTAATTACCCCGTAAGAACCATGTTATTGACAGGCGCGTTTACTTAATTGACAATATTATGATTCACGAATCATGGTAATCTATTTCTTATCATATCAATTTAATTATAAAATGATTGAAATTAATTGAAATGAGTCATAAACTAAGATAAAACCTACGACTTTGTTTTTCATCGAAGATCATCGTAATGTTTGTTTTTGGCTCTCATATATAAAACGATTAACTAAGCCAGTACTCTTAACCTTTTCGTATGTAAAACGGTAACATTGTCGACAGCGAGAAATCTTATCATGTCGATGTTGTCTCTTATTTCTCCTTGTCTACAACGTTCTCAATATTATATCCACAAAATGCCGACTCAATAATTGATCATAGGTTTGCGCTTTCAAGCAACCAAACTATTCTTTATATATTAGTATAGATATATAAACCATGAAGTTCACCTGTAGTCCAGGTTCCGAGACATCGGTAGCGCCAAGATCCAGTGCTCTAAGCCTGGAACAGCCCCGAGCTACTGCCTCCACACCATCGTCCCCGAGAGCGCCGCAGCCTCTCGCGTTAAGATACCGGAGCTTGTAGCAACGACGGGCTAAAGTCCGGATTCCCGAGTCCGATACCTGGGAAAAATTAAAACGTTTATTAGGTACTAATATTGTACGGGTGTATAATTTCTGATATCTTCGCTGTTATTACACATTGGAATGAAATGACTATAACGGATTTAAATTGCTTGTTCTATTTTATTTGCTGACTTTAGCTTTACACTATAGTCAGAGCAGTCGTGTTACGAATATGGGAACTTTAAGGTTTTCGAAACGACAGCAAATATATTAAAATACGAGAGTTTAATTCGTGACAGTAGATGTTTAATTCTAATATGTAATAACCGCGGAGCCATCAGAAATTATTTATATTTTATTAATAACGTTAAAATATTTTTTCATGAAATTCTATGCCGCCGGACTATTACGGTAATAAGCACCTGCTCGTCCTACATTCCTTGAAAATTGCGAGTTCTTGTAAGAGAAATAAAAAACGGAGCTAATGCGGAAATAATGTTATCAAACGTTATAAGTTCGATGAAAAAGCGCGACCCTTTTGACAAAATTGAACGTTAAATCGAGGATGGATAAATGTGACAGATATGAAATACTGGTTCAGAGGCATTTTTTCAATATTTGGGGGGCTTAACGGCAAGTGATTCCGACAAGTTGAATTCCGACTAACAAGCGTACCTATATGCTTGTTTTTTATGTGTTATTATGAATAAACGTGTGTTCGTTTTTATTTTTATATTGATTTGCACTCCTGAAATCCGACTGAAACGGTTTTTGTGTAATATTTACTAAAGCTTTATTAAAAAATAAATTGTAACGTTTTTAAATATAAAACGAATAGCAGAATATAAATCAATACGCATTTCTATCCTCTACCAATTCTGAACATTTGATTTTCTTTTTTTAATATATTTTCCATATTACCTACTATGCAAATAATCTTCAAGGTAGTAATATTATTTACAGTCGTTTCATTTCATTACGCGTAATAACTGCAAAATCATCAGAAAATATTATTTATATTCTCTTCAAGTACCAATGGTGCAATAGTACAATCTATATAAATAAAAATGAATCACCGAAATGTATGTACGTGCATAACTTCCGAACGACTGCACCAAATTGAATAATTTCGTTACTGTGTTCGTCTATGTTAGGACAATATTTGCATAGTTATCCTGTGGTGTCCCATAATGAAGGTAAGGGTAGACGCTGTTTTAGTGGGTAGTATGAGTATCATCTCAGGAGTCCCACATAACCAACCGATGTTCCCTCGAGCTAGGGTGGTATGCGTAACGCATTTGCCAGTGATAAAAAAATGCATAAAGGAACCCGTGCAAAAGTTAGCTATTGTCTTATAAAACTTACTTGAGTACACTTAGCTACTGAAAGATATCGTAGCGCAGGACCAAGCTTTGCAAGTTCGTATAAACCAAAGTCGGTGACGCCTGCGCAATCGGACACGCTCAGCTCTTTTAAAGCACAATATGAAGGGATCCATCGAACACCGGCATCTAAAACAAAATAAACATAAAATGAAGAAAATAGGAGAAAACATCTTGGCATAAATTATGTAAATTCCTATTATACCTAAAACCATCCAGGTCGCGCGTGCTATACACGCGTGTCATGAAACTTAGGGTACGTAAATCAAAGTTGGTTTCAACTTCTTTCTTAGAACTTAGTCTTTGGATTTATTTAATAAAAACAGTATACTACAGTGTACTACCTATACATATATAAACATATCCAATACTTATAAATAAAATTAACGCGCAGTAGGTTAATTCTATAATATCCGTACCTACGTGTATTTATTTATTACGTAACAACGTACCTAGTTTATAGTGCAACTAACTCATAAATTCATAAACCATATTTTTTTGCAAATTTCTCTACGTTCCAGGTATAATATTTCATACCTACCTCTTTATCATAAATTTATATCATCTTAACATTTCAATGCACGCTGAATGTAGGCTTTTGTTAGATTCGTACCTTAATATTAAGACAACCACTATCGAAAATATACAATGTTTTAGAGATAACTTTGCTTTTATGGTACATTTTCTTTGTGTTGCTAATAATATTTTGTGTAACAAATAAAACATGTCCATTATCTTACAAGAGAATATACAAGACATTTTGGGAGTAGGCTTCTGTGGGCACTCACTTAATTTTATTATTATAATCAAAATAATTGTACCTACATAGGTACCTAACCAAACGCATTACTTAATGTATATGTAACTATATACCTATATAGTTACATATACATTAAGTAATGCGCTTGGTTTTCTATACATATTTTATGCTAAACTAATCCTTTTTAGGCTATTTTGCGTTTAACCATAGATTATTGTTTTAAAAAGGTAACGGTGACTGGTTTTAAAGATAACGAACGCCAATGAAAGATAAGGTTTGTATGTATTACGTACTTTGTGGTTATTTTACTATTATGGCTATACACGATTTGCTAATTAAATCTAAAATTACTGTTATGTTTTTCACAGAGGAGTGTCGACAGATTATATAAATGAGGTTTACGTAATTAAAACACTTTGTATAAGTTTGTATGTAGGTACCTACTTGTTTGTACATTTTGACTTGTTTAACTCCGAGCACAAAACAAAGGCAAATACCTAGGCTTAATGTATTTAAAAAAAATACAAATTCCCTTTGTTAGATTAGCAAAAAAATTTTGGACACGTTTTAAATTCCGCATGACAACATAACGCTTTCGAAGTTTAACGATATTTTAACGTCATTTTTTGTTTTATTGACAAGAGAAAAAAACAATTTTTTTTTTTTTCGAATAACATACGAAGGCAAGATCCTCTATTGTCAAGACACGCACCAATGTGCTTTGATATTAGGGTTCTTGTCTTCGATGCCGAAATCGTTGAACAATACTCACCAGTTACAAGAGTACATCTTCTAAGATACAGATATTGTAGGGAAGGGCAAGTGTGCAACATAGCACAGAGGCCTGCATCCGTCACGGCGCCACAGTCTGTGAGGTCTATGTACTCCACGGGAGGCCTCCTGGTCGCTAGTCGCCCCTCCAGCCAAGCCCACTCCGGCCAATCTACAGCTGGGCAACCTGGAAGAAAATATACTCTAAGCGGGATTCGATTTGTGATCAGTAGAAAATTACAGTCTAGATTTGTTTCGCCTACCTAAAAGTAACCATAGTCATAGTAATTACTGATGCCTTCGCGGTTATTACATAACCAAAATAACCATAGTTTAAGGCAGTTGCTTTCTGCTGTAATTCTGTCCCTATGTGTGCTTAGATCTTTTTTCGTAGATAGTGATTCAAGAGGAAAGTTTATATTATGTATAAAGCATGCATTATATATTTATAAGAGAAACTCTTATCAGCACTGCACCCATGCGATGCCGGGAGTATACTAGTTATATAATTAAAGTTACATTGTGAAGTCTGAATCACTTACTAATTATAATACCTAAACTTCTACATGCCAGTAAAAGGCAAACATTATAGAACTCGTCTCGTAATACCTACATTGAATCCCACTGCTGTTTAAAAATTACTAGTCATATTACAGCCTTAAACAAACACAGATACCTTCTGAAATGTTGCAAATGTTTAAACATGGCTAAGTTACGTTTTACCCCAGACGATGTAATTAAAGTAATGTTGTTTAAGTTATTATAATCCACGGAGAAAACATGTAAATTTTAATTACTTACTTGTTTGAACTTTGTTAATTTGAGTACTTAAAAAGTAAAAACTTTGCGTGTCACCTCACGAAAACATAATAAGTAATTATTTTGCTAAGAACATTCCATGTTTGTGATACCTTTTCTAAAAAGTCACATTTATATTATTTAATATTACTTGACATTTAATATTAATATACCTATTCAACATGATATTTTCTGATGCCTTCGCGGTTATTACACATTGGAATGAATGTATTAAACCTATTCAACGTTATTCAGAATAAAAAGAAGGCAATAAAAAGAGACTTTTTTTTCTTATAAATTACTATTTTCTGCCGGCGACTTCGTCTGCACACGATAAGTACTTTACACAATATCGTTATAAAATATAGCGTATATGTTATTCTAATTTATAAGATATATTATTGTAAAGTTTCATCAAAATCCATTCAGTACTTTTTTACGTGAAGGAGTAACAAAACACACTCAACACTCACAAACTTTCCTTTATAAGTGTAAGTTCACATACAGGGAAACAATCGTACCAACCTACTTAAAGCAATACATATCTTGGTATGACAAAGCATGATTCTACTTACCAGTTAAGTCAATATGCCTCAAATCGACCAAGTCCGTTATTAAGGGTGCGAGAGCTCTTGCATCCATACTACTCGATCCTGTCACTGCAAGATGAGTAAGATTCCTAAACGTGGCTGCAAGAAGCTGAGCGCCTGCTGCCGTTACCTGGAAATATGGAAACATGATCAGAATTGATCTTAAAATTATATCCATCATTGAGAAATAGTCTAGTAGATAAGTAGGTAAAATGTAAAGCTAAGCTTAAGCATTATAGTTACCATTTTACCTTATCTATTTCGTTTGTTTTTTCAAGTGTCGCAACGCTATGAACCAACGCCAAATTAGTAAGTGAGTATAAAAATAATGATAGCCTATATTTCGATTACGTTATATTTAGGTAAATACATTAAGTCAAAAACGTTTTTGAGACATAGCCCCTTGATTATAGACCTCTTTACCTTTGCTTCAACCAATGAATTTGATGAATGAAATGAATTGCCAATTTGTTCCCGTGTATATTTTAGAACGAAGCTTATAAAAAATATAAAATTAAATAAAAACAAAATATATGATTAGCCTTACCACAGAATTCTTAGCTCGCCATTCTCTCACGCCATTGACGCAGGGTCCGGCCCTTGCGCCGGCGCACCGTGCTGCGATCTCCAAGGGGCCTGCGGCTCTGATCCGCTTCCAGACCTCGGGCCTGGCGGTCAGTCGCGTGATGAGGCGCGACCAACGACGACACACCCGAGCCATTCGACATAGGTCTGATATCTATCAAATGTAAGTAAAAACATCACTGCATAATATAAAACAAGGTTGGTTTCCGCTGCCTGTCTGTCCCTAAATAATATGCTTAGATCCTCAAAACTTTGATGCGATGTATATAAACAGTATAATTATAGTGTGTTTGTGTATATATAATACATGCATAATATAGTAAATAGACATTGTTAGTTAGTATCAGCAATGCACCCGTGCGAAACCGGGGCGGGTCGCCAGTGTTTTAATATTTATTAAACAATTCATATTCAATGTCTTCTTATGTTACGTGGACACTTTTATACCTAACGGGTAGTACTTAAATAGTTTAATAGTTAATAGCATATTAGGTACCTATGTTATTTTAAAACGAGCAACTCTTAAATTGGATTTTTTTTTAATTTATATTATTTCAGCCTAGACAAAAAAACAGTTAAAAAATTAAATGATGTCACTACACATTAGGATAACACAAGTGACTACTGAACTCGGATGGTGTCATCATCACATCATCATGTAGAAATTCAACATCACATAACAATTATCTCATACTCTCTCACCTCCAAGTACGACAGTATCTTTAGCCAAATAGCGTCGCTCAGCGTATTGTCCCGTCTTCTCCGGGGCGGTCCACAATCTGCCAGGGTGTGATATCCTTGGTCTAGGCTGAGCTCGCTCAGGTCGGCGGCGAGAGACAGGGCTGGCTCGGGCGGCGGTGGCGGCCGCCGACGAGCCCCGCCGCAGACCCCCGGCCCGGAGCAGCTGATACTCGACATTGTGAGACCCTGGAAGATAAGACTGGTTATAAATCGGGTTGCAAGAACGTTAAAAGATTGTTCGGTAGATGTTAATATAAATATCAGTAAACGTTATAATGACAAATCATTTGCGCGAAATCGTTAATCACGGTATGATCGGACCATACTAAGTGAATGTAGATAAATAAAGTCTTTAATAAAATAGTTCTATTTAATGATTTGAAAATTAATTTGGTATATTTATTTTGTGTAGGTACTGTTTACGGTTTATATTAATTTAGGTTGAAAAGTACCTAGTTAATAGGCATGAGGAATAATTATTATTTTCTTTGTCCATAAAGTATATTACCAAAAATTATTCGACACGTATTTTCAACCGACGAAAAAACGGAGGAGGTTCTCAATTCGACGCGTATATATATATTTTTTTTTTTTAATGTATGACCACGCATAACTTTTTACAGAGTGGTTCGATTTTGATAATTCTTTTTTTATTGGAAAGAGTATACTCCAAAGTTGGCTCCCATTATAATTTGGAAAAAAACTTCCAACCTTAAGGGTAGGAAAATAAGGGATGATTAATTTTTCACGCACCGATTGTATCGTATGACCACGCGTAATTTTTTACAAAGTAGTCCGATTTTGATAATTCTTTTTTTATTGGATAGGGCATACCTCAAAGTTGATCCCATATAATTTTGGAAAAAGAAATCCTACCCTTAGGGTGATATAATATTAATAGGGGTAATTTATTGTTTACTGAAAGTTAATATCAAAAACAAGGTAGGTAACTATTTCAAAAGTATTTAAAAATTAAGCAAGTAATAATTTGTATAAATTATGGTCACAGAAAATTATAAAATAATAACTTTTTAATAAAAAAATTTAACCGCCGAAAAAACTAAAATGCAACAGAAAACAATAATAGCGCACTGAAAAGTAAAAAATAATAATTTTGTCTTTTATAACGACTATTATTTTTGTTGTAACGTCTGTTATTTTTGGAGTCGGTTCCAGCCTCAAACAAACTTGAGCACCTTATTGAAGAGTTGCTGCACCAGCTGGCACCGATTTCAAAAATAACAGACGTTACAACAAAAATAATAGTCGTTATAAAAGACAAAATTATTATTTTTTACTTTTCAATGCGCTATTATTATTTCCTGAATAGAACAATCAATAACACAGGATAAGCGCTTCAAAAGTTCAGGACAGGGAGCTTGCGACGTCACGGTAGCTATGATGTAAATTGTACCATAACGTGACGTCACAAAGCCCCCCCCCCACTCCCGAATTTTAGAGTGCCTCTTCTTTGTCATTGTTTGTTTGTTTGAGAAAAGAAAAATACGTGCGAATAATTTTTAATCTAATTTACGAATTAAACAGAATTTCGTTTTCTTTACCTAGTCGTCATGCCTTTGTGTTTTTAAAAGAAGAAACAATATTTTCTTAAATAATAATTTGGGAAAAACTAGAGAAGGACAATTTCTAATTGGATTTCGCCAACGGGCAACATCCGCTCAATTTATTATTATGAGAGTCTCATTTTTAGCTTTATTATGTCGAAAATTGTCTGGTTTTGTGTTAATAAGCAATTATTACTAATTTAGAAGTCTCTAGATGGATGTTTAATTTAATAATAAACTCTATTTAAATGTTTTAGATTTATTTCATAATTTCCATTAGCTCTTCATTTAAATACGATTTTCGTTTTCTTTAATTTATTGCAATTTATAAATAATTCAAGTACCTTTTAGATTTTTCCTATAATGAAAAAGGACTTATTTATATCATTCTATTTGACTTAGAAATAAATTATATATTAAGCCCAGGATTTTACTAGTATTTACAAAAGAAAAGATCCTATAAAAAGGTTTCTTATTTATTTAAGGGACTAAGGGATTTGTAATAATCTGAAATTGCGTACGAGCATATAGGACTGGATATAAGGGTGTCCAAAATGATAATTAAAAGGACAAAAGTCGTAAAATGTCCATAAAAGTTAAAGGTCAGTGGGCAACACAGGTTAAAGGTAGGTACTGAACTCGTAAATTTAGCCTTATTACCATGGGATATTAAAGCATGTAACAATATAGTCCAAACTTCTCTTATAAAATACCGAACGCTTAATATATATACTAGAACATAAAACAGTAACGTATTGCGGGTAAAGTATGTGATGTTCCATTATATAACATTGAAATAACGAAGTCTACATTCAACTTTATAATTTATGATTTAAATAAAAATAATAAAGTCCTCCTATCTATATTTTAATTTAAAATAGTTTTGCTGTTAGTATTAATTTATTCATTAACGCAAAATTTCATGTAAAACGAGTAAGTGGTTTGAATTTTAATTTGTTTATAATGGTTGCATTATCAACGCACAGACAACGGTACCTACTTCATGTAAATAAAAAATATTGTAAAAGCTAAAATGTTTTAGTGCCACATGGATATAATTAGTGGTTTTATAACCTTAGAGAAAGTGATAAATTAACAGTTACCTATAAATATACGTTTCCTATTTCATTTAAAAGGGCCTCTTTCACAATTTCTAAGGAAATACCTACCGATTAAGATATTAACATTTGCTACCTACTTTTCTTTTCTGTTCTTTTCTTCTACTACCTAGATAAGGGATATTTTCAACTTCAAGTAGTTATATAGGTATAACAAATATTATATAGGTAGTTTAACTCATCTTGGGTATAAATATATTTGAGGAACTACTACAACTTAAAATAAGTTAAAACTATCCTTGGACTTAAACAAATATTAAAAAAAAAAACAAATTGGTCCAGGCATTGTTGAGTTATGCGCTTACCGACACATTTTGCGATTCATTTTTATATATACCTATATTAGATTAAATATATTTGCATATATCATAGCTAACCGTGACTTGTGATACCAGTCGTAAGGAAATTTTATTAGACTGTACAAGCGATGAGTTTCTTAGATGATTTACAGACATTAAAAAGTTGTAAAGTAAAACCTTAACCCTCCTCCGTCGATGGAAAGTAGTGAAATCTGCCAACTCTCGAGTCGAGCCTTAATTAACTTGAAGTAAGTGTGCAACTGCGGTTTGTATTAGAAACCACATAAGTACTCTGACTCTGCTAGTCATAAATATTTAACAAGTTTCCAATGCCTAATATAACTTTTTAAATTATCAAAATTATAAACCCTTATCACAAAGCACGATAGGAGAAATGTTACCAAGTATTTATGCAATCTGTGATAGATAAATAAAAAATGTAATTTAAACTAATTACTTTACTAACAGGCACCCTAAGATAGAAATTATTTCTATATTAAAATCCAGTTAACTAGCGACGTTATAAATCAAAAATAAAAAATAACTATTTTATATGACGCATAATAACCACTCAGCTATGCATTAAAAATCCCTGGTTGTTTTAAAGCTTTATGCTACCACTTTACTAACAATTCGCTGTATAAAATAAAGTGAACGTACGTCATAAAGTCATAATATGAAGGTGCAAAATTAACAGGATACTAATCAGCCGCCTATTAGTTTTTTCTCGCATATAGGTACCTACTGTTCATAAAGCGGTTAATTGTAGGTTCTATGCCATACAGACTTGCTGACCTTATTGTGCAATTAAACGTTCACAATGGAGGTATAAATCAAACAAGTTTGTCACTCGCCTCCCCGCAGCATAAACTTGATGATCAACCGATACTCGTATGATATACATCGACTGAAAATGTAAAGACTAGGTACGCTTTTGACATGAAAAATTACCATTGGATAACTAAATTAAATGGCCTTTTTAAGACGATAAGAAAATTGCTCGTCAGATATATTATGTATTTATTTACTAAGTAAAGCATCGTAGTCGTGCTACGATTATGGAACAAAGGCTCCGAAACGGCAGCCAATAAAATAAAATACGAGATAATTTCTGATGCCTTCGCGGTTATTACACATTGGAATGAAACAACTATTAACGGATTTAACTGGCGTATTTTTATTTTATTTTATTTGCTGACGTTTCGGATTCTTTACAGTTTCCATAATCGTAGCACGACTGAGCTGACAATAGTCTAACGCTAAAGTCTACGATTATGGAAACTGTAAAGAATCCGAAACGTCAGCAAATAAAATAAAATAAAAATACGCCAGTTAAATCCGTTAATAGTTGTTTCATTCCAATAAAATACGAGAGTTAAATCTGTCTATAGCTGTTTCATTCCAATGTATAATAACCGCGAAGGCATCAAATATTACCAAATACGTACTAATTATTATATTTACAACATGTTGACATTCATCCTGCTAGCTTATTATTTGTTACCAGAGCTCGGAATGGGTAGAGTCCATTAACCTAAAGTTGGCGGTTTGACGTAACTAAGAGTGGTTACAATCACAAAAAATATTCCTTGTTATTGAACCCGAGATTTCCCGGCATTAAATAAGGTGTCAGCAGACTCGTAAAACATTATCTTTCTTACCCTTAGTTTTCTCATGGTAATGAATTCTCATTTATAAAATAAGTTAAAAAACTAAAAGGCCCTCTAAAAAGTATAACAATAATAAAAAATTAATATTAGTTACCTAAAGATTAATATTTCTACAAAGAAAACGTCATGTCGGGGGGACCGCTTCTCATTTAGTTACTTAATACCTACAATCAACCTAAACCTACGGTCCCCCCGACATGACGTTTTCTTTGTAGAAATATTAATCTTTAGGTAACTAATATTAATTTTTTATTATTGTTATACTTTTTAGAGGGCCTTTTAGTTTTTATGTCGGGGGTTTGTTAAATTTTTAATTTATTTTTTTATTTCATACTTTTTGTAAGTAGGTACGTAGGTACCTACTACATATTATTATTTTTAACAAATTTCCATTTAACACGGAATTTCGTAATGTACATGTAATCCTCTTACATTTGATACCCCATTCGAGCATATTTGACGACATTGGGCTTACCATTTACACTATTACTCCCCATAATTTTTGAACTACTTAACCGATTTTCATTACAATTTCAATTTTGTAATGTACACGCGATCCTCTTTCATTTGATACCCCACTCGGGTATATTTGTAGACTTTTGGTTTTCCATCCCCACTTTCACTCCCAATATTTTTTGAACGACTCAACCGATTTTCATTATGATTTCAATTTTGTAATGTACTCATCACCCTCTTTCATTGGATACCCCACTCGAGTATATTAGTAGACATTTATTTTTACATCCCCTCTTTAACTCCCCCTAATTATTAAACTACTGAGCCGATTTTTATAAAACATAGCTAAGAACACTCCCGACATATACACCTTTCAAACAAAAAAAACAGAATCAAAATCGGTTTATGCGTTAGGGAGCTATGATGCCACAGACAGACACACACACACACAGACAGACAGACAGACACGTCAAACTTATAACACCCCGTCGCTTTTGCGTCGGGGGTTAAATACATATAAAAGCGTCTGATTGGAATGAAAAGGATTCACTTGCGCCACGGTCCAACTCTTTACTTCTATATCAATAGTGTTATTGGACAATCGTACTATTATTAGATCGGATTGGCAGCTGGTCTCGCAGGATTCCTGCGTTTTTACTTGCGGTTTCTGTGTACGTCAATAATGTGACGGCGATCATAAATCGAACCTTTTTTTGCGCTTTTTGATGAGCATGTTTCGTTTCTTGTAAAGGAGAATCTATTTCGCTTTAACACTGTACTGCATTCGTTAGGTAACAGTTTTTTATTGCTTAATACATTTCACCAGTGCAATGTAGTGGATATGTGAATTGTGATTGATTATTCTAACACTATAGGAATTATTAAATGAAGTCTTCTCTAGGACATTACGCCTATCAAAGACATATGAAGTATAGAATCAAAATATTTTTTAATAGAGATTTCAAATTTACTAGCTGCCCCGATTTTGCACGCCATTATACAAACATTGTCCTAACAATAAAAAAGGAATTATTCAATTTTTTTTGCAGTCATTCGGAAGTTACGCGCGTACATACATTTCGATGATTATTTTTTATTTATATCGATAGATTAATAATCCTTTATACCTACTTTGAAATTCAGCAACGGAACAATAGTAACTTAAACCAATTAAACATTACCTAGACAACCACAAGCAATTACTGTAATTCAATAATATCCGAAGACAGTCTGAGCCGTTCCACCATCGTCGAATAATATTACGCTGTCAATTTGAAAATAGGTAGACATTTTATTATTTCGAAAGACGTTTAAAACACAGTACATTCCATTGTATACACCCGCCTACGCCTGTGAGCATTATTAAGGCTTGCACGCACGCAGCTTGAGACAGTCCTTGCACCTAGACCAACTAACTTGTAACTTATTGACTTATTTTTCATTTCACATTTTCTTGAAATTACACTTTATATTTAGAATAAGTGAACTAAGCGTTTGGAAACCCGTTTATTTCACGTAAGACTTCATTTCTGAGAAGATACAAGTAATTGAACTCGGTATTAGTTAATCATAATATTAGATTTCGCGCATCATGTTCTCGAAATCGTAATTGAGTTAATATCTTTTGCGTATTTTGAACCTTATTTGACGAATTTTATGTTTTTATATACTGAGAAAAAGTATATGATTAATACTAGAAAGTATAACATATTTTTAATCATTGTCTAAAAATCATGCACTCTTCTTACAAAACGTAAAGTTTATTTTTAAGTAATTTATGTACTCCGTTAGGTTAACAGACCTATACTCGCGTACCTACTTACCTATGTATATGGGAAAATATGTAAACTTCCACGACTGTAAGTCGATGCACAATGTATGTAATGTGTTTTCTACAAGAAAATACTTCTTTCTGACTTCCAGTTCCCTGAGAAAGTCAGTCAAAGTGCATTTTATGAATATGAGCAACCAGGAACTATGGTCCCTTTTCAAATAATGTTGTTATTGTTTATGTCTTCCTAAACATCTTTTTTCTTTAAATTAATAATTTCTACACGACCCTAACTGTAAAGCTTGTTAAATTTAAATGATCTCCATCCAATAAAAAGACCATGAAATAGATACAGACAGAGACGATCACATATGGAATCCGTTATTTCCGTTTATGCTAAAGACAGTAATTTAAAATTATCATTGAAATGCCTAGAAATCTCTACCATGAGAAATAGCTAGAGTTACAGTTTAATGAATCATTAAGAAACTTAGTAAACGAGTTTCTTATTCGTAATAAATATAGCTCGGTTGCAATTTTTCCATATATGTCGTATTTATAGTTTAGGTTTAATCCAATCTACATTTATATTACTTTTAGTAATTGGATCAAAAATGTGATTTAATTCAGACTCATAAAATTTTAATTACAAATTGCGAAATTAAAACCTAGAACTACTATTATTAGGCATCTACATTTGGTATTTGTAAAAATATGTACTTGTCACCTTCTTGTGTGCTAAGGCTGCCAATACATTAAGTACTATTAAGTGTAAGTATATTTTATACTGATATTTAAAATTTTCGTGTCACGGTGTTATTTGCCAAACTCTTCCGAAACGACTGGGTCGTAAGGGTCTAAAGTAATGACTTAGTAATGCTAAGATGTGAAATATTTATCACAACATTAATACATGGATAAAATCTGAAGAAAAGAAAAAACACACTAATGTGTTTATCAGATAGGTAATACGAAGTCTCGTGTAAGAACCTACAAAGCAAAATAAACGAACTAATACCAATATTTACGCGTGGTACTTTGATATGAAATATCACAGAAAATTATTAGCTAACATCACACACCTACTTACATAAGCAATAGGTACGACGGAAAAGTAATCTAGCTGGAATGACTGATATAGGTACGGAATCAAATCATAGTGGAATGGAAAGCCGCTTTCACTAGCATTTTTCTTGCTTATTAGGTTGAATATGGTTCTAAGATGTCTGTACAATATTTAGACTATGTTATTATGTACGTACGTACACACCTAGTTATGAAAATGTATTTTGTCTCGGATTAAATAATACCTAAGTAGCTCTAGGATAATCTCTCTGCTTACACATATTTTCCTGTTTTTGTATATAATATAGGCCAAGCTAGTTTAATACATTTTTAAAAACACACTGAATGATCCACTGGACCATAAGTTGTTTAGATTTCCTACACAGCTTTCTTTTTACGAATATTATAACTGAATATATTTTCTTACAGCGTGTAGACAAGGACATCTTTAGAGCACTTTATCAAATAGGCTGTAAAACCTGCCACCTCTTTGTAATAATGTTCCTCTTTACCCCTAGTTTGGTTTACTCTCCAACACTTACTACACTTTGCTCTTGACCTCTTTCCTTTCGTCAATAAACCTTCATATCCTGTCCTAGGGGAAAGTAAACTTTTACGACGCTAAAGGAATTTTTCATATATCGGATGGATGAGTAGTAATGCAATCTTCAGATAGGCAAAGGCACCTTATACAGACTAAGGTAAGGTAAGGCGGGACTTTTAGTAAGAGAATTAAAGGTAAGTACCGCACTTAAATAGATTTTTATTTTGACGCCTTAATTTTTACAGTGAATTTTGTAGATATGCAGTGTAAAATTAGAAGGACATCAAAAATAGAATTATTTTTTAAGTATTCTAATTTAATTCTTAAAAATATTTATACTTGATAGCACTTTTATAACCTTAATTAAATGGTATCTACTCAACTACTTAAGTTTCTTTTTTAGTCGATCTACTACATTCCAATTGTTTTTTAATTTAAATCTGTCTCCAACTTAACACTAAGGTTAATGTGTTCTGTATTAATTAGCTTTAAAGTCATTTTTATCGGTGCTCGTCTGTGTCACTGGTAAAATAAAAGCTGCAGGGCTAAAGTGGGCGCCCTTTAGTGCTTTGCGGGGCAGTAAAATCGCCGCGTTAGGTAGCCTAGGCCTGTACTCGTGGGCGTAACTATAAATATGTCTCTTTGTTTTTGGATTGAAGATATTACACGAAGCAGTAAAGTTGGAAAGTTTATTTGGCGTTCAGATAGTATAGCGCAGTTTATATGTATTGGTAAAATGTATAAATTGCGCCTGGATTTCTTGTAGCTCTCGCGATCCGCTGTTTTTACTTTTATTTAATCATTTGTAGAATTCATGATCAGAAGTTTTGTTATTTTTTTAAACTAAATTAGATATAAATGGAGTACCTGTCAGTTTTACAACTTATGTGTGAAATAGACGCATGAAAGACAGTTACCTCAGTCTCATATTGATTTCTTATTGACATATATATCTCATCCTCTTACTCCCAGTCTATATGTGCACGCTCAACGTATTAGTTATTTTTTCTTTCTCTAAATCTTATCTGTTTAAAAGTGTTGGGTGTCCAGAAATCAAATGCTCAAAATGCATAATTAAGTTCAAAACAGATGTCAAATATGGAAGGAATTTAGAACGGTGACATTGAGGTGTGTCTACGGACTGCTCTTAGGTAATTCAGGTATTTAATCGCAAAAGACTCGAGGCGCCAACGTGTCGCAAGCAAACAATAGATCAACACTACACGATAATCTATATTCAAATATAGACCCTATACTGTAGGAGATAGAACCTGTATTTGTTTTAATGAGGCAAAACAAGTTGGTGATTTATAAACTTTGAATTGATGAGTAGGTTTCAGTCTAACGTCTTTCGTAACATGGTATGATATTATGAAATTGCTATTTACGTTGGTTTTAGAGATTATTCAAAAATGATTTGCACATTACGAAAATATATTAGACGATAAATATACAGATAGGATGTACCTTTAGGATTTCTTTTTTGAAATTAATATAAACAACTGCCTTTAACATATTATTAAAACCTAAGTGTTATACATTTTTTCGTACCTAAATAATTATAAAGGCTTTGAATTGATACTTGGGTACTTTTTTTAAGACATTATTTGGCTATTTTGGCAAACATCGACAGTCAAATATCTTGTATTAGTGGAAAGTAAACTCTCGAAAGAAATAGGTAACGCATTGAAATAGAAGGGACCTTGCCATTAGGAAGCGAGACTGGTAATAATGCACTTCTAGAATGAAAATAAAAACGAGCAATTTTCACTGTGTTTATAGGTCTCTTTCGGTTACTTAGGTACTTTTTGTCTTTAAATTTTTAACATGAGGCAATAACGTTATATTTTGTATTTCGTTGCAAAAAAAAAAGCAAGTATATTGGAAAGATGTTGTATCTCATCTATTAAAACTTCAAAGTAACTTTTCCAAGACGGAATTTATCGTCAGAGCCGAAAAATTCTCAGACAATTTTATGTTATGGAATTGTTGAACTGTCAAAGGAAAATTTGGAAGTGCCGCGAATTCACGCACTTTTTGTTATTTGTTTGATAAATAAGAGACCTTGTACCTATTTACACTACAATATTAAAGACCTGTTTAACAGTTTCAAGAAAGCAAGAATAGGTAATATACCTATTTGGAAATTTAAGGTTCCAAATAGTAAACTTATAAGTAAATTGTAATCTAGTATATTAGTATCTATATTATCGTATTTCGACAGAATACTTAAGCACAGTTAACATGCTGGCCTTTACTACAAAACCGGACAATAAATAAAATAAAAGATCCCGACAAATTGAGAACCTCGTCCCATTTTGAAGTCGGTTAAAAAGATGTCTATATCTGCCAAATAAGTCGCAAGTAGTTTACTCGAGATTAACTTAAGTACATATTTTGAGATAGGCCCTAACTATCATAACATGTCATATATCTAATGAAGACTGCAAATACCTATTGGTCCCTTCCACGTAAATTATAACGACATTACCTGAACCGCAAGACCATGTCATAGAAAATTCTGAAATCTGTCTAGAATAACTAGAGAACGTCCAATTAGAATCTAACAAGATTATAATAATCGTCTACAATTCACACGCGTTTCTTCATAAATTACATCACCTTTGTCTATAAGATATTGCCTCACTTTAAATTGGAAATCGGCGTATCATTCCATCTGGTAATGGCCAAGCGGTGTGACTGTCAGAGATATTCTCTGCCATTGTCGTTAAACAACGACGTTGATATATTACGCACTTGCAATTTTAGTACTCCGCTATTATAAACCATTCGACCAGTAACTAAAGCTTCAATATTCTTGCTTTATCTCACCCTTTCGCAGTCGTAATAGAAAGAAGAGGATGGACACAAATAAGATTGAGCGGTTGAATAATTGCGCGATTTAGTGCAGGAATTTGTACTAAAACATTTTGAAATACTAGTTCTATTATTAGTCCAATTACGCGGGTATAAATTAGTCATAGCTTTATCATTATGGTTGGTTGATTAAAGTGCATTTATGATGCATGGGTGATTTATCAATTTACATTTACGTTGGACTAAGAATGTCAGTGGTAGGTATTTGTATATAGCCAAGGGTGATATTGACTGTTTATTTTGTCATCATCTGCCTACATATCTCATTATTCGGTTGAGGTATTGACAATTTAATTATAGTTCAGTTATTGAAGATACTTTATTCATCAGCTTAGCCGTAAATAGAAATAATTATACTTGTACGCTGGACTTAAATGAGTGTTTTTTTTAAATTAATATCGGTAATATAATTAAACGTAATTTTTTATCTACTAATCTTAAATAATAAGCAAATAAAAGAAAAGCTTTAGACTTAATCACGCCTTTAAAATTATTTTCAACTTCCGCAGTACAATTTATCTAAGTGACGTTTATTAATCGCTTGCACCGTGACATTTATAAAACTAATGCTTATAAATAAGCAATGTAATACTTATCTGAATTAAAGCTCGCTGACCATAATTACCGCGAACATAATTTCAATATTTATAGACAAGGTAACCATCAAAATAGTACGTGGGTGGTGAATACTACGGCCTTAGTTTAGATTGAGAAAAAAGAAAACAATGGAGTAGCAACAATGAAATTAAACCCTTAAAATGGATAACTGTATTTATAACAGAAATTACAAGATTGGAATGAAACAACTATTTAACTCGCGTATAACGATAATGTAACCTGCAAGTATCATCAGATCATTTGTGATACGAATATGGGCACTGAAAAGATTGCGAAACGTCAGCCAATAAAATTAAACACGCGAGTTAAATACGTTTATAGAAGTTTCATTCCAATGTGTAGGTAATAGCCGCGAAGGCATCAGAATTACAAGATATCTTGACAAAAAAATACAAGCAACATGTCCTTATCATTTTGTACATGCTGATTAATGGTAAAGTAAATGAATTCAACGTAATGTATCTTTCAGGTTCAATTAATTGATAAAAATTTACACAATTAAAAGGAACAGGATGCAAGAGCATATGCCGAGCCGAAAAATGTCGTTCGAGGGCAGGTGGTGGTCAGACCTGTCAATTTAGATTCGATCACTGCTGATTGTCAAGCGAATTATATTAATTACCCATCGGAATGGTCGCGCGTCAAGTGGTTAAATGTCATGTTCGTTAGAAATGAGCTAAACTAGAGCATTACTGATAATGTAATCAATATAATATTGGACATACTTTATTGCGATTATTACACATTAGGATACAAGAAAGAACTGTGATAATAGGCTTTTTGACAATGCGAAAAATAAAGTGTAAATTACTGTTAACAGTATAAATTAAGAGTTAAAAAATGATTATTCATTAACGTAAGTCGAAAATATTGATTGATTTATTTAAAAATCCTTAAATAAAAATTATATTTTTTAAACGTTTGTCACGTGACACAAAACACTCCTGATTGGCCGAGTTTTTCGTGACGTCACATGCCCGTAAACTTTGTTTACCTAGTTGTGTTGCGCCTAGTTGTGGTAGATTGTCACCGACCTCATTGCGGCGCCATATTGTCAAAGTAGCGTTTTGGCACACTATTTAAATATTGAATTTTTAATTCGATGTTTTTCAGCTAATACATACCAGATTTAAAAAAAACAACTTTTGCTGGGTTCCTTAGACTCTACTACATAATATAAAATGGATTTTAAAAACATGTCAAATACCCTATTGTACATTACCGTGTTTAGAAAAAGCTGTGAAGTTTTAGAAATATGTATTATGTAAATGCATTACTGTTGTTTTATTTCTATAATAATAAGGTCTCGGCTGACGTCGTTCTACCCGTTCGTTTCGTTAAAGTCTTCACACAATGACATATCGTCAATCACCTTTTGTATTAAGTAGATTGTATTTTTTTAAAAAATACTTATATTGTTTACTAGCTTCTGCCCGCGACTTCGTCCGCGTGGAACTCCTTCTTTGTTGCAGTCGGTTAAAAAGTAGCCTATGTCCTTTCTCAGGCTCCAGACTTTCTTTGTATCAAATTTCATTTAAATCGGTCCAGTAGTTTTATCGTGAAAGCGTAACAGACAGACAGAGTTACTTTCGCATTTATAATATTAGTAGGGATTTTTATATAATATAGATGATATCTTCGGCATTTATTTTTTAAATACAAATAAAAAAATCAGCAGCCAAAGATAGCAGGAGAAACCGACTTCATATCGCGTAACACAGTTGACGTAGTACCCACGTCTTGCAATTTAAAAAAGTTACGACCGCTTGATTTACTTAAACATAGTGCAAGCTTAATAAGCAGTTGATTTATGCGTTCAATAGATAACATATGACCACTCCATTGCCTCGCAAGTCCCGCTGTCAGTCAACCTGTCCCATACATCAAACTCAAGCGCACGATAAAAGTTATGTTTTCTAAGTGGACTCGATGATGGCGGCTTATTTATTTAAATAAATCTTGGACACTTAAAACGTCTCCATTTATGTAAAACTGGCTTTGTACCGAGTTTTTCGAGGCTCTTATTTTTCTAGGCTTGAGTTATTTGACAAGTTGATCGCAGGTTAAATAACCTTAGGTTCTAGGTTTAATAAAGAACGTTGTCGATAGCATCAGCCGGTATCGATCCATTTAATGCCAATCATGATTTATGTTTAGGTATGCTTTAATTTTTATGAACATATTTTTGTTTTTTTTTTTTCTTGAAACGAATTAGGTTCTTGACGCTTCTGATGCCTTTTTATCTATTATAGCTGACCAAACAAACAATTCAGGATTGTACGTATTTTTCAATGCTGATTCATAGAAAATAAAAACATTTTATTTTTATATAAAAAAAATAAAAATATTTAGGTATATGAAAAAAATATATTGGATTCTCAAACCTACCCATCAACGGCCGTGTTGGGTAGGTTTGAGAATATAACACAATAATTTTATATCTTAGATTTAAGCCAGATTCTAAGAATATTTTACATATTCTTAATACGAACATAACATTCAGTCTCAGCGCCACTAGCCTGTATTTTAACGAATAAACCAGATACATAACATTTAAATCGACGGCTATACTCGACAAAATGTCAAATCGTAAGCTAAGTATAATATGACTATATTTGTCGTTTTCAACGTGATGAATTAATTCAATGACTACGCTATTGCACTAAAAGTACATTGGAATAGGTAGAAATCGTGCGTGTATTTGTGTTAACTATAAATATGTTACGGTGCAATCACAGATCTATATATGAATGGAAACCGCAAAATATTTTTAATGTTACTTAAAAAACTTACCTATTTTATTAATATGAATTAAGTAACTAGCTTCTGCCCGCGACTTTTTCTGCGCACGATGAGTACTTTAAACAATAACGTTATAAAATATTGTCTATATGTTTTTCTGATGTATAAGCTATATTATTGTAAAGTTTCATCAAAACAGAAGAAAGAGTAACAAACATCCATCCATTCATCCGGTCATCCATCCGGACATACATACATTTTTACAAACTTTCCCGTTTATAATATTAGGAAGGATATAGAAAAGTCTTTTTTACATTTTTTGTTGTCATGTTTTGGCACATCAGCCACAGTACTTACAAAAAAGTTTAGTACCTACAATACAGAACTTAAAATAACCCTGACAATACAAGACCTGACTGTACAGAATGTTGACTGTTGCAAATTATTTATGTACCTAATATACAGGTACATACGCACTCTTAATTATTAAATAGGAGATCTCCCTCATACATAAACGCCACCCTCGGAAACGCGTAAAGCGTTACCATGGATACCTAAGCTTAAACCGGCGAGTAAATACACAATTTCACCAGCACCTAAATAATTAAAGAGCATGGAATCTTAATTACTACTAATCGCTTGGTAGGCGTCGGTATGAGCAGTTTACATGTAAATTGGAATAAACACGTTAGCTGTGATCGTGATAGGTGAGCACAAGGGCGCGCGTGGGCCAGTGAATGTTGGCGCCGGGTTTAGAGAAACATGTGACGAATAGGTACTCTGTAATACTATTTAATAATTATAAATGTTAGTAAAAGATAAGTTATTATTAATTATATGGTTCTTGAGGCTCACTCTGGACCTAGGTCCATTGCAGTGGGGGATGCGTTTGTACCGCTGGGCATAGGTACAATCTATATCTACAACTGTGATATAGGTAAGTGCTCCTATATGGAATGTACTTCTTTACGCGTGGAACCAGAGCATTTTACAGATAGGTTAAACTCACATACATATTAAGTATGTGTTTTGAATGAATATGACTTATTAAATATAACTAAAACTGTTTTAGTGATTTTAGTAAAATTGGATTTATTGTATAATTGGATATAAATATAATATAATATATATTAAGTATCTTATCATACAATATACATTACGATATTATTATCAATACTTATTATAATAGGTATATATTGATCTTAATATCGTACCAATGTCGCTTAAACATTGTTGTATTGAAGCATGTTCAAAACTTGTAGAATTCAGAAAATTACCGAAGTAATGACGAACTCGTAGATATACTTAAGAGCTTACTTGTTTATATAGCTGTCCTAAAATAAAATTGTGAAAGTATGTGTGTGTGACTTGACATCTTTTTATAAGTCATAAGTGTCAACTCGCATATATCTTATGAAATAACAAATTTATGCAGTGAAGCAATTGCAATTAATTTCTATGCAAATAACTCTAGGCTTCATATAGCCAAAGGATGAAGTCGAATGATCAAGTGTAAAACACTACCTTTAACTATTTTAAATTTCCATTAGACACATATCTCAACATAGCCTACATATATTATTATCACACCTACATTATCTATACTAATATAATAAAGAGGAAACCTTTGTTTGGTTGTAATGAATAGGCTCAAAAACTACTAGACCATTTTTTTAATTCTTTCACCATTCGAAAGCTACATTATCCACGAGTAACATAGGCTATAGAATATTTAAAAAAAAAAAATAAGGATCCGTGCGAAGCCGTGACGTCGTCTAGTCTTTAATATAGGTAGATGACTTTTGACTAATTATTCTACTACTTAATTCGTAACTCATAATTATGCATCAAATAATAATCGAGAATACATAACCACAGGAATAGTTATATTGAACAAGCGGTCACCTATTACATACCTAATATGTACTTACCTATTATCGCAAACACTTAATCAAAGTTCTTATTAGGTATATTAAATTATATTTACCTACATACTTTTATTACACAGGCAATCATATTAAATGTACCTACCTACATTTTAATCAAAAGTAGCTGTCAAGGAATTTGACTCTTTAATATCCCTTCCCTACTAATATTATAAATGCGAAAGTAACTCTGTCTGTCTGTCTGTTACGCTTTCACGATAAAACTACTGGACCGATTAAAATGAAATTTGGTAAAAAGAAAGTCTGGAGCCTGAGAAAGGACATAGGCTACTTTTTAACCGACTGCAAAAAAGGAGGAGATCCACGCCGACGAAGTCGCGGGCAGAAGCTAGTTTTATTATAACTGAATCAATATTTATTGGATCAGATGCATATGCATACAACTTTGAACACAATTTAATGTCAACGATGCCAATATTCATATCTTCTGCACGTTTGCATATACAAGACTGTCGTACCAGTTTGTCTGTTGTAATTGAATTCTGTTCTAGGCGGTAATATAAAAACTTAAAACTGGATCTGCGGAGTGGAGCGATCGGATTTCACGCCACGTATTATAATATCAACATATTTCTTTTCACTTTATTCATGTATTTAAATTAGAATTCTTATGCGTGTATAAGTCTGTCTTTTGAATGTCTATGTACATATATACCTATATTTTGTAGTTTTAGCTGTAGTGTTTTATTGCGAGACAATATAAACGACAGCGGCAACAATACCAACGTATAACGTACCCAAAAATTAAAATTATAATTATTATATATATACCTAATTATTATATTATGTTTGTTCAAATCTAAATTAAATTTACTTTAGCGTTGGACTATTGTCAGCTCATTCGTGCCACTAAAGTAAAGTTTTCGAAATGTCAGCAAATCAAATAAAATACTACAGTTAAATCCATTATAAGTAGTTGTTTCATTCCACAGATTGTTCAATTAACCTATTTTCTTAAAAGGACCAGGGGCAAAATCGTGTTCCATAAAAAACAGAATTTATCATCAGCCGCAAATTATCCCCTGAAATCCATGTTACCGTCTTTAGGTGAAAAAAGAACACGCGCGCATATTACACGAAACTAGAGTACGATACTTATTCCTCAGCTATGCACTTGTACAAGATAATGATAATATTCGTACATAGCAGTCATAATAAATACACCGTAGTATCCGTTGCAACGCAAAAAAGGAAAATCGTGATCGGCCTTAATCGGTCCCCCGTTGTATCCACATCTTGCGGTGTGTAAAATGCTGCTACTTAGTGCAGATAAGCGACCCGTATCGGCTACATTCCCAGCTTAACTCTTTAGACATGCCTATTCATAAAAATAATAGACACGTTAAATTATCCCTAAATACTTACATCGCGTCGGTAGGTTAAATTAAGTTATCAAATTAGTTAAGTACTTACGCCATTTTTCATATCTAAATAAGTGTAATATTGAAGACGGGTTTTATTTTTTTTTGTTTCGTTTGTTGTAATAGGTATTTAAAGGTTGCAAACAGCACCCTCATTTGGGAACTTATGGCAAAGTGAATTATAAAGAATATAGGCGTGTATCATTATCGTAGTTTTGATAAAAATATACCCCAATTATTTCATTTTATTTATCTAAAATTACAGTAAAATATGAATCAAAATTTATATTCCTCGAAACAACTTATAAGCTCATGCTACATTTTACTCGCCCGGCTCGATACCACGATTTTCCTGCGGCAAAACTGTAGCAAAACTTAAAAGATATTTTTAATCGTAATGCGTTTTATAGTCGCCAGGAGCAAGAAGTACATCCAATGGGACCAAATTAATGTACCTACTTGTAGAATTATTACCGGTAACCGTGGCCTATGGCTCGAGCAAAAAAACTAAAAATGCCTGGATGTTTCTTTCTACGGCATATGTGGGAAACAGCGAAGATGAAATACAATTATGTTTTCAACTTTTTTATTGTGACTCCAAGATCCTTCAAAGGATTTAAAAAACAGTACACGGCGATATATCTACCTAACTATTTATAAATTAAATGTGCATATAATTACAAAATAGTTTCATTTGGTTAATTCAATACAAAATAAGGTATTCTGCATAGATAAGTAAGTACAATAAAACCGCATGAAAGGCTGTAAAAAGCCTTTCTCTTGGAATAGAGAAACCATTTAGAATAGCTTAAACTGTACCGCGCATTAAACCCTAAAATGGATCTATGATAGCACTCTGTACGACATGGTGTTAAGGCCAGGTACTAAATTTTACAAGAAAGTGCTGTTCCGTGACCCCCAGGTCACATTCCTAACGAAATGGCTCTTGCAACTAATGGTCTGGTCTGAACAATACGTCAAACTGAAAAATAGGGGAATTAACGTTAACAAGTTGCAGCTACGACCTGGGGCCGAAGATTGCTTTTTGAATGTGTTCGAAATATGCAAGAAAATATACGTTTAACTTTGTAGAACCGAACTGTTTTTACAATCTCACTTTTAGTTAATATGGTTATAGATAAACTGCTTATGTCTTTACTAGATGTCCCGGCAAACTTCGTAGGTACCCGCTTATTTGAAATTATGAAAAATTATGTTCCACTGATGAAACTATTTTTCTTCTTAATTTTGGGAGCACAGACATATTCGTTTTTAAATTATAAATGGTGAATCTAACCTCACTTTGTTTTATATAATATAGCTTATTAATATATTGCAAATGATAAAAACAATATAACAAATATATCAAAGCAAATCAAACAGACCATTGTATAAGAATCGCTACAAGATCACCATATTGATATCATGGAATCAAATAATTACCGGTTCACAATCAATAAAGTCAAATTGAGAACACGTGCAAACAGTTTGTTCTTAGTAGGCACATAATAACAGGATTTCTTGGTATTTGCGGCACTGCACTTATTTGTGTAGCTATATATTATTTTAATTTGACTACGTATCTATCTCTTAGAGCAACGCTTAGTCACATTAAAGGGCTAGCACGTAAAGCTCTATCACACATTAAAGGGCCCGTGACACAGTCGCTCTTACATAATTGCAAAAATGACAGATATTTTAAAAGCGACATAAAACTTTGATGCTACACCTTAAACAAATACAAGCTTTGAAGTTTCTTATCTTGAGGCTCGCCAACCGTTCGGTTTTACAGTTAGCTGGCTGCACTTCAACATTCAGTTCGTAAAAAAGAGGCTAGATGGTCAAGCTAATGACATTACTTAAAGCAACTGTCCTCATTAGATAATATTTAAGTCATGTCAAAAACAGTACCGTGACTCATCTGTCATATTAAAGTTTCTCATACCTTAGGAATTTAAAAAAAAACAGGATATTCGTAGATGTTCTTCTCGAAAGTATGAGTTATTATATAATCAAATTAAAAGCTAATTCAGCTACAATTATTTGTCACGGAAGCGACAGAACAGCATCGTACATATTGATGTGACGGCATAATTGACTCAAAGCGAGCCTTAATTGAACCACTTTCTCGATATAAATCATTGGAGATTTTATGCTTATTAGAAGCGGGAAATTGTCTTAATGTAATATGACTAACATTATAGCTGACAAAAAACTTAATAAATGACTGCCAATTTTTACCTACTCTTTGTACTTAAAATTGGTAGGTATATTAATTTGGCTTTAGGATTGTTTCCTAATGCTATTTCTAACGTGATTCTCATTACCACTTACTACCATTATAAACGCTAATTATGTATTTTAAGTTTTAAGAAAAAATACAGATTAAATCAAAATATGAAAGTACCAACTTGATTTCAATTAATCTATTGAGATTGAATAGGTACGGCGCAAATTAATTGGTTCGAGATTAACATCTACTATGCAAACAAATCGCTTGTTCTGAGGATCTACATCGATGCGACGCCACTTCGATAAATCTATCCTTCATACCTATCGTGTTCAGTAAATTTAATTTAGTCTTTTGACATCTGGAGACCTTATACATCTCCAGTACCTATTGTTATTTTTTTTTCTCCTATCATTTTTTTTAAATGTACCTTATTAGATTACATACATATTGTATTTTGTACATAATTTATACTTAAGTGAAATTGTAATATTATTATATTGAAAAAATTATACCTCATTGTGTTTATTCTCGATTCTTCTCAAAAGGTTTTTTTTGCTGAATCGAAAAAAAAGAATATTAATTTTAACGTTGACATTCACAAGAGCCTAGCCTGAATAAATGATTATTTGAGTTTGAGTTTGAGTTTTGTTGTCAATTTCTTATCGAAGCGCCGTCCTGTCGACGATCAACATTGCCCGCCTAAATAGAATAAAATAGTATAACATACATTTATACACAGGACAATATGTTAAATATTGTACATATAGGTAAGTTTAGGTTTTGTAATGACCTACCTACCTAGAAATTTAGAGAGAAAGAATTTAGTGCCGTAACACATTGTGAGGGTAATAATCAAACACGCATTTCAATGCATCACAATCAGTACCAGTTTCACTTTAAATAAGTCTCGAGTATGATATCTGTTACTTTTCTATCGGATATATAATTACCTGTACTTACTTCCAAATGAATTTTCAAGGAAGTGTTTTTTAATAGATAAGGTTTTTATGATCAAACATTAACAGATACTTCTAATAGTTACAATCACGGTCGTAAAATATAAATAACAACTTCATCTAAGCTCCGATCACGGTACCTGTGAATTTTATCACTCAAAAGTTCTTTCACCTTTAGGTACCCGTTAATCTATAAATTATAGTATATGTATTTTGATAGCATCTACGCGAAAAAAACTATAATCAATTGTTACTTATTTATTTGCTTTATTAATAGTTTGGAACGATGAAAGCAATATTAAAACAGACTTATATTATAATTATATTAAATACTTAATTCATTCGAAATATATAAACAATATTATAATATTAGTATGTTTTATCATGATAGAGTCTTACATTTAACTATCTACTTAATCTAGCAGCTAGACTGAATCATATCAGGAAGAATCCAGTAAGCCTTTCATGAATTGTCGAGTCGACATTTGTCATGTCGATATCGTTTTATTCTCGCGATGATCACATACCGAGAACTTTGTTTAAAGGCAATTTTTTTCATGTTGATAGGTATCGTAGCAAAAAATAAATGATATCACTTTAGTGTATCATCGTTGTATTCTGTTAAATGGGTATAATATTGCTTTCATCGTCCCGAGGAGCCAGGTCATATCTACAGACAAGCGCCGAGGGTAATTTTAGTGACATTTAGTGCATTTGCAGCTTATCTATTGGAAAATAAATATTTAATAACTACCCCGAGGCTTGTGGTTTAGTAAAATTTAATTGAACGTCTATAAAATTGCTCTATCTTATCCATTTTATTTATATATACATTAAAATTGTAATAGCGGTTATGTGTATTTATATTTTATTGTAGTGATATTATTAACAGCGGGGGCAGAAGTCGTAAAAGTGCGTGACTTTAAACGTATAAAGATAGGTACCTAGTAGTTATATGTTTTATATATAAGGAACTGTAATAATAATACGGGTATGTTATTTTGTAATAAACCTATATTATAAATATATGATTATGTTTTGAGTATTCGCGAATACGACATTACTATAAACCTTTTATTTTACTTACTTACCTTTGACCAATTTGACCGTTATGACAAATTTGATGCCGTCTCTAGCTACGTAAACCTATACAAAAATCGGGTACATAGTATTTATACTTAAATAGCAAAAACTATTGTAGAAGCTACCTGTTATAACCATATATGATTATACATACTTTAGATAGCAATATCGTACCTTTACTAACGTCTAATAAAATCATCATAACACACATACACATCTATTCAATTAACGGTGAAAACCGGAATGAAATCGTCTCAGTAGTTCCTGATTAGTCCTACAACGCACCAAACAGGCGCGGCGGGGAGCTTTGTTGTATAATAAGTAGCAAACAAGAAAATCGATTAGCCATGTTGTTCACAGTAATAGTATCCATGTAAAGTAATTTATATGTCAATGACTTTAACCGTAAATTAACCTTAAAAGGATAGATGGAGTTATCTTAGGGTCAGCATAAACGAAGCCGCGGTCAAATCAAATATATAATAAAACTGCTTTCTTCCATTGTTTATCCATCGGGATTCGACGAGCAATCGTGACTGGTCCGAATCAGCATATCAGATCGGAAACTAAATATATAAATCACGTTGCCTAATCGATTCTAAGATATCGATTATTTACTCGTTCCCACGAATCCGTGGCGTGTTGCTAAATGATGGAAGGAAGAGAGGTTTTGCACGCGATCTCGATTGTTTCGGTTTAATCGAACTATATGTTTTAATGACCAACTTCACACAATACCCAAGAAATAAAATTGTAAGTCTGGAATTTCGTATAACGTTCTTGCACCTCCTCAAGTACGTTATAGGACTTAATAACATGTACAAGTTGGTTATAACTTATAAGTTAGCTTTAGGAACAATTCAACCTACAACTGCACTCAAATCCTTGTTTAAAGCACGTTACAAGGTTCTTACAGGGAAAAATTAAGTAGTACCTATCGTCGATGTGTGAAGAACAAGCCAAATCAGTACATAATTCATAGAACAGCATTTTTAAAGATATCCCAAAAAGACCATACGAAAATTAAATTCGCCTAGTTTGTAATATCAGTGGTGTCGGCGAACCTTTTTATGTATAATTTATATTTTATAATTTTCACTTTTAAAATATGTATAGGTACCTACTTTCAACGAGTAACAACTATTTTATTTAGTATTCAAATAGTGGTTGAAATGTGGATACGGATACTATGGGTAGTTTAACGATATCCTTAGGTACTACCAACATAACCAGTTATTAAACAAATATAAATCCACCTGGATTGATGATAGCCAATCTTGTTACATTTATCTGCTTGACACATTTGTTTATGCACCCAGTTGAGTTTCCTTCATTAATGGGTGTCACGTATAAGACTAGAAACCTGGAGAAACTTCGATACGTCGATTTCTAGATTAATGTAGACTTAAATTATGTATTAGGATGTTCAATTAGAGGCTAGGGCCGAGATTATAACAGCTTAGCGTTGTAAATTGACAGGAGAAATTTAACATGATTTGTAGCTTTATGCACTGGTTGTTAAAATTGGCGCACGTTACCACACAGACTGCACTATCTTCTATAGAATATATAATAATATTTTATTACCTACATAGATGATTTTACAGAATATATCTATATTCTGTAAAATCGGTAGTATCTACCTATAACATTTTTAGTGCTTTAGTTAGAAAATTTATTACTAGCTAATCACTACATAGTCCATAAGCATACATAGTATACACAGGGGTGTATGCTTAAATCTTTAAAACTACGCAACGGATTTTGAAGCGGTTTCTTAATAGATAGAGTGATTCAAGAGGAAGGTTTATAGCACCTATGCGAAACGGGGCGAGCTGCTAGTTGTACATATATTGCCAAGTTCAAAGAAATCTATTGCAATCAATAACTTTCTTAATAAAAGTGATCTTATAGATTATCGGTGTTTTTAATAATAGCGTAATTATTGTTTATTACGGCTTTATTAAATATATGTTATAAAATTCTAATCGTGTTTTAATTTTATGAAAATCGTGTTTTATAAAAACAGTTTATGAACTAAATGTATCATTACCGATTTTATCATTAACAAGGCATTTCCCACATCTACTAACAGCTGATAGGTACTAGTTTAAACAAGATCGTATCACCTTGTCATTTTGTCTATCGCCTTGACTAGATAAAGATGTCAACGGAGGACATGCTCTTATCCGGTGAGATATAATCTAACTATGCCCAGGACCTAATCTGCTAAAGTGCATTTTAACAATTTGCCCAAGCTTACGGACGGTAGTTAAAATATTAATATGGCTGTAAATATTGGAATGAAACAACTATTTACTTATAGTCTAACGCTAAAGTATATATGTATATAGCTATCGTCAGCTTAGTCGTGCTACGAATATAGTAACTGTAAAGTTTTCGAATCCGTCATAGTTGTTTTATTCCAGTGTGTAACCGCGAAGGCATCAGAAATTATGATTTTTTTAAGTTTACTATTCTCATTATTTTGATTTTCATATGTTTATAAATATTAAGTCATCACTGGTCAAGTGATTACTTAAATTATAATTATTATTATGTAAGTTACGTAAGTTCCTTTTACAAAGATCAAGCAATTAATGATGATTGAATAGCGATCATTCATGTTGATTATAAAATATATGTTTTAAATGTTTATCGAGCTACCGATGGCCTCATTATATTAAATTAATTGCTCAGCAATCATTTTTTTTATTTTAATAACTCGACCCGAATGATCAGGAAATGATGGGCGAGATGAATATTGAGATTACGCAATATTTATAATATCGATGATTTAATTCTTTTCATTAAATGGTGAAACGTTGAACGGAATATTATTATAGAAAATGCTTAAAATATGCAAAATAGTTTCCATTTCATAATTACAAATTCATTGGAATAAAATCGTAACGGATTTAACTTGCATATACATACCTACTATATATACTACTTATTTTATGTTGAAGTTTCGAAAACTTTACAGTTCACATATTCGTAGCCAACTGAGCTGACGATAGCCTCTTTATATTAGTGTTAGACTTATTGTTTGTTTTGTTATTTGTTCTTCTAATTACTTCGAAATCGTCAGATTTTTTTATGTAACTAAGTACCTAAATATTTTTTATGAAATTACTTTTTAAGTCAAAAATATAATAATATTTAGTTACCCGATCTTCGAAAGTTTGACATCAAATTTTGTTAATCAGAGCAACTGCAGTTGTAAGGCTTCCAAACATTCCTAAGAACTCTTAAACTTATTTAAGCTTACTTTAAAATGATCTCTTCAATGCCTCAAGTTAAAAATCGCTATAGTAGCAGCTAAGATGTTCTTTATCGATGGAACACTGACACGATACATGCACTAATTCCATTGTTTTCTGATGAGACCATTTTTATACCGTCTCTCGTAGCCTTAGTTTCACATACAATTGAGGTGTTCACTCATTCTGGTCGTACCACGTTATTCCTACATAGATCTAAGTTTAAGACTGTGTTGACCTCATTGTACTTACACGGATGTCCGTCCGTGCATTGTCCAGGTTTTGTGTGTAAATGTACGTTATGTACCTGTCGTGAGAGACACTGAAATATACTTAACCACCAACGTCTTTTAGAATCGACATCGCAAGTTTATTAAAAAAAACTGTATATGAAAAAGTAAACACTTTTTTTCTCGAACTGAATGCTGAAGCACAGTTCGCCAGCTGGTGGGCCTTTACTGCAAAACCGAACTGTTGGCAGGCCTCCAGATGAGAAGCTTCAAAGCCAGTATTTTGTTAGAATCCTTTTTTTTTATTCCTATCTAATTGGCCAAAAATAATTTAATATTTGAGCTAATAAGTCTTAACATCTAATATGTATATTTCCTTAGTAACAGTTAGAAACTTTTACTTCTTGTTTTTATCATTCAAAACCTGCAGTTGTTATGCCTAGGTAAGTTAGCCTATTACTTATACCTAGTCATTATTTAGAGTCTTACCCGTTTAGGCAAAATATATTCAGGGTTTATATTAATTCTGACTTAATGGGGACCTAGAAATCTGTAGAGTACTGGATATATGTATAAGGGATTTGTAAGATTTATATTGCCCAAGTCTGGCAAAATGATGAATATTATGAGACAGTCAGCCTAATAGCTTGTGATTGGTTGATATACCGGTTTCCTCTAGACCTCTTTATACTATTTGGTTAGGTAGCGGGATCTTTATTTGTAAAAAGTAAAAAAAAAGATTACATATTACGAAATTAATATACGATATTGAGGTAACAAGTATTACGAAACTTTCCATGCTTTATATTAGTCTAATATTTAATATTCATACCTAATGAGAAACGTTGTAAATCTATATATATAAAAGAAAGTTGTGTTAGTTACCCCGTTTATAACTCAAGAACGGCTGAACTGATTTGGCTGAAATTTGGCGGGGAGGTAGCTTAGAGTCAGGAAAAGGACATAGGATACTTTTCATCCCGATCCAGTAAAAAAAAATATTTAGCTCATTTGTTAAAAATAGTATAACAAAACGCAACAGTGACAGCTGTCAAATCGATTGATTAATGCCGCTACATTGCTTCTTTGCCGGGCGGGACGAAGTCTGCCGGGACCACTAGTTAAATTTAATTAAGTAAACACCGTTTAAAAGTTTTATCGTTTATAAATATTTATTCAGATCATCGACACCTAGCAGCTAGATTGCTTATTATACCTACATAGGTAACTTATTATGTAAAACTCTTAGACCTATCTTTAATAGCACCTATCAATAAAGTTTACAGCTAGATTTTAGCTTAAGATACAAACTAGTTTTACAACCTTACACCATGCGTAATGGCTCTAGAAATTTAGACATTTATTATCCTAATATTGATATGATATAAAACAAATACATGCCTACCATGTTAATTTTTTGACCAAACCAGATATACCTAGGTACCCGAAACAAAACTATTGGGACCATGTGGAATGATTACTAGCACTTATAGCTTTAAGGGAATTTACTTTAAAATAAAGAAAAGATCCTAAATAGGTAAGAAAAAAAACAATAATTTCCTTAAATTCTACGTTATTACTATTATTACTGAAAAATCTGGATTCTCCATTGTAGTATAGTGTCAATTACATTAACAAGTCCGTGGAATGGTATAAAAACAATCCTGAAGATATTTTTTTTTTTTTGTAAATCACTTCGACATAGTTTATGATACTCCTGTATTATCAAATGATTTACTTATTGATAAACAAACTAGAGTCCACGGGTGATATAAACCTTTCTCTTGAATCGCTCTATCTATTAAAAAAACCGCTTCAAAATCCGTTGCTTAGTTTTATGATTTAAGTATACATAAAGATGGACGGACAACGACAGCGACTTTATTTCATACTACATACTTATGTAGTGAAGTTAGTCATTTCACATCAAAGAACCGACCTGACAGTACCTGTCACTCCTAAAAAATCTATTTTCACACACATTGAACGCTGCAATTATCACTTTATCAGCTTCCCTCACCTAATAGGTACTTCAAACTCAGCTACACACTTGGAATGTCTCTATCATACATTAACCATTTTGTCAAACAGTAACGCGACATTAGTACGTTCATAACCTAACAAGTGGTCTGATGTAAGGTTTAACTTTTAACGATAAGTGTGTCACACATTTTTGGAGCCACCATGCTTGCATGTATTTTATTATTCAACTAGCGGTCCCGGCAGACTTCGTCCCGCCCGGCAAAGAATCGATTTAAGTATCCTATATCCTTTTCCTGGTTCTGAGCTACCTCCCCGCCAATTTTCAGCCAAATCGGTTCAGCCGTTCTTAAGTTATAAACGGAAATAACTAACACGACTTTCTTTTATATAATAAGATATAATTGAAACACATTGTTTTAATTAGTCATTATATGGTGTCATTATGTCTAGGTGTTAGACTAAGCATTTACACCTAAAAAAACTTCACACGAACAGAATTTTCGGGAGCCTGGAAAAAGTGTGTCGAAGAGAAGAAAGAAAGGGAAACCAATTGGAATGAACAAAGTTGTTTAATTTCAATGTACCACGAAGGCTTCAGAAATTATTAAAGAGAAACCAAATTAAGCAAAATAAATTAACTTCATAGACTAAAATAGTTGACTTATAAATCTCTCACGTTTATGTTTCCCTTCTTTAACTGTTAGGTTCTTTACTGCATCATTATCATAAAACCACGTTGTATTTACTACCATGCAATTTTGGTTTTGTGTTACGAAACTAACGTGATCATTATTGAGGTACTTCCAGTGTTACCCTGTGAATTTCTCCTCTCACCGCTCTGCCTTTTGTTGGCTATTCTTAGCGATTCATTATTCCGAACAAACTTTTATGAGCCAAATATGGAATCGCCTTTATGCGTCAATAACGTGTTACTTTTCAACCGACGAAAAAAACGGAGGAGGTTATCAAGTCGACGCGTATATTTTTTTTTTTTTTATGTATGATCACGCATAACTTTTTATAGAGTGGCTCGATTTTGATAATTCTTTTTTTATTGGAAAGGGTATACTTCGAAATTGGTCCCATTTTAATTTGGGAAAAAAATTCCAACCCTAAAGGTAGTAAAAGAGGGGATGATTGAGAGAGAGTTAATTTTTCACGCACCGATTGTATCGTATGACCACGCGTAACTTATTACAGAGTAGTCCGATTTTGATAATTCTTTTTTTATTGGATAGGTAATACCTCAAAGTTGATCCCATAAAAAATTGGAAAATGAAACCTACCTAAAGGGTGGGAAAATAGGGGTAATTTACTGTTCACTAAAAGTTAATAGCAAAAACATGGTAGGTAGCTATTTCAAAAGTACCTAATTTAAAATTAGGCATGTAATAATTTGTACAAATTATGGCCACAGAAAATTATAAAATAATAACTTTTTAATAAAAAAAATTAACCGCCGAAAAAAAACTAATAAGCAACAAAATACAATAGCGCACTGAAAAGAAAAAAATAACAATTTTGTCTTTATAACGACTACTATTTTAGTTGTAATGTCTGATATTTTTGGAGTCGGTGCCAGCCTCAAAAAAACTTGAGCACCTTAGTGAAGAGTTGAGAGTGAAGAGTTGCTGCACCAGCTGGCACCGACTTCAAAAATATCAGACATTACAACTAAAATAGTAGTCGTTATAAAGACAAAATTGTTATTTTTTTCTTTTCAGTGCGCTATTGTATTTTGTTGCTTATTAGTTTTTTTTCGGCGGTTAAATTTTTTTATTAAAAAGTTATGTAAAATGTTAACTGTCACTACAGCCTCATTATCTATGGATGAAGGGATTATTTAGAAAATATTTTTATTAACGTTGGCATTATTGGATGCTTCGTTTAAATATTTCTATGGGCAATGTGGCAGGTTACTTTTCTTTGTTAGATTATAGGATCTGGTTAAGCACTTTCAATTGAACAAAAATGTGGATTGGGATAATATGTAATGAGAGTTTTTTCAAAAGTAGAGGACTCCTGATAAATCTATTAAACAATGTTAACTTATCTGGTAAATATTACCTCCAGTTAATAGGGAGATTCTAACTTTTAGGCTTGCTCACCTACTGCCTCGCCCAGATGTAGATTTTAATTCATGAAATTCTGGACCTACATATATACAAGTAGTTACTTGACCAATATGATTTCCGTCATTTATAGGTGGGTAGGTATATGATCATATTAGAAATTACCTTTTCGTTAAAAAATATTACCTACATACCTACTAACTATTAGGCATTTACATAAGGCAGCTTCCTTGCAATTATCAAATACAGAAAGCAGCATTTCATGTCTAACTTTAATCAAGTGATAGTACCTATATGACACGTTATGACGTCATATCCCAGTAAACCAGCTGACTAAGACATTGTTATAGTTTAAACGTGTAGATAAGTATAAAAATTGTTTGACCATATTTAGAGTTAGTTGAGTACGTACAATACCGAAAAGTACTGTTATGTTTTCTTTGTGACATTTATTTTTTGGAAACTCGTTTCTTTGCATCCAAAATACCTACTTACTGTGCCACTCGAGAGTGCTTACTCTTCTTGATTTAAATTTCGAATAGGAATATTAGTTTGTTTTGGGTGGTTATTATATTATTATGTACCTCTATATACCTAGGTCTAGTACACACTGTATGAAATGATTTCTAGAACTGTTAGAGCTTTTAAAATAGAAAGACGTACCAATCCACTGGGTTGTATAATTCTATCAACGCACCAACCGATTTATTATGATTGTTATGTGTTACGAAACTGAACCGACTCACCTACACACAGGTCTTCTTTTTCCTCACAGATTTCACGTAGAAAATGTCTCTCCACATTTTCAATAGGAGTGAAATCCTGCCATAACACCACACCTAGTTAACTGCACTCATTTCACTCAATTAGCACACACAACTCAACCTTTAAATATCTTAACACGTTGAAAACTGTGACAACTTTCGAATTCGCCCAAAACTACTACCACTTTATAAAATACACCAGAATATACCGCTACAAAAATCTTTGTCACCTTTTACAAAGTTGATATTGTTTAAAAAATGTAGACGTGTTTAAAAAATATCTATAAAGCGTTTGATGACCTCAAAAGCAGCTTTACAACTGAGGCTTCGATGCAAAACGCAGTTTCTCTGCGCCGGCGACGGTCGGTATGCGGCCTGGGTGTGTGTGTGCGGTATGTGTGTATTCAACGCACACAGGCGTAGGCTGGCTGCACGGTTTTTGTCGATGTCCACGGGGCATGTAACCTCAGTGGCAGTGGATTGTAACTCGGTTTTAAACGTTTGAGTTGCTTATAATTTTTAGAAAGCTCGCACACATATTATTATATTATAGGACGTGTAAAAACTGACAAAAAATGATATTTAAGTATCAGATTATATAAAGGTCCTTGTTATAGGTATCTATTGAAGATGGATAACATAATTTAATGATAACATTTTGGAAAATGAGACACTAGGGGTTTCGTTATGTATTCTTTTACTATTTAGTAGTACCTAAATATAATGTTGAATTTATAAATGTAACGCTATCCAGCTAATAAACTTATTATATTAAATCACTTTATACATTATGTCCTGTAGTAATTAATACTAATAGACAATGAACACTACCTATTGTAGGAAGAAACGGTAAATAATTATAAATTATTTTTAATAAAAATAATTTTCAAGTTGCATCTTTGTTGGTCTACTCCTAAGTTTTTCTGAAAGCTGCTGGTCGATGTCCCGCTAGCAAGACTCAAGCTCCGTTCTCACGTCTCTCTCTAACCATCACTACATAGTACAAAAGAACGAGACAGCTATATTATTCTCACTCTATTCTAAATTTGCAGAACTCCAAGTGGTTTTACCGAGGAATTATTAACGATAAGAAATACGGTCGTTTAGATGTTACCCGACATATTTGGATAGGTGTTTTTGACAGACCAGTTGCATATTAAAAAATGTATTTCTAAATTCAGTAGGGTTGGCGACAGCGTTGTATCGTTTGTTATAGGAATGGTGGTTTGATTGGTCGGTGTGTAACGAGCCTTATTTAATTCCATCAAGCTTTATGTCAAAACAAATACGGTAATTTATATAATACCCACTACAATATTGACTCAGATTAGCCTTATTGATTTGTTTGTTACCTATATAAAAATGATTCTGTCGAATAGAAAAGTCAGTGCTTTATTTATAATTTTCCTTTTGATTGTTTCTCAGTTTTAGTGTAAAATATTAAGCCAAAATAGGAATTAAGTAAGTACCTACAAATATTGTAAGGCTTATGCAGGAAATTATTAGATCAGTTGATCAGATTAATTTATTTCTTGTTATTTAGCCATAATTACATTGGTATTGGCATCAACTTACATATAGACGTTTACCGGATCGTCAAAACAACAGTAAGATTATTGAATATAATTTATAAACATAAGTGTACTTACCTAATATTCATTACATTATTTAGTAAAAATTGAATTGAAATTTTACATAGGACTGTAAATAAAATATAAACAAATAGCACATATACAAGTAAAAAAAATATTATCCTGACACTAATAAAAAAATACGATTATTGACTTGAGCGATTGAAAACTCGAAGCGATGTCTTTGAAGTGGTCACGTAACATAATAGTAGTAATCAAACCAATATGAGGCTGTCCCACGGAAAAGGTGTAATTTGTTAACTGATGATTTAAATAAAAACACTTACGTTACATCATACGTTTAACTAGGCTTTTTATACTTTAACTAAACGACCACGCCGATAAACCTTACTTTAACCGCGCATTAATGGGAGAAAAATAATAAACGCTTGTCTAATTAATTTTGTTGATTTATGATATTTGTTTTAAATATAGATTGATATACGTAAATAATAAGTACATACAAATCAGCTGTTCGTTGTTATGTACATACCTACCTATTGTACATTTTTTATATATTAATTTATTGTATATTTGTTGTTGTGTGTGCTTGACTTACAATATTTTTAACATGTGTTGTATTAATTTATTTCATCTTATCTTATCTTATTATATGATATTTTATCATGGAAATGTATAGGGAACCTAAACCTTAACCTTTTCAAAACATTTTTACAACTGGACCTTTTTTACAATAATATAGTAACTCACACACTTCACTTTAGCAAAAGACTATTGTCAGCTCAGTCGTGCTACGATTACGGAATCTATAAAAGCTCCGAAACGTCAGCCAAAATAAAATACGCGAGTTAACCTCGGCTTCGCCTAGGGCGACAATTACATGTGATCTGAGACATTTTTTATTTTACTGGCCTAGGTGCGGAATCTACTATTAAAGTTGTTTCATTCCAATGCATAATAACTGCGAAGGCATCATTATTAACGCACTTTTTAATGAGGAAGTAATAGTATAGCGAGCTCTGCGATTGTATCAGCTTAGTCCATACTCAACACAAGACATTTGATAGTCTACTCGTATTAGGTGTGATGTGGTCACATCATATTAAAACAGCTTTTTCAAATTCACATAAAGATGGGATCGTTGTGATAGCTCAGTATGAAAACTGAGCTCGCTGTGCAATCTAAGATTTCGTAGCCAAGCTGGAGAAGGAAGCTGCGCTACGAATCGAAGAAGGATTTTACTGTTAAATTTATGTGAAATATAACCCATATTTTTGTATTGAGTTAGCTCAGTACCTACTTAGTTATTTCGTAGGTACTAACCAAAATTTGATTTGACGTACCTACTTATTTACGATTTTATACCAGTATATTTATTACATAAAACAGGATATGTAGTTAAAATTCTAAAATTAAATTTAAATTTGATTATCCGTGATCACACATTTCTATTAAAGCAGCGAAATCTCGAATAACCCACCTAAGCTTTTTCGTTATTATAAAATTGAATAGATTTCTTACGTTGGAAAAGTCTAGCTATATCGATCAATAAACACTAACGATAACGATTCCCAAGTTTGATTGAACAAACAAGGAAAATCACACAAACGAATATTTAATAAAAATACTCAAGTAAATAAATGCAAGCATTAAATCGATCGAAAATATCAAATGAGCGCAGTGAATATTTTAAAAAGTCATCCCACGTCCAACGATTCATCGTTAACTTTCGATAAATAATATAAAAGCTTATAGTATGGGACATTCCTCAACCGTCTATCTCTGTCACTCCCACGCAGTATCGACAGATAGAAAGAGACGAAAGTAGTTCCTTATCGTTCATTCCAGAAATAACTTTCCCATAGATTAGAGCGAGATGCCGCGTGTTCGGAATGCGAAAATTATGTAGGGTATGATTTCTGTAAGAAATCATGTAAATTATCCATACGATTTATAAGGGAGGTATAATAATGTGTTCTTGAGCCTTGTTTTTATATAAAACTAGCTTCTGCCCGCGACTTCGTCCGCGTGGAACTCGTCCTTTTTTGCAGCCGGTTAAAAAGTAGCCTATGTCCTTTCTGAAGCTCCAGACTTTCTTTGTACCAAATTTCATTTAAATCGGTCCAGTAGTTTTAGCGTGAAAGCGTAACAGACAGACAGACAGACAGACAGAGTTACTTTCGCATTTATAATATATAGAGCAAAGAGCAATAGAGCAATAGAGCAAAAGTCCCAACCAAAACGACTAAAAATCACTATCTCAATTTAGTTATCTGCCTACTGCCTACCCCCTAAGAACGATGGCGTGATTATTTATAGCCTATGTCCGTTTCTAGGTTATCATCTATTACCATACCAAATTTCATCAAAATCCGTTCAGCCGTTTAGGCGTGAAAGAGCAACAGACAGACAGACAGACAGACAGACAGACAGACAGACAGACAGACAGAGTTACTAACGCATTTATAATATTAGTAGGGATGTTGAAACATTTTATTTTATTTTTTATGTTTTCTTTTTACCCTTTTTGAGGACATCTAGACAGGTTAGAGATAAACTCGTAGTATGTAGGTACTTAGTCTTTAAGCGGTAGTAGGCAGATAAGTAGGATCCAAAAAGTCTTTGACCCTAAAAATAACGTTCCACATGTCATTACATACAATTTCCTTTACCAATTTTTATTACTCTCTTTAAAATACATTGCCCGACACCGCCTTGTCACATGCATGTTGGTAAAAAGTAATAATGTGAAAATATGCATGCAATTTTCAAATCTAATCCAATGAAATATAACTGAAAATCGTGTATCTATTTAAACGGTTAAAACTTTACGTTATTACGTGGGTTGTGACGTCACGCTGCGCCCGGGCAACCATCGTTAACCTAATTAAAACATTCCCTTATCTGAGAATGACTGTACTTTGGAAAAACGATATTCAAAATAAAACGTTGGGCCAAGGTATTAAAGTGCAATTTGGGAAAACTGTCGGCTGGGTAAACTAAAAGTGACGTTAGAAAATAAGTTCTGTCTACTTGTTTTAGAGTGTGTATTTGAATATCAATCAAACTTAGTTATTGTTTACTTTGCACTAATATAACTAAAAGGCCTAAATTTGATTATAGGTTTTACCTAATTAATAGGTACGTGCAGGTAATAATTTGTGATGCCTTCGCTCGAATTATAACGGAATTAAGTATTTTATTTTATTTGCTGTTGATTTGAAAACTTTACAATTCCCATATTCGTAGCACGCCTGAGCATAGTCATGGGACGTTACAGGTCACACGTCAACAAAGCTAGGCTAGCCCGGGTCTTGGACCTTATAAAATAGGCTCTAAATAATTTAAATTAATTAAATCAATGCTTAGGTACGTACCTAATTGCTAAAGCTATTGTTCAAATTCAATAAAGTTTATAAGCGCACTAGAGCTTTAGAGCTTTGTAACTGAAACTGGCATGTCATTTAATTATATTGGATACATACTAATGAATCGATTTATGTAGGAATTGATCTATATTGTTTATTAGATATAATTGTATTGATTTTCCTAATTAATCCGATGCTTTCATCCTACGATATAGATTTTACCATTAAAAATATATATGCATGCATTAGTTTCTGCCCGCGACTTCGTTTGCGCACGATAATAACTTTACACTATATCTTTATAAAATACAACCTTTATACTATTTTGATGTATATTTGTATAACATGTATTACCTGTATTATTGTAAAGTTGTAACGATAGTCTAAGTTCTAACACTAAATAAATTTTCTGTCCTCCGGCCGGAAAGCGCCAACTTTCTGGCCGCTGCGCTAGATGAAATTGCCACTTTCTGGCTTCATCGAACAGAAAAATAGTATACTGACCTCGGCCAGTAAAATAAAAAAGCCTCAGATCACATTTTTGTTAACTTCAGCTTTGCTTCGGACGACAATTACATGTGATCTGAGACATTTTTTATTTTACTGGCCTATGTGCGTAATGTACTATAATTACCTAATATACCCATGAAACTTTTATGCCTTTGTTTTTCTAATTCCACCTGAAAGATATAAATAAATCTTGCGTTTTTTAACTGTGTGTTAATGAGTCAGTCAATCTCAAATTAGAATAGCCATGGCAACAGACCACTTACCTTCTCTTAAAACAATTTCTCGTTACTTTTATAGGCATTTTAAAGTTCGTTTTTTGCACTATATCCACGCTTGTACAATAAAGATATCAAGATGTAGGTTCAATTCGAATAGTCCATTGAAATGTCAAATTTTAGACGCCATTTTATTTTTTAGCTGTATCAACAGTTATTGTGTAATTTATGGAGGTGCAATCCTAGTCTCAGACCAGCCATCTTGAAAAAAGGGGTTTAATTTTTTTATGGTTTATCTGACAAACTATAGGTTACACAAATAAATATATTTTTTTGTTTCAAATAAAGTTATCTACAATTTTTAATAATAGAACCATGAATGAAAAAGTTATAAGCGAAAATGCATTTTTACGTCTGACCAATAATGTGACTATTTCAACGCCATTTTCCAAGATGGCGGCTGCGTGACAAAGGACTGCAACCCCATAAACTTGGATTTAACTTTACGCTAACCCAATAATTTCTGATGCCTTCGCGGTTATTACACATTGGAAAAGGCTTAAGAGTCTCCTTTCAGGAGTCTCGCCACCCGTCCGGTTTTGCAGTGAAGGCCCATTAGCTGGCCAACTGCGCTTCAGTATTCAGTTCGAAAAAAAAAAAAAATACACATTGGAATGAAACAACTATTAACGGATTTAACTCGCGTATTTTTATTTTATTTTATTAGCTGACGTTTCGGATTCTTTACAGTTTCCATAATCGTAGCACGACTGAGCTGACAATAGTCTAACGCTAAAGTGATTTATACAGTTATGCAAACTACCTTATATTTAAAATACAAATTTTGAAAAACTACCCTATTCTGAATTATGAAATAAGTACTAATGTTACATTTTACGCAACGAGAATCCGAAACGTCAGCTAATAAAATAAAATAAAAATACGCGAGTTAAATCCGTTAATAGTTGTTTCATTCCGTTAATAGTTGTTTCATTCCAATTTACACAAACGCCTTGATATCTGAAAAATAAAATGGCGTCCTCTGACAAATGCAAGCCCAAACGTAACTTTACAATGGACTAGAATAGTAAATTGAGAGTAATGGCTGAGTAGTGAACCGCGACAATAAAACATTTATGCACTATAACAATAAAAACCGAACTGTAGGCCATAATGCAATTCGTCGATTCTGGAATCTGAGTAACTTTCTATCCTTTAACTAGGTAATTTCTTTTGCTTTCGTTAAGCATTGTTTCTGTGAACCATTCAAATACGCGCGGATCAAGTTTTACTTGCAATTTTTTAATGTGTGTGTTTTCTATACTAATATAATTAAGAGGAATGGTTTGTTTGTATGGATTGGATATAGGCTCTTAAAACAATTTGAATAATTCTTTGACTGTTGAGAAGCTACACTATTCGTGAGTGACATATAAGCTATATAAAAGTTTGAAAAAAATATGAAGTGAAGTGATGAAACTAGCTGTCCCTGACAGCTAGTTTTGGCAATGATAAAGTATGTTGGAAAGAACTATAATAGATTTAACTCTTGTATTTAAATGTAGTTGCTGACGTTACGAAAGCCTTACAGTTCCCATATTCTAGCACGACTGAGCTAACGATAGTCTAACTCTAAAGAAAAGGAACAGTAAAGGTTTCGTAACGTCAGCAAATTAAACGAAAAAGGCGAGTTAAATCCGTTATATTTCATTTCAATGTGTAATAAGAAGGCATCAGAAATTATCAAATATAATAATATACCTATTATGGCTTTACATTACACCTACATTAAGGCAATCCGTCTCTGGAATTCCCTCCCTCTATCCATCAGGTAAGCACCGAGTAAGCTAGCATTCAAGCGTTCGTTACGTAAGCACTTTTTAAACCTTTAGTTTTCATCATCTCTGTCATTGTAGTTAATTATATATTTTTGTATACCTATCTATATATCGCACCCCTAGATCTAAAGGGAGCTAACTCAAAAAAAGTAACTTTTTCGGGAGAGGCGAAATTGTTGTAAGGAATCGCGGCGGATCCTTTTTTTAGCGTGTGTTTAGTTTAAATCTTCTGATTTTTGAGTTAGCTCCCTTTAGATCTAGGTGTGCGATATCTTAGTATATTTATTTGTATACCTATCTATATATCTTAGTATATTTATGTATGTATTTATGTAGTGTAATATCATCCTGATATATATTGTTTCTATTATATTATATGTATTACTCTTTTTGCTCCTACACATGCTCTCTGTTTGCTTTAAAGGTTGTCTGGTAGAGAATGCCGTATGGCATTAAGTCCGCCTTTTGTACATTTGTTTTATTGTGATATAAAGAATAAATAAATAAATCCTAATCCTAACTAATATCCTATCCTAACTAATATTATAAATGCGAAAGTAACTCTGTCTGTCTGTCTGTCTGTTACGCTTTCACGCTAAAACTACTGGACCGATTTAAATGAAATTTGGTACAAAGAAAGTCTGGAGCCCGAGAAAGAACATAGGCTACTTTTTAACCGACTTCAAAAAAGGAGGAGTACCACGCGGACAAAGTCGCGGGCAGAAGCTAGTAATAAATAAATACCTACATGACACTTATTTGCCCTTGTAATCAGATCATTCAATTTACCTAAATCTATGTCTACGTACTATTAATTAAACATTGTTTAGCATATCAAGTTGACGCGCCCGTTTATGTCTTTTATATGGAGCGTATCAAAAGCAGTTTCCCACGTATTAGAACAATGAACAATTTCTGAATAAATATAGCTAAGTTATACTTAGAAACCAGCAACCAATGGGCTAATTCGCGTTGTAATTAAATACTTAAACAATATTTATGTACTTGCGTTAACCGTTTTGTTTCTCGCGCTGTAATTTCAAGTTTAAATGTTTTTAAAAACCGGCCAAGTGCTATTCGGTCTCGCACTTAAAGGGTTCCGTATCAGTATCTATAAAAACGGCAAATAAATCATGTCCATTATATGAGGCCCGCTTAAATATATACTTTACTAGCGGCCCCGGCAGACGTCGTCCTGCCCGTCCGATTGTTTCGTCAAAGATCTGTCAAAGTCTTCTGTCACTTCTTCATAAGGCTTCATATTTTCCCCGTTTTTACACATTTTCCACTGTTTCTTCGCTCCTATTGGTCGCAGCGTGATGTTATATAGCCTAAAGCCTTCCTCGATAAATGGTCTATCCAACAAAAAAAGATTTTTTGAATTCGAACCAGTAGTTCCTGAGATTAGCGCGTTCAAACAAACAAACAAACAAACAAACTCTTCAGCTTTATAATATTAGTATAGATTAGTATAGATTATGTTTCTCACTACCTACCAAATTTGTTGTTTAAGCGGTAACAGAAATATGTCATGTGTGAAAATTTCAACTAGATAACTATCACGGTTCATGAGTAACAGATATACGGATGGACAGCGCTGCAGCGAAGTCTCTGTAATAGGGTTCCGTTTTACCCTTTATGTACGGAACCCTAAAAACATAACAATATGTGGGACTAATTACAACAATTAAGTGCGTAATTACTTCTTTGGGGGTTATCTTAAATTTATAACATAATTAAAAGCCCGGTTAAGTAATAGGTATTCATTTTAATAATAGTATAACTACCTATATTACCTATAACATAATCATTAAGCACGAATCAATCCGAATGTGGATACTTGTTTTAAAACTACTCATTTAAGATTTAACGTTTTCATTTATCGTCTTTTTCACGATGCCCGTCGCATTTGCCACTTTTATAGCATATAAAAATATAGTAAAACGGTAAATATAGTAAAACTGGTCCCACTGAAAACCAGCGTCAGGAAGCACAAACTTCCCGACAAAAGCTGAGTGGGACCTTTTTGGCTATGTACCTATAGATAATTACGATTAAGTTAAGTAAGTTAAGCTTGTTTTTAGTTTTAGGTTAAGTATCTTTTCATGTTTCCTGTGTGTGTTAGTAAAGCCAAATAAAATGATTTCTTTCTTTCTTTCTTTCTTTCTAAAAACACCAAATAGTAGGTACTTAAACCAACTAAATAAATTAATATGATATAAGATAGTATTAGATAGAATTCTACAAATGGATTTCTAGATACGCGCTAGCAAACTCAGCGAACTCCGTATCGCGTTTTTATTATTTACTAGGTATATAGCTTCTGCCCGCGACTTCGTCCGCGTACAACTCCTCCTTTTTGCAGTCGGTTAAAAAGTAGCCTTAGTTCTTTCTCAGGCTCTAGACTATCTGTGTACCAAATTTCATTTTAATCGGTCCAGTAGTTTCAGCGTGAAAGCGTAACAGACAGACAGACAAACAGACAGACAGACAGAGTTACTTTCGCATTTATAATATTAGTTAGGTTTAGGATTAGGATTTATTGAAAAATAGGGCTTCATTAAAAAAAGTGAAAATCAAGGGTATGTAATTGTCAATACCGAATTTAAAAAAAGGGTATGAAAAACAGATATCAGCCGATTGTTAGATCTACCCGAGATGTAGGTACACAAAATTTCATAAAAATCGATCCAGACCTTTCCAAAAAGTTTGGCGCCAAACACCGCGACACGAGAATTTTATATACCTAAGTAGTAACTTTCAAAAGGACAGCAAATAAAATAAAATACACGAGTTAATCTATAGTTATTTCAATCCTTAGCATAAAATACCCTTGCACTCCGACATCTTATAATACAAGTCTTAATTGAACAAAAACACAATGTCCCAACGTCCCGTGTAAACAAGATGATGATTATCACAGCCTAAACAAACAGGGAGTCGACGCGACCAGTTCCTGTCGGTTCAACATGACAGCTATTCAGTAAAATGAACACGGCCTCGGACTTGTGAATCGATTCTTAAGGCCTCAGTGTGACTTGGAACAAAGTAATTGTCAAGTTTTGGTATGAACCATGTATTATTGTTATGTATGTAGGTAAATTAATAATACTTTATAATTAAAATCAACGTTTATTAATATTAAATATCTTTACCACAAGCGTCACAAATGCATAGGTACTCTTTCACGCTAACACTACTGTGTGACTAATGTGTCTACAATAATATATCTTTTACGTTAGAATAACCAAAAGGATATCTTCTATTATATAAAAGAAAGTCGTGTTAGTTACTCCGTTTATAACTCGAGAACGGCTGAACCGATTTGGCTGAAAATTGGCGGGGAGATGGCTCAGAACCAGGAAAAGGACATAGGATACTTAAATCGATTCTTTGCCGGGCGGGACGAAGTCTGCCGGGACCACTAGTAATTTATAAATATATTGAGTAGATGACCAAAATAAGTGTCAAGAAAGTAAGAAAAGAATCTGGCATCTACGAAGTAACATTATAGCGTACGCTCCACTTTACTAGGCACCAAGAAGTAAAGAAAATACCTACTTAATTAATCATTATGACTTGACTCATCATTAGAGACACATTTTAATTAATCCCAGTATATAAAATAGAAGTCAAAAATATATAAATTCTATTTGGAGTTACTATAACAATAGGCAGCTTAGACAGTTTCAATAACTGTCACAATTTCAATCTATCTGAAATGAATAACTAAGTATTAGTATTGGAAATGGGATAGAAATAAATGAGTGAGACAATATCTTGAATCATGGCGCCCGCTTTGTCTTATGCAATGCAATTGTCGTTGCATAACAACCGGTCCTGTTGCCACAATGCAACTTATACGTGACACACGGCTAGTCCCTTTGTCGAACAGTTTTCTCCAGAGTTTACGCAGTTGGTGTCCTTGATTCAGTATCCTAATAGATATTGCCTGAGATTAACCTTCATTGACTAGTAACTTTACTACTATTGCAGTTGAAGGACCTTATTTATATTCATAGTACAATATTGTTATCTTCTTTTTTACATTGTAATCTTTACACAGCAGAGTTGTAAAATACTGCTATGATCTTTTTTTTTATTTATTAACAGTGAATATGTTAAATAAGTAGCTTAATTTCTTAGCAACAATAGCAATGATTGTTTGGATTTTTAATAAATTAAGGTAAGTAAGTAAGTATATAACTATCAAAAACAGATAAAATACGCTAGGTAATGGAAAAAATAAACGACGATCCTATATAAATCGGATTTTTAGTACATACATAATTTCTTTATATGTACATATGTGGGTACATAAAGTTTTCCTTTCCCCTACCACTCATGTTTGTGTACACGCAAAGTCTAGGTATCTACCAGATTGAGACACTCTGCATTAATAACCCCACAATAATATTGCAATGACACACTAAGCAAATAAATTAATATCGTAATAATTTGGTTATAATTTACGACAACAATGCTCAAACTCAACTTCCTAAACATGCGCAAACGGCACAATACACTACAAACAATAATTATCCTTTAAATCAATACATTGCTTCCTGATACAGTTACGAGTATTAGTTTACAAAACTATAACTGTTGTTTACGAGTTCAATTGATCTACTTTTGTCTTAGAATATTGGTTGTTTTGTAACTTTCTCGCCACGTGGTCAATGCAGTTTTGTGACACATCGATGGAGAGAACGGGGAATGATATCAAATAATTTCTGATACCTTCCCGGTTATTACACATTGGAATTATTTGGAATTAAACAACTATAAACGGGTTTAACTCGCGTATTTTATTTTATTGGCTGACGTTTCGGAACATTTACAGTTTCCATAATCGTAGATAGGGTTACTAACAATACAATTCAGCAGTAAGTTGTAACTGTTCCTCATTTATTGAAATTATCATTTTTTTTTTTCGAACTGAATACTGAAGCGCAGTTGGCCAGCTAATGGGCCTTCACTGCAAAACCGGACGAGTGGCGAGACTCCTGAAAGGAGGCTGTTAAGCCTTGAAGAAATTATCTAGAAAACATTTGAATTATGTGTTTGTTATTTATGCATAAACTACTTAACACTCACAATTTTTTACTAATTTGATCGGGGCGTAAATAATAATTTCATTCTTTCGAGGTAATTATACACTTGAATAAAACAATATTATAAATTACTAATTTACGTCGAGACCCTTATTAAATTATGTATTGACATTTCGAAACTTTACAACTCACATATTCGTAGGCTTCGTAGCAGATAAATAACTGTACCTACTTAATGTGCAATTGTTTTATTTCAATAGAGAATTGAAAATAATATTACCTATAGGTACTAACTATAATATTCGTCTTAACCATAATCAACAAAATTTTATAGTCCCTACACGATTTAAAGATACTACTCCTCTTATATAAGATATTTTAAATTTCACTTCGCAGATTATCATTCCCCGCAATCTCAAGTTTAACAAAATACTCAGAATCAGACTAACAAGTATCACATATTTTGTCAAAATTTTTACATAATTATAACACGTTTATGTTTCATTTAATAGTTACAAACGTTTCCTTTAAATGCCGTGTAATTATTACAATAATTAGTTGTAAATGAGTCTCCGCGAACGCCGTGTGTGGCGACCCCTAACACAATGTATGATAATAATGATGACGTGACTGCGATGGCTTTCACGTGGATTCTTACCATTGCCTCTTTCCATAAAAAAAAATTAAAGCAAAACATAATTGAGTAAGTAAGTAGACACTTTTCTTATTACTTACCTTATAGAATAATCGGGTCCTTTAGGTAAGTACCTAAGTAATTAAAAATAGGTGCCTATAAGTAACACTAGTCTTATTTTAGCATTTTACTATTTATATGTACATTGGGACAAACCGACTATAACGGATTTAACCAGCATAGTATTCTCGAGTACGTTACAGGTCCAATATTTGCAGAAAAAATGACGATAGTCGACACAGGTACCTATCAGACTAAGGTAAGTACTAGGCAGATACAAATACTTACAAATGACGCAATGAACTAAATCCATGCACTTCAAACAAACCCACATCAAAGGGCTTAGAAACTGTCCTGCGTCTTTTATGATTGATGGGTGTTACACGAAATACACAAATACACATGCACCTCTCGCAACCGAATCTCGATCTTATCACGTTGACTTAACAGTTGATAGAAATACAGAATTAATTTGGGAACTCAGTATGGGGTTCCTGTGGTATGCCTTTAAAAGTTTTCGGTTTGTGTCCTTTGATACAGATTAAGATAAGATCTTTGTGTGCACCCAGCTAGTAATACATTAAACGTTATCATTGCTAACGTTATTTGTTAATGTATTACATTTGGAAAATTTAGAGATACAGATCGTAATTTGAATAGAAATAGTTTGGACGAGGGTCTGGATTCTTGAGCTCACGCTGTCACTTTGACAGATCTGTTATACCTAGGTACATATTAAAGTTGAACGACCACAAAACATAAGTAGAATATTAGGTACGTTTATATTTGCTGTAAGCGTTTATATTTACATTAGGTAAGTTGTAATTTTTTTAGTTGGTACATGAATAATATAAAATATAATCCACCTATCGTTGTTTTTTGAGTACGTTGTTATTATATAGGTAATAATATTTCTTTTAAATATAATATTAAGATATAGTTTAAATCTTATAGTGTTCCTACTTAACACCTCAATTTAAATACCCAAATCATCAAAATAATGCTTAACAATGAAAAAGAAATAGAAATTGATAGAGTTGTTAGACACTTAGAGTTTAACTTACTTAAACTTTTAAAATATTTATATATTTTTTATCATTATAAAGTCATAGGAAACCATGTTCAACAGGACAATTTAATATGCCTTTTCTCCTGATTGTCGACTCAGAGTCCATTTTCTACAGAACCTGGAGTCATATCGTTTAATGCGACAATTTGCAACAACGGTGCGCAGGCGCCGTTGTTACTGACTAACCTCCTCGTAGGACCAGTAAACAAATGAGATACAGTGAACTTTTGTTGGCCTTCAAGCATCTCATCTGGAAGCTCGCCTATAGTCCGGTTTAGTACCTAGTAAAGGCCCGCCAGCTGACCAACTGCGCTTCAGTATTCCGTTAAAAAAAGCTTTTTTGGCTACCTAAACAGAACCTGGCCTTATGACAAATTAGTAGAGAATAGTATATTTAATAAATAATTATGGGATCATAATATATAGGTATGTACATAAGTATGTATAGAAATTATTTGTGTATTAATATAATAACAATAATTCTAGGCATATAATCCTAATGTCGGACATATATACCTCTCTATGAAATATTCAGAGGACCAGACCCAATCGACCACGCTAGTCCAATGTGGGTTAGCGGATAATTATTTATTTATAAGATCAATCTAGACTAATTTGTAATTATTTAGGTAATAAATAATCGTTCGTTTGTTTGGATTGGATAGACTCCAAAACAACTGGACCGATTTGAAAAAATATTTCACTGTTGGTAAGCTACACTATTTCCGAGCAACATAGGCTATAATATAGTACCTATAATATTTTGAAACAAAATAGGGAACCATGAGAAGCCGGAGCGGGCCGCGATAAAAAATTAAGATACGAGTAGGTACAATTAAGTAAAAAAAAAAGTATATAAGTTATTTCACAAACTGCTTTAATTTAGTTTACTGTGGAGTACCAGCATACCGCACGGCTGCGGTCGCTCACGTCTTAACATACGGAACGCGGTCAGAACGACGGCGGTTTTTATACTAAATGATGATAAATTTAATGACGGGCAATACGCGATTACGCTGGCGGTACATATTTCGTAGTTACAATTATGCAGTACTTATATGGATAAGCACACGTCTTAAATAGGAATCTTCCTAAGTAAGAATGTGAGAGGAAATGTTAGGTAAGTATTAAAAAAACGTGGTCTAGAATATGAGAATAAAGTTAAGTACTACATAACATAAGTTACCTACATAACATAACCTACCTATTTATTTATATCGTCAACTTATTATAATATGTTAGGGATTAAAAGAAGTATTATTTTTAATAAATTGTTACCAATACCAAAGTAGGTAACAAATTATTTTAAACAAAGAAAACTGTTCTGAATCCATCCTAATAACAAAACTACTTATCTCTACGTATCTACTTGGCAGACGACTTGCGTGTTAGACATTGGTATCCCAATAACTTAAAGAGAACGTTATTTCTACATCAATTCCCACATTTTTGAGAGCCATAACTACTCGTAGCAAAATAGCAAAAGGGCAAGTCTAGAATGTATCACGACAACAAATCAACCAAGGCGGGAAATGTTTCCAATCGCATTAAAGACTATAAATCAACACGCCACATTTGGCGTGCGAATCAATCATCAATGTCCCGCACTGAATTCTTCGGTTTTTAATTAAAATTTACTATTTGAGTAATTGTAGGTATCCATTCTTTCTGTAATGAATGAATAAATTTTACGACAGCCGTGGGCATTTAAAACTTGTTTCTGGTGTCTAGACCCGTGTGTTGCTGACTGAATTATAAAATGGGTTTTGAAATACGGATCTTAAATTTAGTTTAAATAATTATTTTACTAACTAATTTTGAAATGGGATTAGCGCTTGTCGATAGCCGGTTTTAAGTTATAATTACTTTGCCGACTTGCCATATTTATGCTACACTGGACCCAAATTGCATACGAACAAACTTTATCGGTATGCTGGAGTTTGGTGCGCGTTATCCATAATTAGTTGTTGGTCCTAAATGCATAACCAATTATGTTCATTTATAAAGCGCCAAGCATTCTAAAATAACCGTTAAGAAGATAAAAGTAAGATGGACATCTACAACAGGTAGGTAAGTACCAAAGTCAGTTTAACTCGAGTGACATGATTTTACATAAACTCCCCAAGAACTTGATTAAGTAGTTAGTTATGTAGAGTTATAGCACTAAAGTAATCGCTGATTTTGAATCCGATTCGAGTCCAGTTTGGTTAAGGTTAGAAAAGCACAGTACGTCCTTTATTTTTGCTGGTATCTTTGGCCTTTTTTTTTATCGGTGTGAAAATTCTTTACGCATCCCCCGCCTGGGGTGGCCTTTGGCCTCAACCTAGCCTAGCCTCGACCTCGTCGATAGTCGTCGATCCTCCTGTAGGTAATATAACCTAACTGGACTTGCATTGCAAACAAATAGAAAGCCTGATGAGCAATAAAAAACCCATAACGTTTTAAGTGCATATTCGAAGTAATTAAGAATGGCATTACAGGCATGTTTACAAAAGTCTTAATTAAATAACTTGAATTAACTATTCTGAAACGTGTCTTAAACGTCCGTATTACTGGATTTTAATAATAAATGAGATTGCGTAATTCAGCATGGTTAAATGGTCATTTAGGTACCTAACGGTACCCCCGACTGTGGCGCCTACGATGCTATAAAAACAGGTGTCTACCTACTTATTGATGAAAATATGTATGTATGTATAAGTACTTACTTATATATTTACCTACCCAATATAGGTAAAAATAGTAAACGACATGCAGTCTTTTGTACATTTTCTTTTTTTTTTAAGTAGGTACACAATCAATTATAAAGTGAAATTTCTTTAGGCGTTATGAAGTTAATTATTAGAATACCTATCTACTACTAACTAGGTAGCTAGTAGGTTCTAATAAATAATAAACTTTTTACCTTCGTAAAGGCTATCCATGAGAGAAAATACTGAACAAAAGTAGATACCTATAAGGAGATCTTTAATAAAAATCACTCTTTGAGCTAATAACAACTTTATTCGTCCGTCGCACTGATACAATTACTTTCTGTCCCGTGACATTCCATGTTGTTTTAAAATATAAGAACACTTTCGCTGGATCGCAGCCTCTACAGTAGGCAAGGGCGACCTAAGAATATAGGTACCTATATCAAGAGTAATTTTCGACACTCGCAAGGGAATCAAAACCTACAGTTACCTTGCTACGCCCCAGAGTCAGTAGACACTGTTGATTTACGTACACTATTGCATGAGATTAAAATAAATATTATAAAATATAGTGATAGTGCATGTTCGGAGTTTTTATTATATATGTATTTAAATTACAATTCGATTGGTCTACTCAACACCGTCACCGCTATTTTTAATTGAAACACACACGTAAATTCCATGTCAGTCGACATGCAACGTACCCTCCGGTGCCAACATAAACGATTGCATATTTATTTCAATGGTTTGTGTTCTCGCGTGGTCGTCCATCAGACATTTATTGCTTCATCCGTTGTCGGCGACAGTCGCCGGCGCAGCGCTACGGGGCGCCAAGCCGATTTGTGCATTGAGATATTCGGCTCATGTATGTACTTTCATACCGCCTATTTTTCAAAAATACCGTTGAAAAAACTGATTGTTTTATCTCACCTTGTGTTGCCGTGTATACCTAAGAGCATATTACACGATAAATTAAGAGCTTCATATTAGTAAACAATATATAAGAGTAGTATAGTAGACAATAAAAAAGAGGCTTAACTTCATCTTTGAAGGTAAACTGGAAACTGTAAGTGAAAACAAAATTCGACAAACTGCGTATTTTTTATTTACTTACTTCTTTGATGCCTGATTTTATGACCATTTTTCCGAGTTCTTATCCTAGCTGTCGTCAAATTCGGTTTTCTTTTATAATTATCTGACCAAATACGTACCTACCTAATAGGTACCTATGTTAAAAATCTCAAGTCTGTATTGACATATTAAACATTATCGTATTGTAAGTAGGTAAGTACGATAATAATGTAATATATTATGGCTTTTTATTTATTGATATTGCGTCGTCCGTTGGTATCATGAAAGCATCTGGATGACAAATAACGTCCGGCTAGCAGGACCAAGTAAAGGAAGTCATATTGAGATGGTTTTATCAAGTTTATTTATTGTTATGCTTAGTAATTAAAAATTAATATGAAAATAATCTCAAACTAGTAAACTACTTGTATTATTGTTCTTTAAATATTATTATATTACTTACCTATTATCAACCCGACATTTTGACAACAACTTACCTACCTAGGCAATACAGTACCTAGGTATCTATGTACATATACTTAGTAGGTAAAAATTACGTAAATGATATAAATTTTGTAAGTGAACACATTTTTTTTTACTATGTCGGCGTCACGAATAAACCGCACTGGACGTCAACCATATGAAGTTAGCTTCAAATTGTCCGCAGAATATTGATAGGTAGTCATTAAATATACTTTATACATAGAGTTATTATATGAAGCCTGCCATGGAAATTACTTGTACTTAAATTTGAAGTTATGTAAAATTAGGCGAAGTATGGTAGTCTAGGGTGAAGGTTTATTCAAAAAATCATAATATACCCAGGTTACACCTAGAGCTACAAACAAAGTCAACTACCTAACCGTACTTAAGTCGTTATTGGGAAGTCAGGCGTGCGCTCGGTCCTGATCTGTTATTTCTCAGTAAGTATTTAATCTATGCCCATAAATATTTTTTTTTCTACGTCTTTAACTGGTTACACGCGCGCTTTGCGGAAATTTGCGGACAGGTTTCCCGAGATAACTAGAATTAAGTACAATTAATAAACTACCTATGGCTTAATTGTGACAAAAAGAGCAACAGCTTAGGAGCAGCCAGCAACCTTATGAAATCCTAAGCAGACTGAAGATTGTATAGACTTAGTAATCTCTGGTTTATTTTTTCTGCTTTAGTTGTTTGTATCTAAATGCTACAAGCACAACAAGCTAAATGTTTTAATTTTGAAACCAAAAAATGTCCTATCGTACCTACACATTTAAAAAAAAAATTACTTACTTACTTTCCTACTGCCGAGTTTCTTGCAGCGTTTCTTCTCAGCAATGATGGTCTTTCCGGCGCCGGTAAGCCCCAAGTAAAATGGTTAATTTATACGTAAGTAGAAAGTAGGTAACATAAATATTTCATATTTAAAACAGGGTACCTAGTACATAAAATGACGTACCTATCTAATTTCTAAAATATTGGCTGGTTCGCATAATGTAAAGTCATGAGGAAATATGCAGGTACATATATTATATACCTATATACATTATATACGGAATAGGTACCTATCTACTTACTTAAAATCTATTTAATAAACTACCAGGCGATTAAATACATATCATATAGGTAATTTTATTCGATTAGTTAACTCCTTAAAATATTGATTTCCATACATAATAATATATAAGTAGTCTCTTTAATTCATACAATAAGCTATTTAGAAAAGACAGGAATAAACAGACAAAGGAATTGATTTATTAAGATGTCTAGACATATCCATTTATATGCGGATATATCCCTTATAGCATGTTGTTACGGATCATTTTCAAATGAATACGTTATCGCAGCAGACAGGGCATATTTTACATACTTTGTTGCGGGAGATAATCGGTATTCTGACCCCAAATTGCAGTTAGTAGGAAAATAAAGCAAAAATTACTTGCTACACTGGTCACATTACCAGTAGGTAGGTACATAGGTACGCGATCTAGGGGTTAGTAATAATTTAGGTAGTAGGTAGGTAGGTACTAACATATCAGAGACACACTAATTCGAACCTGATTTTTTTTCTTAGGGTTACATTAGTGACATTATATTAGGAACCCACAAGTTTAATATATCACATGTAGCGGCCCGGCCTGCTACCAGCAAGTTTTTAATTTACCTACCACGCACCTACTACGATACCTACCCATTGAATGAATAACGAAAAATACCAACATGTCATGTATTTACTGTAATTCTTTATACATTATATTGAAATATCAAATAGAAAATGTGGGATGCAAACTTGTTCTCAAATTTATGTCGATTAAAAATATTTCTTATTCCCGTTCAATAAGACTCAATGTTATTAAACAGGCTCAATAGTTTGCCATAACAAACATTGTAAGTGTTGTTCGCATATGCCTAAGTACTTGTATTTATGATACTGATATGAATCGCGTGTTAAATAAGATTTTTCGCGCTTTTAAGTGTAATGGTGATTGGATTTATTTTTATTCATTGTAAGTAGGTACATTCAGATAAACAACTGAATATTTAATGATCATCCAATTAACTCGCTCCTAAAACTATGTTACGACTTCTGTACCAACTATATTGTAATACAGAAATATTCCTGTATTGAAATACTTACCTATACAAATATTTTTGTTTTATTATTCTCTTAATTACAGACATGTTTAAAGGAAAAAAAGTAGGTACACACTACCGGGGTACTTAGCATGTTGAGTGTTAAGACATTTAAATTTTTCTTACCACACGAAGTCACAGTTTAGTCGCGAAGATATAATATAGCCTATATAGGTAAAAAAACTGACAATTAAAGGATTAGTGAGTCAAATAAAACAAATCCATAGTTCCTACAAATATATTGCTAAAACTTAACGAAACTTTGGTAGAATTAAAGCCTATAATGGAAACCACCGTTGCGCGCCATCTAATCTTATAACCTCACCATTTAGCATAGGATTCTCGACTATGCTTGAGACAAGGTGTGCATACTCCTCAGGTTTGCCAAATCTCGAAGGAAAAGGCGTCATACGTTTTAGGAACTCTTGCATTTTTTCCGGAAGGTATGATACTAATGGAGTTTCAAATATACCTGTAAAATGTAAAAATTTATAACATTACAATTATTTCTAAAATATATATATTTTTAATAAAATAATTTCATAGCTCCTAGTCATTACTAGTATGTAATCATATCCTTACTAATATTATAAATGCGTTAGTAACTCTGTCTGTCTGTCTGTCTGTCTGTCTGTTGCTCTTTCACGCCTAAACGGCTGAACGGATTTTGATGAAATTTGGTATGGTAATAGATAATAACCTAGAAATGGACATAGGCTATAAATAATCACGCCATCGTTCTTAGGGGGTAGGCAGTAGGCAGATAACTAAATTGAGATAGTGATTTTTAGTCGTTTTGGTTGGGACTTTTGCTCTATATATTATAAATGCGAAAGTAACTCTGTCTGTCTGTCTGTCTGTCTGTCTGTTACGCTTTCACGCTAAAACTACTGGACCGATTTAAATGAAATTTGGTACTAAGAAAGTCTGGAGCCTGAGAAAGGACATAGGCTACTTTTTAACCGACTGCCAAAAAGGAGGATTTCCACGCGGACGAAGTCGCGGGCGGAAGCTAGTAATTTATATATAAAATATGATTACTGTAATTTACTGTTCCTCATATTTATAATTATTACAATAAACATGGGTATAATTACTGAACATCAAACAACTTAGGAACAAACACATGTTTTTCACACTAAGGCTCAATATGGTGGCCTACCAAGCATTTTTAAGAGACCCATCTGATAATAAAATAATTAATTTGCAAACTATAACATGGAGCTTTTTACATAACAGTATTGAGTCTACTAAATATTATCATATGTTACCTGGTGCAATAGTAACCACCCTAATCCCTTTAGAAGCTAAATCTCTAGCCATTGGGAGAGTCATGCCAATAATTGCTGCGGAAGATGCCGCAATTGCTGCTTGCCCAATATCTCCCTCATATGCTATAGTTGAAGCTGTGTTGATAATTACACCTCTCTGTCCATCTTCATTGGGTTTATTTTTACCAATCAACCCTGCCGCTAGCCGAGATGTGTTGAATGTACCAATTGTGTTAACCTGACAATTATACAATTATATTAATTAAAAAAAAGGTTTTTAACTATTAACACTGAATATAGATTTTAACTTTTACTGTGCGCAATTCAACATTAAACACTATCATATGCATTTATAAAAAAAATGTTTGTTCAAACATATAAAAAAACAGTCTATTGTCAGAAGTTTAAAGTTTCACTCACATTGATACAATTCACAAATCCATCCATGTCACAACTTTTGTCTTTGAGAAAATTATACACTTGATAGGTATTTACTTGTCCTGCACAATTAACAAGTGTGTCCAACCGACCGAATTTTTCTTTAACCAAATTTAAAGCTTTTTTCACATCATCTTCAGATGTAACCTGAAACAAAATGAAATATTTAACTTTCAATGCCAAAGTCTTCAAATCAAATTATAAAATACAAAAAAAATATTAATTGCACTCTAATGCCATACATTACTTATACAGATATTCATAATAGTGAACAATTATTTACTTACACAACCTGCAGAAACCAAAACATCTTTACCCAATCGCTTTGCAACTTCCTCTGCCCGTGTAGCCTGGGTATCGAGGATAACAACCTTTCCACCATTAACGATGAACCTTTCAACTGTAGCTTTTCCCAACCCTGAAGCGCCACCGGTAACCAAACTCACCATACCCTAAAATCAAGAAGTGAGGTTAAGAAATATATAGTAGGTACTTAGTATATAAATGGACTTGGTGTAACACTTTTTTATTTTTATCACCTTTAACATGTTTGTTAGTTTATGACAATTTATATCCAATTTAATACAATAATATTGAAAAATGTACAATCAAAAACTTTTTGAGATTATACTTGTCAACTAATGTCAACTTGAACTGATCTGTGATCTGTCATAACAATGCTGAAAATTCGAGATTCTTTGAGACATATGATTAACTGTTCTATCTTATTAGTTTTGGCTTAAGAAAATTGCCATTTATTTAAGAAAAACTGACAGTGTTGCTATTTTATAAGGACATTTTACTACAAGGTTATCAAAATAAATATATTTCAATAGTTTCTGGATTACTTAAGTTCTTAAACCATTTTTTTTGAGATGATAAATATGAGTTTAAAGTATTTGTATGCCTATATAATTTCTTTTGAAACGTCATCAAAAATTATAATTACTTTTGGTTAGGGATAGGGAATATTATTTATTTTATAGGGCAGCCCTACTACCTACACTAAAACAATACAGTGTTTGTGTTTGTTTGTGAGATTTTAGCAGTGTTTTGTGAACTTATTAAATTTATGGATTATTTCGGTTGGATTTAGAATATCAGCTGATTTGCAATTTAAACCATTAATATTATCATCAAGTTACAATGGCTAAAGTAGAACAACCAATTTTTATATTACCCAAGAAACGAAATGGTAAAAAGCAAAATGCTAACGCCGGCCATGTAGATCACATTATTACTGTTCAGGTTTGTATTCTAGCAATAATCACTAGCTTGTCCCTTGTAAACTGAGTCTATTCGTGTTGCAAACAGCTAAAGACTAAAATTTAGCCTTCAATCTAAATGGAACATATGTATAATATTATATCTAAAGCTTTCACTAAGTTGTATGTACAACAGCACTATAAACACTTGATTACGAATTTTGAGTCTATGTTGTAACTTTGCCTAAGAAATAATTAAATGATATTCAAGTAGTACTGTCATATTTACAGGGAGCTGCAGATATTGACTTGCCAACTAAATATAAAAATGGACTTTCACCAGTCACAGAACATGTTGTTAATGGAATCATACATTCCACTATGGAAGGATTAAAATCCAATATGAAAATAAACTTACCTATTATTACTGATGTTCATGATGAAGATTATAATGAAGTCATTATGGAGTCTGAATCACAGAAGTCTCAAAATTTGCAGAAAAATGGCTACCATGCAATATCAATGATGAATAGCAGAGATATCATTGATCTATCTCCAATCTATGAGAACTCTTCAGATGCTTGTTCAAGCCATGATGATCTTCAAGAGGTCAATGAATTGCAAAAGAGTTGCAGATTCCTGAATGACCATGAAAGCTCTTCAGCTACTCCAAACAGCTTATCTCAAACACAATCTGAAAACAGCTTTGAAATGGGTCCTCTAACAGACAGTCTTAAAAACAGTGCAAAGAGGAAGAAAAGAGTTAACATTGTGCCTGAAATAATGGAGGCAGAGAATACTGATACAGAAATTACTGCTTTACGAGTAGAATCTGCGGATTCTACTCCTGACTGCTCCTTGACTGATAACTCTAGAGATGCATACCTGACTATGACAGGGACAATCAAAAGAGGTAAGAAAAAGGGTCAAAATGTTGATGTAAAACTTAACATTTCCAGGGAAGAACTTGAAATAATAGAGGCTGCTATTGTTGCTGAAGAATACAACAAAATGGACATATCAAAGTGCTCGGCATACAATGGTCCACATATATTTCTCTTCAGTCTTGTATGCATACCTTTTGTAGCCTGCATATCCGCATTGTACTCTTTTTATATGGGCACTATGACTTGGTACAACATCTTTACTCATGTTACTGAAGATTTTAATTGTTTCAAAAAGATAATGTTTGCTCCTATTGTGATTTTGTCATATCCATTTTTGATAGTTATATTCACTATAGGTCTTGGGTTGTATGCTGGTATTGTCCAACTAACATTCAGTGGAGGTAATTGGTGGAAAGATGTGTGTGATTTTGAGAAAGGGTTCTATGGATGGTTCTGTAACACATTAGGTATGTCTGAATGCAGCCCATATGAAGTGGTTATTCTTATGGATGTTAAACCATAAGTCAAATCACATTTAAATTAATAAATTGTGCCATGGTGTGAATATATCTAAATAATTATTGAAGCTTGTCTAAGTAATATATAATAGCTTCGCTGGTATTCTTAATCTTTTGGAGATGCAAAAGTCATTATATTGACTAAGTTTGTTTAGTATTTAAGACTGATATATTCATATTAAGTAAGTAATTGTGAATTTATTTAACAGTACATACTTAAATGTTTGTGGCTCTAAGTGGAATTACACAGACTTAAATAGATATTTGTAGAACCGGACTGATGCAATTTATATTAAGTATTTGCTACAGCAATCAGGGACTCCTGTTGAGATCTTCAGTTGCTCAATTTTCTTCCATTTGTAATCTCTTTTGAAATGTTTATTTTCTAGTCATATTTATTTTATTTATATTTACATTCTTTATTTTACAGTCAAATAGATTAAGAATAGCCATTTTATATGGTATAGGACATATTTTTACATATCGATTTTATATAAGATAATAGGTAACTTAAAGCAGTAAAACATGTAATCAATTGCTTAGGAAAATTTATTGATTTCTATAATGCTTGGATGATTTATCAAGCTAGCATTAAGCAATAACTTGTTTAAGCTGTATTAGATAACAAAATCAGCATATTATGAAGACTGATGTATTCTAGTCACTATTGTGGTATTCATTTTCTATGTAATAAAATGTTTTACAACTCAATATTTGTTTATTCTAAACTACAATAACAGCGCCAACAAATAAATTAAACTAAAGTTCATGATGTGTCCTTCGGGGGACTTTGGTCAGGACCTGGTTGTTTTTGCTTAAGTTCAGTATCTATCCTCTCTTTAGCTCTTACTATTTTTGATTGTAAGTAAAACGAACCTCCTTTCGCTTTATCGTTAGCTGAAAATAGGTGCTCATAATTTTTCTTTACTTTTTCTGGGTCCACTTTGTCGATATTAAGAATTTGCATAGCTTCTTCTATAGTGAGACCTGTTGATGCATTCGCTGCAGCTCTTCTAGCACCTTCAGGTCCGCCGCCAGCTCGTTTTGCAGCTTCTTGCGAAGCGGCAATTTCTTGTTTTAAAGCCCTTGCAAAAGCTCGACCAACCACTTGGGCTCCGAGAACTATAATTTGTGCTATATATTTCGCCATATTAATTCGTGTCAACTGAGAGTTACCTAAATTTCTTTTAGGCTAAATAATGGTCGAATAAAATAACATTACAAAAGGTTTTCTTCAATTATTACGACATAAAGAAGGAAACAGACCAATGTCACAAAACGTCAACATTTGAGGTTAAGTTGCATTCATTATTTGCAAACAACGAACAAAACGACAAATACTTAAAATATATTTTAACTAAATCACTAAAAAATAGGTATGTACATTTAAGCAGTTTTTTTTTAATCATTGTCATAATATTGATATATCGTCGACCGTAGGTTCAATTACGGTAAGGGACAAAATGCCAAAAATGAGTTAAGTATACAGTTTTGTTCAGAATTTTGCGCTCTTTCGAATGGTGTATTCGAAAAAATTCTAGCTCAAAAAAAATGTTCCTTACCATAGTGATTTTTAGGGGTCACAAGTCAAATTATCCCTCGGCTAATAATGTATCTGATATTTTTTGAACAATAGCATCTTGGAATAGTGTAATCACCGCCGTGAACTCAAATTAAATAAGGTAAGGGTCTTCGCATTCTATTAATTACGTGTACATTGTTTTTCATAAAGAGAAAATAAAAAATATCACCCATACCTTATAAAAATTGCACAAGTTTTAAAATAGTTGTCCCTTACCTTAATTTACATTAGCGTACCGAAGGAGATGTTACCGTTACACTAATTTTATCATAACAACTCGGGATGTGTCACCACATGAATTCAAATTTAAATAACTATGACATAGAGTCTTAAATGGAGTAACAAAATATTTCAAGATGACACACTTTTCTAATAAAGGTGCGATATAATTATCTTAATTTTAAATGTATTTTTAACTTCATAATACAAGATACAGGTATGTGCTTATATAAGATACGCTGCAAAATGCAAGATTAGAGTAAAAAAAATAGCATTGAAAGAAGAAGGAGTAATCTTTAGGATAATTATTTCCAGCTTGCAGGTACTCTATGGATTATATTCATTCGAATTCATGCAAGTTATATTTATTAATACCATAAGTATTGTAATACATAAAAAATACGATCAGAATTATCAAAAACAACAGTAATACCTACTGCTTTCTTTACAGCATTAAGTTCTGAATCTAATTTTCAAGACACCTTCACAAGACAATTCATCATTAATGGAAACTGTAACTTTTCCGGTATTATCTTTTCTTAAGTCTTTCATCGAATTAATTCGTGATTATTATAATATATTATGCCCAAAAACATTGAAATCGACAGACCGCTTATTTTTGTCTACTTTTGCATTAATATTCAGTGCTGTTTCTTTACAATCGTAATAAACATCACTGAATATTCTTTGATTTTGAACAAAACGGTCTATTTGTGTGATAGCATCTAGTTTGTAAAGCAGTATTTGAATTAGACTGGTTAGATTAATTCAATAGCTTTATTTTAAGAGTTCTCCAGAGCCATAACTAGTAGATCTAACTGAGGAGTAAACCTCCAAGATTGTGATTGAAGCATCTTCTACAAATAACCAATAACGGTCAAGTCTTGAACTGTTGTTATTAGGTACAGAATCTAGGTGCGTCTCAATGTTGCAGCTAAAATCTACAAGGCAGTACCTATATAAAATCCTATCCTGTGTTTATTTTACGCACTTTCATAATAGCTTTATACGTAAAATTGTTATGATTTAGTCAGTTTTCCTTTCAGCAAAGAAATATTGGTATATTTTAATATTACATAATAATATAAAAACACTCAGCATGCACTTTCTATACATTTTCATGTCCCTTAAATATTTTTTAAACCTGTTTGCGATTTAAAATTAGCCTTACGATAAAATTTTCTATTAATTTCATTAGCAACAACTGTCTTACAGTATTTTATCTTAAATTTTTATTTTTAACACGTCTTTTACACTATTTGTAATAAAAAAATTGGTTTTAACTTAGTAGTCAATTTAATGTAAGGGGCGTGACTACGAAATACTTGCAATGTAAGGGACGTAATTTTCGAAAAACACTAGTGTAAGGGACATCTATTTTCTAAAATAGCTGGAATATTGAAATAAACGTTACAAGGACTGATAGAGCACTACAATATAAGGTTTTTTGTGAAATCAGATCCAAAAAAGGTTCATTACAAAAAAAGTTACAAGCGATTGAGTCCGAAAAAAAACTTTGTCGGCCTCTCCTGAAAAACCGTATTTTGTCCCTTACCGTAATTGAACCTACGGTCGACGATATATATATATACAGAGTTGTTATCTCCGTTTTAAATCGAACGCACTCTTACGATTCGTAAACTATTTGAGCACCGCTTAAAAAAGCTGGTCTAATACAATTATCATGAGCGTCTCAAATGAAACCAGTATTTCGCGCGCATTTTGACATCTATCAAATTGGTTTAACCTGTTTATTGTTACAGCGCGTTGTGTTAACTGTTTTTGTTAAAATTACGTTTAATATCTTGTTATATATTTGTCATTACCGGGAATATTAATCAAAGTGTATATTTAACATAATGGTAAGTCACTTTCTTAAAAGTTACTATTCTAAATGAACATTGATTGTGTTTAACTTAGCGGCTCAGTGAAGTGTACCAGGCGTGCTTGGGGTGATAGATATCGCGCTTTATACATTATAGTAAACGTAATTCTGTGTGTTCAGAGTTCTCCAGCACCCGACACGCCGGATCGGGATGGTGCTCGGTCTCGGATGACCTCTCCGGCGAGAGACTATGAGATGTTTGAGGACGAGAGCGCCATCTTAGGAGACAACCCTGTGGAAGAAGAAGAGGAAGATGGCGAGGAACTGTTCGGAGATAACATGGAAGCGTAAGTGATAATATATAGGTATATATGTACCTACTCTCTCATGTTGTGATGACTTTGCTCTTAATGTTATTACTTATGGAATTCCTAGTTCCATCTGAGGGCTAGACCAAATGTACCTAACTGTGTAATCATTAGCTTGGGAAATGCTGTATTAATTTCTATCTAAGATATTCATTTAAATATTATGTACAATATTCCCAATAGAAAGGATAAATTGGTATTAATGCTTGAATATAAAATGAATATTAATATTTTTAAGAACAATTACTGTAATGAGACCTAATTATTTTAAAATTATTTCTGCCTTCTATTTCCTTCTTATACTTAAAGTAAGGTTAAGGTTATTATGTGTACAGGGATTACCGCCCCATGCCGGGTCTGGATCGCTATGACAACGAAGACCTGGATGATGAGAACTATGAAGCCATGTCTATTGTGGACCGAATGGCTGCTGAACAGGAGCTTCGGCAGCGAGATAGGGAACAAGGCAAGAGGAGAGATGACCGTGGACTGTTGTATGGTAAGTAACTTTTATATAATATTATGTATATTTGAATTGATAATATCTCGAAAGCAAACTTTACCTGTCTAATATGATTTGTATTTGCAAGGTCTGTCTGGATTTGTTAAATAAGGTAATCTAATAACTGAACAAATTATAATATTATGTTATTACTGCCCTGTGCAGTTTCATCAGGCTAGAATAAATAGTTTAGATACTTTTAAATATCCCCTGAGATCATTAATTATATTTTTGTGGAATTAACATTTAAGACTATTACCATTTTATAGTAGTTCTTAGCATAGTTCATTTGTTCACTATTTAGAACTAGGGACTGAAGGCGACTACTATGGCTTAAATATGGAGTAAGGCCTTATCTTACACAATGCATGCTCCTGACAGAAAATGATTGCTAGTGACTTTTTAATTCTATATTGCATAACTTGTGTCACTCAGATGACTCCGACGAAGAAGGCGGCGATGCGCCACGAGCTAAACGTCGCCGAGCTGCTGAGAAAGCAGCCATGGGCACTGAGGAGCAAGTTGAAGAAGGTATTGAGAGCATTGAGAACCTTGAAGATACAAAGGGCTATACTACTAAGGAGTGGGTGTCTATGCTTGGACCTAGGACTGAAATCGCTAACAGGTAATGTTGCCTTCAAAATCAATGCATAAAGTTTTACATTGTCGAACAAATTTATTTTAGTTGTCCTCCACCTAACTCCTATGACCACTAACTAATTTCTGATCCCCATTATCCTAAATTACTCTTATTGTCCATACAGAACAGTAATGATGTAATATGTTTGTTCTTTTAGGTTTAAAAACTTCCTCAGAACATACACAAACAGCAAGAGCCAGTATGTTTATAAAGATCGCATACGACGCATGTGTGAGCACAATCAGGCCTCTTTTCATGTGGAATTCGATGTACTCGCGCGACGAGAGCAAGTCCTTGCTTACTTCCTGCCAGAGGCGCCATTTCAAATGCTCCAAATATTCGATGAAGTCGCCAAAGACATTGTCCTACAAATGTTCCCAAGTTACGAAAGAGTCACCTCAGAAATTCACGTTCGAATCTCGGACCTTCCTCTTATTGAAGAGTTGAGAACATTCAGGAAGTTACATTTGAACCAACTTGTGAGAACAGTTGGCGTGATCACAGCTACGACGGGGGTGCTACCGCAACTATCCGTTGTGAAGTATGACTGTAACAGATGCGGGTATATCTTGGGACCGTTTGTGCAGTCTCAGAATTCTGAGGTCAAGCCTGGATCGTGCCCAGAGTGTCAAAGTGCAGGTCCATTTATGGTAAATAAAAAAAACAGTGTGTTTTACTATGGACGATGTAACAATAACCACTGATTAAAAAGATTCTTATTCGTATTTCAGGTAAACATGGAACAAACAATATACAGAAACTATCAGAAAGTTACAATCCAGGAATCCCCAGGGCGCATCCCAGCTGGTCGTATTCCTCGCAGTAAGGATTGCATACTGTTAGCTGATCTGTGTGATAGATGCAAACCTGGTGACGAGGTTGATCTAACAGGAATTTATACCAATAACTATGATGGCTCACTTAATACTGAACAGGTAAGAAATATCTTTTGCTTATGCTTGCTCTTTTTATACCTATATTTATGATATAGGTACACCTCATTTCCCAACAGTCAGTCAATAGTGTACATTAAAATCCATGCACATCTTTTCAGGGTTTCCCAGTCTTCGCAACAGTTATCATTGCAAACTACATTGTAGTTAAAGATTGCAAGCACATAGTGGAATCATTAACAGATGAAGATGTATCTAACATCATAAAGTTATCAAAAGACCCTCGTATTGGCGAAAGGATTGTGCAGAGTATGGCGCCATCTATCTTTGGTCACGATTATATTAAAAGGGGACTAGCCCTAGCGCTGTTCGGCGGGGAGCCTAAAAATCCAGGTAAGTGTAATTTATATAAATAACTCAAAAGTATGTAGTACCTTTTAAAAGGTTTCCCTAAACCATGTTTTTTTAATTTTAGGTGATAAACACAAAGTAAGAGGTGATATCAATGTTCTGATATGCGGCGACCCTGGTACTGCCAAATCGCAGTTTCTGAAATACACAGAAAAGGTATGTTTTTTTTTATATTTTTCTTAAACGAAAGACTGCCAGTTTTTTTACAAGACTAATAAAAAAACTTTTTGTGTTTCAGATCGCACCAAGAGCTATATTCACGACAGGACAGGGCGCCAGTGCCGTCGGTTTGACGGCTTATGTCAGGAAAAATCCTACAACAAGGTAAGAAATACGATCACTGTTAAAGAAATTTAAAGTGCACGTGATGTGCTCAGAAATATGTACACCAATATTAGGAGTCGAAATTTTCTAAATTACCACCTTACCTATTTGTAATACATACTAATCATCTCTTTCAGAGAATGGACGCTGGAAGCAGGCGCGCTGGTGTTAGCGGATCGCGGCGTATGTCTCATCGATGAGTTCGACAAAATGAACGACCAGGACCGCACCTCCATACACGAAGCTATGGAGCAACAGTCCATCTCTATATCCAAGGCTGGCATCGTCACATCACTACACGCCAGGTAATTACTTAAAAACTTTTCAGTCATCTAATATCTACCTCCCCAATTAGTGAAGGGCGGTTACTCCCTCTATTTTGTGAAATGGACTATTTTGGGAGGACTCGGTGTCATAATATGGTCCTAGTAAGTTTTCACTATGGCCATGTATGACACTTATTAAAAAGGTCCTAGTGAAAAAAGGTTATAACCTTTTTTCACTAGGACCTTTTCGGACTAATAATAACGAGTCTTTTAATGCAAATATCGAAACCTCGGTAATTTTTTCGGTTATGTCTACTCTATTTCCAAAGTCTTTAAAACATGTAGATTATTAAAACCTTAAAAATAATGTATGGCAATAATTACCTTTTTGTTTAGATGTTCAATAATAGCAGCGGCGAATCCCATAGGCGGGCGTTACGACGCCTCGCTTACGTTCACGGAGAACGTTAACTTGTCGGAGCCCATACTATCCCGTTTCGACGTGCTGTGCGTCGTGAGGGACGAAGCCGATCCTATGTTGGACGCACATCTCGCCAAGTAAGTACCGTGTTTTGCTTAAAAATTATATTGTTTCTAATTTCTGTCACAGTTCTTAAGACATACCTTAGATAAACTAACCTTACCCTTCTCCGTAAGTAAGGCAATAAGAAGCCCAGAATAGTATCATTCGATTTTTCAGCCTTCTGTGAGAAGCCATTACGAGCTACACATACATTCTGTATAGTCTAATTCTGCGTAGACGAGCGGGCAGAGACGAGTAAATTACGATAACTACAGTCGTAGGTTTGAAAAAAAACCAAAACTACTTAAAAGTAATTTAATTATAAAGAAAACTTATTTAACTAGAATGACAATTCAGCTCGAAGTATGAACAGAAAGTGAATTACTTAAATATACAATTAATAAAGAGAATATGCGTTGTATGTGCCTCGTGCACGCTGACGTAGTTGTTCGGCAAATCGGGGTCGATGCTTGGTCAGCGGTTTCCACTATGGTACCATACATAACTCCTCCCTCCTCAGAACAGCAACTATTTTCCAATGTTAAGAGAAAATATTGCTGGGATATCTTGAGTAGAGCAGTTTTCTTTATTCTCCTGTGATTCGGCATTATCCATGGGTTTGCGGTTTAATAATTTATATCTTTTGCAGGCAATGATGATAACGAGTGCAGTTGCACCGAATAGTACAACGTATAAGGGTAGCGTTGTATGGTATATGGCCAAGTCTGGATTATGGTCGAGTGATAAGGGATTCTCAACCATAAGTTTATTCTGGATGCTGTGAAGTCCTCTCAGATCTATAGATTTCAAGTTAATTGAGGTTGGGTTTTCGAATTGTTCTACTACGGTTTGCGGAATTTCAGCTAATTTCAGCGGGTGTCCTTGGATAACGTCATTGTCGTTTATAATAGTGAATTCCTTCGTACGGAGATAGCAGTTAAGTGGAATGGTGACGAGATAACTTCCTTGAAATGAATTGTGGTCTTCTCTTTCGCATGTCAGTTGGGTTTTGGTTGGTTTCGGAAATGAGACCGTATAGTGCTGGTCATCAAGTTTCTCCATAGCTGGTTTCAATAGAGAAATGGTGGTGAGCTGGCAGGCTGCTTGTAGGTCTTGGTTTGTGATAAGCTGATGTATGCAATCTGGTACGGTTCTAAGCTGTAGGCTGACATCTTTATTACATAGGTAAAGGCGAGTGAACTTCGGGCATTCAGCCTCCATGTACACGAATGAATTCTCATGTGTTGCTATAAAAGGGTAAGGAGGGATAAGGGCCTGCCTATACTTATTAGGTACTATCGATAACTTAAATAAATCATAAATGTCTACTGAAACTATAGGAAATTGAAAAATAATTACTATTTGCCGATTTGAATAATAAAAGCTAGATTTAATTATGTCGTAATATTCCCTTAATTCTAAGTCTAAAATTCTATCCTTACCATATATTATTTTTAACTTATAAACCATTTTGTTTAATACCTTAATGTCTATCATTGAATGGTGAGTACTTGAAGTGCGAATAAAAGCTAGACAGTTTTCAATTCGACTTATTTCCTCCCTTAATAATTCTACATTACTATTAGAAATTGCGAGAACTTGCGCAAAGTTAGCATATTTAATTAGTGCATTTTTGGAAGCATAACGGTCTAGAATTGTTTCTAGTGTAATATTAATCTTTTTTTGGTTTTCAACTAACGTATCGAGAATGTGACTATGGTGGCTTATCCAATCTTTGCTAAGGCTTACGTGATCATTTAGCTCTGAAACTAATTTATCCTGATTTAGTTCTAAATTTTTATTAAATTATTATAATGGACAGCATCTGACTGATCAAGGTTACCGGTAATGCTTTTTTTAACTGAACCTAGCCCGTCTACAAGACCTCTTCTAGCTCGAGTAGGTTCTAGAGAATTTAATTGATTTGAAACTTCCTCTAAATTTTTTAAGAGATAATCTATCTGATTTTCGAATAAAAGATACGTGTCATTAATTAATTTCGTCTTACAATTCTGTAACTGTGCGGTCATTAAATTAACTTTATCCTCGATATCGTCTAGTTGAATATATTGTAAGTAGGTATGGTGATGAGTAGTGAGTCTCATTGGTCCAAGATTGTACGGTAGTAGTCCTGGGCCATCAGCTAAACTTTCAAGTCTTATCTCCGACGCGCATGTCAGAGTGACTATCAGCGGCAAAAGAATCCTGTAACAAATTAGTTCCTTTAGGGGCGCGTTTCAGTCGCGATTTGGCTACGGGTCCGCGTTTTTTCGACGTATAAATATGAATTGGTAAATCTGCTAAAACTTTATCCTGGGTATAACGAGGGGCGGTTTTTTGACGGCTAGCTAAGGGGTTTTTAATAAAAATTTGTTGCTGGGGGCTATATTCTGTTTCCGGTTCGCGGTCCTTATTTCTGTTTTCTATTAAATTAGTACGATCGGCAAGGGATGAGTCATTTATTATTTGATAAACTGTATTCATTTGTTCTTTATGATTTTGTGTATACTGTTGCAAAAGGCGCTGTGTAATATCGGTGTCAAGTGGATTTCTTGGATCAAAATGTCCTGTCAGTAAGTCAAACGGTCGGCATTTAGTGAAGCTATGAATAGAGCTATTATAAGCTATTATTGCGTAGGGCATAAGGTTTACTATGGGTTCATCTTTTTGTTTTAATTTCAGTATACGTAAGTGTTCTAAAATGGTAGAATGGAAACGTTCGATAATACCATTATCGTTAGGGGAATGAGCTAAAGTTTTGTGGTGATTTATTTTATGTAAACGAACAAATTCAGCAAAAATTTGATTAGTAAATTATGTACCATTATCTGTAATAATTGTTAAGGGGACTCCATGGTGCGTGGAATATAAAAGAAGTGCTTGAAGTATACTAACGGCAGTGCCATCTCTTAGATGGTATGCTTGACCATATTTGGTAAAGACATCCATGAAAGTGATGTACTTTTCGGTATGAACTGTAAAAAGGTCCATATGAACTGTTTCAAAAGGCTTAGTGGCAGGGGGAACAATGTTAAATCTTGGTCGGATCGGGTTTCTATCATATTTACTCTGGCCACAAATTGTACATTCATTTATATATTTAGTTACATGCTCTTTCATTTTAGGCCAATAAAATTTTCTCGAGAGGGCTAAATAGCATTCGGTTATACCACGGTGGTTAGTTTTACCATCATGATAGTTCTGTATAATTTCTTGCTGACGGAGATAATCTTTAATATTTTCAAGTTCAATTTTGGTTAACATTAAATTAATGGATGAGCTCTTGAATTTACTTTGAATGATAGGGATGATTTTATACATAGCTAAGGGGGGTTGTATGAGGATGCCCGTCCTCACTTTTGGATGGACATACTCCTTAATGACATTTATGACGTCATTTTCTATATTTGAATTAGATACTTGGGCTGTAATTCGAGTGCGGTTGTCAAACGGTTTGGTTACTGTCGGTTTTTTTTCTTTACATCGTCTACTATAGATAAGATAATTTGCCTGTGAAATTTATTAAGTGGTTCATCAGTAATTGGTACTTCCAATATGGGGTGTTCTTCACTTGTGTGAACGGTCGCTGTGGAGAATTCGATTTATGAGGGGTTTCGGAAGGGTTAGGCAAAATAGAGCAAAGCTCATCAATTACTATGGTTTCGGTTTCTTCGTTAAGGATCTCTATTCTGGATAGGGCGTCTGCATTAGTGTTGGATTTTCCTTTCTTATAAATTAGTGTAAAAATCATATTCGCTAAGTTTAAGTCGCCATCTGGTCAGTCGAGTTTGGTTCTTTCAAACTAACCATCCACTGAAGGGGTTTATGATCAGTTAAAATTTTGAATTTTTTGACCAAAAGGTAAGGGCGGAAGTATTTCGTTGCCCATACTATGGCAAGAAGCTCTTTTTCTATTGTACTATAATTAATTTCGCTTTCGTTAAGAGTACGAGAAGCGTAGCTAATGGGTCTATCAGATCCTATAGGGCCTTGGGAGAGTATGGCACCTATGGCAAAGTTTGATGCGTCTGTTGTAAGTATAAATTCTTTAGTAAAATCTGGATATTGTAATACAGGGTCATTTGTGAGAAGGGTTTTACATTTATCGAAACAATTAGTGTACTCGGGATTTAGAATGATTTTCTACCTTTTTAAGGCAGTGAGTCAGCGGCTTCGTTATACGAGCGAAGTCAGGAATAAATTTTCGGTAGTAACCGAGAAGGCCTAAAAACTGTTTTATTTCTTTAGGAGTCTTTGGAATAGGATATTTTTGGATAGCGTGAATTTTTTCGGGGTTCGGCTTAATTCCATCTTTACTTATTATGTGTCCGAGATAAGCTGTTTCAAGCTTAAGAAATTCTGATTTATCCATTTGGATTTTGAAGTTTGATTCTCTAAGTCTTTTGAATACCTTTTCAAGGTTGATCATGTGTTCCTGAAGGGATGTACTAAAAATTATAATATCGTCAAGATAAACTAAGCAAATTTCATTTTGAAGACCTCTGAGCACGTTGTCCATTACGCGCTGAAAGGTAGAGGGTGAATTTTTTAAACCCATGGGCATTCGAAGAAATTCAAAATGTCCATGTTCAACATTGAAGGCTGTCTTGGGGATATCCTGGGGGTCCATTTCTACTTGGTAGAAACCGCTTGCTAAATCTAAAGTGGTGAAGTACTGACATTTTCCTAACTTGTCAAGGACGTCGGCAATATTCGGAATCGGATATTTATCATCAATTGTTTTTTCATTTAATTTTCTAAAATCGACTACAAGTCGCCATTTTTGCTTTCCTGAAGCATCTGACTTTTTGGGTACCACCCAAATAGGAGAGCTCCAAGCGGAGTCAGAGGGCCTAATTATATTCTGTTCTAACATCTTACTAATTTGATCTCTTACTTCCTGTCTATGAATGAAAGGGTAACGATAACTTTTTGTGTAAACGGGCACTTCATCAGTAGTCCGAATACGGTGCTTAATTTTATTGGTAAAACTCAAAGATTCGCCTTCTATATAAAATACATCGGAATAACGTGTACAAAGTGACTTTAAATTAGCTATTTCTTCTTGGTTTAAGTGGTCGGTACGTAATCGCGATATTACGTCTTGTGCGCGTGTACTAGTACATAGATCGGTGCGCATGCACTCGATATTATAGAGGTCAGCTTGGGCTGGCTGGTCAAGAGAAAAAATTATATCATTTGGGGACGGATTTAAAATTTCTAAAAGGCCACGGTTATTTTTAACTGTAGTAAGACATTCATGAATCATGCAGTTACTTAAAACTTGTTCTCGTACTAAAACATCACCATCGGCGGTATTAATAGGGACTTTAATAATTTTTGAAGTACCGGCGGGAATAATTTCTTCAAAATAATTAACATTGCAAGAGTTATACATTTGAATCGGGTTACGTGAATGCTTGGTTAATAAAACTTTATCTTTTAAATCAATTTTGGCTTCCCATTCTGTAAGTAAATCTAATCCTATAAGGCCATCAAAGTAGTCATGAAAACGATAGACAAATAACTTAATATCTTTTTGATTATTAAATTCTGAAAAACAAGGAATGGTTATCGAAAAATCATTTCGAGTAACAGCGTGCACATTAGTGACTTCGAAAGGATCATAGTTGAGGGGGTAGTTATTAAAATATTGTTCAACTGCACTAGGGCTAATAAACAGAGATCGCAATAGGTAGTGCCTATTTACCTAAACTTGGCGGGAGGAGGTGACTAAGAGTGGTTACAACCACCAAAAATATTATTTATTTTTATCGAACGCGGGATTTCCCGGGATTTATAAGAATACATAATCGACACAGATTCACACTCAGCGTCAAATGATTAATAAAATGTAATTGTTTAATGCCGAAACTTACGTTGAAAACTCAAAAGGTGACTCATACTAGGAATATAAATTTCTATTTTCTATATTCCTCAAAAGGATTAATAGTTCGTTCAATAAAAATAAATAATATTTTTGGTGGTTGTAACCACTCTTAGTCATCTCCTCCCGCCAAGTTTAGGTAAATAGGCACTACCTATTGCGATCTCTGCTAATAAATGACTGATTAGCACCAGTATCTATAAGAAATTTAAGTGGGGGGTCCGTAGTTTGAATGTAAGGCAACTGTCTTTGTGACTGTAAATTTAATTCTATTTTGGCTTTTGTGACTTGTGGATCAACTGAAAATTTGACTCATCATCTTCATTGTTATCGGGTTGAGGTTGTCGGCTTACATCATTAAATTGTTCGTCATGTGTCGGTCTGTTATAAAGATCTGGGGTATCATATTCTATAAAATTATCACTAAAGTATTCGTAGTCCGTGCCGTAATAATACTCCGGCTCTGTATAGTTGCCGTCGTAATATGAGTCAGCAGTGTAGGGTGCACATTCGTTCATATGCAATTGTTGGGATTTAACATAATTAAAATTAGATTGAGGCAAGAATTTCGGTGTAAAAGATTGTACTCCGCTCATGGGCTTAGGGGTTGAATTAAAATTCGGTTGAGGGTTATTTCTAGGTGGAAGACGGAAAACGTTACTTTGAGGTCTATAATTCGGAGGTAAAGCGCGGAACATCTGTTGAGTTCTGGAAGGCATACGATTTTGCGGTTGAGACTGCAATGGAGGGTTGAATTTAAAAGCTTGGGGTACGTGAGTTGGTGGACGTTGTCCAACGGGAGTGGGCCAGTTAAAAGCTTGAGTTTGATAATTTTGACGAGGGGGCAAAAATCCTATATTTGGAGAGGGCATAGTCACCCTAGGACTAAACTGAGGTTGACTATTTTTTTGTAGGTATATTACGTTTAATTCCTCCTGAACAAATTCTAGTGCTTTCTCTATGGATTCGGGGCGCATACATCTAATGCGGGACCCTAATGGTTCTTTAAGTCCTCTTACAAAAGCTTGCATTGCAACTTTTTTGTACAAGGTCCTTTTGGCTTCTATAGTAGTGCTAACGGATTCGTGTAATGACACATAAGTCATAATGGTACTAAGTATAGATTGGCAATGGTCATAAAATTCTTGTGGGGTTCTATTACCTTGGCTGGCTATGGAAAGGTCGTTGTATAGGGCTGTTTCATCGCGTTGATCGGAAAAATTATTAATTAAAGAAGTTCTTATTCCTAACCAACTGTCAGGGATTCCATTCGAATTAATAGTACATGCGGCTGTACCGGTAATTTTGTTCAGTATTCCGTTTATAAGACATAAATTAGATAATTCACTACCTGGTGAGGTACTGGCATACGATTTCACTAATTGATCACATATGCTAATGAATCTAGTTAATACATTTGGGTTCCCATCGAATTCCGGGACGAGGCGCAGAGCCTTGAAAATAGTGTCCGGATCGTTCTGGGCCATGTTGAATAAAGAACTAAGATCTAAATCTAACTCGTTTAAATTTCTACCTAAATCTACTCTATTCCGGCGAGCCTGACGCGATGCAGGTTCCCGTTCACCTGAATTCTTAGGATGAAAAATTTTGGAAAACTAAAAAAAAAGGATTACGAACTAGGAGATAAAAGGAAGCAACACGAGAACTATTCTAGTGTACTCACAGGTATCTCATATTCTTATTCTGGTCTTCTTCCGGAATCGATTTTTGGATTCGCCTACTGGACTGCAGCACGTAGATTCAGGATCCTCGATGAAGGCTTGAGAGCTCAACCAGCAACGCGGCGCCAACAGGAACAACGATTTTTGGAGTTCTTTGAATTTACCGCGTACTGACTCGAAGATCCTACCGACTGCGCCAATTACGATAACTACAGTCGTAGGTTTGAAAAAAAACCAAAACTACTTAAAAGTAATTTAATTATAAAGAAAACTTATTTAACTAGAATGACAATTCAGCTCGAAGTATGAACAGAAAGTGAATTACTTAAATATACAATTAATAAAGAGAATATGCGTTGTATGTGCCTCGTGCACGCTGACGTAGTTGTTCGGCAAATCGGGGTCGATGCTTGGTCAGCGGTTTCCACTATGGTACCATACATAACTAGTATTATTATTATGATAAATAATATCATTTTATTTAGATTCGTTGTGTCGTCCCACATTCGTCATCACCCGACCCAGCGCGGCACTACTATCGAGGACACCACAGGACCGGACCCTGAATTCGTCCTAGCTCAAGATCTGCTCAAGAAATACATTGTGTATGCCAGAGAAAATGTTCATCCCAAACTTCAGGTAACATTAAACTTGTATTTTTTTAATAGTGCCAATACAGATTTATATTTTTTTTCTTTCAAGGGGTATTAGATAATATGAGTTTACGGCTCTGATTGCCGTCAGACAAATCCTATTGTATTCCTTGTATTATCATTTTTGAAGAAAACTTCCTTTGATAGTACAGTATATTATTCACAGATTATATTTTAATAGTGCTTGCTTAGTCTTTATTCTTTTTGACCATTAGAATTGAAAGTTATCGTATTAAGTTCTTAACAGTGATTTGACTATAAAATTAATAATTCCTAATAATTTCTGATGCCTTCGCGGTTATTACACATTGGAATGAAACAACTAGACAAAACTAAGCTACTTTAGCGTTAGACTTTTGTCAGCTCAGTCATGCTACGATTATGGAAACTGTAAAGAATCCGAAACGTCAGCAAATAAAATAAAAATAAAAATACGCGAGTTAAATCCGTTAATAGTTGTTTCATTCCAATAATAATTCCTATATATATTTTAGAATATGGATCAAGACAAAGTAGCGAAAATGTACAGTCAGCTACGTCAAGAATCTCTAGCCACCGGCAGCTTACCTATTACAGTCAGACATATTGAGTCTGGTAAGTAATTTTTGTTTGTTTCATAATTTGTAAAATTCGATTTCTGAAGAAATGTAACTTGAAGCTAACAGTAAAACAGTATTTCACATTATGTTTCTTACATTGTCCAGTGATCAGAATGAGCGAAGCTCATGCTCGCATGCACCTCCGGACACAAGTGGCGGAGGAGGACGTCAATATGGCGATAAGAACCATGCTGGAGAGCTTTGTTGAGACGCAGAAGTATTCAGTCATGCGGGCCATGAGACAGGTAAATGATGTATACATTACTACCTATACTAAAAACAAAAACTTAACGAAGCAGTAGACTTGCTAATAAAGAAAGTATCCTACTAATAGTATCTGTGCATATTTAACTAGCAGATTCCGCAAACGTTATTCTGTCCCTACCTTAATCACCTAGCGATATCAAATATTCTCTTTCAAACAAAATTATATAAAAATCGTTTCGACTGTTTCGCAAGATTGCGACCACAAATATATTAATATTCTTTTCACAGACATTCCAAAAATACCTCTCGTACAAGAAAGATCACAGCGAACTTCTGTACTATATTCTGCGGCAGCTTACAATGGACCAATTGGCGTACATGCGAGGTCTTCACAACCACTCGCAGTCGACCATAGAGATATCGGAACGCGATCTCATTGAACGAGCCAGGCAAATCAACATCAGCGACCTCAAACCGTTCTATGACAGCAGAATATTTAAAATGAATTGTTTCAGTTACGATCAGAAGCGTAAAGTTATTATTCACACCTTGCCCGAAGCACCAGCTGAAGCATAAGTTCGATGTTTAATGCAACAATTTATCTTATAAGTTAATTTTATACTATCTACCTTTGTTATGTTAATATGGTTTATTAAACCAAGTTATGTTTTTAAAAGATAATTTTTCACTCTCGAGATTAAACTGTTTTTGTTTAAATTTGCTTAGAGAATCAGTTTAGTTATTAAAAATACATGAGTATAAGTTGAAATCTGTGTTGTGGGTTAATTTTACCCGCAAATAATAATCCATCACATAAAAATCCACAATTAATTGTATGTAATAATATAAATCACATTTTACCTGTGCAGGACATAATTTTAAAATACCCACCTTTTTATAATAAGTATATTGATACGTTTATAATCGTTAGTTTTAAATTGTAATCTAAGTGTCTTAAGGCCCCAGTACACAATGGTCTGTGATGGCACACTTCAGGCCATCGCCACTGTGTGAATACCAAGCGATCATGGCCTACAGTTGTGCATTGCAAAGCGTGGCCCATCACAGACCATTGTGTACTGGGTGCCTTTACAAGTTTTAAAAAGTGAAATTGATGATACCTTGATTTTACAACCGCTATGTATTTAAAATAAACGGTTTTTTGTATTACTACCGTCTTTCATTCAACTTATTAAAAAAATATTCATAAGAATGTTAATAAGTAGTAACTATTTCGCTATTTAACCATTTATTATTTGTGACACATTAAACATCATAAATTTCTAAATCTGCTAGTTTATAATGCCCCTTCCACTTTTTATAATGAACAGTATAGGATGTGATAATGAAACAACAAAATACGTTCATTGATCTTTAATTTTTATTTATCAAAATTTATGAGTTGACATTTACTTCAAAAACTAATCAAATATAAATTAAAATGAAATCATACAATTTGGAGACATTTATGGACATACATGGTTTACAAATGTCTAAACGAGCCTACTGTGATGGAGTTTAACACTACTTAATTACTAATTACTGCAAGTATTTTACAAAGCATCAAACAATAACACTAACATTAGATGTCATGAATAAAATTGTAAAATCTTAAGATACTTCACTCGAAAGGTCCAGGAATTTATATATGTGAAATAAAGTTTATCCTAATCTATAACCAGTTTTAGATCACAAGGATTCAAAGGAATTTGAGCTATACAAATTAAAAGGAAGATGGTAGTCATTAATGGATAATTGAATTCTATCCACTTATTTTCAAACGTTATCTATATATTATAATCTAAAACCAGTTTTTATAAATCCTTTTATAAAATTACCTTCATTACCAATAAACAAATAACATCAATTTTTCAACAATTTCAACTAGAATCAAACCTAAAACTGAGGGTACAATTTTATTGTTTATTTATTAGCAATAAGGTAATCAATTTGACATCACAAATAAGAGACTACACATTCACTTAGTCTAGCATCGCCATGGGCATTATGCGTAAATAAGAATAAAATAAAATTCACACATTTCAAAAAATAATCAGTTAATTACACAAAAAAAATATCTTCTTCAAAATGACCAGCATTCTTACCTGCTAACTCCAGAACCCTTTCATAGTGAGATTGATTATTTTTCATTAAATTTACATGTGATTGAGTTGTTTGCTCTGAAAAGGTTCTATGAGTACCAATTACATTTAGCAGTCACTACAGGACCCCGAACCGCTGCTATCTCCGCTGTCACTCTCCGAGTCACTGCTGCTATCGCTGTCCGAAGAGCTTGAACTGCCTGAGGACGAGTCTGATGAGTTATCTGAAGAGCTGTTGTCCGAGCAATCCGAGCAGCTGGATTCCTCACGCTTCTTCTTTTTGTTTGGAATTTTGCAACTACCCCCACTATAATAAAATATAAAATAAATTTTATAAAACACTAATAATTAGAACATACGTAACCACCCAATATAGTTAGTGGAGTAGAATGCAGAGATATACATAAATTGCTTAACTTTAACTTTAGAAACTATAAAACTATTATATAGAATAGTCTTTCTTTAGTTTATAAATATAATTTGTACATAATAAAGCATTTATTCTATGCAGGAAACTAAATAATTTGGATGTTGAAGTTTCACAAAATATGAGGGTAGATTCAAATTTTCTATTGTAACGGAAACTATCTATTATTCTAGTACCTAAATACCAAAGTTAAGTATATGAACAATTATATTAATAAATGAGTAAAATACCTAGCCTACACAAAACTAAAAGCTTGGTTTATAGGTACCTGCACTGTGCTTCTTCCTTTGCCTTCAAATTCTTCTTGAGCACCTGTGTGCGCGATGGACGTACCAAAATCTTACGTTTTCCTTTGCACTCGTAACTCCAATGCCCAAACTCAAGACATTTCTGACAGCGTATACCTTGAGGAAAAGCTGCAGCCAGGGCTGCTTGCCTATAAAAAATATCAGAATTAATGAAATATAAATATTAAATTATGTGCCACCACGGAGAAAATTAAGCAGAAGCTTACTTCTTCCTATCGGATTGATGTCTGTTGTACGGGCCCAGAGTCATCTTGGAGTGTTGAAATTCGAACAAAAGAACCGTTAAGTTTTATGCAGCAGGTAGTTATGAATTGAACAGCCCAGTTATTTATTAAGTAGTACCGGCCTATGTGACTCCCAAAACAATAATGAATACAGAAAACTGCACAAAAATAGTCGAGCGTGGAAAACCTACGACAGATTGTGTGTCAAAATATTTACGTTCTGAAATTAAATGAAATTATACATATTAAAAAAGATTAGTTTCATTGATTGATTGATGTATTGTTAATAAGTTATATTTTATGACTTAGAACTGCTGGCACTCACTTATCTATATTTCCTAAATAATTATACAAAATTAGAGTAAATCTAAATAATGTTTATTCAGACAAAGTACTTTTCAGATTTCTAGACGTTTGCGAGTGTATAATTAACTTGCTAAAAAGTGCCATTTTTCGGCAAATAGTAAATATTGCGTTATAAAAATTGTTCTTCTTGTTAATGGAATAGAGTTTAATTTATAAAAATGTAATCAATAGTTTTAAGTAAAATAGCGCAACTAGTGCAACATGAGTTCGACATTGACAGTTTACGTCAATTACGTGGACGTGCCCAGACTTGCTTAAAGCAATTTTTTCGACACATATAGTACGATATTTTGACGTTTTATCAACCAATCACCTTTACGACAGCGTAAAGATAATTGGACAAATGGTTAGATCAGAAACAAACGTCCAATGACAGACTTTATAAATTAATATTCAACTACGAAAAAAAAGAATTGAGAATTCTGCGCGAGAGCCTAGTAGCGGAGGCCGTAATTTCGTCAAAAGTTTCGTAAGAAATAAATAAAAAAAGGACTTTTTTCAAGTTTGAAATGTCCGATTATAATTTTATGTCAGTAAAATGTCGGATTGGTATTGGAAGGTTATAGCTCTGAAGGCCGCATTCTTTCTTACATGCTTAGTAAGTTCCCTCCGCGCCGAAGATAATGTTCAGGAATTACCGTTTTGTAATCCTCACAATGCAAACACAGACAAAAATGAGTAAGTTAATTGTACCGGTTTACTGTATAAACCGTTATATATTTCCAAATATTTCTCAAATTTGGTATACTGGCCATAATTAGTAGTTTCAATTTTGTAAACAAACTTTTAATACTTATGTTTTCAAGGACTTTTATTTTATTTACTTCGTTCCAATTTCTTGTTTGAAAAACAAAAAGCTGTTGTGAATTGTTGAATTGCTAGTTGAATTATTTGTAAATATAATGTTAATATTTTCCGTTAGTTTTATTTATTTATTTATGATATTAGGTGCTAGAAGCACATATTCTTTAATCTTATTATGAACTGTTATCGTATTTGGGAACGCTGTCTTACATACTTTTCTATGTTATATATTGTTGTTATGTAGGTACATGTCTATATAATTTTTTATTATTAGTATTATCAATATATTTATTTTTAGCTTGCTAATAGTAAGTACACTTGATGGAAGATTGACTGCCTTCTCAACAACTGATGGATCTAAAGCTTGGGACATTGAGACCCAACCCCTCCTTTCATCCAATTTACATCATGTTGAGGTATGAATTTAATATAATCAATCACTTAATACTAAGTTTTTGCAATTAGACAGACAATTGAACAGAATTTCTTTAAATCTTTCTCAGTTTTTTCCTTAGTGAAAGTAGTTTGTAAATAAATAGCCAGATACTTTCTATGTACATATAACTTTCTATGTTCATATACTAATGGAGTTTAATTAAACTGCAGCACCACCATTTATTATCTGGCGCCTCTGTTGTGTAACATATCCTTTAACCTAGTTTCTAAGTAGGTATTTGTTTTATGTGATACTTATTTTCACATATACTTACATAGCATTATCATTAAGTCTTTTAAAATTTTGTTTATCATTTAAATGTTAATGCATTACAAATATAATGATTCCATAATAATAGAATTTAATAATATCCAATGAGATTATAATATGAATAGGAATTTGAAATAAGTAAATTATACAAAGTGTAATGTTGCGTTTTTAGTTCATAATAATTACCTCAATATAATCTATAATTAAATAATTAAAAGAATATGTATTCATAAAATATTTAATTATATTTTTCTTATGTTAGGCTAGAGACAATAGAGTTCAAGTCTATTAACAATTACTTAACTGGCTTCGCATACTTTTAGCTCACGGCAGGTGGAAAGTGGGTGCGCTTGGTGCCATCTCTACGAGGAACATTATACAGTCTGAGCGGAGACAACATTGAACCATTGCCTTTTGATGCTGACCAGCTACTGTCCTCCTCGTTCAAGTACTCTGAAGACCTGGTTATAGCTGGTAAGCTTGTTTATTGATCATTGAAATTATAACTTGTAGGAGCTTGTTAACACTTCTAAGACTTTTTAATGTTTTGACATTAGCATTGTTTTATGGTATTAGATTGTTTTATTGATATATATTTAAACATCCTATTAATATATAAAGAGTTCTTAATATACTTAACAAAAGCAAATGTAAAGGCGAATTTAATGCCTTAAGGCATTCTGTACCAGTCTACCTTAGAGTCATATAGACAAAAAAAAAGTTCCATCCATTTATAATTAACTTTTTTCATACAAATATATATAGTAGGTAATTTATAGCTTAATATTACTGTCAATATAATATGTATTCATATCAATGTAAATGCTTATTTCCAATACTCATTATCTACCTATCAAAACAATTATCACAGGTTAACAAAGGTCAAAATTATTCATAACTGCAAGATTTGGTGCCAAACATTCAGATGAAAATGTCACTATAATCATAAGTATTGATTTTATAATACTGTGTTATATAACTACAATTATTTTACCTCCTACTTATTCAGTTTGTTGTGTATTAACACAACATATTTAAAATGACTTCTTGTATTAATCTCTGTGACCCTTACTATATAATGTAAATCCGGAATAATAGATAAAGATTATCTCTTTATCATAATAAATAATCTAGTGGTAAATTATCAAATAAACTAATCAATTATAGGAGCAAAACATGTTTGATGTGTATGTTATTACAAATATAATATGTGCTCTGAAGTCTGACTAATCTTGAAAAGGTAGTAAAAGGCATCATTTAAGTATGACTCATGAACTCGTTCGTCACTTGGTTTAAGTATTATTACTAGTTTCAAGGTGAACGAAAGAAAGGTTTTGATATGCGATATAGTTTTCTATGTGACTTGGATAATTAATTAATTCCAATAATTAAATCTTTGTTACAATGATTTTTGAGATCCATTTATAAATAAACCAAGAGGTTTAAGTAGGCTATCTTATCTTTTTTCTCTCGTAATTTATGCCTATATAAAAGATTTTATGTTAACAAAATATTAATAACTTTAATCAATTACCTATACAGGTGACTCCACGGACGTCAGCCCCTTGTTCGGAATATTGAGGCAATAAGATTTAAACTTGATTAATTCTGACAACATATCGCACACCTAGATCTAAAGGGATAAGGGCAAAAACCGGAAGATTTGTGTTATGCACACCATCGGATTCCGGGAAAACCCACCTACACTAAAACAAATTTCAGCTAATATAACTCTGCTACCTTTATTATAAAAAGTATAAATTTATAGAGAAAACTCATGCGTGCATAATATGGACATATTAATCAGTTTCTCGCCTCTCCTGAAAAAGTACCTTTTTTGAGTTAGCTCTCTTTAGAACTAGGTGTGCGATATACGAACGTAGTAAGTCGTTGCATCGAAACGTAATTCTTGATGTAACTCATTACCTCAATGTTCAGAACTAGGAACGGAGAATCACCCATACCTCCAAGTATTTGGCTTATAATTGTTTTAGGTGCGCGCGAAACCCTTTGGCTGGGACTTGATGCGTCGAGTGGTAAAATCATATACGAGTGCGGCTCGAGCGGCTGCAACAGCGAGCAACAGGCGACCGGCGCCGGGAGGCATGTGCTAGTGTTGCGACGTCACGCGAACACCGTGCGGGCGTTGGACCCTAGGAGCGGCTCTGAAAAGTATGTGAAATAGCTAAAAGAAATTTGATTTAATATGACTCTTGGCGACTGATATGACTTTGGCCTATGTATTGTGAACAAAACTGTTGTGTTTCTGTTCATATGTCTTATTGTTTTCCAAGGTTAGTAACATGTTTATATTGAGATATATACATTTTATATCTTACAGTAGCATTCAAATAAACTAAGCCTTGTGTATATTTTATGATAGGTATCATCAGATTTTTTTATTACAAGTAAGTATATTTAACTAGAAAAAATAAAACATTTTCATGAATAGGTATAATTAGATGTTATTTAAGTGATTTATTTAAGTCATTCAACGACTATGGTTACATAACAGTAAGAGAAGGTATTTTAAGATCTGTCAAAAATGGCAGCTTGCAATTAATTGACTTACTTAATAATTTCTGATGCCTTCGCGGTTATTACACATTGAAATGAAACAACTATTAACGGATTTAACTCGCGTATTTTTATTTTATTTTATTAGCTGACGTTTCGGATTCTTACTTAAGTTCATATATCCCCTAAATGGGACAGAAGACTACCACAATGAGTCAAAGAGTTGACAATCATCCTTAATAACCTCGTTTTAATTCTCGCGTGTTATAGATGGAACTTCAGCGTGGCGGAGCACCAGCTGGCGCTGAGCGCGAGCCCGGAGTGCCTCGGGCCGGGCGGCGCCGGCGCGGGGCCCGTGTCCGTGCGCGTCGCCATGCCGGAGGGCATGGTCGCCGTCGCGCGCCCCGGCGAACAGAACAACCTGTGGCAGAAACAGGTACGAGGCATCCGGCTCGAAGGACCGTGCTTAATATAAATTTTATTACAGAATCCGGCTCAAAGGACCATTAGTTTTATTAAATTAGCTTCTGCCCGCTACTTCGTATGTGTACGATGAGTACTTTACACATTATCGTTATAATCATTATAATAACCTATATATGTTAGCTGTATTATTGTAAAGTTTTGAATCAAGATACATCATAGTTTTTGTGTGAAAGAGTAACAAACGTACACATTCATAAACTATATAATATTAGTGTAATTTATGAGTTAATATATTTTTTTAATCTATTTTTCTTAATAAGGTCTATGGTCTATAAGATCAATAGGTCTATCACCGTTTTACTGTCCGATACCAACAAATTCGAGTACCTGTTAAATTCAGTAACAAAGTATAAACAATTTTGTTTTCACTTTTTTGTTTACAATAATGCCTCATAGCATTATGTCCGCCTATTGTAGAGTTTAAGAATCTTTTTTGCATCTATCACGGGATTTTTTAATACTAGCAAGTGTTGAGTTAGTATTTTTCTTCACAGTTGGAAGCCCCGATAGCTGGTATGTGGCGGCTGCAGCAAGGCGCCCTACAGAGTATCGATGTGCTCTGGGAATGCACTAAAGCCCTCACCGGGGACACTATTCAGGCGCCTCCTTCTCTATATATAGGAGTTCATCACACTCAGGTATAATAATAAATAAATATATTTGGAATTAAACACCTATAAAAGCAGCACGACTGACCTCAGTCGTATTACGATTATGGAAACTATATAAGTTTCTAAACGTCAGCCAATAAAATAAAATACGGGAGTTAAATCCGTTTATAGTTGTTTATTCCAATTTGTAATAACCACGAAGGTATCAGAAATTATTACATGAATATCTTCGAACAATACACACCAATTAATCTAGTCCTAAAGCTTAATGGGTGCTAGGGGGATAAACATACATAAATACATATAAGACATCCAAGACTCAATATAGTAATTCCGATTACAGCTGTTTACGCAAAAACTATACCTAATATAATGTTTGAAAGTAGGGTAATATTATCGAGAATGCGCTAGTTATTTGTCTATTCATTTAAATGCAGTGTTTGTTTGCAATGTAGAAACACTAAAGCACTTTACGATAAATAGATATTTATTCAGTTATTCGAATGTGTGGAAAGGAAGTATAGTGATTCTATTATACATTACTTTTATATATATTTTACTCCCACTCTCTATTTTCCCCTTTTTTACATAAAAATAAAATCATCTCGCCAAATAAAGTTTTGAATACAATGAATTCCATAAAACATCAAAAATAGTCAATTGTAAGTATGTAAACTCGTTACTGCACAACAAATCAAATATAGAGGTTGAAGCGATAACAATACAAATGTACAAGCGAACGCAAGGCGAACTTATCCCTATAAGGGATCTCTTCCAGTTAACATTTGGGCGATTGAGATTTGTTACGTTTTAACGGTGATTAAATATAATATGCTAATTGATGTTTAAGCGACAAGATAGCAATATAAATACATAAAAAAAACTGTCATCTAAATCCGAGTTAATGAACAACCAATTTCCATTTTCCAGCTGTACATTCAAGAGAGCCAACTTTACGCGCAAAAACTTGAAACGTCAGTTTCGGCGCAGCCGCTGCCTTGGAAGCTGAAACACACGCGGCCTCTTATAAACGGAGGCGACACGGCGCTCTCCTTGCATGACTCGCCGCCTAACACTTTATCGTTGATCACTCTATATGGAAATGCTGGACAGACTGGTAAGCACAAAATCAGAATCGCCACTTATCATGTTATTAACGGCCCGCTCCGACTTCGCACGGATCCCTATTTTTTACTTACTTTCAACAGTGTAATTTTTTTAAAAATCTATCCGTTCATTTTGGAACCTATTCCATATAAATAAACAAATCTTTCCTCTTTATTATATTAGTGGTGATTACCTAGGTTCATTAACATATACAATACTATGCTTAATTGGTTAAATTTTTTAAACTTTAAAATTCCTAAGATACACCTTACAGGTACATACAATCCTATATTAAGTATTGAAAGAAAGAAAGAAAGATTGTAGTTAAACTATCTCTCTGAGGTTCTTTATCTAACTATCAGGAAATGTTGTGTGGACCTTATTAGAGCCGTCTGGACTTCCTTCCGATATATATTTTTTTTTTTTTTTCATTTTAATGAGCCGTACTTAAGATTCCAGAAATTATTACGTAAGCCATTTTTAAACGTCCAATTCTTATTCCAGCCAACCACGGTTTCTTCCTATACCTCCAAGAGACGTGTGACCAAGCAGTTCAAGTGACAGAGGAGAACATAGACAAACCAAATGTGTCACCAGACATAGACGATCCATTCCACCAACATATCCACGTGCACGTCTCTTCTCTGTGGTTCTGGTGGAAGGAGGTTCTACTCATCGCTATTAGTTCTGCTCTCTTGATGAATTTAATGATTTGGCCGAGGTTCTTTGCGCCAAAGATGAGGGCGGTTACGCCTTTACCTACAGATCATAAGGTATGTAAAAAAAAAAAAAAATATGTAGGTACCTAGTAGTACATTTTTTTTTAATTACCAGAAAATGACTGATTTTGTTACAAAGTCGAAATGGAATCAAAATTACAAAATATATATTTTAATGGATTTGGATTACTTCGAATCTGCTTTCCTTTAACCAAAATGAATTATACTTTTGTAAATTATGTTTCCAATTTGTACCTGTTGTTACAAGTTGGAAAATATTTTCTCCATGGTCCATTCCTCGATTTATGCGTGAAGTCATAATAAACGGACAAAATATCTTTCGTATTATAATAAAACTAGCTTCTGCCCACGATTTCGTCTGCGACTACCTTTTCTACTCCTTAGGAGTTGGATTTACCAAAATGCTTTCATATTGCTCCTTTGAAAAATTTAAAGTTTTTAATCCTTATTTTTTACTCTGAGTTTATATGTCAGTAATTAAGTCAGCGTCTAAGAGTAGATGTTTTAATCTATGCAATATTTGTCATAATAATAATACCTAATTAACATTAAACTTACACTCTTTCAATCGTAAGTAAAAATATCATATATTTCTAGGAGTATATAGTTGTAGAGCGTCATTACGACCATCCCCCAATAACAAGTAACCCGGAATACTCCGGCCGTTATGAGAACGACTTCACGCCGTTGCGGTGTCTCGGGCAAGGCGGGTTCGGAGTGGTCTTCGAGGCGAGGAACAACATCGACCATTGTTCCTACGCAGTTAAACGGATCACGCTGCCTAGAAGGTAATTTATGCACACACTGGAATGAAACAGTTATAACGGATTTAACTTACGTATTTCATTTTATTTGCTGACGTTTAAAACTTTATAATTCCCATATTTGATTCTGGCCGTGTTGATGATAGCCTAATTAAGACTAGAGTTGTTATATTATCGCCAGCTCAGTCGGCTCTAAACTGTAAAACTTTAAATATAAATGAATCCCTGTGTCCCTTGGTTACAGCATTACGCTAAAACGGCTAGACCGATTTTACTCGTTCTTTATTGGTGTGTTCATTAGCACTGCCGTCATTTTTAAAAAGGCGACCTTCTGATAAACTTACTTTCGAGAAAATCGCAAAAAAATGTCCAATTTTATTTTTTCATTGGTAGATAAGTATTTTCTCCTTAGTATACCTACTAAGTTATTTTATTTTATTTGTTTTTTAGCAATGAAAAAAAAAAATTTGGACACTTTTTTGCAATTTTCTCGAAAGTTAGTTTTGTCAGAAGGTCGCCTTTTTAGAAATGACGGCAGAGCAGTGCTACTTAAATCAATTGATTAACGTAGCACTGCTAATGAGAAACAAATTAATCTGATCTATATATCGATCCTCGTAGGGAATCCAAACGCGAGCGCGTATTACGTGAAGTTCGTGCGCTCGCGAAGCTGGAGCACGAGAACATCGTGCGGTACTTCAACGCGTGGCTCGAAGAACCGCCGCCGATGTGGCAGGAGGCGCGCGACGCCGTGTGGAGACGGTGAGATTGATAAACATACTACAAGCTTTGCTTAGTTTGGGCCTACAACTATTGATGTGAGTTGTCAATTGGTATTGCTTATTTAACCTACTAACACTACTACTAGTAGAAACTAGGTATGAATAATCTGCTGATCCCTTATAATCCCAAATTGTATGCAACCTTTTTTTATATATCTATTTATATTTTTCGAGCATACCCGGAAATAATTATCCAAAATACAAATCCATACTCTTCCTAATAATGCCTTTAAAAGAAATACAATGAATGATTATCATTTCACAGCGAACTGAACGTATCTGTAGAAATGTCGGAAGACTACACCATGGAGTCTCCGATCCCTAAAGAAACCAAAGAAAAGAGCGTGAGGCTAAATCTACCGAAGACTTTGGACGACTGCGTCGATGCACTCGACTTCGAGAAACAACTAACAGCTTCCAAACGAAATAGGTAAATATTTGCCACGATACTTGTTAAACCGCACCGCGTAGTTGTCGCACAGTAACCTTCAAGGAGCGAGCGTGAGGGCACTATTACTGCGCGCTTGCGAAAGAGACAAATAGAAAAAGTGCAACGTCCGTTTTTCGCTGTGCTCGGCGACCGTCCTTTATAATTTTTCATAGACATTGACTTTTTTTTAAATTACGCTCGGTCTGCGGCCTCGTACATGTTTGTGAAAGAAGTATATTATATCATTAAACTATCCCAAATATACATTCATACTTGTGGACAAGTTACTTTTATTTTAATTATTATCATAGGTACTCAAATATATACGTAAAATTTTCTGTTTGTCAGATCTCTTAGCTGCAACGATTCGTTCAGTATCGTATTCGACGACCAAGCCCATACGCAGTCTCTTTCGCACCAAAGCACTGCCAAAGTGAGTGAGCGAGACGACTCGTTCATCGTGTTCGCAAATGAAGAAGATTGTTCAAGCAAACTATCCGAGGCTCGGGTGGACAGCTCGATAGACAAGAGACTGGAGAGGGTCAAAGAATGTGATAGTTATATTAAAACTGAGAGCACTGGAAAGAAGAAAAAGGTATGTAGAAATAGAATGAATATTTACTAGGCGCGGTCATAGAGAAGGGGGTTTATGTTCTTCAGTTTCTAATTTATAGCTGAACCGATATATCATTTTCAAGAATAGTTTTGTTTTAAATTAGAAAGTTATTCTCTTCTTTTTTATTTTATGGTATACTATTAGGGAATTCCGTGCCATTAGAATATTAAATAATACTATATTTTTTTTATTCACAGAAGGGCCACACCCGTCACTGGTCACTAGACATGGTGGTGAGAAGCGAAACTGAGACTCCGGCGCCTACTAAAATGTACCTTTACATACAAATGCAGCTCTGCCTCAGAGACAGTCTACACGATTGGCTCAGGCAGAACAGGACTAGAGAATCCAGGAAAGATAAGGTAAATTGATGTCACTTGTATTCTTAGTGGTAGTAGTAGTTATAGACAATAAAAAAATACATAATAATAATATGGTGAATATTATCAAAATAATAAGTGAAGATTTATATGGGACATAATCCATCAGACGTAATAAAAAACTGGCCAAAATTTTCCTAAAACCTGCGGCTCTGAGGTCCAGCCTTCTCATTCCATTTTTGCTCTTCAGCATTCAATCCGAAAAAAAAAAGCTTTTAATTATTTTCTCGCTAGCTTTTCGCTCGCGACTTCGTTCGCATAGAATCGACAAATATTCATTAGGGGATGAATTCCTTTAAACACGTATTCAATTAAATGTTTTAGACCGCGAGTCTCTTATTTTATCAAAATCTTTTCTAATTTAAAGAATTCTCTATGCAACGTCTATTTCAACCCTTTAGAGTTATTTTTTTCATATCTCTTATTGTTCCTCATTTAAATTAAAACAACAGTCAAAATTTCACTAATACTGTTAGGTATTACTGCCGCCATAATCGCCTACATAATCAATGCGAACCTCTTCTAAATATAGATATTAATTTACCAGGTAAAAACGCTGTTCAGTCAAATAGTATCAGCGGTCGAATACGTGCACCTAGCGGGTCTGATCCACCGCGACCTCAAGCCGAGCAACATATTCTTCGCGCCGGACGGCCGCGTGAAGGTCGGCGATTTCGGCCTCGTCACCACCATGAGCGACAACTCGCAAGATGGCGACCAACCGCCGCGCGATATCGACGTGCACGCCAAGCACACGCACAGAGTTGGTAAGTTTAAAGGATTTATATACTACTAGCTGTCGGCCCCGGCTTCGCACGGACCCCTATTTTTTTTTTTTTTTCAAAATATTCTATAGGTTATGTCACTCGGGAATAGTGTAGCTTTCCAACAGTGAAAGATTTTTTCAAATCGGTCCAGTTGTTTTGGAGTCTATTCTTTCCAAACAAACAAACAACACTTTCCTTTTTATTATATTAGTATAGAAAATATGATTAAAAGTGACTTTTTTAAAACAAGCTTTTATAATTATAAACCAGTGGTTCTTAACCTTTTTCGGTCCGTTGTGGCTGCCCTCATTAGGTCATAAGGGCCTAATGAGGGCCACCGCGTGTCAGAAATCCGCTAGATGCGCTAGTGTGGAATGAGGTCTAGCTGTCATGTTCCACCAATGAGAGGCAAGCTACTGGCCTGTGATTGGTGGTACATTAGGGTCACTCATTCTACCCCTTCTCCCAACGACGAATTAGCACGCTAGTCGGTGTGTCGGCTACGCTGTGTTCAGTACACTTGTCACTTAGAAATTCGGTGTTCAAGATAACTTACCAGCTGATTGCTACCACCGCGAAATACAAGTATTCTTATTTGGAATTTTATCTATACTAATATTATAAAGAGGAAAGGTTTGTTTGTTTGTTTGGATGGAATATGCTCCTAAACGGCTGAACCGATTTGAAAAATTCTTTCACTGTTGGAGAGCTACACTATTCCCGAGTGACATCCCTACTATCCCTACTACTAATATTATAAATGCGAAAGTAACTCTGTCTGTCTGTCTGTTACGCTTTCACGCTAAAACTACTGGACCGATTTAAATGAAATTTGGCACAAAGAAAGTCTGAAGCCTGAGAAAGGCTACTTTTTAACCGACTGCAAAAAAAGAGGAGTTCCACGCGGATGAAGTCGCGGGCAGAAGCTAGTAGGCTATAAATAAAAGGGATCCGGGCGAAGCCGGGGCGGGCCGCTAGTATAATAATATAGTTATAGTATCAATGCTATTCAGCTGACAATTTTGTACGTTCATCCAACTACAACCCTTAGTACAAACTTAGTTATTATTTCTTAGGCTATATAAATATCACAGTACCGCTTTCCAGGCACTCATCTGTACATGTCGCCGGAGCAGCTGGCCGGCCGGCCTTACAGCTACAAAGTGGATATCTATTCACTAGGCGTTATCTTGTTCGAGTTATTGCAGCCATTCCACACGGAGTCTGAGAGAATCGCGAGACTCACTGAGTTAAGGATCGACAGGTTCCCATCTGAATTCACGGACGAATGCCCTAATGAGGTAAATTGAAAAATTGTATAGGTGAAGTTTGTTGTAATAACGACGCAAGCGTCGACGATCGACTTCGTCCGTGTAGAAGTCAAAATCAATGATTCTTATGTTTTGCTATTTTTCAGCCTTATTATTACAATAAACCATAAAATTTGTACTCAATGATTTTTTGAAGAGCATGAATCTCAAATTTCATTAAAATCGTTGCTAATTTAAAGATTTTACCCTTGTGGGACATTTTTTATGAATCCTTTCATAGTGTGCGTCCGTATTTTACTGTCCGAATTTCACATTTCTACTATTAGCGATCATGGCAGTGCATGTAGACGCTACGGCCAGTGACCTATAGGCGCTCATAGGTCAGTCTTATCAGTTATTTAAGTTTCTAAAAAAAATGTTAACATATCATTAGAGTAAACTGATCGTTGTTAAGTTTCAGTTGTCTGATGCTGAGTCAAAAACAAAGCCTAGACTTACTGAACCGCAAGCAGATAGGTTTCCGTTGGAGTTTAAGATTGAATGTCCTAGTGAAGTGAGTCTTATTCCAGCATAAGAGTGATTGTGTTTGTGTTTGCACAATAAAGGTGATGGAAAATAATACACTTCATAATAGAGTGACCATAAAATGTTAGAGTCACGTAAGCCTTCTGCCTTGTAGCATTACGCTATACCTAGTACGCTTTTTTATACTAATTTATATCTTACTAAGAAAAATTTAATTAATTAAATGTAATTTAATGTACTTACGTAAATTGCTTGAGTTTGTGTTTTTGTATTTCTATACTAAATAGAAGTGGGTAGCTAATACTTGGTTATTGATTAAATAAATATTTAGGTAATTAGGCACTTAAACTTTTTTTTTCTAAAATACTGACGTGTGCTTCTGCCGACTGTATTTACTAACATTCTAAGAAGAATTACTTTCTAATATTAGAATTAAAGCACCTATATTTATGTACTTAGATATTACTAAAGTGTTCATGATTTTTCTATTTTCTTTTTGCAGACGGAGGTGCTAAAGATGATGCTAAGTGAAGACCCTTCGCGGCGGCCGACGGCGAGCGGCGTGCGTGCTCGGGCACCATTGTTCCAACAAACCGAAGAGAAGTACCATTTCACATTACCAACACAAGTGATCGCGTAAATACATAAAATAGCTGTAGAAGGTTTGGTAAGTACCTTATATTTTATTTGTCTCACATTCTTTTTTTTTTACGCTACTTTAGTTGAATAGTGTCATAACTTGTGTCACTTCAAATTTAAATGGACTAACAAAATATTTGTGTTAGTTTTCACACAGTCTGAAAAACTTACTCGAGACACTTGTTCGTTTTCCGACATAAGTACTGCTTCTCAATTCTTCTGAATATGTTGGTATGACGTTATGAAATTATATTTTCAGAATCAAAACAATTTTAGAGTATTTTTTATGCATTTTTCCCAGTTTTATGTTATTTGTAGAGTTAAGTTGTAATAATAGAATCTGAGATGGATTGTTTTCGTTTGTAACTCATATTTTTTAAATCATTTTGTAAAAAAAACTATCTGATTTGCATTTTGAGGCTTACTGTTTATTCATGTTTTAATTATTCCTATGAAATCAAGAAAAAATATCATCATCAACCTATAATATAATTTATGAAATAAATTGTATCACTTTTGTTTGTATGACCACTTTTTTTCTTACCCTCTCAAATTACAGTAGTAACGTCATTCATAAGTAATATTTCTTACTTTATGTAAAAAATTAAACGTAATTTAAATAACATTCTTGCTTTGACTATAAAACCAGACAGGTTTATAATAATTAATAATTTTGTTTTCTCAAATTGTGCAATTTTTTTTAAAGTGTGTTCTCGGTGAGTTTATGAATTGCAAAGAGGGTAAGAATTTAGTTTAAAAGCTAGAATTTAGTTAGAAGCAATAATTAAGTAAGTATGTATTGAAAAGGTAAGACTGTTTTTGAAAGAACGATGGTATTTTTGAGAATTTTGTCCTGATAATGTTAAAGCTACTTGAATACATGTTATACAGATTTTTAACCATTTTATCCTAATATAGGCGGTAGTTTTTTTTGTTAAATATCTCTGTCTTAAGGTTTAAAAATACCACACAAAGAAATGTGGGATCAGCTAAATTTTAAATTCATTTCGTTGACGTTTCGTTTAAAATTATCGAATACCTGACAAATTATTGATATACTTAAAGTCTATTGTTCTCACATGGATGTACCCGACCACAGAAAGTAAAAGAACAATTACATATTTTCATTTACTATTATAATGATGTATTTAAATCTGTAGTAACGTCTGTACAAGTAGTAATAGAGTAGATGTATAATTTTATAAATAGCTTTAAGCTTAACACTCGTTAAGAATCATTGTCGCATCACATGCATTATTGTAGTTTTATTAATAATTATGATCTACTCGTAATGCGTACTTTTTAGAACTTTGTAAGTTAAAAGTCGGATGAATAAAGTAATGTTGACGATATGTTGTTTTTTTTTATTTATTGACTACTGTCTTCTGCCTGCGACTTCGTCTTACGATAAGCACCCCCTTAGGGGGTGAATTTTCAAATATCCTTTCTTGATGCTTCCCTACTTTATAAAAGGAACCAGTGTGCAACATTTCAGGTTTCTGACCCTTATAGTTTTGGCTCTATGTTGATATGCCAGTCATTAAGCCAGATTATCCTTTTATATATTCTTATAGAACGATTTACATCCTAAATCGTTCTATAAGAAACAAAACGCAGTAAGTATAACATTACAATAACTTTATTAATAAATTAATTAATGTACAAAATATATCATTGCATTATATACACATCTCCTTTATTAATCACAAATTTAATACTTCTTCAATACAAGATAAATAAAATATTATACAATTATGAAAAATGCGATGTAACGTGTAAATAAACTATAATAGCGCCAAAGTTTTATTGCATGTTCTTACTAGTTTAAAATTAACTTTAATTTTGAGTGACAAACTGTTTATCTTCATTAAATGTTTGCATTTATTTAAAAAATCTCGGTAATTATGTCATCGCGACTTTATTATTTACTTAATTAAATTATAATGAGTAAATACTTGTACGTATGTAATACGAAAACTAAAAAAATCCTATACATTGTATCCATTTCATAAATCAATTCCAAAATGTTAATGTCAATATGTTTTCGTAATATTGGTCGATGTCTTACAATTATAAGTTTTCTATTAAAAGGTCACAACATTTAAGTATATAGGTACATCACTATAGTAGTAAGGATGGTACAAATTCTATTATTTGGGACTTGTCATCAAATCAGAAAATAAAAACAAATTTTACAAAATCGTCAATAGTTTTACATAATAAAATAGTACCTATACAATCTTAATTACATAATGATGAATTAAACAGCAATTATTTATTTCTGTTATTGGATTCATATGGATAACGGTATAAGTCTATGGACATAACTAAATTTGCAAACTTGCAATCTTGAAGCTGCATTTATTTAGTAGATTAACCCTAACCAGACATTTTATGATACCATATTTAGTGTTATTTTACATTTAACAAGTCACATGTCGGTAAAATTAAAATATATGTACGTAGGTTAAAACACATCACAAAGTTACAGATATTATTGATCGCAAACAATGAGAATTGGATAACTTTCATAAACATGCTATCTTTATGAAAGTAATCCTGTAGGTAGGTAATTCTAGTCTAGGGGGATTATATAAATACTTTAGCGTCAAGTTGACGTTATATAATATAATTAGGAATAATAACTTAATTGAAAACTTAAATAGCTGAAGTAAAAATACATGGAAGCTAATGCACTGATCCCATTGGGACACGGGTAAAGGACCATTCTACTTTTAAGAGCAGGTTTTTGTGTCCCCTCACAAAAAATCATGTAAAACGAATATAATATGGGGAAATATAAGAAAAATTCACAGTACGTGAAACTGCCACATTATTTCTTTAACTTCTGTTAACATTTCAATTTAAATATTGTATATAATTTAAAATATGAACGGTATCAAAGTGGAGTTTTAGGGTAACATAGTTGTTTTTCTCTTAGACAAAAACCTGCACTAAAAAGTAAAATGACCCTAAAAAATACAAAAAAAATTATAGGATCAATATCAATACTTAAGCGGGATGATTTATCAAGATACAAATGTCAAATAACGTCTTAAAATAGTGACAAGTGCTAATTATTTACATACAAAATCACAGTCAACTTCTATTGAAGGCATGCGTCGTATTGTTATTTTGCAAGAAGCTCGGTGTTTTCCCCTCCTTAACTACTCTTAAAGCTTGCAACACTTGAGCAGTATCCAGCTCTTTACTAGAGGCCTTTTCATTATCTAGACAGATTTCTCCCATGCGAGCGTTGAACTGCTCTAAAACTTTAACTCTATAGTCTATGGTTGACGCTACAGGGTTCGCCGTCAACCACAAATACTCCAAACAAGGCAGCTTACTTATATGCTGCACTTCTTCCACGTCCGTGACGCAGTTACAGCTCAAATCCAAGCTCTCTAAAGAATACAATCTCGAAAAACCCTGAAGAGATTCAACCCTGTTCTGAGACAAATCTATCTTAACTATATTACCTATTTTAGAGTGCCAGCTTTCGCAAAGGGAGAAGTTGTTCATGGACAGATTGAGGATCCTGAGTTCGTGAAGGCACGATACGTCGCATAGCTCCGTCAGCTTGTTAGAGGAGAGGCTTAAATGCTGAAGCTTCGGCACTAACTTAATCGCCCAGTCGACGTTCTTTATGCTGTTGCTTGCGAAATTTATTGTTGACAGTTTTTTCCATTTCTGTAAAAATAAAAAATATAATAATTTCTGATGCCTTTGCTGTTTATTACACATTGAAATTAAACAACTATAGCGTTATCTTTAGAATTAGACTATCGTCAGCTCAATTGTTAAGTTTTCTAAACGTCAGCAAATAAAATAATACGCAAGTTAAATTCTGTATACTCGTTTCATTCGAATTGAAAAACATTCATATTTTAATTTTTTTAAAGTATAAAAATCCTAATTGTAGCTAGATTACGCTGAGTAAGTGTTACTTACCTAAGTACCTACAATAATAATAAAAACAATGTTTACACTGACATTGACCTTGATTTTTTAAACAAAACACTGATAGCAACTTTCTGCTGATGCTATCTTTGCATTTTTGAGCTATATATACAATCTAATTTTCCTCGTACGTATGTAGTTTATATATATAAACTGTGCCAACATTAACATACCCAGATAAGTTATCGGTGAATTTAGCATGGCCCATTTAAGTATATTAGAATAAAATGAGCTGAGAGCTATGTCATTGATAATAAACGATGACGCCTACTAACACACGTGTCGATAATAATATTGTTTATTCATATTCTAAGTATATTTGAAATGAGACGGAAATCAATCACTGTAGTTTAGTCTAAAACTTTAGTCTAAAGCATAAACTAATTACGTGTTACTTTAGTAAGATATTTCAAGGACGTTAACAGTCTCAGAATTCCTAACATTCATGCATATAAGTATTTGTAGTAAAAATCAAATATCCAAAGTGCTAACTACTACTAACCTTCGATATTTGTCATGATCAAAAAATGCACAGTACCAAGGGTAGTTAGTACAAGAAGAATTTTTGCATTGCTATATCTATACATAATTATTATATCAAGATATAAATCTAAATGTATTTTAATCTCATTTTTTAGGATAAAACTGACCCATTGGTGAATTATTTATCGAGTAGTAATGATTTCCTGTTCAGTATTTTAGCTGTTAAATTTTAAAGGTAACTAATTATCAGAAAGTAATTATATAATGTAGATATTAGTCATACTTCTCAATTATTAAATGAAGGTCGCTATGCTGGTTTGTTATAGATAGTGACTCATGATACTATCCATTTGCATATTGTTTGCATAAGTGTTGGAAAATAAGTAAAAGGGAAATCATTTTACAGACAAACTTACCACAGTATCTGCTATGCTGGATGGGTCTTTATGTAAAATATCAACTAGCAGGAACTCATTCATTGAAACCACACTTGCGACCAGAACTGAGAGGCTTTCAAGTGTGTCACGTAGGCCACCTGAAAAGTATAAAAGTATATTATTTTTTAAATTCCTTACTTAATATACAATTTTCAACTTTTATATAAGTATTACTGACATTATCAAAATTTAGATAATAACAAGCTAAACTATGTGCATTTTGATAAGACTATCCATCTGTTCCATATCCATCTGTTCAAACTTTACAGGCACAAGTTTCAATGATACGTAATTATGAAATTAAAGTGTATTAAAAATAAAAACATCTTACCAACACTATCTATACAATTCATGGGAACACCAAGTATAGTCAATTCATGTAGAGACTTAAATGGTATAAGGTCGAAATGTAGTTCATTTGGAACCACATTGCTGGTCCCTAGTTTTTCATAGCTCCCTTCTATATTGAGAGAACGCAGTTGTGAGCAGAAGTCGAGTATATGACTAAAGTCATACATTTTGTCTTGTTTCTCCATTGATGGACAGGCAATTTTTAATCTTTCGCTTATTGCATGCAACTAGAATAAATTAAAAGGTAAATTTATTAATATGTGAACCCATATTTCTTCTCTCTTATTTAATTATATTGTATTGTATGTACATGTTATATAATGTTTATCCAATGTCTAATCAGTAAAAAATACTAAGCTCTATTATGGATTTATCTCCAGTTGATATAATTGTTAATTAATGTATTTTTATTTGTTTTTTAAACAAACAGTGCATACAAACCTCCATTGGACTGAATTTATGTGACTTCTGATTTTCCAGCAACTTATCACCTTCTAAAAACAAAGTTTTTGCCAAATCCTGTAGCAAAAAAAATATGTCGTACAAATGCAAGTCCAGAAAGTGGGCGAATTCGGTTGGCATCAACAATTTCAAGAAATTGAAAACATTTTTTAAATACGCATCTAACGCCTCTCGCCTCTGCTCTATAAACTTTGGAGTTTTGTTTCTTATTACTTTCTTTGGTGGTAAAAGTTCTTTTGCCACTCCATGGTTGGACACGAGTTTCTCGTGGAGTTCCACAAAGTCATTGTAGCGATGCAACACGTTCCAGTGCACAGGGCCGACTTTAACAGTTATTCTGTAGTATGTCACGTTATCCCTGAGGTTCGCCTCATCCACTAACACTGTGGCATCGTCCCTATGGTTTATGAATGACGACATTTTCACTATTTTTCACGCTGCTTCTCTGCCACGGAAGCGATATCATTTAAATAATTATTTTGTTTTTACATTGTGTGACGCAATGAAACGATAGACTTCCGCGAATTTACGCCTGCATTTGATATGATACTTTAGCTAATAGCTTAGCTAACTGACAAGTAGTGACAAGCGAAATTTGACAGTTAAGATACTTTACACGGTCCGTATTTCACTTTGCTAATATAAAAAAAATAAGGGGGTTTACGTATATTGATATTAATTAGGTAAGCAAAAGAGGCTCAACTAAGGGATTAATGGAACTAAATGGTACTCTGGATTGATACGTAAGCTACGTTTTTTAGTATTGTTTTATGATTTTATTTATTGATGTAAACATCAATAATTTTTTTTATGATTTTTGTCTTTGGATGCTTATAAAATTGCCGAATCCAAAATGACTACAATTTAAATTGTAACGCGTATAATTAAATATGTAATTACATTACTACCTCCTGGATTATCATCGTTGTTAAAACATTTAAGGAAGTGGGAAAGAAAAAACACATAAGTATTGTGAATATTTTGTTTATTGAATTCGGTTTCTAATTTCTAATGAATTGGACATGATTCGGGTTGACTTTTGGGAACTTAAGTTTGAAGTCAATAAATTAAATACGCACAAACAAAATAAATAGGTGCATCCATATGACTGAGGCTAGTTTTAACTGGCATTTCTTCTAAATTTTAATATATTGAACATTATCACATGCCAGTAGTCACAGTAAAAATTACATTTAAATTCGTCATTATTAAGGGATAAATTCTTTTTCGACTATTATAATATCTTTAATAAATAAAGCCGCTTCAGAGACGTGTTTGGCCAGGTTTCCATGTTAGGTATTTCCAACATAAGTATATATAAATGCGAAAAAATAATATAAGTAGGTAGGTACTTGTTTAATTTTTGCTACGATGTATCAATCAAAATTTGATCGATATTATTCATAATATAATACTTATAGCTTATAGAAGAATCGTCTCTGAAGTGGAATTAACAGTCTTATTGAGACGTTGGATTTATTATATTTATTACTGAAGAAAAGGACCAACATTAATGTTATCATTGAGGTCTATTTTTTATGAAATACATAGTCTCATTTCTCGACTTACGTAATACATTTATGTAAAATTAATTTCAAAACAGTTTTTTTTGCATTGAAATAAGTGACATATTTGTATTCTTTATCCGATTTCACAAAAAACTTATAATACACGCACAAATACTTCAATTATACAATAATATAGGTACAATTTGCGCTTTTACTCTCTCATAATTTTAATTTTCGTATAAAAAGATCTTTACATCCGTTGGACGGAAATGGACGTTATATGGTAAAAATATGGACAATTGTCCTAAAATTCCCCGAAAATTTGCGCAAACATTACAAACAATATTATTTTAAAAATGATAATAAAAGTACACAAACAAATATTAGAAAATGTTAATCGTTTCACGAAAATAACAAACACAATAATAAAATCGAAAATAATAACTATCAATTAAATATGGATGTCCAAATTTAATAAAACAATTTTAAACACTTCAGAATAAAATAAAATTAAAATCAAAGTTTTATATGATTCTACTGTCATATAAGTATTATTAAATTAAAAAGAAATATTAATAGTGTTAAAACACCCGTGGATACTGTCACTAGTTATAATAATAATTAAGAAATACTGTATATTATTATGTACAATAAATAATAATCCAATTTTTGAACATCATAAATCACAGTTCAAAATTACATTCATGGCATTTTTGTTACATTTATTAGAAATGGCTTTCTTAGCTTAATTATTTTAAGTTTAGCCATCAGTATTTTTTTTAATCTAGGCTGAGTTATTTAATTATTTTACCAGTACATCAATATTTTTAACAGACTTCAAGTATCATTTATTTTTGCTTAGAACGAATTTTCATAATTAAGCTAAGAACAACCTGACTACAGTCTACTCAATAAAGTCTAATAATTGGTAAGTAGGTATTTAATATTAAGTGTGATGCAACTTACAATCACTATATTTAACCTTAGAATTATTTTAAAAACACAGAATGCCATATCACTAAAGATTCAAATATAAAAAGTGTTCCTAAAACTAAAGGTTTTAAAGCAATTTCGATCCATATTTTATTTACAATAAGAACTAAGAACTTTATCTAATCACTTTAAGTAAAAGGCATACTACTTTACATGTAGCCATCACGGATTTTCTAACTACTTTATACTGACAACTTGGGACAAATTACATGTAGGTCCTAGTATTAATATACCTAGTATGGGTACTTGATATTCACATTTATACTCTTCTCCAAGGTACAGAAACAGCTGTTCCTCTTCATAACAGAGACATAGGGAATGCGGCTAAAGAAAACTATCAATTATACCTCGATACAACAACCTTACCTCCATAATGTTCGAAGCGAAATTAAATCGTTTCTTCAACAAAACTATGCTATTTACCAGAGTTTTTGCCGAGCCAGCAAGCATCTATCACAGTCATACATTTGTTAAGAGCGAAAAAGCAGGTGACAGTTGTTACCTGGCATGACAAAAACCTGAAACCATCTACGCTAAACTATTTTGTGCTGTACATTCGAGATAGCGCAGTTTGTCCTTTTGACATAATCGTCTGAACCTAATAATTTAACCCAGCGTAGAGTACATCATTGAATTGAAACGTAATGCAATGTCACACCTGAAGTCGCTAGACCCACTAGCCTATCTATCAATTTACACCAATCACAGGACAGTAGCTTGTCTCGCATTGGTGGATTCTATTGGGTGGTACCTTACGTCACTATCTGTTACGTCTCCAGTTTTAACTCCGTAGTATTATCATCGGTTCCCTTTATAAAGTTCAGTATAAAAATTTAGTTTTTTCTAAATGTATGAACTGGTGCGTCCTAGGTATATAACTATAGCTTAAACGTTTTATACACCATCATACATACGTATCAATAGACCCAACACTTTTCGCGCGCCAGGCTTTATCCCTCAGTCATAACGCCACCGTCCTGAGGTAAGTATCATCTTCGTAGTTCTCCGCCGCTAGTCTTAAGGCATGCTCTTCACATATGGCCGCTAATTCTTTCAGCCATTCGTCTAGTATAACCGCGTTGAGCACAGACCTAATGGCTATAGACTGATTCCAATACGCTTCTTGTGTGAATACTAATTCTTTTTGGGGCCTTGGACTGGCTTCGATTGCCAAAGGTTGTGGCACTGGGGATGCTGAAATAAAAATATGTGCTATTTTATTTTATTAGTCTTTACCAGTATCTACACTAATATAATAATCCAAAATTCTTTTACTGTTGGGAAGCTACACTATTCCCGTGTGACATAGGACATAGAATATCTATCGTATATATATATATCGTAGCTGGGGCAGGTCGCTGGTATATAACATAATCTGGAAGCTGATCATAAGTAATCAAGTGTTTATAAGGTATTTATTATTATTCTTTAATTATTATAAACGTAAAATAATAAAAAGAAATAGAAATGAAAAGATAATCTAACACTAAAGTGATATGACATTATTAAAACTACGTAATTGAAATATTTTTTATTGGCGATTTTACGGGCGTTTCAACAGCAGTTGGTTCTTGGTGTAGCTCATTTGTATCAATCTGAACTAGGGACTGACGGCGATTGAGACGCCAGTAAAATCCTTTAGACTTCACATAGAAATTACCAGAGAGTCTCCTCGAGAACATGTTGGTGAAGCTGGTGGAGATGCTCCGGCGCTTGCCCTCGGCGCGGCGCAGCGGCGACGCCTCCGCGCGCGCTAGGCTACTCACTTGCAGGCTACCTGGAATTAATAGTATTACTATTATTATGTATACTGTCTTTTACTTTCAGCTTTGTCTGCGTACGTTTTCTGCGTTTGTTTGCTGCGTGGGGGGAGCCTAAGTATGGTGCCAGGGTAGGCACTCCATACAACAGTGACACTATGCCTGTATGGACACGCCCGTGGTAGAAGTTGAAACTGAATGATTATTGTATATTACTATTTGCACCATTAGATGATTTCCACTAAACCATGAAATGCAAATTTAATGTTTTTTTTTAAGTTAAGTTCATCTTATTATATCATTTTTAAATTAAAATACCTTCATCATTAGTAGGTGCCCGCGACTTGACTAGCGATATTTCTCTCTGTATTAGGAAAACTCGCGCTTTGTCCACTAACGAAATCGTGTTGTCCAAGCCATCGGTCAACTCGTCCAATTCTTCCTTTAGTTTACTTAAAATCTGTGGATAGAGATAAAGTAATATAATTATAAAATTTAAGCTCGACATTTAATAATCCTCAATGTGTTATTATACATTAAACATCAAGCTAACTAACCTAGCTAGGAGAATAAGCCTTTAAGGGCTGCATCTAAGTTAAATTTATTTGATAAAAGGTAATGAAACCGGCCAAATACGAATTAGACATGTGCACGAAGTGTTCCGTACTATTATCTATGAGAAGGGAAAAAAAAATACAACATAGAAAATATACACAGCAGAAAATTTCAACTGGCTAATATTCACGGTTCATGAGTTGCAACCTGGTGACAGACGAACTATCAACGGAGTTTCAGTATTAGGTTCTACCTTTTGGGTATGGAACGGTAGAATCAACTGTTAGTTACCTACCTTATAGATTAGATAAGATTAGATTTATTTATTTCCCAAAATTCATACAATATAATTAGGTACATTTATTATTATGTCAAATTACATGTACTCATATTGAGATCGTCAAAAACAAAAACAAAGAACAATAAGATTAAATAATAATTAACATCAAAATTACAATAAGATTTTGTCATACATATAATGTCAAATAGGTATATTAACTGGGTGCCCCTTATATAGCATAACATTAATTGTCATATATTGAAAACGCATAACAGACTTGGCATAACAATATTATGCATAACATACAATATGCATAATTATAAAATGGCATACTGCTTAAAATGCATAATAATGAAAACGCATAATTTTAATTAGTATAACTTTATCTGGTATAACTTTAATATGCATAATAAAATAAATGCATAAACAAGGAGGCACCATAGTTTCCATAAAATGGAAAAGTCGATTATTGAGATACCGAAAATTATCTCAGACAGTTTTTCATCATAAATTATTACAACAATTCTAAAAACTTTCAATGGTTATTCTTAGACATATCATTTATTGTCGTTATTAATATTAATCATACTTGTCTTTATTCCAAAATTATCAGAAAAGTAGGTTAGGTTAGGTTAAAACTGCGACACTTGCAGGATCGATTTGCTATCAGAAAAGTAGATCCGTTTTTAAACATATTTTTTCATTTTATTGGCCCCAATAGATGAAAATAAAAGTACCTATATGTATGAAAACTTTTTTTTTTTCAATATTGAATATTGAAAATTTGGACTGCACACAAAAACATTTAAATCAGTTGAGGTTGTGAACAGACACTTAAACTTTTTATAATTTTTCATATATTTTATAAAAAAATATTTTAGGCTTTTTATTTTTATGCTAGTTTATCGTTATGTGTATTTACATTATGCGTTTTAAAATTATGCATTTTCAATTATGCTTATTAATGGTATGCTGATTTACAATTATGCTTAGAATTGTTATGCTACTTCAAATTATGACGATTTATTTTATGCGTTTTAATATAGACCCATATTAACTATCATAGATTTTTCTCATTAGTCGTCAATACAATTTGTCATACGGAATAATTTATATTTAATACAATTTAATACTTTTAAATAGACAATCAATAATTTATTTATATTTTTGAACGAATTCGTCAACAGAATAGAATGGATTTTCCAATAAAAAGTTCCTCAGTTGGTGCCGAAATGCTTCGTCAGACGGCACGTTCTTTATCACGTCAGGTAGGCGGTTATACAGATATATTTAATCTATTATGACTATTCAGGTTCAGGCATAAAATTAGTAAGTAACGTCTCAATGAGGAAGTCGATTCTAAATCTTACTTGATACAGTGAAGGCACGCTCGGCTGCAGCGCTCTCGAGGCGGACAGCAGCAGAGCAGGCAGCAGCGACGACGGGGCCGCCGCCAGTTTGGAGAGCGCACACGTCACCAGACAATTAGTCAACAAGTCCGATTCCAGGAGGGACGCCGCTTTCTTTAGAAGGCTGCTGAGTAATGGGCCTGCAAAAAATAAAAGGTTTATTTGAGTTTTTTTTTATCATGTGATAATTTCGATAATAGATAACTTAACAGAGAACAATATTATTTGAATTTCCTTTAAAACCGGACGGACAAGTGCGAGTCGGACTTGCGTATGATGGGTTCTGTATGTATAAAAACGGCAAAGAAAAACCACGTCTGTTGGATGGAAGCCCCCTTAAATACCTATTAATTTTATTCTGTTTTTTAAGTATTTAAAATAAATTATCTGTGAAAATTTCAACTATTGATTTGTAAATCACGTGATACAGCCTGGTGACAGACGGACAGGCAGCGGAGTCTCAGTAATAGGGTTACGTATTACTTTTTGGGTATGGAACTCTAATTGGGAAGTGGTGAACAATTAAGTATTACAATATATTACCAATAAGGGATTCGGCACTAGCTCGCCAACTTCTAATCAAGGGCATTTCCACATCATAATCCTTTTCACTTTCCACATTCAAATAACACATTTTGAACGTATCTTCAATAAATTCCTCTTCACCCTTGTATTCGTCATCACCGATCGACAAAAGACTATCGCGGTCCTTCTCTTCATTCACGTTTCCATCACCTTCATTTAGATTTTCATCACCTTCATTAACTTGTTCATCAGCTTCATTTAGCGACGTTAAACTGTGCGGTTCCTTTTCCGACGTGTCACTGGTTTTCAACGTATCGTATCCACTGGTGCAGATGGAAATAAGGCTGTCCTGCTCTTTCGTGGGTGTTGGCTCTATTTCTTTCGTCTCTTTCGTTGAGTTATTATTTGTCTCTCTCTTTGGTGTGGTTATGCTATCGTATCTGGAACTCCAGTGCGAGCAGGCAAGCGTTCGCGATACAATTTCGAATCTTGCGTCACACAAGTAGGCGTGGTAGTTGCCGAATAAAGTTTCGTTTGGGTTCTGAAATAAGATTAGGCATTAGGTACTAAAATACTTGTCAAGTGTAGACGATCTCATATGAACTGCTTTTATATTTAAGTACTACCATGCTCTAAAAGTTACTACTACCCTGGTCTAGAGTTAGACAATCGTCAGCTCAGTCGTGCTACGATTATGGAAACTGTAAATGTCCCGAAACGTAAGCGAATAAAATAGAATAGGTACGCGAGTTAAATCTGTTTATAGTTGTTTCATTCCAATGTGTAATATATACGCGAAGGCATCAAAATTATTAAAGTGTCATCACAGTAAGTACACTATTGGAACTTTACGAAATATAAACCTCATCGGCGTTGGATCAGTATGGCGGATAAGATTAATAATATACGCTTCTGAGTCAAATATGACCAGACTTACCCCATAGTTAATTTTGACGGCTTGCACCAAATTATTCATAGCAATGCCATCATGTACACCGTTCACTCTTCTCTCTTCATCTGTTTTAAAATCCAACACTCTCCTGCCACTCGCGGCCATCTCGTCGGCCCATTCCTTAGTCTTAACTACAGGTCTTAGACAACACCTAGGGCTTAAACTAAGGAAGGATACTGCGGCTTCTCTGTACGAGTCCGGGTCTGATATTTTGTGTCTGTGTGGGAGGGTCAAGTGGTGACCGTTGAGGAGGTACTTGTAAACCAATTCGATCATTACGTCTTCACAGTTCAAGTCTATCAATGTCTCCATTAATGATAAGGAGACCAGTGATAGCTGAAAAAAATATAAAGTTATTGTATAATACATACACATATTTATTAAGGATACCTAAATACTTTTACCTAATAATGTTCGGCTTAAATTAAAAATTAATAGTTTTATTTAAAAGCAGAAATGCATACTGTGGGTTTAAACTAAAAAAAAAAAAATCTCTAAATGTGCACATTTTCTAAAAGTATACTTCCCGCAGATTGAACGCTTTCTCGGTAAGTCCCTACATGTTTCTAAAAAGTACACTTTTTCAAAACGCACATTCCCGTACACTTTCTAAATTTAGGTGCTTAATCCAAGAAAGTTATCCTTCTAAACAAGTGTAGATTTAGAAAAACTGCACATTTTGGGAAAATTATTCTTAATATCCTAATCATCAACATACTATAAATATTTAGATTTCATTTTCGTAACCTCAATTCGATGTTTGCTTGCAGAGCAATCCCTAAAGAAATGCTTAAAGAAAAGTTAAAAAATATAACGTAGCGTCACCAACCTGTGTGTTACCATCCAATCTCATGAGCATAACGTCGATCAGCCTGACTCCATCGTACTCGTAGGTGAAGAGGAAGTGCAGGACCGCCCTGAGCAGCCCCCGCTGCGTGGAGCACCGCAGCACCAGCTCGAGGTACGCCATCGCCGCCGCCTGCTCCGGGGCGCCACTCTGCAACGGCGCTTTCGTCTACGATCGTGGTTTCGGTTAGTGGGGCTTCATACTCGAGAGCGGTTGAGTGATGGTCGTTTGTAATCGTCACTAATGTTATACTAAAGTGAGTTTGTAACGCTTACATCCCTACTAATATTATAAATGCGAAAGTAACTCTGTCTGTCTGTTACGCTTTCACGCTAAAACTACTGGACCGATTTAAATGAAATTTGGTACAAAGATAGTCTGGAGCCTAAGAAAGGACATAGGCTACCTTTTAACCGACTGCAAAAAAGGAGGAGTTCCACGCGGACGAAGTCGCGGGCAGAAGCTAGTAAGTTCATAATAGGGAACGTTGCCCTTTGGGTACGTAACTATCATGGATAAAACAGTGTCTTCGATAAACCGATTATGATTAATTGTTGTATGTATATGTTATTTTTAATCACGTTTTCGTGGGACAATTGAATTGTCCAGCGCAGCTAGTACAATGTTAGAGGAAAATATAATCTACGAAAAATGTAGGTATGTATGGTAACGTATTAACTAATGGAACTACATAAAGGGTCTTTTATTTAACTATATGAATAAAGTACTTACATTGGTTATTTTTATAGGAATTACTAAAATTTCCCAATACAGTACTATCTATATATAAAAAGCAATCCCTACATCCCTTGGTTACGACATAATTTGAGAAATTTTACCGATTTTTTTTGGAAAGGAAAAATATTTTTTTTATAGGACGAAATCGCAGGTCACAAATAGTTATTAAATAATTTAACAGTTTATATAGATCGATATTGACGGATATATATAAATTTAAGTAATTAAAGTCAAACTTACAAAACAACACGTTTAGCTCACAAATATAAATACAAAACACACAATTAAGCATAGCATATAATAATATATATTATAGCATACCGTCTCTCAACCGCTATGATATGAACCCGTGCGTCCAATCCCGTGCGAGTATGAAAGCCTCGTGTCGCTACCACCAATCACAGACCAGTTGTAATATCTCTGTCTCTGTCTTACTTATGGATGATGATATGATATTAAAAACAAATTACTGTTCTCTTTTATAGTTGACAAGCACGCACTATTTTAAACCAACAGTAAGAGCATAATATGGGACCGTTGAAGTACCTATTACGTAAGATGATTTATAATTATTTATCCCCCAAAACCAAACAAAACTTTCCCCCCCCCCCCCCCCCCGCACCCTACAGTGCTTACGTACGTAATACTTGAACGGACCCTATGTCCCAATCACACGTAACTTGGTAAAAAGGGACAGATGATTTACTTCCAGTTTAATATAGTCCGCGCTGATAAATTCTTTATCAAAAGGTTTTTATTTATTAACAAAAAAATTGTAAGAATGAATTTGATTATATAGTTAAAATAACTTACTTAGATTTAAGTAAACCATTATACCGTCACAATTCTAGATTTTGTATGGTACAATGATTGCTGTCATAAGAGAAAGATATTACAACATAGGCTAATTTCGAACTAATTCGGAGTAAACTAGTCGAAGCCAACCTCAATAAAGTGAAAAAAGTACCAATAATGTAATAATTAGTAAATTGTTCTGATTGGTAAAAACAACTGAAAAAAGTGTCTTTGCCAATCATTATAAAACACACATTTGAATAATTTTGCATTAAACTGTCATATTCTTACAATTTGTTATAATTAGTTTTTTTACCTGCATCAACTGAAAGAAAATCAACAGTTAGTATATTTTTTATTTAAACATGGATACTATATTTTAATATAGTGCAGAAATAGTAGGTACCTAGTGCATGTTAAGGTATTTCAAAAGTAATTTAAATAAAGTAGGTAAATCTAAATGTAAAATTAGTTATGGCCGTAAATACATAAATAATAAAAAACACAAACAAACTCCCCATAAAAAAAAACATCAGATAGACAAAAAAATGACGATTCGAACAGATTTTTGTCGGTAGTTTTGCAAACATTTTTTTAAATTATCACTGAAGTATTATTTGCACATTGTAAAATAAAGCTTACGAACACAATATAGGGTTTATTTTACAATATCCATGTAATACTCGAGTAAATAATTATGTAACGAATGAAAACATTGTTTCGAATACTTAGCCTATCAAATAATTTATCCATCGGATAAGTGATAACGTCCTTTAAATTACCTTTTTAACTGTTACAAAAACTGCATAAAACTTATTCGAGATTTAAATTTACATTAAGTAGTTGAAAAGTTCACGAGTAGTTCATAGTCTCTACTATACTACAAACTAATGATGAATTAAACTTTAATAACAACTGCCTTAGAGTCGAGTTTGGATCTTCAACAAAAACAACCGACAAAAATCGTCATAATATATGGATGACTTAAGCCCCATATTTTTCCCAAAGCGATATATAAATATTTATCTCACCTGTAGCAACGCCGGGCCCATCACAGGCACAAGGAAACCTTGGTAAAGAAGATCTAAAAGTTGCTTCTTGATGGACAGATGGGCAACCTAAACAATTAATAGCAGGTCAAACGATTGCCCAACAAGCAAGAAAGTACTTACAGCGTTCTCAATACTACATTATTATTCTTTATTAAACTTGTCATGTGCATAAAACGACGTATTAAATGGAAATAATTTATTTCTATATCTATTTTATAATTAAGTAAGTTTTGCACGTATTTTTCTAACAAATAAACAACTTGGTACATCGCGCATATATTGATCTAATCTATGGGTACTAGACAACTGATAATAACATCCAAAGTTAAGTTTTAAATGTTCGTAATCATTACAGAAACAGCTGTACCTCGTTGGATTCGATTCGACCTACTCTTTCTCAGCCGTAATATAATCTCAATCACTCATTTATTATAACAGATAATTTAATATTTACCTGGGCAACAGCGTTGCAGAATTCCAGCGAATCGATGAAGAGAGTCAACTTGTGCACTTTGTTGACGTCATCGGGGGTCAAACGGTAGATGTTGTCGCCGAGAGTCCGTGGCAACAAAGAATACAGCCCGCTTAGTCCTAGAACAATTATCAAAACATGAGATAAACCAACTTTACCGCAGACGTTCGACATATAATTATTATTCGAATCAGAACCTAATCCTTCACGATATCTTGTTATTTTCCATTTTGAGAACTAAATACAAGGGATCAAAATCCTAGTAGGGAGTGCTGTAATAAAACTAAGGATGTTTATTATCCCGCCTTATTGAAATTAGAGTCCAATAAAATCATATTATCTATTAGAAGCTTGTTTCAAAGTTGAAGGATTAGTAGGTACCATTTTGTAGGACATAAAAAATGGTGCTACTTGAAAATGAACTGTATTCCAAGTGTCTAAAGTCAAAAAAGTGTAAGCAGCAACAGGTAAGTCTTACCGACATTCGGTTAGTTATGCGTCCACATTTACGTAGAGGCGTAAAATTATACCCATAGCAAGTATTACCACAAAATATATTTACCGTCCAAATAATGGGATATGAAAGTCAACTTTAATACAAGGGTATAAGGTTCATACCAGTAGCAAGTACAGGGCAGGTGAGTCCTTCTAGCATGCATTGCGCCAGTTGTTCGCAGCGCGCTGACATGTTCGCGCACAGCAGCAACGCATCGCGCGCCGCCGAGCCCGTGGCTCCTTCGCGATGCACGAAATTCAGAAGGAGACGGGCTATTATGAAACTGAAAAAAAAAATGTATTAGATAAATGGAAAAAATAATATCCGGTAGTGTTTTAAATCTTTGATTCTTTGAGACATTTTATCTTTAAATGAAATAGATTTTTTTACTAGATAGTCTTGGATACTTCACACAAATTGATCGAGTACCAAAATACATATATAACAATATTTTTTGTATAGTTTACGGCCTGTTTTTCTTGTGGTCAGTGTCCATGACTACAAGGCCGGAGGTTGCGGGTTCAAATCCTGCTAGTTGTCATGTCAGTGTGAATCAGTGTGATGAACTCGACAACCTGCGCCTGAGTCTTGGATGTTTTATATGTGTTTATTTGTTGTACCCATAGTAAAAACTCTGCTTAGTTTAGGACTAGACTAGACCAACTGGTGTGTATTGTTCGTAGATTATTATAGTATTGCAAAATTTACTTACTCTGGTTTCGACTCGTTTTTCGTGTGATTCATTAAAAAGAAAAGGTCGATGAACTTGATATTTTGCATGAGAGCAACGCACAGCTGATTCAGTACTGTCACTAATTGATCTGAAACCAATACCTTATTTGAAAAAAAAATGTAATAGCAACATGCTTGTTAAAAAATAGATATATTACATACAAGTTTAAATCAGTATTAATTGTATCGCGCAGCTCTAAATAGGTTACTATATCTTGAGTGCGTCACAAATAGGTCACTCTAATTAATACTCTCAGACTTATCATTGAGTGTGATAAACGGAGAATATTCATAACCCAGTTAATGTTTCGCCTTGTGCTTGTAAATTAGGTTATACGACTAGCACGTAAAAGTTATGTCACGAGATATTATCTGTCACTGTTGTCGCTCTCTCGCTCATTGCAAAAGTAATTAGTAAAAAGTTATGCGTAAAAAAAATAAATATACGCGTTGACTTGAGAACCTCCTCCGTTTTTTTCGTCGGTTAAAAAGAGAGATGCTTCTTTGCGCAACAAAAACTTTGCTTCCTAGCTTCAATGGGTATGAAGACATGGCGACAAGAGAAATAAATGGAAAGGTGGAGGTTTAATATATATTTTTATAGCCTATGTCCTATCTCAGGCTCTACACTATCTGTGTACCAAATTTAATTTGAATCGGTTCATTACTTTCAGCGTAAAAGCGAGACCGACAGACAGAGTTACTTTTACATTTATAATATTAGTTAGGATATACAGGTTGTTTTCATGTGCCAAACACTCTGTATTTGGCAACCCTACGGAAAAATATGATAAACAGCGTATTAGGTGTTCCGTTATTGCATCTTTGTTATGTTGTTAAATTATTGTAAGTTTATTGTTTACCCTGTATTATTGAACTTACTTTCTAAATTAGGCGAAGTTAATTCGTTTCTGAAACCGTTGAGCAATTTCAGCAGCGGCCTAAGAAAAGGTTCTGCGGCTATCACCTGAAAAAATAATCAATGTTAAATTTCATAGAAATCGTCGATATTTTAAAATTATATTTTTTTCTTGGCTATGTGCTTAGACTTATATTTGGCAAAATATAAACGATGAAAGGTTTTATAATTACCTGTGAACTGTAATGGCTGACCAGAATCCCGAATAATTTTAGTTGCTCCAACCGCACTGCATTTTCGTATCTGAAACAAAATAGACAGTGATGTTTAAGATTTATTACTAACACTAGCGACCCACCCCGACTTCGCCCAGATCCCTTTTTTTATAGCCTATGTCACCCGGGAATAGTGTAGCTTTCCAACAGTGACAGAATTTTTCCAATCGGTCCAGTCCTTTAGGAGCCTATTCAATCCAAACAAACAAACTTTTCCTCTTTATTATATTAGTAAGTATAGATTAACTAAAATAATGTAATTTCTTTACATATATATTTTCTACTATTAACCTTGTAACTGCTCTGGTAGGTACTTAAATTAGTAAGTCTAATTGTACTTGGGTTAATAATAATAAGCTCGAGCGTCAAAATGAAGAATGGTTAAAAAGTCTCATTAATGTTGTTTTAATTTTTAATATACATAGCTATTTAATAAAAGGATACATACAGGGTAGCTTGGATGATTCAGTTTAAAATTTTATACAGGTGAAACCGCGGGGTATAACTAAATAATAAATTCCATTTGATAACTATTCAATTGTCAAGATGCGTAACAGATAAACGCGCATTCATATTATTATCTATAATATTAGTTACAATTCCAATAGTCGCCCATCCTGTGATAAGATTTAATTGGCTTGATAACGATCATTCAACTCAAGAACTAATTGTAGCATTTGCAAGTAAGTAATTTATATGTAAAGGAAAATTCACTCATGCTGAAGATTTTTTTCGAAATAAATAAATACATGGTCAGTAAGTACATATCGCATCACGGTTTTGATTTATGTTGTTACATTTCTAAATTCGGTCATCCGATGCCGTAATTTGTAATTGAGAAAAAATATTAAATGATGAGTAGGTACATAATATAATAAATTATTAGAGTATGAAAATATCCCCTTATACGTCGTCATAACTGATTTCATTTATAATTCATACTTAATGAAATATGAAACCATATTAAGTACGGTATACAACTAAGTACCTACTGTGATTGATTGTTTCAGTAGACGCCATACTTTGAATTGATAATAAGGCGATAATTAGAGATAATAGGCGCCTGATTGCAAATACGTGAGCCCGGTCATATAAGAACTGCGATATCGTGTAGGTACAAATATTACCCATAGAAGAACCTATGGTAGCAAACGTTGCCAATGACAACATTCGACGCGGTTTATATGAGCGTTATACCAAACCTCACGAGGATTGTAACTTAAACAGTGTTCGTTACAGATCGCATGCAGCATATCAATTACAAGAGGAAATACTACGATCTATTTGTAAACACAAATAACACGCCACGTATATTAGCTGCATAATACACATATTTGTACAAGTGACAGGTAAACGTACCTTTTGCAGTCAATATAGCCTAATACATAATATAAAATAGAGTAAATAAGTTAATATGTACCTAATAAGGTTATTTAAAACCGGTGGTCATAATAATATTTTAACTGTTCTTTTTTTTATTTGTCTGGAAGCTAAGTAGTAAACGATCTTAATCAGGTTGATTAAGATCGTTTTTCGCTATGCGAATTGAGTAGTCGTGTTATGTAACTACTTGTATTTTAATCGACACTGGTACTACTACATTAGATTCATGTAGTTAGACGGAAATATACTTCCAAGTAAATACTGCTTCCTAAGACATTTTCTTTGATTCAAACATCGAGGAAACAGTTGAGCGTCATGCATATGGAACGCCACCCGATAAATAACAAAAATAAAACACCGCACGAACAGGAAAATGGTCATAAAATAATTACCTATACATAAAACATATGCTTGAGTGACCTGAGATTTTATCGTGTCTACTAAGGTAAAAAATATTTATGTCAAATAATAATAATTTAATTAAAAAAACTCGATCAACCGGTAATGATAAGACTAGGCACAAATAGATATTGCTACTAATGTCACAAGATTACCTAAATATAAATTAATATATAAAAATATTCGACACTTATCCGATAAATATTATGTGTTCTTACCTAAACATCAATTCATAAAATGACCATGGTTCAGAGGAAATTAGCAACATAATATATCGCAAACTGCATGACCTATATGACTCATTTTGATGATAGCAAGCATTGTAGTAACGTTGTTGTCAATATAGTACCACTATTCATAACAAACGTAATATACTGGCAAACTGAACTACTTATAGTTTAAAAGTAAGATAAAACAATGAATGTAATGATGATCTCACAGATAAATACCAACATCCAATGCCAGGTTGTTATATATACATTATTAATGCCTGCCATTAATTTTTGACAAATTTTAAAAACAGAATGATCTTAAATACTTGTCAAAATGCAAAAGTAATATGAAAGGTACATACTTGCCAGTGCAGTTCCCCCATTCATACAGCTTGTCTAATAGATTTTCACTCAAAAGATGCTCGAGACATGCGGCTGAGCTGGACACTGAATTAATTTCTCTTGCTCTAGCTTCCAATACCAGAAGGGTGGCCAATTGTTCCAGGTGGTTGACAACGCCCAGGACATCATCATGCAAGTGCTGGGGCTGCAAAAGTATTAATTTTAATAATTTAACAAACATTATCAGAGCTTCATTTGTTTTTTACTATTTTATAAGTGGCAATTAACACTTTAAATAAATATCATGAAAATTATGTTTTGCCATAAATCATTTACATTTAATTTGTCAGTGATCAAGAGAGATACCAAATAAGAATAAAAAAATTAACTCATTAAATATATATTTCAATGTATGAGAACTTTAGTTATCAACTGACTTTGATATTAATTAACACAATTCCTAATTGTGAAATCCACATTGACAAATGTATAGATAGACCATTTAAACACCTACATAGTTGAATTGAACAACTATAAATGGATTTAACTCACATATTTTATTTTATTGGCTGATGTTTCGGAACCTTTACAGTTTCCATACTTAATCATCATGACTCAGCTGACAATAATCTAACACATTATTACCGATTTTTTATTGTTACCTGAGATTTAATAATAATGTCATGAGCCTGCTGCCAGTGCTTGCAGAAGGAGCTGTAACAAGCCTGGGGCTCATAGTCATGTCGTGGGTCCAGGCTCCGTGACAGTTGTCGAGCAAACGATAAGGATGTGGTCCTTAGCCAACTCATTTTTGATAGTTTAGGTCATTGGGAGCACTGAAACGCAAAAATTATAATAACTGGACTGTCAGAATTTGTAACAACTTCTTCGTTATACAATAAAAACTTTTACTGATAAAAACTGCTACAGTAAAAATGCAAGGAAACATAGACCACCTAATGAATTGCTAAATAACTTTTAATTATAATGTGAATTACTTTCACTATCTGTCATAAAGTAACTAACACAATGTACTATGGAGAGAAATCAGATAACTGTGAGAAAACACTTACAACACACTAACAAAAAAGGTACTTCATACCATCCCATACAACTCCTATACAGAATTCAAGTATTTTATGATGCAAATGTATGACTAACATTGTGTAGTTTTACAATGAATTACAGATAAGTGAATTTAAACAATAAATATTTTATTTACATAAATAGGATATCAAAACTTTAGAACTAGTTCATAATAGATAAGAGTTATACATTATGCATTTAATAAAATATGTATCAAGATCAAGCTCGATCCGTGATGAACCTTGACATTACAAATTCAAGCAGCATTATTTTGATATTTAAAAAATATTACAGTGTAGCACCTGTCCTCATTTTAATAATTTCCTTATATGTAACATGGAAGGATATATAAATGGTGTAGATACACATACCTTATGGAAGGATCTCGAGTCGAAAATAGATGCAGCAGGCCACAAAATAAACCACAATAACTACATGATACGCAATACGTGAATTATGTCATCTACCACTTCAAGGTAGCTTACCTCAGGCACTTCTTATTAACACTGAAGTACTATTAATTATTATCGAAACAGTTTGACATAAAGTTTCTTTTAAATATGAGCAAAATTGTTAAAAAACTACGGATTCGTAGAAAAAAGAATGCAAATAACACATCAGCCCATGACAGCCACTTACAGATTACATAGATAATAAATGTAGTAATCTGATAGTTGCCACATTAAAATTAGATGATAATAAAAATATCTATTGCAATTAAGAATGTTTTAGAAAATGTAATACAAAATACAGGAGTTGATTTTTAGTCGAGTACGGTTTGATTTCAGAAAATAAAATGTTCATATTAAAATTTGCTAATTTTAAATATATAGCAACACTGTCATTCTGCACTAGTGACCGATAGATGTCGCTAGCACGCTTAAAAATTAAACTTTGCCGGCTTTCTCACGAAACACATACACGGTGGACAGATGGCGCTATTATTATATTTTATTTCATGAAAATAAAATGGCATGATTTTGGTACCTACCTGATTTGTTTTAAATTTGTATAGGTAGTATATTCATTCTATTTTTATTTATTTCCTAGGTAACCTACCTATTTCACAATGACAAGATCGCGTGTCATTAAGTAGTATCCAGGGATTTGTTACCTGCCTACCTAGTTAGTTACTTAAATGAGGTGATATTTAAATACGCTTTATTAATAGAGAATAAAATAAAATAAGCGTTTCTATTTAATATATTTTAATAGGTCAAAGAAAAGGAATGATGCATCACAGTGATACCAGAAGCAGTGAGGTCAGCAGCAGTAAAGTCACGTCAATTGCTTCAAATAAAAGGCCGACTCCATTGGATTTCGACGAGTTTCTTCCATGGATATTGACCCAAATGAACACTTCAATTGGGGCCTTTGTTACAAGATTACATCAAGGTCTTTCATTACTTAACCATTTCTGGTGGAGTTATTTTTTATTCGAGTACCTAGATATCAGTACCTATATACTTACCTACAAAATATGGAAATCTTATTTCTCATATTATTCACGTCGAGGATAGTATAGTAGGTGTAATTCCTTAAACAAGTTACCTACCTAATTCGATATATATATATTTTACGTAGCTCTCTAATTACCTAATATCGGTTTAAAGTTACTAGATACCTAGATACTAACATCAAGTCTTTCTTTACAGAAGAATATCATCGCAAAGACAAACGGGTCAGTACAGGACATTCGAGATTATCCCATGGGAGTAAGTCGAGACACTTTGCCGAATCAGCGATACACGATAAACACGCATCAGTCCAGACAAGCGCAATAAGAAAATCTGCACCCATCAGTATTGACCACAGAGACATAGATCTAACTAATTTAGTGCCACTAACCGCATTCTATGACGGTCGAGGATATCTCACCGAAATAGCCATCATCGGTTGCCCTTTCCCAATATCCCGTACGTTATTCAAAGCTATATCGCTCTGCTTACCATTTCATGCACTGCTCAACAAACTGACTGTCAGTAAAGGAGGTCTACATGGTCCCATCGTATATGAAATCAGCAAACTTCTACCATTTTCACACTTAACGGACATCTGCCTTGATAGTTCCTACGTAGCTGAAGGCAATTATTACCTTTTGTTGGAACAAAGTTCCGAGTTGAAAAATCTTTCATTGAATCGATGCAGTATCGATGATAAAGTGTGCAAAGAAATCGCTATTCGCATGGACTTTCGAAGTTTCGCAAAAAATCTTCGTGTACTTAGTTTATCATCTAATACTATTACTGATAAAGGGGCTGAAGCTCTCGGAAACGCTTTGAGAACGAATAGACACCTGTTACATTTAAATTTATGCGGTAATAGAATAACGAGCGTCGGAGCTGCATGCATTTTAGACCATTTGGTCGAATTTCCTTTTACATACGATGAAATATTGGAAAAGAAAATCAGAAGAAGAGAGTACCTTGAAAATAAGGCGGATACAATAGACAAATGCACGGAGGAAATTTTGTTTCATCAAAAGAATGGAAACTTAAATGCGAATTCTAAGACATTTAAACCCGGAAAAGCCTCTAAGCGTACACAGAAAAAATCTAAATTTTCTCTGTCAGAGACTGTTCAATGGACAGTAACAGATATAATGTCCGAAAACTCTGAAGAAAGTAAAGAAAGTGTTGATGACCCATTTAGTCCTGCTAATGTTCTGATTCGAGATGGTTATACATATTCTACAGGAAATTTGACTCTTTGTTCTTTGAATCTCGGATATAACTATTTAGATTTCAGTTCTATTGTAAAGATACTCGAAATATTGAAATATCAGAGTAGAAGATCAAGGTCAGCTAGGTGTACTGGATTGTTAAGGATTGTATTTGAAGGGAATCGGCTACCAAATCACTGTTCGGAGTATGAAGATATTACAAAGTATTTGAATCAGGGCATGATTCATGGTGTTTCATCACCAACCCTGGCACTATCACAAAAATCAAGGATGAGAAGGACATCTTTCAAAGATTAATATTTATTAAATAAACGGGTCGTATTGTTATCTATTTAGTCAAGTTTTAAGTTTTAGACATAAAATGCTTGAATTTAAGTTTTAAAAAATGTAGGTACCTGCCTAACTTAATGAGGGCCACCGCGTGTCAGAAATCCGCTAGATGCGCTAGTGTAGAATGAGGTCTAGCTGTCATGTTCCACCAATGAGAGGCAAGCTACTGGCCTGTGATTGGTGGTACATGATAGCTGAACCTCATTCTACACTAGCGCATCTAGCGTATTTCTGATACGCGGTGGCCCTCATTAGGCAGCCGCAGTGGGATCACATCATATTAGAAGTTAGATTGCATGTTTATGTTTTTTTATTTATCCCTATTTAAGTGCATTTAACTAGGTAACTTTGAAAGAAAATGTTATTGGTTAATATATTATTTTTAGTTCGATAGGTATAATAAACATGGTACTAGATAAGATAAAGGTTTTAGTTGGATACTTAAATGATTAGGAGTTATTTCAGATCTTTATAAGTTGGTTATTACTTAGTTAGGTAAATGTTTTTTTAGTTTATGATAATTATATAAGTAGTTATGTTATGGAAAAAGAAATAAGTAGGTACCTAGTATATTTTATAAGTACTTACCTACGTTGTTGTACTAATAAGATTTTAGTTTTTATTTAGTTTACTATTATTTGAAATTGCTTAGATAAGTAGCAAATCTTACATAGATTTTCAAGTCGATGAACAAGTTAATTTTACCTACTTAGGAACCTTAAAAATATATTATAATAATTTATATGGGAGTAATACGAGCAACTTTATTTGTTAATGTAAAATTATATTTAATAAATAAATTTTTTGTTTTTCTTTTTAGAAATGAGATTTTATATAATGTATACCTATATGGTCCGTGTTTAGCATTAGTGTGTCAACCCACACCAAGGTAGTTTTGAGAAATCGGCGTTTAAAGTTTTTTTAAAACAATCTTCTTTTTCAGCTTATTTTAAGCAAAAAAAGTATTGATATGTGGTATCATTTTTTTTGTTGAAATGCATAGATTAAGGATATAAATGTATTTATTATAATAAATTCATAATTTAAAAGAAAAAGCAGAAAAATGGTTAATGCTTAATGGCTATAAGGTTTATTACATTTAGCATTTATGTGCTAACCCACATAACACTATGAGAAATTCTCATTTGTTGTTTTAAAATACATATTGTTTTACACAATGTTATGAAATAAACTACTAACGTATTAAAACTTTAATGTTTTTACTTATTTATGGAGTTTTTATTGTTTTAACATGTTTCAAATAACATTATAAGTTCTAATAATTTCTGATGCCTTCGCGGTTATTACACATTGGAATGAAACAACTATTAACTATCAACTCGCGTATTTTTATTATTTTATAATAAAAATACGCGAGTTAAATCCGTTAATAGTTGTTTCATTCCAATTATAAGTTCTGCTAAAAATGTGAAATAGGTACAACAAGTTAACACTTATAGTATTTCAATTACTTAAAAATCTTAACCAAATTGATTTATTATTATTATTTTATCATATTGAATTAGACCAATAATATATACATCCGTACCTAAAAGCTTAATAAACCACCTAAAAACCATTTTTCGAAGAGTTGATAAATTGTGGAGACAAGTCGGTCTGCCATTCTATAATATTATTATGTTTAACATTCTAATTTTTGTCACACACGTTTTAATCTAATGATGGATATAAAAAAATATCGGTTAAGTGCGAGTTAGACTCGCGCACCAAGGGTTCCGTACTATAAATAACCTGTAGGTAGGTATATATTTTTTAATTATGTCATTAAAAATGTATGGTTTACGTATTTTTTTCTTTATGTGTGCTATATAACGTTACCTCGTACTAAATTAATTCAAGATCCTTAATTCACGAGGAGTACCCTGTAGGTTTTGATTCCCTAGCGAGTGTTGAAAACTTTTGTCAATATGCGGCATAAACGGCGGTTCTTTTGATTGCGTTGGCGATTTTTTTTTGTTTTACAATTCCAAGGGACGGTAGTCCTAAGTATTCAATATTACTCTGAATTTTAGTTTGATACCTACCTCCACGCGTTACTGAGGTAAAGGATCACACAGACAACAAAGTAATCCTGTAAAGGTTCCTTTTTTTTCCCTTTAAGGTACGGGAACCTAAAATATGTATTGATTTTATTTAATATGATAAAAATAATAATAATAAAAAAATAAGTTTGGTTAAGATTTTTAAGTAAGTAATTGAAATAATATTTAAGTGTTAACTTGAACCTATTTCTCATTTTTAGCAGAACATATAATGTTATTTGAAACATGTTATACAACAATAAAAACTTTAAATAAATGGGTACCTACTTACATTAAAGTTTTAATTCGTTAGTTGTTTATTTTATTACATTTTCTAAAAATGTTTGCATAATATGTATATTCGTTTTAAAACAACAAATTAGAATTTTGCATTAATGTGTTAGGTATGTGGCATAACACATTAATGCAAAAATACAAATCTGACATAGGAAATAAGCAATAATGTGTTATATGTGGCTTAACACATTAATGCAAAAATACAAATCTGACATAGAAAAAAAGCAATAACCAATTTTGTGCTCTAGAATATTCTACGATTTTTTTTTTATAAAATGGATCGCACTACCGTATTCCTCATGATCTATTTAATAAAACTGCATTCATAACTCAAAACCCGATTTTTTTGTGGGTTAACACACGAACGTTTAACACGGTCCAATATATTAGTACCTATATATTTTCTGAAATAAAGGGCAAACTGATACATCTACGTGAGAGAGTCATGGAGTAGATATTTTGTTACTTAATTCGGTAAGTATACTTAATTAAAATTACGTATAAACTTACGTATATCTAGGCTAGGGTTGCCATAAGTGTAAGGACTCGGACCGGGACATTTCAAGAAAATCTAAAAAAAAAAAAAAAAAACAAAAAAAAAAAAAAAAAACACGGAACTTGACTATCCACGTTAATGTACATTAAAAAAATCCAACCTTAAGGGTAGGAAAATAGGGGATAATTATTTTTTCACGCACTGATTGTATCGTATGACCAGACGTAACTTTTTACAGAGTAGTCCCTTTTTGATAATTCTTTTTTTATTGGATAGGGCATACCTACCTCAAAGTTAATCCCATAAATAAAATTTGGAAAAAAGAAACCTACCGTAAGGGTGGAAAAATAGGGGTAATTTATTGTTTCACTAGCAAGGTAGGTAGCTATTTCAAAAGTAATTATAAATGAAGCATGTCATAATTTGTATACATTATGGCCAAACACAATTACAAATTAATAACTAAATAATCAATTTAACTGTCGAAAAAAACTAAAACGTAACAAAGAACAATACTTAACGCACTGAAAAGAAAAAAAAACTATGTAGTGCGCTATTGTTTTTTGTTGCGTTTGAAGTTTTTTTTTTCGGTGGTAATTTTTTTTTATTTATATAATAATATTCGATTTTTTTTTTATTTTAACGCTTCTTAGGTCTAGTTTTCTCAAGAAGTCAGGTATCATCTGAATGTATAAAATCGATATAAAATATCAATGCATTAGAAAAATCGATCTTGTATCAAACATCTCTAAGTCACATAGTGGGCTTGATAGCATGCCATTGATGCGCTCTTGCTCTGTCAACGCTGAGAGTCTGCGATCTCGAAATGCGTTGACACTGTTAACGTAAATTCGTGAAACGTGAACGGACAAACTGTGTTAGCGCTTACGTCGTTCTATCCACGTACGGCTAATCGTACGCTAGTTAGAACGTGTTTATTGGAGGTATATTACTGTTTACCAAGTCCAGCCCCCTATTAAATAACTATGATTTTTAAACCGGGACAATTTGCTTATCGGCCGGGACGCCGGGACACCATGCTTCAAACCGGGACATGTCCCGGCGTACCGGGACGTATGGCAACCCTAATCTAGGCAGGTATGATATGACTTGGCATATGGCATCTGACTACAAATTTAAGCTTCCAATCCTGTTCAGATTTAACGTGCTCAATTCGATCATTTGTGTCTCAATACTTGACTCTGGTTTTTGTCGTTTACCTGTGCGCGTTGATACGCTAGTGATCTAGCGCAGTCTAGCGCAGTGTAGGTAGGTTAGTACCTACCTAGTTATGATGATTGATTAATTTATTTTTTCATATCTTTAGCTAGATACCTTTTCTCTTAGCTTTAGTGTGCGATCTTCGAGTTTTGAGATGGCGTCATTGTCTCTAGTTATATCTATAAATGGTTTCAATAATATTATTAATTATCAAGTGAAACAGTATTTGAATCGGTACCTGGAAATAATTTCATTTTATTTAATATTCGGTAAGTACCTTAAACTTCCTTCAGTAGTAGGTACCTTTTCGAAACTTAAAAAAAAATAGAGATTCACAATGGCTTATTCCTGACACATTGACTAAGTCAAATGTGGTAAGCAGACTTTGCCAGTCTACATTGTCATTTACTTATACAATTTTTTGAAGCGTTTTTTTTATTTCTACACAAGAATATATATTTTTTTGATAATTTTATTTATTTTTTTTATTAATAAATATGAGATCTGTGAGGTCAGAAAAATCACTGAAGTCTGTGACCTCTCTAAAAAGTTTGAGGACTGGAAGAGGATATGTGCTGGAACCCAAGGTGAATTTTGAAAAAGAACTGGTAGCGGCTTGTTTAAAGTTTCAATGTCCAGATGTTGTAGTCCGCAAGAAACGAATAAATGGTATGTAGGTAGTTGCTTGAGTTTGTGAATTTATAATGATCAATATCGCCTTTATTACTTATACTTACAGGTAGGTAATATGTTCTTCTATTGACTTACTTTGAAACGATCATATGTGAAAAAAAAATACGTTTTCAGTTTTTTTTGATAACATTTATGCAGACGTACCTAAGTAAGTTGAAATATTTAGTTGGTTTGTACATTCTCATAATATCTATATTATTATAATTTTTTCATCTCTTCTCTAAGTGAGATAACATTTATTTTTGTTTTTTTTTAAGATGAATTTTACAAGAACTTGAAGGCAATGGATCAGAGGAACAGAAGGCTAAGTTTAGCTGTACCGTACACTCTGAACCCACAGAAAAAAGACTCCATTGAATTTTCAGATTCTGTCAGATCTGCAACTACGGCAAGCACAGATACCGGCGTCCAACCCCTCATTGTCCAATCGTTATACGATAGCCAAGGAGAACTTGCAGAAATAATGTTACATAAATTTAAAAAAATACCGCGAGTGTTACTGCAATGTATTACTATTTTGATACCTTATTATAAATATATAAGGAAATTTTCTATCTTGACATGCACAATGAATGGTTATACCATCTACGAACTGAAGAAAATGATTTCTGTCTCGGCACTGACTGATATTTGTCTCGACGGCTCATTTTTGCCTGAGGCAAATTATGCGTTACTATTAAATGATAAAAGTCGCCTTCGATACTTGTCACTGTCGCGGTGTCGAATTAACGACGAGATATGTCGGCTTTTGTCTGCAGAAATATGTTTCTTAGCTCCCGCTGAGGGTAATCTCGAATTGTTGAATCTTTCTTCTAACCACATAACGGATGTAGGAGCGAATCACCTCGCTGAAGCGCTGAGAACTAATAGACACTTGCGGTATTTGAATCTCGCAGACAACCACATTACCGACTTGGGAGCTGAGCTTTTATTTCATACACTAATAGAATTCCCTTTAACATATGATGAAATCATGCAGAAGCGGATCAGGTACTATGAATATTTGAAAACCAAGAGGACCTTTTATATGAGATGCTTAGAAGATTTAGAGGTAAAATCTGCAGAGGACATAGGTGGCAGCCGTAAATCAGTGTCATCCAGAAAAAAGGGAAGTGCTGGTATAAATAAAAAATCGAAAAAAGATTCTTCAGAAAACTCTGCTTATATAAAAGCCGATATGATGGTACGTGAATTAATCGGACCCTTTAATGACCCGTTCAGTTCAAATTCGCTTACTGTAAGAGATGGTTATTTGTACTGTGTTGGTAATTTTACATTGTGCTACCTGAACTTGGCTTATAACAATTTGTCATTTGTAAGTCTCAAGAAATTGGAAACTGTATTGACGTATCAAAACTCATATGTTAATAAGAAACCTAAGGATGGACTTGTAAAGGTCTTATTGGAGGGGAATCCGATACCTGTTGGCTCAGAATCTGAAAATATTAACTTATTTTTTGGAAAAAAAATAGGTCGGCCAATTGGTTTGGAGGCAAGAAGAAGGGGAAGTAAGAAATGAATAATTAATGTGCTTGTTATATTTTATTATTCTTTTGTAGTGTATTTACAAATAGTGTTCGTACAAGTTATTATCACTATTTTAGCACATATAGTACCTAGTTATGTACCTACTTACTATGCTAGGTATTATATATTATTTATAAAAGACGTAAAATTATTTTATATGAGTACAAGTTTTGGTAACTTCCGTTTTTAAAATCACATATTCGAAAAAATAAATCTTGTAATTTATATATTATTATGTTTTACTAAGTAACTATAAAGCTTGAATATGAACCTTGTTGAAGAGCAAATATTTTTATAGATTTGGTTAAAAAAATAAGGTTAAATAAAATGAAAATAATAATAGGATATTGATGAAACATATTGATTAAATATAAGGTTTATAGGTATATACGAGATAGGAACCTAAACTAGGTATCTTATTATAATACTACAGGAGTAGGTTTGTACTAAATTAAATTTACAAATATTAAGTAAGGCAGCACCAACTTTCGTTTGTCTTCATTTGTGCCTCTCCACGTATTTACGAAACTAACTCGGACTTTAGTTTTGTATTCGTTTTAGCCTCTGTTGTAAGGCAAATTAGATCGCATATAACTCTCATATACATGACATATGCGGCAATCCTCAAAAACTGGCTTCTAAAACAACATTTTGGCAATTCTCTCCCACCATTCAACTAAAAGCTAATATTATTGTTTAAACATTCTAAGTCTTTAGATAGGTACATCAGTTTCGCTTAAACATCGGTGTGGGATAGCATATTAATTTCTTGGTGGCAGGTACTCTCTGTTTGGTTGTTGTGAAGGGAACCCGGAATCATTTTGAGGGCCTTGCGGTCTTCCATTGTTACCTCCGGTAGGGAAGCTGGGGCCAGTAGGTTTCCCTGACGGATACCCCTGGGATCCACCAGGACGAGAGCCAGGATAACTTGACGAACCCTGCGCCCCAGGGTAGGATGCTGTGGGTCCTTGAGGACCAGTTGAGCTTGGATAGCCAGAAGATGGACCTGTGCTGCCGGGATAGGAAGCTGAAGGGCCTTGAGGTCCGACGCTACCAGGATACGACGCTGAAGGACCTTGTGGGCCAGCACTACCGGGGTACGAAGAAGATGGGCCTTGAGGACCGGTACTACCTGGGTAGTTTGCGGTGGGTCCTTGGGGTCCCGTGCTTCCAGGGTAGACAGCGGAGGGACCCGTGCTGCCGGGATATGAGGCTGCCGGTCCTTGAGGTCCTTGTGGTCCTTGTGGTCCTTGGTTGTAGTCATTAGGACCAGCACCGGGAAACCCAGCTTGCGGCCTAGAAGCAGCTAAGGAGTCAGCGTAAATGTTGGCATTGAGCTCATATAGTCCAGGGGCGGAGTTGCAATCGAATTGGTTCCACCAAACGCAAACCAACACTTGTTGGGAAAAGATGGTTCCGTTGGGACAGAGGAAATCATACGTTCTATTGTTTGCACATACGTGGAAGACCTGGCAGCGCGTTTCGACATCGGCGTAGTATCCTGGATAAGCTTGGGCATCACATCTGAAGGACGTCTCAGGTATTTCAGTAAGGATGGGGTAGTCCTTGTCTGGTTCACCGGGGATAGCTGAATAATCTCCACCTTCGTATGCACCGGTGTCGCTGCTGGAGCCAAAACCGGATTGTCCAGGATAGTTCTGTCCTTGACCTGATTGACCTGGGTAGTTTTGTCCTTGGCCTGTTTGTCCTGGATAGTTCTGATTTTGGCCAGGTTGTCCTGGGTAATTCTGACTTTGACCCGGTTGTCCAGGGAAATTTTGTCCTTGTCCAGGATAGTTTGAACCAGCCTGACCACTCTGTCCGGGTGCGCTACTTCCTGTGGGTCCTTGTCCGGGAAAAGGTCCTTGTCCTGGATATCCACTTTGAGGTCGTTGCGTATTTGAACCCGGAAATCCCTGGTTGGGATAATTTGGAGAGCCAGAGGGGAAACCGGGGGTGGAAGCAGCGCCACCTGGTGTAGGATACTCATCGCTTTGAGGTGCGTTGGGGAAAGATGGGGAGGTTGGTGAGCTCGGGAAGCTACTTGAAGGTCCAGGGAATGGTCGGTTAGGTGTAGTTCCCTGCGAGCCTGGACTAAATGGTTTGCCAGGCTTGTTGTACTCGTAACCATTCTGGGCCACCGTCAGAGCCAGTAAGGCTGGAACAAAAAATAAACTTTTCAGTACAATGGTAGCATTCAATTCACATTCTTGATATTCAATAGGCCAGTAAAAAGACAAGGTGTTTTGTCCACAGATAAAAGATAATCTTTCATCTCGTCAACACAATGTATACCATATGAATGTTATTTTTAATCTATGGGTGAATCTTAATAGCTAGGAGTCATGTGACATTCCACAGAAAACTATTAAAACTCTAGTGTTTATGATATATTATGTTAAAGTTTAATTCTTACGACTTCATTAGGAATTTAATATAATAGGTTCATTTAAATAATGCATTAGTAATTACATACATTATGACATTTAAAACTCCTACGCGTATTTATCCTATATATTCCTTCTGTTCTTTTAATTTTTTGCAGTTTTTTTAATGCGTTGAAATTTAACCTTGAAACAAAAAGCATAGTAACTACATAGCAGACAATTAAGACTAAACGTCATTGTCACAAAATCCCACGAAATAGTAGCGTCTAGTTCTTAAACATTGTTATGGGGAATCGCACGTTTTTGCTAAAAATTTGGTTTTAATGTGGCTATTGTAATTAGTACTTGCTCTAAACTCGTCTCTAAAATATCTGAAATTGTTCATTAAGTTAAAATAGGCGACGTTGCTTAATTCCTTCCGGAATTTAATGAGATATTCAATGACCCTTGTAACTGCATTGAGATAAAAAATACAGTAGGTAGGTAATCATTTTAAACCGTTACTATTTTATATAATTACTAGCAGTGCCCGCGACTTCGTCCACGTGGAATAGTAATTCTTCGTAAGGCTTCATATTTTCCCCGTTTTTTACACATTTTCACTGTTTCTTCGCTCCTATTGGTCGCAGCGTGATGTTATATAGCCTAAAGCCTTCCTCGATATCCAACCAAATTTCTGTCTATCCAACAAAATTTTTGAATTCGAACCAGTAGTTCCCGAGATTAGCGCGTTCAAACAAACACACAAACAAACAAACTCTAGCTTTATAATATTAGTATAGATTCGTTAATAATTGGTATTTAATTGACAATTGTAGCTATGATTATTGGGTTTGAATTCCGAAGTGTAAGTAAGTAGTAGTAAGTAAGTAGGTACTTTATCTGTCTGTCATTCCAGCTGATTAGGTACGTCATAGTATATTAATTCTTCAGTTGTCATTAATTTAGCTGTAATTAATTATTTTCTTCATTTTATGAACACTATTATCTCACAACGTTAATCTATGACTTTCCCTACATTCATAGGTTGTAATTAATCTAAGGCAAAAAGTCTGTCAAGTTTCATTGTCTTTGCCAAAAATGTTAACGATGTAAACATTGCACGAGAATAGCATTGTTTAGCTGTAATTTATATATCAATTGTTATACTTTTACAAGGTTAGGTCAACAATTATATACTGATTTATATGATGTGATAATGAGATGAAGACATTAAATTATGAAATTTGGTATGTAAATGACGACAGTGTGGTAAATAAGCGAATTAAAACTTGAACTTGACGTTTCTCCCGAACTAATTATGATATCATTCAGTCACAGCGGCTGCGTATCTACATTTTGATCTGCACGCTGGATTTAGATTTACCTAATCCTCCAAACACCATAGGATTGGCGATCATAATTAATACAGATCGTAATATATTGGTCAATTATTTAAATATACCTGCTTACTTTCATACTATGTTACATATGTTTGCACAAGGACAGACATAGTTTTATGCATACAGTCATAATAATATATATCCACTTTAAATTGAATTTGCCACAATTTCAGTGTTCAGTTGATGATGAAATGTTTTCATTGACAATTAATATCCTAACAACCTCTCACACGCAAGATTTAGTATCACCTACTGTCCTCGATAGACACGTGTTGACGTTTTTTTTACACTTATAATTTCTACTTAAACGTTATTCAAATAAAGTCTAAAGTTGTAAACCCAATCTTTAGTATGATTTGGACAATAGACCAGCAAGTATAGATGAGATCGCGTGCACCTATCCGTTTCGCAAACCTAGGAGGAATTTATATCTGTAGGAAACTGGCTCATCATTCTATTTGACAGATCATAGTAATTTTGCTCATGTCTTGAATACGTTTCTTAGAGGGACTAACTATATTGTGCACAAAGTGCAGAGGCCTATAGAATTTTGAAACAAAGCTTGGAGATTTTTGATGAGTTTGTTTTACAGGTGATGTAAAACTCCTGAAGCGATAGAATTCTTAAGAAATTACTGCATGATGGGTGGTTGTATGGAATATCAAATTTGTATTGCGTGCCTTCCTCACTTCACGTGCCGGGTTTACTGATTTTAATGAGGTACGTAAGAATGCCTAGACTTAAGGCGAACTTTAAAAGCACCATGAAAGCGAAAATCGACATGAATAATGAACAATTATTTTGTATAAAAGAAGATCTAAAACGTCTGATTCAATCTCATGTTAACTACATCATTACAAATCACATTGTTCTGGTCATCCATTAACGTTATCTTCAAAGTTATCCGTTTCGATTAACTGATACAATCGGTTAAGTATTTCGTCTGAAGTTTAGTGATTAGTTTAAGTAGCTATAAACAGTTAGTAGCCATTATAAAACTATTTAAACTTAGCCCTTCAGTCCCAACAGCCTAGAGAACCCAGAAAGGAAAAACGAAAAGGCGTACAGAAAAAACCCACGTAGGTAGTAGGTACCGATTGAATGTCTTGAAAGTATTTGGTAATGCATATTCCTTGTTAATCGTTCCATCAAGAAATCCTCCAAAAAAGACAAGGCGAAAATACTTGTGTTGAAACTGACGAATGGTTCCAAATAAACAATCACAATGTACCTAATTATCTAAATGGTGCAATTTTACATAACCCGTTCACGTGACGCATACAATTTGCCGGCCGACTGGGAGCGATCAGATTGTGCGATTTGTGTGTTCCCATGTGCAACTTGACATTGGGTTGTGCAATCTTTATCGTTAATGAGGTTTGTGGTTTGGATTTTTAAGATTTTTTTGCAGTTTTATCTCCTTATTGTAAATCTCGTGTCACAGTGTCTGTGATCGCTCAAAGTTTGATAGGTACCTAGATACCAAGATTGGTATCAGAATAGATCTTAGGTAAGTTTTGTTATGTACTTGCACTGCTAAGTGGCAGAAGTGACAATGACATCGTTTGCCGGGTCAGCTAATGTATTCCATAATATAATTTTAGATATTGCAAAGTGTGAGACCGAATTATTTCATAGATTTTTGATAGTCATTCATTATATATAATGACAGCGAGGTTCAAGTGACGACTGACAAAATAATTTACAAATCTTACCCTTTACTATTGCGTAGTTTATAATATCAGTGTGCTATGAACAAGCAAACTGTTTTCGATAGGTAAGCTTACAATCAATATACGGTAGTTATAATTGTTTTATTTCATTAGATTATTATTTGTAGAGTTTTAGTACAAAAGCTTACTTTATTTGGATATTGTGAACCAACTGACCCTTAACCCTTAGTAATATCAACTTTTTAACTCATTTTCAATACTATCAAGGTGTTATCAAGGACCACCCATAAATACTATTAATTGCATACGCTCTTTCCTTATCAATATGAGATTGTGTCCAAGAAGGCACGATATAATTATTAAGATTGTGGTTTACCGTGCTCTTGACCGGAGTCATTTTGGCAAATTGCCCTCGCGTGTGGTCATCAGTACAATGTCACAGATGGGTACCGAATGACGATAAATATTACAACTTTACGAGCCACAACGGTGGGTACATCTTTGTGTCTGTCTCCCTGTTAACTCTTCACGCCTAAAAAGTTTCACAAATACAGAAATCTTGAAAGTCTAGCCTGTGTGATGAGAAACCCCTAGGCAAACTTTCAAGCTTCTAATAATTCTAAAGTGTAGGTATATAGATGCTTAAGGACTATTTCAAAATATCGAGTTAATCCCGAGGAAGACGACTTGATATCGTAATAAATAATGTTTTGTTTTTATTACCTTTTCGTACATGTTTTGCCTTCACTTAGTCGTAAATGCTATTCGGAATATATTTCATTATGGCACCATGCGATGTTATTCTTAATTCACCTATCACTTTTAATTGCGGTAACATGAACTGAAATATCTCTATTAATGTTAGTTGAGAAACAAATAATTTACGACATATTTAAGTATGCTCTTTTTTAAATAGTAGGTAGGTATGTATGATTGTTGGCTGTAATAAAACTATTTATAGATATATATAGGAATTTAACCTATTGAGATATATAGAGTGGAAACTGGTAACCTAGTGATTTTCATCCATTTCCTATAATCGCATCTTATGTTGAAACAAACGTCAACCTAAGTGTGAAACCTTATGAAATATAGATTTGAACTGCCTTATTCTTAGGTCATAAAGTCTACTTTCCTTTGATTTTATAAGTGATGCTTGGAGCATTGAAGATCTGTAATTTTGTTTCTTAACGCTTTGAAATATCCATTGGCGTTTGAAGCTTTGGAAAATCATTAAAATTAATAAGGCTTTGTAGGTTAACATAGTGGTATGCATTTTGCAAAAGATACGTGTACGAGTGAATTTATGTGCTTAATTGGTAGGTATATATGGATAGTGTTCTTTGTATGTTGAACTGAATAATGTACAAAGCTGTGATTATACAGCAATATAATTGTGAAACTTTAGAAATTTAAGATTTAACTACGTAGGTACCTACTCGATTTCTTGGGACTAGATTTTACGCTTGGTTATGTAAGTGCACCGAGATTTTAAGTAGGTAAGTATATTGTTTATAGTATATATTATATTATGTAATGTAGAATTTTACTAAATTCATAAATTCAGAGGCAACGATCCTCAAAATTAGTTATTTAAGTAAATTAGGTGGTGTGTGCAGCCACAGTAGGTAGGTATGTATACCTACCTACTGTGGCTGTAAAGCCGATTTCCACAGACTTCAGTCGGGAAGTTCCATATTAAAACTAAAGCGTACTCTTTCACGTGAGCCTGCAGCCCTCGTGCCCCGCCGTCACGAAATGGAACAATGAAACTAGGAAACCATCTTAGGGCATCATCCTAAACCTTGCAAATGCAGTTTGCAAACAACCATCTCTCATTTCTACGTCGCTGTCGCTTACGTATTAAGGTACATTTTCAATTGGCAAGTAAACTTGGTGATGATAATGCGGCGTCCCATTTGCAATAGCCCACGATAACGTGCGAAGATGTTCGTTAATTTACCGCCGCAGTTTATGTCATTGCGTTGCGTAATTGTGAATTTGTGAGTGCGTGTAATGGGAAATGTGATGCTTGGGAAACGTGCATAATGAATTACCTACCCTGCAATTAACATGGGAATAAACTAATTTTAGCCGATTTTTATTGTTTAATTGAGTAGCATTGTGATAGCGTTTGTTTGAAACACACTAAAATTGTATGACTTTACATTCAGAACCCGTACGTGCCTATAAAATAACCATACCTACAGCTGATATTACTAAACCGGAGGAGATCGAATATTTCTAGAATATTTTTAGATTATTTTTATAGCAAAGTACTTAGGTTCATGTTTTTTTAATGTACCTACCTAATTAAAATTTCAAAAAAAATGTTATAGATCGGATATACCTATTCATTCTTTTCTAAAAATCATTTAAAGGAAACACGGTTTATTAGATTATTAATTGAAAACCATAAACAAGTTTATTTCCTACTCTAAGATTAGTGGACTGATATTGTATCCAATTGGACATGTTTTAAACAATACCAATTGTAATCACGGTAAATTACTTTATAGGTACTTAAATTAAATTTCCGGAAAATCAATTCGTTCTTTTATAAATTCATCATAAGGTCAACATTATTAGTAAAAAAATACCAACTACCTCTTTTATGAAAATAATATGATTAAAAGTAAAAGAAAATTAAGAAAACTCGTGCGTAGATAGGTATATGATAATTTCGTTTTACAATTGTGTTGTTATAATATAGTGTTTCATTCCAATGTGTATAATACCGCGAAGGCATCAGTCTTATAATTAATTCAGTCTTATAATTATTATGTTAGGTATACTTAAGGTAATTGATAATACTTTCTTACTTCATTCCATAGATTAATAGTTAATCTATGTTCATTCTGGTCTAGTTTTAAAGTTATATTATAAAGTTTTTTTATTAATTAATGACTTCATTTAATTCATATTTAAATTTGAATACAACCACTCAGAATTTAATTTTACCATAATATTAGGTACCAAAGAATATTACAAATAGATATAATATTACAATTCCATTTTCCTTACTACGTAATTTCAAATATGATTTAACAATATAAAGCTTATTTTATTCCTTATTAATATCAAATTGGGTCCCAAATTATGTTATCGTGCACACTGCGTGACCTTTATTTTAAGATACCCAGTGAAAATAATACATTTGTGACCACTCTGACATTTTGGAATCATTATTGTTATAAGTCATATTATACTCGTAATGTCTTTGATGCTACGAAAACTAAGTAGCTAAAGATATTATGGGATCGTATAGGTTACCTACTATAACCTACTTATAAAACAAAAAGTTTGTTTACGTACGTATTTGTCAAGTAGGGTCTGGCATTTTCTGATTCTTTCGCGGTTATTAACTCGCGTATCTTATTTTAATTGATGACGTTTAGAAACTTTACAGTTCCCATATTCTTAGCACGACTGAGCTGACGAGTGACGATAGTCTAATGCTAAAGCACTTTAGTTTAATTAAGAATGTTAACCTAATCATTTATTTATCAAAGAGAAATACAAATATATGTTTTTGAGAAGTTTGGGCTTCGATAAATGTTATTGCATATGTTACCAGATCAGACCAACCAGGATGAATTTTTGATCAAGTTGTGTCAGAAATGTACGCTTCTGAACCTACTTATTGTTAAAAATAGTGCGTACGTACTAGTCATGCACTCTTCTAAGCAGCTCACGTACCTAGTGATATTGTAATCTACACCCGGATGAAGGAAAAACCTAAACTTACATAACATAGAAAAGTTGATTGAAGAAGATACTTATTTTATAAGATTGATGTAAAATTTGACCCCTTCTGATTACGTAATAAGATTGATTGAAAAGCTAATACACTTCCGAACGAAATTCCTATGTCAATAAGGTTTCCAGAATTATCTTTTTTAGATTGATAGGAACCTATTAATGTCAAAAGTTCACGTGTTAGGAAGGTTATCGATGTTTTGGTGAAAATCGAAGAATTTAGGCTAATGTATTTTCTAACGAAATTCCCGTGTCAATGAGTTTTCCAGATTTGTATTTTTTGATTAATTGGGACCTATCAATTTTAAAAGTTACGTATACGGATCAGGAGGTTATCAATGTTTTAGTGAAAATCGGTGTTTTAGAATGAAATTATGTCTTCATCATAGCTACCTACATACTTACTTACCTAAAAGCCCTTTCAACATTTAACAAAAATGTAGTGATCTAACTTTCAGTAGGTATCTACCTACTTAAGTAATAAAAGGTTCCAAAACAGGTTTGGCAATTTTCGTCTTTTACGATATACCTACTTACCTTATCTTAACCTAGGTACTTATTTATATTTTATTATCCTGTCTCTAAGTATTTTTTTCAGTCTAAGTTCCGATATTAGTTGGAACCTGATGGTAAGTATATACATACCTACGAGTTTTTTGATTCTATTTATTGCCAATGTAGTACCTACCTGATTAGATAGATAGGTAAATTCATATGCCAGTTATCAATCTGTAAGTTACCTATAAGTAGGTCGTACATTAACGATTACATAGCGATATTTAATTTAATCATATCTAGATACAAAAAAAAAAAAACTGAACATTATTAATAACTAGCTTCTGCCCGCGACTTCGTCCGCGTAGAACTCCTCCTTTTTCAGTCGGTTAAAAAGTAGCCTATGTTCTTTCTCAGGTTCTAGACTTTCTTTGTACCAAATTTCATTAAAATTGGCTTAGTAGTTTTAGCGTGAAAGCGTAACAGACAGACAGACAGAGTTACTTTCGCATTTGTAATATTAGTAGGGATGTCATTGTTAACCTCAAACATGCAATGACAAAGAAATTGTACTTCAAGCTGCATTTCCATTAATCAAGTTTCGATTACCGGCACGCTGTGATCTCTTGTTATCGCAACAGATGCACTCGGGGTTAATTGCAGCGAACTTGCATCTCAATCTCATCATATGATTATAATATGTGAGTTAAATTAGGAAAGTGGGAAACGATAACGTAACTGAATTAATTTCGTAATTACGTTATCACAGTTGCTCTTAGATCTTGATATACCGTTTAGAAATAGTTTAAGTACCTATGTTTAGATTGTAGATATTAGACATGTATTATGTTAAGTAGTTATCTCATAATTTGCAAATAAAAATATTATTTAAGCTCCAAATCAAACGATTATCCAATTTGTTAGGCCATCGACAGAGAGTCTGATACCAATATGGGAATTATAAAGTTTTCGAAAAGTCAGCTTAGAATTATCATCAAAATCCGTAATTAACACGCCTACCTACGCAAGATAAATCCATTATATTTTTTTCTTTAGAGAATAACAGATGAGTTTATCAGCTGGAAAAGTGGCAAAATAGCTAACTTCGATATTGTGAGAACAGTCTTTAGGTTTAAAAAGTTAACAAGTAATAAATAGAATAATAGATGGAATAATTGTTATTTAATAGATATCACAAGTATTATGAAGTTTTATTATGAGCAACCCATAAAGCAATTTAATATAACAAACAAGTACCTACCCACATATAAAATCTATTAGATAAATCTCATCAATCTTTCAATCTTAGGTATATTATGTTTGCATTGTTTCACAATAATCTCACGAGATTTTCATATAATATGATTGATAATAATGAAGTCAGCCTACATCTTTCGACCCTAGTTATCTACATTAATAAAACCATTAGCTGTTTAGCAATTGCTTGAAGTTTTAAAACCTAGATACAAGATAAGTGTAGGTAACTAATGCACAATTGTAGGTAATCTAATAATATAAAAATTCTCGTTTCGCGACGATTATTGCCAAACTCTTTCGAAATGGCTGGAGTGATATTTTTGTGCACATCTGGCGTTGGTTTGAGAATCGGGCGACATCTATTTTTTGTGTTAAGGGTGGTGGTCCACCCCAAACTTTTTTTTTTGGACATTTCATTTTTATTTTCTTTCAGCATTGGAAAATACCCTAAATTTTCACTTTTCTCTCGTCAATCTCTAACAAAATAGAGATTTTGTAATTAAAAATAATACAAGCACGGTACAAAATTCGCTGGGTCTGCTACCTAGTAATTTTATAATTTTAATTCCCTAGGCTCATTTTACGGGACAAAGTAGTGTTATAGTTAAAAATAATTGCACCCTTACACATATCAGGAGGGAATTTTATTGCGTATATATATTGATAAATATTTGTCAATATACATGTTTGAGACGAAGCAAGCCTCAAATTATAGTGAAACATTTGAACCTCAGCATTTCTAAGAAGATATTATGGTAACCATAGTGCACCCATTTTATTATAGATAATATCATGTTAGTCTTTGTGCAATAAATGAATTACTATTATTATAATTATCGTCTAAATATCTTAGTCTAACTTTAGGATCCGACTGTTTTTATGGCCTAGGTAATCTTAGTAAGTAAACCTAAACCACAAGGCGTGTTAGTTCATAGAATATTGCGCGAAAATCGTGCGCTTGCGTTTCTAACCGTATATAATATTCACATCATAGTTATACCGTGCTAACGATAAACGCAGTAAGTACAAATAAGTTTCATACGTACTTACTGCGTTTATCGTTTGCACAGCAGAGCTTTGAGCATTCGGTGTATCTTTAGTTATGAGAAAGGAAGCGAAAATGACCCCTAGGCTATCGACTAGATTCGATATTAGATTATTATCATGATCTTAATTTGGTGATAAAAAAAAACAATTTCTAGTTACCTATGACAAATTTAATTAGAAATCGTTGCGGTGCGGTTTTTGAGACTGTCGATATCGCAAAAATAGTGTTAAAGAAGTTCAAATTTAAATTAAGTAATTGGCTAGTCTGAGTCTGAAAAGAAATGTTATTTCTGTAGGTAAGTACCTGATGTAATAAAGGCTCTTAAGACATAATCTGTATTGGTATAATAATATCTGATGACTTGGCAGTTATTATACATGGATATGTTTAAAAAACCTACTTTCTAAAAAAGGAAAAAAAATATTGCCTCCATTTTTTTTTCATCAGTGGAAATTCAGCAAAAGCTTTAAGTAAGCTTATACAAGTGATCCATTCAAATATCTTTTCTCGCCATATAAAAAAAATTGTATGGCCGATTGAAATGTACCTCACATACATAATTAGGTATGTACACGCATCATGATTCATGACTGAATCGGGAAGGCTCTGCACTCTAACCTCGCTCGTCATTGTCGTGATCAACCGAATCATTAAACTAACATTCTATGCAACTAATGAAATTATTCACTTACGCACCAACTGTTATTGCTTTTCTATTATGCTTTTGTAATCGTATTATTTTGTTTACATTATTTGTAGAGTTGTTTTTACACATAATTAGGCAAGTAGCTAAATATTTATAAAATGCAATCAAATGAATACGTACACACGATTACTGCCATAATATGCTCGAAATATGTATATCACCGTGTGATTTAAATTTTTACCGGATGCCTTGGAATCTTTAATATAGTAGTACCTAATAACACATTTTGGTTTATTACTATTATTATATAAATGCACCGAATGATGTCTAAGGATACCTTTTGTACAGTATAATTGCTGATTACCTACGTCAATAAAAATTCGTAGTCTCTATGGCATTCGTATTGTTTTATTTTACAAGCTAGGTGTCTAATTATACAATAAAATAAATATGTAAATACAGTTGGAGTGCACTTATGCCTCGCCAGGGTAGACACTTCATATATTTATGACATTGTTCCTATATGTAATGCACGCCCTTGTTTTTATGCTCAGTGTCTATAAATGCTATAAACAATAAAAACTACCCAAAATGCCTCCTTTTTTATGACATTCTAACATTTAGAACGTCAAGTTTATTATAACAAAAGATTAACTATGTAAGTGGTCGTAAAATAAGAAAGCGAAAATGCAGTAATAAAAACATTAAAAATATACATTACCTAGTTTCATTTGAATTTTAATTAAGTGGAACCAAACCATATTTATAATATAGGTAATAAAATGTACGTAAAATTATGAATTAATTACATCGACACACTGGCTATTAACATTTTTTTTTCGTGCGTTATTTGCCACCTAGGTAGATAATTATTTAGGAATCATTTTTTAATTAAGTATAAATATTGTTAACTAACTTCTGACTGACTTTGTCTGTGTGTATAATAAATACTTTGTGTTGCTTAGTATGTTTTGCACTTCCATATGATAATATGAATTATAACCTTTTGCTGCAATTAAAACGAACCTACGTCCTTTTCCGAACTCAATCTATCCAAATACCAATTTTCATCAAAATCAGTTCTGTGAAGAAAAATCTGAAATATAAGACACTACCTATTTAAAAGATTTCATTCTCAGTTATAAATAACTTTGTATTCATACCTGTAGGTTTCTGGGTTTATGAATTAAGAACTAATTTATAATTATGGAAATCCGTTGGCTTAATACTTGTCTTGTTTATTATTTGTTATAATTAAAATGCTTATGTGTTCAAATGACGGACACCCTATAAAGAGTTTTAACACTCGACATTCTTCGATAATGAGGGGAATACGTAAACGTTTATCTTTTACTACAGCATTTTTGCATTATATTATAAAGGTCAATAATGTTCATTAGAAGTTATTACTTCGCTAAATATACGTCTAAGTATGTCATTAATAAATATAGATAGTTTGTGCTAATATTGAAGCTCCATAGTTTGACGCCTCGAATTACTAAAAAATACCTTTAAAATTATAAAGTAAAATTTCAGAGCCATAGTCAAAAAAACAATACCCATGACATACTTTACATAGATACAGCATGTGATAAATGAATGGTCGGGAGTGCCTACCCTGGTGCAGTTCATGTGCACGCACCTGAATAATCTCATACGCAATCTGAAGTACCGTCCTCGGACAGCAAATGCTGATAACTTATTTTTAGCTATTTCAAGTTAATTAAGAAAATATTCTCAGTCGTGCTACAAATATGGAGACTGTAGTTTTCGAAACGTCAACAAATAAAATAAAATGTGCGAGTTATCTCTGTCATTATTGTTTGTAGAGGATGATTTTAAGAATTAGAAATATAGATTATCAAAATAGCCAGTACTATACAACATTGTTTCATTCCAATATTTTTATAGGGTCATGCTATATGTGTCATCATCATCATCATCATCATCATCAGCCCGTCGCAGTCCACTGCTGGACATAGGCCTCTCCAATTGCACGCCACTTTGCTCTATCCTCGGCTGCTCGCATCCAGCTCCTGCCAGCCATCCTACGCAAATCGTCACTCCACCTTGCCTGAGGACGTCCTACACTACGCTTGCCGAGACGCGGTCTCCACTCTAGAACACGTTTACTCCAACGGTTATCGGTTCTTCGGCTAATATGGCCAGCCCACTGCCACTTTAGCTTGCTAATCCGGTGGGCTATGTCGATGACTCTGGTTCTCTGCCGAATCACCTCATTTTTGATTCGATCCCGCAGAGAAACGCCGAGCATAGCCCTTTCCATAGCCCGCTGAGCGACTTTAAATTTGTGAACCAGCCGTACCGTCAGTGTCCACGTTTCGGCTCCGTATGTCATGACGGGTAGGACGCACTGATTGTAGACTTTCGTCTTCAGGCACTGTGGGAGTGACGATATGAAGACTTGACGTAGTTTCCCAAACGCTGCCCAACCTAACTGAATTCTTCTATCCACCTCATCCTCGAAGTTGTTTCTACCTAACTGTAATGTTTGTCCAAGGTAGACATATTTTTGAACAACTTCGAGAACGGCGCCGTTTACCGCAATTGGTTCCGGTAGTACATGTTCATTGAACATGACCTTGGTTTTGTCCAAGTTCATCCGTAGGCCAATGCGTACAGAAGAGTCAGCCAGATCATTCAGCATCTGTTGTAGGGGTGAGAGGGGGCGAAACCATCATCATCACTCGCCCCAAGCCAACCTCACCTGCACGCGGTGCACCCTGCTGTCCAACGAACGAGGCTCTGGCGACCGACTGATGGCGGTATATCCACCCTACATAGGCGTAGCTAAATTCCGCTCGATGACGGGCAGCAGCGTCATCGAAGCAAGAAGCTACGCCCTGCGATCGCCAACCCGCCTGCCCAGCGTGGCGATTATGGGCTTTTACCTCCATGCAGGCACACCAAAGACCACGGCCCCTAGTTCCCGGCGGTCCCGCTATTCCTGGTCACGGTGGCGACCATGGTAACGGTGGGACGGGGGGTGCGAAGAATCCCCGGGCTACGGGAGGCCATCACAGCAAACTGACCCTGGCGACGTACAACGGACGCACGCTACGGCTCGACTCGCATCTGGCGCAACTGGAGGTGGAACTTGAGAAGATTAGGTGGCACGTATTAGGGTTATGTGAAGTCCGAAGAGAGGGGGAGGACACCATATCTCTCGAATCGGGCCACCTAATGTACTTCCGAGAGGGAGACCAACAATCTCAAGGTGGCGTTGGGTTTCTGGTCAATAAGTCCCTGGCTGACAATGTTGTCGAAGTGTCCAGTGTGTCGAATAGGGTAGCGTACCTCATCATCAAGCTCACCGAGAGGTACAGCCTCAAGGTGGTGCAAGTGTACGCACCGACCTCGACACACTCGGATGATGAGGTGGAGGTTATGTTCGATGACATATCGAGGGCCCTTCACTTCACTACTAAGACCCATTACAACGTTGTCATGCGGGGGACTTTAACGCTAAAGTGGGAGTACAAAATTGTAACGAATCGGTAGTAGGATCCCATGGATATGGGAGCAGAAATCATAGGGGGCAAATGCTCGTCAACTTCCTGGAACGCGAGGGAGCTTTCTTGATGAATTCCTTTTTCAAGAAAAAGCCCCAAAGGAAGTGGACGTGGCAAAGACCGGGCACTGTGACAAAAAACGAGATCGACTTCATCATGACGGACAAAAAGCATATATTCAGAGACGTCTCTGTGATCAATAGGTTCAATACCGGAAGCGATCACCGACTCGTCCGAGGCTCTCTGAATATTGACTTCAGGGCTGAACGTGTTCGCTTGATGAAGGCCAGGCTCCGACCAACTTTGCTCCAAACTATGATGGGATCTGAAACGTTCCAGTCCAATCTGGAGAACCGATTCGCTGCCGTGGAAACCACAACTGACGTTGACCAGAACCTTGAAAATGTGGTTCGGATTCTCAGGGAAGAAGGTACGAGATTCTGTAAAATGCAACGTAATGGCAGGAAGTCGAAGCTTTCGGAAGAGACTTTAGGGCTAATGAAGAAACGACGTGAAAACCCACCCGTCACTTCGTCAGAGAAACGGATTCTAAACCGAGAGATTAGTAAACGCGTACGACACGATCTTCGGTCCTTCAATACTCTTTCGATCGAAAGAGCGATCGAGCAAAACCGGGGAGCAAAAGTGTTTGTACAATCTCTTGGAAGAAGCCACCTGACTAAGTTGACCACAGAAATTGGAGAAGTCGTTGCTTCGAAGCCGGCAGTCCTAACCGAAGTGGAAAACTTCTATGGCCGGTTGTACGCTTCGCATGCATCTCGACCTGATCCCGGAAATGAGGATCCTAGAGCCACTTTTAACACGCCACTACAGCGAAGACCTGCCAGAAGTCAGTATTGGCGAAATCGAGATCGCTCTTGGACAGCTCAAAAACGGAAAAGCCCCTGGAGAAGATGGCGTTACAACAGAGTTATTAAAAGCAGGAGGTAAACCTATACTTAGGGAGCTCCAAAAACTCTTTAACGCTGTCTTGTTTGAAGGGAGAACTCCAGAGATGTGGAGTAGAGGTGTGTCGTCTTGTTCTTCAAAAAGGGAGATAAAACCCTGTTGAAGAACTATCGACCCATTTCCCTTCTAAGCCACGTCTATAAGCTGTTCTCAAGAGTAATCACGAACCGTCTTGCGCGAAGATTTGACGAATTCCAACCACCGGAGCAGGCTGGGTTTCGGAGCGGATACGGCACCATAGACCACATCCACACAGTGCGGCAGATTATACAGAAGACCGAAGAGTATAATCAGCCCCTGTGTTTAGCATTTGTGGACTATGAGAAGGCCTTTGACTCGATCGAGATCTGGTCTGTTCTGGAGTCCCTGCAACGATGCCAAGTCGATTGGCGATACATCCAAGTGATGAGATGTTTATACGAAGCCGCTACCATGTCCGTCCAAGTCCAGAATCAGCAAACAATGCCTATACCATTGCATCGCGGTGTGAGACAAGGGGACGTTATCTCCCCGAAATTGTTCACAAATGCAATGGAGGATATGTTCAAAACGCTGAACTGGCAAGGACGTGGCATCAAAGTAAATGGCGAGTACATCTCTCACTTGCGATTTGCTGATGATATCGTCATCGTGGCAGAAACGCTGCTATATGTGTATTAGAGCTAATTTGCTTACAATAGTATAAATAACTAAAAAGTGATTTTATGAGATACCGTTATTTGGCTTAAGGGTGTACCAATAGAAGGGCTCCTTTGCCGGAATTGTCGTAAAAGTCCTAAGTAAAAGTACACTTAACCTGTCTTTTCAATAAATAAATCTTTGTAATTACCTATTTGTCAAACCATTATGATAATATTTATATCCGTGTATAAAATTTAATAATCATAATTCAACCTAATCCGGTACGTAAATGACTCTCTAGAAATGTCTTGATGTCTTATGTATTTATGTAAGTTTACCCATAGTAGAAACTTTGCTTAGTTTAGGACTAGATCAATTTGTGTAAATTGACGATTGTCCAATGATATTATTATCTCGATTTTAGAGTATATTATTATTACCTAAATCACCACGCGGAGCCAATGCGGGTTGGCGATTATGAACAAATAAAAGTATAGAACAAAAGTATTATATAATAATCTATAAGAACGACAAAAATTTAATAGGAGCTTTAAAAAAAAGTAGAGCTTTTAATCGAGTCAATCAAAGCTTAAACAGTAATTACAAATGACCTGAAGTATTAATGACACGGCGCGTCATAAAACAATGGCAGTCTCAGTTACTTTCGTTTAAGTTAATTCGAACTTATCAAACGCTTTGACAATATTCTGTCAGAGTTTTGACAGGCTTTCTAACTTTGATGGCTGTCATGATATAAGCTTGCCTAGATATATCACAATTCATATTTCTAGTTTTATTAACCGACTTCAAAAAAGGCGGAGGGTGTTCTTTTATGTATATTCCGTTTACTCGAAGACGCCTGGACCGATAACCATTTTTTTTTCTTTTTAAGTACTTAGGTAAGTACTTGAAATTGGGACTTACCACAAAAAGTTGACAAACGTAGCATCGTGCTGGTGCTGCTCGTAGAACTTAAGCTATATCTGCAACAATATAATAATTTTGGATTATGGATTATTGATTTTGACATTTTTACTTTCAATTAATTAAAGGAAGGAAGCAATCTTATATTTAAAAATCTCATATCACTGTGTTTGTGGACGCACTACTCCAAAACAGTTCGATCGACTTTCATTTTTTTTTGTATATTTGGTAGGTATGAAAGTAGGTCGTAAAGTAAGAATTTTTCATGCCGCTAGGAGATAGGGTAGAGGCAGAAATATGACACTTTATATGATTAATATCAATTTTAACTTAATGAGAGGACGACCAGAGTTTTTAAGTATCTAAGTAGGTAGGTATTTTAACGGGGTAAATACTGTTCAAATAAATTATTTTAATAATTTTTAATTTTAAGCTCCGCAGCTATGTTATATTCTACAAGATCAATTTTTGTAAACTAAATACATGATTCTAAGGTAATTTCTGTATCGTTAATTAATGAATACTAATTATTATATTATACAATAATTGGCGTTTAGCTTAAATTAGGTAGGTACTTAAGATCTTATAAAATTATTATTTTATATATTATTAAAGCGTTAAGATGTTCCGGTAAAGTTATGCAATTTATAATTGCTCCTTGCATATGTACCTAATATATTATCCTGTTATATTGTACAGTTTCTTAAGAATGACATAATAACAATTATTGACCTCTATATAAAAAAACTAGCAGTTCGCCCCGGCTTCGCACGGATCCCTATTTTTTTTTAATTTTCTATAGTCTACGTCGCTCGGGAATAGTGTAGCTTCCCAACAATTAAAGAATTTTTCAAATCGGTCCAGCCGTTCTGGAGCCTGTTCAATCCAAGCAAACAAACAAACCTTTCCTCTTTATAATATTAGTATAGATGAAATAATTAAGGTTATTCTGATGAGAAATTTAATTTTACAAATCCTATGGTCCCAGTAGGTAGATAGCAGTTGGACTATGCTCCGGGCGGTCATGCCACGACACTTGTACCTACTCGCTAGTATAATTCAATTTTCTTTGGTCGTATTGCATACGATGATGTACAAAGATGCCTAAGGCTTTAGTCCCTTTCTATAAAAGAGGTTCGAGTGTGGTTTATGTGTACCTAGGCTATAATTTGGAGGCAAGCATATGTTTTGACGTAGGTATTATGTAGACATCATTTTAGTTTTCGACTGGGAGTAGATATATATAGAAACACAAATAAGCCTACAATCACAAAAATAAGCCTACAATCATTCTTAAGACTTCTCAATACTCCTCACGGGGTTAAGAAGTACGCGAATGACGTCGCGGGAAAAAACTAGTCCCTACTAATATTATAAATGCGAAAGTAACTCTGTCTGTCTGTCTGTTACGCTTTCACGCTAAAACTACTGGACCGATTTAAATGAAATTTGGTACAAAGAAAGTCTGGAGCCTGAGAAAGGACATAGGCTACTTTTTAACTGACTGCGAAAAACGAGGAGTTCCACGCGGACGAAGTCGCGGGCAGAAGCTAGTAATCTATAAAGATCTTATAATTATATAATAGGTTACCAAACTACATAAACGGATTTATGATACTCAAGTTATCGTCTATCAAACATACAATGCTCAGCCTTCTCTAGGATATATAATGTATAATTTTCTTAAAATGTGCGTTAGTTAAAGTTACTCGTAAAGGCTTTAATGGTACGTACTTATCCTCAATGAATATCAAACTAGGCTACTCATTGACGTAAACAAAGGGAATAAAGGCTGTAAGTGAATAGGACAGCCTCGGGAGACCATTTCCATATCAACGTCAGTGAATAGCGCGTGACAGATGTATCACTGCAGGCGATTAGTTAAGAGTCAAGACATATACGAGTACATATATACACTAAGATCTGGAGTATTGAAGTACATTCAATATACACTAAGATCTGGGTAGGACTTGTTAAATTGTCCTATGTATAATCTGTATATGAAGTTGGAGAAAAAAGATTAGCAGTTTTGTTCAAGAAGACTTTTCTAAAGTGATTTTTATATATTAATTTGGATTAACGATTATAAAATGTCATCAAATAACGAGTGTGAGTACATGGTCTTCTCTTCATTTTGCAAGAAATATAAAAAGATATTTATCGTTAGTGTTACTCATTGTATTTACCTATTAAATTGGTACCAATAACTATTTACCTACTTAATATTTTCCAACGCTTCAGCCGTTATTTTACGTTAAAATGAAACAATTATAATGGATTCCAGAGAGAGAGAGTTTTTTTTTAATCAGTTTAGAGTCTTTTTTTATTCAGTTTCAGACTACCTATCATCGGCGCAGTAAGCTACGAGTATGGGCGAAATAAAATACGCGGACTGTATTCGTTATTGTTTCATTCCATTTTCTTTTGTTTCAATATCGTTCTCTCCAAGGGAAGAAACCTGAAATCTACACGTGCAAAGCGGCTACAAGTTCCCCACGGATAGCCGTGAAGGACTGTCGAGAAGCGACACAGCCCTGCGAGCCTGAATTGTCGAGTCGACATCTTGTCATGTCGATGTCGTCTTATTCTCGCTGTGATCTGTCAAAAATCGGTAAAGTTGTCGACAAGGCGAATGTTTATCGTGTTGATATTGTTTCGTTGTAGAATTAAAGAAATAAGAGACGACATCGACATGACAAGATTTCTCGTTGTCGACAACGTTACCGATTTTTGACAGACCACAGCGAGGACAAGATGACATCGACATGACAAGATGTCGATTCGGCAATTCATCATAAGCTCGCAGAACCCGGGAAGCCAGATGCTGTTGGAGAGGAAAGCACGAATAACGAGGTCCACCTCATATTCACCAATCCAGCAGCCCTACTTCTTTACAAGGGAGAGTGCTAGTTGAAGACCTGGGGCCCTAGACAAGTGCCCAACGTTCAACGTTAACGTTAAACGTTAGGACCAAAATGTATGGGATTTGACATCCGCGAACGACTGTCACGTACGTCACAAATGTCAAATCCCATACATTTTGGTGCTAACGTTTAACGTTAACGTTGAACGTTGGGCACTTGTCTAGCCCCCCATGTTAGTTATGCTCTTTATGTTTTAACATATTTCCTACAATATTCAGAGAACGCCGAAGCAGTCGACTCCCACACTCGGCATTATGAAACTGAATATATTCCGGGCAACTGTAACGGTTTAATTAGTCAGATGTACAGATCATATCGCGGAGATGTACGCAGATTCCGACGGTAACTCGCAACGGACAGTACAGAGTAACTTCAGACCCGACAAGCAAAATAGTCCTATAGAAAATATAAGGCTGGAATTACTAATAACGACCTCGTGCTTCCTCAAGTGCTTTTTAAGGCTTATTAACATCTTCAAGTTGATTATAAGTTAGATATAGGAATTATTGCGCCCAAATACTTGTTTAAAGCAATAGAATTTTGGTACAAGGATAAATAAAGTAGTCGAGAATGATGTTAATACTAATTTTGCTTGTTGGGGATTGATATGAAGTTTAATAGTAACTCAAAAAATTATTGGAAAAATTAAGATTAAAACATAAAACGCATTAACAACGTTTTTGATATTTTTTTTGATTAAGCATGCGATATGTAACATATCTTCCTTGGATAGTTAAAATTTTAGTCTAATAAGTTTGTTTTTTACGTGTGAAATTACTCATGAATCAACGTTTAGAAAAGAGGGTTTAAGAACCAAAGTTACGGTTGGAATCTTATGTCTTAATAAAGTCATTGTAGCTACGTGTGCATTGTAGCACTGTACATTGCATTAGTCTGTGACCATTTGATGTATGCAAGAAAAGATAAAATAGACAGGGCCATTGTTTGTACGTACGTATTATTAATTTGGCGAAATGATGCTCTCAGTTACTCAAACATGCAATTAAAACTAGTTTAATGTGATTCCTATTTGACAATCATTGTGATATGTTGATTTTGTAAGATGTTTTTAATGATGTCGTTTTTGAAGTAATAGACATCAACGCGTTTGCATGTTGTATTTTTTTTTTAATAAAATGGCCTAAATTTAAATACAGGCGTATGGATATCCGGAATCGCAGTTTAAAAAGCTAATATATATTATTAAATATATTTTGTATAAAAATAAAATATTTTATGCATATGATTTTATTATTTATTATAACTATATTGCAATGATTTTATATTGATAAACGATGAACCATTACAAAAAACTTTTTTTTTTCAGTTATTTAAGATACAATTTCCAAAAGAATTCTGCGCGTACAAAAATCCGAAATCTCAACCACCGTCAAAAATGAAATGTACACCAAACACTTCTCAAAAACACTCAAAAATATATTCACAAAATACACAACTCACCGTGTGCGCGGGCGCGGGTTTGTTAGCGGACTGTGTCGGACCGCGTGCGCCCGCGCTTATATGCGGCAAGATGCGGCGAAGGGATGACGAGACGTGCTTTATGATTCTATGAGAATGCTGAAGACTTACAACTGCAATTTTTTACATAGCTCAAAGTCTTCACTTTGACTCAAACGAGATACTCGTACTTCGATTGTTTTCACTGAATTCTGCAGTTTCTTTTAAGCAATTTTTATTCCTACATGTCTGTATTTGAAAATAATTTTACATATTATTATATAAAATGACGAGATACGTGCTTTATGATTTTATGAGAATGCTGACTTACAACTGCAATTTTTGTCATACCTCAAAGCCTTCACTTTGACCAAAGATACTTCGATTGTTTTCACTGAATTATGCAGTTTCTTTGATGCAATTGATTTTTCTCTCATATTAGAAAATAAATCTTTGTTCATTTGTTATGCCCTTTGTTTCGTTGACACTCGATGATGACAGAAAATATTGGTAAAAGTCCAAGGAAAGTTTATACAGTGTAGATATATGAAATAAAATAATAAGGAAATAAATCTCATAAAATTAGATACGAAGTTCGCTAGATTATCTAACTGGTAATAAAAAAAGGGTAACATTAAAGTCTTTCTATCACTATTGTCAGCTCAGTCGTGCTACGAATATGGGAAATGTACAGTTTTCGAAATAACAGGAAATAAATAAAAATACGCGAAATCCGTTGTTAAATATCCAAAATTAAAAAGATAAAGGGGATGCCATATTGCAGTGTTTCCATATTTTATCATTTACCGATGACCTAAAGAAGAACAATAGGTATCAATCAATATGGCGTAGTTACAATTGGTCTGTCAATATGAGCTGATTTGTGACAGGAATTCGGCTTTAAGCTCGTCGACTTGTCAATTTAGCAGCGTGCTTCTAAATCAAAATCAGATAGTCTTCAATTTGAAATAGTAAATCAGGACAGCATTTTAATTACCTATATATTATTAAACTTTTAAATTTAAGAATTTGTAAAAATTTTACGTTTACTGGAAAATATTAATCCGGTCAAATTAGACATTCAAGGATAAAAAAATTCCCATGAAGCTGGAAATAAGTAAAGTTGTTTAAAACATAAGGTAATTTTATGATAGAACTTACTGTTTAGGCGAAAATCGCGCAAAACCATTTTTTTACCTTTGACCTCTTTTTTTAAGCACCAGAAAGTTAGGGAGTTTTCAAAGGATATTTTTATTATGTTTAGAACAATTTTTCTTATTTTCTAGCTTGATGACTACATAGTCTTAATCAATGTATCATATCCATAACTATGTACAAATAAATAATTTTCACTTTTACTTTGACTTTAAATACATGACAATTATATACCTGTAGCAAGATTGAACATAAGCTTATACCATATTTAGATGATCAGACAGAAAGAGAGAGTTGTCGTTGCGATATAATAGTTTATATTTGACAGAGAACAAAAATAAATACCTATCAAAATTTAATGCTAATTGTTAATGCAAGGAATGTAAGATTTTAGTATCGACATTACGTGAGAGAGTTACTTCATAGGTTGAATCTAAGTCGGTTTCTGTTTTAATTTATGAACATCTTCAGTCGTTTAGTTTATAGAAAGAGGGAAGTGGACAAGTGCGTGCTGCACGATTTCTTTGTATTTTGACTCTTAACCATTAATACTCTTGTAGAGATTAAATCTGAAAAAAAAAACTTAGTACCTAATTACATAATGATTTCTGCTGCCTTTGCGCAGATTTCACTCGCGTATTTTAATTTATTTCCTGACGCTTCGAAAACTTTTTGACCGAGCTTTAGTGTTAGACTATCGTCAGCTCAGACGTGTTACGAATATGGGAACTGTAAAGTTTTTTAAAACACGTGAGTTAAATCAAGGGCAAGGGTTTTTAAAATTTATCTCCTAAGTACAGCGTTACGATTCTATAGAGATTCCTACTAATATTATAAATGCAAAAACGATTTAAATGTAATTTGGTACGAAGAAAGTCTGGAGCCTGAGAAAGGATATAGGCTACTTTTTAACCGACTGCAAAAAAGCAGGAGTTCCAAGCGGACGAAGTCGAGGGCAAAAGCTAGTAAACCTATAATTTCTTAATTAAAAAAAAATTGATAGAACGAAGTATTCTAATACACAATAATACCTATTCAAAGATGATTAAATGAAAATTGGTTATGATTGGAATAAAACAACTATGAACGGATTTACCTAACTCGCGTATTTTATTTTATTTGTGTAAATCCGTTCATAGTTGTTTCATTCCAATGTGTATACCGCGGAGGCATCAGAAATTATTGGTGATGTTAATTCTTATAGCTCCATAAAAGAACCAACTATTACCTCGTCTCCGAAATCAATCACCGTCTAAGAAAAGCTCAGGATAGTAATCAATTTCTATTCTGTTATTAGACCGATTCCGAGATGTCATCGATTGCAGACATCGATGCATCGGTCGATAATTCGATAGCGATCGATCGATGCCAGATGGCATGCATTCCGATTGCTGGAGAAATGGACTAGCTATTAAATATACAGACTTGTGATGGAAAATTTGCGCTGTTCTGATGTCAATGAACTTTCACCCATATAAGGATGACACTGGTATTTTTCGATAGTGAAAATATACGTTAGGAAATCAAAGGAAGTTATTTGATTTTGAATGGTAAATTTATACGCGTGGTTCCCACTTAGGTAAGTGGGTATATTATGTATACAAGCGCTTCTATTTGCAATTTGTAACATTATAGAGGTTTTGTGTTTATTATTCCTTATATATTATGTTCGTTGTTTCGAAAACTTTTCAGTTCCCATATTCGTAGAACGTTAAAGTTTAGTGTTTGACCTTCGTCAGCTCAGTAGTTTTCGTAACTTCAGCAAATAAAATAAAATGCGTGAGTTAAATCCGTTACAGTTCTTTTATTTTCATCAGTTGAACTATTTGATATTTAAACCTTCGTTAAATGGTTACAAGCATAACAAATTGAAATTTAATTTAATTTAATACAAATTCACCTAAAATGTGGCAAATGTACGGATTATCTTTCACCGCAGTCACGATATTCCTCAAGCTTCCTAAACAAACACAATTCCATGAAAACGTACAACTTATTCTAACAGGGATACTACGCAAACTGGATCATGACGGGCGCATCACGTCGCATAGTTACCTAACTCGCATATCTTTTAAATTACATTACTGCACTGCACTCTGAAATCGGGATCGTGTTTCGAAAGAGTTCAACTCGACTGTGTCTCCGGGCGATGGTACCGTGGTTGCACTGTAACTTTTATGCTATAATCAATTAGTGTTTTCTTGAGATTCCTAAGAGTCGTGACATGTTAACTGACTTCATGTGTAACGTGGAAATGTATTGAATATAGGTATGTAGGTAAATAAAGAGTTTTAAAAATAGGGTCATGCAGTGTCTTAACAAGTACCTCGAGTCGGTCACGTGCGAAGGTTTCTGTAACATCTATAAAAACAGCTAAATAATTACCTATATCTGTTGTATGGGATCTTTGTTAAATATTTATTTTATTCTATTTTTTAGTATTTTTTTTAATACATAGTGGCAACTGATCATCTAAAATTCGATAATTAGGTACATGCAAAATATTACGGAGATAAAACGAAAATTTACCTATTAAAATACAGAAAAAGAAGTGAGAATTCACGTACTCCAGAATTAGATAATGATCTATATACTAATATAATAAAGAGTGAAGGTTTGTTTGTTTGGATTGAATAGGCCTTGAAAACGACTGGGAGAATGTGAAAAAATATTTTACTGTTGGGAAGCTCTATTCAGTTTTGTAAAAAAATAGGGATCCGTGCGAAGCCGGGGCGAACCGCTAGTCAATAAAAAACAAAGAAGGCACTCATCGGTGGTCGAGCAAAAGGTAACAGGCCAAGTTCACAGAATTTTGATGATCATTTCTTGACTAATCGACCTTACTTTGACAGACGCCTAATGCAAGCATATTGTTTCGAATTTAAGCTGTTTCATTGGCATATTTACAGTCTGTACTAATTGTTGCAATAAACCTTTTATTGTAACAGTCAATAATATCATCGTTTAATCAATACTCGTGACTCGCGAGGATAAAATCAATGAACAATTTAACCACTCGACGATATATTGGTACTTACCTGTAATAAATTAACTTAAAGAATCCGGTAGTAGGTATAGCCCAATTATAAATATTTTATTTTTTTATGAAAAACAATTAAGTATGTAATTGACGCAAGCCCACAACTTAATCTATACATTTTGGTACTTAATAGAAATTACTTGAATGTATAGTTTTCAGTTGTGAAACTGAAAGCTGCTTATGAAAATTAAGCACTAGCGGCCCTGGCAGACGTCGTCCTGCCCGTCCGATTGTTTCATCAAAGATCTGAAATCAAAAAATGATCTACTTATCCAACAAAAAAAGATTTTCTGAATTTGAACCAGTAGTTCCTGAGATTAGCGCGTTCAAACAAACAAACTCTTCAGCTTTATAATATTAGTATAGATTACTCTATAAAAGTATTTTGTCCCCACAGAATGAATGCACCACGAGCGTTTTATTTTTCTTCTAAAGTTCGGGTGTGACGTCACGTTATGGTATAAATTGTACCGTAACGTGATGTCACGAGCCCCCACTCCAGAGCTTTAGAAGCTCTTATCATTGTAATTTTCTGTTTCTTTGAGAAAAGAAAAAATATGTGTCCAATATTTTCTAATAATCCTACGGACTGAATATAATTTCGTTTTCTCTATCCAATCGTCATGCAGTACGTTTAATTGCTATGTAGGTACATGTTTGATGACGATGGTCAAGGTATACGCTAAGGTATAAGGGAGGATGAAAACCCTGACATGGAAAATATACGAGGTACAAGATTTAATTGACTTTAGTGATGTATCATAGCCAAAGGCAATAACTTCATCATTTATTATATGCTCTGTTTATGAGGAAATAATCATTATTATGTATAATTTATCACAGTAAAACGATTCTTTTAAAACATTACCAACGTCCGTTAATTTTGATGACTGCATCTGATCTGTCTTTATTTTCCTATATACCTGCCATATAAAAACTCAAAATAAGTACACTTTAAGACATATTTATTGAAGTTATAGGTACTTGTGTCTTCTGTGGATAAAATTGATTCGTTTATAAAACTGAATTACGCAGTAATTGAGGTCAAATAAAGTCAGCCATATGTTTTTTAGAAGTCAAGAATTTATTCTATTCAAAATTCAGTTCTATTCATAAAATTTTGTTCTTAATAAAATTCTTATTCATTTATGACCTATAAGGAGGTATTCGATAAAAATCACTTTGAGTTCATTTATTAAGTTTAATCGTCAGCTGTACTCAGTTTCTCTATTACAATTCCCCTGTTTTATGACAACCTAGTATTATGTTTAAAATAGATACTTATAAGAATACCTTTAAACTGCTTATGCGATTGGAATGAAACAACTATTAACGGATTTAACTCACGTATTTTTATTTTATTTTATTAGCTGACGTTTCGGATTCTTTACGGTTTCCATAACCGTAGCACGACCGAGCTGACAATAGTCTAACGCTAAAGTCTATTGTCAGCTCAGTCGTGCTACGATTATGGAAACCGTAAAGAATCCGAAACGTCAGCTAATAAAATAAAATAAAAATATGCGAGTTAAATCCGTTAATAGTTGTTTCATTCCAATGTGTAATAACCGCGAAGGCATCAGAAAGTATTATGCTTATGCGATCTTAGCATTCTCATTGGATCGCAACCTCTATAGTAAACTCATACCTAAATATACCGCAAAGGTATGTCATGATATAAAAATAAGTGTCAAAAATTACACATTCATTCAACACTTCTCGTTCTCACTATAGGGTAATTAACAATATGTGCATATCAAGCAATAAGTTCACACGTTTGGTGCGTGACCTCTTTAACTATCAATCATTTTTAGCCAAAGGTCTATATAGCGTTTATGTTTTGAGACATCTAAGCACCTTACGTTGTAATTGGCCCATTAGTGGGATTCACCTAATGGCCTATGGAAGGTCAGGTTCATACGCACCACACGACATATTACACAAAATTACACCAAGTAATTGAAATGTACATGTTTGATCTCGGCCTTGAAAGATGATACGAAATATCCAATTTTTGTTTTCCGCAATTAATTTAATAGTTAATTACATTGTGATCAACACGCAAGCTATAAAATATAATAAAAAAAATGGTTCCAAAATAGTTCTGCCGTTGGTAAAGGCATGGGTGTGGGTTCGAATCCTACTGGGTCTCATTTTTTCTACTCTTGACGAAATATCAATATAAATGTTCTAAATCTAAATGTTTCGGAAAATAATTTGTTGAAGTAAAATTAGTGTTAGAATGAAACAAGTAACTGCTTCCTAATGGATTTAACTCACGTATTTTTTTTTGACGTTTCGATAACTTTACATTTTCCATATTCGTAGCACGACTGAGCTGACGATAGCCTACCGCTAGTGTTTCGAAATGTCAGCAAATAAAATAAAATGTGCGATATAAATCCGTTATAGTTGTTTAATTCCTATGTGTAATAACCACGAAGGCATCAGAAATGTATATCTTTAATACCTACATACGTAAGTGCTTGTTAAATTTTTCATTAAATATTAAGGTAAGTATAAGGTTCTCACTATGAACGAAGTATTTTGTTTACAAACAGTAACACGTGGCCTTTCATAACTTTAAACCTGTGATTGACAACTCAACAATCAAAGCTCTTGCACACGTTTTTACAATAGTATCATTAACTATATTTTTAGTGAGTTCCTTACTTTGTATGCATACTTGTCACACTTTTTTACCGAAAACTTAAATAATGTGCTTATAATTAATTATTCAAAAGGTATTATGATACTGAATGTGTATTTGTTTAAATTTTTATTCACATTGTCTAAATTTATTTGTACGTACCTATATGCGACGAAATCATAAGGTTAAATTTTATTGATTTATGATTTTTGGTAGGTACGTCAATTTTTGATGCTTGCGCATTTATGACACACTTCTGCCCGCGACTTCGTCCGCGTGGAACTCCTCCTTTTTTGCAGTCGGTTAAAAAGTAGCCTATGTCCTTTCTCAGGCTCCAGACTTTCTTTGTACCAAATTTCATTTAAATCGGTCCAGTAGTTTTAGCGTGAAAGCGTAACAGACAGACAGACAGACAGAGTTACTTTCGCATTTATAATATTAGTAAGGATTTAAATAAAACAATACCGAATCGAAAATTAAATACTATTTCCTATACTTACGTTTCGAAAACGGTTCTCATATTTGTGGCCGTCTCCACGAGTACTTATACGTGTTAAATCCCTTATAGTTGGAATGAAACAACTGTTAACGGATTTAACTCGCGTATTTTTATTTTATTTTATTAGCTGACGTTTCGGATTCTTTACAGTTTCCATAATCGTAGCACGACTTAGCTGACAATAGTCTAACGCTAAAGTCCCTTATAGTTGTTTTATTCCAATTTATGGTGCTTACAAAAGAAAAATCTTCGATAAGTGCATTGTTGGGGTGAGCGCACCTCGGAGCGCTCCCCATTCGTCCGGTGGAGCAGTAACGGCCCCAGGGCCAACTGTAAACAGGTCACTTCGAAAAAAAAAAGTGCATTGTATTTTAGTCTCAATTGTAATAATCTCCTTTAATGCCGACACTTTAAAGGTCGATTTGATGGATTAAGATTAGAATTGGTTTGAGAGTCAAAGTAAGTTTCAGAAAAGTTATAGACAAAATAGAGGAACATTCATAATTAACTTAATGAAACTTTAAAATTAATAGCAACATAACATATCGAATGGTCGACATTACACAAGGTTTGAGGAAATATTATTCATTAGCTATAATAATATATTATATATCGTATGACAATCAGTAGGTATTACTTTTATGACACAAGAAACGATACTATTGACTTGACGTAAACGCTACATTTTGTATGGGCAATAAATGTTTTAGCTATTTACCGCGCTGCTCATTATCCAATACTAATTTAAATGTAAACGTTAGTTATCTGATATGAAGAGCTCGGAATAGATAGAGCCTATATGCCTAAAATTTGCGTGTGGACGTAAATATAAGTGGTTAAAACCAACAAAAATATATTTTTTTAATGAGCCTGGGATTACAAATATTGTATCACATATATATATTTTTTAATTCACATAAATTTACGCTCGGGAACATATTAACTCTAAATACCTAGTATGTTGAGAACTTAAAAGTCGACCTCATGTCACTGGCCCGTCAGGATTGTAAACGTTTTCTCTATCACTCAAAAGGATAGTACGTTTTATGCATTTTGAACAAAAATAAACGTTACAAAACATATTTATTGAAATGTTCTGCAGTTTCGGTTTTATCTTATCCGCTCTTAGTTACGACCACTCATGAATTTTACGTATATGTATAGGCTCTACCTATTCTAAACTCTGCTAACAAGTAGTAACGTTTCTGTCACTTTAAACTTACCGATACCTTATGTCACTCGAAATGACTGCTTGTATTGAACGTAAGTAACTAAATTATGTATCTGGAATAATAAACACTTTAGTACGTCATCATCATCAGCGGCGCCCCTAACTCAAATCTAATTACTATTAATGCATAAAATTTAATTTATGTCTGCAGTCTGACCTATGAGCACAACTTATGACGGAATGTGACTCATAAACGGCATGAATATCTGAGCGTTGTCTATTGTAGATAATTATTTTATAGACCACACCATAAATATTATAGAGTCGGTACTAAAGTAATAAGTTAATCAGATTTAGAATTTTCTTCAATTCGACAGATATTGCTTTATTCATTTTTAATTTTGAAAAAAGTTCTTCAAATTGTCACAGTTAAATTATAGTGAAATTTGACTAATCTGCAGGTAGTGATAACTAAAAAGTTTTAAAGTTTGAACCAAAATTAAAAAAATATCGCACGTTAGGTCTGAGACCGTACATACACATACAAAACATTTTGAGGAATAGGTACTTTATTAGATAAGGTTATTTTTATATTACTAACGACCCGCCACGGCTTCACTCGGGTGCTATAAACCTTCCTCTTGAATAACTTTATCTATTAAAATAACCACTTAAAAATCCGATGCATAATTTTAAAAATTAGGCATGCATAGCCGCATAGGGACGGACAGATAGCGACTGCGACCTTGTTTTTTACTATGTAGTGACTAAACTGACTACATATTTAGTTATACTGAGCAATGGTTATATTAACTTAATCCCGATACGTTAAACTAATATCCGAACATAACTGTTTTTTACAATCGATCATAGGTGTACAGTACAATGAATCGGAATGTAGTGTGGCGCGTTTTTACCACATACAATGGAGTCAATAGTCAATGCTATACCGTCTGCGCACGCGCATAATAGGCAATGAACTTAAGTAATGTGGGATAATTGTCAAGCTTCATTATTACTTGATAACTTCAAATGAAATAAATATTAACCACCTCTTTGTGAAATTTCAATTGCTTAGATATATTGTAGTAGGTTACAATTGGTACCTACATATTTAGGGCACATTTTACAGTGAAGTTACATAATATACAGGGTAGTATGTTAATATTTTGTAATTTTATAAATAAGGTAGTTTGCATAATGTAAAAATCACTTTCGTGTTAGACTGTAGTCAGCTCGGACGTGCTACGAATATACTGAGAAGTTTTCGTAACGTCAGCAAATACAATAAAATACCCGTGTTATACCCGTTAAAGACAAAGCTATAGTTAGGTAAATCAGTAGATAGTAAAAGTAGGTAAGTATCAAATTTAGACGTATTTAGGTATGAAACATTAATATGTGTGCTAATTTATTAAATAAAAACCACATTATAATTACGCGTAAAGTAACTAAACTTTTAACGAAAAGGCGGCAATTAAAATCTCAAATTGATTGTAAGTATGGATCGAATTTCTAAGATTTCAAAGTATCTATGTCGTGACGCATTACATCATGTACCTATCTGTACAAATTTGAGTTCACCTATGACATGAAGACAGACAGACGTAGGAAATCTCACATTAAAGTATCATTTGTGCGTATGCGCATTACAATTATACGTTGCCAATAGAACGGTAACAACTGGTGAAAAAATCGCTTGATGTTAATGATTTATATTTCGCGGTTCCGTAGGTCATTTTGATGATCTTAACTACATAATAAAGATCAGGGATCTATCGAATATCTCAAAGGCTCTATTTTATTTTATGTATTTGTTTTAAGGAAAGCGAGTTTTTTAATAGTTTTATTTATACCTATTTTATAATAACTTCTGATGCTTTTTCGTGATTAATTAATAAACATTGCATAATATTTATTATAAAGAAATATTTATTACGTATTTTATTTAATACATATTGGTATTTAACATCCCTACATTCGTAAACTTAGTTTATTTTTTGCCTTAGGAGTTTTTAAATCAATTCAAATTTACGTTATTTATACACAAAAGTTATGTACTGATAATATTGTAAGATATTTTTTATTGTGTAGGTGGGGATTTTCGTAAATAACTACGATACCCAAAAATATCACGAAATCAATAATTCTATGGCTACAAACGATGTTAGACTCTATAGTTATAATTTTAAAATCTAAAATAAAACATTGACACCTTTTACATTGTTAGTTATTCTATAGGTCAGTTACATCCAAAATAACGTTATGTATAAGGCGACTACAAATTATTAATCTATGTACCAACCTAAAAGCGTGAGATAGTTTCAATTATCTGTATTAATTTTTCTTTTTCAAATAAGTAATTGCATCCTTTTTTTTCTGATCCTGTTAAATTAAAGTACGATCCAATTAATGCCATTGCATTCAAAACTTTTCTAGATCCTAAATAAAAAAAGTGCCTATTTTCCAATTAAGTAGATAAATAAGTTTTAAGTAAGTATATAAGATACTTCTTACAAATGACTTCATATTTTAAAATTCAACAGAAGCTAAGCGTGATAACAGAAACTAAATCTCTTCATAATAACTAAGCCCGCGGGTAAATCTTCTGTTAAAGATGCATGTGTGAAATATAACGAAATATAATGAAACTCCTATCACATAGCACGCAAAGTAATCATCCTGTCAAATACGAAAAGCAGGTGTATCGTGTCAGCCACTTTACTAAACCATATTAAAACCTCTCATTGCCGGACACTCCGTTAAAATCATTCGATAACCAACTTTAATCATTAACATTTTAAGTCTAATTTCGAATACAGCCGTGCTGCGAGAATACACGCCGAAAGCGACGCTAAGCGCATAAAAAACTTATTCGACCTCTGACCTAACCGTAATCACTTAAGGGTATATTGCTTAAATAGTAATTAGACGAAAAGTGATACGATGTTGCGATGTTACAAATATGAAACACGTAGAGCTCTTTTTTTGCGAAATTTCTATCTGTAATTACCTACTAATATAAATTTGAATGAGAACATTAGATATTTAAATGTACTTACTAGGCATTATTTCACGAGGATCTAAATCGTATAAGTGGGTACTTATACTGTTTGTGTCGACAAAAATGTTTACTAGGTAGGTACTATATTCTGTCTTTGTACTATCGTTTACAGAAGAATATATTGTTTCAACGCCATCTGTGAGAAGTGCTTCGTGCTATTTAAATGTAAGTAAATCAACATTGTTTTGTGACATTTCACCTAGCAACTGCAAAATACAATTGCTGAAACCAATCTATGATTTTCATAGTAGGGACCTACTAAATAATGTATTTCATATAGGGTTTGGCACCGATTACCTACATGACATGGATACAAGAATAGCACGCATGACTATGCGGATCTAATATTTAACACACGTCATACTTATCGACATTTATGCATTACCTATACCTGTTAACATGGAATAATTAGTAGTGTTTGGTATTTCTAATAGGCATGACGAATATTTTTTTTTTCTTTCTCCATCCGTAGATTGCCAAAAATATTGAACAATAAATGCCAAAGATAAATGCTTCCAAATATCGGGAGTGGGGGCTTGTGACGTCACGGCCAGGTAAAAAATGTACTATACCATGACGTCACGGTCTTTTAGAAGCACTTATCTTTGGCATTGTTTATTTGTTTGATAAAAGAAAAAAAAATTTAACGATCTAACTGACGGACTAAATAAAATTTTGTTTTCTTTACGAAGTCATCATCCCTATTATAAGAATACTAGCGGACCGCCGCGGCTTCGCCCGGATCCCTTTTTTATAGCCTATGTCACTCGGGAACAGTGTAGCTTTCCAACAGTGAAAGAATTTTTCAAAACGGACCAGTTGTTTTGGAACCTATTCAATTCAAAACAAACAAACAAACCTTTCCTCTTTATAATATTAGTATGGAAAAAAGTTGCTTCAGTGCTCTTATTATCAAACTGTGTCCTTATTTCACGAGGATCTATCTCATCATTTGCATAACAAGAGGTCATATTGCGCGTGCGCAAGATCCACTTATTTCACTAACATAATAACATACTCTGTTATTATTTTACATAATGGATTTAATTGGATAATCGTGGGGCAGTTACAATAAATTACATCTCTTTAACGTGTGAAGATTTAAATGAAAGTAATAATGTCTAATTTGTTTGAACATATAAATGTCGTGGCATTTATTTGGTATCAACATAATTATAATTGTGTATCAATTGTTAATCAAAACTAAATGTATAAAGTTTTTTTAAGGGGGATTTGTGATGCTCTCGCTGATGTGACAGTTTATAATATACGATACAATTTTAATGGTTAGTCCACTCACTTATAATTTTAATGGTCAGTAAAATCACTTTAGTGTTTATATAAAATCAATTTAGTGTTAGACTATCATCAACTAAGTCGGCTATGAATATGGAAACTGTAAAGTTTTTGAAACATCAACATATAAAATAAAATACACGAGTTAAATCCGTTATAGTCGTTTCATTTCAATGTATTGGTTTTGGTTCTTTTTCAGATTTTTTAGATTATCCTTTACGTAAATCTATAATTGGTCTAAATTCTATTTTGTAACTTGAACTAATTTCATTCAACTAAAATGAACTATATACGTATTTAGGTTATTAATTTACATAAAAGACTTGTACTTAAACAGTATCACACGTCAGGTGACCTTTACAACTTTCTCCAAACCTACACTTATTGATATATCAAATATCATTATCGCTTATTGTTAAACTTATTTTATGAAGAGCGAAACTAATCTGATTTTACACGAATATTGCCTGTTTACACATCCGTTCTGTCAATTGTAATTAGGTATGCTTGTTCACAGTGTGTACTTACACTACTTATAAGTATAAGTAGGCACTTATAAGTAGTGTAAGTACACACTGCGATCGTAATACACATAGTTACATGATCTGTCTTTATGAAATTATGGAGACTACATTATAATTAACATCACACTTTCACGCTATCCTGTATTGATCAATTCTTCACGAGTTTCTTTGTTTCTTTATGTAGACGGAATTACTAAAGAGATTAACTCAAATGGTGCGTTCCTATTTTACCAAAAGTAATACTAACAAAAATTTTAAATTAAGAAAATAAATCTTACAGTATTTTAGCGGAGTTCTGACGTGACTGTCGAACAGTTGGTGTTATTCCCAATAGGCAAAAATCTAAAACGTTAAATAATTGACGGCCTGTTGGTGTAGTGGTCAGAGCCCCTGACGACGAAACCGGAGGTTGCGGGTTCGAATCCTGCTAGGGGCAGGTGTCAATGTGATGAGCACTGGCATCTGTACCTGAGTCTTGGATATTTTATATGTATTTATGTATGTTTATCCGTTGTCTAGTACCCATAGTACAAGCTTTGCTTAAATTGGGCCTAGATCAATTGATGTGAATTGTCCACAGATATTTATTTATTTTTATATTTAATTTCGAAATTTGCAGTATGATTTGAAAGTCATAACCTACTGAGAGAAGCCTTTTGATCTTTAGCTTCATTACATAAACTAGGATTTATTTTGAGGCTCAATTTAAACTAATCAGAAGCTGTCATGAGTTAATAGGCCTACCGTTAACTCTACCTTTGCTACCTTATCTCCCACTACATTTAAGCTTTCTATTTTTTAAATATTAAAAGCAAATATCTCGGTTAGTTGGTTTCTTATCTACAATAAGCAGTTATGATGACGATTCACAATTAAGTTTCTACTTATCGGTTCATCATTTAGCAATAGCGGTTTTTCACGAATGATCCTTAATAAATAAGCAAGTGCCACCAACTATAAGGAGGCTTTCAATATACATTTCATTGTTTCTTTCTAAGTAAAAACAATAAGTAGTCAACAAAAAATAAATACGGCTAGGCAATTAATGAAAGAGAACATTAAGATTACAATCTAAAAATAATGGGATCTCCAATATATATTATTATCAACTGAGCTGAACGAATTTGTCTCAAAAATGTATACAACCTCCCTATGATATCTACTTATGCAAGAACGACCTTGTGTGGTTGTTCCAAGACATTAAATATTAAAGAAACAATAAAATAATTTAAATAAAGCATCACATGTGAAAAGGTGCAAGGACACTGGAGTGTTTTCGATGACCAAAAACTTGATAAGCTGCGATAGGGCTGGAAAAGTCAAGAGCGGGCCCTTTCACGACTGCACATACTGGTATTTGGTCGATCTAGGGGGACAATATTATTTTTGTGTATAATTGGAATTTAACCAGCGGAAATAAGACAGATATGTTGTTTTAATAATTTTAAAGTCATAAATAAAAGTCAAGGTAGTATTTTACATATTTATTTAAAAAAATAAAATAAAAAAAAATAAAAAAATAACAAAAAAAATAAATAAAAAATATTTATAATTGTTATAAACATTAATATATTCATTAAAAATATATAAAATACGATATACCCTATTGTTCATCACTTTCTGACGAATATTCCACAATATACGGTTCCGCAGATACGAACATGGCTATGGTCGCAGGAAAGACTGTGTTAGTTTATATCCTTTTTTTAATCGCACGTCGGGTGCTTAGAAAAGGATCCGAGCTCAAAATAAAATGATTAAAAACATCCTGGTTGCAGCTTTCTCTAGACAATTTTCTGCCGAAATCGGTCCAAAATGTTTATTGCGAGCCTCAGCTGCCTCCTCGGAATGCTGTCCAATCGGTAGTAGAGCTCGTATGATTATTACCGCACCATGTATCAACAGTTTGTGAAGTGTTGGCATCATGGGATGCCAGTCATATAATCGTGTATTAAGACGAGCTGTACCTATTTAAGGCATACTTTCATATTTAATTGGGTCAACTTTGTGTCCACTCGAAATGACTTCCAATATAACCATTATTAACCTGTAAATCAACTCGTAATCAACCCTAGTAATTTCTGAAGCTAAGCGGGGGTGTTTAAAAAAAAATCCTTCTTGTCTTACCATCATTTGTATTTCCTACATTGGATTTACGCATGTCCATTATGTACGTGGTCAGCGACAGGAATTTCAAACGTTTGCTCCAGCCATGATTGGTTAGATTGTTCAAAAATATTACCTTTTAATGAGCTTTAGTTCATCTTTAATTAATTTCTGATTTAAAAAAAAAGCAAAATTAAGTTTTAAAGTATCTATTTGATCGTTATCGTATGATCTGTCTGGTAACAGCCGGTTTCTCAAAAAATCCAACCTTTCATCTAAATTAGGCAAATCTTGGTTTTTGAAACGATTGAATAAGTACTGTCGGGTCACAATCTTTTCTCGTAATGACCCTCGTAAACCTAAAACAAACATAGACTATGTACAAGTGACATAAAAAAAAAATACCTTTTTAAATTATTTTTTTGTGTCATACTAATTAATTAAAAAAAATATCTATCCGGACGAATCCGGACGTGATTTATTTGTTTTTTAAGAAAATATTATATGTAGAATAACTTGTAATAAAAATTATAGCCCGATATATCCCGATACATAAACAAAAATGTTAGTTAATAAGAAATTGTGCCCAAATTCGAGTATTAAATTTACTTATTTTTGTCAGTTAGATTATTAATATGTTAATCCAGTTTAACGTATTTTTTTTAACACATTACTTGAGTTTCTTACCTGCTTTATTAGGATCCATCACTTTAAAATTATAATTTTAACTAGAAAATTTAAAAACTATGCTTCAAAGTTAACACTTTTAAGAGCGCTTTGAGAATAGATAAGTGCACGTGACAAAACAATCGAATTCCCATTGACATTACTTAATCAGGAAGCACTCGGGGAGGGAGGATGCACCGGGGTAGTATGGACAAGTTCGTTACCTTTACCTGGACTTGATTTTTAGGGGTGTAAGTGCAATTTAGATTTTAGGACTTATGTCCTCCTAGATTGGCCAAATACCAGTATGTGGACTGGTCGAAAGGTAACCAAAGTGCTACAGGTATTATTTAGGATGTTTTTATCTCCGAATCACAAAGAACAATCCTGTGAAATACGTTACTTTGTACAAAATAAAATAGGCATCCAATGAAATCCTTTGTTGCGATTTTATTTATAAATGGAATAAAATATCGGTGTAATAATTGTTAACAAATCCTGTCGTTGCATCCTTTTTAGGCAATATTAAGTTTAAGATAGGTGAGTGAGACGTAAGATCTGTTATAGGGCTAATGCAATGGTATCATCGAAGATGTCCTAGGTTGCGACACGAATCCGACACCGACACGAGTATAATGACCGGGGTAATGTCCATATCATGTCATAGGTACAGTCGCTAAAGGCATAAGTTAGGTAGGAATATTGACATTGTTTTATTTAAAATCGTAATTTTATAGAGTTATATTTCGGACTCCGATAATTAGGAAAACTTCAAGCTTATACATTAACTATGCTTTACATCCTTCCGATAAATAACTTTAAAGCTTTAATAAACAACGAAACTAGCGTTTGGATTTTACCTAATTATAATTTACGCGAATTAAAGTGAAGCGAAGTTATAGTTTAGTAATCAAGAACATCCTGCACCAAAACTAAATACAATATTTTAAATGTTATTTTAATTTAATGGATCTATATTTCAAAACGCGCTCATATCCTGTATTTTATCTAAGTACCTTAGTAATGAAGGTTCTATAACAAGATGAGTAGGTACCGACTTCTTAAAAACCAGTAATAATTAGTATGTACGAAATTGTATTATCAATCCATTTTATATATATATACCTACCCGACATGAACACAAAATGTCATAAAAATCGGTCCAGCCTTTCTGGAGGAGTTTGGCAACATACATCGTGACACGACAGTTTTATATATAAGTAAGAGGTCAATGGAATATCTCACTAAATCATCAAGTGCGTGCAATCAATAAGTGTTTTACTAAATGGTTTTTAGCAGGAATTCGTTTAATAAGTACCCTTGACTTATTTAGGGAGGTGTAGTTATAATAATTATAATAATAATAATTTATTGACAATAACCTAATATAAAGTAATAGTAACATAATACAAGATTTGCATTAAATTAACTCACAATTCAGTTTAGGGTATTTAAAAGTACCTAAATCAATTAAACTAATTATGTTTGAATTAGGTTTGTAATGACATTAGTGCTTGGATTGGACTCCTGTTTCCCGAACTAGGACATAGCCTGTGACTCAGGATTCAGTTTTTCCTCCATTCGATAGTTACTTACATAGTGTTAGGTAAGTCAAATGGGAAAGAAAATAATAATAAAAAAAAGACATAAAAACATGCGATGTGTCTGGTTGTGTGTGTGTGTGAGTGTGTGTATTGTAGTTGTTCTCTATTGAACTATATGTTGGTTGCAACTTGTGTACGCGAGTGTAAAGCGCGATGCTCCATCGTTCACGGCTGGCGTCGATTGATACTGCGCTTCACTCAGCGCTTGACACTTGCAACACAATGGATGCAACCTAAAATGGCGTTACGAACAAAATTTTCATATTTCCTGTTGACGGTAAATTAATATGCACTTGATTTTGTTAGCTGATGGCGATCTACGCGGTGCCAATTAAAAAAAAAACTTACTAACTAGAGGGGTACCGGGTTGGTTGGGCCACCCGAAGATTTAAGCTACTAGTTCAGATTCAGGCAAAACACCTAAAGAACTTTACACAGGCAGATTTTTGACACCAGGTCATAGTTATCTACGCCAAGGAGCGAACGATAACTAACGTATCGAAACAACGACGTATCGTAAAATTCGAAACTGTTTTCATAATGTCTTGGAGATGTCTAGTATAAAAAACAGAGTCGGATTCCCACCCAAAGGGTTCAGTACCATTATCTATAAAAAATAAAAAAAGACATGTCTATTTTATGGGAGCCTTTTTTCTATAAGTATTAATTTTATTGTTTTTAGTATTTGTTGCTATAACGGCAACAGAAATACATCATCTGTGATCATTTCAACTGGCTAACTATCACTGTTCGTGAGGTAGAGCCTGGTAACACACGAACGGACCAGACAGACAGCGAAGTCTTAGTTGGACGGTTTTACCTACCCTCAGAACACGGAACCCGTAAAAGTATGCACTGTAAATTCGTTTAATTGTAAATAATAAATTAGCATATTAAGCGCCATCTTACGTATCCAAAGATTAGCTCTATAAAGTACATAAACGTATGCAATTTACACACGCAAGCATTCGCGATTACCATTAACAAGTGAGGATTGCTCTTCGCATGTAATATCGGTTACCATCTAACAGTACAAGTTTTATAACGGATAGACGTATAACCATAACTAAGTATATGCACATACGATCTTTTGAGCGTGATAGTAATGTGTCAGAACTAGCAGTAGATTAAGCTTTTATAATAATACTTAGTTATTTAGGTCTTAACGTTCTCTTTATAATGTGATGTAAATCGTAGTGTTAAATATTGTTGGTTATTTTAGTACATAAGTAGGTAGGTACTTACGTACATCTGGCGGATGGTGGCTATTTCAAGTAAATTAGTCCTAATTTTAATCTTCTCATGCTAATAAGAAAAAATCCTGTAAATAGCATAGTATATGTATATATCAAGATTATTATGTAAGTATATTCTCTATATCTTTATGTACGTGACAATGAATTTTCAACTTTTAACGAATCTACACACCTATGAGTAGGTTTCATAACGGTTTCATGATTAAATTATTTTTTTTATTTCTTAATAATAATGAATACAACGAAAGAAATGTCTTACGATTAGCTAAAGTATTCCCAAAGCAGACTGGTACCTACTTAGTTTGTTTTTTGTATTTACCATAATTTGAGAACCTACCTGTCTATCAATGTAGGAAGTCAGCATTGATAATGATAAATGCTTTTTATGTACAGTCAGCATCAGATATATCTACACGGGCGAGGTGCTCAAATACATCTGAACAACATTACATTTCAATAAATTCGTTACGGTAAATAAGGCCAATAATATATGAACGTCCAATTCGTCACAAATATAAGAGCAGCAATTTTTCAATATAATCTGGACACATAACAACGCAAAAATATCTAAACAGTACAAGTGTTCATAAATATCTGAACACTTAAGGAAAATATACCTTATGTCACTGCCATACAGTTTAAATTCTTTTGTACAGATGTAGTGAATATTCTGTCTCATGGTATCATTACTAGGTAAGCAAAGCAAACGAGAATTGCGACGTTGTCATACTTACTATTGTTTCCTGTTGCCAAACTTCAACTGTCACTGTTCAGTTCGTATCCTATTTAATTATGAAAGAATCTCATATATTATGGTCGTTGACAAGTCGTTGTCAACATTGGTAATTAATTTTCGTCAATCTGATAATTGATTGCTTAGCCTCGTGGTTTAAGTCAGATACGCGGTCATAGAACGCAGCTGGTGTAAGTTCGAGACCAGGAAGAATTGTGTTTTTTTTTTTAAATTTTATTCCTTTTGTATTTTTATTCAGACCTTATTTTATATTGAAGACGTCGCTGAGACACTTCCAAGACTAACCTTAGTTAAATTGTGTATTTTCTAGTTATAGTTTATTTAGTGTTCGTGTGTAAAGTATAAATTATTATGGTAACCAGATGATGAAATGATGAGACATGATGGAGCTTAATTAATTACATACTTAGTTGTTTAATTAGGTACGCAACAACTTCATCAATTGTAAAAGTCCGTAGGTAATAAACGAACTGCAAATACTAATACGAGTTTCGATTCTACGTACCTATGTCCGATCTCCGAATGTCCTGCCACCGTATTATAGACTATAATAAATGAAGAAAAAAAACATGCGACAAATAAAATTTTAATATGGCAGGTAACCTAATTTATTATAGAAATTATTAAGATCATTATTTTGTACAAAATAATGATCTTAATAAAATTCCAAAATAAATAAAATGAAAAAAAAATACACTAATATGTCCTAGTCACGAACTCGAACCAGCCGCGTTCTATAAACGCGTATCCGACACATTAACCACAATGCCAATTTATCAATGATACAGCAGACGAAAATCCGCTACCAATGTCGACATCACTTGTCTTGTCATCGATGACATTCTTGCGTAATCCTAATCCTAACTAATATTATAAATGCGAAAGTAACTCAATGGTCCAAGAGTGGGACGGGAGTCAGTGTCGTACAAAGGAGAGATTAAGAAGTCACGCATTCAACGTGTGGGAGTCATTTAGGGGACGTAATACGTGCCAAAATATCGTAGAATCCATGAGGAGAAGGCTGCAAGCTATACTCAATGCAGAAGGAGGTTACACAAAGTATTAATTGTTCTTAATAATTTATAAAGCCTTCGCGGTTATTACACATTGGCATGAAATAACTATTAATGGATTTAACTCGCGTATTTTTATTATATTTGCTGACGTTACGGATTCTTTACAGTTTCCATAATATTAGCACGACTGAGCTGCTAACAGTCTAACGCTAAACTGATTTATACAATTATGCAAACTACCTTATATGTAAATTACAAAATTTTTGAAATACTAATTTATTCTAGAATATAAAATATTAATGTTACATTCTACGCATAATTTAATTCAACTATTTTATACTACAAATAAAACAAATAGGGGGCGTTACCAGCGCTTCGTAAATACCAACATTACTGAGAAGAAACGCCGCAAGAAACTCGGAGAGATGAGAGAAATATTCATGACATAAAAATTAAAATTATACTTGCAAACAAAAAAAAATGTTTAAATTGAAACGTCAGCAAATAAAATAAAAATACGCGAGTTAAATCCGTTAATAGTTCTTTCATTCCAATTATTAATTGTTCTTGTTCTTATTATTTTTTTTAACTAACCTTCTCTTAAGTGTTTTTTTTTGTTAATAAAGATTCTTTGGTTTAACTTCTGTTTTCCTTATTTAATTATTTAATTTTTGTAATGCCTAGGGCATAGGTGTTGGTTCGAATCCCACTAGGCGTCTAAAATTTTTCTACTCTTGTTTTGGTACTAATGGCGGAAAAAAATACCCCCTTCTCGAAATTAAATTCTGAATCGAATGCAACAATCCCCATATTTTTAAGACAACTGATAAATTTTTCGCAGAGAACTCCTCGACCAGACTATAATACATAATTATTATAAAGAGGAAAACTTTGTTTGGTTGTAGGTAATGAATAGGCTCAAAAACTACTGGGTTTTTAAAAAAATCTTTCACCACTCGAAAGCTACATTATCCACGAGTAACATAGGCTATAGAATATTTAAAAAAAAAAATTAGTAATCATGTTGAAGAGTCGGATTCGATCCATGACTCTCGGTTTACTAAGCAACATCTTACGCATCAAGCTGAAACAGTCTTACTTAACCGGTTGAAATTTATAGGTATATTATGCGTTTCATTACAACTTAGTGTGTACGATGAGACAGGCATATTCGCTACATCTGTACAAAAGAATTTAAACTGTATGGCAGTGACTTAAGGTATATTTTCTTTAAGTGTTCAGATATTTATGAACGCGTGTACTGTTTACATATTATTGAAAAGTTGATGCTCATATATTTGTGACGAATTGAATGTTGAGATATCATTGGCCATATTTACCGTAACGAATTTATTGAAATGTAATGTTGTTCAGATGTATTTGAGCACCTCGCCCGTGTATATATATCTGATGGTGACTGTACATACATAAGTATGTCATATGACTTGTATTTCTAGTTCTTTTTTTAGTGATGTGTTTGCAATTGGTTTCAAATAGCACACACTGTTTTGATACCATGTGATGTAGGAAGAAATTAAAAACAATGTTTCGGCAGAATATAAAATTTTATTGTAGAGTTAGGTTCAACTCATCGTTAATAACAAGAAAATATACAATATGAGTAATAAGGCGAAATGGTACGAAATAACATACTAGATAGTGGAGTTTAAAAAAAAATATTAAGATGCAATCATATCAAAAACTGCGCAGATCCTGAATTTTTTTTCTTATAGTCTTTTCAGTTCAAAAATAAGTAATGAATGTATATATCAAAGCAGAATTTAAAATTTAAATAATACACAAAACGTACGAAAATATGCAAAGTGGATCAATCTTTCTAACAATCCGATAGTTACAACTTATTTCTACATACATATGCAAATTACATTAAATAATAATATTACAATATTAACATTATTATAACTAATGATATTCCTACTTTATGGTAAGGCATTCTAAAATTCGATAAATTCCATATTCCATAAAATTTCCAATCATACATTACTTCATTCACTTTGAGTATCACTAAACATACTTTCTACATGTTCTTTAATAAAGCCTTTTAAAGAATAAATACATTTTCGTGAAAATGCATCTTTAGAGCACCTCTAATTTTATCGTGTCTAAATATTTTCGAATGACTAATACTAATTGATTATCAGTAACTTTGACATAAAGCTCCAAATAGCGCTTTGAATATTTTAAAACTACAATGTAAGGTGGGAATTTAGAAAATAATTTTGAATTCAACCGACAGACATATATACATTCCTGAAATTAATAATCTTTCACGAAGTCTACAAATGTAAAAGTTACAATCAGCATAATATCTTAAAATTGTGTTTTGTAGTAAACTAGTGACCATTAGCAAAGGTCCGATTCATTTTACGACATTCAGACACAGGTTGCACCCAATAGGTACCTAGTGTTGGTTTGATTGTCACAATCAAAGTATAGATAACAATAATGACTTAATTATAACCAAACAGTAAAACGTCAAATTCACTTAGAATAAAACATTAACAACAAATTAATTACGTACACAGTACTTAATAAGTTTTACAGAACAGTTTCGACACTACAAACAATGCAAAAAGGTTTTTTTTTGTGAACACGGGGCTAGACAAGTGCCCAACGTTCAACGTTAACGTTAAACATTAGCACCAAAATGTATGGAATTTAACATCCGCGAACGTTTGTGACGTACGTGACAGTCGTTCGCGGATGTCAAATCCCATACATTTTGGTCCTAACGTTTAACGTTAACGTTAAACATTGGGCACTTGTCTAGGGCCCCAGATTCTTTCCAAAAGTGAATTTAAGCATTACAGTTTGACATATACTCTTAAAAATGATCAACCTTTACCGCAACAGTGTTCAAGGTAGTTGTGGCCGGCAGGTGTATATTGTCCCAGTCAGTGTTAAGATGTGCTTCGGTGTCCGTTGCCTTTATCGTGAGACCTAGTGAGGGGACTGCGTTGGCGCAATGAGGCAGTCGTAGTGTCACGGGACGGAGGAACACCAGGCCCTGAGGCCCGCACATCACTAGTGGGGAGAGCATCGCTTCACCTGTTACGAAACACAAATTGTAATTGATGTCATGGCATGATTGCAAATCAACTGCACAAGACGTATTTAAAAAAAATGGTGATCTGAATTCGATAGTTAAGGTAAGTACGTCGCAGTTAATTTACATAATTAAATATTTTAGAGTTCAGTGCCACGTTAAGAAGTAATGAATAATTCCGTGTATTTAGTGATTTAGATTGGTAGTTATGTCATGTATTAGAGGAGGAAGAAATCGAACAACAAATGTACAATGAAACACACAAACACAAATCGCAACACATCAATGCAATGTTGAGCAAGCCAAGCAAAAGTTAAAACCAAGCATAAAATCGTGAATGCATTTTAAAAATCAGAAATATACTAATAACGTAATAAAAAATAGACAAGTGTAAGAAAATATATCAAAAGTGTAGATAACTCATGTAAAAGTGCACAAGATCTCTGTAGACTTATAAGTACAATGTTAAAGTAAGTTAGGTCAATTTTGCGAATTGCACAATGTACAGTGCAATAAAAATGTATCTTTTGTCAAACATACAATTACATGGCCGGCTGTAAGTAGCATAGGCGCTGTCGTCGCCGCTCCTCGATCTCTAAGTACGAGTGTATTGTGTGGTAGAAACTGCGCAAATAAATATAATATGATTCACCTGTTAGTATATTAGACACAAATGACAACATTGATATTAATTTTGGTGAAAGTGATGTATCTGTTGTACATGTAATGAGTGCTTTAAATACATTGTGAATATGGTGAGTCGTCATAAAATAAATATAAATTAGTCTATATTATCAGAACATATAATTTATATTGAACACCTTCATGCTGTTGTATTCGTGCATCATAAATATAAACATTTTGTACAACATTGAACAACTAACTAAAACATTCGCGTGACAATCACATATCAAATCTTGCTAATCCATCTATTTTAAAACGCAATCGTTAATGGCCAATTAGTAAGTGCAATCTACGTCACTACGAATAACGCGTGCTCCATTACAAAAAGCTTTACCGTTGTCCATATCGATAGGTGGGCCTCCCACTCGCTGACTGAGCCTCGGATCTGTCACCGTAAAGTAGATCTTTTGCTTGATCCCTGGAGCGATAGCTTTAGGAGGTATAATCAATGATACACCCCATTGTCTATCCTCTAATACTCCTCCTTCGCTGTCAAATATACCCCAAGTCGTGTGAGGACCGTCCGGTTGAACCTCTTCTGATTTATTTTCGGAAGTGCTCTCATCTAAGACAGGCGCTTGAACTAGCGTGTTTTGGTTGTTAATAACTGTTTCGTTTTGACTGGCAGACATATTTTCCGAATTATCTTGGCTGCTTTCCGGACTTTTCTCGACAATTTTTTCACAGAACGTCACGGTTCTGTTGTTGGATTTAGTAGCCCGATCTTCTAAATCTTGTGATGCATATGGAGTACTTTGCGGTTTGTTTTCAAAATTCATACTGCATTCGGATGCATAGTGAGTTTCCATAGATGTTGTTGATTCATATGGCCCTGGAGCAGGAGCAGTAGCTTTTAAGGCATTTGAAATGTGATCTGTCTTCCCGTGCAATCGAGGAGCGTATACTGGCTCTCCTTTTAAAACATTGCTGTCCACATTTAAAGACCTTTCTTTTTCTGCATCTGTTTTTGATTCAGTTAGTCTGAGTTTTGAGAAATCTATCTCCTGGAATGTTTCAGTTTCCGTACTGTTTTGCGCTTCTGTTTTTGTCTGATATATAGGTTCCCGACGGGAAAGGTGATTAGCATCACTCAATTCATATGGGCTACTCCTAGCACTGCCTTCCTGCGCTTGGACTACATCTTTATTTTCTTGGTGGGATTCATAAATTACACTTTCCTTTAATTCTCTTTTCGATACATACAATGGTTCCCTCATTTTAACAGAATCGCTTTCATTGGCCTCTTTTCTTGTCTGATAAATCATATCCTTTTTAGCTTGATTTCTCTGTTTGATCATTTCTAATTTTTCTTCTAACCGAATACCATACGTTGATTCTTTACTAGCTAGGAATGCCGCTTTTTGTGATAAAATTTCTTGTTTAGATACATATGTACATTCAGCTGAAGCTGGTCTCATTTCCTGCCTAATATCAGAAATATCATTCCTAGTAGAGTAATTGGTCTCCGAGCAACTGGATTTTACCTCTGATCGCGTTGCATACGGTGATTCAGATTGTCTTTCTCTGGATATCATTTCAGTCCTAGATGCATAAGGAGGTTCACTCATACATTTACTCATGGGTGACACTCGCCCGGGATAATTGTCAGGAGTCTGCAATCTCCTGTCAGGGCGAACTGCGTATGGATCCTCAGACCAAGAATTATTCGGCGGCTCATATGTTCTTCTACCATAAATTGGCTCCTTAGTAAAGGAACCCTCCATCCTCTGCTTAAGCATATCTTCTTTTGTATTGTATGGAGATTCGGAAAATCTTTGACGTAACATGTCTTCCTTGGTAGAATAGGGACTCTCAGACGTCATTCTTTGTCGCAACATATGTTCTTTGCTAGAATAAGGCGATTCACTGTAAAGAGAATTGGATTGCTTAACAATATCTTGTTTCGTAGCATATGGGCTTTCGCTCATCATTTCACTTCGTGTTGCGTAAGGGCTTTCCCTGATGCACTCGGATCTGGTAGCATACGGGTGTTCCCTTATTGATTCCGTTCTTGTACCATAAGGACTTTCTCTTACACACTCAGACCTCGTAGCGTAAGGATTCTCTCTTATGCATTCCGCCCTGGAAGCGTAGGGTGGGTCCATTAGCGGCATAGCCATCGTCTGGCGGTTTCCGTAAGGGCTTTCAAAACTTTGATTAGTTACTTCTGACCTACTTGCATAAGGACTTTCAGTTGATGTATCATAAAGAGAAGCATACGTCCGTCTCGGTTTAGGAATAGGGTCATAAACGATATGGTCTTTACTTTGGTATACTGGTTCTGGAGGTAGTGGTTGCGAGGGATGGAATGGTTCATGTTTCATTTGCTGCTGTCTTTGGTAAATAGGATCTATTTTAGTAATCATATTAAAGCCTGGAGACTGGCCGTAGATGCCACGTCTATTATATTCTATGAGGGAGTTCTGTCTTCGTAACAGGGGGGTAACTTTAGGTTCAGTTTCTATTTCGCACATAGAGTTCTGTCTTCTAAGATTCTTTACAACTGGTTTTGTATCATAGTCTCTAACTGTGCATACAACACCACTTCTTTCATCACAAAATGAACTTTGCCGTTTCAAAATGGGCTTTAGAACTGGTTTTTCGCAGGAGGAAGAGTTGCTGCGTTGTAACATTTGATTCCTTATTTGAGTATTCCTGATGTGTGTGTTCATATCGCTAAGATCTGATTTCTCTCGTCTAAGCATTGGCCTTTGATGGTTTTGTTGTAAATCAGTCTCGCATAGCGATTTTTGTCGAGACACTTTTTGTGAATTTTTAGTTTTCGAACGAAACAGATCGAGCACGGCGTTCTTAATAAACGATGGCTTTTTGGACAATTTCTTTTTTGTTTTTGGTGAGAAAGATTCGTCGCGCTCCACACTGGAGTTCATGGCATCGGATGAACTGCGGAAACCCACAACCAAACACCCACTTAGTTACGCTATGATAGATAATCTGGACACCTCAGATGAAGTTCGAAAAAAAAATGTAAATAAAACAATGATATATTGAAGAAGTTAACGTGAAAAACAATTAAGTACACAACTATGAGTCTGAAATGTCCAAACACAAATGGCAATTTTCGAGAAGTGAATTTTGTGATTCTATAAAAAGCATATTGAAATAAACGTAAGTTAGAGAAATGCGAAAAAAGATTGAGACGCTATATAAAATATATATAAGGAGGACAGTCAGCCGATTAACAGCGAGTACAAAAGAAAACTGAGTTTTGCACGAGTGAAAGCTGAGAAGGAACAAATTAATTCAATATGCTTTCGTATAGAATTTTCAAGTTGCACTAAAATGCAGACACGCACTGCCAATAGTTGTCATTAGGAACAACTCTAAATACTCTAATATACAAAAATGTTATTACAATTTACAGACTCACCCGATACAAAGAATGATATTATGTATATGTTACAAAATATGTAGGTATTATGTATATTTATAACCACATACAAGACCGATACTAATACTGTGGCCCAACAAGACATGGTTAGTCGTTTGTGAAGCGATTGTGTTTGCATGTTAGAGCAAATTGTACACGGGCTGATATATACGGGGGGAACAAATCTGCAGAAGGAATCTTTAAGAGATGACTTCGAGACATGCATTTACGAAAATTTACTTTTTATGATAACGAATACTTTTGATAAGTAATTAAAAAAAATGGTAAAAATTATTAAAAGATGGGATTGAACATTGTAGTGCAAATTTAGTTTTGGTGTAAGATTTACAAATATTACCTTATATTGTGCATGTGTTGTGGTTTTCTATACAATTCGAAGGCCGATCCTCTCTGTTCTCTGCTGCCTGCTAAATCTAAAAAAATAAGATTATTTTAAACGTATAATCTTAAAGTCTAAGTTTATTGCCAAAACAGAATAATAGGTAGGTACATAGTTCTTATTGTAATGAAAAAAGGTTAAACATATCCTACCTAAACTGGGCAAGAACTAGATTTAAATAATTAGGTACAATAACAATGAGACACTTCTACACCAAATATGGTATAACAGTATTAATCTTACCATACATCTATTATAAAAAAAAATCTATAATGATGACGATGTCTTTAATTGACATTTATTGTTCTTTTGAAGTAAGACTTACCTATAAGATGTGGGTTGTGAGGCAGGTTAATGGCGCGGTGGTGTGACGGCGGGCCGGAGTAAGGCGGCGATTGCGGTGGCATTTGACCGCCGTATGACATATTCTGTACACAATTGTAATGAGACTTAGAATTCAACTAAGCTTTTGACACTGTGAATTAAGTGAATTAATATTTTCTATAAAATAATCAGAATTAAGTACCCATTGAATTGTTCAGTGATATAAAATATAGTTAAATTACGTTTGTTTAATGTGATAATAGATAAGTGAACTTAAAGAGTTCCTAAGGTCAAAGCATGGTGTTCCCCAGGGTATACACTGGGTCCAAATAAGTTCTTCACCTATGAGTGTATAATGTAACATTTATGAGTTAGAATATACTAAAAACCATTACCATGATCATGAAAAAATATACTTCTATTTTATACTCTTCCTTTTACGATGAATACTTTTTTGTGCTCAGAAAAAAAACACCACTCTAGAAATAGGAATGAAACATCATAACGAATTTAACTCGCGTATTTTATTATATTTGCTTACGTTTCGAAAACTTTACAGCTCCCATATTCGTAGCACCACTGAGCTGACGAACTTAAGCTAAAGTGATTCAGCGACGTAAGATCATTTTAACATTAGAGTTTCATTCAAATGTGTAATAACCGCGAAGGGATCAGAAATGATCACTAGACATTTCATGATATCGGAATTGTCAGTTTAATCTATAAATAAATGTAGTTTCATACCTGTGGATAGTTGTTGTGGGGACGATGGTGTGGTTGCGACAGCGAGTGCTGATGTGAGTAGTGCGGGTAGGGCCCCGGCGGGCCGCGCGGCGACTGCGGCTGAGACCCCGCGGGCGGGGGCGGTTCAGACACCTAATGACACACGCAAATTGTAATATGATAATCAAGTCAATCACTGTAGGAATTATTTAAAATGTCCTTATCTATTATGACCACTCCAGATTCGATTGATAATTAGTGGATAAATGGTAATGGTTTTTTTCATTCATATTTATGAGTTTATTGAATAAAAAAAGATATTGTAAAAATGCAATTTATCCCTTTCTACGATGTTCATTTCATCAGCTCAAGACATGTACTTGATTTTGTCTGTGCAGTAGGTAGATATATCGACTAAAAGTGGAAATTTATCTAAGTAAATATGATGCATAAAAAACTTTAGCTACTAAAAAAAAAACAATCTTAAACGTCAGGCTATTCTTCTGTTTCACTTATTATAAAATACCTAACGTTTCATATATTAATATGAAAGGTAAAGAGCTTATGAAAGCCAAATGTCAAAAGTCAGAGATGCCGACGACGTAAAAAAAACACGTATTTTGCTCCTTGAATTGTCAATACTTACTCCATTTCTAGGATGTAGCGGGTTATCCGGCGGGCGATAATGCTTGGGCTTTGGCGGCGGCACCGGCTTGTACGGCGGCACAGCGCGCGTGTTGTAGTCCGCTTGCGACGCGGAGTTCGTGCGGCTACTGTACGTAATAAAACATTCTAATTAATATTTTGATAAACGGACAGAGCTATTTTGAGGTAAAAAGCTATCACGCTCAGCTTTTGCTGTGTTAACAGAACTACAGTAACAAAGAAAAACCGTTGTACAAATTAGATGCCACTAAAACATTGACAGAGTTGAGGAGCAGAACATATAAAAAAATGTGGTATTTCCATACAAAATCTAACGTATAAAACTGAGTTTAATGAATTTAAGTACATTCATGAAATTGGCAAGAACTTGCCTACCAGGATACAATTTCATTAGGTATATGTTATTGTTAAATAAATAAAATAAAGTACCTGTATTTAGCGTGATCGTTGGTCGGCACGTTGGGCAGCGAGGGCCCGCGCGCGTGCATGGGCGCGTGGCCCGTGCCGTTCATCGGCGGCGGCCGCTGCTGCGGACTGCGGAAGTTCTCTGACCTGCTGTTGAACGTACGTACACATTATTAACCATAAACATAATTATATATATGTATAAATATCTCTTGTCTCAAGTAAATACAGATCAATTATCAGTATCTATTATTAAATGGCTTGACTGATAATAGAATTAAAAAAATAGAGTACCTGTAGTTACTATCCGAATTCCGATATTCGAGTGAATTGTGTTCGTGTGAATTGGAGTTGCGTTGTGGACTCTGAGACGACATGGCAGATGGGTTAGGCGGCGGTGGCGGTTCCACTTTACTGCAAGAATAATTATTATCAATAATTATATAAAGACCCACGTTGGGCGCCAAATAAGGATTAAGTTGGCGACGTGGCTAAAAATAATACGGTAACTGATATACGAACTATTCTTTAGAACAACCAGGTTATAAAACACATACTTGGAAGGTGGTGCGACTTTAAGGTCATCTGGTGCATTCGGTGGCAGTCGACAGGATCCCAGAGCCGTCCCGTTGTTCGTTGAACTTCCGTAATCATATGAAGATGTGCCATCGTATGAACTTTGCTGTAAAAAAAATTAGAAACATTAAAATGCATGTAAAGATAATAATTATATCCCCATCTTCGCACGAATCCCTATTTTTTTAATAAATATATTATAGCCTATGACACTCGGGAGTAGTGTAGCTACCCAACACTAAAATATTTTTTCAAATCGCCCTGTCGTTTCTATATCGAGCCTATTCAATACAAACATATACAGTGTAGATAATCCACTCACCGTGTTAGCAGGGTGTCGGTGTCGGTCCAGGGATCCCTGGCCCTGCGTGGGCTGTATGATCATGCTGGTCGGTCGCGCATTGTACGCAGGTGCTTCCTCTCCGTTCGCGTCTTTGGGCGGACCGAACAGACGCTCTTGGGCGCTAGGTCGAGAATTCTGTTGGTACAATTAAATATTTTGATAAAAATACTAAAATGGGAGTAGTTCATTACTGAAGCGCGTAATAATAATGAATTATTTAAAAATATTTATACCTCCGTTGTAATTAAAGATATAAAAATACGCAAGGTGGTTGTGTACTAATGTTATCTAGATGTTAACTTGGAAAAATGCAAAAACTTTCAAATAGACTAGCAATGATCATAGTATAATACAATTAGAATGGTAACTCACCTGCGGATTGTGTCTTAGTGTGTGCGGTGGTCGCCCGGGCGCTGGAAGCAGCACGCCGCCCGCCGGCCGGCCTGGCGTCCGCGGCGGCAACTCTGGAACTGAACATTATGCGTACTACTCGATGATTTATCACACATTACTATACTATAGCGATAACCTGAATCGAATCTTTATATCAAAAATGTACACACTTTAAACTTCAATAAAAACAGCTGACTGACTGATCTATCAGCGCAGTGCCTAAACTATAGGTAAGGGTAAGAGCACTAAGAAAGGATTTTTGGGAATTCGCCCCCTAAGGTAGTAAAAAGGGGGTCTAAAGTTAGTGTAAAACATTGCCGTTTTTGAAGTTATTCGAATGAAATTTAGTATGAAAGTTCTTCATCCAAAGTCACAATATAAAATACAAATTTCAACCACTAAAGGTGTAAAACGGGGGTGCTTAGTGCTTAGCTGGCAGCTAGTTTTCAATTAAAGACAAATTAATTGCGAAAGGTGGTTTGTCCTCACCAGTTCCGTATAGAGGGGAGTGCGGCGGTGAATGTGCCATAGGGTTGCACTGGTACGGCGGCGCCTCGTTCATGTTGGCAGGCGGCTGGCCATTGTGGTGGGAGAGCCCGTTTGTAGGCCCGTTGCCGTTCGAGGAGAACCCGTACTTACTGTCGTATCCTCCCTGCTGATTATTATATGCATTTTTAGTAATTACAGTAAAATATAAGAATAATAAAGTTGTAAATTATTATAGGTAGGTAGCGCTAAAAGAGCACTTTATAATAGTGACTCAGCAAAACAAGTTTTTCCAATTTGAGAAAATTTGCTGTCTATACCTATTTAAAAATCCTATTTGGTATCTATCAATTAAGAGTGTATATTTTCGGGTATGTTAAAACAGGGTGGTCACAGAGTAATTTTGTTCAGTTGTTAAGTATTATATTATTTGGCATAGTGTTGTAACAAAGTAAAGGGAAAATGTAGAAAAAATGTTGAAGCCTAAAATAAGTAATTTATGCAACGATAACACAACTTCTTTTGACATAACGAACACAAAACATATTAACGAGACAAAAATATTATGGGAATCACAACCAATACTATACTGATACTAGGCAAAAATGTAAGTATACCAACCGTATAAGGCGGTGGCACCGCATCACCCATATGATTCAAATCGTCGTCACGATCCATGTTGTCTTGTGTGGTGGCTATAGAAGGATCCGAGGAAGATTTCACCAATCTCGGCGCTGGCGGGGGACTTACTTCCAAGTCACTTTCAGGACTCGAAGCATAAGATAACCTGTTCTCCGTACTCGACGACATTGAGAACAAAAAGTCATCCGACAACGGCTCTGGCCTCTGTTTTTCATCCGCCATTTTGTAAGTCGGCCATTTTGTCGATCGCAGCGTCCGGTGGGGTAGGTTTATGGAATGGGGTGAGACAAGACAAATGAATGATTGCATCAAAACTTTACAACTAATTTTAGCTGTGAATGATTAATGGAACACACTGGGAAAATCAACATTCAATAAAGTAAAAATGTAAACAAAAATAAACTGGGGAAACTACTGAAATAAAATTGAATGTTCATTTTATCCCATATTTATAAGTGGTATTTAACACTGGTAATTGGTGACATTTTGAACAGGGTATAAACACTTCTATTACTAATAATTATTCGGCATAAGTAAATAAGAGTAATATAAATCATATATTATGCTGAGAAAAAAATAAGCAGTGCATTAAGCAACACACACAATACAAATGCAGGTTAATAACATGCAGCAAAATATACATATAATTAATGAGCAAATCAAACTTAATGCTACTGGATTACTTGTGCTAAACCTAATTTGGTAACTCACTTTGTAAGATACACGTAAGGAATCCTAAACATACCCTAAATGCAGTTCAGAAATAGGCTTACTTAAAGATGCGGTGACATCTCTTTCTGCTTCAGTTCTGTCACATTTTTGATCGTGTTCATTTCCTTCCAACTTTAAGGTTGGCAAGGACAAATTCTTCATTTTATTCAAAGTCCTCTCTGTAACCGTGGGAAGTGTCCGCACCTCGCTAAACCTTCCCGGGTCTACTGCAGGTTTGGAATTACACTTGCAGTTTGGAATTCTGCATATGGGACGCATCGGTTTCTCCAAAGTCCTGTATAAGGGTATTTCCTTTTGCAATCGTGCTTTCCATTCGGGCACATCATTTGTTTTCTCTATTTCATTTTTTTGGAAGAACACTGATGCCGGTCTAAAGTTCTCAGTCATTGGAACGACCGAAGAAGGTCTTTGAACGTTAGTAACTGGCGACTTTGGAGAAGTCTCTAGAACACTATATGGTCTGAAGCCATGAGGCTGATACATATTGTTCTTCGCAAACATTTTAGCCATTTCGGGACTAGTGGTAGATCTTGCTTGAGGACTAAGAGACCTACCATGATAGTACTGCCTATCATAAGGGTAATTAGCAAGAGTATGTCTATTTTTGTTAGTCAAGTATGTATTAGGTACTGCGTAGTTGTTGTTAGGCGTGCAAGGGGTTAGTGTTTCTGCGTAGTAATAAGGCACTACATGGTTTCTATTGGCGTCATACATCTGATTGTGACGTTTGGTGTGTTTAGCGTTAGATGGTATATTTTGCGGCGAGTGCAATGGCCGTTGCGGGGTTTGAGGGTAGTTGTTAATGGGATACGATATGGGGTAGAAGGCAGGGTAAGGGGAAGGAGGGATGGGGAAGTATATGTCCGACACCATTTCAACGTGCTACACCGCCCCCAAGATAGAAGAGAAACGAAATCGGTTAATACATTTATGCTGAAAGATGTGATCTGAGAAAAGTTACTACATTTATATTTAGTACGACCTCCGTTTGCGATACGATATTCCACCAGTGTAGAATGATATCTAGCTGTAATTTTCGACACAACTTGGCTTGTTATTGGTCGAATATGACAGCAGGACCACATTCTACATTAGCCCATCTAGCAGATTGGTTAGTATAATTTCTTAGATCACTAAACATTGAGACAAAAGTAAGATTTGTATCAAGCACATGATTTACCAGATGCACCATTTTGACTTTACCAAGCAACCAGTTTGAAGCACAATGCGTTTACTGGTGCGTTGCGGATAGAGAGACATACAAACATTTAACATTAATAAAATCCCATACAAAATATATATATATACATATGTATATGTATAACATTAACAATTTACTGTGTAATGTTTATATTTATAATATGGTTCACTAACGAATCTCAAATAATATATTATACCCAGATATACCCATAACAATAATGAAAATTCCTAGATCAGTCATTTAAATTCAATGGATATTTTGGAAATCTGTCACCGAGAAAATTCCAAAGACAAATCATGAAAAAATAGACCCAAATTATGCTCTATGGATAAACCTCATATTGCAAATAATTCTTAGATATTAAAATCATTTAATTAATATTAGAAATTGATAAATATGAGATAATTTGAATCATACCTTAGTCTCAGACACCCACAGCTGCTGTTGCTGAGTCCGTTGTATCAGGTCTGTTAATTTGTTGAACCAAGTATTTTGATTTGCTTCGCTCAGTGTGATGGTGTGCGTGAACACGTGTCCCCACACGCGCTCCATGTGTTGACATTGCTCTAGAAGCTTCTTCGAAGACTTATGAGCCGACCTGAGAAAAAAAAATAGTTAAAATACCAAATTTTTAGAAATAAAAAAAAAACTTTAGTCTATGGTCAGAGAGCGCATTTTTATTTGACCCTTGGATTACGTGGTTCAGGTCTTTGAGCTCAATAAAGTAGAACTATAATAATTTAGCGATAATAAAGATCATGCTAACAGATATTTGAATATGTGAAACAAACTAAAAATAACCCTGCTGCATTGTATTTTTCAAAAGAATGATCAGTTTAAATCCAACGCACTATTGAAATATCGTTATAAAAATATACCGTTTGTCTATAGACTGAATATGGAATTTATACATCGCAACTTTACCAGAAAAGTGTGACAACTCGAAATGTGTCACTACATTAATTTAAATTTAAATGACCAGACTTAGAGTCTTTAATAGAGTAACAAAATAGTTCGAGATGTCACTTTTCTAGTAAAGGGGGGCTAGACAAGTGCCCAACGTTCAACGTTAACGTTAAACGTTAGCACCAAAATGTATGGGATTTGACATTTGTGACGTACGTGACAGTCGTTCGCGGATGTCAAATCCCATACATTTTGGTCCTAACGTTTAACGTTAACGTTGAACGTTGGGCACTTGTCTAGGGCCCAAGGTGTGATATAATTCAGGGGCGTGCCCTTCATACAAGCCGAAAAGCCTGGATTGCCCTACTAAAAATATTGTCCATCAGGAATATCAACATTCGAACTGTTTAAAAGTTCGCGCTATAATATTCGATCAGTTGAATGCAATGACCTCGCTCAGCTAGCCAATAATATGTTAGATCACGCGCACCAATCGATGCTAACGAACCACGGCTGATCGCGACCTCTCGCTCGCACTAGGCTGGCTTGCATGAGGCTTGCCTTCATGTTGTCTCTGCGCGTTTATTTTTCTTTCTAACCTATAAGAAATTGATATTTCTATTGCAGTCAAATCGTTGATTTTAAGCCTGGGATTGCTAATGAAACCAGCAACAAAACCGATTTGGCGCATGCGTAATGGTGTCAGTTGTATGCTCCGCAATACGTTCAAATTTCACGTTAGTTATTGACAATTATTGAATACTTGATTGTTTGAGTGAAGTGTTTACTTTGTTTTTCTGTGTTTTTATTAAAGATTTGCTAACTTCTTAAGGTTTCATAATGTCTGAGAGTTTTATAATTTAACTGTAGTTTAACAGTGAGTACGTAGGCATATAATTATGTTACAAAATGAAAGAAATAGTTATTTATGGGGATTTAAAGTGCGTATGTTTTGGTGCAAGTACGTGAAGCAAAGGTAAAATACTTATTTAAATTTTGATCTGAAAAAGGTAAAAGTATTAAAACGATCGGTACTTATATTATTATTGTATTTTGTGATTTAAACAAATTATATTATTAGTGTTGCATATTTATTTCGGCGGCAATAACTTATGGATTACAACGTAGGTACGTAGGTACGTAGGTAATATAAGTACCTAGTTATATTATGACTGAATAACTTATCTGGCGTTATGAAAAGGCATGTTATGTATGGTCAATCGCATCCATTCCGAATTTTTTTTCGGTAGATACCTCTACCTACTTCAATCTTCAACTGTTACGAATTACAATATCATATCTTTCGGCTTGCCCAATTCTGAAACCCTGTCCCGCCACTGGATATAATTACATACAAACGAATGAAAATAAGAATAAAACTCACTTGGGCAGTCCAGCTCGCAGCTGCTTGATAATGTGTTTGTTATCGGCCTTCAAGAATATGACTATAGGATAGAACTGTGCGTAGTTCAAGCGATCCACGGCATTCGGCGTAATATCCAAAAGGGCGTGTTTCCCTCGCTCCATTATAGACCTGATGCTCGACAGACGAATGATGCCCGCCGACTTTGTCTTGCTTTCTTCGAGGGAGCTATCCATTTCTGTGAACAAATATAAAATAATAGTTTCGTGATGTTGGATTAACTAGGTAAATCTATATAAATAAAACACAGGCATAATAATTCTGTAAAGATCTTGGGCGTCACGGCAGTTTTTTGGTCTCTGCTTATAATAAATTGCTCCATATTATTATCTTCGATTGAGGTGCTAATAAGTGCATATCTGTGGTAGTAAGTTGGTATTAAATACCTAATCTAATAGGACCTTGAAATAAATAAATTTGATATAAAATAATGAGTTAAGCTTTAGTCCGAATTCAAGTCACACAGCTTGATAGTATTTTCAAAAACGGTCATGTAATAATTTCTGGTGCCTTCGCGGTTATTACACTTTGGAATTAAACAACTATATCGAATTTAACTGCTTATTTTAGTACTAGTTCTTTGTTGAGAGTAGTAGTTGAAAATCTTACACTACCCATATACGTGGAACGACTGAGCTACAAAGGAACTATTAAGTTTTCGCTAGTACTTACGCTAATTTAATTCATTAAAATTGTTTAAAGTAAGGACGCGCAAGAAAACACTTTATCGATATCGATAAATTATCAACTTACTTGGCGACGCGAATTTCTCCGGTCCGTCGTTCAGGAGGCGATCCCGCGCGATGTCCGCGACGGCGCCGAGCACTATCACCGGCCGCACGAAGCCGGGCTGCTTGAGCGCCACCCGCTCGTACGCGGGGAACTTGCTTATACTGTCCGAGAGGACTACTTCGTCCCAATGTTCCTGGAATTGAATAAAATATATTTATATGGTGACATAAAAATGACCCAAATAAAAAAAGGATAAGGGAATAAAAATGTGACACTGAAGATAAACGTACCTATGTAATATCATGAATTACCTATATTGTATAGCTACCCTAGGTATCTATATACCTACCCTAATATATTTTAATAAGAGATTCAGACATGACTTTGCGAAATCAATTAAAAGATATTATGTGTCTAAATTTGATGCTTCGAACTGATTTGAATGAGCTTCTTGGGGAAAATTTTTTTAAACAGAAGGAGAAATATCCTTTTGTTTAATTTTTTTTTGTTACGCTATTTTGAACATTTCAACACTTAGTACTTATTATGTATGTGGGACTCTTAAGAAATACTTCTTGACTAGTTGTTATTATGTAATTTACCTTGCCAAGGCTCTTGGTTCGACGGTGTGTGGACCGCCGTCGTCGGAAGAAGTTGTGTTTCGAGTCGTTGCCAGACATCTCTTTCTTGGTAGCGTTGAATTGCGCCGTTGCCAGCTCTTCCGCGCGAGCCTTGTTTGGAATCGTGCCTTTTTGCACCTCTTGATTATTACGACCTGTAACAAAATTAAAAGTTCTACAAAGCGGAAAGAATGATATTATATACTTACCACGAAAGTTTGCATGTTCGCTGTTTTTTAAGTCGTTATTTCTAAACAATAAGACTACAATCTTCATCATACGCATGTTTGACTATTTTAAGATTGTCTTTATTTTTGTTTTTAGTAATCGTTTACACGTACGAACTGTTTTCTTTCTGTATAACTCTAGAGTCGACTGATCGAGAATGCCTCAAGTTTAAGTTCGCCTTAACAGAAAAGTTTTATGCTATAAAAAAGTTTAAATTATCCCTACTAATATTATAAATGCGAAAGTAACTCTGTCTCTCTGTCTGTCTGTTACGCTTTCACGCTAAAACTACTGGACCGATTTAAATGAAATTTGGTACAAAGAAAGTCTGGAGCCTGAGAAAGGACATAGGCTACTTTTTAACCGACTGCAAAAAAGGAGGAGTTTCACGCGGACGAAGTCGCGGGCAGAAGCTAGTATTTTATAAGGTAACATAAATCTCCATTAGAAGACAAAACGTGAATGTTATCTGCCTACCCCCATGTTAAAAGAGCGTGATGTTATGTTCCTACTTATAACTCCTCTAAATATACTAACTACTAATATACCAATCTCACCTATCCTGTAGACCTGCCAAGCGCCCACAGTCCCGTTGTGCAGCGTGTCGACCACGTGGAACACGTCGCCGCACCGGAACGACATCTCGCCGTCCGTTGGCTCCGTGTAGTGGAAATGCGTCTTTATGTGGAACGAGTCACCGGCTGGTAGAAAGAAGGAACGGAACATTTTAAATTGTTATAAATAGAACAAGTTGGTAAATGTATTCTATGAATGATATGAATCTCCTTTAATATACGTATGCAGGTTATGTTCAGAAGCGTACCTATATATCTAGGTCTAGGTATATAGGTATAAAAGGAGAAGTTCCCACTGAGATATAGACGCACGCACAGTCGTAATGGCTAATAGTAGAAACGTGAAATTTGGACAGTAGTTTTAATTCAAAATGCGGACGTAGACTAAAAAGGGATTTTAAAAAATAACCCTAAATTGTTGAATAATATACAAACATATACAACCCCAAGTTTGTTTGGAAAAATATTTAGGAATAATTTTGATACAATACATTTATAATAATTTCTGATGCCTTCGCGGTTATTACATATTGGCAGCATGTCAGCAAATAGAATAAAATAAAAATACGCGAGTTAAATCCGTTATTAGTTGTTTCATTCCAATAATACATTTATGCTCATAAAAACATTTCATTGAATAAGCGTTTCACAGTTTATTAGAATTCACTCTATTAGGGTTACAATTAATAAAATATAAGAATCATATATATCATATATTTTCGACTTCTACGCGGACGAAGTCGCGAGCATAAGCCAGTTAACGAATAACAAAAGAGAAAGGAAGTAAGGTGAGTTCTGGTAAGATCGGACGGATTTTGGACATGTTCGAATGACGCCAAAAAAGTTTTTTTTTCTCAACTTGTATTAATGATAAAGGGATGACATCTATTGCAAAGGCATTATAGAAAGTAGGCTTTAATGTGTGAATTTAATCAATGTTCCTAATGCTAAGGTTAGTACGTGACTGTTGATCAAAGTTGAGGCAGAAAATTTTTAGAGCTTGATCGACATTTCGCTTGGTTGGGGAAGAACGGACGGGCTTCAAAAATGTTTCTATTGCCGCTAAAATAAAGTCTATTAGTGGGAAATATCCGATATTATCCTGTGTATCGATATACACCAGAATTATGCATGTATTATTTTAAACACGACTTTTCTTAGACAAAAACTATTGTTTACGTTTTTGCTGTCCGATCTTACCCATTTTAACAAAATCAAGTAAAATCACAGTTCTCAAACTTTGGAGGGTTGCCCAAGCACCAATATGAGGAATATGATTAATTCACTTAGTTATTTATTGTAAGTGTTTTTTAACGACGGTTATATGTAAGTATAACGTAATAGTTGGTAAAGTGGCAAATTACTTTGTTCTGTTATTTTATATCACCTATTTAAAATATTGCAGAAAAAATCGTATAATATACCACTGAGAAATCATTGAGAACCACTGTGGTATAGAATTTCATCCGATCTTCAGCTGCCACGGGTAAGATCGGAACTTTGTCTACAGATGGCCTAGCTCTGTTTTAAATATACAGATCTGTTTATTAACCATTAAAAACACACATAGGTATTTATTTGTAATTAAAAAACCAATTACTTGCCATTTATCGACATAAAACTTTGCAAGGTGAAGTTCGGATCGATTTTATTTGCGAAAATTAGGCAATTTTTACGTTACGGAGCATATCACAGGTAAAATTCAGCGCAGCGACTATCGCGGAATGAACAGAGGGGCACTATGAAGTGGCGCGTTATGTCATGTTGCCAGCATTAAAAAAATCTCCCCGATTAGGCGTAAATTCACATCGTACGATGTTACCCCGTGTCCGATCTTACCAGAACGCACCTTATGTTATTTGTTCATAACTTACGCATCTGTCCGTTGGCCACGGCGTTGTATTCCGCCGGCGAGTGCTGTACTATGAGGTCGATTCGCTCCTGCAGGCTCAGCAGGTACAATACCGCCTCCTCCCGGGTCACTCCGTTCATTTCCATATCGTTCACCTGATAACGACACAACACAATAGGCTTTTTGACAATGCGAAAAATAAAGTGTAAATTACTGTTAACAGTATAAATTAAGAGTTAAAAAATGATTATTCATTAACGTAAGTTGAAAATAATGATTGATTTATTTAAAAATACTTAAATAAAAATTACATTTTTTAAACGTTTGTCACGTGACACAAAACGCTCCTGATTAGCCGAGTTTTTCGTGACGTCACATGCCCGTAAACTTTGTTTACCTACTTGTGTTGCGCCTAGTTGTGGTAGTATCTCAAACAGGCATGTGACGTCACCGACCTCATTGCGGCGCTATATTGTCAAAGTAGCGTTTTGGCACACTATTTAAATATTGAATTTTTAATTCGATGTTTTTCAGCTAATACATACCAGATTTAAAAAAAACAACTTTTGCTGGGTTCCTTAGACTCTACTACATAATATAAAATGGATTTTAAAAACATGTCATAATAATTTTATATTATAATATAATTTTAACCCGAGTATTGTAATGAAATGGATATTTGGTTTTATTTGTTGATGTTCCGAAACCTTTACAGTTCCTATATTCGTAGGACTACTGAGCTTACTTTAGCGGAAGACTATTGCATGGAAAGGACTATCGGATGGAAGATAATAAGTAAGAAGTAGGACGATAATTATTCTATCGGTAGCCTCGAGCACTACTCCCTCTGAACTTGTTGAGTACCTACCGATCTAATATACTTGACCACGTGTAATGAAGAAATATAACCGGATCAACTCCCCAGCCTAAGGAATCGACGACATCAAAAGTGAGATCCTAAGGACTCGCCTACATATAGATAGGTACGTACATATCCCATTTTTAAAAGTACTGTACTTATGTAGATATTATGTAGTGTACCCTAAATCAGGCGCGTGAACTAAGAGCCGCGTATGTACCGCGTCAGGGTAGGCACTTCTTACATTTATACCATTCTGCCTATATGGAGTGCAGGCCCTAGCCCTAAATAAATCCTACTGGTGGCATATGTACCAAAAGTGTACCACTCTTAGTATCCCTCTTCATCATACTAATTTCATTTCCAACTCTTTCGCCTTTCAGGCAATCCGTCTCTGGAATTCTCTCCCTCTATCCATCAGGCAAGCACCGAGTAAGCTAGCATTCAAGCGTTCGTTACGTAAGCACTTTTTAAACCTTTAGTTTTCATCATCTCTGTCATTGTAGTTAATTATGTATTTTTGTATACCTATCTTTATATTTTAGTATATTAATGTATGTATTTATGTAGTGTAATATCATCCTGATATATATTGTATCTATTATATTATATGTATTATTCTTTTTGCGCCTACACATGCTCTCTGTTTGCTTTAAAGGTTGTCTGGTAGAGAATGCCGTATGGCATTAAGTCCGCCTTTTGTACATTTGTTTTATTGTGCAATAAAGTATAAATAAATAAATAAATATGTGTAAATCCAACACTGCTCACATCGCCCGCCGCATGTGTAATTGATAATTACCTTCAATATCTTGTCGGCGGGCTGCAGCCCCTGCAGCGCGGCGGGGCTGGTGGGCTGCACGCCGGACACGAACACGCCCGAGCGGTTCCCGCCGCACAGACGCAGCCCCACTGAGCCCTCCTTCTGGAAGCTGATCAGCCGGGGCTCGCTCCTGGAACGGAGACAATCACATTTTGAACTCAATTGCTTTAGGAATAGAGTCGAATATCGAATGTCCCTTAATAGGTTAGCATAAAATATGTTACGATACAGACGACTCTGATGACGAAGGATGCCGATTCTACAATTACAATTCAACGGAGAGTCAGTAAGCAAGGGCGGATCTAGCTTTGTAGTCAGATAGAGGAGGTCACACAGTCAAATTCTATTCAAATTAATTTGATCAAAAGAAATAAGTTTAGAAAAATATTTACTACTATCCCAAAACCTGGGGTTAAAAATTGATTAAAAAACACTTACGTTGGTTTGTTTCTCTGATTGGTCATGCCATCCTCTTCATACAATTGCCTTCTGCTGCTGTAGTAATCTACGAAAATAATAAACGGCAGTAATTAGCAAAAATAATTAAACATTGGGGTCCAGAGTATATGCCATATTTGTAACTTCATCCATCACCATACGGAACCCTAATAAAAAGATATAAGTACCATCATTCCGTGGCGGTGGTGGTCTCGGCGGTTGTTCTACTTCGGGCGACATCGGGGCTCTTCGGTTTTCTCCGGCGCCGCCTCGAACTGGTGCCGCTACGTACAAATTCTGACCACTGGTCGAGTACGCTGATGATATAGGTTCCGCGCCCGCGTACACGTTGTGAGATGTGCCATCTGTGGATAAAAAGTAAAGTTTTAGAGCAATTCACGTATGTGTATATAAATGTATGTATATTTATGCCAGGCGATTCTCAAGAATACTGCTGACACTAATTTTTTAAAGAAGAGACAATTACAGATATCGAGATTTAATTTTAGCTGCAATACAAGATGGCGCTTTGGCAAAACTATTCTTCACAAAATATAACCGGGAGCATGATTCTTGGCGTTGTCAAAATAGTATGCAACCTTTTTTTAACAAATTAATGTAATGTTTTCGAGCACGGCTCATTTTTTAAGCAGGTTCTATAGTCAAACGTACAAACATAAGTAGGTATAGTTAAATTAGATGCGTTGATGTTTGCTCACATGTTTCGTTAAAGTTTTGACGTCTATTTAATTAAATTACGATAATAAAATTTGGCCGTAACTAATTGATGACAAACTTACAGCTACCTAAAACATATTGCTAATATCATCAAGTCAAGGACAAAAATATTGTTATAAGTACTCTCGTATGCCTAATAGCCTTGAATATATTCTAATTGCATCACTAATAACAACAACTCACCTAAACTGTTGTAATTATTCTGATAATTCCCATTTGTAACAGTTTCTTCTCTAATCAATTCTCGCGTGACGACCAAATTGAGTCGATCTTTGCAGGATTCTATTAACTTCCTCGCCTCCTTCAAAGTCATAGCATCGGTGACAGCGGTGTTGTTGATTCTGGTGACCACGTCGCCTTCGCAAAGTCCTTGCCCGGCTTGATTCAACTGTTCCCGAGCTCGTAACGTCAGTTCTTTCACGTATAGCTTGCATCCTAGGACTATGCCGAAATCTGTAAATAATAATATGGAAGGTTTATAATAATAAGGTTGTTTTACATTCCGATTTATCAGAAGTCGTATCAGATGATGACTGTAGGTAATATCCAGGTTCTAAATAAGCTATTTAGAACCTGGATATTGTGTAATATTCCCTTAGTCAGATGCACTTATGACTCACCTTCCTTCTTGCCATTTCTTTGCAGCGCGAGCTTGATATTCGTGGGCGCGGTGGGGGGCGGCGCGGGCGCACGCCTCCGTACCACCAACGAGACCGCTGCGCCGGAGTCTCGCAACACTTGCACCGCTCGACCGTACTCCACGTTCTCTAGGGGCACTCCGTTAACGGAGACTATTCGGTCGTTCACTCTGAAAGACACATAAAATCATCATTAGATTCAATCTCACCGGTTTATCGATACGACGCCAATAAGAAATCGATCTCAGTCATACGATAGTCAATGTGCTGAAGCATGCTATTCAGCGTTCAGCACGGATCTTGTAATAAGTCAAAATCTATTAGCCTTATAAATACTGTGGTATCGAACCAACGAGACGTTATAAGTAAGATGTGATACATTCACTTAAGTTATCAAGTCATGTTTATATGCGTGTATTTATTTTACTCGCTATTTTCTCCACGTATAAAAATAAAATGTTTTATTCATTATGACAGGAGATTAAAAAAGCAGTAATGAATATTTTCAAACCGATTGGAAAGTCCCAGTCAGGCTGCAACCAAGCGAGAATACAGTTCGTACGTGAAACAACGTGTTTCTATTAGTAAATTATACTCGAAGTGACAGGAGCGCTCAGACGGAAAGGATTCTGGTGGTGAACATGGTCTGATAGTTCTAATACGGATACAAAGAGACAACTTGAGTTAAGAATCTACCTGTCATAACAATATGAATTTTATATTGGTTTGACTTGTATAACAGACATACTTAATTGATGTAGGCCAATCGAATGTACCTATACGTGAATTGCCGAATTCATGTCCGTAATTAAAGAAAATATTTAGCAAGATAACTCAAATTTGTACAAGCCATAAATATGCCTACTTACGTCATCGGTACATGAATAAGTGCCTACATGAAATTTAATATTGTACATATTTTATACAAGACAATCTATGCGCAATATAGGTAGGTAGGTAGGTATGTAAATACGTTTCAAGTTTCATTAACTACAGGTGTTAATTCTCAAGGCGTCGAACTTTCGTTTCAATCCTTAGTAGCACCACTAGCACCGTAGGTATAGCACTTACCTATACTCTAGGTATTGTAATGGCATAACATTTTTGCCTGAAGCCCAAAAAAGTAAACTAAGCAAAGAATTATCCTTATTGGGTATTTTTATAAAGAGTAAGTATAAAAATGCATAGGTAATTAATTAAAAACACATACTGAAGCTTTTCCTCCGCTGGTCCACCCCGCAGCACATCGGAGACTGCAATCGAGGGGTCGCCGCTTGCGAAATGGGGGTTGTCCCGACCCCCTGACACGGCAATCCCGAATCCGTACCCTGGGACCCTGTTTAGTCGTACACGGTGCGTCTCCCAACCACTGCTACGCTCGGCGGTCTGAAAACAAGATATAAGAACATTATTATCTCACTTCTGGAGGTACTTAAATGATACTGAAACTCATCAAAATAGTGGTGTAGTATTTCTCGAAGTATTTTCGCGCACGGTAATAAAAATAAGTACCCATGTCGTACAGACAATCAGTTTGAATATTAAAATGAATAACACATGTATCAAATCCAAAGACAATCAGAAAATTTGCATTTTTTTTTTAAATAAGAGATTAAATCTATGTCTTTGTTTCATTTAAAAGCAAAAGATTCTTCTTCGGAATTGCAAGTATGGCAAACGTATTTGATAGGTTATTGTCATGCAGCTAGCAACCTATACCCCTAATTTAAATTCAGATTGTTGATTTGATGTTTGATGCTTAGTTATCGATCTTCGCGTATTTCTTGTTTGATTGAGTTGAAGCAATATTGGCTGTAGGTAGGTAGGTAACCTATTTATGAAAATAATTTGAATCACCTACTTATAGAAATGTTTATTTAAAAAAAAAAGAAAAGTCGGGTTATCATCAGTGTGAACAGACAAACTGACTCAGACAATGTAGTCTGGAAGCTTTTAAAAATTGCCTAATAAGCAGAATCACGAAAAGATAATACTTGTGGCTCTTCAAATCGATAACGACCTCGAAAAAATGCGGTCCGTGATGAACCGACTACCATCGCGATTATGAAACAGCTTTGTTTCCCAGATGAACAAAGCAAAACATTGAACACCGATTGGATACAATCATCAAACCGATTTGCTTTACGGACAATGTGCCGATGTTGAAACTAAGTTAGTTCTTGGTAGTTAAGGTGTCTCATTATGGATCGCTCTCATAACATTGCTATTATTTACCTGCGCCTTTCTGGCTACGCATGTGTGGTGTTACACTGAGTATTCCAACTCTATAGTAAGTAGGCAGGTATACATAGTCAGAAATCTTATTCCATGTGTATAGAGTGGATGTTTTGTAAGTAACCCAAACGCGTGCTCGAAACGTTAATCTACTTAATTAATTAAAATAAATTAAACATTAGGTAGGTACTAATGAATGACATCGACACGACTTGCTAATAATGCAACTATATATAAACATTTCGAAACAGTGAGGCTGACCTATCGATTATCAATAAACCATTAGTGATATTCTCACGCAGCCGGGAGTGGTGGGCACTCCTAGTGACTTTAATAAATTGTGATTCTGTAGAAAATATCTACATCCTACGATCTTCATGTAGATGCCTATTAAACTTGTCTCTCTCGTAACTTAGGGGAAATATGAACAAATAAGTATAGCGACCTTCATTATTCTAAGTACACGTTGTTAGTGTTCCTACTTAACCTTTCTGTAAATATACCTAACGGTAACATATAAACACCTTTGGACATTTTATAGAAACCATACGGAAGAATGGCTCATCAGATACATCTTCTAATACCATAGGTAGTTATAATTAATGGTTTCTGACCATAACAACATCCAATGTGTTCTGAATTAGCGCTCATAAAAATCAAATGATATATCAGGTTCTTTCTGTAGACACTATTTGCTTGGTAATAATTTATACCATATTTGGCCTAGCATGAAATGTGGTAAAGGTAAGGAACCGGTTGTGTCATGTGGGTGGAACACCCACGTATACACCTTGACTCCTGACGCTTAACCGAGATAGGTCAAAATGTCAATGACTATTTTTATTTATATTTGTTTGTTTAAAATCTCTTCATCCTATTCGGGAATAAGTAGTCATAAATGGTTAATTATAACTAGGTACCAAGTAGTAGGTACTTAGATACTAATATATTTTAAATATACCTAAGTGTTTAACGATCTCATTGCCTACTGTTAGGTAGGTAATTATAAAACATTTTTATAACAGATCAAGCTCAAGGTGCCTTAGGTTAGTTAGTATTCCAAGAATATTACTGATCCTTTGTTAGACATTCCTTCGAGGTGACCAATCACAAACGGGTCGGCATGTCAAGACTTGTTCGTAAAGGCGTCGAGGACCATTCCCAAAACTTGTTTAGGTAATTGATTAAAAGTAGGTCCTGTACAGTGGAGACTAATTGGCTACGAATATGCCTACCTACCTCCACTGTCATGCATGCACACATAGGTATTTCCTAGATAATTCTTTCGAAGTTTTTCCAAACTTAGGTTTTGCCTTTTTAAAATGTGAAGAACTTTAACTGTTACCTACCAAGTTACATGTAGGTACCAACACCGGCTCTATCCTTTTTTTTCGAACTGAATACTGAAGCGCATTTGGCCAGCTAATGGGCCTTTACTGCAAAACCGGATGGGTGGCGAGCCTCCTGATAGGAGACTTTCAAGCCTTTAGGTTGGGTTATCATTATTTGTATCTATGTAGTAGATTAGTAGACAGGTGTCATGCTATCAGGGCTCAATAGACTCAATGATATAATCATAGATATCTATTACCATTGCGATTCTTCTTAGCGTTGTCTGTCGTTAATTCTAATAATTGTGTCTGTCACGAGATTACGACTATCACTCATAATAAGCTGGTTTCTAGATCTTAAATAATTCAGTGATGTTACGAATTATGAATTATCATCACATTATTAAATGTTACACAATTGACAATCGGTAGGTTAGGTGTTGTGTTGGAGGTGTTGCACATAATTTTACATAAATCATGGAAAAAATAATAAAGGTACCTATTACATAAACAACCGTAAGCATAGGAAGAAAGATGATTTCTCAGTTGTTCAATGAAAAACTAAATAAACCAAAAAATCATAAGTACCTACCTATAGGTACCTACCTGGTACTTAATCAAAGTTATGTAGGTAAGTAAGTACATATAGGTAGTAAGTAAAGATAATAAGACCATTTTTACCTAAATAAGTTACCTACTTGAGAAACTGAACCAATTGAGATAAGGTACTGTTTAAATACGAACCTGTAGTTTTTCAAATCCAAAGTTATCCAATTTCATCATGAATTTACCGGATTCAATTAAAATCAGTAGGTAGGTAATACACTTCACATGTTACACATAAAGTATCAAGTAACCAGCCAGCAGTAAGTTTTGTTTAAATTCGCCAAGTCGATATCGCTAGTAATTCTGTTATTCTTTATTGTTATTTAAAGAAACAGAACATAACACGTAATAAGCTTTTTCATATACTTTAGAAGTTTAGACCGTTACTAGGTATCACTAAGTATAATGCTAACAAAAGTGCTCCACAAATATAATTCTATTATTTTAATTAAGTATTTTCTTATGCCGTCCGTAGGCGTCCAAAGATGACGCAGGCCGCGGCCATATGAGATTACAGAACTGCCTTGTTTGAAATCAGAAGGCACTAACGTGCTATAATGCCAAAGTTAAACGTTGAACGTTCCCTTCGAAATTCTTAGCATTAGCGGTTCTTTCTTAAACGGTCGGTTAGGCATTATTAAACAAGAGCATTCAGCACGCAGCGTGCCTACTGCTATGCAAATCGGCGTTTTATTTACCCAGAAGTTAGCGGTAGCACGGTCGTGAAGTAGGATGTGTATTGACTAAACATCGGGGAAACGGTTACAGCCATTCTTGACTTTATTGATTGTGTTTTGAATTGTATTTGCGGGGATGTTTTATAATCGTACATACACAAATACTTATCTACCTAATGGTACCTAATGGTAGATAAGTATTTGTGTATGTACGATTATACCTAGAAACATATCCACTTATTATAATATATTAATATTATAATAAGTGGATATGTTTCTAGACACCTAATAGTGTGTCAACATAAAAAGGCCTATGTGTCACACCCTGACACACACCATACTTAATATACTTACCTAGAAATAACTGCATATGCACAAAGTGAGGGTAGATACAGTTATAAAAGGATTTTTACGTAGTTTATATCATTCATTAAATTATGCACATCTTCCAACACCAAACTAGCTGGGTAGGTACAATACCTACTTAGGTACACCTACTGCTGCTAAGAAACTAAAGATACCTAGGTACTGAGTACTAATATTAATAAATTAAAGTATCAGTTGCTCATTATATACATGTGCATGTGTGTATAAAAAACTGTCAGGTTTCCAAACGAAGTGCGGTGACATTATTATTCAGTCTGCAGGGTAACAAAGTTACAGTGTATATTTATCAATAAATAATCGTTCCTTATAGTACTTATCAGAATGGGATAAGGCACTAGTTTGAATGTACAACACTTTATTAAATTTAGTCATAATTTTGCATGCCTGGACCAGACAATGGTCATTCCACACATTGGTGCCAGATATCCTATTTCTTCGCTTGTTATAAACTAAACTATAACACTGATGAACTAAGGTTCAATTTTGAATAAGTGTCATTGTTGTAACATGTGATGTGACGGTATTTGTAATAGATACTTATCAAATTATAATGCTACACAGGCTCGTGACATGGATTTATGATAACTATAGGTAGTAAGTGTATACCTTTTAAATATATAAAAATAAAACTTGAGACAGTTCAGAAATCTAAGAAACACTTGTAGGTAGGTACTATGGGTACTGGATAACAGATAAACAAACATAAGCATTTGTTTATCTGTTGTTTGTATATAAATAAAAGACAATGAAGACTTGTCTGTTCTTGGTCATTGCAATAATATCTGAGCAGACAGAGGGGTAAACATTTAATGCAATCTGTTTTATAACTGGGGTCCACAGCATATCAGAAATCTGCTCGATGTGCTAGTATAGAATGAGGTTCATCATGCATATAATAGGGCCATTATAAATAAAAAAAGAACACATTTGTTACCAATTAATGATTTAATAATATACAAATACATTGTAAATTAACCTAAAAAAACTTAACTGGGATAACCTGGCAAAGATGAAAGATTCACACCCACAAACCCTAGTACATTATCAGGATTGTCTTTTAAACTCTGTATTAGCATTGGCCGATTGAATTTAATTTCATTCAAATTATCTTGCTTTAAACATTTAACTTTATCTATAATTTTGTTTCGATGTATTAAGTTTAAGTTGGGGTCCTGTAACATGTTGGTGAGGACTGATAAGTCACTAGGTAAAGACAAACTGTAGTCATCTGTGTCTGTTTCCACATTCATAAAGGATGGCTTCTCTGTCATAAAATGAGGTAGTTTTTTTGGACAAATATGGGTCTCCTCTCGGTCATCTTTATAATATTGAGTGCCATCATCATCAAACACAATTCTTTTATTCACAACACAATTGCATCTGTCTGAGCACTCTTCGGCATTTTGAGTCTGGCTTTCTGTAGATCTAGGTCTATCTATATTTAGTAAATGACCATACTTAGATTCTATTTTGCTTATAACTGTTAGACAATTTTGGTAAACTGTTCTTAGCTCATCTAAATCACTTTTGCTTATTTCTGTAATCTTTGAACTTTCTTCATCTGAATTGGATGCAGGTTCTGTTTTCCTTTTCTTGGACTTCCTTGACGTGTCCCTACTTCTTTTGGATTCATTTTCTAAATTTTCACGTGGTTTTCCAATGTTTGAATTATTAAATGATATATTATCAGTACCACAAGTAACTTCTCGTACGTGATTTTTAATCATTAAATACTTTTTTGGCTCCAGGATTGCAGGTTTCCTAATAATAGATACTTCAACCGGTAATTCGGTTTCTTGATGAATTACCATTTCACTTTTTTAGGAAGTTTGTCACTAATATTAAAGTTAACAAGGCCTTTATGTTATATTTAGTTCATTGAAAGTAATTGTAACCACAAAACAATAACACGTGCACTTCTATTAGACTTTTTAGTATTCGACTGTTGGTAATTGTCAATTTGACATTTATAGTGATGTTACTCGTGTTATTTTTCACAGAATCGAGTAATATCGATATTATTTTAATAAATTGTTGTTTTGCCGTAATCCAAGCTTAGTCACATCAGTGTGTAATAGTAATTACACGAACACCACTTTAATTATGAAATAACTACATTGATATTTACTAAAATATTATTTTATAATTACGTGGATATTCAATTAAAATCGTTCTTGTAATATACACGCGGACAACACTCGTGTATCATGGCCGACCCGATAGAGGCATGCGACGCGCATGCGTCATTCATTCAAGATGGCGGAACCATGCGTTTCGTTTCACAAAATTTAACCCATTCAAGTGTACATTTTATAATTATTATTTGTATTTTACGTATATTATATGCGGTCATAATTAATAATTATTTTTTCCAATGTGCACTAAGAATATAAATACTTCACCTACAAGTATCTAAACTACAATCTATTCTAATCTAATCGAGGTAAATCTGCAATAGCCATAAATAAAAATACTAACTCAATTTTCTGTGGTTTTATTTTTCTTTTTTTTCTTCTTTTTAATTACTTGATTATCATGATTGATGTCCTCTGTACTTTCAATGTCGTTAAATGAATTTTTCCTTTTCTTTTTCTGCTTTTTAGGCACATCATCATCAAGAATATCACTAATTTCCAATTCATTATCATTCTTTTGAACTTTTTCCTGTTTTGACTTTTTTTTCTTAGGTGTCTGTAAATCATCTAACATTTCAAATGGAATACAAATATCACTTTCACTATTTGCTGTCAATTTCCTTTCTTTAGGTTCAGGTTTTTCTATTTCATTAATATCAGACTCCTCATTATGTTTTGACTTCTTTTTTTTCTTGTTCTTTTTTACCACGTCTACAGTTTCAGTTATGTCTAAGTCCTTATCAGATGTATCCTTATTTTCTGTGTTAGAATAAAATCCAAAGCCACTGGATGTATTCTCTGTACCAAGTTCATCATTAGTTGTTCCTGAAAACCCTCGAAAAGCGCAGTCAGCTTCATCGTAATCATGATTATTATTGGCTAAAGTATATTTATTTTTAGCACCCAAAGCCTGCAATTTACTCTTAAAATAATCAGCCATACTGCCTTTTTCTGTAAAAACCTGTTCGGTTGATTTTATATCCTCAGTGGGTTTTTCTTCCATCTTTTCCTCGTGTTCAAGAGTTTTCTTACCAAATATATTAGCCAAGTCTTTTTTACTGTAGCGAGATAAATCTTTTCCTCGGGTAAACTTGTGATAATGAACTCTTGCTTTACTTTTCTTAGATTTTACTTCAAGTGAAACACCACTAAGTTCTTGAGGTTGTTTTTCATTACCTAAAAATAAACAAATAATATCAGCTGATTCAAGTGATAATAATTTTCAAATAATTTTAATTACAAAATCTATCCTATTTTAAATGAATAGCTTATCTGTTCAAAATCAAATAAGCTACATACATTAATTTTACTAACTTTTTACTGACTCAATTTGAGGTTATAAACACAGTGTCAAATGTTATGTATATTTCATTACTTACCGTTTGATAAATTAGCCAGTAAAGCGTTGAAATCGTCCTCGTGTTTAGTCCATTGATCGTTCCGGTCCTCAAAACCCAGTCCTTTATCGTCATTCTTATATTTGGCCACAACATGCTCAACAATTCCATTTTCGTTTGCACCTAACCCCTTTCCGGAGCTCCAGCCCATCTTCTCCAACATGCGTTGTCCAAACTTGTTGGTATCATTACTCCAGGCATTGTTTTTTGCACGTAAATTAATTATTTTTTGTTTACGACGAGGTTCCGCTAACATAGCCATATTTACTTGTAGTTCTTTACACTTTCCGCAACGTGACAAATGTCACAATGGGCGACGCAACATGGTGTGAGTGAGTACGACTGCGCGGACTGTGTGCCCAATCACAGCAAAGGCTACAACGACGACGCCTACGTTCCGTTTTATACAAAGTGAACACCATAAATATTTTTATTTTAGAACAATTCCTTTATTTTAAGACAATTAATAAAATAAACAATTAAAATTAAAAACATTCAATGCAAGCATTACGTGGAGATTATAAATAATAACTTTAAGGGGAAAATATATAAGTTAGTGATTTTAACATGACGTGGAATGGAACGCTCCAACCGTGGAAATAACCATAACACGTTTCGTACCACTCACAATATAGGTATTTAAGATTTTAAAGTACCTATTCTTCTAATGCGGGGTTAGCTATTTTGTGATTTAAACTTTTTGTGATTTTAGTAAATTTTAAATTTTATACAAGTACCTAATAATTAATGTTAAAAAATAGAAACGTTGTTCGCATGTAATCTATGGACTCTTTCTACTACACAGTGAAAAGTAGTGGAAAGTAATATTTTATGTGTAGGTATTGTTAAACTAAAAACAAGTTTAATTATATATATATAGGATAGTACCTACCTACTTACATAATATATTTATTATGTTGCAATAGGTGCATTTTAAACTAATGTTGGTGCTTCGTACTCTCGCAGGTTATTGTAGTCAGACTAGGTAGTCGTTTCAATATTCTGGTCTCGAATAAGATGCGCCGGCGCCGGGTCCGACCAGGTGCAGGGCAGGACCGGTTTGTCAGAAAGTAAAAGTTGGACTCCAATTTCAAGAGAAATAAATACTGATAATGCCTTATTATCTCATACCATATCTAGATAGAAAGATAGATGTTAAGTCTTTCACTTAACGAAAAAGAACTCTGTAATATTCTACACTCGATCCCTAGTTAATGGTGACCCTACCTACTTAATACTTATGAAGAAAGTCAGGTACTTAGGTAGGTACCTACTCATTAATATCACCTGATAAATGCAGGTAAGTGAGCATTCCAAGCGATACAAGTTGGCATGGTGTGGTAAGATCTAGAGGTCGCAATGTCGGTACCTAGGTACTTAATGACAACTGCATTTCGTTTTGCAATCTAAATGCATATAGAGGTAGCTCCTTACCTCAACAATCGTTTTAACTAAACATACATTTACCTACTGGTGAAATTCAAATTCAGATTGTAGGTACCTAACCAGTTCGACCATAACACATGAAGTTTCAAATAGGTACGACACACCTTAAAAAAAAACAAATTTCAAATAGGGCAGCCCGCAGCTTGTACTTTTGACAGTTTTCGTACTTACTGGCAGAAAAGTTCACGTTAGATCAAAAATTAACCTAGTTCTATTTTTACAAAATTTATAACCAATAATAATTAAATTAGGTAGGTTGCTACTTTAGCGTAGGCAGGTTTATTCGTTTAGCTTATTGGCTACTTGGGTATCTATAAGTAGGTTCTACGTAATTTTGAAGTATTTTTTTTTATTTAAACATTAGGTATCTAGACATAGGTACTGATACTTATATTACAAACGAAACGATGTTCGTCACTCTCCCTGCAACTTGAAAGTGGTTTATTCTGTTTAGATTTCGGTACCTATTTGTTTTGTACGCTCTAATATTGGTATGAATTTGTTTAATAAAATATCATAAGCGTATGAAGTGGCGGTCGTAGCTAGTTTACAATAAATAGTATGGACATTAGACAGGTATACCTTAAGTAGATATACCTAACTGTTAATTTTAAAGAACCGTATAGATTTTTTTATTTTATACTTCACCGCTTCTGTTATCTGCAATTAGTTCAACTTTTTTTACAATAACTAATTAATTCAAATTACAAAACAAATTATTCCATATTACTGTGCGCGTGTACAACATCATCAATAGGTGTCCAAGTAAGATCATGGTGAGAGTTGTTCATTCGGTCAATGACTAGTAAGCAACTAGTAGTATAAGTACGCGTGGTTTATGGTCAGTGAAAACGCGCGAAAACGTTAACCAACCATAGAGAAATTAGGTACTTAGATAAGGTAGCATAGAAGCAAGCAAAAATTTTATCTTTATTTTAAATATATATGTACCTACGTTTATATGTACTAATAAAAGAAATGGCTAAAAATAATATAACATTTTGTAACGTTAGACATGTTTAAAATACATTCAATAAGCATCGTACCTATAACAAGTATAAAGTAAGTAAGTACTTAATTGAAAAAACAAAAAAGTCAAGTAGGTACCTCTAATTAAGGTAAGTATTAAGTTTTTTAGGTACCCACAAAGTACTCTGTTTACTCATGAGGTGTTAATTATTCAAGTGAGCAAAGTTGGTGTGCAAAATTGCTGCTCGGTTATTTTCAGATTAAGACGGGAAGGAGCACAGACGACCTACTAAGCAACTCTATATTTAGTTATGTATTTGCACTTGCTGAATGCAATGGTCTACCTAGTTAACTTCTAATGTTGAGATTGATATTTCTGCCCCGCGTCCTGCATATTTCAGGTGAAACCCTGATCAATGTAGGTAGGTAGGTACTCGCCCAAAATGCGTCTTAGCGTTGCAAATAATATGATTAATAAGTTTATAAGCATTTTAAGTTAAACATCTCTTTTTTTTACAAAATGTGTACCTAGAGGTACTTTTACGTACCTACGTTTTTATATTACCGAGGTTAATTTGCAGTACCAAGTAGTTGCCTTTGCATTTTTCATAGATCAAGCCAATTAAAAAATCGTCTCTAACTCAAAACACATTTTACTCTTTTTATAAGTAATCTTTATCCTGGCTGAGTTTGATGCATGTTATCTAAAGCTTCAATGCACCCCTTAAATTCCTCGATGGTGATGACGTCATCAAACTCAACGGCCAATGCACGATCGAATTCCTTTAAGTTCATTTCTTGGAAAACAATGGTACCTACCTAGTAGTACGTGTGGCATGGGCATAATATAGATACCTACCTTTATTAAAAATTAGGTCCCTATTCGAGTAAGTAAACTATTATAATATATTACTCAAAGCATTTATTAACTAAGCTAGTAGAGCTTGAATTTTATTTCAAAACATACATTGACAGCCTGTTGGTCTAGTGGTCATAGGAAATTACTAAGAAACTCGAAATTCGGGTACCAATACTGCTAGGGGCAGATTATGTCAGCGTGATGAGCACGGGCTTTAGTAATGAGTCTTGAATGTTTACATTAATATTGCATATACATATGTTATTACTTATGTAGTTAGGTATGTTTATGCGTTGTATAGTACCGAGCACAAGTTTTGGGTCTAGATCAATTGGTGTAAATTGATCAAAGATATTTGTTACATTTCGGCTTAAGTACATATTTTAGTAGAATTCAATATAACTAAGTAGGTAAAGGTAAAAAAAGTAAAAATAAAGGTTGTTATTTGCATATTAAGGACAGATCATAAATTATTTGATTCGCCAGTATTATGTGATCAGTGCATCAATTTAAATTATTAAAATTCTATGGAACCTTTTTATTATATCCGAGGATAGTGAAGCTACATCAGCTTATTAAGTAGGTACCTACATTAAATGGGACTGGTCACACCGGAAACTAAGACCTGAACAGGAGTTGGAAACGTGGGAACCTACAAAGCATGACTCATATAGGTATGTCTACAGTGGACTATTCTGTTTTAATATTATATTTAACAATAACCTAACAAAAAAAATATAAAACCCCAACTCGACCGAGTTTACTCTCAAATAGATGTCTATTACACCTTACATGAAAAGGACAAAAGAGATAAAGTTATGTTTAACCTATAAGTAAAGATAAAATGTTTATATTACCTAGTTAATAAGTATTACCAGGTACGACTAAGATATTAAACGTAAAGGTTAAAACCTTGCTGCCACACTCAGGCAAGTTAACGGTGTATTACGGAGGCTGAACGCCTGCGGCCAAGCTTGGGCAAAATAAAAAAAAAACTTAATTATCCGCGACCCAACCGCTTTACTGTCGACAGCTGCGAATTGGCGCGAAACTGGTTTTTGGCGGGAACAATGACGTCACCTGACATGTGCCTTTTCTTTGAATTCGGTTTGACAAAGCAAAAAATTAGGACGGATTTTCAAGTAGGTACTATTCAATTTTACGGTCGTTCATTGTTAAATTTTGTTTATTATAGGTAGGTACCTACCTACCTACAACAGGTGGAATGTTCTTTAAGTAGGTAAGTACTTAATTCAATTGTAATGAAAAATCTTTGGATTCCTTGACTAACTAACTAGATGCCGGGACGCGAGTAAGTAGGTACCCGCCCCGCGGTCCCGTATTAAAAACAAATAAATATACCTACTACCTATTAATGTAGGTAGGTAGTAAAAGTCTTGGTACAAGGCTCGGTAGCCTTCAAAACATATTTTTATTATACAGTTGTAGGCGATAGGGTAGGTTGGGGAAAGTAGTATCATACGTAAATCCCTAGATTAAAAATCGACTACTTATTCAACAAATAATGAATAACATGAACACATCATTAAAGTTTTTGATACATTTTGAATATAATGGTAGATAATGACATAAGCATTGTTCTATCATCTAGCTTAATTGCTTCACAGTTCACTATTACACTCATTACTGACGAGTTGTGTGAACATCGAAAAAAGATAATTTTGTCTTTTATTGCGGTTACCTTAAGGTTCAAATTTGCTTCCATTTCTGAAGCTGTAGCACCATACAAGATGTTTAATACACTCAAGTATAAGATATTTCTATTTAAATTATACGAAGTCTTGGTAGGTAGCTACCAACAGAAAAAAATATACCTACTTAAGTTGGTACGTAAATATTACACAACTGCGTGCTAGTCTTGTTAAAGTTATCGACTGTTAGCCACATTTAAGTTCTAGCTGCCTAGGATAGTATAGGTATTTAATAACTTTAAAAACCCCAGAAGGGTTCATTTCATTTATTCATCATAGAAACTGAATTGAGCATAAGTACAAAATCATAAGGATAATTTCAAAAACATTTGATGAAGAGACTATTTTTAATTGGAATAAAGATCAAGAGAAATACATGAGCAAATAGGTACCAAGGGATAGTGAAGTGACATACAGGTCTGACAAAAATGTATAACATAGGTATATAGAGAAAATTGCCTAGGAGTTAGGACCTAGGTAATGTATCCTGAAGAGATCAGCACAGTCTACCATCTTATTATAATCTACTCCTAAGCTAATTTATTAAATGCTTAAAAAACTTAATGCGAAGTCATTGTACTTATTCACCGGTAGGTAGGTATGCAGCAAACGTGTTTAGTCTCAGCGATACCTACTCTAAGAAGCGACCGGCTTACCTGAGAGTCACTCCGGACATGGTTCAGATTATTCACCACTATTCCGTTGTCTGATGCCATCGGATCCATCGTTATGCATTATCCACTCTCAGTTCCAAAAAAACGACACATCACTGTTCAACTTTTAAAACTTAAATCCACATGTTTCGTTCACCAAAACTTTGAAACCATTCTTCCGCGTTGCAACACAAAACGACGACTTGCAGTTTAAATCTTCTAGACACAGAAAATAGTGAACAATCACTCTATACACACAACTTGCCACTCCGGAGTAAGGCTTCACTGGCTTACTTTAAACAAACGAGTTACACTACCGCGCGTTCAATCAATAAACCGCATAAGTAATGACATTATGAAACACAAATAATATTAACAGAACTTAAAGACAGTACGATACAATTTTTGTCCACATTGACGTCTGGCCGGTCCTAAGGACGCCAGGCGGCGAAAAGTTTTAACCGTGCGTGATTTCTGGGCGCTTTCAAATCCAAATGGTCATATAAGCTATCAATCTTTGCATACCAGAGTGGTGCGGTGAAACAGACGTTCTCGTTTTTGTGTATTTTGCGGTACGTGTGAAAGGGACGACGGTACGGCCAGGTACTCCGTACCGAAGTGGACGAACAGTATCTACAGGTTTTGCTCTCCCACTACAAGGAGGCATGGCGCGGACTCGGAGAGACAAGCCTCGGATCGGAGCTTGAAAGTTGTTGTTGAAAAAACATAACAAGCGCTGCATAGTCGCTCGGACAACTGGTCGCTAGACAAGGGCAATTTTTTTACCTTTCAGACGCCAACGATGGCTGATAATTCTAGTTAAGATATTTTGATCTTAAATAAAAAACAAATTAATTCACCTCCGACTCATCCAAACCGCATTAAAAATGTCTAAACATTTATAAAAGCTTTATAAGTGTTAATAAACAATTTTTAAAATAATAAAATAGATACCTACTTTAAAATTAGAAAATCATTGTACATAATTTTAATCAAACTAAGTTTCTGAGTATGATCTATAAAAAAGTCTAAGTCAAACTACTTAAACATACAATCATAGAAACGATCGATCCGATCGATAAATCAAACCGGTCCCAATGCATCTCTGGTGAAGGCCGCGAGAGTTTTAACCTCTACATGGGACACTCCTGCGCAGGGATCCACGCACACAACTAAGTAGTTTCTTTATGTAACTTACACGGTTTATCTCACACTGCGACGGACAGTAAACGCACACATAAGCAAGACAGCAAGGATTATTCTTACCTGGTTTGGTTGGTCCACACAATGTCGATCCCTATATAGGTAATTGGCATTTTATTTTCTGAAGATGCCAATGCTATAAATAAAACATCGTCTGAATAATTAATGAGTTCATGGACTGGACAGGTGTAGACATTTTATGTTTTGGCTCTGTCATTAGTTATTTTACAAATGATCTTTATTACCGATGTGTACGAACTTAACTACATATTTCTTTAATACAAGTGTAAGTAAAAAAGGTGTAAGTTGGTAACTTGGTACTCACAAGCATTCATAATATATTATATGTATATGTAAAAATTTTAGGTTCCCATGAAGCAATGGCGATTCAAAACCTTAAAAAATATATATTATACAAACTAACAAATTCGATAATGAACTTTGAATTAATACATACCTACTCCTTGCGGTGACCAATAATAAATAAACGTATTGGCAACCCAATATTTATTTATACAAACAAATCATCCTGTCAAGCCTTTCTTCAAATATGTCATGAATTTTCATGACAAAACAACAGTTTCTTTTTATTGTAACAGTTTCAGCCCTTTTCTCAGCTGTTGGAACAGTATGGGATAAAAGCGGTAGCATTCCACCAAAACCATAAAAATGAATCAATACAGAGCTAAATTTAACAAGTAATATGCCTCCCTAATAGAACCCAGCGAAACGGATAACTTCATACTACAATCATGGAATAGAATATGGGAACTTACCTAATAAATACTTTCATCTTCAAGAACAGGATAGTCTAATTTTGGTATTCAATCATCACCATCAGAGCTGAGGTAACAAGATGGATAAAGGTATCAAACCCACCCGCCTGTGGCACTTGACTGGATCAAAACACTATAAATCCTTACTGAAGGCCCGTCATGAAGCTGTACATCATTCTCATGAAGCATTAGGGAAGAGAGACCTACTAACACTCGTAGCTGCTGCGTTTACTGGAACTATGGGAATGCTATTCGCTTTTGGAAAGTTCGAACCAAAAATTGACCCCGCTACTATCGTCAGACCTCCTTGCGAACCACCGCAAAAGAAGGCAAGTCCGCGAAGAAAAAAGCCAGAACCATGCCCTACTGAAGAAATTCCTCCTCTAAAGCCATGTTCGAAAGAAGACTAAAATCAGCAATATTAACAAAAGTCTTATAGCCTATATATTTTTTAGCTATGTATTGGCATTTTATGGAACTTTTTAATCTTAATAAATAAAATAAACAATGTAAATTACTCGATATTTTTCTATTTTGAGATGCTTTTATGAACTTTCGGTGATTCTTAGACTAAGTTACAACTAAAATTATTTTTTATGGATGTTTAGATGGCAATCTCTTTGCAAGGTTACAATATTATCTGTCTTATTATTAAAAATAAATTAATAAAAATATACCAAAGAGTCTGTTACCGTCTGACATAAATTTGACATAGGTAAGTTGACAAAAGCAAAGCGTGCCTAAATACCTACTAATTTGTTTTTTGGTTTATTCCTAATTTTATGCACGTTATGGGTTTCTTAAAAGATTTGCGAGAATGGATAAAAAGGAACAATTAAAATTTATTTGTGTTGCAATTTCAATGGCAACAGGTTTGGCCTATACTTATGGGATGTTTTCAAAGCCTTTACGGGATGTGGAAATAAGAAGAGTACCTCAAGAAACGGTAGATAACAAGAACGTGGATGGTAGTGGTGGTACACCGGAATTGCCTACCGCCAAATTGATTCAGTTACCAATAAACGAAACTATACCAGAAAATGCTGATCTGGAAAAGGAATTCTCAGAATCCACATTAATAAATTCAGAAATACCTCGTGTTAATATAGAAATGGTGAAAGCAGAAGACGTTAAATCAGAAGATGACTAAGTTCTTAATTTTGAAAGCGTCTTGGATTTGATATATTATAGTTCGATATTTATTTGTAATTAAAATGTGTACCTAGTTAGTCTTGTGTTCTTATCAGTGCAATGAGGGCCACCGCGTGTCAGAAATCCGCTAGATGCGCTAGTGTAGAATGAGGTCCAGCTGTTATGTACCACCAATGAGAGGCCAGTAGCTTGCCTCTCATTGGTGGAACATGACAGCTAGACCTCATTCCACACTAGCGCATCTAGCAGATTTCTGACACGCGTTGGCCCTCATCGCTGTTAATATGTTTGGAAAATATCATGCTATTAAACTAATCAAAATTATGCGATGATGATATCGATGACTGGGTGGCCAACAGATGACACATTATAACAGCATAGGTACTCGTATGTACGTGTGGGTGATAAGCATATCAATGGGGTCTGTTCTGCGTCTGTTTTGTGACTACTACTGCGGGGAAGGCCAGGCGATATATAGAACTTTTCACTATTTTTATTTTAAAATGATACTACATGATATTACATGAGCTCAATTATTTATGACCATACACAGAATCTTAATATTTCTCATGTTCAAATTTGTTTTATATTAGGTAGGTAATATAATATTGTGTTTACTTTACCTAGCTTAGTAATTTACAAGCAGTAAATTAACAGAGAAGGTACCTGAAGATGCTTGTCTATCATACAATTGAGAATCTGTATTATTTTATAGGCGTAATCACGGCGGAATCACCTTAGCTAATAAACATAAGAATGCCAGGTTTATAAAATACTAACACTTTTAAACATTATCCCTTCAGTTTAACTTTTCTTGTGGTTACGAAACTAAGCTTTTCTGTCGGTTATAAATGGAAGGATGGAATAGGTTCAACCTGGTTAAACTTTCCCCTATATTGAACTGGCGAACAAATTACATCTCATCCCTTAGATATATTCCGATAGGACTACGCCCAATTATAGGACTACGCCCAACTATAGGGCCTTTTTAAGGATGAGTATTTCTCCTTACATATAGCTACTTAATTACCTACAATAAGTCAAAGGTGAAAATAAATAAAACCAGGTACGGTATTATAACTAAATAGAATTGTAGATGTATAAAGTAACCAATAGTAATCATCTACATACATGAATGCAGCTGGAATAAAGTCATTTAACATCCAGTTACTGGCTGCAAGGAATGTATATACTTAAAGCAAGTATACATCAACATAGAAAAGAAAACATGCCTAATGTCAGTTATCATAACACTACGTTACTAAAGCAGCTACCTATAAAAATGTAAAAATATTTTTAATATCTAGGTACAGTTACTTGATTCGGAAGTAACTGTGCAATAATTACAAAAATGGCTAAAGGGAAGAAACTTTTATTTGATTTTATAGTGTTTACAACATCTTTTTATGTTTCATATAGAGTTATGTCTTATTCCATCGATAAGTTTCGGAATAAAAATGTGGTTGCCGATCCAATTGCTAAATAACAAAAAGCTATCGCATAAATTAGGTACTTAAGTCAAATTTACGTTTGAATATAATGCATTAGTTTATTACCTTGAGTTATAAGACGGAAAAATACATAGGTGCGTAAATTTACGTAGGATTCTGTAGTACTACATGTGAGTATTTATAATATATTAATTCTGTACATGGTAAGTAGTATACCCTGAAACGCCCACAGTAAAGCTGAAAAGTTTGCCTTTGTAAACGTATTAGAAGACTCATAAATGGATAGTTAAAAAGATATTCATAACTTAATCGTATTTTTCTACAGTACCTATGTATGACGTAGATCATGTCGAGGAGAGGCTGGGTGGGTATATTACTTACCCTTTTCCGCCTCTTTCTTCCAGGATAAGTATTTAATGGCTGCGGCGGAGGTGGTATGTGGTAGAAGTACGGCGGAGAGTACAAGACATCCTCCACGGCTGCGATGGGCGTTCCTCTAGATGGAGCCAAGGACCGCACTGTGCCGTACATACTTCTATTACGACCGTGTGTCCCGTACATTATTTCACAAACACTAATAATCTAGTCATAAACCACCCTCACTATTCGAAGATTATGAAACCGCGCGAAGAAATCAAAATGTTATTACTTATTAGGAAAAGTTGTGTAAACTTATTTTTAAATAAAAATAAGCCACGAATTATTTTGTTTGATTCAACGGGGTCTCTAATTTATTAATATTTTTATGTAAATATTTTAATTAGCACCCCGCTCTATTTTGAATGCGCGTGATTTGTTTGATGCTGTACTGTGAAATGGTTTGTACGAGATTCGATCACGGAGAGCGTACATATAATTATCATATTTTATCTGCTTTTTCCAATAGGCTACGTGGAGCGCAACGTATCGACATTGCTGTGTTTGAAAATGGGAGAAAAACGGCGCACACGCACCACGCGCCGATACACATCAATGACTTTAAAAAGTTTGTCAATGCATTTATTGTCGCTTGCATCGGACAGAGGATGCAACATTACAAATGAATGGGGACAGTTACAGGATGACTGTCGAAAATGAAAGAATAGGTACTTCTCTCTTATAGGTAGGTAAGTAGGTAAATACATAACATGCAGCACTGTGTAAAATTTTGAATCAAAAATCAATTAAGTATGTTTTTGTATATACAATCCACCAATACATATTTTCTTTTGACTAAAAATATGTACAACGACTAATGTAAGTCTCTAGTTTTTCAAAATAGGAACTAGTACACGTTAGATACATACTTTGAAAACTGACAGTTGCATATTCTATGGACTGATTGCGCCATCTAGCGGTAACTTCGGAAACTACAACAACCGAACAACGGAGTTATGATGAAGTACGACGAATTTTGGTACACTAACACTAGATGTCTCTGCTAGTATCAAAATAGCGCCAGTTTCAAACTTTTTCCATCAGGCCACAGCTGCCAAAAACGTCAATCCTTTCTGAAGATGGTTGCGTCTCGTAAATTATTGTCTAAACGTTTAAAATGTAAATAGTGAAATATTTAAGCCGGTCGGGCCATCAGATCAAATTTAAACAAACCCTGAGCAATCAAGAAAAAATGCCGGCCGGATCAATAGCTAGAACGCTATTCGCGTTCATATTCGAGAAAGTCTATTGTGACGCGCTTGGGCGGGACAACGGTTTCGGCAATAGCTACATTTGGGCTGGCTCTTTGGAGTCTGGTATGCAAATAGCCTCTCACCATAAGAAACCAGTAATGATCATAATACACAAGTCTTGGTGTTCGGCTTGCAAAAACTTGAAGCCCAAGTTTGCAAATTCCTCAGAGATCCAGGGTTTGAGCAAAAAATTCGTTATGGTGAACTTGCTGGACGATGAGGAGCCGTCTAGTGCTACATTTGCCCCTGATGGATCCTACATACCCAGGTAAGATCATTACTTGACGACGCCAATGATTAATTAGCTTCTAGATTAGTAAGTATACCTGAATGGCTTATCAGTTGGCTATTCCTGAGATCTAATTTTAAGAGAAATGAATTAAGCATCAGTATTATTCCGCCTCTATTAGCTAAAACCGCCTAGAAACTTGATAGCTCAGGGCACACTATCAAGTTCCTCGTGCTATCTGAGGGAGTACTAAATGAGCGTTAGGAGGAGTGAGATTAAGAGAGAGTTCCAAAGTTTGCATTAAATATTTCACTAAGTATAATAGGTAAACTATGTGATGGTTTGTTCTCAGGATCTTGTTCATGTCTCCAAAAGGATTAGTAGATATTGACATATACAACGAAGATGGCAGCAGCCAACATAGGTATTTCTATAGCAGACCAGAGCAAATTGTCAAATCTATGAAAAAAGTCCTCGAAAAATACCAGCATGAACAGTTCGATGTATGACACTTTTTTTAAGAAATGGCGTGAAATTTATTAGAAGTGAACACACACATTTCTTAATATTTCAGTGACAAATGAATTAAACAACTTACCCATCTACTCGAAAAGAAAAATACGAAGAATTTGAAACAAGTAGCATTTGATATGTTCGCGTGACGAGTTCACCTAAATATCGACGAGAAATTTATAATTTGGCCAAGCTAATTCCATTTAAACATTAAATGAATTGAAATCAATGAAATATTGCTTTATTTTTGATACAAAGGGCAGTTGTTCAGGTAGACTATGAATAATTATTACAGCAATATAATATTTTATCTCTGTATGAACTTCCATATTGATAATAGAACAATAACATAATAATTATTATGAAACATATTACAGTATCGACAGGTACCATACTAATGTTGCGAATTCACAAAGTGTAGTATATTATGGAATAAATTTTTAGGTGACGGTGAAGGGACGAATCCTGCCTCGTTGATAGGTATAAATGAATGCAAGTGCATACTTCACTCACCACGGAAATTACACTTAACATAATCTAGCGAGTTTGCACTAAAGTGCAACCTTTGTTCACCAGTCGGATTCTATTATTTTAACCCGACATTAGTAGTGGTTGGTATCAGTATTAATGTGTTTAGTACTTACGTCTTCGACAACAGGCTCCACATACATCTCCATTGTGTTGTTGAGGGGCGGTAGTACCGGCAGTGGCGATGCCGCCACCGACGAACGCCGCGACACACTGTTGCAGCTGCATTGAGAGACAGACCGACGCGATCGGGGAGATTCTCTGAGGACAATGTTTAAGGTTATTTAGCGACAATATTTTAACATACTAGAAATCCGGATAACTAGAGATGATGAGGAGGAATATTAGGATGAAACTTTACTTGGTTCATTTGCGTAAATACTTATTACCACATAATTCATTCAGACATTAGGTCGAACTACCTTACATGGTGTGATTATTTTATAATCTGGATATTTTGGAGAGACCATGGATAGGTTTTGTGTCTTGGTAAAATTAGAATCAGATTAGAATTGAACCAACGATAAGCTATAGATAGATATACCTCTCGCAAGTAGTTTTGCTAAATGCTTATAAGACCACACACGTGTACGACTTCGTAACTCGATCGATATAATTACAGGCTTATTTTCAATTACTTACCGTCTTTAGTATATCGATTACCTTTGAGAAAACACAACGTGCCATTCATATGCTTGAAGACAGATATTGTTTAACTGTTATGCAATGTTCTGAGATATGACCCATTAAGATTCGAGATGATGAATGATAGTAGGTAGGTAATACAAAAACCCTCAGTTGTATTTACTTTGAAACTACTTTTGTTTCAAGAAATAGCTTCAGTAGAGTCGATATTATGATGTCCATAAAATGAAATTACCATTTAGGTAAAAAACAAATAATAAGTACCTAACTAAACTCGACTGATGTAATCTTCTTCACTCTTCAGTAGGTACCTAGTAAAGAAAGGTTAACACAATTTAAGGTTACACTTTACATTCATATTTTTTTCCTAGAACTTCGTACCTTCGTCTTCTCCGACACACATGTTGCGTCGACCGTCCGCATCTGCAATGCACTGGCACAAAATAACCCAACTGTGGCAATGGGCCTGGCTCCGAATCACTTGAGTCAGTCCACTCGGGCTGGCTAAATGGCTGTATTTCCAGGGCTGACGGCATTTTTAATAACACTGGTCACTTGTAACTTTTTAGTTTTTACATGGCTGATCGTCAATTGTTCTTGAACACACAGGATTCTTATAACTTTTAGGGGTTCTGATTTTAAGCGGTTTATTTAATAAATTTTAGCTCAGAAGTCACGTCTATCTGCTAACGATTCAGTTTAAATATTAACCTCATTTCTGTTAGCGTCGTATAAACAGAACTAATAGATATAAGTAAATTTCGGGTGCGTCTACCGACAATTAGATTTAACGACGATAATGATAAGATAAGATTTTTTTTTAGGTTGACTACCTGTTGTTGGTCTGTCGTACATAATTGAATTGTACCTGCCATTTGGTTTCTTTGTTTTGCTTTGTATTTAAAGATAATTTTAAGAATTTTTAATGATTCATAAGTCCTGTTAGGTGACCATTTCATAAAATCGTGAAGTACTTTTTATTCAAAACATACGTGTATGTATTATAATTCGTCAAGGAATGTAATGTACAAAAATAAAAAAGATAAATATTTTATGTGGACATTTCACACGCGTTCGGAATTTAATTTGGAAGATTTTCTGGTTCGTGACGGAAAGGATTGGATACCATCCAAAGGCTTAGAAGAACGTTCGCCTAGAACAATTTAGAAAAAGAGCTACTCCTAAGTCTAGCTAGGCAAAGGTAATAATGATGTTTACCTACTGTTCAAAACCCGATTTATGATGAATTTTGAAAATAAAAAAGATTTACATATTTTTTTAAAAGATATACTTAGGTATTTGAAAAATGCAAAGCGTAAAAAGATTATTACTCTATCGGTAATTTTCGTTCGCTACCTGACCTTTTCAATAAAAGTTGGAGGGTTCAAATTTCTAAAAAATAAACGTCCCAAATCGTGAGGGAATGCACATTCCGATCTAGGTTTTTTTTGTATTTTTTGGGCTGTGACTCACAAAGGCACCGACGTTAATGTGATTATAAGAGTTTTTTACGCTAACGTAAGTATGGCGCTAAGGTTAAAAAGTATGCGACATTTAACGTAGATATCATAAATAGACAATACCTAAGCAATTATATTTAAAATGCAGATGGATTTTGACAACAAGGTATTACGTGTAATTAGGTAGGTAGGTCCTTTATCTTATGAGATCCTATTTCCTGGTTGCCACTAAATGTGTACCTACCTAAATCACACTAACTCCATAAAAAACATTGTCATTTACCACACCGTGCCTAGACAACGGTTAAAATTCTATTTGTCCTGCACTCAAGCGCCATTTGTATTCTCATTTCGTCTACTGTTGGCTCAGAACCTCGCCACTCTAAGCTTCTAGCTTTTGTTTGAGTGAATCGTACGACACTAAACTTACACATAGTCGTGTCTCATTCACACAACTTACTCGTAGTTTAAGTTTGTCAGACGATAGACGATTACTTCTATTTTGAATAGTTGTCACATTGTGAGCATTTAAAGTAGTGTAACGAACCTGTAACTTCCTATTGTGGATCGTGATGAAAGTTGGATGAATGGTTATTTCTAGACGGGTACATCTTACTTTAAAATTTCCCAGTTATACGTTTTAGCGTGTAGATAGTTATCTATATGAAATTTAGATATTTCAATAGTCTTGTCTAATTATTTGCCTATGTAGCTATTTTTAACCCCCGATGAAAAAACGACGGGGTGTTACCGTAGGTTTAGGTTGATTGTAGGTATTAAGTAACTAAATGAGAAGCGGTCCCCCCGACATGACGTTTTCTTTGTAGAAATATTAATATTTAGGTAACTAATATTAAGTTTTTATTATTGTTATACTTTTTAAAGGGCTTTTAGGTTTTTATGTCGGGGGTTTGTTAAATTTTTATAATTTTATCAATGACAAAAAAGGGTAAGCATCTACTTAATAATAGAGGATAAACAAAACTAACTTATAAAAAACAAGAAAATACCACCACCGAGCTATTAAAATATAAATCTGCAAATTTAAGATTTCACAAAACTTTTTCTTTCGTCCATAACAATGGAATCAAGGCCACATGTCCAGACAATCGGGCCTTGTGTGGGGTCCAAAAATATACGTCACTCATTTTTGAGCGTAGGCGACTATGCCAAGAGTTCTCTTGTGGATTGTACGATGGTTAGGAGTGTTATGACGGTAGTTACGAAAGTTTCTGTTATGAATTTTGTTTAAAATATTTTAAACAATTATTTAAAATATTGATAGAACAATAGATACATTTATGATAGAACAAGCGACATCGATAAGCTAAGCAATTATAATAGGTAGGTACCTAAATTTCAATTGAAGTTTTATTATAGGCAGATATTTTTTGATCGATACAAGATATATGTACTATTCCGTCTTGGGCTACGTAAAGGATTTATATTTATGTTAGTATTATTAAAAATTGTGTTTAATGTCAAAAATACAGACAGGTAGGTTGTGTTATGGATTTAATTTAAGGTAGGTACCTATCTTTAAATTTTTCTTTTTATATGGGAACAACCAACTTAACGATGTAGGCCGATCTCGTATCTTATCCAAATTACTGATTACTTGTGGCATAATGATTATTACGTCGGCGTTATTACAACTGATCTTCTATATTAGTTTAATGACTTTCAATCAGTGTGTGGGGTCCAATACAATAGGAACAAAGAAGGCACTACTTGTATAAATTAATAAGTACTTATTTTTCTAATAATCATTGTAAGTGGGTATGTAAAAGTATCTTAAGTAGATACTTTTCAAAACTTTTTACCTGCAATACTTCGTTGCAGAAATGTTGTCTTTCGTGGAGAGCTAAATTGCTAACGAAGTATGTACCTACATAGTTAAGTATACTAATTATTATATAAAGTAGTAGATAGGTACAAGTGGTACTAGGTACCTATAGACCAAAAGGTACTAACTACGTGACCGCAGTTTTTTAACGTGACTGTAGTCTGTGAGTGATCACTTATATACTTAACTAGGTACTACCTACATGGCCATACGATGTACCTAGTACCTACCTATTCAGAAAAAAGTTTAGTCACCGATAATTCCGTCTCATCATTAGGTACACCTGCTTATATTTAATAGGCAATAAGTAGTTTGCGAACGTTACTTAAAAATAATATTTTCAAGTTAAGTGATTTTTACACCTAGGTATCTAGATGAACCTACTTATGTAGTTTAAAGTAAACATTTTATGTTGTGGAAATATACCTACATATTTAAGGAGATGATTAATTTGATGATATTAAATAAATAGAAAATTGACACAAGTCCTTATACCTACGTTTTATATACGAGTAAACACCTTTTTGCAGTCTTTGCACAGCTAATATAGAACTTGTGTGTTGCTTGAGCAGAAAGCTAACAAATACCTACGTCTATTACTAGCATTCAAGCGTTTGTTACGTAAGCACTTTTTAAATCTTTAGTTTTCATCATCTGTCATTGTAGTTATTTACCTATGTATTTTTGTATATCTATATATATTAGTATATTTATGTAGTTAGTGTAATATCATCCTGTTGTAATAATATATTGTATCTTTTATTTTATACTTATGTATTATTCTTTTTGCGCCTACACATGCTCTCTGTTTGCTTTAAAGGTTGTCTTGTAGAGAATGCCGTATGGCATTAAGTCCGCCTTTTGAACATTTGTTTTTTATTGTGCAATAAAGTGTAAATAAATAAATACTTAATCCATCACTTATAATTCACTATCGTCTGGACACTGGTCAACTGTTAACTCTAAGTTTTATGCAGTGTTTCTGCAAAACTGTAGCAAACCCAAAAGACAATTAACGTTAGATATATATATCGCACACAGAATATTTCTTAAACTTCCAATTGCAACTCTGTTTCTATACACACAAGAGTCTTTTGAGTTATTTAAGACTGACGCTGACTTTACATCCATGAGTCATCGAACATTGACTCGGACATGTCGGTTTCTTTACCAATTGTATGCATACGCTCTAGTTTCTGACCATTCATGCAACTGTTTTTGCTAATTGTTCGGTTGAATGAAGAAACATGCTCTAATTTTCTTTGAGGGGAAATTGGAGCTGTAATTTGCATCTTGGATAGTTTGGATAGTTTTTCAATTTGAAATGTTAATTATTCTTTATCTTTGGAATGAAACAACTATTAAAGGATTGAACTTGCTTTAGCGTTAGACTATTGTCTCTCAGTCGTGCTACGATTATGGAAACTGTAAAGAATCCGAAACGTCAGCAAATAAAATAAAAATACGCGAGTTCAATACGTTAATAGTTGTTTCATTCTAATGTGTAATAACCGCGAAGGCATCAGAAATTATTATTCTTTATCTGCTAATCCACATTAGGTATCTATATAGTCGGAGTAGCGTAAACGTATACATATTTAGTGTGTTTTTTTTTTTATATCTTCGGGAAATCGTAATTCTTATAAGGTAGCTTTTTGGCAGTGCGAAGTGTTAGTCACATTATACATACTAATGATGCCGGTCAAAGTACGCTGTGTCCTTGACTGCGTCATTTGTTAAAAGCAAAAAAACTGAAAGAATAGATGATGCCAATTATTGGAAGTATGAAGTTAATTTGTAATAAGTATTGGATTCATTATTACGTAGGTAGGTAGTGGGTATATAGTTTGCGAGATGTCGAGCGTGAGATTCAGAGTACCTATCTAAAATTTTTAATAAGCTTCTGTGAAAGAGACATAATGGCCAGCACAGTACCTACTCAAAGATAATTAATTCAATAAAATCATGCCTAACTAGATCAAAGGCGATATATCTCAATATTTTATTTTTTCTAAATTCGCTTTCACTGAGATGTCACTTTTACGCTTATCACGACAAAGATGTGGTACCTACCTATTGAATCCAAGTGACAAATCGCCATTCGTTCTTTAAATCACAGTTTTATCTTTCCAAGCACGTTATTGCCAGCAAATCTATTTGGTCTGAAATTGTTAGTTATTAGACACACCATGATTACAACATTAGTTACAGTTTACGCTAAGATGAAATCAAAAGATCCTCTTTGGCGAGTAAAGCCAATTCGATTGGTTGCGAACGACCAATTTTGTAAGCTTACTCAATCTCACGTACTATAGTCGCTAGTCGTGACGTTTGCGTATCTTTCTAAATGTGGGATAAAAAGCAATTTAGCTTTTGTGAACAAAATCAACAGTCATATTTCATAAGAATGAGGTTTTAGTTCGTTTATATGAAGCTCACGATAAAATAATTGCTTGAAGAGATAAGATCAATCAGTTCACAGCTTGTAAGGATTTCGAATATCAGAATTCTATGATGGATAAGAACTAAATGAACACTTAGATCCTTGGAGATTATAATAGATATAATCAATTTAGTAATATGCTACTATCTCATAGCTTATTGTTAGCTTTTAAATAAGATCATATACTTATTTTTAACATGGACCAAAAAGCCAAGCGACCCGTATAATTTGTACCATCGGTTCATTACGTTTTTTGCTCTCCTGACTCAGGGTCTAGTGGGAATTCACAAAACCAAAATAAATAGAACTGTTTTATATATGACAAAATATTGTTATTCTTTGTGTGTGACTATTTCGTAACATGTCTTATTAAAATGGTTGTTCTATTGTCTTATTAGATGTGGATGTAGGCGTTAAAGCCTAAAAATGACTTTGAAAAATTAAATGTTTGTAATTTGTGAAGCGTCATATTTTAAGAGGTAAGTAGGTACAGTACTGCCGACCAATTTACATCAATCAATAGATTAAGCACATGTAACATAAACGTTTGTTTATGACTTGTCATGTATTTAAATTATACTATGACATCATTTTATTTAATTAATTATTTAAAGAAGATAATACGAGTCGGTTCCGGTAATAGTAAATCAACTAGGTAGGTTTTGATCTACAAAATAATTTCTCAAATTTTAAGAGAACTAAAAGGAAAACAGTATCCATAAATTTCTCTATTCTATTCCTTGCTAGGTGATAATTCTTCAGAAATGTTCTCGGAAAATGACACGGTCGTCCACAGTCGTTACGGCAGTATTTTTAGTACATTCCGGCGGCTCTTCCCAAAAATGTCCCATTTTAATTTCGAAACGTGTTTCGCGTGACTGATATTCTATTTCTCTTAATTTACGAAGTAAATATGTTCCGCTTTTTAACTTTCCTTATTATTGGACAATGAAAAAATATGAGACCTTTTTCCTTTTGGAGCAACCAAATTATTGAATTTTGATATGTTTCTCAATCTCCTATTTTTCAATTTCCTATAATTTACTACCATCAATAACTATGACGATGCCCGCATGACGATTGACGCCGTTACGAGACCCATTGATATCACTTATTTGGCATTCATCTGCTGTACTTATTCATTGGGATCGAAAAGCCAATAAACTTTTATTGTCTTGTTATCTTTGTCAAACAATCTGTATGTCCCGATTGTGTTAGTTGTTTGTATAACTACCATAATATATATTATTAGAAGTTGGAAGATTATCACCATGTTTATTTTGTCTGCGCTTACTTACAATAATGCTTACGAACTATATAGTGGAGTCATTGAAGCATTATGGGTCCGATTTTTTTTACTGTGAACCGAATTGCATACAATTTTGGAATTAGGTTCATCTTACCCTTAAGTTCAAAAGTGAAAATGATTTGAACTCCGCTACCACCCGGGGGGTGATTGCCACCCCTTCTCGGGGGTGAATTATTTTTTTTTTCAAAATAACCTCGGATATCGATAGAAGGCCTAATTTTAAGGAAAAAATCGTCTATAAAGTTTTTCAAAAAATCCAATACTTTTCAAGTTATTTGCAATTGAAAATTCGCAATTTTTTCACCTTTTTCATCGGTTTTTTGCAAAAATCTCCAAAAATATACGTTTTATCGAAAATTTTATAAAGAACAAAATTGTAGCAGGCAAAACAATGAACAATTTGGTTTTTTATACAGTATTCTAAGTGCAATATTAAGCTATAAATTAAAGATCAAAGCCGTTTTTTATGTTGCCTGAAATTTAATCGATGTGGTCAATGCCATCTAGCGGCGAGCAGATACATTTTATACATTCTAATACAAAAGGGTTTTGTAGTGCTTGAAATAAGCTTTAAAATGAGCACTATTAAAAGTCTTTTGCACGTAAAATAAGAGAGCTGTATTGCAAATAAGGGGAACAACTAATGTTTTTTCTTTAAAATCAATGGGTTTCATAAGTGCCATTTCTACCATAATTCAAATTAATCGTATTCCGCCTAGAATTAACTTCATTATGAAGAGTTTGATAGATAGTATCAGTTTGGCTGCTTCAGGACACATATTTTTCAAAAAACTCACGATTAACTAAAAAAACAAAATTTCAAATTTTTTAAAATCCCACGTTTATTTCATAATATTTCAAGAATGACGACAGATAAGAATAAAAGTGTATGAATAAAAAATGTAGGCATTTTTCTGACAAACAATTTGGTTTTTTTGTTTTTTCTGACAAACAAAAATTGACGGAAATGTGATTGTTTAAAGAGCGCGTGGCAGCGCAATCACTGCCTCTCTTAAGCCCTTTAACCCTTCCCCGTTTTAGAAAAAGGTTTTTTACTATATATTGCAATACAGGATGTTGTAGCTCTCTTAATTACCTTTACAATGATTTTTTATAAATTGTGATAGCGTGAAAATTAAAGGAGCTATGGTCCAAAAACTTATCATATTTTTGTCTACTTAGTAACTGAAAATTTCGGAGTGTGAATAATTGGAGCAATGTGAAGGTACGCAGTATAATATAGACCCACAACTATTGTAATGTGTATATGTTAACGGAAATGTATATAATCCGTCATTGTATACAATTCCTAGGAAATGTATGTAATTCCTAAAATCGCAATGGGAAATGTAAAACATTTAAGACATAGGTTAGGTTAGGTTTCCGCGAGCCAGTATGAGTTTGGCAAACCTTTTGCCTTCCCCAGGGCATAAGGTATCAATGAAGATTTCCCCACAAAAAAAAAAAAAAAGTTAGGTTAGGTTTTTTTTTTAGGTTAGGTTAGGATAGTTTAAAGGGTAGAAAAGCTTAAGAACATGATAATCGTTTGCGAGAGTGTGGAATAATATTTAAATCCTTTTCATGTTATCAAAAAAAAAATATCAAGGGGTAGTATTCAAGGGTTGAAAGGGGGTTAAAAATTTGATAATTATTATAGAGAATATAAAATATTACTTACTCTATACTTACATCTTTTTATGTCATACCAAAGTACTTTTTTCAGATTTTTTCAATTTGGGGGTTGTAAGATTTTCAAGGGGTTGAAAATAATTTTAATATGAGGTAATTATGTTAGAAAATACTTTACCATTTCACCACTTACTATTAGACATGTTTTCTAGCGATAAAATGGCTCAATTAAAATTTTTCCATTAAGGGGTTGTTTACACCCCTTAAAAATAATAGGCGGAGTTCAGATCATTTTCACTTTTGAAGTGAAGGTTAAGATGTGCCTAATTCCAAAAATTTCATGCAAATCGGTTCACAGTAAAAAAATTCGGAGGTAAGGCCGTATTTTTCGCTTCAATGACTGCACTAATAGGAAAATATCGAGAAGGGATATCTTTTAACAAAAAAGCTTCTTATAACTTCTGATCACAGATTTTAGAGTTTTTCCTTCTATAGATATGTATTTCTCATAATAAAATCAGCTAGAGCATGTAATCTGAATCCATTGACACAAACATCGTGGGAACATCTAACACTACAGTATCATTAAGATAACAAACAGTAATCTTGCTAATGGCCACTGTCAGACATTGCTCTGAATCTAAATATTTTCACGATGGACTTTACATCTATCCTTTACTAGCATTACCGAAGTAAAGAGGATGGAAGATAACTGAGTAGGGATTTTCGTTTGACTAGGCTGGCTTGTGGGCCGGTTGCTACAAAGTTGAGTCAATAATGTTGTTAAACAAATCTGTTTACTTTCTGGACCCAGGAATAGGAGAGAGTGATATTTGTAGAGCAGGCACTAGGAACGCAGGAATGCGCTTTGATGTAGGTACTACATTAAGTATAATCAAGTACTTAATGTAATGCGTAATCTGTCAGATGGTTATTATAACATTATGGTAGAGGTTACACTTCACAGTCGAGTTGCTGCTGGCCAGTGACAGTTCATTATTTAAATATTTTGGAATACCTATAGGAAGGAGTTAGGCTGTTAATGTAAAAACAGAATCAAAATCGGTTCATGCGTTAGGAAGCTATGATGCCACAGACACACAGACACACACACAGACACACACACACACAAACATACACGTCAAACTTATAACACCCCGTCGTTTTTGCGTCGGGGGTTAAAAATTAAGTTAGACAATGAAACAATGTTTATGGTATACTCCGTCCGTGTATTAAAATGTTAAAGTGCTTGAATAAATAGATAGCTAAACCATAAGAGGCGTTTAAAAATATCCAGAGACGCTAGCTTGGTTTGAAGTTGATCTCAATTTGCACTTGAATTCGGCAATTAGTAGGGCAGACGGCGTGCTGCGCCTACGCAACCAATCTATATCCGGACGCGTCTAGTTGACAACTCACGAATGGTTACAAACTACAGACGTGTGTCACACACTCGAGTAAATTAATAAGGGACTAATTTTGAATGTGTTCAAGGAGGAAATTGAAAAAGATTTTGTTGGACGTAATTTTTAGTTTTAGATGCTTCTTTGTTTTGTGTAGGTAGGTATTGAAGATTAAGTAAATTATATGACTCGATATCATAAAGCTCTTTGTAACTATAGGTTCCTCTTTAGAGAAAGAAATCCAGTTTTTCAAGTTACGATGATCACAAGTCAAAACACACAATATAGCAATACTCAGCAGTTCCTGCATCTGTAAATTTAGTATAGAGTTAAGTCCACAGTTTAGTTTTATTGACAGATTTATTGTTATTGTTCTGTTCTGTTCGCGACGCGGGCAGTTGCTTTAACAAATTAATAACTGCGTTTGTGCTGTCCAAATGCCGCTTAGAAACAGTTAATATTTCAATAAGTAGAAGAGTTAACCTAATTGCTCTTTATTCTTTCTTATTTAAAACTTAAATGTACTTAAATATGAGTATGTATGTGAAAGTTAATCCAGAACATTTAACTACTAGCGTAGCTATGATAATATAGTGATGCATTTATTCCTTGCTTTATGTGTAAGGCACCTCAGTACAAGTTCTTAATTAGTTGTTTAGCGTTAGACTATCGTCAGCTCAGTTGTTTTACGAATAAGGAAATTGCAAAGTTTTCGAAACGTCAGCAAATATAACGAAATACACAAGTTAAATCCATTAAATCTGTTTCATTTCAAACTTCTTAATTGTTGCTGATAGTTCCAAACATACCTACTTGCGAGGGCAATGCAATATAGGTACCTAATAAGTGTTGTACCTATGTATATGCGCGATTGTAACAAGCCTTATTAAGGTACAATCATGTCATCCTTACCACATCATTCACTCAGACCCGCTTTCATTCGTTCACCCGTAAAATTGGCGAGCGTCGTAAATGTAAGCTTATCTCGAGACCTTTACCTAGTCACAATTGCTAATTTTTAAGTAAGTATCCATTGGCACTTTTATACGTCGTGTTTATTTTTAATCTAAGTAAATATAATACTAAGTATGGGGTCTTACTTGCTATAAGTGCCTAATATTATTTATTTTCTATAGGTAAGTACTAATATAAAAAAGAAGAAAGGTTTTATAATTTCTAATGCCTTCGCGGTTATTACACATTGGAATGAAACAACTAGGTATTAACGGATTTAACTTGTGTATTTTTATTTTATTTTATTTGCTGACGTTTCGGATTCTTTACAGTTTCCATAATCGTAGCACGACTGAGCTGATAAACGTCAGCAAATAAAATAAAATAAAATTACGCGAGTTAAATCCGTTAATAGTTGTTTCATTCCAATGAACAAAGGTTTGTTTGTTTGGATTGAATAGGCTCCAAAACGACGGGACCGATCTGAAAAATTCTTGCACTGTTGGGAAGCTACACTATTCGTGAGTGATATGAAAAAAAAATATTGCGAAGCCGGGGCAAACCGCTAGTCTAATATAAACTGAAGTAGATAATTAATAAAGCAGTTTACCTAGTAAGTTGTTTAGGAGCACATAATAAGAAATAATAGATAATACAAGACAAGAGTTTAATCTGTAGACCAGTGTTATTTTACCCATATATACAGATATACTATATGTATCATTTTATATGTGTTATGACTGATATGATGCCTGTTTCCTTGGCGTGAGTTTTTATTGCTAAACTTTTTGAACTTGAGTGGTTTTTCATAATATCCATTCTTGTAAAACCATGTATCTTTGATGTTACGCTAAAAGCTTTGAGTAAGTGGGAATAAAAAGTGCCGTGAATGGTTCTTTGATATACCTACCTACTTAGGTTTTATAAAAAACTCTAAGAAGTAGGGTAGTAATTTATTGTCTGGGAATTCGAATTGCTTTAAGTACTCTAAAGGCAAATTTTGTAAATCACTAAAACTAAGTGTGATAAACTTTTAACACAAAACAATATCTTGATTTAATTGGTTCCATATTGGAAGAGGGTCTGTCTTTTGTCCTAGACTCTTAGAAGGTATTTGACAGAGTGTGGTATAACTTAATTATTAATTAAATTGTATTAATTTCTCCGTAGAACAAAATAATACTAGTTCGTTGAGTGTTTCAATATTTTGCCATAAACAAGCAATATTTGTGTACGGACTATTTAGTCATAAGTTCTAAATTCTTCGTACATTGGAGATTTTGAATATCAGACATCAACTTCAGAATATTTTCTTTGCTAATATAATGAATATCCACTATAATGAGCTCATTTCAATTTTAGCGCTTACACGCTCACTAAACAATTAAGTACTTATTGTTTATATATTCCAATGTGTAATAACCGCCATAGTATTTATTACTTTTCTTAGTTATGTCGATGTCATTTTCAATTCGTGAAAATTGTGCAAGCCAAGGACTATTACCAATTCTGTGGCAGAGGCCCTTAACATACGCATGTAGATTAGAAATGCAGTAAAGTTAAAACAGTGTAACTATATAAATTAGTCCAAACATTACCCTCGTTATTTTGTTATTGGCGTATTCCGGTTGCGAATTCTGAACGCCATTTCACTCGGGTCAATGTATTGTGGTTTATTTTTAAATTTCGTATGCTTTTCTTGTTCATTTCTTGTAGATACTTATATTTTGTCATTGACAAATACTTATCTGTGATTACTATAATGTTTAATTCGCATGTTAAGGTCATCCACTGAAGTCAACTTACCTAAGTATAAGAGGTAAGTAGGTACCTCATAGATAACTTTGTCATATTTAGAATGTTTTTGCCATGTTTTCTGCTTTGTAACTATAGTAATGATTTTAAATTACCTAATATATCTTATTTTTGTTTCAGTTACGATAAAAGCTCTATTGCGATCGGTTGGACTCACTCAAAAGTTTATTTAAAGCCGAAGTTATTTTTCCGATATAAAACGCTGCAGATTGCTTCCATATGTTTGAGACCAAGCAATAACTTTTCTTTTAGATTTCTTGACATGGATCAGAATGTTAAGAAAACAAATAATAAGTAGTAGGTAGCAAGTATGTAGGTACGGAACAAAAATTATGATACGAATAATTGTAAACGTGAAAAGACTAAATAAGTAATCCTTATGTTGACACTGATGAACTTCATACATAGAACTAAACAATTCACTAGTAACTGTTTTCACTAGACACTACTGCACTCAAATCTACACACTAAGTAATCGATAAAAATCGGTTCGAGTCGCATCACTATTATATTAGTAATTTATTTATTTTCTAATTTTGAATTTTAAATATGGTTCCATGTTTCAAAATTAAATTTCGAATGTGTTAGTTCGCGCGCACTGGCGCGTCGGGACGCCCGCGTCGACTGGGCGCCTCGTCGGCCGTCTGCCAACAGCCACGCTTAGAAATAAAAGATTTATTTATACAGATATGACTATATACTTAATATTTACTCTGGCTTTGAAAAGTTAATTTGATTATAAGGTTGTAGGTATACACTTACTACTGCTTATATTGTAGTTACCTGTCTACTAATCCTACTAATATTATAAATGCGAAAGTAACTCAGTCTGTCTGTCTGTTACGCTTTCACGCTAAAACTACTGGACCGATTTAAATGAAATTTGGTACAAAGAAAGTCTGGAGCCTGAGAAAGAACATAGGCTACTTTTTAACCGACTGCAAAAAAGGAGGAGTTCCACGCGGACGAAGTCGCGGGCACAGCTAGTTTGATTATAAGGTTGTATAGACTTACTACTGCTTATATTGTAGTTACCTGTCTACTATTGCCTATAAACTCACAGCAATGTCTGTGATCTTCATGATTGTTCACCAATTTCGTAGTTAGCATGAATTATTCCATACTTAATTACTTATTCCTGTTATGATCTGACTTTAGCGCCCTATTTATAAATACAGCTGGATGACCTAATAACATTGACCTATAAATGTGGACACTTTGGAATAGTTCGCATTTGGTAAACAAACTTTTAACAATCATGTATGAGTTTTAATTAGGTATTTTTAAATATTGTAGTAGGTATTTGTATTACCAAGAATATAATAATGCATATCTGGACTAAGTAAATATAGTTGGGAATTGGAAATTGCTGATTGATATACCATTTAAGTATCTGAGAGAATTATATCTGAGAGAATTCGTTTTCTCCTTAATTATATAGGTATTTCGTTTTTTAATTATATATATTTAATTAAAAAACAAAATAGCCCCAGCTGTTACTTACTAATATAATCTGGTCACAGTAGGTCAGTTTATTTACTGATACGAAAAATCTATTAAAACTAGTTGTAAAATTGCATAACGTACAGATTACGAGGGCGATATCCATAATTTAGATAATTCGAGCCATAACGGACATAACGAGTGAAGTCAGTTATTTATATAGCATAGCAATAAAACTTCCCCGGCGCACACTGCATTCAGAAAACACAGCGGACCCACCCTACAGCAGGCCCGTATTACAAATTAATAGGTCTGTACTTTTTACGCGTTAACTACTTAGGTAGTAGGTAGGTAGGTAGGTAGGGTAGGTAGGTAGGTAGTAGGTAGGTAGTAGGTAGTAGGTACCTACTGTTTGAGACAGCAAAGTACTTAGCTAATTAAATATTTTTTTAATGGCAACACTTGCCACTCTGGTCCGAAATAACGTGCGCGTTCGATTCTTAAATAAAATAAAGTAATTTGTTCTACAAGCAAGTTGATGAATGATTTAGTTTACGGATCTTCAAGTTAACACTTATGACTTACCTTACGAAGAAATGGATTTTTAACTAATAATAATGTATGTTTCTAGATAAAATAAATTATGTAAAAAGGTTTAGAGTTCATGATTAAAACTCTGCTCACGTCAGGTACCTACCTACGTATGAAACAAAGGTACACCTACCTATTCCAAAGAGTCCAACAATCTCATTATATTATGTAACAGCAAACTCATTGGTTGCTACGATTATGGAATCTGTAAAGGCTCCGAAACGTCAGCCAATAAAATAAAATACGCGAGTTAAATCATACAGTTGTATCATTCCAAAGCAAACTAATTATTAACCAGCATACTTACATTAACTTACTTATAATAACGTTTTGGAAATTTATTGTTTTATTTTCGTCATTAATTAGATACTTATTTACTACTAGCTTCTGCCCGCGACTTCGTCCGCGTGGAACTCCTCCTTTTTTGCAGTCGGTTAAAAAGTAGCCTATGTCCTTTCTCATGCTCCAGACTTTCTTTGTACCAAATTTCATTTAAATCAGTCCAGTAGTTTTAGCGTGAAAGCGTAACAGACAGACAGACAGACAGAGTTACTTTCGCATTTATAATATTAGTAGGGATTTACGTTTGTTATAAAAAATAAACATGTGCTGTACGAACCTTTTGTGCCTTTACTACTACTACTGAATCCAGGTACGATTTATGCAGTTAAAATTTAATGCATGATCAGACTAAAGTAGCCTTTATGCTGTTGTTATAATGTGCATGCATTCAGTAGGACAGATTACGACTTGGGTGGGAGATGGATAGAAATTAGGGCAGAATTATTCGACCTAAAGTTTAACCTGGGTCTAGATTCATTTCATACATAATAGAGGCGATGATTCCTTGAGAATTAGTTTTTTTTTATTACAGTAATAAGTAGGTAATGTTAAAACTTGACGCCTGGAATTAAGTAAAATATCGTGGTTATTTCTGGTTGTAGGCTTGTAGGTAACCTACAGAAAAAAATATAGTATCCAATTTAGCAAAAAATGCTGAAATTAGAACTAGGCTAAAAGGAAGTACCTATTGATTAAGACTTTCAACATTTAAATTAGGTAGTTATCTAATTAGCGATATAATAATATACGTAAAGGGATAAACTGACCCATGACTGACTGATATTACGCACCGCTGAAACTTTTGTTTAAAAGCCTGAAGGGATTACTAAGGTGATGGAACTAAGAAGGGATTTTTATTTTTGTGAAACGCGACGAATTTAAATTAAATGATTAAGTAATTTAGAAATTTATCTACCTACTAAGAAGGATAAAAAGAAAAGGGTCCGAAATGTATCTACGCGGGCGGAATCCTAATATTTTTAATTTTCAAATAAAACCCCGTGTCTATAAAGTCCCCAATCTTAAAACTAGTACTGACCTAAATGTGAAGTGGTGCGGATCTATTTCCGAGGGATTGCTGCCAAAAATATATAACTGCAGCGGATTACTTAGCCGGATTGACCTATTCATGTTGCCGAACTGCATCAATGGTGACGTGCAAATGGATTTGTGGACACAAAGCTTTATAATACGAAGATTATTCGTGCTTATAAAGAAAAATCCTATTGGCCGCCCGGCCCGTGAGATTTGAATACACCTGACATTCTGACTGATCTGATATAAATCTGACATTTTAGCCGTGCCGCTGGCTAAACACAAGTGTTTAGCTATAAATACCACTACGACTGATAAATAATTGTAGGAATGCTGGACCTTTATACAGGTGACTTGAAGTTTAATCAAAAATATAAAAATGCCAAAACAAAAAAAAAACATGCTAAATTAGATTAATTGTGTGCATAATTTGAGAAACTGCGCAAGAACTATCTCGTTTGGATATCAACATGCTCAAACTTATATTCAATAGCTTCTGCCCGCGACTTCGTCCGCGTGGTTCTCCTCCTTTTTTGCAGTCGGTTAAAAAGTAGCCTATGTCCTTTCTCAGACTCCAGACTTTCTTCTTACCAAATTTCATTTAAATCGGTCCAGTAGTTTTAGCGTGAAAGCGTAACAGACAGAGTTACTTTGGCATTTATAATATTAGTATGGATTAGTATGGATAGTATGAATTAGTATGGATGTAGGAAAACCAAACTATAAATTTAATGACGATCTTTTATCTCTTTGCTGTCATGCTATGATTCCATTGACCCTAAGTTAAACAACGTTATTCTGTCAATATGGACTTCCGTATTGGCACAGGAAGTTTACAAGTGTAGGTACATTACATTTAATATCCTGAGTGTAAATAGATTATCGAAGACGACCGAAATCGAATATACGGTCTTTTACGAATATTAGAACTGTAAAGTTTTCGATACATTAGGTAGTTTTCATTTTTGAAACATCATATAATATAGATACGCAAAAAATTAAATTGTAGTTTGAAATTACAACGAACCTATCTAGTTACTAGTTATAAAAAAAAGTAGTTAAGTAGGTACTTACTTACCTTCTAAGTAGGTAGGTAATTTAGAAATGTGTTCAAGACTATTCAAATTACAGTTTGAAAAACTTTTTTTTACTTTAATGCGCAAATTAAGTGATCACCCAATTTAAAACTCATTGATTTATTTTAGGTTTGTACATTTCCCTTTTTATTTTTTTAAGCTTTTTTAACCGAATTTCGTAAAAATCAACTGACCTGAAAACTGAGGGGAAGTACAAATAAAAGCATCCGATTTGCGAATACCTACGCAAACCCCGTATAAAAGCAAGCAGAAATCTCGGTCATTCATTGTCAAACCCACCCATTGTGACAAAAACAATACCTATTCACTGATCACGGATACCATGATCATGACCCATAGTAATGTTAAATAAGGTGTATGTAGGTAGTTTTAATTTAAATTGTAAATTTACACTGAGTATTCTCATTAAAATATTCATTTGTTTTTTCATTCCATCACTTACCTACAATAGGTCCCTATTGGGGGGAAATTACGGGGAGTAATACGAAAGTAATGACGGACTACTCGTAAATATGTACTTGCTTTACCTACTAATTCACACCAGATACACCAATAGATCTAGTCTAATTGGGATTGTTTCCAAACGAATATCATGTGTATAGACAACGGATAAACATACATAAATACATCCACTTGTATTATGAGTATAGACAACGGATAAATGCATCCAAGATTCGGGTATAGATGCTCGTGCACACACTGACATCTGCCCTTAGCAGGATTCGTTTTAGTAGTGGCTTTGACCACTCAAGTAACAAGTTGTAAAAAGGCGATATTATACGAACCTATTCAAGTTGTGGCTCATCACCATGTTTTCTTTGGCACCATTAGTTGCACTGTATCCTGTAACAAATTAAGAAAAGTTTAAGATTAGATCGAACCGAAAAACCGGCCAAGTGCGAGTCGCAATCAGTAGCTACGTGGGGTTCCGTAAGTACCTATATATAAGTAGGTAGGTACAGTATCTATAAAAACACCAAAAAATCTAGTTTGTTGTAAGGAGCCTACCTAAATATCTATTTATTCTGTTTTTATAGCGGTAAAAAAAATACCTACATCATCTGTGAAAAGTTGAACGGGCTTAACTATCACGATTTTTGGGATACGGGCTGGTGATGGACGGACGGACATACAGCGGAGTCACAGTAATAGGATCCCGTTTTACCCTTTTGGTACGAGGCCTTAAAATAGAAAGGAAAGTATGAAAGTCATTTTTTGAAAGATCCAAGTTGTAATATAGTACATTACTGCAGGCGCAGGGAAGTGAGGGCTTGCGAGCCGAGTATACAGTATAGACGGCCGACCGAAGGGAGGCCGGATATTGTTACGAGGCTTGCAAGCCCCTTCCCGGCTAGGCATGTATAGTGCTTTTCTCAAAGTAATGCAATGAAATAAATAAATACAACATTCAAATAAAATAAATTACACTTGAATTTTTTATTTTTTTACACCAAATACAACTTGATTACTTTATTCCGTTCTTGAGAATCACAACTTCTAACATGTACCAGTAAATCCCTTTACTTAACAACTTCTAGTTATCAATCGTATTAGCGTTTAAGTCTTGAACAGGCCGTTAACCTCCAACCTCTAAACATTGCGAATTCATTTTACAATATTTGTCCAAAGACAGCTATCTCCTTTTTCGTTCCCGCGACTTCTACCATGACAGCTCTGATTGCTGCTCGCCGCTGATTGGCCACGCTCGCTCGTCCGCCATTGGTCAAAATATACAATAGCCAATCATAGATCAGCGCGAATGTTGCCATTCGTAACTTAAATATACCAGAAAACTAAACAAATAACAATACTTTTTAAAAATCATGACAAGTATAAAATTGAAATTAATCTAATAATACAGATTCTTTTTTTATTCTCAGTTCGTGTATAATATAGGCATTAACGCGAATATTTTTGGTACAATAAAGTTCTAACTTATTAAAAAAAAAACGGTTGCTTAAACTGTTTATGAAGATCAACGCCATGTTGATATTCAAATTAAAAAGAAATTACTTCCCGGCCTAGGCCAGGAATGATATATTTCCTGGCGTGTTTTGAGGCACGTAAGGACGATATTTCATTGCATGTTTGAGAAATAGTACATTACGCACCGAGGCCAGTAAAATAAAAAATGTCTCGGATCACATGTAATTGTCGTCCGAGGCGAAGCCGAGGTTGACAAAAATGTGATCTGAGGCTTTTTTATTTTACTGGCCGAGGTCAGTACAATATTTTTCTGTTCGACGAAGCCAGAAAGCGGAAATTTCATTTAGCGCAGCGGCCACAAAGTTGGCACTTTCCGACCGGAGGACTGAAAAAATAATTTCGTGATTTAATGAAATAGGTACCCTATTAGTGAGAGAAGTAGTAAATACAGCAGGGATGCGTAGGCGCATTGTTTGCCCATACATTTAGTCTTCACACAAGTGTCATGTTTCACGGGGAGTTGTGTATTGGATGCCACACAGAAGCGCAGAATGTGCTGCGTCATGCAATAGACATGAGTTAGGTTACTTGCCTGGTAATGAACTTTCTTTACACAGTTTAATAATAATGATAAAAAATAAATACCAAAGTACATATTTATATTAAGGATCTGAAGAAATATAAAACTCAACACAATGTTTACGTATGGAAAGTAGGGAAATGGAAAGTCTTGAAAATTATCTACAAAAGACTTTCCATTTCCCTATTTTACAGATTTTTTCTACACATCTGATAAACACGATATGCAATCATGGTGGGAGCAATTTGAATGAAATAATATCAGTAAGTACCTAGGTACCTACCTACTCAATGTTACAAACATAGGTAGGTACTCCTAACATAAACGAGTAAGAAGTAGTAACTTGTAATACCTATCATAAAGTTAAGTAGAGGCACGCAGAAGGTAATAATCCCAGAAGAAAAAGAACACCGATTTTCTTAATAGGTAGTACAACAATTCTATCGATAAACCGGACTTTGGAAAAACTTTACTTACTTACTTACATAGGTAGATAAAGATACATAGGAAACCTATTTTCACAATTTGGATACACTAAAATCTATTATAAACGCGAAACTTTGTAAGAATGTATGGATCTCTGGATGTATGTTTGTTACTCTTTCTCTCTTTACAATAATATAGCTTATACATCAAAATAACATATAGGCTATATTTTATAATGATATTGTTTAAAATACTCATCGTGCGCAGACGAAGCTAGTACTTAATTCACTAAATTTGCTTCATACTTACTTACCTAGCTACCTACTTACCTTAATAAAAACGGTGTAGGTACCTACCATGTACTAATCCCGATTATACCTACACCATCAGTTCCGCTGTATCGGATTTGACATGAGATGTGCGAGACAAAAAACTTAATACAGATATTCATCTCATGGTCATGACAAAATTTCAAAGACAAGTAGCCACAAGACTGCTCACTTCGTATTTATTTTATTATTTGACCGGTTTTACAGCGTATAGTGTCACGAAAAATATAGCAAGATTAATAATAGTTGTTTGACAATAATAACCGAACTTACTCAATTACCAACTATTAATGTTTTTATAAATCTTTATTTGGGTAATTATAAAGGTACAAAGTTTCATTATTTATATTGGTCTTGCCACTTGACACATGTTGCTTTTACTACAAAATTTTAATTTATTTAAGTAGGTAGGTACTAAATATATGAGATCCTTGGAATTTACTTATTTATAGAACCCTCATGGAATTTTCTTAGATAACATATGATATTGTAAACGACTTCAGTTACAAAATAAAGTACTTACCTACTCAAAAGCTTATGGAGCTTATGCTTAGTAGAAGAAATCCGCCAGAAATTGTGAAACCGTTTCGATTAGATCGCTAATACCTATTTATTTACACAGTGCTGAAATAAGCATGTGTGTGAATGCATTGTTGACTTGCTTTCCTTCGATACGCTATACCACCAAGGTATGAGTCATTACTAGAGGCACTTTAGCAGTATGATTTGTTTTGTTTCTGTACCTCTATAGTTCTATACTAGTTATAGGTACGTAGGTATAGCATTGACCACATCAATCACGGACCACGGTATAAATTTAACGACTTTGCCATGAGATTAGCTGCCGTATCATAACTCTAAGAGTTACTAATTCTAAATGTCGCTGCTTTTCTGGAATAGTGTCACAACTCGAAATGTGTTACCATTCTGAATTGAAATTTATATGTGACGGTTTACAATCTTAAATGGAGTAACAAATTATTTCGAGTTGTGACACTATTCTAGAGAAGCAGCGATGTGTGTTCTGTCGTAGCTTACAGTTACGAACTCTATCTACTGAAATGTAACTATTTACAATGATATAAGCAGGTATAATACTTATAAAAAAGCAGTTCTCAAGTCATCGGGTTTTTTTTGATGATGGATGTATATCGAAAACTTAGTCTCTATGTATTTACAAAGATGTAAGGTTCAATGGTAGTAGGTCATATGAAAAAAATGTGGGAGAGGCACCGAATACTCTCAAGCTTATGTAGGTACCTACTATACTCAAAACAGTAAATGTCGATTTGATATAGGTCCCCTTTTCGTTGGCACGTCATATTTAGTTAGGTACCTACTTAATTATATATGTCTTGGTCTTTTCCCAGATCATTAGAGCTTTACTAGTTTGGTACTACTTGATTTCTATAACACTAACAAAAAGACCCTTCCAGTATTTTCTAGGCCGTCGAGTTATGTTGTACTGGCGGCGGATGTCATCATAGTAGAGCCATTTTTTCTATACAGAATTTAAGGGAGAACACAGGAGTCAGCATTCTTGTTCTATTTTTAGACACTTTGTCGCGGTTATCTACAGTTTTTAAGGGAAGTTTCTTTGTAAGATGGTGTTGGTCGTCATCGGTTGACATGTTGCGATGGCAATGCTTCAAGAATGCCCTTTATAAGGACCTGCACGACAGTGCTACACCAAGTCATTCAACGTAACAAACGTTAGACTTCAAATCGAAACAATTAGCGCAAAAAAAGTTAGGTAGACAGGACCGATAAATTACCTATATAATAATAGACCAGGTATATTGGAATGAAACAACTATTAACGGATTTAACTCGCGTATTTTTATTTTATTTTATTAGCTGACGTTTCGTATTCTTTACAGTTTCCATAATCGTAGCACGACTGAGCTGACAATCACTTTAGCGTTAGACTATTGTCTGCTCAGTCGTGCTAAATCCGTTAATAGTTGTTTCATTCCAATGTGTAATAACCGCGAAGGCATCAGAAATTATTATCTATATATAATAATATAAAGAGTTTAAATACCTCCTTATGTGGGATTTTATGTTAGTAAAAACAAACTACTTATCTGTTATTCTCAGAAAAAAGAGGGAACAAGATTGTATAAAATCACATTGTTCCGATTTTAAACCTGCAGGTTGCCAATACGGATTAGAGAATGTAACACTTGGTGGACATTTAATCATGTCACGAACATGTCCAAGGCTGTGACAATAAAAACTGCAATGTTGCACCCACATTCTTTGTACAAAGGACATTTTCGAGTAGGTACCGACTTAGTCACTTACATGACATAAATATTTCGACATTTACCTACTCTCTTAAAAATAAAAATATCAAGGTTAGTTGATGTTTATAACTAAGCTTTTTGATTAAGTACATTTTATTGCATTATTAGTGAAACCGACATGCAATTTAGAATTTCTAAATAAGTGCATATTCAGTACCTACTACAAAGCCTTGTGATTATCATCCATTTAGTAAAGTAAAGTAAAGTAAAGTAAATATTTATTTGCAAGAATACGTATAAAATGGTGGTTACATAAATTGTGTTGTTACAGTATTCAGTCAATTTTAAGACATGCAAATATTTCTTTTATTATGGTACAATGTCATTATTCCTTAAAACTAGGTATGTATATTATCATTAAATTCCATATATTCTTTAACTGTATAAAAACAATGTTCATTGAGCAATTTTGTTAGTTTTATCTTAAAATTAGTACTATTTAATATTTTAATGTCATTAGGTAGCTTGTTATATATTTAAGAATACCTACTACTTAGGTAAATACATGATGACTTTAGTTACATTGTTCTAAGCTTATAATTATATTATTATGTTCAACACGGATATATAAACTGTCAGTATTTGTTTCTGTATGTTTATTTACTCTGTGGCTCGTTAACTCAGAATGCTAAGTTCAACCACCTTTCAGGTGTTACATATACCATTAGACAACGTTTGTAACGTTCCTTTGCTTGTTTCACAACTTCCTTTACGTATGTAGATATAATATTTAGAAGATATAACATATCTACGCCCATACCTAGCAGCCTGCTTTGTTAAGATGTTAAAAAATATGAAACGAAAAATCTATATAGTTAATAGAGTTACATTGCATAATATATAATTTACTTGTTGTGTTGTAAAGTTAGTAATCAGTGTTACAAGTTATAATAGGTAGGTAGTATGTATACATTGTAGTATAAATGTCATAACTCATTGCTTGTTAAGTGACTATATTAAGACTACAAAGAGCTTAGTACTTATTTGCAAGATAGGTAACCAAACTAAATATTATCTTATTCTCATAAATTGTTAGACACCGCAACACTTAGTCTTTTACACAAAAGTAAATTACCAATTCTTTATAAATATCTTTATCCTGGTTGGTACAGTAATTAGATAGGTACCTACTAATGTTAATTTGGGCCTGATAATAGTGATAGTTTATTGAAATTAGTATGTCCAACTTCGTATATAAATTTATCGTTTTGCTTACTTTTAAGTGTATCTACTCTTAGGTACGGAAATAAGTCACGTATGGTAGCTACCTACCTATATAGCCGCTGCGCAAGATCAAAGGAAGCTGTGGTAAGGACATCAAGCACATCAAAGATTATCCGGTTTCTTTTAAATGCGGGGGCTGTTGGTCTAGTGGTCAGAACCCCTGACTACAACACCGGAGGTTGCGGGCTCGAATCCTTGATGAGTCATGAGTACGAGCATTTCTACCTGAGTTTTGCATGTCTTGTGTGTATTTATGTATGTTTATTCGTTGTTTATTAACTATAGTACTATGCTTATTGC